>CM062861.1:26332469-28732469 GCA_031772225.1 Eubasilissa splendida | reverse complement strand
TCAGTAATCTTTTCTCCCGGGAGAGAATATAAAAGAAAAGAGAATTGTAAGTGTCCGACGCAACTTTTATATCTGTAAAAATGACAACTAACTATAATTTAATTACTTTGTCTGAATACTCGGAACTGAGCGCAAAGCTCGGTACGAGTACCGGATGCAAATATCCGAAACTTAAGCTTAAGCCTTCTGACCACGTATCTCGCCGCTATCCTATGTAAAACGTATTAATTTTTGGATTAATCAAATAAACATTCCTACAAACAGGTAACTGTTGTACAAGTTTACTTTGAACTATTTATCCCTTAACAATATTTAAAAATTAATGTAACGTGTAGACAAAACAAATCACTAGTATGTTAATTGTTAATGATTTGATTATGTAAACTAACACTATAAGTCTTGTACATCCACAAAATTTCCCCAAAGCACTAACGCCATTTTCTCATTCCGGTATTTCACTTCTTATGTTTGTATTCTGGCTTCGAATTATGCCGCGTACTAGGGGGTCGCAAATTCGAATAAAAATTAGAAATATTTAAGGTTTTACATATTTAAGTTGTGATATATACATCATATATGCACATGGTAAACAGAAAAGAAAGAACGTTTGCCATAGTTCACATTTACATATTTATTCTTCCCACTTTGTTTATTTCTGTTTTTATTCGTTTATTTTTACAGAATGTCATGGCTGTATAGGATTATTATTCCATTAGTGACCGGTTGTATTATTTATCTCAATCATGCACGTTGATTCATCATGAGTGCATTACTATCAACCCTCGATAGCAGATTCGCCCAGCGTGTTGGGGACCGATCCAGTGATCATGTATCATCTACATACAATACTTCATTTGTTGTATAGAAATTGTACTAATACTATGGGATTGAGCGGATGCGATTATGAAACAGTGTTTTGTGTGAATTGAAGTTAAAAGTTTATGAGGGTGTATGGTAGACAAATCAGAAGGATACATTGTTAAGTTACACGCAAGTGGTTAATGGAGGCAGTTCTCATACTGCGTGAAAACGGCTACACGCAGTGTGATGCTCACGAGCGGGTCTCCCTTGGTTGCGGGCGCATGTTATTGGCACATGGTTATTGCATCAGTACCGGGCATATTTTTGCGGCTGTCAAGGGCGCTGGTTTTCGCACTGGTACATGTAAGGTGTATTATTCAAAGGTATTTGGGATTAGGAAAAATAGATATATATATCTACTACAGAACCAAATATTTTTTCAATAGATAGATATTTTTCTGAATATCTTTCTAATTAATTAATTTACTCTACATATTTATTTATTAGCGGAGATTTTGCCAATGTTTGAATTTGTTTTGTTTTGTTTTGTTATTTAGCTCTTCCACGTTATAATTAGAATAGGTTGGTGTATTGTAATCAAGAATATTAAATAACTTTTCTGTCAGTCTGTACCCGCAGAGAACGACCTGTCATTTGCAGCAGACGCCTGAGGGCTGAATGCTAACTGTAGTCGTGTATCTGTCACACCGGACTACGTAATACCAGCCCCTCCAAGTTCCACTCCACGATCCATGTTCGCGGAGCATTGTGAGATCTGCAAAAGTTATTATTGTACATCACCGATGTAAGGCATTACCCAACAGCATTATTTATGAAAGTGACAGTTGTTTCGACATTATATTACGTCGAATTTATATTTCATATCTATTTTTAGAACTTTGTGGTTTAATTATTCATTCAGAAAAACACTTTTCAACAAAATAATAGGAAATATTATATGATATTAAAATATTTAACGGTCTTATTTAGTTTATCGCTCATTACTAATTGGTCCGGTTCTTTGATCCCTGTCCCGGTGACCATCAAGTTTGTGATTTTTTCATTGCACAAGGGATTATCTTTGTTTGGGAAATAGATAATAATAGATTTTATTTTATAAAGTCTCATCAATGTTATTGATAGTTTTTTAAATATTAAGGGATGAGATATAACGCTCGTTTAAGATCACATTTATTGAATTTGATAAGCCTGCTGATAAAATCATTTGTTTCCGACGCAATTCACCGGAATCAGGGGTAATTGGAAAAAAGGGAATATATAAGGAAACGGATAGATGAGTTAATTTGGGAATTCCTTCGATATTAAAATTAGCAGATTGTGAAGACTTACGGGGACAAGATAACTCGATCCCCTCGATGATAACGTTGATCCTTTACTCGTTACCTCGTGAAGCTCACAATCACAAGTGTTACGTTGCACAACGACACGTGTAAGGTTTCACACAAGTATAATTCCATAAAATGGTCACAATGAGGTCGAAAATTTACTGCAAGCTCGACGATCTCCAAGTGTTCGATGGCCAACACGCTGAGTCGAGAGCTTTTAGGGAGCTGGGGAGCTGGGGAGCTGGGGAGCTGGGGAGCTGGGGAGCTGGCGAGCTGGGGAGCTGAGGAGCTGGGGAGCTGGGGAGCTGGGGAGCTGGGGAGCTGGGGAGCAGGGGAGCAGGGGAGCTGGGGAGCTGGGGAGCTGGCGAGCTGGGGAGCTGGGGAGCTGGGGAGCTGGGGAGCTGGGGAGCTGGGGAGCTGGGGAGCTGTGGAGCTGGGGAGCTGTGGAGCTGGCGAGCTGGGGCAAGGCGGGATGGAAAAATGTGACAATAATAAATGTACACACACGAATACGCAGTAATAAATTAATAGTTTAGTAATAAATTTTAGTTAGTTTACTTAACATCGTGATTGTATTTTCCGTAACCGGATGGTGTATTCAATTCAACTCATAAAAGTGGCTAAAAACAAAGTTATAAATAATTTATAATAAAATAATAAATTCAACAGTAATTCCGACGTATTTGCATACGCGCGGCGTAACAATCGCGAAGATTCAACATGTCCTAAGTAAGTGTAAATATAATTATCGTACAAAAATCACGTAAAAATGCGGAAAATGTTATAAGACTTGGGTACCTGCGTATCTGAAAAAAGATTACTGAGCCGACCCTTCAGTAATCTTTTCTCCCGGGGGAGAATATAAATGAAAAGAGAATTGAAAGTATCCGACGCAACTTTTATTTCTGTAAAAATGATAACTAACTATAATAAGTGAGCCTAAGTGATCTCATTTCCACTGCATTTAGTCTAGTTTCGTTCCTCTTCTGCCAGCTCCATGCCTCACTTCCATACATCAGTGTCGGTGCCAGGACTCCATTGTGCATCGCTAGTCTTGCCTCAGTTGACAAATTCCCGTTAGATATAATTCTATTCAAAGCGCCGTTCACTTTATTCCCTGCAGTCACCCTCCTTTCGATATCATTAGTCTTTCCGTTTCCATCAAATATACTTCCCAAATACTTGTTCCAAACATTCATTACCTACAATTATTTTGCACGGTGTCTTGCTTTCCTTCTTCTCGAATACCATCACTTTCGACTTGTTAACATTCAGCATAAGGTCGTTTTCCTTGCATACATCGTACATTCTACTCACTAGACTATGTAGTTCTTGTTCATTATTCGCCATTAGTACTGTATCATCGGCGAACAATAAACAGCATACAATCAAATCGCCCATTTTTGTTCCTACATTCATACATTCCAGTTCTTTCGCACAATCATCCATATATAGATTGAACAGCCATGGAGACATTACACAACCCTGCTTGACACCCTTTGTAATATCAAACCATGGTGTGAATGTTCCATTGATTCTTACACACGCATAACTTTCTTCATATAGGGATGCGATTGCGTGTATAAGTTCACTATTCACCCCGTGATCAAAGAGTACATTCCATAACTTTTCTCTTATAACTCTATCATATACCTTTTGAAGATCTACGTAGGTACAAAAAAGTTTTTGGTTTTACGCCAGCGTAGCGAAAAGATCTGATCCATGCATCCTCTTCTACCCACAAAGGCTCCTTGCACATCCCATACTTTTTCTTTCGTCACCGTTTTTGCTCTTTTTATTAAAATTCTTCCATACAGTTCACCAACCGAGCTCAGTAAACTAATAGCTCTATAGTTACCACATTCCTTTTTCGACCCTTTACCTTTATAGAGTCAATAATAAATTTAACAAATTTTCATTCCCTTTTCCCCAGTGAATTGTACACTTAACACAAGGCTCGGCAGACTTTCTAGTGAGAGGAGCCAAATATGAAGTAAACAGAATCTCAACATTTTCATAAATAAACATAAATATTCACTGTAGCTACATAAATTTTAATGATAAAAAATACCGAGATAAAATCAAGATTATTATTTAAAACTCAACTTTACAATACACTCGTAAGATAATCAGAAGAATAGAATACAGTCGAACCCTCTATATAGAAACAGTTTTACACATAAAAAATAACTGAATTCGTGCCCAGCCCCCAAAAATAGTACACAAACGAATTAATTTTATGTCAAAACTTTACCTTTATTATACTGAGGAGACATGAAAGTTACTAATATTTAGGAGACAATTTAAACATTAGGTAACTCTAATTCTGGTGGTGGTTTTCGTTTGCTGATATTCAGTAGCATTCGATTTAACAAAGGACTTGCCCAATGTTGCCTGCTTTTCAAAACTTTAATGAAGCAGTTAATCACATTACCATTGAATCCATTTATGTTTTGGTTAACTATGGCAACATTTGGCTGTCACTTTTCGTCCATATTCTGCGTTTTGGCCCAGTTAGATAGCATTGCCGGGCGGTGGAAGTGACAAATACAGAAAATATTAATGAACATGGAATTACAATTATTAATATAAAATGAGGTCACAAAGTAATTTTCAGATCAGACAAATAAAGAGGTTTCACTATATATGGGAATTAGGCGCTTTAGTAGCTAAGTGCACTACTTATAAAACAAGAAAACCCCAATAATTTAGCACTAATAAAACAGTTTTTGGGCTTTATAAAGTTTTCTGGTTAGAACGGTGACCTGGCATCACTTTCGTAAGCTTTGTTCTTATTTTTTATTTGATTCATGAATGAGAATGTCTGTTCCAAAGATTGTGAGAATGTCAAATGCTGGTTCTTTTATTGTTTCATACGTTTCAAGCAACGTATACCATGTACCAAATATGATTGTATATTAAAACATGAGCTGGAGTTGAAGAGTCGCAAATGCTCGCGAGCGGCGGTCTGTCGACCCCTGACTTAACACAAACACTTACACTTACGGTACTTGCGCATAATCATAGACTACTATTGTACTCACTCGATTTTTCTATGTACCCAACCGTAGGTGACAAGCACCTTAATAGTTCTGTGGTACGATATTATAATATTTATTTAGTGAGGATTATTATATTTATCTAAACTAGGAATATATAAGATACGATACGTGAAACGTGTTCCTTCCAAATACCTACCGCTTCTCCTTTATCAGGCTCAATAAAATCTAATCCGTACTTTGTTACCGTGAAACGCTGAACTTTTGCGGAGGATATTAAATGAAATAAATTACCCGTTTTAGTATTGTGTTCCAGGGTTAAGGCATGTGTAAATGATCTTTTTGTCCGAGCACTGCGCGTGGGGGGAAGTTCGGGGGGTGATTACTTCACTGCTTGGGGGTGGTAGCGACGTGGATGGTGTAAAGCCAATTTTTTAATATTTTTATTTCAAAATTTTTTTCTTACATTCGCGCACCGCTGTAATGAAGAAAAAAATTCTATTTTTTAAAAAGCATACCCTCTCAGAAATGAAGATGTATGCAGTTCGTAATTTGAATCTGAATATGCCTTAATGTTAATCCACCTCTCAGACTTATCCCACGTGAAGAAGTGATGGTAAAATCCGTTGTGGGGTTGTTGTGGGCTCCTTTCTTAAAACATATAACATATGCATAAAAAAAAGATCCTTGCAATAATAGTGAAGTCTAAAATATTTACAATTTTTAAATCTTCACGTACCATACCGCCTGTCGCGTTTCTTATTCGTAACAATATAACATTTAGGAGATCTCAGACATAATAATTTAAAATGGAGATCTCAGACATAATAATTTAAAATTTCTTACATTTTTGAAGTATTGTCACTATGATACTCCAATATTCACAATAAAAATCTTTAATTGGTTTTACCGTCAATACCACCCTTCTCATGGAACAACAGACTTAGTTGAGATAAATCTCAGTACCGTGCACACGTGTTTAAATTTTAATGTCGAGAAAAATCATTTCGAATTTTTTTTAAATATTTCTTTATATATATAATATTTCTTTACTACTAAGCCTCCCGATGTCTTACCGTAATGATCTAGAGCTTTAAACTTTTCAAAAGAAAAATGTTCAGTACATTAGACTAAACCGAATTAAAATCGATGCAATCGTTCTCAACTGTCTGTGTGTGTATCTATGGATAAGACTTTGATCTCGCATCTCAGAGAATTTGGATAAACTTCGGCATATGTCGGGTAAGTTACTCTACTTTGCGCAAAACATTACGTAGATACATCTCTGAGAGAAATCTCATCCATATACATCGTTGTCTTTATTTAAATAGAGATAATTTTTCTTGATTTCTGAGTAGGTACCTACATAGCACGATAAGTGTTATGGTAAACATCTGAAAAGCATAAATCAATAAGGAATTAATTGTAACTCATCATTATTAGTTGTGCGCTAACGAACATGATTACATGATTATATGAGTACATGATTACATGAATACATGATTACATGAATACATGAGTACATGATTACATGATTACATGATTACATGATTACATGAATACATGAGTACATGATTACATGATTACGCGAATACATGAATACATGAATACAGCTAATTTCAATATACAAATACAGTATATTGAAGAATTAAGGAATGAATGTAAAGCTGATCTTAGTATCGTAAGTAAGATTAAGAAATAATCATTTAGGTGGTTTGGCCGTATGGAACGGATGAATAAGGAGAAAATAGTAGGAAGAATATATGATGTAAGTTTTGATGGCACCAGAAATAGATGACGTCCGCGAAAGACTTGGCACGACCGGGTAAACCAGATACTGGAGGATGATCCTGTTAGAAACCTCAATAATCGACGAGCTTGTATGAGAAGATGTATGAAAGTGGATGAGGCAAGAATATCTACCTACCCCCGCGTTCATATCACGTGCATGGAATTTGTGAAGTAGCCAATGTCAGAATTCACAACGGGAAGAAAGTCGTTGTTAAATTTAAAATTTCCGATTCGCGATTCAATTATACTCAATCTCAACTCAATCATCTACAACAAATGCGTCAACCATCTCTTCCAGCAGTCTGGTAGATTAATTGTGATATATCGTAGAATTGTCACATCATAGCATATAATAAATATGTTTGATCCAATTATGTGTTTAGATTTTAAATATATAGTCAGTATTTATAATAAAATATCAGTACGTAATTAAATTGTCAGAATAAAACTAATTTCTACAAAATTCTTACTTTTTTAAATAAAAAACTAATAATATAATGATATCTTACTACATACAATTAATAACAATATTTTTGAAACGTTCTATTTTTTAAATAACGTGAATTTTTGTTTTTTACGAATAATGTGATTTGTCTCATTTATGTGAAATACCTTATTTAAAACTATAAACAGACTATAAACTATGCACAAATTTTTTTTTAACTATAACAATTAAAAATTAAATTAAATTATGTCTAATGTTAATTCACTACCGTTTGGAAATGAGAATCATAGATTGTGATTATTATTAAAATTTCTGATGGAATGCTTCACTATATACAATATTTATTTAATTTACGTCACGAATTGTTAACGTTGCGTCACAGATTGAGTGACTGATTACTGACGAGCTAAGAAAATGCCTGTATTCTGACAGCTTACAAGTGAAACATTATTTTCGACTATTAGAATCAAATAATATCATATTATGTCAAACAATATCATATAAAGTTACTTAGAACTTGTTTTAATTAAAATTTTTCCTCATTCAATTATTATTTATTACATATTAACTCCCGGACAACGTTTAATAAAGAGTCTTATTTTAAATTTAGTGAACACTTTGTAATGTCATCAGCAGCACCTCAATGTAGGATAAGTCCGGACTTATATTATTTTCATATATCTGTGGCATATCTCATCCAATTATCATACTCAGGGCACAACACTCCAAAACATATAGCATCTTTCTAAATCAATGACTAGGCCTACCATTTCTATTATAACTCTAATTGAAGTTACCGATGTGTAAAATCATAAGACTCGTATATCGTTGGACATTTTGAAACAAGTTAAGTATATTTGGTATAAAACGAGTTTTGAATTATTTCCCGAGTTAACTTTTCCCGTGTTGTTAATCCAGGGTTACGGGAAACTGCGGCTGTGGGGTGTGAAACATCCCTTGAATTTAATTGTTTCCATAAATATACCCCTCTCAGCCCCTCGCGATGTAGAGGAAGTTGTTGGAACTGGAGCGGTCACAACTTGACTAGAAGTGTAGAAACGGTGTAAAAATATGTGAACAATATTGCGGCACTGAAAGTTAATATTTTATATAATAAAATATTAAATTATTAACTCCAATATAACGGTAATATTTCTACAAATAGTAAGTTTTGTATAAAAATGTTCCTCTGATTTTCTTGTCAAAATCTTGCGTGCAGTTTTTTGTGTTATTAAAATAGAACTAACCTGCTGGCCTCCCGGAGCGAGGCTCGAACCCCCGACCACAACATCAATAGGCCAGCGTTTTAGTCACTAGATTCAAAATATTTAAAACAGAGGCCTCAGATTAAATGTTATGTTATGTATTAGACCTAGATCGAATATATAATTAATAATAATTAAACCTACCAATATCTCGATATTTATATTCCCCATTTCAATGTCGCACACTTACCCCTCCCCCCACCTCATACAATGACTGAGGTCATGACCGGTCGACGGGTGGTTTACACAAAGCACGTTCTTTTTTTAAATAAAGGAAAATATATATTTTTTTTCTTTTTATTTAGAATTTTTTTAAGATTTATTCTTAGCCGTGTAGATATTTCATGAAAAAAAAACACTAAAAAATTGCTTACTACAGTGTGGTTCATTGATACTTTATCTCTGTGATATTCCGATGGTGCGTGTATTAAACTTTGAGATGCATCATATTTCAAAGCGTTCTAAGCTGTGGTAAATATGTAAGTCCGGATAAGATTGAAGATTCAGCAGTGATTAGATGTAGTAACTGAACAGGGCTTGACAGGAGAGCGCGAGGCCGCGTTGCGGTGAGGGGAGATGGGGAGGGGGGTTGTGGAGAGAACAGGCTTTTAAGATCGGAAATCAGACTAGAATGAGAAACTTCTCTTGGCAGACAGAGACGCGAGAGAGAAGTTTGTACATAGTTTAATTTTGCAATACACGTGCTGCACGGGTCAATACTTTTCATTCCAAAATCAAACAGATTCATGTCACAATATTCCACAGCACTAGCTGTCGAACCACCTCTACTTCCTTTATTTTTAAATTTGAATCAAAAATATAACATTTCTGTGTGAAAATCTGTATCGTATTAATAATAAAATTACAACAGCAACAATCTGGACAAAAATAACTCATCGATGAAATTTGACGAATGAAGAAACTTTTTACGCATCTCCAGTTAACCTTGTTCATTATTATTTGTCTACCCATAAACACAACAAACACATTTCAAACCAAATTTTAAACTAGCGTTTTAAATAGATGATTATTATTTTTAATAATCAATATCAGTATTTTGTATACGTAGTGTTGATCTAACCTAACCAATACATTGTGCTAACTAAAAAAATTACTGTTATTACTATCCAAAAATCACTGTCAGTACTAAAAAATTATCCAAAATCTAAATTTTATTGACCAAAAAATTCGACTTTATACTGATAGCTAATTATTTATACAGATGTATCAAAAAATATTATATTCTGATCATTTATTTTACAAAATACTTATAAATATGTATAAAAATATTGATGAAATAAATATAAGTGAATAATAATTATTTTTTTACCGAATAATAATATTTATCTAATTTATATTAATATTTTGAAAATAAAACATTATTATTTGTGAAGTTGTAATTTTTTCAGAACATAGTTCTGTGATATTTGAATAAATTATCTTATTATATTGTCTTAAAATATCACAAAACTGTGTTCGGTAAAAATTACAACTTCACAAATAATAAATGAAATTGAAAAATCTGTGGCGTCTCCAATTGAACATTTCTCAAAGGTATTCGCAATAAAAAGGTGATAGGTTTTAAATAAATGAAATGTAAGATGGATCAATTAGAAATGGATGCAACATATAAGATTGAAAATTTGTCGTCTATTTACGAGGCTGATGTAGTGTAATTGGTTATCGCACTTCCCCGGATAGGAAGAGATCCTGCTTCATATCTCGCGGTGGCAGCTAAAATACTTTTTCGATAAATTGAGTTTATCTTTATGTATACTGTTCTAATTAATGCATTTAATTTGTATTATTTTAATATTTACTGTAGTATTAAACAAAAATAAAAAAAACCTATTTAATTGTGTCTTATGTAAATTCATCCCTTAACTGCGATTCACTGATAATATCCGAAGCGAAGCGGAACAATGATCATTGAGGCTATTTGTATATCCTTTGCAGCGTGAGATTAGTTAAACTGCCTAAGATAGCTGAAGATAGTTGTCGGGAATACAGAGTTAAGTGTTTAACTATCTTAGATGACGACTGCGCCCTGTATTGGAAGAAATTTTGGCAAAGTACATTTTCCTTCTTTTTGGCAACTGTCTCTTAGGTAGAGATAGACACCTCGGAAATACATTCTGAACTCGGATATGAAGCTCAGACCACACTCAAATTTTATTTCATATTTTACGCACCGCTTAATTCATGTAAAAATTATTTTATTTTATCTAAAGCTAACCCAAAAACACAATTGTTTTTAACATTTTATGCTCAAATGTTAACACCAATATTGCATTGTAATTAACATAACTTTCGAGTTATCAAAGTATCTCGACTAGAAATTTTCGGTGAAGATACAAACCAATACGTACTAATTTTTTAAATTTTAATATGAAAATTTGTTTGGAATATACTCACTAATTATCTGTAAATAAAACCTTATATATGAGGTTAATCAGATACCCTTTTTCTTCAATATTAGCAAAATTATTTTGTGGTCTCATTTCACATAAATAATGAAACAAAATACTTTGTTTATATCATTATTTGAAGTATCAGCGCATTTATAGATTCATGAAGTTGTTGAAAGTGGTCGAACCAACTTTCGAGTTGTAATCATTGTGCAAGCTCAAAGGTGAGAAAAGAAATGCTGTCACTCAGCGAGAATAAAGATCCATCGTGGTCGGTTCATTCTTCGAAAACTCTATCCTGCCAATATCTGTCACATGCCAAGCTAAATTAATTAGATTAAAATAAATATTTATACAACTGGAGAAAAATAAACCTGAAGAATCAGTTTTGAAATAGAGAAATCTAAAAGCGCCGATGTTAGTTTCACTTGGCTGCAAATACCACGAATACAAATACCCCAGGAATTTCCCGATGACTAGTCAAGACGGTCGCTAGATCAACAGATACTCTTGAGTAGGGGAGATAGTTTCAAGAAATCATGGATAGGAACAGCTGACACTATCATACCATAATAGGGTCACCACTGTTATATCAAAAGGTAATACGAATAATGAGAAGAATCAACAAAAATTGAGAAAAGGATTCAGATTTTTTCGCTATATCCAACGATGATAGCAAAAATATATAAAAGAAACGTTCCAATCAAACATATCTGAAATCCGATTTCAACTTATAGAACTTCTACATATGTTTTGCAAATCTAATAACATTCCAAAATCACAGAAAGATCCAAAGTGAAATTGATAGGAAACTTGTAAGTGAGAACTAATAACTCCCGTGGACCAAACAATCCAACAAACATGTTTATGTTACAAACTAATTTGGGATAAATTAGTGTTATCGTATAAAATGATTTCATGTAATTTCATAGCAATACGTCTAATCTTGCCATACTGAGAAATGTTATATATTTTACCTATAACGAAGGAAACGTCACGTTTACAAAACAGGGACGGATTAAGATAATTGGAAACTAAAAACGGCCCCCTCGAAAAATAAAAATTCACCGCTTCTCTAATTTTAACGTATCCGATTTTTATGTCGAATATTATATACCTAGTAATATTGAAATTATTGAAAATATTAATACATATTTGTATTAATATTGAGTGAGCAGGCACGAGTAATGTACGTGATGGAAGTAAGTGTATTTATATTGTCGATGTTAATAGTGTTAAATTTAATTTAAGATTGTATATATATTTAACTTTGTTTAAACCAACTCGTTGGTAATTAAACTTTACGAATAAGTCTCTATTTAATATATTCCCTATTTTTATTCTCCTCTGTCAAGCACCTCCCCACTCTTACCAAGACTTCGCCTACATCCCGTAATGGATGTCGTTTAAATTTGATGAAATAGTTCAGTTGTACGCCAGTCCTGACAAAGATACGTTAGTATCGAAACCGGTTGACGTAAAAACAGCACAGTGGTTTAAACAAAATTATGTATAAATACAATTTTAGATTGTATTTATAATTAAAATACTTCAAAATATTTATTTTATATCATTGACAAGAATGTAGTTATTATATTTGGTAATCAATCAATCAGAATCAGATGCTGACTGAAATGATATTGTGTAATAAAGTACATAACTCAAAAGACATCAAAAATAACAAATTAAAATGACACTATTGCAAAGTGACATATTTTCTCTATATGGAATACTCTTGAAGATGGCTGGTCAAATGTTGAATTTATTTATTCAACAAGTTTCATGTTCATTAGATTTATTGCCGCGTTAACAAGACCTAATTTAAGTGGATACAAATATTTTATTTTGTTTGAAATGTCAAGCGAATGCATTTTTTTTTGCTAGAGTGTAGAATAGGCTGGTAACGGAAGTCAATGAGATATTTTATTTGAAAATAAATTAGAAAATAATTCATCGCATTTTAGGGTACTTATTATATAAAATATTACATTTTAATACAATTAATACACACAGCAGTTTCTTTTCGGTGCAACATGATTTTTTTTAAATAAATCTATCTTTACACTACACACAATTAACTTTTACTTGTTTCGATAGGTGAAATCCCATTCATCAATACGTGTAAATAAAAACTCAAATATAACAACAAAGTTGTTAAATTAAACTAAATTAGGTGTTATTTAACTACAACATAAACCGTTATTAACTAATAACTTAAATTCATTACTAAATGATTATAGCAACATAAGTAGGTACCTATTACAATGACCTTTTTCCAAGTTTTCGAGAACATTAATCAAAACTAAAATTATTTATTTATTCTCATTAAAATTTGAAATTCAGAATTTTATTGTAAAATCAAAAGTCAAACGTCAATGAATGGAATTATTAGCCATAGTTATGAATAGTCAGCTTACATGAAAAATATCTCCGTTATTGGTTTTAAAGTTTCGAATGTATTGTCATGGCCTCATTATATGACATACGCATATTATATTTTTGCAATTTTCAGCAGCAGAAAATAACATTTTAAAAAGTTTTTATGCAAGTTTTGCGGTTTAATATTAAAAAAAGCAGAAAAGCTTTGCAAAAATATTATTTATAAACATATTAAAATAAAAACATACAAAAAAGTATGTAAAAAAAATAATATAACTTTTTTTTTTTGAAAACTTTAATATTTAACTTGATTTGATTAAAAATGGCAAAGAACCGACTAATAGAACGAAGGTTATCAGTTTTGAAAGTATACACACCTTGTAAAAGTAATGTCGTCCCCTGTAAGGAAAATATTTAGCGTTAATATGTATTTGGAACACTTACCGTAGTCTTCAGATTTCGGTTTCTTACAGAGCGAAAACATTTTTTTCTTCCTTCAAATTCTACCTGAAACAAGAAATCACAATTCACTTGATATGATTACTCATAGATTTGCGAACGCATAGTGGATGGGAGAACAAATACTTTTCTTCATAGCTATATTTATTGTCTAATGAAATAAGTTATATTGTGACTGATAATATGACTAATTTAGAAATAATGTTTTTCATTAGTTCAAACTTTAATATTCACTATGTATAATATATGTGGAACTGATGTCTTTTTTAGGTTAGATCTCGTTTTATGTAGATGGTTTCCTTGAGAAAACCTAGGTCGACGTTTTGGCACGGTAGCACGTACCTACCACTATCAAGAAGAGAGACCAGTTCCGTGCACTAATTCTCGCGAAATTAAACACACACACGTGTATGTATATCAGGCTGGCAGTTCAGCGCTAAGTGAAATTAGTAATCTTTACTGAAGAATATTGTCATAGTTTTGAAATGGGTGTCGGCGTATTTTTTGATGTTTCGTCATGACACAAATGGATATAAAACCAGCTGAAGGATCAAATGTGTGCTCTTGTGCACGGGACTTAAGTGAGGTTAAGGGGTCTCAGTCGTGCGCCGATTCTTCCCTCGTTAGTGCCGGCCTTAGGGATGGAAAAGCACTTCGCCAGGCGTTAAGTGGATGTTACGACGAAATAATAATGTGGAAATGTAGGCTTTTACTTTAAGCAAGCGCCCCCCGCGTTCGGCACAGAGTAATGTTAACGTTTCAATTTATGTTAAGTACGGAATTTGTCAGAAATCGTTTGTAGTACAAAAAGCTTCAATCCGCGACCCTCGACAAGCCCATTCTCTACCGTAATACTGTTCAATAATTATCATATTCGTGTTAATAGGAAAATAATTTCAGTTCATGACTTTTAGAATACATTTTTCTCAGCTAACAATTAACTTTCTTAACCAACACATTGTTGCCAATTAATTACACGTTTATTTACTACGGTGGTGGAAAATTCCGGAGATCTGGAGTTGACAAAATCTTCAAATATACTTTCAACAGCAGCTTAGTTATTTTAAATTTTACCTCATAAGAAGTCATCGAAACGCTTTAACAACTGATCATCTATTAGCAAGATGTCTATAAAGTATTTAGATAATTGATCATTGATGAATATTTTTTTAATAGGCCTATGTAATAAAATCATATATTTATCATTTAAAGATTTGTTCTTCAAAAATTTGTTCTCAAAAATGTACGTTCAAATAAATATTAATATTTCTTATTCTTCTTATGACGCACGAGTCTCTGAAAATTGTTTCGAATGTCGCGTAAATGATAGTACGTACAGAGTTAAACGCGAAGCGATTCATTGTCTATCGTACTTTTTAAGCATAGTAGAATGACACAATTGACATATACCCATCTTTACCGACAAATATTTGAGATGAGAGATCAAATTCTCTTCTATGTACACGCACCATGACTTCATCACCAAGTCACGACTTCATTGGATTCGATTAGAAAAAAAAATTGCAATTTATTGATTTTTTAAAAATATTATTCAACCTCAATTTTTGAGAGCTAAATAATTAATGATCATCACCGATTAAAACATATTTTAATATAAAAGAATTATGTGAATCAATATCATTTTATAAAAGTCGTTTATATACTTCTTTAAATAGGACTGAAATAGATTTTTCTAATTACGCCCGCCAGGCATCAAAACCGGTATTTTTGGAAAAACAAACAAATTTGTTTTTAATATATATATATTTATTACACTTAGATATGACTAAAGGAATAAAAAAAACTGATGGAGTAAATTGTAAATTATAAAAAAATACGCGGAAAGACTGAAGAGCAACATTGCCTGCTACCACACTATCAGCTGTTTCAACTTCGGCCTACCCTCTCTCCTGCACCCTCGCGGATAAAAACTAGAACAAACCCTTACTTCCGAGTTCCTGATCTTTCTTGAGGTGCAAGGGGCCTAGCTAGTTCAATATTACAATATTGTATTCAGACACCACTATCATTTACGGGACCGTAAATTCTACGAAGAGTTTTTCTTTCAGAGATGTCCATAATCCTAGTTTAGAGTCACATGAAACAAATTCGCATGGATTTAATCATAAGTGAAAGATTTTCAGAACAAGAAAACGTGTCGTCATATCCTCTCTGCCAACATGTTATTAATAAGATTTGGAAGCGTGAATGTATGCATATATATAATGTATTGCGATATGTATGAATTGAAAGCGTGCGTGTATATACTTGTGAGATGAAGCGTTCACACGCACGCAACCGCTCCCATACTTGGAGTAATAAACCCTCGCAAATTGAGTTACCTAAGGTTACCCTGAGAATAGGGCGTAATGGAACAGTTTCTTATTACTCACACTGAACAGGTTTGTACGTGGATTATTACATTTACCAGGTTTTCGTGTAAAGTGCTCCTTTTCACGGAAAAAGAGAAGCACATTAGCCCATCGCTTCGAGTGACATCTACGTAGCGTAATGAACAATTGTTTCATTTAGAAAATTAATAATGACTCAACATATTCCTAGTGAGATGCTTTTACCGTGAATTCGTGGTTTTTAACACCTTCTAAGCGGAGGTTAAAAAAGTTATTATTTTTAGGCAATTAATGCATTGTCGCCGGTTCGAATTTTTAATTATTATATATTAAATATAATAATAAAATCTACAACTAAACTAATAACATATCGATAATTTATGTACACTCCTTCACGTAACACTTCCTACTCGCATACAATTTTAAACTGACACGTACTAGTACGCATGTATATATTATTAATATCACGTTATTGTATAATATTTACAGAACATCATAATAATTTTCTTAAATTTTTAGAATCCCTATGTAAGGTTATGATGTAATAGTGCACATCAAAAATGTCAGATATAAAATGTCGCATTGTGTGTGGGACCAACCGCAATTCGGCAGCCAATGAGAAGTTCGTCATTCTGCCAATGATCTATGGCAAGAAGCAAGATGAGAGCTGTCACTTTTTCTCGCGAGACTGGTGTGGTCGAAGAAAGAGAACTTGCCAAAATAAAAACTAAAAAGCGAAAAATGGGAAGACGGGGCTCGTAAGGGCCATAACTAGAAGTCGGGCTTCTTTGGCTATATTTCTGGTGAGATGGCGGCGTGTTTTTACTTGCAAATTACTGGCAAAATTTCTGTGATGGCGGGTCTGACTTTCGGGGAGCTGATTCGCAACCGTCAGCTTGGATCTTCAGGGCCTCTGGTGTGCAAGATTCATCAAAGAAGAAATGCCGCTTGAAGAATAGAAAGTGATGTGAAACATGGACATGAGAACAAGAACAAAGATTAGGTATGTCAAGTGAAGCGTGGGTGGTTGTAAAATATGTAATTATTAAATTATAGTGAACAAATTAGTTATCATTATGTATTCACAAAATAAATTCGCATGAAACGGCCGATGAACTTCCCCTGGTAAGAACCCCTAATCTGTGACAATCTGTAGCTAGCCGGTGACGTCAAGCTCGGGGCCCGGCTTTCTATCCATTGCACGAAAAAGATTCTCGGTCAGCTCGACCAGAACGTGACACATTTTTTTCACATTACTAATGTGCAAAATTTTTATCTGTAATATTTTGTATTTTTAGTCACAATACGTACTTATCCCCTTAACAAAGCTGTAATTTGTATTTAATATACCAAATCTATACGTTTTTAAAAGCCAATATCGGTCTGTTATTTAATATATTTAATATATCATCATGGTTGAAAAATGGTAATAGTATAGAAATATTTTAAAAGTTGGAAAAAAGTCACGTGTGGTGCACATTAAATTCGATATGGCGGCTAAATTATAAGAAATATATGGAAAAATATATGAGTCTTTTAGGATTTAATAGTTATATAAAATAGTCCGCGGGAGAATGTACCCCAGAGCAATAGATAACTCACAATTCAATATAAATGGTTTTTACTATACCGCGTCTTCTGATAGTAATATATAAAAGAAAATAAAAATGATGACAATAGTTTCTCTCGGGTCATTCTGTCCTACCATCGCTCTCGATTACGGCTACCGAAATGTGCCTTAAACGTCGGCTACGACATAAAGAGACTCGGAATGACACGGGGGAAATTTATTTTTATTCAATAGCTGAAAATTTGAATCGACTTTCAAAGTAGTTTAGAATTTGAATATTATACACCAACTTAAATAGTTGATATTAAACAATACATCTCATAAATTTATATTAATATATTTTTAAAAATTGAGTGGCAAAATAAAAAACACAAAAAGTAACATTAAAATAAGGTTTCAAAATTACATAATAAATCCAGTGAGAGTTACACTATGGCAATCGTGCCTCTTCGCAATTATCTAAATTCATACAATGAGCTACACTACGATCGAGACAATTTCCGTAATACTAGACTAGAAGATTTTCACGACCGTCAAATGATGATTAATACTCTCCTGGGTAATTCTGACGTAGATCAGTTTTTGTCGTAACCAACGTTTCGGATCATGTTTCAGTGTCCATCATTAGGACCCACGTTATTGTTACATGAAATGTGGTTCTACAATAAAGATAATAAGGCAGAATAACTCGGAAGAAACTCTTTTATCTACAATATTGAGTATCTGAATTGGATTGAAGCGACAAGCACGCCAAGCCGAGAATATACACAACGTTATTAAATAATATAAAATACATTGTTAAATCATATTTATATTCCGTGCACAATGTTTAAATATAATATATTATATTGTGTTATTGTTTATATATTGCAATGGATTATTTAAAATTATAAAATTCATGTACCATACGTAAATTAATCTAGAGCTGGTTGAGTGACAACTTTCAGAATTAAAAAAAAGTTTATTTCAGACATTATACTTGTATTACTATTTTTGAATTTTTAATAATGTAAATTTTGGATTAATTGTGTAATTAAAAATGTATTTTTATTACCTTGCCGGATTCATTTAACATCACTGAATTATAAAAAATAAAATAAATAGCATAGTGAACTCACAAATACACAGTAAACGAATAATAATAACTGCTGATTGCATTGGTGGCAGTACTTAAAAATATGTTTCTACCCACACGCACTTAACACACGATAATATTATTTAAAATGCTTTTCTACTCTACTAAATGAATTGTTGATGTGTTTACTTTATAAAAATTACTTTGATTATTAAAAATGTACTACGTGCCATCGCGTCTGTTACACGTTATGACCCAACATGGAGTCGCGCGCCGGGGAAAATGACAGCGGCAAACACGGCGGATGAAGTACGAGTGCAGACCAGAAAGCGGGCGCTGCCAACGCAATAACACCTTCACTGTCCGAAAACAATTAGCCCCCGTTTCCTAAAAGCGGAATTGCCAGAAGAAAAAAATAATTTCTAACTAAATTCAATGAATTCACAAATCAATCATTGGAATGTCATAATAAATTACATATTTGCATAATAATTATGGAAATGTAATGGACATAGTAAGTCAATACGTACCTATTCCAGAAATACTAAAAAAATATACATCTTTGGTCTACACGCATAGCCGGAAATTTTACCAACCTTCGAAAAAAACATATTAGCTGGTCTCAATTTATTTTTGTTATCAATAATATGAACCATTTTAGGGTTACTGGCAACCTTTGATATCCATTGGAATTTTTATTCACCTTTAATATATGTTTGATTTGACATTTCTGAGAAGATGGATAATATTCAGCTCAACACCGTGATGAAATATTTTTTTATCAAAGGATTTAAACAAATCTTTCGAGAGATATCAGAAAGATTGCCTGAGTTTTCTCTGTCGTATGCACAGACCAGTAAATAATAGACATAAACTAACGCTAATTCATAATTTTAGTGCCACTCACGTGATCAAACAGCTCCGCAGCATTTTCAAAAAACAAATGGCCGCCAGTATTATTTAGGATTATGAAGTTATTATAGTATTCTGTACATTTAAAGTTTATTAAAGTATAAGTCGAAAAGGAAAAGAAAACAAATATGGTATCATATTTTAACTAGACATACATTACATTTAGTATTATAATGATTAAATATCAAATTTGACAACTAATTCACGTCAACAATAAAATCAAAATAAAATGGCTGGAACGTAATCGGAATGCTATAAATATACCAGGGCTACGACGCACTACAAAATACAAATTATTTTTATATATGTACATAATTTTTATAACTGCACGTTATATAAAATTATAAATATTGAACCGTAATTTAATATGGTTGCTTTCTACTATAGAACAAAACCTCTTTCTGAGGCTGCGGCTGGTGCACCAATAATGATTGCGGTGCAGCACGAGGGGCTCGCGCTGTCCCCTTTGTTGCTTGTTCACTCACTATTACAAGATACCCGATGATTTCGTGTTTTGAGGAGAAATAGGCTGGTGATTTATTTCATTTCATTCACTTCATTCACACCCCTAAAACATAATTTCATTAAACAGTTTTCTTTATTGTAATAAAATAATGTTTTGTGTTTTAGAATTACTTTCGCTGCAAGTTTGTTCCCCAGTTAGTTATTATATATTGCATGACACCATTAAACTGTATCCAGTGTTGTACGGAGCTCAACTGTTCAGCTACAGCTCGGTGATAAATATTCTTCTTGTTAACATGAAACCGGAGAACTTTTTGTCTAAAAATGGGTTGTTTTTCAGGCTTCACGCTTAGAGCCCATGATGTGTAGGGATTTGGCACGAAAGATACAAGGGTAGTTCTGCGAAGTAATGGAAACTTTAATTATTGTAACATTATTAAAATATTTTAATGATAAATTATAAATATCGACCATATCAAACGTTGTTGGAAGTGTTAGAAATGTCTGACATTCTTATCTCTGTCTATTATATATACAGCGTGCTGTAATAACGCAATGCTTATATTACAATCTTACAAATTTACCCATTTCAATTAAAATAATTTATAATTCTACAATCTTATTAATTTGAATTTCTATTTATTTTATTATTTATATATATGCATAAATCACAATTGTACACACCTAGCGTAGACTTTCAACACTCCACTGAATATAGAGCGATGCATTAAAATCAAGTAAGTAGTGAACATGTAAATCAAAGTCAAATATTAATTTATCAATAAGACACTTTGCAGAATATTTATAGGAAAACACAGGTAGAATTTTAATTAGCAACTAAACTAGAGAAAATAAATCCAACTTGACGAATAAGAAACCTTATATTTTATTCATTCATGTCGGTCTTCAGATCTCAGGGCCGTCACAGAGAAGTTCCTGTTGTCTTTTCCACTTAGTCAGTCCGACGGGTGGAGGATCTTCCTCTTCCTCTTCGTTTTCAACGTGGCCCACTACATAAGCTATCTTCCTTTCTCTCAAGATGCCCAATAAATGAAAGGATTCGTCTCAGGCAAGTTATTGAGAGTTTGTTCTTGATCTTCAGTGCCTGCAGAATAGAAACATTAACGCGTCTCGCCTCTCGTACATTATGTGCAAGTGATTATTTTTTACGAAAATCAGAGGTGTGACAGATGCCTGAAAGGATTAATATATTTTGCACTGTGTGACTCACTCCTTAATTACGCGATTGTCCATTGTAGGGGTGCGGCTAGTAGAGTTTTAGATTTTTCAACCTTCAAATCAACTCTTCATATTTTATACGTACGATGTGGATACCGCACATCTACACTTAACCAGAGAACAAACGAATTGAATATAAAACAAACAAATATTTTCCTTGTTTTTACCATCAACAATATATTGCAGCCTAAATGCGAGCCTGATATGCTATAACCACAGCCTTACATATTTTACAGCAAAAGTTCTGACTGTAAAGGGAAGAATTTACGCAAAAAACCCTTTAAAAGTTCAGATGAAGTTATATTGAATATTTATTTTTATCTACTAATACACTTATTTAGATTTTATATTTTATCTTTAATTAGATGTATTTTTTACATAAATAGTTTTGTTTTGTTTTAATATTATTTTTCTTTATATACTGTATTGTATTGTGATAGAAAAGCTCTATCTGTTGACATACATAATACTGTAAAAACTGTACACAGAAGAACATATTTAATGTTTACTGAGCTTCAAAAAATTTCAAACTACAAACTATTAATTACAATGATTATTAATTTATCTCTATTTTACAAAGATCGTCAGTCATCTATTACTATTATAACTTTTATCTATTGATGATAATAGTAATATTAAGTATCACAATTGAAAAAATTTAATTGTTATTATTATTTTTTAATTTTTACAATTTATATATGCATTTCTTGATTCTATTACAAACTAAAGTTACATATTTTGTATATATCGATGTACCCCTACAAAAAAGAGATTAGCTCTTGTGATTGGAGAGGGACTTACACTGTTGTAATATTTAAAAGAGTAAGAAGTGTTATAATTACGATCTATTATATTATTTATTAATTAATTGTCTATTTTTGAAGTGTTCGTTTAACTTCTTTTTAAATTATTTTATGTCCTTTATCTTCTTAATTTCTGTAGAGAGGCTATTGAAATTTTTTATGCTTAAAAACATGAAATTTTGTTATTAGTGTTTGGTATTACATTTTTGGATTTTAAAGTAATTTTGGTTTTCAGTTAATCATTTAATTAAATTAACTTCTATTAATAATAAAAATTCTATTACTTATATTAAAACTATTTTTAATCCTAATTATGAAAGAATTTATTACTCATTGACAATCATTGTTCATTTCCACGACCCGAGTAACAAAGAATATAGTAAGATAATTGAATACGTCCAAATGGGTTGCACGCTATAATCTGAGTTTGCAGTCGGTCATTGGTTGTGCGGCGCCATAGAAGCCGAATGGTACTAATGGTACTTAATGTCATTAAATAATAAAAATATGGTAAATTGAGTTTTATACGTGCTTATTTGGGTAAAATATTTGCGTAGGAATATGTTGGTCGGGCGTTCGAGTCCCGTCCTGGGAGACCACCGAGTTAACAATATTTTCAACAAAACAGCTTTTAATGTAGGAATATTGATGTGAAATTTATTCCATGTGCTCGTCTGTATTTCATACATATTAAAAATTATTTGTTAATTATGAAAATAATCTATATTTATTTTAATCGGTTATGATAAGTTAGGTTGTGCTGTGGTAAATAATAATATTAAAACACAAAAACCAAATATTTTAGTACAGGTGATGTGTTTTATATATTGATCATCCATTATTATTTGAAGAGTCAACTCACGATTGCACAACTTTGTTATTGAGATGAGTTTACCTTTTTGTGGCGATTTCAATTGTTTCCCATTTATTCTTCATATTTTCTATCATTATTTTATTACACCGAGACTTGTATTTTTTGGTTTTTATTTATTTTCGTCAAGATTCGCAAGAACGATATTCGTGTTATGCTTTTTAAACGTTACAATTAATTACACTAATCTATATTATTATTTCTCCATCCGTACATATTCATATATATATGTATATAATCGAGGGTATCTTTAGTTAGGGGTTAGTTAAAATAATACAAATATTGACAGAATTAATGACATTACAATGTCAGAAATATATTGAATTCAATATAATTAAAATGGTTCTTTCAATATAGTGATTGATAATTGATATTTGTCAACAGAGGCAGGATTAGCTAAAGCAAGAAGCACTATGGAATCCATGGTTTAAACAAGAAGTATGAAATGGTTACATGCGTGGTTTATTATATGTATGAAGCGGACGAATGAGGAGAGGGTGGTACTAAATGTATACGATGCGAGTGTTGATAAGACTAGAAATAAAATACGTTTGATATATAAGATGATCAGGTAAATTGGATAAAGGAAGATGATTCTGTTGGTAACCTCCAAAATTATACTGGAGAAAAAATAGATGCAAATAATAAATTTTATCAAGTTCTAATTAGTCAGTTAGAAGAGCACCTACAGGCAATAAGTTTTTTCTAAAAAAAGATTTGACCTTAGCATTGTTCTACGTGATATACTTTGATTTAATAATCACCCTTATTCACACGAATTTCGAACTGAGTAATAATTATAAACTTTATTCCAATGTTGGAATCTAAGACTTGGAATAATATAATATGTTTATTATGATTATATATTAATTTGTCTAATTCTGGGGATAAAAGAAAAAAATACAAGATTGCTTTTTTCAAATTAGTTTATGTTTTTCGGAGTCCTTCCGAGAACTTCAGTATTACCGAGTAATACCAGATAGACAAGAATTAAATTTATCATTTTATGTAGAAACACGAGTTTGATTATTTATTTTCGCTTATCAAGATTTGTTTTAAATTGGTTCGGATAAAACGAGAAAAGTATCAATAAATTTAAAAAAGGTCATGATAAATCACTGACATCGGAAGAATTGGTTCAAAAAATTTTCTTCTCACGACATTATCAAAGAAAACATGTTAAAGTTTATTGGAAATAAATAATATCCATAATAACGAAAAACGATTAAATTACTTCGAAAAACTAGAGCTTAATTTATTTTTGATGGAAATACATTTTTTATTATAAATTTACAATTTTAAAATACAGTTTTATATTTAATACAAGTTAAACGAATCAATAATAAAAAAGGTATTCACAAAAAATCTGTCCGGTGAAAGAATGTTTGGGAGGATGTTGAGGATGTTGCGGGGAGAGTGTCTTACCGCTAAACTAAACAAGTACGTCACTAGCTTTTTTATTTACATATACCCTCTTCTAAAGGAGATTTATCACATATTGCAACAATTTAGAGTAGCGTGTAACATATTTTAGTTTTATGCTATACAAAAGTGTATTATTACAAAATTTATTCAAATCAGTAATAAAAATAAAGGAAAATGTGGTACGTTTAAAAAGATATCAAAAAATAATAATTCAGGAGTAAATTCAGAAAGATAAAGAAAAGTACGACATATCTAGTGTCTCTGGATTTCTCTGACACTTGTATTTATTTAAGAGTAAAGTTGCAGCATGAATGTCCAGATAGTGAGCTTTACTGTGATGTCTGACGTAATATTAAACATTTTATAATATCAATTACAACCTAGTTCATATACAATCGCTATACATTTTTAGTTATTACATTTTAAGGCATTATTGGGAGTTGTAGAATATTGAGCTTAGGTTAGTAAAAATGTGGAATTCGGAACGCGATGTACAAATAATATTTAAAATAACGAGTTTTAAACGAAACGAATTTATTATGTTGAAATATGCGCCATTAAATTCTGAACAGAATGGCTTTAGAAACAATTTTCTTATGTATTGAACAGAATATGGAATTATAACTAAACACATATATTTATTCTCTATGTTGTTAATAATGTGTGAACAAAATTGTTAAGACATTAGTAAAGTACAAAATAAAATAAGATGTCAATGTTTTCAAGGTATTCTTATTACATAACGATATACTACATTCCACATCAATAAATATTCAATAATTTAAAAAATTAAAAATTATTCATATTAAAACCTCATTACGTGTACATCACTACATAATTTAGATTCTAGATTTGAGTGAATATCTCATTTTGAGTTTAAAATGATTTTACAGCAAAGATTTTAATGGAGATTAAATTTAGTATTAATATTCATGATGTAATTGGGATAAGCAACGATTAGTGGGTTCTTATGAGATGACAGCGGATGCTGAGGGGATACTGAATTCAGAGCATGGGTTGGGTCGGGGTTAGCGAACTCGGAACGAAGACCCTAATTACCAACTGGACCGCAAGGCAGCCACTAAAGTCACTGCGAAACCGCACCAGATGCCGGGAGGGCTAAGCAGAAATAACTGATGAACCCTGTTGTTTTTCCGATAATAATAAAAAAACATTTAAATACTTACATATTAAATTGAGGATGGCAAATTATTAATAATTTTACATGATCATTAAAAAAAGAAAATAAATTGAATATAATCAAAATAATATAGTAATACTCGTAAATTATTTAAATTGATATATTATACATAAAAATTAAGATATTTTGTGGATTTGGTAATGTTCTGAATATATAATATAACATACAAATATATAATTAATAACCAATGTTAAACGTCGACTGCAATTGATTCATTTTAGTCATTTGAAGGTTGGTTTCTTATTGTTTAATGTCATATAAATGATGAAATGATAAAGAGTAGGGTTTAATTCAACAACCTTCTCCTTTATCGTGTGCTTAATGCTGAGCGCCGTAGTTCCTTAGAGTATCTGGATCTTGGGGCACAATACGTCTCCATTCCTCCTGGTTCAATTCTTTTTCATTTTTCAATTCTTTATTTAGCGTATCCATCTTGTACGAGTCCATCCCCTTGCTGGCATTCAATTTTCCTTGGGATTTTGATATTCTTGAGACTCTCATCGTTTCTCTGGCAACATGTCCAAGAATCCTATTGCTGCATATTGTTGAAAACCGATCAGTAATCCTTAACTTCTGGAAGATAGGATATTTGTGTGCCTCGGGGTCGACGGATACACATTGTACAAATATGATATATCATTTAAGTAAAAATATTTCTTTGATGCCCGTCGATTCTAAGGTAAAGACGATGTACAATTACCAATCTAATGTTAAATTGTTACGATCTAATTAAAAACAAACTTTTATTATTAAAATATTTCATTCTATTGTAGATTTCAAACCAAATTTATTTAAAAAAATTATGAAACATTAAAATTCTGAGGATGCTTCAACTATATCACAAAAATCTAGAATTATATTATATGATTAATTAGAGCTACCCACATAGCCTAGCAGTAACATCAAAGAGAGCAAAATAGATGTAATAATGTAGGTAATACATTCAACTATTTTTTAATATTAAAATAAAATACGATACTATTATTTTCGCGCGTTTATTTATATATATAATATATAAATAATATTACAATATTCAGTTAGACTAATAATAAAACATTAAACTCTAAATAACTTTTACTGTTAAGTAATAAAAATAAATTAAATTGTGACAAAATTATAGCCTGAAGATTAAAGTTCCTCGATTATACTGAGCGGAAAAACACAAAAGTTTTCACGGCAAATCTCATCAAACTTTACGAGACTTGCTAATTAAAACGATGAAATAAGTCCTCGTCTTTGAGATCCGAAATGGATTTAAATTAATTGGACTTAAAATTATTGTAAAATTAAAAAAAACTATTCATAATATAATTAATATAAAATAAATATACGCATTTAAAAAATGTTATTTGGTAACCACGCCTTTTTATCTTCGAATTTGAACCACGCCTTATTTAATAATATAAAGTGTGTAATTCGGTATTTCAACCACGCCTTTTTTTAATTAAAGAAAACCTTCAATATTAAAACCGTATATTTTTTTCCAACCTTTTAATAATATAAAGTTTTAATTGGTCGTAATGTACGAGCAAGAGAACATAAAAAACTTTTTTTGTTTTTCTTAAAAACTTAATTCGATGTACAAAAAAATAATTGTCGCCTTTGATATTGTAGTTTATTTGGTGCATTTTAAAACAAGATTTATCAATTTGTAAATTGTTTAATTATTAACATACAACAGTGTTATCAAATATATATGATGGATCTGGAAAACACTAAATAAATCATGTTTTAAAAATGTAATTAATTCTGGATATCGTGTTATAGACATTAGATAAAACATACAAATAAATGAGAATAAAATAAAAATCTTACCTTCTAAATAAAAAAATTCGTGTAGAATAATTTTGAATAGAACTTTACGAAGAATGCATCTCGCTCACAAATGAATTTAAATATAAATCATAAAACTTTGACGAGAGTTCATAATAATCCACATAATATTCGCGCCATTTTCATTCCATCCTCAACAGAAATCTAAACACGACAAAAGTGAAAGAAATATTTTTGAAGCGTTTTTTTGTATTTTTTTATAATTTTTTTACTGTCAGGGATTCGCACCCCTTAACGGCCGCCACCAGACTGAGTCGCCTTTGGAGATCACGCTGTACAGGCAGATAAGTTGCCATAGCTTTCGGGAAAGCTCGGGATCGTTCGGAGGCTCGCGTCGCGCGTCGGCCGGCTGCGGTAGAGGGTGGACGGTAGCTACCAGCTACCCCTTCAATGGTCGGATTATGCGAAGATAATTTATTCTGTCTTAAAGAGCGTGTAATAATAATTGATAAACCGGTTCTGTTTTGTATGAAGCTTAATATATGGCGCTTGTACCAATTTATTACTCGCGAAATCTTTACTTGCAGACCGGTATAAAGCGATTCTTGTCGCTCTCAGCTTGTTTCTGATTTTTGTTAAAGAAAATTAATCATATTATCAAGGATAATGTGATAATTTTTCTTTTAATACAAGATTTTTGATGCATAAAATCATTAATGGTACCTGCTAATTTTTCAAACTGAAGAAAAATTGAAAAAAATAAATAAAGTAACATAACTCCCAACTGGAATTAAACTGGATCATTTGTTACAGCTCCACCTTAACTCTCCGACTAAGTGACTAATGATAATTTAGTAGTTTAAGTAGCGAATATGAACATAAAAAAAATTGTTGAATAAAATTACAACCTATAATAAAATATAGGGGAATAGTGCAAGAAAAAATAGTTTAATATCACCAAAATAGCCTCCCATGTCTAGAAAATAACGTGTTGAGGAATAAAAAATGAAAGAAACTTAAAAATGTTAAACATAAGTACTTAGATTTTTTTTCTAAATCCCTTAGCTTCACCAAAAATTTTATTAAATAAAATAAAGGAAAAATTGTATGCGTGGCACGGCACGGCACGGCACGGCACGCACTCGTACACTGATTGATTTTTAATAATTGAACACGGCGATCCATCTGAATAGCGCTTTTAATATTTCTGTAATCAAGTGACTCAATTAATAGTAAGAATCCTTTAAATGACTGTGTCTTGATCCTTAAAATGATGTGTAAAACATTTAGGGGTGGGGATGTAAAGGAGGTCCGCCCGACCCGACAATCTCCGAGTGATAGTTTGTGCACACCTAACTACGCTGTATCTGCATACAGCTACGGAATGGAGCACGATGGAGTATATTCAATTCAATTTACTTAACGATCAATGAATTTGTATTCCTACGTTATTAATATTGCATCTTTAATTGGTATTAAATCGTAATGTGTCCTCGATTTAATGATGTATCATCTCTGAATTATTTTTAGGATTAACTTTTTTTTTATACAAGTACCTACATATGTAAATTTGGTAATTTTGCCGGAAAATTTGTGAAAACTTTTAAATTAAAGAAAAATATACTTATGAATATGTAATGCATACGCACTTCCTTAATGTTTGTGTAAATTATATTATTCACCCAACGTAGTGTCCAATTTAAAAGATTTAAACATTTTGCATGAGAAATTAATTAATTTATTTGAAAAGAACTTCTTACAACCGATACTTAAAACATACTGATCATCTACCGATGGCTTCGGCCCATTTATAAACTATATATTTTGTCTCGGTTAACATAAAAACTATTTGCTTTAAGGGAAGATTTTCTGGCTAGTCTAAACAGTGT
The DNA here is from genome assembly GCA_031772225.1 of Eubasilissa splendida. Classification (NCBI taxonomy): domain Eukaryota; kingdom Metazoa; phylum Arthropoda; class Insecta; order Trichoptera; family Phryganeidae; genus Eubasilissa; species Eubasilissa splendida. Next base: position 28,703,002 of record CM062861.1, on the reverse strand, counting down.
TTATAAGTTCATTGAACTAACTGGTTTATAAACATTAACCCTTGGGACTTAGGATCTCAAGAGGGACTAAATGTAAATGCGTTCGTTAACCTAACATGATACTCTAAGAAACGAATACAATGAGAATATGTATAAAATTAAACTTGAACAGGGTGAACATTATGTTCCAGGTCGATGTTGTTTTTAAATAACTAGAAAATAAAACACAATTTTTTAATTTTGTTTTTATTTATCAATTACTTAATTTATTACAATTATGAATTCAATACGATATTGGCCAAGTGACTGCTTCTAGCAGCGGCATAAATGCGTGCTTTTTAACCATATCTTTCTAACATTCTCGCATACTTCGAGTGTTATTTCAGCAATTTCATTTCGAATATTGTCCATCAGAATTGTTATTGGCTTATTATCGTAGACGTTTTTTTTCAAGTATCCTCATAGAAAATAATCGGGAGCCGTCAAATCAGGTGATCGAGGAGGCCAGCTCGGGCTGTGTGTGAGGTGGCACAGTCTTGTTAAAACCACTTGTGCTGCAAGTATAATCGACACAATTCAGCCACCGATAATTTTTCCAACATGTGACGATAGCGATCACCATTAATGGTTACAGCATTGCCATTATTATTTAGATGAAATGTTTTAATGACTTCAACACGTTGTTGAGGCATTAGATACTCCACAATAAAGTATAATCGACTACTCTCACTACGCTAACTGACAAATGTCTGCCAAACCAAAATGGTGGCCAAACAAAATCGGCCTGGAACATAATATTCACCCTGTATAAATTGTATCTAATTTGCTAAGTCGGAATATAACACGTACGCGTTAACTGTTAATTATGCGAGGTATTGAAGAATACCCAACGTATTGTATCCCTCAAATTACTCAGTTAAGAGTTTCTGATGTTTTTAAATAGTACCTTAATTCGTTACGACGTTAGTTAGTTGTACAATTGGCCAAGGTTGCTATGAATAATTTGATAAAAATCTGGAGGGACGGAAATACGGCAAATAACAACAACTACGTCAGTTGAAACACTTATAGTTACAAGAAACCGAGACAAATAACAGTAGGGATAGGAAAAATAAGACTCATCCATTGAAAATGATACTAAGAGTCACTCGAATAAAAAGGAGAATAAACCTTTATCCTATAGTAATTTCAGCCCTAGCAGTCACAACTCACTACTAGTATTTAAATGGTTCTTGTAGTATTTCTGTCATATTGATCACGCTTTTTAAAAACCATAATAATGGAAATTTTATCAGAACGATACCGTGTAGGTCGATTTATTGACAGGTGAGAGAAACCGTGTTGTCAATAAGAGCAGCGCAAGACAGGGAACAGTGAAAGAGCTCACACAATCAAGCCTCTCAAGAATGATATCACTATGTATCAAAAATGACATAAATGAGAAAAAATGAAGTACCTACTTAAAAAATGAATAAATATCTCAGAAATTAGAAATGATGTATAAAGAGATACAACAATATAAAAACAACAGAGTTTAGAGATGAAGTTGAATATTTATTTTATTAAGATAAGGAGAATTTCATCGACTTTGGAAATATTAATATTAGAAGCTGTCGGGTTCATTCATGAAATTGCTCTACCGACGGCTATAGCCAATGGAAAGTTGGTTCATATATCGAAAGATAAAACTTTACGACCGCGCTGTCTCAGGTAACGATGTCGGACTTGGAGACCAATTTCTCCGCAATACTAGGATTCTTCATCACTCTACGGATCGACTTTAATATATAGACAATTAAATTATACTGCATTGTGTCAAATATTAGTATCATAACGATAACATTGTTTATTGTTTTTTGGCATAATATCAATTGTGTACAAACATAATAATCTTTCTGCAAGCCGTTATTGTTATTGTTAGGAACTCCTATTATAAAATTAATGCTTTCAATAATTTTATTATGTTAAATATTTCAATGACAATAAATGTTCATTAGATACCAACATCAACAAGAGTTCGGTATTTCGTCTTTCAACTAGTGATTTGATAGGATACGTACATATTTGTTGAATCGATCAGTCTCAAGGATCTTCGATATAGAGGTACCTGTCCATAGTTAGACTAGAGTTAAAAATCACGGAATGCAAGTACAAAACTATCACCATTATATCAGATAAGATGTTCAGCCTGTTTCCATTTCAACTTGGTTATTTGAACGACTAATTTGCCTAATTTCTACTAAGTGTTTATGTTTCGAATTATAATCAAATGACACATTCGAATGTAATCTCTCTATGGTGACTAAAATAGGTGGTTGAAGATTCTATAAATATAGCCAAAGTATCATCCCCATTACGCTGCATATACGATGCGGAAGATTAACTGTATTAAAGGATACATAAAAACTGCAGAGGTTTGTAGTAGAAGGATATTAGTTGAAAATAATGACATAAATAACAGTAGAGGAGGCTTCGTATTGGAATGCGATATTTGGTTCTCTCAGTGGCGTGATCGGATGTACTCAATAACTTTTGGTATGTAAAAAGCAGTGAAATTAATCAAATTATTAACTATGTGTTACCATGAAAAAATTGGTAGTCTATTGTAGAATGAAAAGCCTACGTTTACAGTAAGACACCTATACAATGCACAGAGTTGGTAAAAGCTTCAACCAATAGTTCACTTCTAGAATGCGCCAGGCACATAATGGTCACAAGATAAAAAATGATAATTCTCATTTTCAAAATAAGTTGGTACAGTTGTCAAAATAAGTTTGATGTTGCGCAGCCTATATCCGATATAGCCTTAATATTGTTTGCTAACGATTACGTGATCGGCGCGGATGGAAAGCGACACGTGTACAATGTTAGAGCACAACACGATGGCAGAAATGTGTCAAAAACACCTTTGTAATGATTGACGTCACTCAGCCCTTCCGAGTCACGCGGAGGCTCAACGTGCTGCTGTATAACAAGCTACAGGTGCCGCGTACAACACCAGTGTCGTTAGGGAAAATACCGGTACAATATATTGTCTCCGAATGAATTTCACTGGAAAATAACTTTCTCTAATATTTTTTCTACTTTGGTATGAAAACATACCAGTATAAATAATATTTCGATTTTATTACACAAAAAAATGTTTTTCTCTCAGACGTCATGATTTTTTTTCATTAGCGTATTAGAATTATATGCTATTAAAATAGCAAAGAACGGATATTTTCAATCCAGGGTAAAAACAATTAAAAGTTTCCTGCCAGTATTATTATTGTATACCTTAAGGCATCACGGAAATAATGACATTACCTAGTTATCTACCCTCAAGATGAGAGAATAAAACTCCTTCAGAGGACCGTGAAAAGAGGTTAATGAATACTAAGCCTGAGGCTCCAGACTCTACAAAAGAGAAGAAATGCAGGGTGGTGCATTGAATCTTAAGTCGAAGTCATAAATTGTGAAATGTAATAAAAAATAAAGCAAATACATTTTATATGAAAAATTCTCGAATTGAAAGATGTTTTTGAGGGTTTTAGGCATAAAATAATCCGAACACTTTTAACATTTAAAAGCATTTTTTCTCTTTGTATTTTCGATTATAAACGATTTATTTCCTAGTCATTGACTATATCTTTGGTATCTATTATGAACTTACTATGTTATTATTTGGTAATTTGGTAAATTTTATCTGAAAGTTTGTTAATATATACTTCATATAATGATATTATATTCTGTTGTAAGGAGATATCATTGTACATCGCTAAATATAATTCTCTGTTTGTTCTGATGAAGATACGAAGAAACGTGTTGATGTTAAACAAATCAAAGTGGTTTAAACACTGTTTTTTTTAAATTAAAAATGTTGTTAACGCTGTAAAGATAAAGAAGCAAATTGTATTATTTTGTGTTGCTACTCAGTTGAAATTTGTGAAAATTTATATATTAGATCATCTGTATGCATTTATAATTTATTGCTCACCGTGTAGAGTATGACACAGTATACAGTGTGGCAAAAATCTCTACACTATCTAATTACTAGGGTAAACATGTATAGCTATGCTTCTTCCTTTCTTAAGTGAGCCTCTAAACTCAAGATATCTTACAAAGGGGGTGGTGTAGTCGGTATGTGTGGTGGAGTGTGTAAGGAAATTTTCTTCCCTTGTAAGTGAAGGAAACCAGCATCCGGAGCGCAGAGATGGAAAGGGTCTGTGTACACGTTGAGAACATTTTAAGGGTGAATATTTACATCTTGAGGCGCATTCGATAAATACAGGTTTACAACATCTTTTTTGTAGATATAAAAATATAAGTGAATGACAGATCAGTATTGAAGATATCTCTCCCTCAACGAACACATATCGATATCATTGGATATTGTATTCAATGATAATTTTCAATAGATCACATATTTTAGTAGTGCCAGGTAAGTAGAAAAGACAAGACAATACAGATCAAAAAATATATTCAATAATAGTATGCTGGAATGGACATAAAGAGAACTGCTAGGTTAAATTTAATAGAAAAATCAGAGAGAAGAAGAAGGTGGAGAGATTGTATTCTGCAGATTGGTATAGAAGATAAAAAATAATGATTGAAGTTATATTATTTAAAAAAATTACTAAATGTGTAGTTATTGAAGTTGTGCGGATGTTGAAGCGTTACAGTGCCGGTGTTTACGATTCCGCGTATCCGTGTCCGGGCTTGTTACATAGCAATGAAATTATACAACAACAATATTTCAATAATTAATTTTTAACAAATCAGACGTCAAATCTGTTAATAATTTCGTTGGTTGACATCTCAATAAATAATAAGTCAGTACTTATTTACTCTTCAACTATCAAAATTCATTGACGGAAAAAAAGTGAAATTTATAGAAGAATCGACACTATCATAACAATTTAAATACATATCGATTTAATTTATTTTGCTGCAGAATTTTCATTGGTATTTACATAATTTAATGTTATTGACGGGTTATATAATCTAGAGTGAATTTTCATAGTGTATGAGAGATGTGGTTAAGAGAATTTTTATTGTCCCAATGTTAAATTAGAAATTGATGAATGAATTGGTTGTAATACAATTTTAAGCTTGTTTTTATCTTATTGGCGGTGTTGCGGTAACGATAGTTTACTTAAAATCTTGAAACATTCCTCTTGAATTAAATGATCTGGATCACAAATCAATTTGCCGTATCCACTTTATTTCTATAATATTTGGTGAAGGTCACACATGCATGGAATATCCGTGTTAAACCTTCTGGTGTGGTACCGCCTTTCATCCACTCAGAGGAAACCCGCAACTGTATATACATTCGTATCTTCAGGTTTACCTAGAGCAACTCGAGCGATGCACTATCTCCCTTATTCTCCTATTACCCTGGTACGAGCCAGCAACGAAACACATGTATTGTACGTATACATGCATTTCATACATGCGTTCAAGTTACATTATATGAAGAAATTTCGTGTATGTTTTCTGTTTTCCTGGCATTCATGGAAATGTACTAACCAGCCAAAAGGAAAAATTGTTACGTATTTTTGATTGAAACGTGAGATAAGATGTTTAAATTTTATATTCTTAGATGTACAACTTACAGTAATGTCATACAATGAGAAATTTAAAAAGTAATCATTGTAATGAACTGATAAACTTAGAGAAAAATAAATTATTAAAATATTTTATGTTAAATATTTTTATTAAAAATATACGAACAGATCAAAAAAAGATTTTAGATACATTTGAGTGCATTTTACTCATTATTTATGTTTATTAAATGTATGCACGTCTTAGTACGTTTCTCACTTTGTTAAAAATCTGGTTCCTTATCTGTTGGGGAAAGTCATTGTATAATTTGAATCTGACATGAGATATTTTGTCACATGGTGTCTGGAGTCAGTGACTTTTAGGAATCATAGATGTAGAAGATGAATTTATTCGATACAATCTTTAAATAGCTTCATAAATAATGATAAATATGATGACATTTAAATAACTAGACAATTTAAACAAATGACTTTTGAACAGGAAATCGAAAGTAAGATGTGACGAAGGAGTGGGAGAAGGCGGAATGGTTGAAATGTTAATGTTGAGTTTACATAAATATTTAAATATAATATAATGCCTAGTTTCTTTGTGAATATTCAATACAGTATATGAATATTGGTAACTTTTTTCTCATATTAAAATTTCACTACACACAAATCTGTATTGTAAATGCACAGAAATAAAATCGTTTAATAAATATATAGAAATAATTATGAAAGTGTTGATATTTATATATACATACATAGAATTCTTAGCCCATTTGTAAAAACGGTGACTATTTCTCACAACATTCTAAATGTTATGAACAAAAATTGTAAACCTTTTAACTAAATGGATTTAACTTGAATTTAAACACAGTCGCCCACGATTTCGGTTTGGGTGCTCCTGTTCAAGTAGATATATAATGCGAATAAATTAAAAACACGAATTTTTTTAAATTAGTACAGGTAGTTGAACATCTCATGCATATATATTTAGTAGAATTATTCAAGGTAGATATCTAGAATATGAAGTAAGCACCTACTCACGTTGCATTTGATGAGGGCAGTAGGTACTTGCAATGTTTGGTTTGGTTGACCTATTTACCCCGATAGGCTGAAATGGGGAGAGCCGCTCATAAACGCAGTGGATATTTTCACATTCTGCAGCCAATTTTGAGCTAAAACTGAAAATCATATTATATTATAACATAACAAACCATTTGAAATATGTATATTTTAGAATAGCCGTATATCTGTTTAGAAGCACGCGATACCTGGCAGGTTGTTTTGAAATCGGTCTATGAAGCTGGTAACCATAAAATATATTCATTAATGAGCAAAAACAGGTTTATACCGAGTGAGGGGAACATATCGTGCATCTTATTCTTCTTCTTAATCGGAAGTCCCAGTGATCTTGACATTATTCGCCCATCTATGTTTCAACCCTGTTGGATTGTGTATAAGTACCTACCCGGGATTCAAGAGTCTACATTTCCAAGTCCCGGGAATTCACGGAATATTTATTTAATAAAAATATATATATATATATAATTTATTAAAACAAATGTTTTTTGTGTACTTATTGATTCATAATCTGTTTGTAGTTTTTTAAAATGAAATTATGTTTACATATATTTTGAATACAAAAACACATATATCTATAAAAATTACAAAATACAAACAATTTAATAAAATAAATAAACAAAATAAAAGACGTACAAAAGAATAACAATTAAAAAGAAACACGTCGGAAGACAATAACGTACGTTTTGTATATAGTCAAAGTATATATGTCAGGAATTAATTTTTTTATCACATTTTACAAGGAGACATAATTCCCTGTTTAAAGAAACCGACAGAACCAATTAGATTTTTTGGTTAGTAGTAAATATCTGAGGACTAATTTCTTCGTAACGAAAATTTTTATGGATGACTATATAAGCGATGGAAACTTTCCATTTAAAAAAATATATATTTACATATGTACCGCTCGTCGCTGGATCACTACTGGATGTATGACAATAGTCAAATGGAATCAACTCAAATAACTTGTTTAAAATAAATAAAAATTAACTTGTAGTGTATATTTAAGATTAAAATGAAAAAAATATATACCAATTTAATCATAAAAGGTTCATTGATATTCGAGAAATGCATACTCATCGTTGCTAGTCGCCTCTTACCTCTGCTATCCGGGGCTACCTTCTTCCAGCAATCGCTTTAATGTCATGAATCCACGGGCTGAGGAATTTTTCCCTCAGTTTTATCTTTTTCGATGAATTCGACTTTATTTACAATGTCAACGCACTATATTTTCTGAATCGGTTCAATAGTGAATGTATTAATTTCATCTAGATAGAACTGAGATCAAACTGTACTAGAGTAAGGTAACCTATAAAATAATCAAGAAAAATATCCTATTAACTAAATAAATAGGTGTACTTAACAAACGAGAAATGCAAATTCTATACAAGACTAGATTATAAATCAGACTTAATAATCGACAATAATTGTATACTTTACATGAATATTTAAGAAGAGTGCATCAATATGAAATTATATACTTATGATACAGATTAAATTAATTAGAAAGATTTACAGAAAAAAATTATTCATCGAAAAAATATTTGATTGCTACCGGTAGCAATCTAATCTTTTTAATTGATTCATTTAATTTATATTAAAATACCACTGAACTATGTTCTGAAATTGCAACTTCACAAAAAAATATGTTTTCATTAAAAATGTATATTACACCAAAAATCCATATTCTACATTATAACACGTGTCCACGGATGAGATTTTCTACTCGAGACAATCTCTGAAACAGATGAAAAAATTACATGGCCTATGATCCCATTAAATTTTTTAGAGAACCCTCAGCTTTTGAATTACATCGTGTACATATACAAGGTCTCAGAAATTCACCGTCTCGCGCCTTGTTCAACGTTTCTTATACGTCAAATGCTAATCTATGACCAACAGTGATCCGTTCGTCGGTTGAGTGAATTTGAATTTCCCCAGCAACAAACTTAATCTAAAGAATATTTATAAATATCAAAAAATGGTAGTATTTATGATTTTAGGTGACAGATTTTTAAGTTTATCTCCAGATCAAAATCTCAAAATGTATAAGTACTGAGATTTATCTCATCTTGTCTCATTATATGGACACAGGCCACAGACTAGAATTTTGACTCGACTTAACTAAGAACTGAATATTTGAGACTAGATTTAAAGGTCTAGGAGTGCACACCATAATCAAGAAGTGCATTCGCTGCACTAGACTTAATAAGAGAGGCGCTGCGTTTGCCAGAATTTTCCCCCGGGGAGTGGAATCAATATGGAATCACAGCTGAATACCCCACTCCACCTTCCTAGGGTTCAAACGAGAGGTCATTGAGGGGTCATTTCCGGAGTGAAAGTTGAAAAAAGAAAATAAATTACCTAATTTAGAACAGACGTCGATCAAATAGTCGAAGACGACACCGTGAGGATATTATTCGCCCTGATTGACAGCCAATACACTATTTTATTATCATTTGCGCACATCAATTGACAGTATCAAATTGATCCGAAATATAATATAACCCTGGTTCGGCGAGTTTTGATAAATAAAAATAACGTTTTTTCGTTGTCAATGTTTTTCAAACTCTTATTTAAATATTAGTGTAATTTTTTTTTTGCACTTCTAATGATATCTTCTTCTTTAGCTTATCCGCTTCTACTGCTAGATATAGATCTCCTTCGCGGCTTTTCACGATCCATTCCACATTCCGATTCTGCGTGGGTCTTCTACAATATAAGTCGTCGGTTCTCTTAATGTCGTCAGTCCGGTGCTTCTGCGGTCAGCCTCTATTTCTCTTGCTCAACTCTGGACACCACTGTAGGATTTCAACATTCCAACATTCATCGGTTCGCCTCATTACGTATCTGGCATAATCTCACTTCAGTTTGACAGTTCGCACAACGTCGGGCTTGTAAGGGGATAAACTTTTAAACCATTAACCAACCTCAGTGGATAGTCCATAAACACAAGCTAAGGGTCACGAGAGACTTGTTCACTCGCCTGTAAACGTCAACCTTCCTTCAAACATGCAACGACATCAAAAGCAAGGGCGCCGAGTACCCGGCGGACTGTGTTTCTCCGATTAAGATGGCGATCGGACCAAGAACCAGATCAGGGGTACTAAAAATCTCCGGGCTACGAAAAACTGTCACAACACGACGAACTATCCATCAGTGCGAACACCTTATGTATGGACACGCAAATATTATAAATTTAAGAAAACCTTGTTTGCAATTATAATATTCGCACATTAGAATATATAGCCTAGAAAAAACTATTTTATAACATTTTATACAAATTCACACATGAAAGCCTCATGACAACGTAATCTGTTATATTAATAAGTGTTAATTAGTATCATCATGGTTACGGCAAGCTCTCTCTACGGTAGCGCACATAAAATGATCAAATTCTTTGGAATACGATGAGTCAATACTGAAACCTTATTAATTATCCTGGGCACTAGTTTAATGAAGAAGAAGTATAGTAGCTATCCGAGACCGAGACTTGCAGAGGTATGTTTCTAGCCGTATCTTGTCAAATTGGGCCCACTTTTTCTTAATTCTGATATAAAGGAAGAAAGAAGAAAATTTTTGCACAAAAACCTTTAAATCTCAATTTGATTTGATTCACACATGGCAATAATATCGCCGGGTAAAAACCATCTAATAATTTTGGAAATTAATTCAGGACCCATCTAGTCTTTATACAAATTCAAAATAAACACTGATAGACATAGCGGGTTCTAGAGAATTGTCGTTGAGAATGATTCCACAATAAAATTATAGACATTCGTTTTTTTAAATAAAAAAAATAGTAATGCATTCACAGAATACTTGTCATGTCATACAGAGCCAGAATTACCATTAAATGGGTTTTGCGTTTATCCTTATGATACTCCAATAAAGCAAATTATTAAAACGTTTTTTATAATTATGTATAACGAATCTCTTCTTGCTTTTAAGCGTGTTCGCATAATTAATTTTTATTTTGTCAAAAAGTACATTTTTAAAACTTTTAGCCTCATTTAGCCCTATAGTAAATCCAAGCCAATGCAATTAATCAATATAATTATATTTTCAAAGATTTTGTACTAAACTAAAAGTAGGACTTCGTAGCCTTCCGGGACGGAGGGTTGGAGCCCCGACCGCTTGGTCACCGGGCTGGGCTAGGAGTGTCTTGGCGCTAGACCAAATAAGCACGTCCGTATTATGAAAGTGAGCTGTAGCAAAATGCTAGTTTAAATTTTATGTTTCTTGAAGTCAATGTTTTAGAGTAATAAGCTCCCTAGTGAATACAATGTTGGGAGTTCGATTCTCGTTGCGGAATATCAGCGAGTAGTTATTCACATAAATAAAGTAAATAAGTAAACTGTTTAAAGGTCAAGCCGTTAAAATAGCGGTTTCTACATAATATCGTGTTAGTATCGGCCCCTTGGGGCGTGTGGTTTGCGAGAGCAGACCAGAGGTGGGAAAAGGAAATGATCCGAGATAATGTTAGAATAGAGAAAATAAATTTATAAAAATCTCTACCACCTATTTTCTACAAAATAATGCATGATTAAAATATATTGACGCCAATGAAAACTAATATTTATGCGAAGTCTATAAATATAATACAAGCAGAAGAAAAACCAAAATAGAAATTATATTTTAAAAATAATCTTTGCCTGAAATGGCTTTGCCGTATTTATGCATTAATTATGAATTGTCAGATTTCATCCCTTCTCCTGTGTTTTAATGGATTGCGTATCAGCTTTAAGGTAGTGGCTTTATGTGGATTAAACATGAATACAAACAGTATATCCACAAATATAGAAATGTTGAAATATATAAGTAGGTAGAAGTAGTATGGTGATACGAGTATATATGTTTTTTTCTTCATTATTTATCTCTAAACAAAATATATCTAAAATAAATAAAAATTAAAACATAGTCACGTGAAGCTACTACTGCAGCTTGTAACAGGTGCTATCATAATAAATATATATAAATATAATAATATACAGGTATACCACCCTTTACATCTAACTCACGATAAAACAAACCGAAGATACGACCGTTACGAATATTATTTTACCCCGCCCCCCGATACGAAGCTCTGTCCATTCCCCTCATCGACAGAAGTGCATTTTACCATTGGATAATGTATCAGGTCATCCACAAAGCGTTAGTGATATGTTACCGCAATTCTAAGTGTTATTTCTTCCACCAAATACGACCTCGTTGACGTTTCAACCACTGGATCAGATGTGAATAGCCATTTTCAAACGTATTTATACACGCCTCATAACGAAGGAAGCGATTTCTGCCATTGATTTCGATTCTGTATTAATACTCAGGGACTTTTGGAAGGGACACAATATTTAGCACGCTGTATTGTATAGGGTGTCCAGCGAAACAATTTCAAGATTAAATTGTGATTGCTCGTAAACCATCAGAGTAAAGTGAGTGGGAGGGGTATTATTTGACGTGCGTGATTTTCTGATTTGTCAGTCGCAATGAGTCACTGGTCGGGAGCGCACCGCGCGTTTGCGGCTGAGCAATATTTAAAGTGCGGTGATTCATTGGTTCGTGCGCGTGGCGCTTTTTGTACTCACTTTAATATTCGACGAATAAGTAATGGGCCGAGCACGCAACTTATCTAGTGTTGTGTTCAAAAGTTCAGACAAGAAGAGACAATGGTCAACCAAACTCTTCCGGGACCATCAACGTCACCGGTCACGCCAGAACATGTGGCTCAAGTTCGACGTGAAATTATGCGCAATCCGCGTAAATCGATAAGGAAGATTGCAGCCTTTACCAGAATAAAAAAATAAACAGTGCACGATATTTTGGAAAAAAAACTACAGTTTCACCCATACAAATTGCAAATCATGCGAAAACGATGCTAGAACATTTTGGAACAGTACTAATGCTTGGAAACATATTGTTAACTGACGAAGTACATTTTTAAATCAATGGCTATGTTAATAAACAGAACATGAGATACTGGATACGCCATCAACAACATTTGCATTGTCCAAAAACGACAGTGTAGTGTATAATTTCTGCTCGAGGGATAATTGGGCCTTATTTTTTTAACCAGCGAGAGACAGTCACTGCTGACGTGTATTGCCGAATGATTGACTAGTTTTTGGTACCGCAACTGCATTTGTTTCCTAGGTTCAACGACAAAACACAATTTCAGTAAGACGGGTCCACTCCACACACAGCTAGAGTTTCAATGGAGAAGCTGAGGGGAATTTTTCCCAATAAATTAATCAGCAAGTACGGAGACATAAATTCAGGCCCTACAAGACAATATCCGCCGTGAAGTTGCTGCCATTGAACCAACGCTTTGCTCTCGCGTGTTCGCAAATTTAAAAGTCGGATGTATTGAGAGAAATGGACGGCATTTAGACATATCATTGTTTATAAAATGTAAAATCCGCATTGTTAAACTACATTTTGTATAAATAAAATATGAGAATAAAATTGTAGTTTTTTTTATTATTTAATATTAAACTTGAACATTTTCCGCTAGCCACCCTTTATATCAAGTCTCGGGATAAAGTGAAGGGCTCCACAATGAATAGAGCTTGGAAAAAGGTATGTCTAAATTTGTAAATGATAATGTAGGTGCTACTGAAACATGTGATACGGCAACTAATCAAGTTGTTAAACCGAGGAGGCTACTGAATTTAGATTTTTTTTTATTCAAACTTAATTTCACACATAACATATGTATAGAAGTTTTACGGTAAGGATTGCCCTTCCATTAAAGTAATTAACTAACATAGTAAAATTTTATCAGCAACAATCTTTTTTTTAAATGTTATACAATGGAGAAATCAAATAATTATATAAGAATGTGTGACTTTATATTTTAGTTTGTTCACTATTGTCTCTTTATTTTCAACAATGCTTAATAATTCTTTAGTAATTTTGTTAAAAATTCTTGGCACGACACATTCTCTCATTCTCTCATTCTCTCACTCTCTCACCGTACACATTGTTCGCGATCGGTACTCTCGTGGTTCGTCTCGAGGACCTGCTAGAATAGCTATGGCGAGAGTCAGTATTCATATTTACATTGTTTATCATCTCTTCTAAAATAATATTATATGTTACTTTTATGTCAACTGGTAAGATTTTGCAGATGCGGCAGATAGTGAAGAGTTAATTGAAACGCGCGAGGAAGAAATGATGGAGATCCACGGAGATTGTATTGCACAGATGACTGACGAAGACTTGGATAAAGATGTAGTACCCGTTCCATCGCCAGTAAAAACATTGGAAATGAAAGGTCTTTCACTAATTTTAAAGAAAAAGTAAGAAATTTATCAGTTACTAAAGGAAAAAGATCCTGATGAAAATAGGAGGGCTGCGGTAAAAAGGGGAAAACGCTAAGCGAGGAGAAGAAGAATACGGCTGTACAATTAAAGTTGGACTTATTTTCAAACCATCATTAATATGAAAATATAATTGTGTCTCAGTGTTATAAATATCTAAAGATGTATAAATCTGCTTTAAAATATAAATTAATGCGTTTATTCGTTATTAATTTATTTTATTTTATATTATACATATATGGATCCAATTTTAGAAGGAAGTACATATTACAAAAAATAATGTATATAAATGAATGAGAAATGATGATTCACGATACGACCATTGTGGACTACACCTGGGGTACGACTGTATATTATTTAGGTTAGGCAAATACAATTAAATTTATAGTTCTTATTGAAAAGATTTATTTTAGGGTTACTACTGATAAATAATAAAAAACAGCACTGACCAAAAATTAGATAGATTTTGTCGGGTGTAAGTTTATTTTTTACTTGCTATTAGTTCTTCAGTGAGTTGACTTCAAAATAAATGAACTCAATTATGAGAATTGTATATCCTCCGCGTACAAGTAAAGTTATATCTTAACTTTTGAAGTAAATCCTTGACAAAGGCACGTGTTACCATGCCGAAATGTCAGTTTTTTAAATTAGACATATATAAATACTTTTACAATAAGTAGTATTTCTATAAAAATCTGCATAATTGCTTTAAACAACTCTTAGTATGATATAATTACTATACTAATTACATATTTTCTATGTTTTAAATGATAAAAGCAAACAACATTTTTTGCAGAATAATTGAGTTATGAAATGAGATATGCACTTTCCCGTTGCACTCAGGTGCGTCCCATTTATGGGCTGCACAGTATAGGGGAAAAGGCGGGAGGGGTGGTGATGCACCCCGGTCGGGTTATCATCCCCTAACTGGGCCACTGTGCCGCCTCCACGTGACACGCCCAGCTGGGCCCACCCTATATTCGGGAAGTCTAGTTTTTTTATTTAAATCTAGGCTATTTCATGTTCACCTAATTAGTCATGAAGAATGAAATAATTTTGGAAAGGAGAAGTTATTTCAGATCATACAGATGATACAACAAGACGTGTGCAGTCAGTAGGTACATATATTGAAATAATCTTATTCTTAAGAAGGTGAAATTAAATGTTTATCAGACAACATATATTAAAATCTGAATAATATGATAACAATTGTGAAGGCGATATTATGAGTATTTTATTGGGCAGATATTATAAGTATAGCTCTTTTTTATAGTCTTAATGACTGCACGTGTTTTTTGGCAGTTTTATAGGAAAATTTTTTTTAAATATATTAATTATAAAGATATACATATAAAATCAATTTTATCGAAAACTATTGTTATTGCGCCGCTGGGATTCGAACCTGGATCTCTTCCCTAACCGGGGAAGGTGCTTTATCCAACTAAGCTACAGCGATACTATTTTTAGCGACAATTTTCGACCCTATATGTTACCTTTTTGATATTAATACATTTAATCATTCCATCATTTTGACAGAGCCATCTACCTTATTTTTACAGAATCTCAAATACCTTTGAGTAAACTGATAGCAGACGCCAGAATTATCAATTCATTTTTATTAAATTTTGGACACATTGATACAACTTTATTATTTAGGAGAACACATTCTTATTGTGAAGTTGTAATTATTCTGAATAAAAAAATATTGTTTAATGTTTATAATGAAAAAAAAGGTTTTTGATACATTGGCAGTGATAAAAATCTACTAAGTAAATTAAAGTTATTTTCCCCATCAACCGTTCACTGTTCATTTTTCACTGGAATTTCCAGTGACAATCAAAATGGTATTTTATACAATAACTTAAATCCTTCGAGATATTTACGTTTGAACAAGTCAAAAATTATTTATAAATTTATACAGCAGGAGGCATATCCAGAGAAATTCATTGCAGAACAAAACAGGGCTGGAGAACATTCAGACATTTGAGTATGATTTTCAAAAGCGAAGATCAGTTAAAAAAAAGCTCAGATGAACGTGAAAAGATAAATATGTATATATTTAGGTATCACACAAAAATATTGGAAAAAACATGTGGATAATAGAAAAGACAGGGGAGTAGTTGAAATAAATAATTATTGAAATAAATAAAATGAAATGGCAAAGGGTAGGGCATATTAGAATATATAAACTGGCAGGCTACTTTAAATTTAGCTGGACTGGCGAAATAATTAAATTCTACGGAAATATGTGGCAGCGAATATCAATGGACAGAAAAGTGAGAAACACTTGGGGAGACCTTCATCCAGCAGTGGATAGAAAACGGTTGATAATTATAACGAATGATGATTTCCGTTCAAAGTAACTATAGTATCCGAAACAATTACGGTTATAAAAAGATAAATGAGTTCTTTACAATTAATGAAAATCGGATGCATTCAGGTGAATCAACTATAGGAGTGAAACTTTCCTTTAAATATTGCATTCGTACGATTACTAGTTGTTGTGGAATGATTTACTGTGCTCGTAGATGACGCTTTTTTTACAAACAAAATCCTCCTAAGACCCGAATTAATCTTGTTTATCCTAACACCCTCCCGCCCGCACAAGTCCACCCCGCATAAAGGAAGGAGACGAACTTCCCGGTCGAGTTCACAAATAATATAGCTAACCTTTTCGTAGCTAGAAAGTAGCAATGCATAAGCAATCAGTATCAGTATCAGTTACATGGCGTATCATTGCGCTGTAATTAAAATACATTTTTTTTTGTTGCAAAAGTAAATTTGGGTGAGAATCTATCGGAATATAAATTCTGTCTCTAAACTCGCGTAAAAGAAATTCTGAAGAGGCGAGTTTTTATTCATTGTCGGTTGTATTTTGTCTAAGGAAAGAAGAAAGATCAAAGAATGAACGAATTAATAATCAGAATGCTCAGCATTAGATTGACAAAATTTCTATATGTTAAATTTCTCGCCTTTTCAATTTTTCTCCATGATACTTATGATAAAAGTATAAGAACAGGATCGCAGGAAGATAGGCGTTTTGCAAATGTGGTACTGACGACGCATGTTACGCATACCATGGTATAAAACTTCAAGAGACTTAAAATTGAATAACCCTTATATTCTATTATGCAAATATAAAAATAACACAAAGTTTGGTGGATCGACGTGAAGTGGAAAAAATTTTCTCATTCGGTACACTTATGCAAGATAGATCTTATGAAATCTTACACGAAGATCAATTAAAGAACGCAATAAATTGCGTCGAAAGGCGTGAAATAAATTTCTGCCGCAACGTTGGGAGCTCGGAACGTATCGGACTATTAAATGACTTGCGGAGTGTGTAATGTCAATAACTCGTCAGAAAAGAACAAAACGAAGAAAATGAAGAATAAATATCACAATTAACCTATTTTTTTTTGTTTACATGAGTATTCTTTACATCGACCACTATTGAAAATAAGCAAATATATAATCAGAGAATTATTCTTCATCTTAGAGAATTTAGAAATTTTAAATAATAAACATAAATATAAAACATAAAAAATTATAATCATACAAATACCGTCCATTATATCCCCTTTCTTATCCATTTTAACTCCACCCCCACCCCCACTTACCATAAATCCGCACACACTCTTAATTACTGTCTGAAAATGTTTTTAATTTTAGTTGAATTGTATTATTGATAATAGGAAGATGTTCCCGAAAACGTTCTAACATTTAATATTATAAAATATAGTGAAATAAAACAGTGCTTCAACTCAATTTATAAAACAATCTGTTTAGTGAACCAATGTAAAAATGGTATTAAAAAAATTCAAAGGACAAATCTTTTGGAAAAAGCAGTGTTGCCACTGACACTTGAATCCAGACATTTTTACTACCAGTAGAATGTTCTTCCAGTTGAGCGATAATTGAACTGAATCTTGTTAATTACGTAGTAATAACTTTAGTTTAGTGAGTTTAGTTTACCAGCTTCAACAAAATTGATCAAAACGTGATCACAAATTATTTAATATTATTGAAATTTATAAAAAGTTAATATTTTTCCTATTACCCTATTTAACATAATTTTTGAAAGTGCACCCCCCACCATCTACTACATAATATATACGTAACATCGTGTTTTTATATCTTGTATTTTAATTATTATTCTAGATATAAAACTTTAAATAGCTTCAATTAATTATAAATATGTTTAATATTTTTATTGTTACCTTATAATTTATACTTAACACAAAATAAAAAACTGAAAAAGGACGTTAATGAAGTTCTTTGCCTCGGAAATGAAAATAAAATTGTTTTAAAATATTTTTTGTTTGTATCTATCTCGAAATACATTAAATTTTTAACCTTTATTTACAAAAAGTTAACAGTAAAAGAGTTTTCAATTATTTTAAAAGCAAAGTGTTTTCAACCGTTTTCAATCCCTCTAAAATGCTTTAAAAACACGATATTCATATGCTAATATGAGTTGACAGTGCGGGCGAGTGTTTACGGTAAGGGAAAGGTTAAAAGAATGTTAGATATTACGTTTTTAATTAAATATTTTTCCATCTGACCCTGAATGACTTTGGGGATGAAAGAAATTGAATGGTATTATTACATTAATAAGATTCGTTTGTTTATAGAGAAACATTATTAAAAATGAAAGCACTACGCCGGAATATGTACATATTATTTTCTCTTATACAGAATTACCGATGCTTTTTTGTAACATGAATATATATATTTTTAAATTATACCTACCTTTTATAGATGTTGACATTGTTCATAAAATTTTAAAATAAAAAATGGCGCGTTATGTAATTATTTGAATATATATTGGATACTTTTGTGAAATCAAAAAAAAATTTATCCAAAGTAGCGCAATTTCGAGACGATTTTTTAAAATATTTTTAAGTTTTTCAAACTTCTTTTAATCTACTTGAATGACCATTTTAATTTTATAAACAAAAAATTATCAATATGAGCACCGGCAATTTTTTGTCTACAAAAAGTAATGTCAATCATAATAAGTAGTGTTACCATAATATTAAATTGCTGGAAATGAAATAAAAGATCATTTGTGCTCGGTCGTATGAAACATACTCAAGATAATCGTGTCTGGTGACCATTAACGCTGATACAATGGATCTCAGACCTGAAACGAATGCATGTCAGTTGAATTTTCATTTAATTCACTGATTGACCGGCACACTGCGCTCCCGTGCTCCCGTGCGCACGTGGATGCTGACGATCTCCGCTCTCGACTGAAGACGGTGGTGTCACTGTTCATCCACAGCACACACACAATTAACACTGATCACACATCATATAACAGTGCTGGTGCAGTCCACACCTCGAATGGTATCGCGATGCCGAGATCAAACAAACAATATCGATCAAGAGAGGCCTCGATAGCGCCAGGTCCCAATTCACACTAGGGGCAAACAGCAGGATGGGTGAGGGGTAGGAATTTGGACGCGGACATGCGATAATAAAATTATTCGCGGCCAATATTAAAGGTTCCAAAAGTATGTTTTTACGAATACGAAAAAAAAGTGAATATTAAATTTATCCAAATAGTAATAATAACAAGGTCAAAGGTTCTCAATGCGCTTTTTGGTCACGTGATAAGATGTTGGGTGGTCGGGGGTTCCTTCGTCCTGGGAAACTACCAAGTTAATCCTATTTTTATACTAAAGAGCCTAGCATACAAATAATATTTATGAGACCATTGCATATATATTTTTTGTCTTTTTCGTTATATTAAATGTACTTAATTAAGATTTATTATCGAATTTAAAAAGTACCAAATTTACACAAATATATTATGAGTACATTAATTGCTGTATGTACATTTGATGTAGCCCAAGTTTGCATCGATTAAGATTATAAAATAAGTGGAACAATCCATATTTAAAATACACCAACACATATATTTTGATGATATTTTTGGAAATTAATTGAGGTAAAAATTGTGTATAGGAAAGGCAAAAAAGGGATAGTATAGAATTTTCCCTTACAACAACGACACACGTTCTCAAAAATACACTAATTATTTTAATAATATTTTAAAAGGGTCCATGTATCACGGTATAAAGAATATGAATTTTAAAAAATCCGAAAACTCATCAATTATAAAATTATTTAATTACATTTATATATAAAAATTATTTTAATTACCACATTAACTGACAATCGATTTTAATAATATTTTTAAAAAGAAAAACTACTAGATGGAGACATCTATATGAATTTCACAAAAACCTGATCCGTTTCTTCGCTGATAGAGAAATATTTTAATTTTCATGATTTTCCCAGCTCTCTGAAATGACACGAAAGCTCTAGAGGAGCTTTATTTTTCAATGCACAGATGTCAGAGTTTAATAAGCTGTGAGAATTTCTTTAACAAAAAAATATTTAGATGGTTGAACGTGTGTAAGAGTTGAATTTACAAAATATTTAAGTTAGTGAAAATAAGAAAACTACATTTTTTGAATACAGCGTAAAAATAATTAAGAATAATGTATATATGACATTTTACAAATGACTTTACATAGAAATTAAAGTCATAACTCATTTAACTAAAATTAGTGTCTATTTACGTAAATAATAATAATTCTTTAATAAATAAAAAATTCCCAAACCTCAAGGTAGAGCCAAAAGGAGGTGTAATATTCATATAATGCATACACTATCCATCTATTGCGCCTGTACCGCTGGCAACGACAGAGAGTTCAAGGCAGTTTTGACACATTTTACGTGACCTTACCGCATGGTTTCAGAGTTTCAGACACAAACTGTCAAATAAATACGAAAATTATATTATAAACATCTATTTCTTTTAAGAACCCACACAATAGTTGTTAAAAATTGACAAAGTTGGATCAATGATGACACAAGTGAATCGGATTGACTTGGAGCGACCGATTTTTTTATATTAAGTCATAACATTTTTATCAACTCTAAAAGGAGTAGGTAAAAGTCTAATTAAATAGGTACTTATTTCAATCAAATTCTGTCTATTAATATTTTTATTTTTTTTAATAATTACTAGCAGTGCATCTTGAATTATATTATACTGACTTTATTCTGGAAAATAATAAACAATTTGTAAATTTGCTTAACATGTCTACTAATTTGTAATTAATGAATGTAAGCCAAATTATATGAAGACCCCACTAGGAAAAGATTTCTATTAAACATGATGAACCAGAGACAGGTGAGTTAATTAGACGCTTGAATTTTGAAAACTGCTTAGATGGCATAATTAATTACCGCGTACGATTTGAAATAGACGAAACCATCATAGAACTAGATGATTCAACTAATATGCACCATCAAACTGCTGAAACAACTATTGTAGTGGCAAGCCGAACTTAAGGTAGATAGGTCATTTGGAACAGCTACCGTCAGGATAAATAATTGGAAGGAAAACTTTTACATCATTTACTCACTTGTATAGAACAAACATTTAAAAAGTAAAAATTCACTACCTCTTAATTTGAACAAATTAATTACATACAAATCAATCACATGACAAAAAAAATAAAAATAATGCAAAATTTTGATTTTGTGTTCATCGTAGCTAACGGAATAGGTAATGTTATTATGGTTATCTAAGATCTAAAATCAATGGCAACTGAAGTACGTGCAGATTGGCTGTATATGTTGTGTTCGCAGCAAAATTCCCAGGACATAAGAACAACTAGGTTTTAATGCACCGTATATTATAAAAAAAACTCTTCTAAGGTCATATTGTTTCAAAGCATGTTGACATGCGAAGCGATTAATTCATGGAATTGTAATTAACTATAAAATCATGACTTACCGGTATTGAGGTAAAAACTAAACGTCACATGAAACCACCATAGATCCCTTATTTATTCTGAAAGTAGACATCAATCATTAAACATTGTCATTAATATAAGGCGTTCAATTATACATTTTATTCCGTTTTAAGTGCTGTTTGAGAAAAATGGATGGATATAAATAAAACAATGTTAGAACTCTACTTGAGTTTATTTGCACTACTCGAGTTTCGAGGGAAACTCTCATCGACATGTGAAGTATTAAACTAAATACACACAAATATAGGAGATAAGGCATAGGTGGTAGATATACAAGTAATCAGGTGCTGCTAGAAGGAGGGGGAGGGGACGGAGTTATCGGTGGAAGATGGAGGGGGTGGTTGTAACGGGAATATTGAAAGGAGAGGAGATGACTTGGAAAATGCACTGTCGATGAGGCTTACTGTTTCTCTAGAAGCTCGAGTGGTGCAAATATACTCACGTAGATTTATAACATTGTTTTTTTCATTCATTTTATTCTGCTGTTGAAGAAATTCAAAATCACCCAGCTGACGAACGACAATGACATTTGACACTTGACTTATGACAAGTGTGAAGTGAGGCGCGAGACGGCGAATATCTGAGACAGTTATTAAAAATATCATAAAAAAACACTTTTGTTCGGCACTCATATATAATTCTCTCACGGCGAAAAAGCGTCATTAAAGAAATTTCGTCATCCACATTGAAGATTTTTCTATTCATGTCTATACCAGACACTTGTCCTTAATTGTAGTGGTCAGGTCACTTCCATGCAGAGCAAGTACCGATATGGATGTAGTAGTCGTGTCCGCGTAAAACCCCCACCCGTTCAGTAAAGGGTTACGTGGATGAATAAATCAATTAAATGTATGTAAATCAAAGTAAATAATATCATTGAAAAATTACAAGGGACCAACACTTTTCAAGTTCCGTTCAGGTCAAGTTTAAGTCCCTGTGGCGTTTTATTATTTAAAAAATGGTGCAATTATTAGTTAAAGAAATGACGTTCTATAAAATAAATCATGAATTGAAAAAAAAAAGAGAATTAGTTTCTGAGATAAGTTTTTTGAACTCCATAATCGCTGTACATATATATATTTAATAACAGCATTGTGTGAAACCGGAAATTTAATACACTGCCGGATTTCGAACATCACATGAAACATAGCATTACAAAAGCGTTACTTACCTGAATTTCTCGAATATATGATCGTAGGTTTCCTGGAAAATATACTGTAAGAAATAAGACATCCTATTATAGAATGGTTACAGAAAGTGGTAATTGTTCAAGACATTTCCGAAGACTATGAAATTTGACAGCTCTGGGACTTATCAAAAACCATAAACCACTGTTGAAATATATAAGTGGTATTTTTAGTTATCTATCCAAATACAGTTATAAAAAATATATTGTATAGTAATAATTTCGTATCTCATACGAACGATGAAAATTCTTGTTTTGGATGTGTGGTGATGGCAATGCAAATTATCCAATAGACTTCAAAAATTTATTTTTTGTTTCTAATGATATGTAGGTGAATACTTAAAGAAAATATAGTACCTACATGACACGTGCGCTTTATAAATAAATGGCACCACCTTGGGTTTTAATACAATTATTTGTACTAGAACGTATGTACTATTTATATATATATTTTATATGTGTGATAATTGTACATTTTTGGATCTTCGATGTATTCAATAAAAAATGGGTATTAATATTCCATTTTGAATATTATTCATCGTATTATATATTAACAAAGCATTTTTCATACTCATTGGCCCATCAAAAGGTTCTCTGAGCTAAAACCTACTCCAACATTATTGAAAAATATCCAAATTCGCTTCAGACAAATGGTTGAGAAAATAGAAACATTTGTGCATCTTGCTGACCACGGTACACTCAACACGCACTTCCATCACCACATCTCAAAGGCATTCACTATTCCACACCGCAGACAAATTATTCAATACACCAGAAACTGCACCAGCTTGACATTTTGAATATCCTGCAGACTTTCTATTGTATCAACAAATTTCTAATTTTAATAATATTTCATAATTATTTAATCTAAATTAAAAACCAGAATAATAATTGAATATTTAATACTTTTTTTTCACTTTCATTATTCATAATAAAAGCATTAACACGATTACACACCAAATGGAAATGTGGTTTTGCTCCTTTTCAACTTTTATTTTTATTACAAAATTCTATCTAATGTTATAATGTCTAAGTAACTGAATTTATTGTTACATAAATGTATTATACTGACCATAAGTTTGATCGAGAAATAAGTTTTACAAGTTGTTAACGAGAACTTTACAGATAAAAAAATACCATCTGGACAAGTGTTTTCTCGAAGAAAAATATATTTCGTCGAGTAGCATAATATTTCTAACTAATTTGTATGGAAACATCTATTCAGCAATTTCTCTTCTACGGCAACAAGCGATATTAGGTCAAAACTATCAGTGATTTCAGCACATTATAGCACAGTACAACCTCAGATCGCTGTTAGAAAAGTTTTGAATGAGTCCGTTTAATCATTATGTAGAAGTGGAATAATTTATTTTAAAAATAAATTATTTAACATCTGCCAATTTTCATTTACAACATTATTAATTTTAATTAAATGAAAAATCAATATTTTAATGTTTTAAAATAATAAAAAATAAAACATCACAGTGCGGCGTTACGGGCCGTACCCGTACTAAGCCACAGCACAAGCGTTCTGCAAGCATCCCGGTCTCGAGCAAAATCGCTCTTGAATGAAACCTGTACTTTATTCGTCCATCTTATTTTTGAAGAGTCCAGTGGTCAAGTTCATTAGAAAACTTTTAGTTTCTCGCCTTTACAACCCGGCCAGCTTATTTTGGTGAATTAGATCTCACAATGTCACTTTTTGGGATGTTTGAAGATAGAATATGAAGAAGTTCATGTTCGAATCCAGGTAGCAATAAAATATTTTTCGATAAATAGATTTTTTTCTGTATATCTTTCTAATTGATTAATTTAATTTGTATTAAAAATAGCAAAGTATAAAAATTTTGTAAAAAAAGTTTTAGGAGATGTCCAATATAATTTATATATTTTCTTCAAGAGTGAGCTAAGATAATTTCCTCAGAATATGCTCTTTCTATCTCACATTAAAATTCTTCAAATTTTAATTTGTAATATTTTTTCACAATCTTGGCCATTGGTTTAAGTTAAAGTACCTATAGTTAAATGTGAAAAATATAATCTTTAATTATAATCTCTAAATTAATAAAGTATTTGACAAAACATTATAATTTTCACATTTAACTATAGGTACTTTAACTTAAACCAATGTACATATATGAGGTTCTCAAGAACAAGCTAAGAGTCTAGTAGAGAACCCACTGTTTAAAATAAGTATTGTGAATGTATTAATAAAATATATATATGGCAAGGGAAAATGATGTTTTACAACTATATAATATGTTATTTCATATTTATAGAATGTCAATAACAATTGAATATTTTTACAGAACTAAATCACCCAGTAAATCTTCTTCGTGAGTGATTGATTCGAAATCCAAATATCTAAGTCTAGTGTATACAGAATAGAGAAACTGTAAGAAGAGCACGTTTCTCATTTGCAGCTCTCAACTTTGATCACTGAGAGCATTACATTTTTTTTTCATTTCAAGAAATGCGCTTCAGCAGATTTCTTATCGTAATTTAAATTAATTTTAATATGGATTGAAAAATATTCAGAAAAATATTTAAGTTTAATATAAAATATTTAGTAGATTTTTGGTCATGGCACTTCAAAAATGTGTTGTGTACCGATACACGTCAATATGTGCGTGAGCGCTATCTAAGCGAGAAAGAGGCAAAGTTATATGACCGCTTCATGCTGGACAGTAATGCAATACTTGACGTCAGTTGACTCTTGGTATCGGTCATGTACACCGTGCGCAATGTGTTGCGCCTTTAATGTATACAGAATAAAAGTTATTATACTATTTTTTTATCTACTAGTTTCAGCTGATGAAGGGCATCAAAATTATTTCATTCCCTATTAATTATTATTAAATATTAAACAAATTCATGTACTATTATATTGTAATAATAATAAAAAAATATACTAGCAACAGATTCGTCAGTGGCCGACTATACAGTGCCATGAGTAAAAAAATCGACCTGCACCGGTAGCAACTAATTAATTTTTCGATGAATAGATATTTTCCCGTTGATTAATTTAATTTGTATTAAAAATAGCACATCAATTTGTTCTGAAAATGCAACTTCACAGCAAAAACGTTTTTTCCTTAAATATATATCTATACATAATATCTTATCTTTCCAATACGGTCATCCTTGGCTATTTCTTACTGTTCCCGATTTCTATCCAGTTTCTAATATCATATCATACATGTGTAATATCAGGTAACTAGAGTTATTCGACGGATGTAAAATATGAATATGAAGATAAACAATGAACAGGTATTTAGAACTAATAAACGAAGAAAATCTGTATACTTCAGACACTTTCTTCCCAAAGAGAAATATTATATGATCACTTACTCATTGCAGGGGAAGATAGAAGGAAGCAGAGACATATATATAAAGTAATCTTGGCTGCATAACCTCAGAATGTGGGTTTACGTCTAAAATTCTTATTTATTATGTAACGTACCGTTAATATTGGTATAAAACATGCTTTGTAAGTCATGATAATGTATTATTGCTTAATAAATAGATTTCACTTATTGAATTAATGTCAACCGGTCAATTTGGAATCAATTTTATTGGCATTAATAATATCTTTTGTCAGTATATAAGCAGCGTGTTCTTACCAAGTTGATCATTATATTAATATATCATTACAATGTAATAAAACGTAGTCAATTATACGCAGAGACTATTGAATGACTTACTTACTTACTTAATCTGTGTGTACATATCTTACTTGTTTCTTTAATAAATAACTTTTAAATCGAAAAGTAAATATTGAAGGTTCGAAGCCTGGCGCATGACTTCTCCAAAATGTCGCCAACCTTCAATAGAAAACGGCACGAGAAAAAAAAGTATTTATTATTCAACCTATAATTTAATACTATCTTTATTTAACTATTTAGACAAATAAACTTTCCTGGCCAAAGCACCCGAAAGAATTCGAGAAATTCGTTATTTTTTACGATCGTGCATTGGTGTGGAGAAGGCACATTTTTTATATTTATTGTGTATTCTTTTGTTTATTCTAAATAATATTTGAATTTTTTTATAAAGTTAATAATTTACTCACAGATATTAATTTATAATCTAATGTTTATTTATCACAGTATTCTAAAATATTTTTAAAGTTGTAAATTTTATGATTAATCCTGAGAAAATACATATTATAATTGGATCGCAAAAGAGTGAAAAAATACGCTATTTTCTCAAAGTAATCTAGAATTTAAAAATATGTACCCGTATCCTTTTCGATGATCCTGTCTGTCTTCGCGTCCTACGTACTCGAGATAATTAATGGGTGGAGTCTCCTCCTGAACTATCCCAGGGTAATAATTTGTCGCTCAACTTGTCTCATCAGTGAAAATGACTTACGTGTCGCGTCTAGACAAGGTTTATCAGGAAATATGAAGTATGGCTTTCAGTGTACCTTACTTGCTATTTAGCACGTTTACTTAACTTGTTGAATGGTGGTGGACCATTTGTGCGCAGAATACTGAAGAACCACCCCATCGACGGCAATAGAAAATATCTGGTTATTTAATGTTTAACATGTTATTTCAAGAGATATATTGATGGAAATTTTAAGACGAAATTTATTTAATAATCTATATCCTATAACTGAAAATTTAAAAATTACAATAGAAGAAGAGTGAATGTTAATGAAACTTCAATACAATCGTTAAAAAATGCATGATATGACTACGGAATAATCAAGTAGAAATAAATATCAGATTACCTAAAGTTAGTTCTAATATAGATTACTTAACTTGTTTTAACCACTAAATGAGTTATTTTAATACACCAACCGGTTTCTTTCATACCATTTCCTTCATCAGGATGTCAAAAATACTAGCTAAAACCACAATTTCTACAAAGTTAAATTTGTAAATATTAAAAATATTAAAGGTAGTTCTACAATAGCACAGAACCATTATCGTTACGGTGGTGATGAATTCTTTAACTACCTTCCCACTTTCACTAAGTATAAAGGAGATTATAAAATATGTAAAATATAAAATAGATTTTTTTTATGGTTACTTAACCCAAAATTAATCCTTTAGAAGAGAGTGTAGTGATCAAAATTAATATCCGATTTTACATTATAAAATCTTTATTATTTTACTTTACTTATTTAAATATCATAATTTACAAGGATTTCTCTCTCTAAACTTGGGATTTAACTCTTATAGAGTGGTAGCGCATCACAAAAAAGCATTGAGTTACATAAAATGAAATCTTAAAATCTATTTAAATACATGTATATTCATTTTTATAAATATTTAATACAAAAAGTAAAGCGAGCTTTAGAAAGAGGGCATGTGGAACATGTGACTTTGTTACATTGATAACATTACTTTTCAAAACACAAGCTTCCTTTTATAAAGTGCGCCCGCGTACCTTTAGAATGAGAGTACAATCTTTTTTACATTACATATTTCTTAAATTATTATTTTTTTGTATAACCTCTTATAATTTTATAAGTAATTATATGCAATGACATATACAAAAGGATAAATAGATGGATCGTGAAATGGAGATTTATTGCAAAATTTCTGGTATCACAAGTACAACAAATTATGAGTGGACAATATAAAGAATCTGATGAAACGTGGAAAAAGCGAAAGATGTTTGTTGAATATAATTGCTTTTGAAATCGGTCAACAATCAAGTCCAGTATTTTTTTCAATCGCATAATTATTTCTTAAAATAAACAAGTCCATCAATTCAAATATGTAATCACTCGACTCGTAGACCTATTCATAATAATCTTTCAAACCTTCCCTACATTTGTATGTATATATTTATGGACGGTAAAGGATGTTATTATAAATTATGGGATCGATGGCGGTTTCATGAGGATGCTAAGCAAAGACAATTAGAAGAACATGAAGAAAATAGTCAATTAGAATAAATTAAAATAATATGTTTATCTCCTCGACATACACAGTTGAAGGCTTCTGCGCCAGACGACACTTCATCATACAAGATATAACTAGTAAAACCAGACGCGTGTAATGGCCTCGCAGCAGAGGGCGGTCGGGCACGAGGCTGTATGGAGCTAGGAGTGAAACGAAAGCCTTTTTGCTGGTATAATGAAATAGTAAATGTGGGCAAGGAAACCTTCCAAGAAATTTAAAATATCTCTGTTGGATTTTATATATGTCGGATTCAGTAATATGATTTTTGCATTTGATTTAATTTAATTATAGCTGAATTTAATAATAAAGTATCGAGTGGACATGCACGCGCTTAAGTTGAAAATATCAAATTTTCCTAAATACTGATAAACTTCAATGAATTTATAATAAAAAAAAAACTTAATAATAAGTTTTAAAACTCAGACTTTATATAGTAAGTAAACTATTTACATCGACCAACATATCGGTGAAAATCTTTACACACGTAGCACTGAGTCTTTCATTTAATTATTTTTTTGTATTCAATATGGAGAGTAGATTGAAAAAACCGACATGGGACGCCATTTACCACTACTATCATGGTTTAATTCGGTTTTACTGAAGAAATAAAAAAAATGGATGACATAAAAATAAATTACAGGTGTCAAAATAAGTTAAATTTGTGAGTTCTAGATGATCTGATGAGTTGATCTGTGTTAGTTTTAAATGCTTTGTTGTTGCAATTTTTTGAAAACTTAAATAACAACCGCGATTACAGGAGTGTCGGATAGAACAACCTAGCTACTCAGAACTGATCACCAAAAATATCAATATTTCAGTACTGGTGGTCATTCACTGAAGCGACAAAAACTTCACGAGATAATGGATTAGTTATTATACGTTATGGGCAGCCTGTTGCACGTTACGCTGAAGCTAGGCGTAGGAAGGAGCGCACTTGGCCACCTGTCCAAATGCTGGGGGCGCCTATAAAATTTAACATTAACTATCTAAAATATAAATGTATAACAAAAACTCTAAAATATTGTACTTATCTTTAACATTTTTTTTCTAGATTTCTACAAATTTTTTTCAAATAAAGCGGTGGATAGACTAAGTCTGGGATGATCGGAACATTGCTACATGTCGCACTGAACAAGTAACAGAATCGCGAAGAGTGGAGTCAAGCAGTGGAGGCAAGAAGTCAACAGAAGCAGACTAATGTCCCGTGTCCACGGAATCATGAATAAATAATGAGACATGTTGAAAAAAACTTCACGACTTCATGTCAACTATTGTTGAAATTTATCTCAGAGACTGGTAGAAAGAGACAAAATCTAAAACTGTGTACACAGAATTTGATTAGACAGCAAAACTCAAAAATTGCACTTAAACGTCACCCAGTACTATAGACACATATAATTATTTATTCTGGAAAATGAAACTAAAAGAAGGCTTTCAATTACAAAGATTTATTCCGATTTATCTGCTGTTGGGGAGATTTCAATTAATCCAATTAACGAATGGTACATCAACGTGAATAGACTGACATTTGAAATTTGTCATATAACAAGCATGAAGCAAGACGGCGAATCTCTGAGACTGTATATACAAGGACTATTAAAACCGAAATTTGTCTCTAAAATGAAACTAAAACAAAGGAAGCAAAATCCGTATCTCAGAGATTTTCTTGAGTCGAAAATCTCATCGTAGTCATGAGTACGTTGGCAGAGAGAGAGAGAGAGAGAGATATAATAATATTATAATTACAGAAAGATACGATATACGACGAAAAACCTACCGCGACGAGAAAAGTCTAATTGAACTATTATTGATATTACTTACATACATCATATATATTAAAATATTATATTATAATCTCAACCAATAAGAAGATTGTATTATTATAAAATCCCTTCCTACCCTTGGGAAACAAACTAATGGTAAGTTGGTTAGTTTGTATAAATAAATGTAATATATTGATTATTTTATTTGAGCATTATATATATTAGTTATATTTTTACATGTAGTCTAACAGATTTTCTACTTTAGACGCAAACTTATTAGGTTTCTGTATTTAAACAATTAATTAAATTTCATGGAAAATATGTCAATCACTTTCTCTTAGATTTACAGGCTGTTATTAACAATTCATCAGGAATAAAAAGGTTTCTCGCTGGACGTGGCGGAGCGCGACACGAAGCACACGGCGTCGTGTGCGTTTATCTTCGCTTCTGCGTCGGCGTCGGCGTCGTGTCGCAAGATGTCGCTTATTGTCTGAAACGAATCTAATCTAATAACAGCCCCAGCATAGCGCATCTCGGACACGTTTGAATGGAATATAAATATTACCTTAAGAAAATACGGAATGGTGCGACATCAATATTGATTTTACAAAATGTAAATTATGATAGTAATGTTTTATTTCAAATTATTATTTAAATGTTTTTTATATTTATTTTACAACCTATTTTGAATAAGTTTCTGTTAAACATTATTAAAATAAATTAAATTATTCACAGATTATGAGTAAAATACTACGATAAATGATTTTCGTTATAGTATTTTAATGAATATTTTAATTTGTAGTAAGGCATTTTAATAATTAATACAAAATAACATATTCCTTCATTAGCGCAGTAACAGATGTTGTTTCGAAAACGGTTTGCGTTAAATAAAAAAAATTCTACGGTGGTTGCTATAAATTTATTATTATTGTAACATATTTAACATATTAAGGAGAACACATTCTTATTGTGAAGTTGTAATTATTCAAAACAGACGGTCTGTGATGTTTTAAATACTAATTTAATGTATTAATTATACATATATACATTTAAAATCAATTCTGTCGAAAAATATTAAAACTATTATGTAAAAACAATGTAGATGGCTTTCAAAAAATGGAACGACAGATGTATTCATTTGAAAAAGTGCAACATATAGGTTCGAAAATTTGTCATGAAAAATACTGGCGCTATAACGATCCAGGTTCGTATCCCGGTAGCGCAAAAACAATATTTTTCTACAAAATTGATTTTATATGTATATATTTATAATTAGTATATTTAACATATTATGAATTAATAATCATTTTAACATAGAATATGTTTTTTTCCGAGACTTCCCGTGTAAAATATTTCATGAATGTGCGTTAAGAAAGGTCCATCAAAAAAGAGTGCAACATTTCATAGAATAATTTGCAATGAATAGTGCAACATAGTGAATATTATGTTCCAGGTCGATTTTGTTTGGCGGCTATTTTGGTTTGGCAAATATTTATTAGTCGTAGAAAATAGTTTATTACGGAATATCTAATGCCACAATAACGTGTTATAACTTTTGTTTTTTACAAAAATTGATTTACTTATTGCGTATCTTTTTTTCTGTCTAAAAAGATTGATAAATGAATGACGGAGAATGAATTGTTCGGGTTATCAAACAAATTCGCCATTTCATTGTAGTTTCTAGAAGATGGCGCGAGTCATGATACCCAAAAACGGTCCCACAGAGAGTTAAATGATTATATAATATAATACCTATTTAAAGATTTGCATAAATTTAATTAGATATTAGAGTACGAAATAAATACGTATTAAATATACGTAATGTGGCAAGACTAAGCCATAATCCAGCAAGTCGCACTCCATGGCACTGGAACATTGTTTCGTGGCCGCTATTATTGAAAAGTTTGCAACCAGACCGGAGGAATAACTTATAACTTTTCTTTTTGTGCGCAGCATCCCGGCAACACATGCCGCTGAATATTATACTTTTTCCAATACACAAGAAAACTATTTATTATATAAATACCAAGTATGTCATTTTTATATACATAGGATTACGCACATAAAAAAAGATCGAATACCATTAGATGATGCGCTGAGTACAGCGCGGAAAGATTTGCCATATTAATTTTATAATAGGTATTTAAATAATTATTATTTATAATATACATTATAATGAGTAGCTCGTTGGTGTAGTGGTTAAGCTACTGGCCTAGTGATCTAGTGGTCGGGGGTTTGCGTCTCTTTCCAGAATAGAAGAAAGTTAGTCCTATTTTCATAGTACAAGCGTTTAGCTTAGTTTGAAAATAGTAAAAATATTAATGTGATCCCGTGTATGCATCTCTATTTTGTATATAAAATAAAAAAAATAAAAGTATTTCAATAAAACGTGAGAACGACAAAGAACTCAGTGAAAACAATTAGTATTAATTATTAAGGAGAAAACGTTCTTATTGTAAAGTTGTAATTATTCACAACAGACGGTCTTTGATATTTAAACAATTAGTCATTAGTTATATCAACATTTTTATTTGATTTATGTTCATATTATTCTTTTCTTTTGCACTGGTATTGACGGAAAATATTGTTTTAAATGATTTTTGTGTCTATAGATTAAAAAAAGAAATATAAAAATATTTCGAAGATCTGACGAACGAAAAATAACAAAAATAACAAATTAAGATATAATGATAACATATTTAAATTAAGTACCTACAGTGAATCTAGAAATTCGTCCAAATATCATTTCATAAAATGATTACTGAAGATTTTAATGAAAATATTATATTATTAAGGGAACACATTCTTATTGTGAAGTTACATATGTTATACTTTTTTCAAATTAATACATCTGTCGTTCTATTATTTGAAAGCTATCTACATTGTTTTTACGGAATCTCTTTGAGTAAACCGATAGCAGACCCCAAAATTATCAATTCATTTTTTTATTAAATTTTGGACACATTGATACAACTTATATATTATTAAGGAGAACATATTATATTATTATAAGTATAACATATAGGTTCGAAAATTTGTCGTCAAATATACTGGCGCTGTAGCATATTTGGTAATGCACCTTCCCCGATTTGGAAAAAGAGAACCAGGTTCGAATTCCGGTAGCGCAAAAACAATATTTTTCGATAAACTTGATTTTATATGTATTATATGTCTTTACAATTAATACATTTAATCAGTATTTGAAAATATTATAGTACTTTTTTTTTGTTTATAGATGAATCGTTTATAAAACGTTACATTTTATTTTTACACTTCACTGTTCAAAAAATAAGTCAGCATTATAATTTTTGGTTTAATTGAACATAATTTTATTATAACTAAAAAAAATGCTTTAAATATTCTAAAGCTACGTAATAAATAATTGTAAGGCTCATGCAATCGACAATTCTATTTTGCCAACAGACGTCGGAAGAATGAATAAAGCACGCACTAAAGTAAGTGATTATTATTTTCTACAATAAATGTATTCAATAGTACTGTAAAGCCAAAAAGGTATACTTTTTCAATTATTATTATTAATACTACACGATATATCGCACAAAAAGGTATCGAAAATTATTACTGGTGATCTAGATTTACATACACATACGCCGGAATAAATAATAATATTCTATAATGAACAAAATTGAATCACATCTACCTCACCTTACGAAAATGCGCATTATATTAAACCTAAAATAATAATGTATAATACAACAATGTCACAAATCTCCACTGCGATAGTGCGGGTCGATGAAACAAAAACAGATAGAACGAATAACAGTTAAAATACAATTGAAATTAAAAATATGAAACAGCTCCTCACTTAACCTGATCAGCACTGACTATCGATGTAATGTTGGGCTTGTGGCACTTGCAAACTTAATTTACTTACAAATGTCAGAATTCGAGTTGAACAAATAAACCGCTCGCTCGTACGGAGAATATATTTTAAATGGTATTGTTACCCAGATTTAGAAATTTCTAAGATTTTATGATAATGATGATATAGAATTTATTATATATAATAGTTCTGCTCATCGACCTGATAATTTTTTTTTTAGAGAATTGGTCTTTCTGGTATTTTTGAATGGTATTATAACTAAACTAGTATTATATGAGACTGAGACGTACGTCGCTACGCTATCCAAAAATCATCGTTATTGTAGAACCACGACTACGATCTTAACTTCATCATTAATCTCCTAATGTTCCGATTGTTTCGGGGTCTATCCATCGAGACAACACTTTTTTTGTAGATAGCATACATAAAGGGTGTCCAGCGGAAAATGTTCAAGTTTAATGTTAAGTAAAAAAAAAAACTATAATATTATTTTCATATTTTATTTATACAAAATGCAGTTTAATGATGCGGATTCAACGTTTTATAAACAATGATATGTCTAAATGTCGTCCATTTCTCTTAAGACACTCTCGCAATCGGACTCTTAAATTTGCGAACACGCGAGAGTTTCTATTTCAAAATAACGTGCACTGTTGATTTTTTTATTCCAGTAAAGGCTGCAATCTTCCTTATCGGTTTACGCGGATTGCGCATAATTTCACGTTGAACTTGAGCCACATGTTCTGGCGTCACTGCTGACGTTGATGGTCCCGGAGGAGTTTGGTTAACCATTGTCCCTTCTTGTCTGAATTTATGAACCCAACACCAGATAAATTGCGTGCTCGGCCCATCACTTACTTGTCGAATATTAAAGTGAGTACAAAAAGCGCAAAGCGCACGAACCAATGAATCACCGCACTTTAAATATTATGACTGGCAATCCCGCAAATCACGCGCGTCGAACAATACCCCTCCCTCTTATATGCCATTTATTACCTAATTGGTTTACGAGCAATTATAATTTAATCTTGAAATTTTTCCGCTGGACATCCTATATATATATTTTTTTTGCCCACCAGTTATCTCCGCGCCTTGAAATATTACTCATTCATTACTATTTACGTTTTTTATCGGTGACATTGACATCCTTTATCTTTGTCCGCATTCTGAAGCCTTTAAAACAACAAAATCCTTTTTATATGCGAGAAATACTAACACAGCAATAATATTGTGTAATTCACGCCACTAAAATATCATGGCCTATAATGAAGCCTCTTTTTTATTTAATAAAATGTCATCACGCACACAATCCATTCTCAAAAAAATGTTTCCAACACGTTACTTTTATTATTATTACTTTAATGATGCAAACTTCCATAGCCTACATTACATAAATAGAATGTATTTATTACAATTATTGCGTTAAGCTTTATGTAAATTATAAATCAGCATAATCTGCAGCAATTGTGTTTCACATTTCGCATTCAAATTTCAATCAAGGCAAATAATAATGTGACGTTTTTTTAAAGCTCAAATAATATGGAACAGAAATTTGAATATAAAGTGATTCGAGTCCGGCACCACCGCTAGATGTCTCCGTCCGCGGCCGCCATTTCCCTCGCGGCGCCTGCGCAGCGCGCGCCTCCCTCCCTTGCGCAGCGTAGCCCTCCTCGCCCCCCGAGAGTGAGCGCTACGATACCCATCGCCGGCCATTATGGATCCGAGGTCCGTTCGCGGCGCGTTGCACTCCGATCAGATGCTTCAATCCGCTAATCATGTGGACTATTAGCCTGAGAAGCGGACAGTCCTCTCACGGCGGATGCTTCGAGGCAGGAATCGCGGACATTCAAACGATCCTGCGTGCGAGACTGGTGACGTAGATTAACAATCCGGCGATGCATCGCGAGCTGTGTTTTGTGTTAGTGCCATCCTTTAGGTTATTCCAGTGATAATGTTTTGTGAAAATTCTAAACTGATGCAGTTTTGAAAGAACAGGAAAGACAGTTGATAATTATTTCACGTAAGTACAGTTTTAGAGTATTCTTTATGTTTTATTTTCGTTTTTATTCACTTTCGATGTCATTTTTTGTAATGCGGGTTTTCTACGTTACGCTGTGTGTGAATCGATGGAGTATAGTAGCTTTGTGTGCATGTATTCGACCCGAGTTTGTTCAAGTCTGCATTCCATCGGTTGGGGCTTTGTTTTCGGCAAATGCTCGAATTGAAAGATTGCTATTATTTGATTTTAATGACGATTGTTTTGGCGGTACGGGGTCGGGTCAATTGTTTTAAAGAGACTGCTAGAAAATTGTCTAGATTTGCAGAAAAAATTGTGTTGTTATGAATATGATTTAATGACTTCGATCTGGTAATCTGAAAACTAATATATTGGTTCTCTTTAATTATTTGTTAAAATTGCATTCATTAATATGAATATGTCATTGATTAAAACTTACCAAAATGGTCTAAGCCTCAACATAACTTAATGTTCTAAGTGTTAAGTGTTAATACTTGCATATTTTAAGTTCATGATAAAATTAACACGTAAGATGAGAATAATTTTATTTACAACATAATATATGATAATATTATGTATTAGGAATTTTTAATATTTGTATAACAGTATGTTCCGAACACGGATCTTCGTCATGCATTTTAGGCTCGCTGTGCAACCAATACTTTTACTATTTATTGTATTTTATTAGATGGGTGACCGGAGCGCAGATAGTTGAAAGACAAACGTTACAAATGAAGAAAATTCCGAAGATAAAATTCTTGAAAATATTTTTTCGTTCTTAAATGGTCTGAAGCTGTACGAAGCGTCTCATGTAATGTAGAGCGATAGATAAGACGAATTGTGCAAACCTGATATTTTATACAAAATTATGATCTCACTTAATTCGTAGTATCGGATTCTACATTCTTACACCAAGTCAGGACACTATTTATATTTTATTTATTATGTATATCTGTGAAACCGATATCGCCACCATCCGAAAAAAGTAATATTATCAATTTTACCGGCGGCGTAGCGACGGCCTAGTCACCTGATGGCCTAGCAACAGCATTCGGTAATAGCTAGGCGCTTTCTGCTAGTATTGAATAACCGCATAACTATTAGAATTTAAAAGGCAATTACTTTAGAATTATTTAAATGTTGTTTTAATCATAGATGTTTCTTGCTTATTCATTACTATATGTCGATTCTATGATTTTTAAATATTTTAATTTTTATGTTATTAAAATGGCATATTTTTATATTCCATTATTTATTTGTTGAATTAACATTGCGTTATTTGTTTCGTGAAAATATTATAAATATATTAATAACATTAAAACCACGCTTTAAGAATAGGTAATATATTTATTTTAAATTTAATAATAGCACCGATTAAAATGTTCTTTAAAAATATATCAAAACTCTTTTTAGATATTTGACGGGACTTGCGACCGACCATTACTCTGCCCCTTTTAAATTGACGTCTAAAAGTTGATATTGCACCCTGAGGCTGTTTCCTACCACCGCTTTCCCCTTTCTCCGCGGACCCAGCGTATAAATCATAACAATCAAATATACTTCCTACTTTTTTGCAATTATGTTATGATTAAAATAGAGTTAACATAAATAAATTAATTTAAGGAATTCCAGAATTTAAGGAATAGCAGTTTCAATAATGTTACAGTGGTAAGTTAAATAAACTAATGTATAGCTAATATAGATGTAATTCCTCGGAGTCCTGCGACGGATCGTATGAGTTAAAAGAATCAGCGCGGAACACATTTGTAAGACTCAAGCAAGTAGCTACTAAATAAATATACAAAGTAAATATTTAAATATTATCGCGTGTACAAATTGTACCAACAATTTATTAAATAAATAAAAAATCTACATATACATCACACGTATATGTATGTATACATACAATTAATTATTTTTCTATCAACTGAGATTAAAATTTACAACGAACGTATTTTAGATAGATTTAAAGTAGACATAAAAAAATAATGTATGTATGTATATTTTTATTTAGTTGTAAAAATGATAATATTCTTTCATCTAGTATGTAACACTTATGAAACTAGTATTAAAACATCGTACATTAATTAGCATTAGGTAAAGAAATTACAAATACGAAATAAATGATAAACACACCAGACTTATTTTAGGAAGTTTTGTGACGTATCTACAGGAAAATTTAATTATATTTTTTTTATCATGACCAGGAGATACCGAAACTAACCCCCGTTTAAAAGTTTATCTCTTGTATATGTATATATATATACAAGAGGTGATCCAGAAACCTTCTAGATTAAAAAAAATAAGAATTCTTATAATAATATATTTTTTTTTTTTAAATGCACAATACCTTCCTCAATCAATTTTTTTACACAATCACCCCCTGTAATTAGGCATTTATCATATCTGTTACGTATGAGCTTTTAAAACACATTATTGTAGTCGTGTACCGAATCGTATTTAAACAAGCTCGCAAACTGCAAGAACTCTTTAAGCATTGGATAAAGGTGAACATCACTTCGAGCAATGTCTGGACTATGCGGTGGATGATTGAAATTTCTTACTCAAATATGCCCAAGGCTTCACCGGGCAGTTTTGGGCACAATTGGTTGAACGAACTGCTGGTGGGCGACCACTATAGCGAGATTTTAAAGCTCGTAAATAGATACGACAATGTAGAAAAAAGGTGACTATGTGAAGAAATAGATCAAGGTACTGCCTATTTAAAAAATGTAAAAAAAAAATCATTTACAAGGTAAAAGACCCAATACCTGGCACTTTAAGAGGAGCAAAACTTCATTGGTTCTTAAATCTTACATGGTTACTAAAATGGACATTAATTTTATCCAATGAACAAACGATATATTTCTTAGGGTTGGTGTAATAAAAAAATAATTAATATAATATTTAATTTTTATTAAATAAAAGATATTGTTTATGATATCAATAGCTGGCATGGGCAAATTCACTTGTCTCCAATACCTGGCATATATAAAACTAGTCACAAAATATTCGTTGTTTAAACAAAAAAAAAAACAGATTTACTAATATATCATGATTATACCAAAGATATATTAGGGATTCTGGGCCAAGTCCACGTGCCAATACCGAGTATATACATACAACTTGCTAAGAGACATCACTATTTTCAAATTCTTTTTCATAAATTTTTCAAATTCAGATTCTAAAATGGATGAAACTTTTTCTTTTTTACACTCACCAATTTGCTTTAGCGGATTAGGTAAGAATAAATAGTTTTTAAAAGGAGATAATGTTTTGAAAGGAAACTTATTTTCTGCCAATGTAGAGGGTTGAGATGTTGAGATGTTTCTTCCTAAACTTTCGACCATCAACTCAATATCTATTGGAACTGCTACGTCTACATTTACATCTATCAAAACCCCTTAATTTCGTTCGAAACAGATTTTTTTGTTTAATCCTTTTTGTGTTGCGCCAAAAAACGAAAAGAGTTGTATTTTCCACGGGTCTACTCCAGACATTTGTTGGTATTCTTGATTAAAAAGGTCTTGACTGCAACTAATCTCTATTTTTTTTGAAGATGCAGGTAATTGGGGGGCTGATTCTCGAAATCAATTTTAGACCCGTGAAATGAAAAAGTTACTGTACTAGCATTTTTTTTCACCAGTCGTAGTTGGTCCTTTCCTACACACTTCGGGGTATTTGCCTAAAATGTTACATTGAATCATAGAACGTGAAACGTTCAACATTTTGCTTACTTTTGATTGGGACATCCCCCTTTTTACAGCTTCTGATGACTTTCTCAAATCTTTTCGATCATAATTCACAGTTTTTTTTTTCACTCGGGGAGCCATTTAACAAAAAAAAAAATGTTTGTTAACATAAACATAACATAACATAAGCAATATTGCGATGCCTGGGAAATAACTTGCCCAGAAGCGGCGCCCTGTGCTAGTTACAGGTAAATATGTGTTGATTGAAGTGAAACTTAATAGGAAGCAAGACTAAATTACATTAACAAATTATGGGTGAATAACTTAGTAAGAAGTAAAACACCAATACCTGGTAGCCCCATAACTTCAAAATTAAAGCACGTATTTAAGATTTTGTTACCGAAAAAGCTTACTTTAAGAAGCAACTAATTAATTAAATATATACTACTTCATAAAACACAGATAAAAAAATATATGAAAACATGATATCTTTACATTATTTAAGATTTTGAGAAGATTTGACTAAGACACAATCACTATTTAAACTATTAAAACTGCTGCCACATTGAATTTACTGCTAGAACTATATTAACTTGTGGATGTAATATGGTGCTCCAAGTTCTATTTATAAATTAAGACAGTATTACGGAACAAATTGTGCCCTTTACCTTATATATATATTATTTTATTTCACATTTTTTAAATACGCAGTACGTTGATCTTTTCATATATATTAGCTTCTGAGAGCACTAATGTGTGTATCTGATGTCTTTTCAGGGTAGGATCATATTTTTTGTAAATGGTTTTCTTAGGTAGATGGTATTTGGAAGATCAAAGCTTCGGTACGGTAACGCGTGCCATTATTAAGGCCTTGCTCAAAAGTTACGGTATAATTAACGTGATCATTTATTTTTTATCTCATAAATTTTAAGGTCCTCAAAACGGGATATTTACTCCATGGGCTACGCTAAATTCTATAGTTTTTACTTCTGACGTTCGATGGAGTACTTCTTTGCTTTATAAACGGGTGCTTAGTTTGTAAGTTAACATTAAAAGAAGAATTTCAAATGAAGGGTTCACGTACAAGTATGTGTACACGTACGTAGTACAAGAAATACAATAACACATCGATAGAAAAACAATTGTCAAGCAAGATGCGCGAGCTCTCTACGCAAACTCGCAACCGAAGAGCGAGAGAGCTAATAAGCTTCTGACCTACTTATATATGTGTGAGCCGTATTACGCATGCCGTCATCGCCGCGCTAGCAGGCGCATTGCTCAGCGGTCATTGAGCAGTGTATTGCTCTTTTTCTGAAAATTCGAACGATTCGGCGTCCCGAGCTGTGCTTGGGGACAGCGGGATAGGCTTCTTAAAAATGGGATGGTCGCGTTAGGTATAACCGTACTTGTGAATGGGGATGTAGTGGGAACTCTTTAAAATTGCCGGCTCTATGATATATTTTAGAACCTATTTTTAAAATAATTGATTTAATATTTCAGACTTTCATACGTTTATTTGATCTTCAAGTATCCGAGTATAGATGTTAAACACTACTAAATAAGCGGTAAGACCGCATCGCTCAGACCTGCCTTGTAGATCATTTTTATAACACGCGGTAATACGTCCTATTCTGTATAACGCTCGCCCACGATTATTTGGCAGTATACTTAAAAGGTAACATAAATGTATTTTAAAATAATATATATATAAATGATTAATAACCCGCCATTTAGAAACTAACAATAAATTATGGGTAAAAAAACTATGAGTTTTCTAGAAAATTCATTTGTCAGCTGACTTTAAATATGTTTATTTAACTTATTCAGTCTATTCGACAGGAAAAACAATTGTTGTACATTGTGCAAACCGGGATGAA
The DNA here is from genome assembly GCA_031772225.1 of Eubasilissa splendida. NCBI lineage: Eukaryota > Metazoa > Arthropoda > Insecta > Trichoptera > Phryganeidae > Eubasilissa > Eubasilissa splendida. The sequence goes on along the minus strand of CM062861.1, from coordinate 28,660,955 downwards.
TTAAAATGTTAAAACAACTCTTCAGAAAGGAAAGTTTAAAAACTATAATTTTCAAATGTCGAGGCCCACGTAATCTGAGAAATTCTGGTAGAATATTTCTATCAATATTTTACAGGCACATTCATAGTCTGAAATATGTTCCTCGTTTCAGAGAACGTACTAAAACAACATCAAAAACAAAAGTAACCGATACTTTAAAATATAAGTTTTGGCTTCAGACTCCTATAATGAATCTGTGCCGTTGAAATGTACAGACGGCGAGAGATAGATTGCTGCTCTGCTACCGGCCAGCACATTCCAGCTATCAATTGCCTTCACTGCAGTCCAGGGAGCTCTATACGCCCGACTGAAGTGGGACTTATAACTCTTGGTAAAAAAGTATAGTGTTTTAGAAAAATCGCTGTTCTGTTAGCAATAGAGTTGTTGCTGTTTCAATTGTGAGTGTTGTAATTACTATAGTACTGTATACATATTGTCACGTACATAATAATAGCGATAGATTTAAAACAAAAAATGAATCATTTATATATTAAAACATTTTAATCAGATACAAGAAATATTCTAACAAAGATTCATATTTTTACCCTAATAGTTAGTCAAATAATTTGTTCGATTCATTAGTTGCCTACTATACTCGCGCCACTCACGTGCAAGCGCGTAATTCAAATTTCGTCGCGATATTTTTATTTATTTTACTTCTTAAACTTCTTAAAATTGAATGCGTTTTTTCGACCATCACTTTAATATGATATTAACCGGGAAAATGTTATTTAATTTTTACTGGCTTTTTTAGTTTTATAATGTATACCATAAGTATCATAAAATAATGTCGTAGCTAAATAAATGATATCGTGTTTTAGCGGCACAAAAGCTTCGACACAATAATAAATTAATTTTTCCAGAAACTCGTGACTAGCTTTTTTCAATTTTAATAAAGTCAATGACAACACCCGAACCGAATGTTGTAAATATAATAAACATTTATATTTCTATCCATTAGAATTTCACCCTTGAAATTGTGATTTTTATCTATTTAATTTTAGTTTGTACTAAAATTTTAATATTATGCAATCTTTTTATCTTGAGAGTTGTGATAACATCTCGGCTTATTATAAATGGTATATGTTTTGTGCTGTGAAATCTACTCTTAAGTTTACCTAAATTGTAACCTTCTGGAACTTTAATCTTAATAAAAAGGCAGCTACCATGCGTACAAAGTAGTACACGCGCGTTTATTGGTTTTATTAAAGACAATTCATAATTAACTTGTCTTTTCAGAAAAATCTTAAATTAATGATATGGTAAACTGAAGCTTTTGTTGGTGACTTTTTAGTAACATTAACGTCATGATTTTTTCGATCGCTTTATCCTTGAAGGGTTGGGGGCCCAAGGTCTCGACAAGGCGCTTCCATCATCCCGTGTCTCGCTTTGTATTAGTAATGAATGACCTAATCTGACATCATAAAGTCGTTGTTGCTGTTTTACCCAATTTAAACAGTCTGAAGCAACTTAAGTTGCTAAGAAAATACATCATAGCTATCGTGCTTCCGGCATTTGTAAGACGTGTCCAAGGCACTTAAAGTGAAATCTTTGTACATGTAAAAGTTGGGGTTCCATGGCGAGGGGTTTCTCTTATCGCAGTATTTCTCGTTCGGTACATTAATGTTATTAATGTACTCCCCTAAGATATCTCATTTCGGCAGACTAGATTCTTGATCTCATGATATTATCTTTTAAAACTAATAACATTCAGTGAGGGAGTTGATTCTTTTGTGTGAAAGTGCATAAAAAACCAAATAGAATAAAATAATCTATTTCTCGGGGTAAGATCAGTATGGTTGTAGGGTTGTATGGTTGTATGGTAGCACAAACCATGAATGTCATTAAAAACACATATTGTTAATAGTTAAAGCTAATATTATATTTTTTAATAATTAATATTTAATTGATTTTTATTATTAATAATAATAATAAATAATAATAATGGATAATTTGTATAGTGCTATTTTCGTAAAAACTTTCACCTCAAGGGCGCTTAAATTTAAGTTATATATATTCACATGATTTTAGTTAGTTTTTCTATCGTCCCGATAACGGAAAATATATTTTCTGAAACCGGTTACCGAATATAAATAACACACAATGGATTTAAAAACACAGTTAATAAACTTTTAATTCTTAAAAATATAATTAAAGTTAATCATAGTATCATCCTAAAAGGTTGTATTTTTATTTATAATTTTAAATATTATAATGCTACGCCAATGGTTGACGCGCATGCGATTATCTCGTCTATACTCTATACGTATATTTATAGTATCACACTGTACCTCTGTTTTGTTTCAAAATATCATTATGTCGTCATTCTATTTAATATTTTTAAGCGTTACATTTCATGAATATTTTACGAAGGATTTTACGTATTTTTTTAGAAGAATTATTGGATGTACATCTATATAACTATATTCAATATATTGCGTCTTAACAAGCGTGGGCTCTCTTATGTTGGTTATTATAAAAAATAAATTCAAAATCATTTTGTTTGCGACGGTAAAAACTCTCTTAATATTTTTCTTTCTCGAATTTACTTTGCAAGATCAGAATTACATCAGAAAGAATCGCTTCCTTCCGGGATTCTAGAGTTTTAATGATCAATTATTAAGGAATTGTATTTTTTCATAATATCCATATTCAAATAATGACATATATATATATCATATTTAGTACATCCAAAAATTCTATAAATGTATCCATATAATATATATAACGGAATATTTTTTGCGAGAGCCTTCGTCAAATAGTCCTGAGAAGAACTTTTATACTCCTGGCGTTTCGAGTAAATAACTTAGAATCTTCCCGCATATACAGAGAAGCAATATAAATTTTCAAATATGAAGATAATATGAACAGTAGAAACGACTCCACAAGAATTTCACACACCTAAATATCTTAGATACAGCCGTCCACGAAAATATATCCATCCAAAAAAACCCATCATTAATAATACACCAACAAAATTCCTCTATAATAATCAAAGAACCACTTAGCAAGATAATTACGAGTGCACAAAGCCGGCTATTAAACAAATAACTAATTTACAAGTCACCTCTCGTTAATGTTAGATACTGTTAATCGCGATGTCAACTAATAATATTAAGTTCCTACTAAGATTTTAACTCGCTTTCATTCTGGCACTTGCTTCAAACGATCGAGTTTACTCGTCAGTTTAGAGCAAGATTCAGGATGAGGCCCTCAAGAATGAGTAATGATATTTACACGAAACATCGGGAGTATAAAAGTCCTTCTCAGAACTATTTGACGCGGGTTCCCTCAGAAAATAATCCGTTATGACGAAAATAACCCGTGAAAACCTTAAATATAACAAACATACATATAACCCAGCTATATAATATTTTCTACTTAATAGTAGATAATGTGATATAGTCTGGTTAGTTACCATGAAATTCGTATCGTGTGGGTGTCACGACGTCACGGGTTATATAGAAAATTTGAACAAACTTTCTCTATGGAGCTATGACGTCAACCGCCTACATCAGATGTGATTCCGTTTTAAAAAGGATTAATGGTCGATTTATACAGAACCTCGTCTCAAAAAAACTACATTAAATTATTATTCAATTTATATTATATATCATCCCCATGCATAGCGGTGAGTAGTGAGCGCTCGAGACTCGTCTGATAGAGAAGCATATATTAGCACAAAAGTATAATACATATATCGTTAACTATTATGCCTCTCCCGTTAGGACGCTCCTTTGCCAAGAGAGACAGATTTAGACCTTTTTTTTAAATGACAAAGATGTGCATTTACTAAGTATGTAAATACATATATTAATTAATAATCATTATCATCAGCTGTTTTCTATCCAATACCGGAAAGCCTGCCCAAGTGTATTCCACTTTTCACCGTTCATTGTTATTTGCTTTGCGGATATTCATTATGCTTTGTTATTAACATAATTAGATTATATTAAAGGTTTTATTAAAAATGATTATAGTTCAAGAATAAATCAAAACACGATTAAATTATTATAATTGATTAATTATTAAGGTGTTTACCTTCTTGTACATTTATAACGTTAACTTTAAAATCATATAAACCATTTTGAATAATTTAACGTCGATCGGTTTCAATACTACTGTATCTTCGTCAGAATGAACGTAAAACTGATTCTCTAAAGTGAGTAAGATTAAGAAAGGATCACTTAGGTGGTTTGATTATATGAAGATAGAATGGTAAGAAAGATAGAAGATGAAAGATGTTGATGGCGCCAGAAATAGAGGACGTTTGCGGAAATCTTGCACGACCAAGTAAATCAGATAATGGAGGATGATCCCGTTAGAAACTTCAATAATAAACTTCAATGCGAGCTTGTACGGAAGATGTATGAATGTGGATAAAGAGAGAACTGTGTGAAGGACAGAAGAATGTAGCGTTCTATTCACTCTGTCTACCCTCGCGGTAAAACGACGTGGTGGTAAGTAAGATTCATCAGCAATAATAATTATTCTGAACTTAATGTTCTAGAGACACCTTTGATGAAGAAAAAAGGCTTAACATTTTTACATATAAGATTATTTAGAAATGAAATTTTTTTTTTTATAAGGAACTATTATATATTGTCTAAATATATTTCCCATTTCAATGTCGTTATTTCCTCCCCGCACACCCGCCGCGACAGTGGCTACACAACTACACCCCCACCGTGACAGAGGCTACACAACTACACACTCACCGTGACAGTGGCTACACAACTACACACCCACCGTGACAGAGGCTACACAACTACACACCCACTGTGACAGTGGCTACACAACTACACACCCACTGTGACAGAGGCTACACAACTACACACTCACCGTGACAGTGGCTACACAACTACACACCCACCGTGACAGAAGCTACACAACTACACACCCGCCGCGACAGTGGCTACACAACTACACCCCCACCGTGACAGAGGCTACACAACTACACACTCACCGTGACAGTGGCTACACAACTACACACCCACCGTGACAATTGATTTATTTGCATATTTTATATTATAGATTAGTTAGTGTACCTGACGGAGATATTGTAGTATCGAAACCGGTTTATATTAAATTAATCAGAGTAATGGTTTATACAAAGTTTGTTAATTTAAAAAATAATTTTTAGTCTTTCATCGTTTAATTTAATGAATATCAAATGACAATAAACATAAATATTATTTAATTTTTCAGCGGCTATATTATTGAAGATTTTACTCTTAAAGATTTTTTTAATGTTAAAGTTTAATTTCTAACATTTATTTATTTATCGTGTTCCATGTTTTAAAAATGTTCAGCTTCCATTGAGCACTGTTAAGCGGTGAATCTATTCAAATACAAATGATGGATTACAAAACGCGGTTATGAAAAACGTGGGAAGATTATTTGAGAGGAATGTGGTGTATCTTGAATACTATCAATTATTTAGAACACTAAAAAAAAATTGCGGAAGAATTTCAACATAGAATATTATGTTTTAGTATTCAGTGAGTCTCCCAGTAAAATATCACAAAAACTATTAGAAATTGTACTTTTGTAAATGTTCTAATAATTTTATATATATTATATTTATAACTGATCCCTAACCTGGTATTTTATTTTTACCTTTACCGAGATCGTTATGCCTTCTTAAAATGATTTTTTTTTATAAGACGACGAGTATGGATCTTGGTACTTATCACATGCTATGCTAGTGCTCTGCCATCTTAGCTAATCACCTTATGGACAGTTGTGTCAAATTAAAAGTAAATAATGCTTTTTTACTGTGTTATAATTTTACACATTGATTTATATTATTAATTAACTTTATTTTTTGTACATTCTTAACATCAAATATTAATATTAAGATTTTATTTTATTTGAAAAAATAGTTATCACTATTGGACCGCTCGCCACTCGCCACTATGTAATATTATACAACTTACATGCTTAATGTTTCTAGTTTTTAGACAAGACGTGGTATATTATGTTTCTTCATTATTTGGTAATTTAAAAAAATATTGCGATGAGCAAGATTTTTGTTTCTCGAAAAATTGAGCGTTTATATTTTTAACCGAGTTTTCTACGTGAATTTGTATATTCAAATCTTGTACAATATTGGAAATTTTATCAACCAATATGTACATTATTGTACCTCGGGAATGTATGTAACTCTTTGTTATTCTAAATTTCAGAACAAGTACATGGTGTTCTATGTAATATTTATAGCGCCGGCGTTTCTTAAACTTCAACGTTACAGATTTTGGAACGGTTTCAGTGTCTCCAACAACGCTATCAACTGTCGATTGAATTAAATATTATTTCTGTACTATATACATACCTGGTAATATTATGAAAAGTAATTTTTGTTGAAAACAGATGAGGATGAAATCAGTTGCATCGACAGTGCCGTCATAATCATCATCATTAATTAGTCATTTTGCTTTAAAGAGATGAGAAATTAATAATATTTTGGAAATTTACTTACACGCGAAGTAATTCTACGTGAAATCACTTAATTATAAAATAAATAGTTGCTTAACCATTTCAGATATTTTACATTTTTTTATCATAGGTAACGACGTCAGTGTACAGCTCGAAATAATTTTTATTTTATTTTTATCTGCCACCATATTGGATCTAGGCTGAATTTTATTCGCAGCGACAGGCAAAAACAAGGCTTTGCAGAGGTTTTGAAAAAATATATTGTTCTCCTCCCATACAAGATTAAAGATTTTGGTTTTCACTAACATAAAGAAGATACAGAAAATGTAATAGAAATTATATAATGACTCAAGTGACCTTGAAACATGCCGAAAATGGAATCATAATCACCAGTTTTGATGACCTTTTAAGGTGACTGGGGTTGGAACCATAAGATGGAATTATTTTTATTATGCATGGTTAGTAAAGTTCCCTGCTATGAAGAATGAAAGTTTGGGTTAGAAATTCTTTCTGCCTTTTTTTTGGTATCAAAGTTTTTAAATTTTTTCTGATTTTAAGGTCAAATATCTTAAATGGGGGATAAGATAAAAAATTAAGTTTTTGCCCAAGGATATGTATACTGGTACTTAACAAAACATGTACGTTTCATTTTGTGGTTAAATCTAGTTTAGAAGTTACAGTTTCCACACATTTATACACAACTGTAACCTATAAATGTACAGAAACTGTAACTTCTAAACCAGCTTGAAACAGATGAGGAATGAATGTCATCAAAATTTGAATATGTAATTTAGACAATAAGTCCAAAGTAAATCAGCTGCATCGACAATGTCGTCATAATCATCATCATCATCATCAACATCATTATCTTCATTATAATCGTTATCACTATCATCATTTTTGCTTTAAAGACATAATGAATGAATGTCACATCAATATTTTGGAAATTTAATTTAAACCAAGCGTTAAATGTAAATCAGCTGCATAATAAATATCACCACCATCTCCACACTCATCATAATAATCAACATCATCGCTTTCATGAACTCCATCATCCTAATCTATATCATAATCATCGTTATTTTCATCGTATTACGTTATTTTTTTTTTTGCTTTACGGTACATGTGTGTGAGTTTATTTAAGTACTTATATTTCACATAAAGGCATTAAAAAAAATAGTAACAACAAAAACAATGATGAATACTACAATTTAAACTGAAAATGAATAGAGTTAGGGCGCGGGTGCCCTTACGATTCTTGCGCAAATAAAAATAGTGATGTATTGCATTTTGCACGCATAGCACATTAACTAAATAACGCACGTCAGTCTTTATCGCCAAACCTCAGAGTGTATCAAATTGAAATGTTATTAAAGCTCAACATGAAAGATTTTGTTTAAAATTTCTTGGATCGTGCAACAGGTTGATTGAATTTCATTTTACTTTTAATGTTTCACAATTTTTTCGGAAAAAAATAAGTTAAATTGACTAACGGCATAAGTCTGTATCACCACCTTCGTAGCGCATGAAAGGGATGATTGTTTTTTTTCGCCATTCTTCACACAAACAGCCTTATACAAAATACGTTGTAATCGAAGCTTAACTACTCTTGTACTTAACTAGGTATTGACAAAATACGGCGCCTCCTATATCGGCTGTAAACTTAGGATCAAAACATGTTTACGCCATTTTTCTAACATCGCCATAAAAATTAGTGAATTATTTACCTTTCCACCGGGTACTCGAATGAACTGAATTTTCCGAAAAACACACGTGGTAAATAGTTTATAAATCAATCACGGCCCACAGTGCTACAACCCCCTTCTATCGAGAGCGTGGGTTTATCCGCATAGCGTTGTTTCAACCCCATATAAAAAAGAACCTACTTGTGCGTAACAGCCTCCCCCTGTCCCGCGGGCCACCGCCGCCGCCCCGCGCGGAACGGGCCCGCTCGGCGGCTGGCGGTTACTACGGAATTTCAATTTCACACTGAGCGCCGTCGTAACCAAATAAAATGTAACGACGTTTACGCTGATCGAGTAAAAAATAATAATTTATCTAACGCTTTAATATGTAAAATAAATTAGTACCATCATTAAATCAGTGCTGCGAAAAACCGTGGAAAAAAAGGGAAAATTAAAGTGGGTGTGATGGATACTTTATCTTTCACTCGGAAATGCCCCTTACCTTCAAAATTCTCCGTGGAAGTTGGTGAAGGATGTCATACTACTAAAGTCTCATTCATTTTCTCACGTATCCCCGTAGATTGTTGTGGCTTCTAACAAGACCGTCCTCTACTATCTAGCAGCGTCATATATATTTCTCATTATAGTAAACCTAAATATATTAAAGATTTTTTCCTAAATTGTAGCACTTCAAGATCTTTACTATTTATTGTATTCTTAAGATACATAACAGATTTTTGTTTGTTTTATCTTTAGATTGTACTTTCGTGCATGTATGTTTTGATGAAGTATGTCTTTGTGGGATCATCTATAAAGGCCAATGTTAAATGTTATTTTTTTTAATTAATCAAAATATAAAATAATTAATATGTAATGGTGTCTGTACATGGATAAGTTTCTAAGACACGCCTCAGAATCGTTTAAAATACACTATATAGTTGAGTGTCAAGCGAGCTCTGATTCATTGCTGCATGCATAACACAGAATTAAGCACCTTATACGTACTGATTTTTATCATGTTATACCGTAATATAAAAGAAAAAATCCACATAACCCACTGAATTCATTGTGTAGTAATAATATATAATATCTTCAATTTTAACTTTCAACTTAATTTAACGTCAAACAAATAATAGATAATCTCATAAAGATGAAGCTATTTTTTATTAATGGAAAAATATGGATGTATGAGTAATTACAGGGCTTACGACCTGTCTTCGGCTGGCTTAAGTGATCACTTTACACAATGTTACATTCACCATTCTACCCAACCAACCTCCATATCTATCAATTTTTGAAAATTGTATATATGTTAATATGCGGAATCACTTCGAATGCCACAAAACTATCGCCATCTATGAAGTAAATTTGATATTCATTTTCCTGAAACAGCATGTATGTCACAATGAGAATCGAACTTTTTTTTGAATAATTTAAAGCAATATCTTAAAATGTTTTTAACACATTATACTAGAATACGCCATCAATCAATATTTTTCAATTTTTATATATTTTATTATTTTGAAAAGTATATTATTACCAATATTTGAATATGTCCAAGAACATACAATTACTGAATTTTCACCTACAAATATTAAACAAATAAAATTGCTTCGTCTCTATGAGATATCTATTATTTGTTTAATAGCAATGCCTTTGTAGGTGAAAATCCAGTAATTGTGTGTTCTTGGACACATTCAAATAATGCTAATTTAACATCCTTTAAAACGACCAAAATATTAGTCACTTTTCATTAAGGGTTAATTTTATCTTTTTTTCTTCAATAAAGTTTTTACGGGTGGTCCACAGGGTGAAATTTATCATAGCAAATAATAGTCCATACTTAAGGTGATATTATCTAACTATTTACAACTGCACCATATCTGTTTTATGATTTGTGTTAAGTGTTATATTAAGTGTTGTGTCGTGTTAAAATATTATTATAGCGCGTAAGTATTGGACTACTTATCTAAATACCTTATCTTAGTGACTGTTCTGTTGTACTTTGTCTGACCTTAATAGACATCGTAGTACTCCAGTAAGCTTTCGGGAAACTGATATTGAATAGCCCTCAGCATAAAATAATAAAAAAAATATTGCTACGAGTTTTTCTATTATAAAACGGAACATAGCGGGGGAAGAGACAATTGCGAAGTCAAATAATTCGTAAAGGTGGATCACGGTACTCGCAGAAAGCAATCAGTAATCGCCGATAAAATATAACATTATTTTTAAAAAAATGTACTCACAGCCTTCTTAGGCTATGCCACAGCACAATATACATTTGTAAATAATACATGCTTGCCCTATGAAAATAGGACAACAAAATAGAAACTGGATATTTTCCCGGGGATATGTTACGTAGCCAAACACAAGGATTAATAATTATTTTGATAAACATGAGATACCCTTTACCAGGTCGTTCGGCAGTACCGAAATGAGTCCGATTCATTGCATCAATCATCCAACCAAGGTGGAAGAAGGAATTTTCAATCAATCGAATGTTGTAATTTGCACATAATTATTTATTCTAAATTATTAAGATAATAAAAATAAAGTGATAATACAAGTTGCATTCATGGTAACACCCCCACCAGGTTATAATTCTAATCATATTCTCATTTTTGAAGCTAAACTAAAAATCTTACAACTATCCTAATGCTAATTAATTACATGAACTGGGGACTTTTTGAGCGGGAGGGAAAGTACTTGTGCCAAGGCGCGCTCCATAAATAAATGTAGGTAGTGTAGGTTAGAAGTACCTTTTGTATTTCTTTTGCTGTGGTGAGTGACGATGATCTAGTCAATCTTCTTGGCGTGGCCTCAAACAAGGCCTGTCGGTGGAATTTCGTCCGACGTGGCTCCAGAAAGTGCTGCTTACCGCGTAATTATATATTTGATAATTAGCGTGGCACTAAGGTTCTCGTAGCTTTCTTGGACATGTGTTACATGCAACTATTTGTCTCACGACTTGATTTTACCTTAGATAAGTTCGGCAGAGAATGATTATTGAACTTGCAATTATTGACTTGGGTTGTCGTTTAAATTGACTTTAATTTAATGAGCACTTCCGTTTATGACGTATTATTGGGAGCTTAAGTTGCCAGTCAACTGCGATCTTAGTTATTGAATTATACTTGGTTGATTGTGAACCCGAGAGTGAAAGCCGAAATGCGCGTGTCATATTTCGAATTAATCCGAACTTTAGAAAAACCTCTTCGTTGCCCCGGTGCTAGATCTGAACTGCGGCCGGCAGTTGATCACGCGATTCTTTTCGTACCGTGTCAAGAATATATTTTTGGGAGACAAAATCGCGTACCTTCACTTACGCGTACTAATTTGGAAAGAGAAGTCTATATTTAACACCTTGTCGGACACTACATTTCTTATCTGCAGGAAGTGCTCCTGCACACGCATCTACAGAATGCGTGCAGGACTTTCTCAAGTAGGTGTAAGCCAATTTCGCAACCTTTTATCCAAAGTGATCAGCGTTCAGACCTAAACGACGCGCTAGAGTCAGAACCTTTCTATCCGGCGCCTGATTTGCTTATTATGCGCCATCCAGTCCGGATTGTCTTTGACACGTGCCAAGGCTACTGACTCGAACATATCGAACATATATGACTCGATATTTGACTTGATATCAGCTTTTGACATAATTTATTCTTAAATATGACTATATGATAATATGGTATTAATATTAAATTAATACGTAACCGAACCACCTCAGTACACAGTCTTCTCATCTTCTGGATGAAACCTTAAAACTTTTTTAAATTTAAAACTAGATCCACAAAACGTCTTGCTAAACGTTTGCCTGCAGGTAAATTTATATACATTTTATTACATTTAATATAACCAAAACAACAACTAATCAGTCATAGTTTAAACAATTCATTTCATGCTTACAGCACATAATATAGTATTTAATAGAACATTTTATTAAATGGTAAATTATATAATCGTAAACAAAATAATACACTTTACTGTAATTACTGTAATGGTTATTTAGATGCAGAGAAAGCTGGTTTAATATTGTTTTAATATATATTCGTACTAACCAAATACTATCCCGCAACCGTATCCTATGTATATGTTTCTTGCGCATTAGGCAACGCTGAGCGAACTGTTTGCTAAAAAATAATTATTTGATACTATCAAAATTATATTCATCGTACACATACGCACAATTAAAATGAACACTCCACATTTCGACCCTTAGTGTATTGGAAATGCTGTACGCAGTATGCCGCGGTTCCTTTTTACTCGTCGAGTCCACGTTGCTTGTTATATATCTGCGCGCCTTATTGCAGAATCTTACTATTCTCATAATCGTTTTTACGGCACAGCGAAGCGGGGACGCCTCCCTTAATTCTTTTTTCCCCTGGAGCAGACAAGGGACCTGCGATTAACCTGACAAGTTTACTATAAAAAATTTCCTCGAAGGGAAATTACATTATTCTAGGTATACGTAACGATATTGACAATAAACAAATTTTTTTACATTGTAAAATATATAAATGTAGATTACTATCTAGGTAGGGTAATTTTCCATAGGCACCTCCACCAAATCTGTTAAAATAAATTTAACTTTTATGCAGGCTACATTACGACTACCTAAGCCAGTTTAGTTAACTGATACATTTGTATTAATTTTAACACCTTTGGATGAATTAACAAAATCGCCGGATACGCATATTCGTCAAGAATTCGTTCAAAATATGCATTGTAGAGATGTGGTGTTGGCACCGCACGATGCGAATCTGGTTAAACATATAAACGTGTCCATTCTACAATAGCTCAAAATTAAAGCTGAAGACTTATATATATATATATATAATCCAGAAAGCGAATATTAAAGTACTTCAGACATAACATAAAGGGCATGAACGATTCGTATTCTCTCAAAAGATATAATTTTTTATTCCCTCCAACGTTATAATACAATATGTAAAGGATTTTTTTTACATTTTCTATTTTGTGTAAAAAAATGTCATTCTATTCTGTTAATCAATGAAAATTAACTGGTTTTCGAATATTAAATAAAAATAAGCCAGCTATTTGGAAGCTTTACGTGATGGCGACCCAGTTTTATTAAACCCTCCACAATTCTCCTATATACAATACATATTAGTGTGGCTTACTGATTTATCTTTTAAAAATCTTTATTATAATACGATTTTAAGTATGAATAGAAGATTTAGATTACAAAATAGTACGAAAAATCTTATCGGATTACTCATAGGTATTTGAGATTCCGTAAAAATAAAGAATATGGCTTTCAAATAATGGAACGATAGATGTATAAATTTGAAAAGTGTAAAATATAAGTTTGAAAATTTGTCGTCAATTTTGTTGGTGTAGCATAATCGGTTAATGCATTTCCCCCGGATAGGAACAGATCCAGGTTCAAATCCCGGTAGCAACAACAATATGTTTCGATAAGATTGATTTTATATGTATATCTTTCTAATTAATATATTAAATTTGTATTTAAAAAAATTTCACTGCCCTATGTTCTGAACAATTACAAATACAGAATATTAATGTGTTCTCCCTAATAATATATAAAACACCTGGGAAGGTAAAAAAAATCTTTGATTTATATAATGAAAGTTTTAAAAGAGAAAATAAGTATTATAACATATCGTATATGCGGGGGTAGTTTCTGGTAGTGTGAATGAAACGTACGAGTCTTTTATTTGGTCACGGATAAAGAAAGAACAATTGGAGATAATGGAGCTTAAAGGTAAGAAAAGCGAGTCGGCGGTGCTCGGCTTCCAGCCTTCTCGGCGCTCGAGCGCCCGGTGAGACTCATGGCGGAGAGGAAGATCGGCGGCCGCTCTTTACTGCAGCCTGTGTCCTGAATTCAGGTGTCGCTCGCGTCATTCATCGGGTAGGAATGGCGATGCTGGCGGTATATTGAAAAAACCGCTCTTACACTGAGTTATTTGTGTTTGATACTTCTGTGCACGTCGTAGTATGTTTGTCACTTTTTTTTTAAATCTTGTGTTGTGGTAAGTCGTTATATAATTTTGATCCACTGCGTATAATTTTAATTCTGTGCAATGTACTTTATTGTAATAATAATAGTCCAAGAGCCGTCGTCACAAGAATTAATTTTCTTTATGATTAATTTTCCTCTCTTTGTAAAACATTTACCTACATTCAGTGACACCTAAAGTTCATTCCGTATATTATCTGTATGTATGTATCGTCCGTGACTGTAACTTTAATCGTTGAGGTTGAACATTAGTAGCCCGTTTTCCGCCTCATGTTTCTTGATTTTGTCTGAGCCTTTCATCTATTAATAGTTATTATCTCACCCATTTCCCTTTATCTGCAACACCAGATTTTACAAGGTACGCAGATATCTGAACAGTTAAACGAGCATCCTGGTTAGCGAAGTAGACATATTTTAAAGTCAGCATAATAAATCAAGAAAACGGATAAATCCTTTTTTAAAATGATTCACTGATCACTCGAACGATATGGATGTTTATTTATTAATGCCTTTATATGTTTTATCTATTATTTCTTATTAGCAATGTAAATGTAATGTAGTAAAAAAAGAAGAAGAAGATTGAAAATATATATATTTTTTTACATTATTATTACATACATACACTTTAAATGAATAATACATTATATGCCGCTACGGAGTTTTTTTGTATAGTTGTTAAATAAACTTTAAAATACTCTCGCACATTATTTAATTATATCTCGTAGTTAGCCACCGTATCTAATGTAATGTGCTGCTCGCACTATTTTTACTGACTTGCGCAATATATTTCATCGCTGCCTAGCCTCCTGATGTCGTACCATAGTATATAGATTAAAACATAGATTAAATCCGTATCGGTTCAACCGTTTTCGAACTTGAATGTAATAGACAACAGATGCTGCTTTTTCATTGTTTAGAAATTATGATATGCTAAATACAAACAAAACAGTATTGAAGTCCTTTTAATTAGAGAAGCATGCATAAGCTAGTATAAGGGAGAGTGTAGGAGATACATGACGTAGGAGGAATGGACAGGACTTATAACATTGAATTTGGTGTTTGTCAAAAAATGTAGTTGTGGGCCTCTCCATTGCGTGACTTTAGTTGACAGTTGACGTTTGTGAATATGGCAGAAATAAGTATTACGTATCGTTTTGTGCAGAAAAAGGAAATATGACGTGAACTAAATAATTCATTATTCTAGGTGACCGTTGATTAAGGATAAACATTTAAAAAAAAAAAAACTAGGAACTATGATGATTGCTTATATATTTACAAACTGTATTAATATGACTTATGAACATGATTATTTAAAATAGCGACGTGTATAATCATTGCGGGAGGTTTCGGACAAATCGATGTTATCCACAGAGAGCCACTGACATTAAAAAATCTCTAAAACGAGTTAATCTGCTTGAATCGAGTAGTGAGAATGAAATAGAGCTTACGAACCATTATTGTCATACAGCTTACCAACCTACCCCACTATCGGGGGAGGTGGGACACGGTGTACATGCCAATAAAATGCATTAACGTCATTATTATTAAAACTATAATTATTTAGTATAATTGTGTAGCTATAGTATATATATAGTGATTATTACAAATAAATTTCATTTCAATAATTTTCTGTTTCTCTTTTACTAAAATTGTTCCCATCATCCACACTCTGCTCTATTCGCATCCAAGAAGTTGGGTGGCAGGACTTCTCCGGAGTGGAGGTGTGCGGTACGTATTACATCATATCCGCCCCCGCCAATGTAAAATTGTGATAATATTATTAATATATATTACGAATGCTTTCTCGCGAATTAAATATTTATCTATACGTCACAGAAAATCCAGCTCCATTTAGGAACATTGAATGAAATTCCTTTGTGAGAGGGTCAACTCCCACGCGCGAATTCCAACATGGTTTATTATCCCGTAAATAAGCGCTGTTCTTTGCGTATTTTAGATTTTATTCAAAATTCTCTGTCGCTTTCAACCTTCGTCTAGATGGAAAAATCAACTAGTTACAGGGCTATGGCTATTCGTAATATGTTGAAATAATGTTAAATAAAAATACATTTCAACGAAATTTTTTATTTAATTAAAACTTTTTAATTTAAAAACAAATCGAAAGGGGGAAATGGATTTAATTTTTTTTACCAGATTTATATTCTAAAAACATGTCTATTTATTATACTTATATTAGAATTTTTAATAATAATATGTTTTATTGTGACTTTTTTTATACTTAAAGTGATTTGAGAAATTCATTTACCTGTCAATTTATTTTAAACGCTTCTGAAGGTTTTTATTGCTATCGGACGATACGATAATTTTACTGGATCAGTCTTGGGTTTTGTTATCGATTATGAAATTCTCATCTTTCATCTGGCTTAGATAGTTTCGTTGGAAATGTAGACAACTACAAAAAGTGACCCCTTTGTTTTCATTCATCTCAACATATTTAAATAATTGTTGCTTACGAATTAACTACCTACCAGCATTAGTAATATTAAATTACAAAATTATACGATGAACGAATTAGGTTAAACAATTAATGTATAGATGATTTATTAATTGAATAGAATAGAGCTCAACATTGACTCCAAATGAATTCATACAGTATAGAATTTGAAAGACACTTGTAAGCTGGTGTCTATAATTGCTTGACGAAACTATTGGACTCGGATTTAAATGAACAACCCATTGTTGACATATAATGAATTTGCAATCTCTAGAGCACTGGCAAAACGTGAGCCAATGTAGGGACTCCAAAACAGGTAAAATCAATAAAGATGCATTGCACAGTCTACACCGGTATTTCCGGTATTCACGATCCAATTTTATATCATTCATTTTATATGCTTATAAGAATAAATTATAAACTAACTAATTATCAAAATAGTAGTTTAAATATTTCATTGAGTTGGTGTGGGTAAAATTAGGCAGAAGAATCGATGTTTTCATTTGCTTGTAACTTATTATTAAAATTATTCGAAGTCTGATAGTTATTTCATTAGATCCCCAATAGTTGTTTTTGGATTTTTGATGTAATAATGACATTTATTTAATTTATAGAAAACTAACATTAAAAATGATAGTAATAGAAAATAACTTCGATTAAACTAATACCGGATCCACCAATTAAATATAGAGTTTAGTTCGAACTCCGACAGCTATGCTAAATATTTCATACAAGTAATATTTATACTATAGACAAAAACATATAGGTACATAATTGAACTAGCATTAAAATACATAAAACAATTAATATTATCTTTATAAAAATGATCTTGAAGCAACCTTAACCATCTTCGCGGCCGTTAGTTACCTCTTTTATCCAATTTCCTTCATTATCTAATAATATAACATTTTTTGGATAACTAAATTCGTCTTCTCAGTGCGTTGACTATTCATTGTCTATCAAATAAAATATGCTGATATTTTATCAAATTATTTTGTTTACAAACGTTTATTGCACGAAAAGAGTCCAATCTTGAAGAAATTTTTAAAAAAATATTTGAAGTAACAATTGTGCACAAAACCACTTAAGTTTAAGACTTTCTTAGGAGATCTAAAAATAAAATATTATAATAAGCCAGCTTTATTCTAAGATATCCGATAAGCTAAACATTTCAGTATGGCCACTGAAGCCTGCTTCCCACAACCCCGATGATAATTGAAATGAACATAATTTTACTAATCTATAATAGGAACTAGAAAATTATTATTTTTAAAAGTTAATCTTTAGATAATTAGCAAAACAAGAAACAAAATGACATATTTAGACTTAGTTTTACACTATCCCTGGTTGGCGTTAAACAGTAAATCTCAAGATAAAAAATATTTGTTTCAACTATTATTATTAATAAGGTATTATCTTTTTCAATATTAGCAAAATTACTTTGTGGCCTCATTTTATATAAATAATTAAATAAAATTCTTTGTTTCGACCCCTATTTATTGATTATTCAACATGTTCCGATACCAATGATATCTTCTTCCGGAAGCAATGTATACTGAAATTAAAAATATAAGCACAGATAAAAACAAAACAATAAATAAGTAGAAACTAATATGAAAACAATTTTAAAAGGTGACTATTTTCAATATACAATATTTGCAATATAAGGTATTCTGTTATGCAAGGGGTATGTATGTTAGGGTTCAACTCTACATTTTGTGAGGATCAGCATAACTTAACACTATCATCCTATTAACATGTAAATTACTAACACCTATAAACTCTAAACACAATAAACCCTCTATTCGATGCATTTTCGCAGTTCGCAAAATCCCAAATGGAATTTATTGCCAGTGAATGAAACGTACATATATGAAATAATTCCACAAAATTAAATCTGTATTTACTTTTCTTGTTTTATATGATTATAATAATAATATAAAAACCGGTACTAAATAATATCCCGGTATTGGAAGCCCTAGTATGCTATGCCTTTTCCACCAGTATTTTCACCTTCCAGACGACACCGGTCTCGCGGGTGACATGGACCCTAAACCAACAAGGGGAGAGTCTCTTGTGTGCGTTCATTTATTATTTACAAAAGCCTTAATAATAAATACTGGGGACCTCGTCAATATTAAATCTTCTTTGTCTTATTTTGAAGTCCCAGAAGAAAGTACTTAATATTAAGTTTTTCTCATTTTCAAATTGTTGACAAAATTGACAGAAATATCGCATCTTTATAAACACTAGTAATTGTATATAATATCGCATACTAAATGACCGTAGTTACTCTGTTGTAATTATATCGTGCATAATATCGCATTCCAATAGTCTTATATAGGGTGTCCAGCGGAAAAATTTCAAGATTAAATTGTAATTGCTCGTAAACCGTCAGGGTGAGGTATGTGGGAGGGGTATTATTCGATGCGCGTGTTTTGTGGATTTGCCAGACGCAATGAGTCACTGGTCGGGACCGCACCGCGCGTTCGCGGTTATGACATATTTAAAGTGTGGTGATTCATTGGTTCGTGCGCGTCGCGCTTTTTGTACTCACCTTAATATTCGACGAGTAAGTGATGGGCCGAGCACATAACTTATCTGTCGTTGGGTTCAAAAGTTCAGACAAGAAGAGACAATGGTTAACCAAACTCCTCCGGGACCATCAACGTCAGCAGCGGTTCGACGTGAAATTATGCGCAATCCGCATAAATCGACAAGAAAGATTGCAGCCTGTACTGGAATAAAAAAATCAACAGTGTACGTTATTTTGGAAAAAAAACTTAAATTTCACGTATACAAACTGCAAATCGTGCAGTTTATAAATAAAAATGACTATTCTTTACGCGAAACGAGAATGGAATGTTTTGGAACAGCACGAACGCTTGGAAACATATTATTTACTGATGAACCATATTTTCATATCGATGGCTATGTTAATAAACAGAACATGAGAGAATGATGTCCCGACAACTCAAGGGAACGCCATCAAAAACGTTTGCATTGTCGAAAAACGACAGTGTGGTGTGCAATTTGTACCCGAGGGATAATTGGCCCTTATTTTTTTAACCAACGAGAGACGGTCATTGTGACCGCAACTGCAGCTGTTTCCCACGTACAACAACATAACACAATTTCAGCAAGACGGAGCCACTCCACACACAGCTCGAGTTTACATTAGATATACCCTGGGCATCTCGGTCACCGGACCTTACACTGTGCAACTTTTTTTTGTGGGGATACCTTAAGTCGAGAGTTTACAGCAACAATCTTCGAACAATTCAGGCCCTACGAGAAAATATCCGCCGTGAAGTTGCTGCCATTGAACCGACGCTTTGCTCTCGCGTGTTCGCATATTTAAGAGTCCGATTGCAAGAGTGTCTTGACAGAAATGGACGGCATTTAGACGATATTGTTTATAAAACGTAAAATCCGCATCGATAAACTCCATTTTGTATAAATAAAATATAAGAATAACATTGTAGTTTTTTTAAATTTAATATTAAGCTTGAAAATTTTCCGCTGGACACCCTTTATTAATTTTGATGAGATTGTATAGGATCCTAAAATATGGAAGCCAAACTGGTGAGATTGAATCTCATCTAATATTACATTATAACAGTGCGTATTGACGTCAATAAAGCTTGAATGAAACAATTGCGACTGTGTACTGACCTCTGGAGCCATTCTTGAGGCAACATCTTGTGAACACGCGCTCCGTAATAGGCTGTTAGGCAATAACCACTCTACGAGACTGTTTTTGTACCTTTCGCTGCTGTTGTAGATTTTTCTGGCAGTGTTATTACCTACAACAGCGTTTACGCTTTCATATTGGTGTTGGGTTGTAGAAATTTACGAAAATGCATTTATTTCTGTGTTAGAATTCTTCAAAGGCTTCAAGCAATTGAAATAACTCGAGGTTTATGACACTTTAAAACATACAACGAAGTAGGAATGTAATAATTGTTTTCTTATAAAACAAACAATTAATAACAATTTTAAACATATTAAAATTACGACGATTACAAAATAAATACGTGAATGTTTATAATTGAAAATTTCGATGCAGTCGGTAATATATTACACAATATTTATTAATGATTTAAATGTATTTTAAAAATGGTTCGGTGGGGAATTATTTGTTTCTCATTTGCCTCGAAACCGTGAGAAATTCTTGTTTATAAATATTAGATGTTAAAATTAATTTTTAGAGTATACATTTTTAGTACATAAACTCGATAATATAAATGAAATATAATTTTTATTATTTGAAAATCATGTTTTTATAGTTTACCTGATCTAACCAGAACCAATTTGACTAATCCTTCCTAATCAATCCTTATTAAACAATTTTTAATCTTATCTTATTCTGACATGATAACATATATGCGTATATTTTTTTATGATAATTATTTTAACCAAACGCTAAAGTAAAAAAAAATTAAATGTTATATATCAAAAAATCGATTAAATCAAAGCTGTTTTGTTTGTTGTTCAACGTGTACCCATCGCTATATTTTCCATACTAAAGGCTATTAAACTATTTTCTTTTTAAGACTTTTAAAATGATATAAAATAAGATATATTATATTAAGTTAAGGCTTGATACGGTCGGACGCAGGTGGTTATCGTGAACTCAATTACATGGCTTTGGTCGCGGAAGCTGCGACATGAATATTAATGTTATGCAGTCTACATTAAGTTAAAAGGAATTAAATAGAAATTAGTATTTTAAAGTAGGTCATCGTGTGTATTAAGTTATATTAACACGTTGGTTCAGTATTTGTGCATTGTTAATGGCAAAATAACGCTTTTATTTATCTTCGTGTAATATCTGCCTTTGTTGTATTAACGGAAAGTAATTAATATTTGTACATTTTATATTAATGTTTCTTTTTCGCAGATAAGTTCGTAGTGGTTTTGCTTACTTACACATTATGGTACAACCCATTGTTGACATTATTTGATTACATCAATAGATAATACGCATTGTGATGCATCTTTCATCAACTGTTTGTTGTCCTTGTGAAACATCTATGAATTACGACACGTGATCACGGGATGGAAAGTAATTTTTAAAAGAAACGTATTGTATGTAATATTCTAGTAGCATATTTTCTACATACTTATATGTATATATGTGTGTGTGTGTGTGTATTTAGAAATGTGTTTTTTTTTTAACAATTTACATAATAGTATAAAAATATGTTTATCAAATTATTTTATTTTTATATATTATATATAAACTAAGGTAAACTCGATCGTTATATATTTGCATCAATTAAATTACTGTTGTTAATTTAGCTTTTCATCTGTTCTTAGAAATTTATGTGATTCCCCATCATCTTTAAATCTTTTAGAAGATCATTAAATAATTTAATTCCCTGATAAAATAAATGGTGCTGGGCTATGCTAGTATTCAATTTGGATGTTTTAATATTAAGGTGGTTTATTTATTTGTAATAAGGAATATTTTTATAAACATGATTATCACTTTAACATTTAAAAAAATTGAAATGTTCTACTGTTGGTATTATTGAATGTTCAATACAAATTATTTTGATTGTACTATTTATATATGCACGGGCCTTACTCCAACCAATTAAACCATTCTTTAAAATGGTCTCCGTGAAAGCAAAATATATAATACAATTGATTGAAATCATTACTAACATTCACCCAATTAGGGATTATTTTAAAAGTAGCAGTTTTGATGATTTTTGATAAACAATAAAAAATAATTTTGCCTCTTTGTACCCATCTCTCCGTAATTTTAGTTATTTATGTCACATGATTCCCGAGTATTTTTTAAATGCTCATGGATCGGGCATCTAGAATGCTGATAAAATCCCCAAATATATTTAAATTTACTTTCAAACTAATATAAAGTTATAATGAAAATAATGTGTTAAATCATGTAAAATTACAAATTGGACCCGGAAAGGGATGGGAAATATTAAGGGCGTCGGAAGAAAAACGAAAGATAGGAAATTAACTGGATATTCGACATGATTAGGAGGTGGTAGCTATATTGGGTGGGTAATGAGATTGTCGAAGGACCAGAGTGAAGAGAGAAAGCAGCATTAAGTGCGCTCGCATCGAACCATGTCTGATCTTTGAACTCACGCATAAGTTAAATGACAAAGGTATAATTTATGTGTGATATAACATCCTGAGGTTCTACGATTGATCTTAGATTGTTCAAACGGTGATGAAGTTAATCTAACTATAAGAACAGAGTTGTGGACCATCATATGTTCCCAATGGTCAATACAACAAGATTAGCCGACCTCTATTGGGAGGAGCTTATTCCATTCCCTTAAGAATCATTATAATAGAGGTATAAGAGAAAGGTTATGGAAGGTACTCTCTGTTACAGGGTGAATAGTAAACACATACATGCAATCGCATCTCTCCACGAAGGAAGTTTTGCGTGTGTAAGAATCAATGGATTATTCACAACACGGTCTGACATAACAAATGGTGTCAAGCAGGGTTGTGTAATATGGATAATTATGTGAAACAATGGTCGGGTAACTCATTAGCCAAAAGAGCCAAATATCAGCAATTAACGATTTAGATTTCTTTTGAAAGCCAAATTTCTTCGCAAGAAAGAACTCTGTTTTTAAAAGTCCGTTAACACTAGGTATACTAATAAAAGTCTACATCATACTTTATAATAATATTATTTATTGATAGAAATTACATTTTTATTATTAAACTAAAAATATTGGCCTTGCATTTCCTTGGAAAGTTTGGATAAGTCAGGTTTGTATGTTGTTGTTTTTAATTCCAGGCACGATTCCAGGTTCTCATTAATAAGACGATTTCTCAATTTACTTTTCATAAGGATCATGCTTGAAAAAGATTGTTCGCATGAATATGCTTATGTGGAGCCGAATATTGAAAGAACAGCAATTGCTAGATTTTTTTACTGATCATATGAGTCAGGAATACTATTCCAGATGTTAAAAATCATTATGTCTTCATTCTCCAGGTTATTCAAAGCAGGCCATTTGTAAAAAACTAATCGGAATTTTACTGTAAAACACTGACTGATTGAAAATTGTATTAAAATAATATTAAATAAAAAATATTTTAAACACGTTTTTCCTCGAAGAGCCGTACTCGAGTAGCCAAAAAGCCGCAGTTTGCAACCACTGGTGTGAAATAGCTAGAATATATGAAAGTAGGATCTTAAATAGGTGATTTGATTGTATGCTGTTTATTGTACGTCGATGATGCAGTATTAATGGCGATTAATGAAAAAGAATTACACTCTGGTGAGTTGAATGTACGATGTATGCAAGGAAAGCGACCTTATTGTGAATGTCAACCAGTCGAAAGTGATGATATTTGAGAAGAAAAAGAGGAGCAAGACACCGTACAAAATAATTTTAGCTAATGAAAGTTTGAAACAGGTAGATGAGTTTGTGTATTTGGGAAGTATGTTTAATAGAAACGGAAAGGCTGAGAGGATATCGAAAGGATGGTAACTGCAGGGAATAAAGTGAACGGCGCACTGAATGGAATTACATCTAATGGGAACTTGTTAACCGAGGCAAAACTAGCGGTACACAATGGAGTCCTGGAACCGACACTGATGTATGGAAGTGAGGCCTGGAGCTAGCAGAAGAGGTGCGAAAGTAGATTAAATGCAGTGGAAATGAGATCGCTTAGGCGTATATGCGGCAGATCCATTTATAACAGAGTAAAGAATGTAAATCTGATCTTAGTATAGTAAGTAAAATTAAGAAAAGATCACTTAGGTGGTTTGGTCATATAGAACAGATGAATGAGGAGAGAATGGTAAGAAAGATATATGACGCAAGTGTTGATGGCAACAGAAATAGAAGACGTCCGCGGAAGACACGACCAGAAAAACCAGGTACTGGAGAATGGCCTCATTAGAAGCCTCAATAATCGGCAAGCGTGTATGATAAGATGGATGAATGTGGACGAGGCGAGAATTATGTGTCAGGATAGAAGAATGTGGCGCTCGATCCTCTCAACCTATCCCCGCGGAGAGCAATATGCGTTCCTTGAAATATGGCAATTGACTAGGTATTTCAAATCACTTATCATCATCCGTTTTTTATCTTCTTGTGGATGAAAGCTTTCCAAGTGTCTCTCACTTATCTTCGTTCATTGTTATTCATTGCCACAGCATTTTCGCAGAGTTTGATGATTTCGTCAGTCCAGCGGGTTTTTGTTGATTCTCCGCGGTTACTACTGAGCGACTTTGCCTGTTAAACAAGTGTCCGTTCTCTGAACTATTTCGGTTTGTTGCCTATCATTCCAATGTCATGGCGTATTCTATCACCTACATCCCAGGCACGAATATGTCGAGCATGTAGGAAAGGAGGTTTAGGGAACAATATTCTCGATAACGAAAAATGTGCACCTATTTCATAAACAGTCCTTCAACAATTTAGTAGCACGGAGATATTTTAGAGAGTTCTAAGCGCGTGGGTACATTTCACAACAGACTACATTTACGCGGCGAACTAACCTCGAATACTCTACCCAGAAATGTCTCGTCATCTTTTAAGTTTAAAATAATAAATTTGTGTAGGCAGCTGACAGGCACATCTGTCGCCCTGGACAGGGTACGGGTGGATGGGGGCGGGGGAAGGAGGAAGGAGAGCCCTAAGGTTGTGGGTGGAGTCTTGTGATGAATTGAATTACTTCCTTTTCGCAATTTCAGGAAAAAAATGGAATCTTGGCGAAGTCTGCGGTTTTAAATGGTTAATAATACACAACACGATTTCGATTTTTTATTACTTTAGTTTATTGGGGTAAGCTGTACATGCTGGCAATGTTTGTTTGATTTTATAAATTATATTACGAATTCTGATAATTATAAATATTAAAAGAAACTGCATATTTATTTGTCTCAAAAAAATTAGAAATACGTGCTTTGAAAATATGACATCTTTATTATCTCCTGGAATGAGGCTCGAACCTCCGACCACTAAATAAGCGAGTGTCTTAACCCTAGACCAACAAGCGCGTTATTAAAAACGTATTTTTAACCCTTTAACTGCCTGTGTACTTCCCCGGATTAGAAATAGAGATCCAGGTTCGAATCCCGGTAGCGCAAAAACAATATTATTTGATAAAATTGATTTTATTTCTATATATTTATAATTAACACATTAAATTAGTATTTAAAACATCACTGATCTATGTTCTGAATAATTACAACTTCACAATAAAAATGTGTTCTCCTTAATAAAATAGAAGACCCTATATAGGGTAAGACTAAGCTTTAAGGGTCTTGAATTATCTACCAAAAGCTGGGACCTGTCGTCGTTCATAGATGTCAATATGATTTTAATCCCTGCAAGTCTGCAAGGTCCAAAAGTGCGTATTAATACGCTTATAGCTTGGCGTGACATAAAAAGTTTGGCGTGTTAACACGCTCATGACATTTATTACGGTTAAATAATCAATCTAGAGCACAACAATTATTAAAATCTTTTTTTTTTGTGACATTTAAACTATAACATTATTTAAGTTTTATGATTTTTTAATGATTATCATACTTCAAATTATTAGTTTCTCACGACCGAAATAACAAAATTTGTTATTATTACGACTTATAAAAAACAAGATCACTCCGAGATGTTCAGTTGGTAGTAGATTCTGGGGTTACATAACTTTTCAAAAGTGTTGTTTTTTTGAGAGAAATCACATACGTATATATTATACATAGGTACAGTAAAACTCTCGCTGTTAGACCGCTTCAACTCCATTTCAATTTAATTTGATAAATTATTAAGATTAATTAAATAATTAAATTGTTAATTTGACATCCTGAAGAAGAATTTTTTAAGTTATGTTTTCCGAAACTGGTTGATGTAACCAAATACATCAATTAACGCGTCTTGTGAAATTAAAAATCTGTACATCTGTGGACTTTGTTTCGTAGTTTGCGTACTCTTTTAACGCATTCTAAACTTTATTAACTAATAATTATGATAATAAATTACATCTTGATAAGGGAATCCAATCTCGGTTCAATGAATCTCGGGATTAGATATCGGAATCCTAAAACTTTCAAGTATATTTATGTATTTAATATTTGGTATTGTAATTGGTTTGTGTTTGTATTTTATATATGTGAATCGTGATACGCACATATGTCTTAATGTTATGTCATCCAGATTTTTTCAATTACATGAATAAAAAGACGGACGGGGACGAGATAAACTACCTCCATCAGGTAAAATTACTATAAAAGCATTCTTATTCTTAGTGCAAGTTTGGAAGAGTGCAGTTCGATTTTAAAAGTTATTTTTTCAAAGCTACAATGGAAGTAACAAAGGAACATATTCAACATATTTTGCTTTATGAGTTCAATGAGGCAACAGTGCAACGGAAAGTACGAGGAATATAAATGACAAAATTCCATCGTAACTGGTAAGGAACTAGCAGAAAAGTTTGGATTTAGTCATTCGCTATCGACAAAGTCAGCAAGCTACATCGAGAATTAATGATTATCGAAAGACTTTGAACAACATGTAGAAGAAGGATTCTGGCATATTTTGAACTTAATACCATAAAGAAACAACGAGAGTCTCGAGAAGCTAATAATCTCAAGGACAGTTAAGCGAGCAAGTCAACCAAGGATGGTCTCCTACAAGATGGATAGACCAAACAATGAAGTTAACTGGATTCTCTCTAAACGCTGCACTCAACATGGGAACAAATGGAAAAGTATTATGTATGAAATTCCAGAAAGATGTGGGGCGACAAAAATGATGTCAACTAAATTATGAAATACTCGATGTTGCCTGGGGCATATTATTCATAATAATAAAATTGTTTCAGTTTCAAATCGTCATTACGTTATTATTTGTTTAAAGATTCCTTACTTAAATGTAAGTATGTATTTTATATAAATTGTATTTGTTATTTTTGGCCTTTTTTAATGTGACATTAATGAGAAAACTAGTAGAAAAGCTTACTAACTTACTGCTATTGCCGTCAATTTTGGCTGCTATGTGATCAGTGGTGGTCGCGGTGGTTTCCGTTGAATCTATATTTCAATGTGGAAATCCCTTATTAAATTGTTCCAACAATGCGCCATGTAGTGTAAACAAAATATTAGTAAAATGATACCCATGAAAATAAATTAACTTAAAATATTAAATGAATACGATACGATATCTTAATCAGAGACATCTATTGCACAATTCGAAAAGAAAATAAATTAATATTAATAGTCAAAATCAATTTTTGCTAGTACTACCATCTAGCGAATTTGTTAAGAAAATTAATATTTATTATACATCCAACTGTTTTTCTGATAGTGTATTCTGTCTCCCTGGAATTATACAAACGGTTTTCTTAAGTATTGATTTTGAATTATATATGTATATCTAATTAATTATTTTTCGTCATTCAACTTAGACATTTTTGAAAAAACTGAAATCATGTTTACAATAAATAATTACCGAACAAATGTAAATATTACTAACACATTTTGACAGATGATTTACTATGCGAGATGACAAGGTGATCAATATACTCGCCAGTCGCAAAAATTTATACAATTTCGTTACTATTTGTATTTTCTGACTAGTAATAAAGACAAGGTACACTTCATTTCTAATTTAATATATATTTTTGTACTGTTATTGAATATATAAAAGGGAAAACATTTAACATAACATAACAAACAGTTATTATCTCAACCTAGAGATATAAAAATACGTTGTTCATATTCGCTACTTTGCTATTTTTCCTTTCTGGCAATGACACTGGCATTAAGCTATTAGCATTTTCTATTATCAAAACGAATCCCGATATCCTCGATTGTAATTTTGATTCGGGATTGGATTCACTACTGTAGGGGTTAACATGAAATAAACTTTGTAATATCTGCTGTATTATCAGCATTAATACGACCAAGTTTCATCGTGTAGATATCTACTTCATAAAAACGACTGAATCCAGTACAAAACGTGACTTTGCTAACCTATCGTGAAAGTACTACTACTAAATTAAATATGATCAATTTTTTGTTTAGATTTTGATAGGTTTTAGTTTACACGCTCCGAGTGGGATGTACAAGGCTGAAAGTAGATCAGGTTAGAAGATTGATGTGAGCATACTAGAAAAATGACTCGATCCATCATACTAGGTGGGCGTGAGATTGAACCCGACGTGATAACAACCTTCCGATGTGACTTATCGCATTTTGAATGTTAAATGTTATTCTTACCATTAGCATGTAACCTAAAAGGATGTATTTTTTTAATATTCGAAGTAATAATATTTATAAGAGTGGAACGTATCCAAAATTGCCTGCTTAAACACCGGCATTTTGGAAAACATTATTGGTTTTTGAACTATGAGGATGACAAACATTAATACAGAGACACACTGCAGCAGTTATGATATGAGAACATTCTTCACCCATAATTGTTTGACCAAAATTGTTCGATTGCAATTATTCGCGGCCATAATTATTAACCCACAATTCTTCGGCTGGAAATTTGTTCGTTGCATTTATTTTTTGATAATTGTTACTTTTCAATTATAATATATTTTTTAGTTTATGGGTGCAATCGCATCTTAGATACCAGAAACACAAGAACAGGAAAAAAGGACTCACCGAATTCCGCTTCTCGCGGGTCTCTCGATCACCTCCGGATGCAGTGGACCGTGTATAGAATTATATCACTATTTCGCTAAAGGTCGACACATTAACTCGCGGAGTCCTTCGAGGTTGATAAAAGCGCGTAACTGCCCGGATTCAAGGTCGCCAATCGACTGACCGCTCGCTAGCAGGGTTGGTGGGGGGAGAGGTGGGGGGCACTGAGCATTAGTTCGTTCAAGGTATATCATAAGTATGTCCCAAACAGTTAGGAATGAATTTTATTATTGTTTTCTTTTTCATTTATAACGGTATCCGGATCAATACCAGGCGCCTTTAAAACCTTTTTGAAATCAGAAAGATTTTGAGAGCCGCCGAGTACCGATTCCGCTACCTCTGATATGGTAAGCGAGCGAATTAATAGACATTAAGTTGTCTTATAAGAATATTTTGTGTTAGCAATGAATACACTGACTTAAATTTTGATATGCATTTATTATTTATGCATTCTTAATATTACATTTTAAGACTTTATTAAATTTATTAAAAAAAATATTACCTCTGTTGAACTTCGTAGGCCGAGATACTTCGCCTAAGATACCAACTTGTTAACTGCTATTTCTACATCTCGTTGATTTCTCGACGTCTCAGTTGTAAGTATTTCTGGGTGACTGGACGGGTATCGGCCTGGGAGATTTTAATTTTAATTTTACTTATATCATTAAATTTATGAATATTAAATAATGTATTTTTTCGAACCTGTTTCATATTCTTTGTAAGGGGTAGTACGGAACTGAGGTATTTAACGAGATTTACAAATATTTTTGAACCTGTTTCATTTTCTATGTAAGGGGTAGTATGGAACTGAGATATTTAACGAGATTTAAACATATTTTTAGAAATAGTTTATATTATTTTTTTGTTAGCTTGTGCATATTTTCGTTTAGATAAATACTGCTATAGGCTCATCGTATCACGCATGTATCAAATAGGAGCAAACTTAAATCTTAAAACCAAATTCCCATATTTGGGGACACAAATCATCTTGTTAGATATTTGTCTGCGGGTTTATATTTTCACTTAGATAATTTTTTTAATGCAATTAAAATACTTACATTACTACAATATACAATATACTAGATGTCATGAAATTTTTCTAAATTTAGAGTACTGCACGTAAGCGCGCAAGAATGCCGGTTTTTTATTGTTCAAAGCGGGAACTATATATTTCAATGTTTTCTATTCATAATTGTAACTATTGTAAATGTCTTCCAAGTGAAGCTTGTGTGTTTGTAGTTTTTCTTCATTAAAAGAAGTAATATAAACCCATGAATAGGGAGAAATTGTACAACATTTTTAGGTTAGTTATATCAATTATAAACTTATTATAGATATGAGTGAAGATATGTACCAGTGTTCCGTTATCATGTTCCATCGAAGTGCAACTTTTTGTGAATACCCAGAGATAGTAAATTTTCTGTAAATGGGTATATTTTAAATATTAAACAAGATGAATGTTCAAGTGTGACAAATTTATATTGGCGATAATTCTATTCAGAGCGCTATTCACTTTATTCCCCGCAGTGACCTTCCTTTCACCTTGCTGTCTCTTTACGTAACGAACTTTTTAAATAAACTAACGATCGCTTAAGCGCGTGAATGGAAAATATATGTACGATAGAGATATGAAGAAATTAGAAGCAATTATAGAGCAAAGTTGGTGGTCATATGGATCGTATGAGCGAAGAAAGAATGGTAAAGAAGACATACGAGGCGAGGGCACCAGAAACAGAGAGTTCCCGCGAGAGACCTGCCATAATCAAATAAATCAAGAACTGGAGGGTGGTCCTGTGACCATACATGAGAAGATCTATGAAAGTAGACTACGCAAGAGTAATACACCAGGACAATAGAGTATGATATTCCATCCTTTCTGCCTACCCGAGGGGAAACGACGTGATGGTAAGTTAATTAAGTGATGAATTGTTAAAATATGCAGATAATGAGTTGATCAAATACATGGGGGGTGGGTACGTATAATTGGGAACAAATTATTTATTAAATCCTGGAAGACCCTGGATAACTTGGATAATTATTAAGCATCAAGAGTCTATACTAGTAGGTACTACAGGTACTACAGGTACTACAGGTACTACAGCTAATAAATACTTTAGCACTTAATATAATGTGTCGACTATCTATAGTTCCAAGTATCCAGATGAATGTATCATAATGAATTATTTATTAGGGGTAGTTAAAGTTGTTTAACATCCTCTCGTCTTGGAAAGGAAGTTGTCCGTCTTCGAGGCAAGATTCAATCTAGTTTGATGGCCGATATTAAAAACGTGACAAAATACTCTCCGTAAAATGTTATGACCCACTTCTCGGAGAAAATGAACATATATATAACAAATATATTTCATGATTTTTTTTAATGGAAAACCATAATTTCTGTCATCTATGGTCTTGTCTACGATCTCGCAAATTAAATACGTGGTTTTAGTACTTTATCTGTTTTCTGTGTGTCCTTTATCCGAGCACCTTTTTTCATATACAATGTATAGTTATATATTGTTGATACGAAAACGTCCTACATTCTGGTGAGTTACAGTAAGAGTATGATCTGAACATTGACGTCGTATTAAAAGAAGTAGGCTATATTCTTTTCGTATTAAGAACAAATAAAAATCTACTAAATTCGCTTTTATCACGGTCTTATGTATAAAAAATACTGCATAAAATCTGGAATATTCGAATTTATTTGTCCATCAAACTTAAGTGTTCGTGAAGTTAACATAATGAACTTTTTTTTTTTATCATTGTCTTTCCAAGTTAATTTCAGAAAATGTCATGACGTAAGTTCCGGAAAATTTCAATGATCTTTTATGAAAACTTGATCGTGCAAATATCATGGCTATATTCGTTAGCCAGCCTAATCCATCATCTTGTTTAAAAATTTCGACTGTTCAAAAAATTCATCACTAGAGAAAAATGGGAAATATTATTTTCATTCACACATAGGCTAAATCTACCTAATTTGTGAAGGATTGTTTTTAGAAAAATTTTATGTGAAACGATGTCTTAGTATTCTATATTTCTTTATTTCTGAATTGAATTATTTTTCATTTGTTTTACTATTTCATGCTGTTTCAATGGAAATATTTCGTGGAAATCTGCAACAATAATTTTAATATAATGCATATTGTTTAGTGTCATAGATTATTTAGAATCTCACCTTTTTACGTTATCTAATCGCATTTTAACGAAAAAAAAAATTATAAACGTTCAATAAAGTGTAAAATAAATAATTTGGCTACGATGCCAAAAAAAAAACCGATTAAAAATCTATTTATGTTGACAATGAATCTGGATGTGAAATTCTAACTAAAAATGTACGGTGAAGCCTATTAACATTTATAGAACTCGTAGCTGGACTGTACAACGGCTTTAAACCATATACGAGTAGGTAGGTATTTAAGGCTATTATATTCAGCAAAACTGTTCTTGTCGAAGCGTTTTGTTCAGACAATTCAGTTTGACATTTTAGAACGATGCAATGTAGCATTTTATGATCAGTGTTGTCTGACTAGTCAAGATTTTGGTTTAATTTTAAATAATTTAATAAAAACACATTTGATGTGAAGTTGAAATTTCAGAATATAGTTCTGCGCTATTTTAAATACAAATTAAATGAATCAAACAGAAAGATAAACATAAAAAATCTATTTATCGAAATATATTTGGTTGCTATCGGGAAATTATTGGAACATATATATATATATATATATCAATATAAAGAAGTACTTATATTAACTTACTTACTTACCATCACGCCGTTTCCCTGCGGGGATAGGCAGAGAGGATACAGCGCCTCACTCTTCTATCCTGACACATAATTCTCGCCTCATCCACATTCATACATCTTCTCATACAAGCTCGCCGATTATTGAGGCTTAGAGAGATATATAAAAAAAATGGAGACAATAAAAAAGTATAGTGAATCATTAGTGTATTGTATTTTGATTAATCTAGAATGTTGAACAGCGATGCTTCTGACTGATCTCTACCCGATTGATAAATATAAGTATCACTTTGATTTTATTTATTGAAATATATTAATTTTTAAATTGGTAATATCTAATTGTTTTCTGGATAAAGCGTGTAAGTTAAGCACCTAATAGCGTATTAATCGTCTTTGAATTTCGTTATTAATTGATTTCTCGCTACGAAGTGCTATAATTATCTCTAAAATAGAAGTAAACTCAAAATCCCATCAGCGCCTAATGGTTTGGGTTTGGATTAATAATTTATACAATAATTATTGTGTAAATAATGAACGATGGCTGCTGCCTGTCTGCCAAAATAGAAATAACATATCGGTGTTTCTACTCGGAATTGAGTCCAATACCTACTCATTTATCGATGGTGTATCACATTAAAACATTTGTTACTTTTATCTTTATTTATTTAAATAAATGTTATTCAGAACATTACATCAGATACGCATCAAAATAACGAATTAGAAAAATACGTATCTTTCTTTGTATCGATATTTTAATTTTATAGAATATCTCATATCAATATTTTTACTATTTTCAAAACTAAGCTAAATGCTTGTGCTCGGAAAATGATACTAAATTGGTGGTTTTTGGAATAATAGTAAATTGAAGCCTCGAACCCTCAACCGCTAGATCATTAGGCGAGTGTCTTAACCATTAGACAAACAAGCTTTTAATTGCATTGCCTACTACGCATCTTACAGTGTTTTATATTATCGAATGAGTTAATAAGTAGCGATACAAAATATGCATTTAATCAGTTCTTCTAAGTAATATCACTCGGTTAGATCTATCCTATCCCTATCTTTCTATAAAGATTCTGCTTGTAGGAAAATAAAAGTTATCTACTTTATTTTATTGGATTAATTCATCATTTTAGTAAGAAAAAAATTGTTATATAAAGCAATTGGTGAAGAAATTTGTTCTCATTGATATACATCTTTTGAAAGTTGCAAGGTCTGATCATTAAATCGCCAAACATATAAATATTTTCAATATTTATGGGAAATTTCTCACAGGGTTAAAATGAATTTCTGTAGGCGAATTACGTGTTTCTCAACTTACCGCGGTCTTACCAAGCTCAGTTCGCTTGTATTTAAGCACAAAACCCTGTATTCAGCATTCGAGAGTCGGAACGTATATCCAAAGTGACATTGAACGTCACCACGTCACCAGCCTACCTCAGCCGCACCATCTTGATAATTTGGTTAATGTTGAGTTCACCAAATTCTGCGTCCGATTCGTAATCATATCGTATACGCCACACCCCGTTTTAGTTTTTATTAGAATTAGTCAATTTAAAATATTCGGTGAAAATTGTTAAATTCTAAATACAATCGAAAACGTACCATGTTTTTAATATCTATATGCATAGATTGTTCGGTACATGGAAAATATCTATGCATAAACCGTCAAAAACGTACACTACGTAATCATAAGTAAAAATTCATAACACTAAAGATAATTGAGATATCCCGGGAATGTTCGTGACAATATTATTTACAGCCGGTTTGGTATGTACCGCCAGTCATAATACTGTATATGTAGTAAACATTCCCGAGTGTTAACGTGAGCTGTCTTCGTGAGCTTGAAGCTGGCGTGTATTCTAAGCGCGAGGGTACACAACCCCCGATAACGGAGGTAGAGTATACAACCCTCGGATAGACATGCGCATATAGGAAGTTGATACTGTCTGCAATAATTCATTCCCTCCGCTTGAAGGGTAACAAGAAACAATTTTTCAGCTGAATACTGAATTCGCAAGCTGTCAGAATTCAAGATGAAACCTTTATCATGTGCGCGCTGTTGATGGGAAATGTAAAATACACTTTCAATTTTCGTACAAATGCGTTTTTGAAGATTTGTTTTGTCAATCCTTTTTAGAGCATTGGCTCAACTTACTTAGGATTATTGTTGCTTTAATTAGTAAGATTTTAATGATAACCTAACACAATACTTATTTTTGTATCCTGTGTGCTATTTTTACGGTCTTTCGAATTTAAAACGGCTTAAATTTTTAAAATTCATTTTAATGTATAACTGTACCGGATAGTAATAACCCGTATCCACGGATGAGATTCCTCTCGGAGATTCGACTCAAGCCAGCCCGCATTAAAAATGGTAGAGAGTTCAGCTTCAGAGTGAAGCTATCCATGAATCATCACTGCATATGGTGTCTACTGGATTATAATGATATATTCAGCATTTATGCATCTTTATCAGTTCAGAGATTAAGTTTAATTGAGAGAGCAATAGCGGATAATGTTGGCACCGGATGGATGGACAGATAAGTCCATTCCAAATCTTCTGTTGAAATGATATCGCGATAATTTTTTCTTAAATTTACAATTCTTAAGGTCATTTTTATCTGCCATATTTTATTTGCAATTTAAGCAAAACCAGTACATTTTAGCTAAATATAGAGTATGCACAAAATTTATTACATATTTACTTAATGTTATAATTGATTTTCCGATTTTTATGGTGTATTTCAAATTATATATTATATTATATTATTATATCAGTTTTGTTTTAATTACTCGATTTTGATTAAATGCAAAATGGTTTCGCGGAATGATTTTATAGAATCGTAAAATACACAGAGATTATTTTGTGATAAACATTGTTACGTAGTGCGCTGGCACCGGTGGATCGAACGCCAGTGCATCACGCCACCGGCTAGACTCAGTCAGCGGGTAAGGTGGGTATAGGGTGGGTGTGTATACCTATCTCGGATGGATGTAAATTGTCTCAAATAAAAACAACCCTCATTCGCATATAAAATACACGATATCAAAGTTACATAAGTCGCATGAAACTGTTTTAGGGACACATCCCGCTCGAAGCACACGCTTGTATCACCATAATTTATTTAAAAGAATCGCCTTTGCTCGGGTAGTGGCAATGAACTTGGTAGCATTTGTCCCACGTTCAGTGCAAAAGTCACCCTCTTGCATTTCCATGAATTTGCACCACCCGCGGGTTTACAACCGGCTGCTGCTGTTGTCCCACCTCCTAAGGGTCCAAACTCTCGCCATGATCTCGTCGGAGCCATCCCGACGCAAGTTCCTCTACGTGGATAAATTTGGGGACCGATCTCTCCCAAATTATCCACAGGTTTCCAGGCTTCGTATCTGCATCCGCCGCCATGTTGTCTCCGCGCGGCCGAGGCCCGCGCGCCCGACCTCACCAGTCGCCTGTCAAAAAGTCCCCCCCCTCTCGCCTTCTCTCACTTCGACCGCGTCTACTCCGGTCGGTAATGCAGCACTCGGTCTCCATTTTGAAATGTAACATCACAACTTGCACATGTCAATTTTCGAGGTTAGATTTTGAAATCCTCATAATTAATTTACTTTTATCTTGTTAGAATTATTCTTCACCTGTATATTAAATTAGACTCTGCTGTATTTCTATTCCTACCATGGTTGTTCTTCACTCTATTGTATATCATACCCGACTTTACCACATATAATACTCAAGATATCTACGTTAAACCTTTTTTTCAGACTTTTGGCAAAATAACTTTTTATGGTGCCGTTCCATAACCACACATCTGAATAAATAAATTAAATGTACGCTACATCCGCATTGACTCTCGAAATCCAGATAATTTGATATAGGTACCTACTCGGCAGAGCCAGATTCCAAAATTATACAATTCATGTTCCATAATATTTGAAATTTGCCCCGACTGTGAAAGATAATACCCGACGTTGTACTTACGCAGTTCTGCATTTGGCCGCAGATAGTCGGGGGTGGAGGGAGGG
This sequence comes from Eubasilissa splendida, assembly GCA_031772225.1. Lineage (NCBI taxonomy): Eukaryota > Metazoa > Arthropoda > Insecta > Trichoptera > Phryganeidae > Eubasilissa > Eubasilissa splendida. Next base: position 28,623,902 of record CM062861.1, on the reverse strand, counting down.
TTGGTTTGTGGGAATATGTGGTACAAAAGCGGGCGGGTGAAATAGGGGATGAAATATTATTTCCCAAACTCCCCCAAAGGCCTGACCAAAATTATGGAATACACCGGAGCGAGGAAGATTACATGAAAACTTATGGATTACATCTGCATGGTTTTGAATAATATTATATTTAAGTGATATTCAATTTAATTCTGTAGTGCAGGGGGTCGCAATAGAATACGAATACCGAGCCGGATTAACTTCAATATAAATATATCACTAATTTGTACCTACATACACTTTTATATGTGTGGAAGTTATTCATTATAGTTACTGAGTTTTTGTACAGATAATGTAAAAAAATAAACCAAAAACAATGATATTTTTTTGCTATATGTCAAATGTATATTTTTTATAATACTTACATGCTTTGAAGAAATGACAGATATCGCGAAAAATTTCAAATTTTTGTCTTTGTTTTGGATTCGTATTTTTATTTGAAATTTCATGGAAGACCATTTTTCCTTCAGTGTAGTTAAAAATTCAGGGAACATTTCAATCGCAACATTCTACTGTAAAATGTTTGATCAATAAAATCTTATTATTATACAGAATGCCACCATCTGTAGACGAATTATACACACGCGTGACTTTTATTAATATCTGTAATTTTATTTTAACACTGTATAAACGTGTACACCAATTTCTTTTATAATCGTCGGTAATTATAATTCTGAAATACCGAAAAGTACCTACTTAATACAAAAACCTTTACCGACAATTTTATTACGTGGGAGTTACTAGTGACCAATATACCCAGATTGATAAATGGTGATTAGCTAGAATGAAGATATCGACAGGCAGATGTAATATGATAGATGATATGCAGGGGCGTGCATTGCATACAAACAAAAATACTATTTGTAACAACTTCATGTGCATTTTGCTCCGCGTTTAGCTAGCACTTAGGTCTTCAATGAACCTAACTTGTTTTTTTTATCCTTAGAATAATAATACTGAACTAAATATTTTTTGACTGAATCTATGTCTGCAACAATTTGTGCTTAAGGCTGCCGTTTTCGAAAGGGATTAATTCTTACTGAAAACTGCATAGAATAACATTTATACGTATTTGTTTTACTTGACAGACTAAGCATTTTATGTTCTTAGTATATTTCAACCTATGATTTCATATTTCGGTGTTTGCGTAGATAATATTTATAGGTTATTGATCATCTGTCAAGTAAGAGAATTTGCATTTTTCAAGATATCATTAAGTTAGATTAATACCAATATTAAATTAAATGTCATAAATTATGAGTTTCCGCTATGCTAATTTGTAAAGCCAGTTAATTAAATAAATGTTTATGAACGCTGTTAATGAAGCATTTTAAATCCGTTGTCGGAAGGAAAAATCGTAGAAAATATTTTAAGCGAAATCGAAAGCAGAGCAATAAAAGAACTTGCCTATTTTAAAGCAATAAATTTACAGTTATAGTCTATTTTGAAATTGGTAGAATTAATTGTTCTAAAAATAAAAAAGTATCTAACATTTTTTTTATATGTAGTCTACCTACCTATTGTATATTTAGTTAGCATCGTCGGTAACATCATAACCTAAGTTTGTGCCTATTGCACGCCACTGATGATATGCAAGTAAGATATTGTTTGCATTGTAATGATCGTACGCCAGGTTTGTATCGCCTTTTTTACCTAGTTGTGGATCTAGTACTGTGAGTTGACTGTTAGCCAATCATTGAGAAAACCGAGGTTGCGTACATTGTCTACTGTCGACCGTTCTAGCTAACAAGATTCTGAAATGCGACATAAATATTCTTAGAAGGAAGAATACATTAATTCTTTACACATCTTCAATAGAGGATAAAAGGATTTTTGGGTAGACAGAAAATCCAAGAACGAAATTATTTTGTCATTCTGTGAGAGAATCAGTTCTCCACTTATAAAATTACACGTGAAATACCTGTATTATTCATTGATCAACATCTGTACGGGTACCGTATATATATCTTGATACAGTTTAATTACCAATACATTTATTAAACACTTTTGATTTTATTTTAATATTAATCTCATCGCACTGAATTTGTTGTAATCATTAATTTATCTAATTAATTTAGCATATACACATGACTTATATATATACAAATACTAACCACTAAAAAATCTTAAGTTACTAGTATCGTAAATCTTGTAAATGAGCTTTTTCTACTTGTAGTTTGATTGTATAATTAATTAATTTCCACGTTTACCCATTGCAGGTGATTTTATTAAAGAAAAATAGAGTTCATAAAACAAACATTAGGAGGCATTCCACCATTTCATTTATAATATAATAGTAAGTACTATTTCAAAACAATGTAATAAAACCAAACTACTCTTAGACCTATTCCGTAACATAAAGACATTAGCCGAACTATTCATTTTGAGCAAACCATTAGTTTTCAAGTTGCCAATACAACGAAGAAGTCAAATAAGTATGTTTTAAATTGCTCGTGAAGATATGAAGCGGAGATTGTTGATACTGAAGCACAATAATTCCACCGGAGGCACTTCTCACTAATGATCGTCCGGTTGCCACATATCGATGTGTCCTAAAATAGATGGAAATTAATTTCTGACACGCCACCCGTCCGAGGTCGCTTGAAATAGTTTTTTTAACCCCGTATCGTACTCCATGTGGTACCTTGTGATTCTCTCATTACACAAGATCATCATTATTTAAATATTTCTGATTAAAATGACGTCACAACGTGTGATCAATATCCGTAATATACGTTTATGATTTATTTCTTTATAAACATTAATACCCCTTCTTAAATTTTCTACATCAGCCCCGCGAGTGACTTGTTGGTATATTGGTAAGGCACTCATCTAGTAATAGAAGTAGACGAGTTAGAGAGAGTTCAGGTGTCCAACCAAGTTAGTTCTTTTTTAATTAATTAATTTATTTTTATTAGAAGATATAATACATTTTTAAACATAATCAGGAATGTATAAGTATATCTTTTTACTTTTTTTTCTTCTCTATACGCCGTGCATTTAAATAGAGACATGAAATGAATTGATATCGGTATACTATCGATCTGAACATGAGCTTAACAATTTCTTGTTAACATTGACAGTACCATTTGAACCGCATACGGTACCAGGAGTCATCGAAATCTGTGTGCGGGATAACCTTGGTTAAGTACGTACAACCGGTACAACGGAAGCTGACGTCAGCTTAATTAGGATTGAACATCGTCATAACTAGGGTTTTTCGGGTCCGGATACCAGGACTCGGACCCGCCGGGTTCAGGTAAAAATACTCGGACCTGATCCCGGTCTAAGATTCGGCGGGTCCGAGTCTTTTTTTCATACAAGAATTTTCTAATATGAACCGACGAAATTTGTAAATGAATGAATCCTAGTGAGATTTTGAACAACAGTACGTCGATCCATGCAGAAATAACCTTTTCTGTCGGTGTAACTTTTGTACTAAGATGCATTCGAGATTATCAGACACATCGTTGAATGCACTGCTTTTTAAAAAAAAATAAAAAAAATTCATACTAAAAAAACGTATTTTTTATATATTCTTCTAAAATCATTCTTTTTTCGCTAGGACGATAGATACTTAACTATTAGGAATATAATTATTATTGTAAAAAATGTTTGAAATTTTTTGTCTCTTCTCCTGCTACAAAAATTACTAGTTATTATTTAATATTTAATAAATTTGTGTACTACTTTATTGAATCTAGTTTTGTGAGTTAATATATACAAAAAAAAAATTAATATTCTACTTCTAAAAATGTTATTAACGGTAATTTTTTTGTATATAAGTATATAAATCGATACTAATTAAATGTATTAATTAGAAAAATATACATATAAAATCAATTTAATCGAAAAATATTGTTGTTGCTACCGGGATTCGAGCCTGAATCTCTTTCCAATCCGGGGAAGGTGCATTAAACGAAAATTTGTCGTCAAAAGTACTGTCTGCTGAAGCATAGTCGGTTAATACACCTCTTCTTCCCCGAATCGGAAAGAAATTCAGGTTTGAATTCCGGAAGCAGCAACAATATTTTTCGATATAATTGATTTTATATGTATATCTTTCTAATTAATACATCTATTTAGTATTTAAAATATCACAGACCTATGTTCTGAATAATTACAACTTCACAATAACAATGTATTCTCCTTAATAATATATAAATAAATAATATAATGGGATGTTATAGGGAAAAATACATAGATAAGGAATTGGGCCCGGTCTCGGACTCTAACCCAACGAGTCCGAGTTTTATGGACCCGAACCCGTCTGGGTCCAAAATATTCGGGTTTTTCCAAATCCTAGTCATAATCTAACCCAATGGTCGCAAACTGTGGGTCTTTGGGTACTTGAATGCGGCTCTTCGATGAATGACGTGTTTAAAATACATTATTTTAATCCAGTTTTCAAACAGTCAGTGTGTTACAGTAAAATCCCGATTAGTTTTTTTACTTAGAAAATTATAAAATTACTTCTAATGTTCTATGTTCACTATCCAGAACTAACGGACAATCAGTGGATCAAAAAATATATTTTATGGTAGACATTACGTCTCATCTAAATTAGCTTAATCGTAAACTACAAAGGAAAGGAAACACAATTTTTTCGATGTTAGAAGAAGTCATTTTCCAAGCCTGCTGAAAAATCGCCGAGCAAGTAATTCAGTAATTGACATTCGCTAATTTTAAATATGAGGGAAGATTTTCTACATAGGTTTCAGGAATTCATAAATAGCGAAGCGATGTTAGCCTTTAATCTTTCCCATACGTTGCTAAATAATAACGCGCGCTTCGGTGCTGTAAACTCAGTATACATGGATAAATATTAATATTTTACATTTATTACTTATATTAATCATTAAAATAATAGTTGATACATATATAAGTGAATATATATATTAATTATTGTGAAAAAGTGATAAGAATGAGAAAAAACATTGATCATACGGAACGACAGTACAAAGATGCATAACACATCTAACTCGGTCAGTGTACGCTCTCGCTCTGCGACTAATGCCAGCAGTCCACTCTCTCCGAGGCTACTCACTTCGACCGGAACGAGCGTGGACGGGGCGAGGCCAGACGTGCGAGGTGAAGCGAGAGGGCACGAGACGACCCGTGTCGACACGAGAATTAGGCGATGCAAGCCGAGAGCTGCAGTACATTATCGTACTCGGCTCCTCTCGCCGTGCTTCGGCGAGAGTGGACTGCTAGCATAACTAAAGTGACGATCGGCATCCGGCACTCCGCGCCCCGTGCCCTAAGCCCCACGCACCACTCCACACGTACATTTTTTTTGTTGCGTATGGTAAATACTTATATACTGTAATTATTTTACCCTATACATAAATATATTACGGAGGAATATCTAAAATGTGAATTCTGTATTTAGTATATTTACAGAGATATTCACATTATTAGAGGCAATGTCAACTCAGTTTACATCACCGGAGAGGAAAGGTTAAAAAAACCTCTCAATGCTACCGTAGCAGAAATACATTGTTCTCCCTTTAATATCGACATTAGCATTTTTGAAATGCAATTGCTACATTTAAAAAACAAACAATTACGGAGCTCCAAATTTGAACGCCTTATTGCTGATAAGGAAAAATTGGATAAAAACAAATACGATTTTATATTTTTATTTATTATCTTTGTTTTATTAACCACTTAATTGAGTTTAAATACATCGGTTTTGAAAAATATCATTTTCTTCTTCAGGATGTCATAACTAACTAAAACATATATTATTGTTTCTTTACCAGAATCTATTTAAAAAAAAAAATTTAGTACCTAACTCAAATCATTACTTAATACAAATTTACTCGATCTAATTTAAAAAGTATAAATACGATGATGTATGTTATTGATGAGAACCTGGAATCGTGTTTGATATTAAGAACAACAACGTACAAACCTGACTATCCAAACTTTCCAAGAAAATGCAAGGCCCATTAAAATTTTAATAATAAAAATGTAATTTTTATCAAAAAATAAGATTATTATAAAGTATTATATATAGTTTAATTCAGTATACCTAGTTTTAATCGACAAAACAGAGTTCTTGTAAATAAATTTGACTCTCAAAAGAAATCAAAATAGTTGTACTGCTGATATTTTGACTAATGAGTTTGCCGACCACTGACCTAACCTATTGTTCAGCGAATTAACGCCCTTAAATAGAACGAAGTATTAAAATCGACTAATCTGCCTAGTTGTGTGCACGACTGCATTATATTTAATTATTATTGCCATTTTTTTTACGTAGCACTAGAAATACATTTTTATTATCAAACGACTTTTCGACTTGTATAAGTATACGAATAATTCACGATGTTATAAAGTGTCCATGAAGATAGGAAATAGATTGTAGAATGGCTAAAACAGTTTGTCAAAGTTGGAGAAATCGGACCATCACACAGATCACATTTTTTCTGTGCCCGACTACTATGCTTGCATGGTGTTTGAATATTTGAATCTTGAGAGCAAACAAGATACGGAAAATAGGTAGCTTTGAAATGCTAAACATATTGTGATAGCGGCCAAGCATGGCGGACGTTTCTGGAAAAACTAAGCATTCGTGATGGGCTTACCATGATCTGCCTGAGACGAATACTCGCATTGTTTTTTTCGCAAAGGCTAGTGCTAACTAGACATGTGAAAAGTTTTATAGGAAAACGTTGATCATTATTCTCAACAGCCGAGGTGAAGACTAGAAATACAGAAGCATTCTTGGTAGTATTGGGTAATATAAATGTTAAAGGCGTCAATTTTTTGTATTCTGGTTTTTTGTTTTATAGACTTATTTAACATAAATAATTACTAAATTTATTCTAGTTAAATCTATTTATATATTTAAACCACTTATGTATATTTTATAGATCTTGTCTTTATCTACCACTGAGTATTGTCTCTTACAGCATCAAGTGTAATATTTGTAAGGTTCGTAAATCGGGTATTAGATAAGCCGTTTGGATATCTCACTTCAGGCCCCAAACTCAACTATCTGGCTTGATCAGGACGGTCAACTTATACATCGTAAAAGCGAATTATGAATGAATAATCTGTAAAATAATTATTGTCACAGCACACTCGTGAAATTCCTCTAAAAGTGCCATTTTAAATATGTATTACGTCCAATAACTTATGCACCACTCCGTGTTGTCACGAGCTAGATCCGTAACAATATGACACCAGTTGGCAAAGGGTTGAAATCTTATAATAAATTCACAAAATTGTCGAACGTTTTCAGTCCCCCGGTCTGGCGAGTGAAGGGCCCAGACGGAGAAGGTTCTGTGTTAATTATTTATATAATTTAAATTTACACTGAGCTCTGGAGGCAATCGTTAGTTCTTCATAACTTCGTTAAGAGGTTTGAGTCGCACAAAATCAATTTATAAAGAGCTTTGAGATTGATTACTTAATAACTTATTTATGAAAAAAGGGGTTTAGTTAACAGAAAAACGATTTAATTAATTAATTGTCATTGCAGTTGCTTTGTGGTGAAATGTGAATATTTCAAGTTTTCAAATAAATACATTTTTGTACTGTACACTATTGGGTTTTATTTTTGTTACTACTATAATCTCTAGAAGAACTGCATGCCAAAAGTAATACTCGGAGGTGAGCTTATTTACAAAAGAAAAATGTTCGTAACTTTACGAAAATATTGTATCACCGTTCTGTTTGTTAGTAATTCGCCTCAGAAATTTTTCATACAGTCAGTTTTTATCAATGTCGGGTATAGGTATATTTTCATTTCATGTGTTTTTACTGAGCTAAGTTAGTTCATTAACAAATTAAAAAATAACAGTTAAATAATAATGAAAACACATTTTTATTGAAAAGTTACAATTTAAGAACATAAATGTATGATATCTAAAGCATTAGTGAATCATTTAAAAAAATATATAGAAAAAATTTTGAAAATTTTTAATACATTATTTCTAACACATATTAAAATGAATTTTGTTGGTTATCCCGCATATCTTGGTCCTGAAAAGGACCATTGTTGTTCCAACGTTTCGGATAAATCTCATTACCTATCTTCAGAGGATGCCTTGTCGGTGAAGTGTCAGATGCGATAATTGGTACAGCATGTTATAAAATCCATGGTTGCCAGCCTGAACAATGAAACGACAAGGATTTACAGAGAAATAATATAAATGTACGAAAGATCCAGCAATAGTTTAACTAATAGAGACGACAGTATAATATTTTCAAACCCCTGGCTCAATATTTTAGAAGACAGACCAATTACCCGATCCGCTGACGGCAATATTGAAAACCCATTATCAAAAATTTCTCCGAACCCGACACTTATCCCGCAAGTAAATAGTAAACAATAAATAAACAGTAACATTTTACCTCACATCAGAAGCTAAGTAAGGATTAGTGACTTTCATTTGTGTTGAACTGCCGGCCTGAAAAGACGTATCCCACGATCATTTCAGAGCGATACTTCACCGATAAGGCATACTCTGAAGATGTGTAATGAGATTTACCCGAAACGTTGGGGCAACAATGGTCTTTCTCAGGATTAACAGGATAACCAAGAAACTTTATTTCTTACATTATACTCTACCCGTGAAAAAATAAATAAATATATATTATATTTATAGTCTTTTTGTAAACGATTATTCAATCTAGTTTCATTGATCATTAAATCTATCCATAATATATGTATATACAATACATATCTTGTATAAACATATAAATATTTATGCGATAAGTATATTTTTCTGTATATCTGCAGTTAAATAATTCTTGAAACTGATAAAACAGGTTTAAACGTAAGACGAAGTGAGTTTTGTACTAAGGAAAACATTATAAATATGAATATTATTTTAAATGACTGTAATATTAAAATAGAAAATGATGTAACAGGTCACTAAGCACCTTTTGCATCTAGCTCTTCGAGGGCAATCGATATTAGTAAAATATGCATGGCAAACATTAGACTCCATTGGCGTCACGTGAAACTATCAATCGATTTATGGGGTAACTCATAAATTTCTCCCTTACAGCGGTATCTTTTATTTTTGATTTGTTGGAACACATAAAGAGTGGGCTATATGAGCTAGCTGAAATTGTGTTTTAGGACGCTTTGTTGCGGTGAGGCGTGAGCCCACGGAACAGCACAGGGCACTGTCAGGAAGCTCCCCAGTTTGTGTTGCGCTGCGTTCACACAGTGCCTGATCCTTTATGCTTTATTTGTTCGTCATATAGACAAAGCTACTGTGAGTGCACTTAATGCGGCTGACAGAAGTCACCCAGGATAAATATAAACAACTTGTTCTCAACTGTACTTTTTTCAACATTTCTCATTCGTTAATACGAAGTTTTTTTATATTTGCTGACGTATAGGTTCAAACAATAACTATACTAATAATAACTACACTTAAAATAGTGCGAAATAAAAGTCGATTTTAATTAGTACTTCAAAGACTTAGCACGGCGCGCAGCTGTTGGAAATTAAGTTTCAATTTTTATATATTATATTATCTATATTAAATACGCTTATTTTATTTAAATAAATTAGATATATCAGTTCAAAAAATACGCAAAACAATATATTTATAAAAAAAATGTTTAGTTACTTCCAAGTTTGTATCGCGTTTATGTTGATGTTTATTTCATCTATGTTGATGATGCTACAAAAAATATATATTGTTCTTTTTTAAATAGAGATGCGTATATGAAATACGCGTCACATCAATATTCTTACTATTTTAAAACTAAACTAAACCCTTGTACTATAAAAAAAAAAAAAGGGTGTCCTAGAATGAGGCTCGAACCCTCGACCACTGGGTCACTAGGCGAGTGTCTTAATTAGAGGACCAATAAGTACGTCAAATTTTAATATTTTAATTAATACATTAATTAAAATGTATATTTTTTAAATACACTAAATAAAATAATATAAAAGATAAAAATAATTTTCTGCATCATCACCATCTCATACCATTTAATGAACGCCACTCTCTTTCATATGTAAAGAATTTTACATACAAAACAAATATTTATATGTTTGTAAAAATTTAAATAAAAAATCTCTCGTATTTGCTTGGTCCTTGGTGAACTTCTATCCCGCAAAATGCTTCCAGTCCTCGCAATCCTGGGCTGCATCAATTTTGTTAGAGATCGACCTCTCGCTCTTCGTCCATCTACATTCCCTGTAATCAGTAATCACTACTTTATCTAGGCTATCTCCATTTTTCTAGCAACATGCTCAAAGTACACGGGAATTATTTTGTTGCATATAGAGTCTTTCTTCTGTGTAGAGTTTCCGAATAATAGGGATTTCATGAACATTTATCTCATAAAATATGGAATAATTCAAAATGATTGCCGCCGGAAGGATGTAGATATCGTAGACGTCTTTAATTCGATCTTAAAAACCACAAACATATTTAGAAAAATAGAATCAATAAAATGATAAATAATTTATAAAATTATGCGATCGTAGTCCAATCGATTCAGTGGTTCGTGTATATAACTCCATTAGTATTACTATTATTGGAGTTCGAAGGGATGTAATATTATGGGGTAATTGGTATGTACGCCATGTTGTCGAAATTTCGTAGTTAGATTGCTCAGTAATTACAATACATGACTGTGCTCTCGCAACTTTGTGAATTTTCAAGCGGTAAAGTTTCCCCCACAGGTGGTACAATATTTTCGCGATGAGTGTACAGGGGCAGGGGCAGGGGCTGAAACAAATTTTAATCGAAGAACATTAGAAGCCGCGCAATGAATTCGGCGGTGGGTACGCGGCGTCTGAAATTTTCCACGAACCATAGTGGTTCCCTTACAGACTAATTGTCGGAATTCATTAATAATTCCCTCTACTTCTTGAGGGTTTAACGTGGCGTGTTCGTTTACCGCCATTTGATTGTTGGCCAGGGGTCACGTGACACTGTATCGCCTTTCGCTGCCAAATATTGAAGAAGTGCATACAAATTATAATAGTTGTATAGAATAAAATGTCGAGGATGGCCGTGTGTTATGTTATAAGATTATGTTTCACCAGTTAGACACAGTTAAATGAATTTTCTTCGTTTGTACTGTTTTGTAGAAAATGTAATAAATACAAGTGGATTTTAATCACAATTTATTAGTAGACATTTTGCGATCACTAATTATTTCATTTGATTGATCGATCAAGAATTTTTTTTAATTGATGTATCTCAACTCTAAAATTCTAGTTGAGGATTGGACTGTTCCGTTTATCAGTTCCGGCGAAGTCTACGGTAATCGCAGTTAAACTAGGAGTAACGTAAACGGATGTCTATTACTGACGATCTTCTAAAATAAGGGTTCAATACCACTAGAGTCATCCAAATTTTATTTTCGTTAGACCATTCGAATACATAAAAAAATATTTGTTTTTTCGCCCATAAGTGAAACCTCACACATTTCTGTCCTGATATGTGATCATTAACATCAACATCAAAATGTATTTTTACGTCCGATCATTAGGTATTTAGGTTTCTGATAAAACTATCTTTAAAATTTTGATATGGTTATCATGTTCGTACCAGTCATGTTGAGGTTGTCGTGATCGCGCCAGCCATGTTATGGTTGTCGTAATTGCGCCAGTCTTGTTATAGTTGTCGTGATCGTGCCAGTTACGTAATGGTTGTCGTAATTGCGCCAGTCTTGTTATAGTTGTCGTGATCGTGCCAGTTACGTAATGGTTGTCGTAATTGCGCCAGTCTTGTTATAGTTGTCGTGATCGTGCCAGTTACGTAATGGTTGTCGTAATTGCGCCAGTCTTGTTATAGTTGTCGTGATCGTGCCAGTTACGTAATGGTTGTCGTATGTCGTAATTGCGCCAGTCTTGTTATAGTTGTCGTGATCGTGCCAGTTACGTAATGGTTGTCGTAATTGTGCCAGTCTTATTCTAGTTGTCATGATCGTACCAGTCATGTTAAGTCTTTTGGGGTCGCCTTGTATAATCATCATAATCATAATAAACTATCATCCTTTCGTTAATAAAAATATTACGAATTATTACGCCTTAAATAATACTTATTTGGTAACCTGCCCAGTATTGATTTGAATTTATTCCATGAATGCATTTTATTTTAATTCAATTTATTTAATTATTAATAAGTCATTTCAGTTTACTAATGTAATATAATTTAAATTTGAAAACATCACTGACACTACCTTAATTAACAATCTGCTTTAATTATTACATTTTCAAGTTACATTGTCGTAGGTACCTACATTCATTTTATTCATCCTCTTCTGAAAGGGTTAGGGTTTTACGCTGATACGATGATACTTCATCCATCTCGGTCTTCTACTGCCATGGTAGTTGTTCCCACCACAGATCAAGCCATCTCTCATAGCTCATCTGTATCTCAAGTGTATCACTGGTACCTAACCGGTCGGCGTCACCGAGGACCAGGAGTTGTTTTTAAATAATAAAATTTGTGGTTATATACATAGATACATACTTTATGTTGTTTAGTAAGAATAAATACTTAGTTAGATATAACGGTATCATTAATACGTGTTCTAGACAATTTACATGATATCTTTCAACGAACAGTAAAACGGTGGCCAATTCTGAAATTTGCCTTATTACCACATACCTTACCATTACCTTATTAGGTTCCTCTTTGAGACACCTGCCACTCCTCGAAGATTGCTCATCTCTGTCTCTTGTATTCATCCTGTGATATACCTACCCGTGTTAGTCTATTAGACAGACATAAATACTCTCATTTAAAGGTTATTTAATACATTACTAAAACATCTTAAAAATAAACTATAATAATTAGACTGCTTCTGCGAAAGTGTTAAACTCGTCAAACTGTATCATAACCAAATACATAATATGACTTCATTGTAGAATATTGATTTGGATTATGAAATTAGAACGCCAAGAAAAAAATTAAGTGCTTTCTTAGAATATTCCTGGAAATGTTTTCAGAAAATGAAGTCACGTGATTACAGTACCGATGTAGGGTGGTTCGGTAGTACAACTGGCTACGACGGTACAGGCTTAACATGGCTGTGACGTCAGACCCAGGGCGACTTGTTTTATTACCTGAGATTATTCAATTCCGACTCGAATGTTAGTTTCGATCGCTCGGGTTGGAAATTGTACGTTTACGTTTTTTTAGCGATGCTATGTCGGGAGGCTAATGGGAATCGATTTTGGAGCCTTGGTTTACTGGCTCGCGTTAAAAAGCGTTTAACCCGAGGAGAATCGCCTTTTATATTATTAAGTTTGTCCCTTTCCGGGCTCAACAATGTTACGTTACCAACTATATATCTGAAGGATATTATAATTACATTGAAAAGTACCGTATAACAATATATAAGTCGTATAGAATTTAAATATACGGATTTATATGCAAGTTTATTAACATTTCTTATTATATTTTTTTCATACTTCGTTAGTCAAAGTATAAACCATTATTAACAGTAATTAAATATTATTGAAAAATACTCCCAGATAAATTCTTTAATAAAGTTAGTTAATTCTTCATTATCCTAGTAAGGTATTAAGTACACCTCTGGGTTTACCGTGTGGACGTATAATATGCCATGCCTCCCAGTATCAACGATAAGCTCCGTCGAATCCGCAATCACACAACTTGTTTAAGCCTTATTTCCGCAAAAAATGTACGCATCGGCTGAAATAATAATTGGCATAATCCCTAAACAAATCAACCCGTGTCAGACGATAGTTTTTAATTTGGTTTTTTTTATCATTTTCAAATGCAATTCAAATCGGAGTAAGGGCGGGGAAATATTCTTATTTCTGGATATATTAAATAGAGCATATATCTTGAACGTAAAGAAAAATAACGTGCTTCAAAAAAACTATGATTAATCTCGGTTGTCGTTCACATCAAAGGCGGTACCGCTCGAACTAAGTAGAAATCGAAAAGTCGAGAAGCCCGTATTGTATTATGCTGCATAGTTTGTACAGTATCAGAGCGGTCGTGGCGCAGTGAGGTGAAACGCAAAGTTCAGAAATCACAATCAGATCCAAAGGCAGCTGGATCGAACCCCCGTTGAAGTTTAACCAATTTATTTAACAAAATCTTCCTCTCTTTTTTCTTCTGCTAGTTATACCTAATTAATTTATATGGTTAAATCATTAATTATATTATTGTGACACCGCTTAGTGATAATTCTCTATTATTGTTAGTAAATAAATAATATTACACATTGTCTTTCCCGGCTCCGTTCCACACCTGCTTCTGTGCTTTATAATTTAGTATATATTTTCTTTTAAGTTTCGCAATCATTTTGGACGTTATTTTAATAAAATTTGCTTCCATAAAAGATCCGCAGAAAAAAGATATGCTTTCAAAATATGTATACCCATCTAAATTTCAATTAATTTTTAAGTATTCCATCGGGTGTAAGTGTATTCGGAAGTGACGCGGAGAAGAACAACGGAGGGAAAAGAAAAGAACAAAACGTAAAGTAAGGAAGGAATGTTATTTGAGAATGTTTTCAAGATACAAGATTGTTATTTGTTCAGGACTCGGAACGGTCTTAGTTAGGATTAATGTTCGCGTAACGTTATTGGAATTTCCGATACATCGTTTCGTTTATTCATTTTTTATGATAAAATAATTATAGAATAAAAACCCCAAAGCAATACAAAACTAATAAAAAATATATTTACTGTGTTACTTTACGTTTTCATTAATATTTCACTGTATTTTTCAATTCTACGCTGCAGTAAATAATTGTTATTTTAGAGTAAATATCTAAAGGAGCAATTTGTTTGCAATATTCCGTAAAAATAAATAAAACAAACGAAGATTTTATCATTAATTTGTTATTCAGATATAATAATACTACGGTCATATTAACTAGACATATTTTCATTAATGGCTTTTGATGTGAAAATATCTGCTAAATATTTCGGATCGAAGTAAAACCGATTTGTAATGAAAATGCTAGTCGGAAATTTAAATCATCTTGCATTATAATTTGCCATTGTTAAATAAACATTTTCGAGATTTTTAATATTTTAAATTATATCATTGAAAATTATTTGATGAGTATTTGTAAATTTTAAAATAATTATATAATTGATATTAAAACCTATATCTAAAAAGTCGTGTTATGAATCTAAAAACTAAAATTTAAAATAACTCGATTATGTAGGGAATTAAATTTTTAGAACACGAAATAATATTTTTTAAATTTACCTACAATATTTGTATTCTCTTAAAAATTTTCAGTGCTAAATGCACACATTTTTACTGTAACAAGAGATCGGATAGAGATAAAAAAGTTAGTGTGGGTGATCATATATTGCAAACTAAAAAGGGCCAAAAACAATGCTAGGTCTTTTCGACTTAAATTTGTATTTTTTTGTGCCGTCAAAAATAAAATCAATCTGACGCGGCAGCCCAAAATCAATGTCTCCACAGGGTGTACCGCAAGGCTTTCATTTATCACCCTAAACAGCGGTTGAAGAAAGGCTCGATCGTGCCACGGGGTAGTTTTTATGCACATTTAGCCCCCGCCTCGCTGGCTCGGCAACCTCCAGAAGGAATTAGGGAGCGGTACGTGTGAAGCGAGGAAAGTGATTTTCTTTGTAGCCCATTAATGCTAGGATTTCGGTAAAATCGAAGACGTGGGTTTGCACTAAATATTTACGTATTTAATTTCCTTCCAAGTTAGACATTAAGCGTACAATTAAGGATTTTAATGAAAGAGTGATTATCGCTGTTATTTATAGTATAGTACAATATGTCCCATATATTTTAATGTTTATATAAAAGTATTAAAGATTATCTTGTATATAGTCGTTCGGCATGCAATACCGCAAATGTAATAAAATAATATATAACACGTATTATATGTATGTACATACGATATCTCATTTGTATTATATATGTACACTTAATATATTGCAACTAAATCGACTGGAGCAGATGTAGAAGCTATCGAAGAGTACAATACCTGGCACAGGATTGATGCAAAGATCTACAGCGAATCTCCCTTAAGAAGATAATCCCTATGTAGGCCTCGTGTAACACCTTAGCATAATATATGTGTTTCTTTAATATTTGCAAAATTACTTTGTGGCCTCATTTTACAGTAATAATTATACAAAATACTTTGTTTAAACCACTATTTATTAATTATTCGATACTTATGGTATCTTAATATTTTGTAAACGTTGTTTCCCGAAGAAAATACCATAGGTAACGAAGCATGTAGAATAATTAATAAATAGTGGTTTAAACAAAGTATTTTGTTTAATTATTAATGTATGTATCACTGAATTTAAAAATCCGCTATAACTCTTTTTTAACAAATTTGAGTTATATATATATCATTGGATTAGGAATTAATTTTTTATTTAAAAATGTATGATCCAATTTCAAACAACGCTTTGTTAGCTAACAATATTAAATATAATGGTTAGTGTGAGCAAAGCCCAGTATAAGGCGACATGACTCTCAAAACCTGCCATGTTTTTTTATCATAATGGAATATATATTTAGTTTCAAATTAATACAATAAATACTTTTATTTTAGATGAAAGTAGTTAATACATTTTCTAAAAAAATAATAATGTCTGACATTAAAATATTGGGAGTTTTGCTTGATTTTCACGAAATTATTAAAAAACATACAGCGGGTATTGAAATTCAGCGACTCATGTTAATAAAACCACATGCTAATAAAAATTATTACAATTTATTAATGTAGACATATATTTAACTTCTATCCGATTTGAAGACAATACTAATCCGTTAGTCTACAGACGTCGTATTAAAGCTCCATTATTTCAATCGTTATTTCATTTCATTGCATCGTTAAAATCTCTAATCATATCTGACCTACTTTATTCAAATTATAGACAAGATCTGTCTATGTACTTTATTTACAGAACGACCTTGGAGTACCTCCGGTGTTCTCACAGTTTATAATGGACGATTTTTGATGATTTCTTGGGTTGAAACATAAGTTTGTAGCGTTTTTGTTTTTCATGGCGAGTGTGCTTTGGAAATAATTTTTTTGTTATAGGTATGGACCTGCATATGACAATGTCATTTTACTGGTATTATTTAATTGAATACGAGTTCATTTTCAATTTGTAAGAATGTCAATTACAAAAAACTAATATTTCCAATATATTATTTTGTTTGAATTTAATTGAGGAGTTAGCTAAACATTAATACTACTACTTTGAATTGCTTACGAGGAATGTAAATATGTATTCTGAGGTTGATTGCTAACAACTCCGTCACCTTGAAGCCACAATTTTTTAGAAAAACAACCGGGAAGACGGCATTAAGCAATTTTTAAGCATGATAGTACCCGTCCGCATACTATAAACATTTCTATTAGCATTAACATGACTACAAAAGTGACTATTAAAGAGGTCGGTTGAATGGTTATTTCACAATTTTTCGTATTATTCTGAACTTGCTCCATCAGATTTTCATATTTTCCACTTTTTAAACAACATTCTCAATATGGATGCTGCTCTTCAAAACTGACTTTACAACTTCTTTGCCTCAAAACTAGGGGATTTTTCAAGCTTGGAATCAACAAATTACCAGAATGTTGGGAGTCAATCGTAAATAATGCAAGAGAATACATACTTGATTATTTTATATATTTTTTTAACTAAACGCTACGAATAGCCTAATCACCCTAATAGTATCAAAATATAAAATTAGATCATTTCCAAAGGTTTTCAACGTA
This sequence comes from Eubasilissa splendida, assembly GCA_031772225.1. Lineage (NCBI taxonomy): Eukaryota > Metazoa > Arthropoda > Insecta > Trichoptera > Phryganeidae > Eubasilissa > Eubasilissa splendida. Next base: position 28,606,151 of record CM062861.1, on the reverse strand, counting down.
CATTTATTTTAGCTTTTTACTAAGACTGATTATGTTTTAATTTGTAAAGATCAGCATCTTTTTAATCAGCACTAAAATTAATTTAACTCAGGAAATAAATTTCAATTTTGTCATTTGTAGTGTTTGATTTGTACACCATGCTTTTAGAAAAGAAGCTTGTAGTGTCGGCATTGTAGAGGAATCCAGAAGGATGGGTAGATTCCCCACCCGCTGGGTCGATCGCAACCAGCTCTTCAGCGCTGAGGACTGCAATATATCGAGAAGTATGAATAAAGATTATCAAAATAATAGTAGTGCACAAGAAGAGGTGAACTGGTGACCTGTAGAAAAATGCTGACCTTGCATGGATGAGAATTGTACAAGTCAGGGACAGGTGTTAGAGTTTGAGAGAAGCCTGTTCTCAAGTACCGATGTAGAAGAAGAATAGAACGAAAAAGAATTCTTATTATTCTTAGATTAATAATCGACAGCTAACCTTTCATCTTTATAAATTCTTCACAAGTGATGTATATATCCCTCCGATACCACATAGATATCCATGATTTTTTTTATCTTAGTAGGTTTACTTTGTAACAATTTTCCCTTAGCGTCAAGGACCAAAGTCAGATCCCTGCGGGGCATCAGATGCATCACACATGATGAAACCGGATGGGTTTATGGTTCAAACGTGAATTATGGATCCGGCGACCCATAAAACCTCCTTATGCGTATATATATTTATGTATATTGGTAGGGATGCGTACATCTTTAAAGGTTGGTTTACTTCAATTTGGAGCGGGGAGTCTTCAGATTCTTTCATTGGTCACATATAACTTTTATCTTGAGTATAAAGTTATATAAATATGTTTTTAATGAAAACACATTTTTGTTGAGAAGTCGCAATTTCAGAACATAGTTCTGTGGTATTTCATTACAAATTAAATTAATAAATTAGAGAGATACACATAAAAATAAGTCTAAAAATTATTTGGTTGCTACCGGGATACGAACATGTATTACTTAAAGGTATTTGGGATTCATTTCAAAATATAATGTTCATTGCTTTTAAAAATGGAGTAATAGATGTGCCAATTATTAAAAAAGACAACGGAATATAAGTTCGAAAATTGTCGATACCATAGTCGGTTGACATAGCGAAATGGTAACGCGTTTCCCCGGATAGGAAAAGTTCCAGATTCGTATTCCGGTAGCAACCAAATTATGTATGTTTTCGATAAATAGATTTTTTTCTATATGTCTTTCTAATTGATTAAATTACTTTGTGTTAATATAAGTAACACTTATCATGCAAGAAAATATAGGGGATGAGAAAATTACAAATTTGCATTGATGTTATTATTTGTAAACATACATAGGCCATATCGGTGTATTTTTCCATTATTTATTCTCGATATCATCCAAAAAGAATTTATTTATTTAAAATATTATTCATTATTTTCAAATAATAAAATGATATCAAATCTTGAGATATAAAGACGCTACGCTATTCATTGAGGTACCTTTACTGTCTGTTACACTAAAAATATCACGCTCAAATGTGTAGGTGTTTTCCATTTCTGCTCTCTTCCTTCGTCATATTTTTTATCTTTTAATGGTTCTTAACGTCATAATTAGTTATTGAGTCCCGTTACATGCCAGATTTATAAGTACAACTCAATAGATGTTGTCGGAACCCTATTCTAATTACACGATTTTTTTTGCGCGGTTTTCGCGTAATTTTGATAACACGCGTAATTCTAATAATTTTTCTAGTTGGTTTAACTGTAGCTGTACTTCCGAAGCATACATTTATTTTTAAATATTAAATTTTTATAATAATAATGTTAAACTATACTATTTTTTATACGGATTGTTAATAAATATAAATTGGCACGTAAGTGGAGAAATATGTAAATACACTACAAGACAAGCAGTTTAGAAGGATTGGATTTGGTTTGAATTTTAATAAATATCTGACTTTTGTCTAATGATAATTATATATTTAAAAATTTACTTTAATTATTAAAAGATTAGGTAGTTTAGAGTTCCCGTTCGAATTTGTTTATAAACTATGAACCAGACGTCATATAAATGATGACCATTTCGTCAGTTTTGAGTATCAAATTAGAAACCAAAAAATTTCGCGCACACAATAAATAAATGAAAAATACACACAGTGAAAAGGATCAATGTCACCAGGCCCAGTATTAATACCGTTTGGTGTGAACTGACAGAATTTATCATTATTGGAAGACAGGGAAAAGCGAAGGAGTACCGAAAGAAATGCCATTACAGGCTAATCAATTTCGAGGTAATGAATCAAATTATAAAATATTTGTACTATGTTTTAGATATAGAATAAATATAAAATACCTTGTTTTATAAAATGCATCAACCTCTTTTATTTTAGTACATTCCAACAGCTACGACCGCTGCCATGTTTTGATGTTTCGCGCGATTGTGCCGTAGACTACATATAATATAATGTAATATAAATCAGTGAGTATGTATTTCGGACAGTGAAAATAATTATAACACAGAAGTGAAAGTGATGGTATTGGCCTCGACTGTGTAGCGGCACACAGAAGAAATTGTGGATATGTTAAAGTGAATATGTATTACCAGAGAAGTAATATTTTCTCTAGTACTTATAAATATAATTTCACTATCTCAGCCAGTTAAAATGTATTAAACAATTGATTTACAATTTCACTGCTCAGTATCAATAAACTGTATTTATTTTTAAATGTAGGTATATGCCGCATTCGTTATGTGTTTGTGTCGTTGATGCCATCTGACGTCGGAATATTTTAGCCATAGCTGGTGATGTGTCGCCCTGAAACTTTGTTTTAAAAGTTAGTTAGTTATGTTATTATTATGATTATTATTGTTAATGTTATGTTAATTATTAAATATTCACTTTCAGCATATCGGTAAAATTGTATTGTTCGTGCGTTAATTCGAAAAAATTAAAATAGTATTTTCATCGAAAGTACTATTTTGATAACAAAACGACATATTTTAAGTGAAAAAAAAAACTCGCAATTAAACGTTTCACAACTGTCAAATTGACAGTTTAGAGCAGCGCATCATTTTACTATCGCTTATCAGTTAAAATATATATCTCCATACAATTTCACTGAAAATATAACTTCACTAGTAATACACACTGTAACAGTTCACTAGCTTACGCTTACGGTGGCTAGGTTTTGATGGATTGGTTTCTGCTAGTAATTACAAAATATTGCGAAAAGTAGTATGTGAAATATGTGTTTTGTATTGTCATCAATTTCAGTATTTTGACTTAGTTTGTTTAGCTTTTACGTTAATTCAGCGCGTTTTAAACGTAGATTATTTATTGAGCTCCTGCATTTACCGCACTTAAGATATCTGAATATATTTAATTGGGTCATCGGCCGGTTCGTAAGCGATCATCTCTGACGTCTTAAAATTTCCAAATTCAATTTACATTCTTGTAATTCTGAATATAATTAGGTACGTCATTAATTCGCTTCGTACGGCCGGGTCACCAGAGTAAATGGTATAATATATAATTGAGAAGCATTTCTGCTTATTTATATATGCTTATTATATATATTTTTATCGGTTCATCATCCACTTATTATTTTTGAACGATCTATTTTACCTAGAATTCATCCTCCTTTAGTCAATGTCAAGTATCACCGTTATACATAGACTCACATTTAAAATAGATGACCAAAATAAACACACCACTTTTTATGTTTATATATTTTGACTTTAGTCAGTATTCTGCGTTAGTACATTTCAATTTTCAAAAGAATCCACTCTAAAATATATGAAAAAGGTTGTATTTTATATTTGACGGTAGTTCTTGACACATCTCATAAAGAGAGAGAAAATAAATTTCAATGATACACACGTTACCGCAGTGGGAACTACTAGACACCGTTTCTAAAGAGTATTTATGTAGTGCTTTACTATTTCGGCATTTTTACATTTATTCTGCCAGTTAGGGACTCCAATTCGATTACTCGAATACAGAATTATTCACCCATTTTTAAACTATTCGTTATTCGAATATTTGATAAATGTTGAATTTCTTTATTGACGTCTCGACGAAATCAGCGCACATTTTTCTGTTGCAGAACAAAAGTTGCCTATTGTGTGCAAGGCTTTAAATCAGTTACCGAGGAAGCAGTCACTAGTTTTGTATCTATACGAATATTTTATCATTTACTATTTGATATTCGAATAGTAGAAAGTAATGAATATTTGAAAACTGTCAGTATGTGTGCGGCAATTTCGTACAAATATAAAATATCTTTCCTCTTTCCTTGAAATATAGAGATGAGATTCGGTATAATGTACCTCCACAAGTCCAGGTCTTGTGTCGCTCTCACATGTGACTCCAGGATCTATTATTATAATAGATCATCACTTGACCCAGAAGTAAAATCAACAAATTTAACTCACTAACGGTACTCACCCAACTGCAAGGCGCAAGTACGAACATATATGTATATATATTTTTAACAATCTCCCCATCACGATTAGAAAAATTACACACTTCTATATATTTGTATCTGAAGTAAAAAAAATATGTACACAGACTAACTGAAACATAAACTCTAGTATATACTCCTTCTCTATACACGAGTCTTACTCTCATAGAGAAGAAATAAATGTGTATATATTATCGTACTGATTACTCTAAAAATGTATTATATTTTGTAATATTAAAATAAAAAAATATATTATATACATATATATATATATATATATATATATATATATATATATATATGTGTGTTCGGATAGAGTTAACGTTGATAATTTTGAATACATATCAATATTTTTAAAAGATAATTTTAACAAATTACAAACATAAAAACTACCTAATAAAAATGTCGATTTTTTTCTTTTGCCGTGTATTTTTATTTATCGAGATATTTAAAAAATATTATATAGATATTAAAAAAAACACCTGTAAAATTAATTAAAACAAAATACCCGCTTTTTCTAAAGTCATAATTTTGTCACTATGTTTCATGCAACACTATAAATAACCATGTTTCATTTAATGATAATAATGTTGACATTTTATTACTTACTTACCATCACGCCGTTTCTCCGCGGGGGTAGGCAGAGAGGATAGAGCGCCACACTCTTTTGTCCTGACACACAATTCTCGCCTCATCCACATTCATACATCTTCTCATACAAGCTCGCCGATTGTTGTGACTTCTAACAAAACCATCCTCCATTAACTGGTTTACCTGGCCGTGCCAAGTTTTCCGCGGACGTCCTCTATTTCTGGTGCCATCAACACTTGCGTCATTTATCTTTCTTACCATTCTCAGTCATCCGTTCCATATGACCAAACCACAAAGTGATCCATTTTTAATCTTATTCACTATACTAACATCAGCTTTACATTCTTATCTTATTTCTTCATTCTTTACTGTCATAAATAGATTTGCCACATATACGCCTAAGTGATCTCATTTCCACTGCATTCAGTCTACTTTCGTTCCTTTTCTGCCAGCTCCAGGCCTCACTTCCATACATCAGTGTTGGTACCAGGATTTCATTGTGCACCGCTAGTCTTGCCTCGGTTGACAAATTCCCGTTAAATATAATTCCATTCAAAGCTCCGTTCACTTTATTTCCTGCAGTCACTCTCCTTTCGATATCATTCTCAGCCTTTCCGTTTCTATCAAACATACTTCCCAAATATACAAACTCATCTACTTGTTCCAAACATTCATTACCAACAAGTATTTTGCACGGTGTTTTGCTTTCCTGCTTCTCGAATACTACCACTTTCGACTTGTTAACATTCATCATGAGGTCGCATTCCTTGCATACATCGTACATTCTACTCACCAGATTCTATAGTTCTTGTTCATTATTCGCCATTAGTACTGCAACATCGGCGTACTATAAACAGCATAAAATCAAATCGCCCATTTTTGCTCCTATATTCATACATTCCAGCTCTTTCATATATTTATCCATATACAAGTTGAACAGCCATGAAGACATTATACAACCCTGTTTGACACCCTTTGTAATGGTGTGAGTGCTCCATTGATTCTTACACACGCAGAACTTCCTTCGTATAGGGATACGATTGCGTGTATAAGTTTACTATTCACCCCGTAATCAGAGAGTAGATTCCATAACCTTTCTCTTATAACTTTATCATATGCTTTCTGTAGATCTACGAAGGAACAAAAAAGTTTTTGGTTTTTCGCCAAAAACTTTTCCGTCATCATTCGTAGAGAAAAGATCTGATCCATGCATCCTCTTCCACCCACAAATGCCCCTTGCACGTCCCATACTTTTTCTTTCGTCACCATTCTTGCTCTTTCTATTAAAATTATTTCATACAGTTTACCGACAGAGTTCAGTAGATTAATAGTCCTATAGTTACCACATTCCATTTTCGACCTTTTGCTTTTGTAAAGAGGCATAATGACAGCCCTCCTCCAATCTAACGGGGTGTGGCTCTCTTCCAAACATTTACTGAAGAGCGTATGAAGCCACAAGATAACTAATGGGCCACCAGCCTTGATATACTCTGCAGCAACGTTATCATACCCCACAACCTTACCATTCTTCTTATGTTATATTGCACACTTTATTTCTTCCATACTTATTGAATTTATATTATTTTCCTCATTTATACTTACCCCAAAGAGCCTCTCAGGTGCCTCCTCATTTGCATTCTCTACACTCTCATACGTTTTCTGGAAATATTTCATCCATCTGTCTTTTATTTCATCCTCATTCGTTAACATCTCTCCATTTACTGACTTAATAGCTTTCATACTACTGCTTTCAGCACCACATCGGGATTTTTTGATCGCCTTCCAGAAGAATTTTATATTATCCTGAAAATTCTCAGTCATTTTCACCTCTTCTTCTCTTTTCAGCCGCTCTTTCCTTTCTTTCACAACCAGATTTAACTTTTTTCTTACAGGAATTGTACAGGTATTTTGCATGTTAATATAAAATAATAATAAAGTTAATCTAATTACAGACAAAAATAAAGTAATAAATTTAAAAAAATAAGTATTTATTTGAACGATATCATAAAATAGGAATAAATTAACCGAGAATAAAGTAAAGAGTAAAGTTAATGTGTAAAATTAACCAATGAAAAGGTTAAACAATTATAAAATAAATAATTTAACAATAAAAATTCAATTAGCTCATGAATTGTACTGTGGAGAATATTAATGGATTGTGTAAGTGCCATTCATTTTACTTTCTACGACAATATTTTTATTTTGTTTCAACAAACTGACTTGAGATTTATTTTTGGACTCCCACCATGGCTGTCACGGAATGATTCGTATCTACACCAGTACCGATAAATAAAGTACATACCTTTATACAATATTTTTATATTATAAACGTAGGTGGTTGTAATCAGAAGGATTAATAATGTTGATGATGATTAATAATGCCTTCATACTTCGGTTCATCATTCGTGATCAGGATGATGTAATACATATCTTGGTTTAATAGTGATTTGAGACAATGGCATGGCGTGAACGCAAGAAAGTACTAATATGAAAACAACTGGTTTTTTCAAAATTGATCACTTTACAATAACCAAAATTTGCGGAAGGTGTTGAACAGCTGGATATCGGCAGTCTTGGACGGGCCGGCCCGCTAGCGGCGCCAACTGCACATGCGGTGCGCAATACAGTACTAGTTTGATGTTGTTCAGAAATGTGAAATGTGATGCAGCTGACGTAATACAGCACTATTTTGATGTAATAACTGATGAGTCTTTCGCAGATATGCTTGTTGCTTCCAATATGAGCGTCATATATTTTCTTTGCTATTCTCTCCTCACTCATACATTTCATATGCACAAGCCATCTTGGCGACCTTAACTTAGTTCAGTTGAATACGATACAGACAGATCTAACATAGCTGTGCCAACGAACACCTTTTTGGTGGGTTATATATCAATAGTCCCTTTACAGGTATCTCACCGGAGAATTTTCTAGGTGGCGTTTACAAGGAACTTCAGCTGTCAAAATTTAATGTCCCAGAAAATACTTCATACGTTTTAATTACATATAAAATAATTTCATTAATTATTATTGTTGTTCTAGGTAGCCCGAAACCACGTTGAAGGCTAATTGCTTGTATCATCTCCATGTAATTAATTCATCCCTTAATATTATTATTATCTACTCATCAGGGGTGAGGGTTAGCTACAAATATATATATTTTTTGCCATAATCGAACACAATATTGAATATAGATATATAAATTTAATATTTTTGTGGTCTTTGCTGAAATTTAATCTTTCAATAATATTAGAATAAAATAGCACATCATCGCAGCGTTTAAATTCAACTGTTAATCGTTTAATGCATAAGTAATAATAATATAAAAGTAAATTGTTATTTATATAGACTTGATATACGTTCTTTTGGATTAAACTAATAGTTAATTTTTATATTGTGCACATAATTTATTGCTCTCGGTAGAGTTTTATCTTCTCCACTTTGGGACGATATTCGAGTGATGCTGCTTAGACAAGGATTGCTTAACCGGACCCGGGGGTCGCACTAATCTATTTAAGGGGGTAGAACACCCCCACCTCCACAAACACTGCGGCCAGTGACGTACCGCCCACCGGAGCCAATCAAAGGATTGGTTTCAACATGCGCAGGGGCGAGGGGTGGGATCGAACAGGAGGCTGATTGAATTTCTCTCGGTATCGGGAATAATATAGGGAGCCTTAAATTTAAAAATGTGCCCGAGTAAGCGTCGCTTGAAAACAAAAGTAAAAAAGGAAACAAAAGTATGTGAGCGTTGTGGAGAAGGATAGAAAGAACACATTATGGTACCTACCCTATTGGGTTATTTCTTAATACTATCTCATTCGAACATGGTGCGAATTGTGTCACCCAAAGCTTAGCAGTAAACCTTTATATTATATAGCCCCATAAAATAGTATTGTTTGTACCCTAACTTGTCGAGGGTTCGTTCGCCACTCTGTAATAGTAGCGAAACTCTATAATGTAGTTTAATATTTTACTATTGTCACTTTTTGTGAAATTTTATAAAGATTATTGTGCTACCTGCACTGCGCTACCTTTTGTGACGTTTTATCTACGTGCTACCTTTTGTGACGTTTTATCTAAGTATTCTGGTACTTTTCTGATATTTGGCTTTTCTAATATCTTTAATAAATTATAAATATATAATAATACACCCATGTGTTAAATTGGAACCAAAAAACCGTTGTTGAATCGATATATTTATACGCTTATGAGGGCTGAGCCATATAATCATTTTATCCTTGGCATACCTACGAGGCACGAATAATCGTAAAAATAAGACAAAATTATCTACAAGTATTTATTTAGCCTAGTGACCAAGTAGTCGAAGTTCAAGTAACTTTGCTCAGAAATACAAAAGTAACTCATTATCACTTTTTAATAATAAATAATTTATTGCTCGACTTGTCAAGTCGTTTTCTCGCCGCTATTGGTAGGTATGATAGAGTGCTGCATTCTTCCGTCTGAACTGAACACAGTTCTCATCTCGTTCAAAATCAAACATCCAAAATTCACCTTATCAGACTTGGAGTAAAGATGATATAAGCATGCTAACAAGGTCCAAAATAGGCGTAAACAGAGACACGCAAAATAGAAGCAGCAAATATAAACTTATACAAAAAAGTCCAAGGTCCTCAAATGATTGAAATGTCTATAATTTTTTTTAAAGTTTATGGTTAATTTGTGTTTCTTTATATAATATTATAGATATTAAATTTACTTTATTATATCATATTGTACCGTTATATGCCCACCGATTGTCGAGGCTTCTAGGAAGACCCTCCTCAAGTCCTGTGGTTCGCCAGGTCGTCCAACGTCCTCAACTTATGTTATCATCATCGCACGATGAAGACAACAACATTTCATTCAATCATAAATTTACATAACTTAATTACATTTTTACGATTCAGACGATTTTACAATTATTTCGTGAATTTTAAACTGAAAAACTGAAACTGTCATCAATCAAACGGGTACCTGGAAATATTTGAAAGTCATACTCTATTGCGCGAAATGGTACTTCGCTGAAAGGATTTGGAGTATGACTTTTAAATACGGCCTTTGTTAAAAAATGATATTTTATTGTTGTGATGCAGTTATTTTCATGTTTTTTAAATTCTTGTGAAAACTGTGCGACTTAACAATTTTTGATAGCATCGTACAAGTTTATGTATTTAAAAAAAAATGTGGCTAAAATATTGGATAAAATATTGAAATAAAATATTGAATAAAATATAAGCTAAGATATTGGAGATAATTTGTCGAGTTTAATAAAGAGCGATGCTTATATTTCTAATCCAGTTTTGTTTCTTATTTTTAATAATACTACAATGCGTAATGTTCATATATATATATATTTTTGTCTTAAAGTGTAAAAAATAACCTAAATTCCTAATTTAAAATACATAATTGAAATTACGCTTTGATAAAAGACACCTACACTATGGGTAATATATTTTTTTCTAAAAACACGAACACTTCAAATTTCAAAAACAGTGACTGACTATTTGTCAGTAAATAAGTAAATGCATTATGCCTCAGTGAAATTTGTTTTCATTTTAGAAAATCTTCCTTTAGAACAAAATGATTACATATCTACCTAATTCGTAAATAAAAGAAAACTTACACTTCGGTGCGATCTAATGTATTTGTTTTCTCTCAAATTTATTAAGAAGAAGCGTTATACCAATTTATAAAGTCTTAATAAGTTAGTATTATAAATTTGTTAACGTTACAATGATAAATTATCCAACCTTAGAACGCAACCTCCCGATTTACTAGATTTTGACCAATTCATTCGTATTATGTTATTTCAATATAATGTGTTTGATTGTTCCATTCTATCCCTTCCCCGTGTTCATCGGATTCTTCTTTCCAATTCGGTACCTTTTCACAGGTCATTCTCCCGTGTAGCCTCAGACCAGATAAGAACCCTGACACTTTCTGGGCTGGTGGCCAGAGCGAACCATTAAGCCACTTATCTGGTTGATGTATCACCGTTATTTATTAGAGCGATCTTGTACTGAACGACTTTAATCTCCGGGAGAAAGAAAGGAAACGCACGATTTGGTCGCAGACGGTGTGAATGTTGCAGTAATGCACAGCCTGAGGTTTTCACTTATTTTGGAAAATAAAAAAATGTCACGTGTGTGTTTTAAATCGATCATTTTAAACGGTTCGGTAAACGATATACATTCGAATAACCCTAAACCATATTGATGTCTCACAATACCAACCATATACCGAAGCAATATTTTCCTTGATTATGAAAGAAACCAAAACTTGCTATTACAGGTTGATTGCTTTCCCAATTGCGCTATAGTAACCTACAGATTGTCATCTGATTTTGGTTCGTAGGTCTTACTTTTTGAGTGAGACATTTGTTTTTTCTCCTTAGATTCAATCATATTACCTTTAACTGGTTCATATTCGGAAAGATAGATTTTTTCTGTGTACCTTTCTAAATGTTTGTCTCAATTTATTTGAATTAAAAGAACTACGTACTGACAAATCACCGCTTTACAAATAAAATGTGATTTCATTTAAAATTAAATCAAGTTATAGTTAACCGAGTAAAGCTTATAGTATATTAGAAATACATTTTAAGATTTTTCGTTCTATTTTATACGTACAAAAGTATTATTTTATACGTACAAAATTATTATTTCGTACAGTCGCTGGAAAAATGGTAGCTTGCTGCAATTTTACAAGAAAAAGTGGTATGGGGATAATCACAGCATCATATTAGGTCAGGTTTACGGCCATGGGATTAGATTTAGGTGGTCTGTAATCTATAATACCTGTACGTGATAGACACATAAAAAACGCAAATGTGGCGCAAATAATTGAATAATAGATATACGTGAAAGAGGTTGCTTCTGGGGTAGGAACAATATTTTAACCCCTCTAACGAAACCGCCTTAACCCTTTCCACGCGACTGGCCGCAAATCCCTTTAATGCCCGCTCTTTTAACCACCCCTAATGGCTTCGGCGCCGCTTTAAATGCCCCAGACTTCGGATTGTTGACGCCCAATTGGATTTTAACTAATGTCGTTAAACTCGACTTGAGGCTGCCTTTTCTCGGCCGAGATACGCTTAACAGAGCGAAGATTTATTTAATTATTATACCATTATTACCATTCAGATAAACTAATGTATCGCTATGTCATTCTTTTATGTCAACTCAAAGCTCAACAGAAGATTATTACTTTTGAATTTAAAAAATTAGTTAGGTACATGGATTAGTAGTACATAGTTACGTCATATTACGAAATATGTAATATAAACATTGCCATTGTATTGGCGATCTAGTGATTAAATTAGAAATACCGGAATGTTACATTTTTGTTCATTTTGGGCTAAGTATGTTTTTTTTATGTGCCGCAATGCTTCGTCTTCTCGATAGAGCAGAGCGGGCGTCTGGCTCTTGTCAGAATAGTCATAATTATTGGACATTTTCAGGCTAGCTGAAAATATATAGCAGATGTTACATGTTATCAACTGACTCGATTCGTTACATTTCTTGTGCATTCGAGAGAGCCTTCACCAAATTGGACCAGCGTAACCTGTTCCCGCTCCCCATTAGCCTCGCGCCTCGTGATGTGGCCAAGTATTGAATCACTCTAGAAGATATATTACTCAAAATCACACACTGAAGATGGGTAATGAGTTTTACTAAAAACGTTGGAATAATAATGATCCTTCTCAAGATCAACAGATCAATTCAGATTCTCTTTGACATTATATATAATGTTATGTATATATAATATTCTAATATCCTTTTGTGTATCTTTTGAGTAAGAAAATTTGAAAGAAATGACCTTTGAATTATATGAACTAGTTAGACATGAGACCTTTTTCTAAAGTATTTATGAAATACTCCAATACTGCTTTACTATATACAGGTAATACTGTTGTTCTATAATGCACCCATCCCAGGAAGGGTTTTAATACTAGCATCTTAAGATTCATTGCAGCTATTTAATTACGGTTTACAAAATATATTTCAACCACGAGGAGCAAAATCGATTCGGCTTATATATTTTCAACTTATATAAGCTATCCGATGAGCTTTGTACCTAATTTATCACTTTTCACACGCGATTCTTCAATATAAACTTAATTTTGTTTTTACAAGGTTGTGCAAAAATTGTAGCTACCAGCTAATATATAATGGGCGGAATAGATAAATAATTGATGAAATGCATTTTAGGTAATTCGAATACGAGGTGTATATACGTGTATATGTCCATTATTATGAAAGTGAAATATGTCAAGAAATTGAAAAAAAATAGTTTATCAATTATTTCGCGTCACATCACTTAAATTAATATAATATAATACAAATTGTAACATTTGTGAAAAATTAGAAACTTTATATTTAGTGTATTGTTACGATGTTTGATTTTGATAATAGAGTAAGTCTCCTTACACATTATATACAAACTTAAGGGTACATATTATATTCAAACAAATCTGACAGAAACACAAAATAGTTTATAAGGTATTTATTTATTAGAGTTCATTGACATACATTTTTTTGTTGTAACAGAGGTGAATATGAAATATAATATAACACGATTAACATAAGATAACTCGCAGCTTATTATGTGGGATGGAGTAGGGCTCCACCTCTGATATATTGTATATAGCATAGTTCTGGCTACTTTGTATATAATATAAAGGTTTCAAATTATTCAATCAACTGCTAGCACAAACAAGGAAGCACTAGTCTTCCTAATTTTTGTAGATTAAGTGCAGAATATATATCTAGTATCTATGTTTAATAACTGATAATTTTTCATGTGTTTATTTTCTTTTGTATTTTTGATCTATTTATCTAATGCTAATTGATATTAATTTAACATATTTTTTAATGTGTTGCATACTAGATTTTAAAATATTATTATATAATTTTTTCAATTAAATAAACATATATACATACATACAAGGTGCAAGTAGCCGATTGCGACCCATATTGTCTAAAAAATTTTGACTGTCGGTTAAATCAGAAGCACTTTGCTTAACTTTCTGCGCAATCTTTATAAAACATACATTTTCCAGTAAAATATTCAACCTTTAATCGTCTTTAAAATTCGAATGCACACGTACACGTCTGATATTAAGCTTAAATCAAATAACCAAATGAGCTTAGTCATAATACCCAATCAACTTAAGATAATCTTTAAATATAAATAGTTTCTTTAGTAAATTAAAATATTGATTTTAATAAGGCGTTTATGAGTTATATATATTTTTTATCTTTTTTTAAGAAAATTTGATACACAAAGTTAATACTTCATCATAACAAATTTGCTTCCAAAGTAAACTGAAACTTTTTATTGATATTCACTACCGATATTGAAATAGTTTGAGGTATCTTTGGAAAGAAAGTGATTTATTTAGCCATTAAGTCTGATTATCTGACATTCGAAAAGAAATCGTTATCAATTCTCTTAATATTGTGATATTAAGGGAACTCTAGTGCCACCAATATATTTATTATACAAGACCATGTTGTGTTTGTATGATAATTATTTGTTTTTCGAAAACCTCTGTGAGGTTATGGAAACTATTACAAGTTAAAACCTGACAAATGAAATAACGTAACTTATCGGTCTAGTGGTTAAGACGCTTTTTGATCTAGAGTTCGCGCCTCGTTCCAGGAGACCTGCAAGTTAGTTCTATTTTCATAGTAAAGCGTTTAGCTTATTTTAAAAATAGTAAAAATATTAATGCGACATTTATTCCATTCATTCTATTTTCCTATTCATTTCTATTTTTTTTAAAAATAAAAACAAATGTTTTCAGTGAATATAACTGTATTAATCTCGTTTTATTTCTCCTATGAGATTTCAATGAAAATATTTTCTCGAAGATAAAAAAAATCTAATAGTTTTGTAACAAAAAGAAAGAACAAGAAGAGTATTCAAGTTTGTTGATCTTTAGATTTTTATACAATTTCATTAATGAATATTACGCATGAACAGAGAAAGCACAAGAATCATTTTTATGAGTTTTCAAGCGGAGACTCCCTTAAAAACTCGTAAAGCCTTTGATAAAAACCTGATCGGTGAATTTTCGTTTTCTCGTCGTTAAAGTATATCTTCACATAAAGATCCGGCGAGTATTAGGGGATAACCTGTGAATTTTTCCACCCACCATCTCCTTCCCTTAAGCCCAATTATATTCTCACTGGCGACTGAGTCGAGGATAAATCATTAAAAGCCTACTTCTGACAGATATATTTCTATCCCACGTGTTGCTATTGAATTGAATATATTATATTGCTTTATGTAAAAAATGCTAGCAGAATTATGTAAAAGTACGTAAAGCCTTAAAAAAATATCATGATAATAAAAAAATAATATACATTCAAATGTAATTATTAAGTTAAGGACATAATTGACATTGCCATCAAAGGTAAAATTTTGAATATTAATTAAATATATTAATTAGAAAGATGTACATATAAAATCAATTTTATCGAAAAATATTGTTGTTGCGCCACTGGGATTCGAACCTGGATCTCTTTCCAAACCGGGGAAGGTGCATTATCCAACTATGCTACAGCGACAAATTTTCGGACCTATATGTTACCTTTTTGATTTTAATACATTTAATCGTTCCATTATTTGAAAGAGCCATCTACCTTATTTTTACGGAATCTCAAATACCTTTGAGTAATTTGATTATATTAATATCGTTTTTTATCTTATTCATTCGCTCTTCTTCCTCTCGGTGAGGTACCCAACATTATTCGTTCCGCAGCTTTATGTGTAACAGCCAATTTGGATCTAATCTACTACTTAAGAGTCCATGTTTGTTTTACGTATGACGATACACACGTATCGGAGATGTTGAGGCGTCTCCCTTGGCTCTAAGTGTATGGCTAAGCTTTGCAGAAGCTGTCCATCCCAATATTCTCATTTGCTTAACTTCGCTGGTCTGGCTCTTCTTTACCAATTTCAGGACCTGCTCATACCTATACCATAACCTGCTGTTTTTAATTTATTTTCAGAATAATTTTATGGGAAAAACGTTTAAGATGTGTCGGCATAAAAATGAGGTATTCTTTGTTATCGCTAATCAATACTCACATCAACAGCATCACGAAATGTAGTTGATTTGTCTAAATTTAAAGATAATCTAACAATTTCCCGAGGAGTTAGTTAGACCGAAAAAACAAAAGTTTTCTCGAATATTCGATTTAGGCTACCCTAAGTTAGAACCGAATTTGTATACAAAAACCTGTACACCTTTTAATTGTATTAGATACGATACCACGGCAAGTTTGGTAGTTCTGGGATGACGCGTGCTGATTTGTTAGCCGGACAAACAAACAAACTTTCTGCCTTTAAGAGAAGAAGGTTGAAAGGCAATACATATTTATAATAAGTAGGTATAAACTTTTTCCCCTTGGATCAGTGAAATTAATCTCCCGACTTCTCCCAGGTACCTACTAAGAGGTTTACTGTAATTAATTTGATTTGCTTGTTCTGTAATATTTTTGGGAATGTACGATATTTCTCCTAATTAAATAATATGATTATTTTATATTATGTTAACATTAACAATTTTCCCTTTTGACATGAAAAGCCAAATTTATCAGGATAAATCAAACTTTTTTCCGAAAAGAGCCATTTTAGAAAAAAAACGTAATATATCATTTCTTGGTGAGTCGCGGAAGAAAAGTAGAAGTAGATTTAGATTAAATAAAAATACTTTATAAATAGCTAGTCAGGGAATAAATTACTCTTCGGTATGATTGTGAATTATGCGATTGTGATCACTAAATATCACAACATAAGTCCATGAATAGTATTATACTTTTCAATCATTATATTAAACTCTTCCTTCGCGCAAAAACATATTTAATTCACAGCTATCATAAGTAAGTAAATTTAAATCAAACCAAAATAAAGCACACTAAGAACAAATTTAATTCTTCAATAAATGAAATATGCATATATTTTTTTAATTTTATTTCTACAAGTTTTTAGTCTTCAAACTTCAACTCTCCAAGCAGACTCCGTGACCTTATCAATTCCAGGAATATGAAAACAATTTATTTCAGAAATTTGATATTCAAATGATGTCCAAAGTTTATTGACAATTGTTTGATAGCCGTATATGTGGCAAATCCATTTATGATAGAGTAAATAATGAAGAAATAAGGAAATAATGTAAAGCTGATCTTAGAATAGTGAGTAAAATTATGAAAGGATCACTTAGGTGGTTTAGTCATATGGAATGAATGAGGAGAGAATAATAAGAACGATATATGACGAAAGTGTTGATAGCACCAAAAGTAGAGGACGTCCGCGGAAGGTAAACCAGATACAAATAATCGGCTAGCTTGTATAAGAATATGTGTGAATGTGAATGAAGCGAGAATAATGCATCAGGAAAGAAGAGTGTGGTGATCTATCCTCTCTGCCTATTTCCGCGGAGAAACAGCGTAATGATAAGTAAGTAAGTTTGATAGGAGAAATAATGACATAATTATTATATTCTTAATGTTTTTTTTACATCCGAAAATGTAAATGCGGTTATAGTAAATAATAGTATAGCGGTATGTTAGAGAGTCGTGCTCGGCTCGCGAGCCAAAGTTTGCCGATCCGCGAGTTAAACAAAGTTTCATATGGCCTGGGGAAATTTCAGAGACAAATTAATGGGACTTGGACCAAAAGGAAATGATTCTAGTGGAAGGGGTTTAATATGAGAGGCAGGGGTAGGGGTAGGGGTTTCGCCCATGCTCGCGGCAAACGCTGTTTTATGTTGGTAAAATAGTCGTCAGTAATTTACGATCTTGTACTTGCATTGTCTCTGGGGAATGCGGCCGGCCGATGCCGGAATAAGGGAAACTCGCTCGACCTACTTAGTGTTGTTGTTCAATTCGACTTTGCGTTTTCCTCTCGATGCATCGGTAAGACCGATCCCACGAGTATATGTAATAACCGTTCCCACGAGTGGAGTATAATCTGGTGAAAAAAAATGACAATTAACCGACGAATTCACACTTTATTGGTAATTAAGCGATTTTAAAAATAACTTATTTTTCTTATGCCTAATTCGTTTAACGGACGTTGGGTATCATCATTTTGCTTACTGCGGCCCGAAATAGCTCTACAGTAAACTGGCCAAACCATTGTCTTAAGTTATTTAGCCATAATGTTCTCCTTTTTTCAGGCCTCTGACTTCCAGCAATCTTTCCCCGCATTATGAGGTGCAAGATCCCGTACTTCTCCGGATGTCTCATTACATGTCAGAGATATTGAAATTAACGGATTATATTCATTTAAATTCTTATTTTTCTTTATTTATCCGAACCGTAACATGTTCATTCGTAACTCTATCCATCCAGCTTATTTTGAGTATTCTTTTGTATAAACGCATCTCAAATGCTTCAAGTCGCCTTATCATTTCTTTAGTAAGTGTCCATGCTTCCATTCCATTAAATAATATCTAGAGCACACGGCATCTGACCATTCGAATTTGTAATCTATGGTTGAAATCATGACTGCAGAACATCTTTTTCACGCGAATAAAGGTTGCACGAACTTGTTTATTGCGGTATTTGATTTTAACAGAAGGATCCCATCTTTCATTTATATTGAAAAAAAAACTGAGTAGAACGCTTTATTAAATCAGCGTTAGTTGAGACGGTAGAAGCGAGGCGGAGCGATAGATGATAAACCAGATTAAGGGCAGAGACTACATATCTACTTAGCAGTGATTAAGCGTTTCCGTTTCGCATTTTCGATACCAATTGGCCTTAGCTTATCTCTGAAAAATGTACAATGTACCTATGTTTTATCTTTTTCTTAATTTAATTTTAAGTACACGTTAGTATTATCTTTATTTAAAAGTTAATAAATATACGAGTATACCATCACATTAAAATTTCGGAAGGGGTAAGTAACGGGGGTATTATATCTATTGACATTTTTGATTAATTTGTGGACGCATTATTTATAATGAAAATTGTTTTGGGAATATGTAAACGGATGTTAGGTAACTTTCGAGTATTTTATTTTTCATGTATCTAATTATTTTATAATTAAAGAAAAAACTCATATTAAAATTATTTATATTATATATGGAGCCATGATCATAGAAAACTCTTCGGAGAAAGAAAGTATAGTGGGTACAGAAATGAGGTATTTGGCATTTACTTATATTTTCCAAAAAATAGTATTTTGGACTTGAGTAATAAAAATGTCCGAAATGGTCTGTACAATAATAAAGCCCGACAGTATTACCGAAGAACAGTAAAGGTGTAATTAATGGCGCCCATAAGATTCGTTTCATCCATCTTCTATCTCTGGTATTCGTCGTGTGCAAGCACCTCCCTGATAATATATAGCAGGCGGTCAGCCCCTACGGAAAAATGGAGTTTCATTAACTCTGCTTTGGTTTTGTTATTGATGAAGAGTTAGAATTTATACGTACCTTACGTACGTATTGAACGACTTCGATAACTCCGCTGTAGGGCGTTTGCTTCCAGTTATTGTGTCACGAGTTTGATTTCGATCAAAAGAATACAAAACTGATTCTTAAAATGTCATGATTTTTGTTTCTACAGCTTATACTTATACACGCAGTAATGAATCCGCTGCCCTGTTCAAGATCACTTATTTTTGGAAAATCGGAGAAGTAAACCAACCATTTCTAGAATCGATTGCACGAAATTGCTCCAAGATATCACCGTTATAGTAGTTAAAGTTATGAGGTACACCAGATCGATACCTCACGTCTTCCCTACCATCAGCCATACCAGCTGATGCCATCTGTGTATTATGTATGCGCCCATTATTATGAAAGTGGTCTAAGTCATGTTTCTTTCGTTTCGAGATATTTAAAGGTTTGCGTTTGAATTTATTAAAAAATATTTTTATGTTACACAACACAATGTTTCAAAATTTATTTAGTCTACTGCATTTATTATTTATTTCTATATATAAATGTTGCATGTAGTTTACAAGGAAATACACTAGCGGAATATAGTAAAACGTCGTAACGATACACTGAATATAACGCTTCAAATTTTTCACCATTACAATTAGCATCATATTATATTAATTTAGAACAATGTGAGGTGAAGTAATTAATAATTATTTTTATATTATATTTTTGTACAATTTCTTGACTTGATTATTAGCATACATAATAATGGGCACAGGCAGAGGCGTACGTGTATACCGCTCATATTTGTTTATCACCAGATTCGTCGACTTGGATCTTTTGAATCATCATAGTTCCCATCTCCTACTTCTCCGCTCTATCACTTCACTTTTACAAGTAAAGAATTTGTTTTCACAATTTTGAAACATTTCTACGTATTATATTACTTATTAATGTACGATACCTAGTATAATTATTCTTTTCATAAATAACTATAATAAATTGTTATTATTTTACTATAAGTAAGTCAAATACGCCAAGGTGAACTTTTCGATTCACTTGAGATTTAACTTTTAGATTAATTTAAATTATACAAATTATGAGCATTATGAGTTTAAGGGATTATATTTTTGGTTTAGATAATATAAATCCGTCTGCATATTTTTTTAATCAATTTGTGTCAATTTATTTATTGAGAAAGGAATTATGACGAATCGAAACGAAAGTAAATAACTCTCAAAAAGATTCGGAATAGGGTGTAAATAAATAAATAAATATATTGAGAACGGGATGCAGTTTCGTAATGTTCGGTAGAGTATAGAAATGTTTGTCGCAGAGATTAAATCTGAGAAACATTTTATCTCATTGACAATGTTATGTAGAAAAAATAGTTCTTTTATTTGTGTTCTTTGGGAGAAGTTCAACAATTTGAAAAAAGTCAATGTAGGTTTATAATTTTGTGTGAGTTTCGGATAGCGGTATTTGTAGTGTCTTTTAAGATGATTTACTTCTGTTGTATTTTGGATTGCATATTCAAGAAAAAACTGTTTTTTATTGCAACTATGTGTAGTTTCATAAAATTACATTATTTACTAATGTAGTTGTACTTTTTATTACAAATTCTTTACTTCTACGTTAGTTTTTAAATTTTATTCAAAATTAAGCCATCTGTCTTCACCATCATAACTCAGTTTATTTTACGTTTTAATGTATGAGAGAAGTTTAGTTTGCATTTGTATAAATGAGAATTATAATAAATGGAAATATTTTTCAAGACGTCTGTTTACTAGAATAATGTCGATGTGATTAGATATTCATATTGTTTCATTGTGGTTATTATTCAAGACATTCCGCATTGTTGTAAAGTTTAAATAAAATAATTAACATTATTGTTAATATATCTGAGAGAACAACAACATATTCAAGCACACCAATTGACGTTTTGACAATTTTTTGATTTTATCCATAGTAGAATAATACTGGTGCATATATTATTATTACTAAAAGAAGAAGAATATTGCTTAAAATTTCATAATATTGAAAATATCTTTAATATGTTAAAACTTTTCTTACGTTTTAGTTTTAAAAATGTGTTTACATTTAATGCATGTTCATTTATATGTAATTGATTATTTAGAAGGATTTCATGCCGTTTTGGAATTCTGTATTATTATTATTTGATCTACTATTTTAATTTTTTTGTAAATTTTCGTTATCAATCCATTTTCGTCAAATTGTGATTAATGTATTCCTATTAATTTACAAAGTAAACACTTGAATATATTTGTACATAGAATATCAGGAAAATTTAGGATGTTTGTCGATGTTCCAGATTGCTTCGATTTTTAGCTCATTCACGAACGTTCACAAACAGTCATAGATAGAAGTCGAATGGTCCAACAAAGTGTACGAAAACAATACAAAATGAGCTGAGATCCTACGGCTGATCTCAGCTTGTTCGAACAACGGTGAAGTTAGTCCAAATACGGATAGAGTTGAACCCAAATTCAATCTACAACGGTTCAGTGTCTTGCGATAAGCCGAGCGCGGGTTGGATAAGGACTTAGGGACCAAATTCAAAATGTGACAATATTCACCTGTTGGTCAAAAAAGTGTAATACTAATATGAATATTGAACAGGTTAAAATAAAAGGAAAACCAAATCACTAATACTAATATGAATATTGAACAGGCTAAAATAAAAGGAAAACCAAATCACTAATTCTAATTGAATATAAATAAAGGCTCATCTTTGTGTCTTGCGGTGCTTTCGTTGTGCATTGCGTCAATTATTACAACACATTGAAATGAAGTGTAATTTGAAATACGAGTTAGATATGTGATCTTTTTGTTCGAAAGGTACATTTTAAAAATATAAAAGAGAATGATTTTTAAACTTCACATTATACATTTTTGTATATAATGTTAACTGAAATTGTGTAATTTTTTATATATACTGTGTGTAACCATTTTTTAATAATAACCTTAGGGCACCCGCACCCGCCTTTCCGAATTTTTTTAACTTTAGATATGTGTATAATATGTACTAATATATATGTATGTAAGTATATTAATACATATTAAGATTTTTACCCGTATTGAGACTGATTTTTAAGACACAGGTTTTGTTATTATGCTTTTAAAATTATTTTTGTTAGGAAAAGTACAATTTCACTTTTTAATCTTTTTCTTCTACCGATCTGCGATCAGTGCTGAATGTAGGTCTCTATTTTAGAACGAGTAAAATGGTAGGAGAATAAGTAAATATGTACATAATTTAGCAACCAATACCTACAGTATATAACTATTAACGAAAATAATATTGCGGTAAAAGTGAAAAAAATCCAATCAGCCCATTTTTGAATTATGCATGATCATATAACATGAGTGCACGTGTTATTCATATCGTCCCATTGTGATTCCATTATGATCGTCGCATACTTATCTCGTACCAAAGTTATGCGATGTCATACGAAGATTAGCCTTATAGTGACTGTCATAAATTGGGCGACAGGATTTTGTGATATACGTTTATGTGACAGCGAAGTGGTTCTATAGCATTTGATAACAATCCATCTCTGATAAAGTATCCATTACCGTGGCAGTTATCTGAAGTGGAATTGCATATTATTACGGTACTACTACTACTACTACTGACATAAGTCACAATTAATCAAATTTATAACTATCAGTTACCGGAGATAGTTCACAAATCAAAATAAAAGTGCAGTGGGCTTTGTTTCAGTCGTTCATATATGATAAATAATAAATTCCGGATAAAATAACGTAGCGTGATCGGCATCTGTTGATTGAATTAATTTGTTGCTAATTCATCATTCAATTTGTATTGCTATTAACAGATGATTAACTAACGTTAAATGGATAATTAAATCAGATACATGTCATTCTTTCAATTCTTCTGGAGTACCTACCATAATTTATTTATTTATTTAGGATAAAAATGATAATAAATTATTGATCAGGATATAAAATGGTATCCCGAAGTTATTGATGCAATTGAAGATTATATTTACGAAAGAAAAAAATCAATTTAAAGCGCTGTTGGGGTTATTAAAATAGTGATTAAAATTTGTTAAAAGGTGTCGAGAAAGAAATATTAAGTTAAACTGAAAAGGAGAAGAAAAAACCCAATGACTACGAAATTAGGTGTATCATCTAACTATACGAGTATGTGTGCATATATGTTTATTATTTAAAGTCTATTATTATATTTTGTCAATATTCTATTTGACAATTTTAATGAATATGGATTTTAATTTTTTGAGTACGGCAGTTGCCAAAATCTGTTTGAAACTTGTATGTTAGATAAAATTATTGTTCAAAAAACTACTAAGTGATACGTGTTGATGATACAAATGATCGACTGTTTACCATTTCACAAAAAAAAATACTACAAGATGTGTGTATGTCGAACCAATGACTTAGTGTTACAAACCATGAGAATGAAAACAAATATCGAATCAGCTTGTATAAAAGGGATTTTTATTAGAATATATTTTTTTAATACGTTCACTAGTTAACATTTAAAATAATTGTATTAATTGAATACGCATTTTTTATATCTCATTTCCATCACTGACAACACATTACATAGGTTATTTAAATTAGTAAAATAATTGTCTGATTCACCCAAACAGGGGCTGAAATGAAATATCATTCGAAGCACGCAAATAGTTTCATTATAAATCCGATCGGAGAGCGCCCGCAGCGTTTTCCATTAAAAGTTCAATTATCGTGTGTTGTGAAATGCGAAAAAAATGCCAAAACAATAAAGCCTCCGAATAAATGCACTTCCAAAAAAGCCTTATTGTAGAGTCTTTTAATTGGTATTTTTCGCATTTCCATGGTATATGTACATGTGACCTGCCCGATCGAGTATATTAATATTGGTTTTCATATACGCAAAGATTATTATATGTACCGGATATCCTGATATTTGTCGGTCAAATTCGGAGGTATTGTTTTTTCAATTATCAAAGAGAATTTATGATTTTTACTATGTGCTTACATCTAATACCCGTAAATAATTTATAATATTAATTTATAAGTTGCCTACATTTTTTTCACGGTTTGGAAGGCAATACAGTGGCAACATATAATATTAAACAAAACTCAATATAAATAATTTAAGTCAAAAAATAAAAGAAAGATAAAAACCATTCAACTTTCTATTTGGTAATTACCAATGCTTCACAAATAAATATATTTTAAATTATTAGTAATGTAAATTCATCTAAATCAATTCAATCAAAATTCAGTTGTATAAGTATTTAATTCTTACCATAGTGTTTTTTTGAATTTCTCCATGTAAAATGTAGTATTATTGGAATGGGCGGCCTTTGAAAAGTTTGACATCTTGAGAACGAAAAGACACCTTAACATCAATTTAACGAACAGACTTGTCAATGTACTATATATAAACGAGTATATACATGGACTCTTTTATATCAGATTGAATCAAAACTGGCTGATAGATAAAAAAAGGTTATGGAACGAGCGATGCTGCTATATATGTAGACACATACATTATATATTATACATATATCATTAATAAACTAAGCGGTTACGCTAGCACTAACTTTCTGGTCTCTCGGGACAACGATCAAACTCTTGGTACTATTTGATATCTAGTTTTAGTTGAAAGATATATATAAAAAAAAAATTACAGTTTACTTTAGAAGTGGTATTCTTTCACATTTAGTATTGCAATTTCCCCACACGCCCCGAGACGAGACGTTTTCGGATTCAGAGATATGAAAAAGGTCGAAAATATTATCTTACTAGTATACAAGAAAAATCTTTCTAAATAAACATTTGTATTTTAGTATCGTTTTAAGGAATAAATATAATATATGTAAAATGTACAAATTTAAATGCATGGAAATAATGTTAAGAATTTAGCGTTCTTCGGCGTGCTCGCTCTCTAATTTTGGCGGGAAAGCCGTCCGCCGATCAATGGCGATAAGGTCACGCGGTGTAAGGAGGCGAAATGAAATAGCCCCTACGTACGCGGCGTATAATGTTAAAAATACAGAATATCGCGTGTCATCGACCGCCCGGCCAATGGGAATATTGCGTGAGTTATTCGCTTCGTGCTCCTTTCGGCGGGTGAACCGGCCACTCGAAATGGCGAGCTTTCTGAAAGCTGTTTTAAAACTTGTGTATTTAGCTCGGCTCAAAACTGCAATCGCATTTTGTTAAAATACCGACACGGAACCTCTGATGAACCCGAATCTTAACTTAGTAATACGAGTGCTGGTAGACATATACAATTGAGCCATTATGTAAATTAATGTTCGTATGTCACATATTGCATTTTAAAATAAATATGAAATGACTTCATCTATCAGGATGAAAATCGAACTCTGAAATTTTTCGTCTAACAACTAACGTCTAACAACTATAGTAAAAAATAATTTCATTATTTTATCATACAAAGTATATTAATTAAAATTGTTTTTTTACATTCACTCTCAAACGAGATTTTTTGCGAATCTATATTTACAAGTACTTTTTTATCGCGATTAAATTTAATATAACACCTAAAGTTTAGTTTATTTGAACTCGAATTACTTAACACCGACAGAAATAGTTGCAAATAACACGCCAACTCTATATCAATGACAAATCACAGCTATGAACACTAAAATTTATACACAAGAAAGCGAGCGGAGAGATTAAATACAATAACATTGAATTACACAAAACACATTACTCACTTACACAAAAATATTTCCAAAATATCACAAATTTTGCTGTAGCAAAAATAGAATATTAATGATTCATCTGTAGGTAACCGAGAAAATTATACACTGACCTTCCTCAAGAGACTAGATATGGACATCTACAGATTAAAATGATACGTCACAAATACATAATACTTCATTTTACTTTGTGATATAAATATTAATAAACCATGTGATAAAAAAAAGGTATAATTTAAAGTATTTTTCTGTATGATCGTATAGGCTAGAGATACGCTGTAATAAGTTAGATCATGTTGGAAGTAAATAACACCATCTGAATAATAATTAATGCCGTAAGTACCTTTGAGTAAACCGATTGCAGACGCTAGAATTATTCATTTTTATTAAATTTTGGACACATTGATACAAATTATATTATAAAGACATTTGTGATTCCGTAAAAATAATGTAGATGGCTTTCAAATAATGTAACGACAGATGTATTGACATATAGGTTCGAAAAATTGTCATGAAAAATACTGGCGCAATAACACAATTGGTAGTGTACTTCCCCGGATTGGAAATAGAGATCCATGTTCGAATCCACGTAGCGCAAAAACAATATTTTCCAACAAAATTGATTATATATGTATATATTTAAAATGAATACATTAAATTAGTATTCAAAATATTTATTATAGTTTAGAATATTTATTATTCTGTATTGCTAAATTATGTGAATATTTAATCAATGTATGTGTGCCATTGAATTATACAAATATTTAACGTGCTCGTCTTGCATCTTTAATTTCAAAATTAATTAATTAATTAAATTCTTAATGTTAATTTTTTGATAGTTCGGATGTCTGCATAAAACTACTTTTCAATTAGAAAGAACTGTTGTATTAGTGTGTATAACAGTCCGTTTGAAAACACGTAAAAAAAAATTTTTTTTAAATTATAAATTTAAAAAATATTAAATACATATCTACATGGTGTCGGAAAACTGATATGAAATAGAACACACAACAAATACAGATCTCAAATTTTCATGTACACCGTGATATATCATATATTTTTTATGTTTTCCGTCGCTATGTATATGCGATAGAAATAGAGTTAAGTATATTGTTCAGAGAAAAAATGGTTTATTGGAATATTTATTTTGAATATATGGCTTCTATAGTGTATGTACGTAGTTATATATTTATAACAATGAAAAAACCAACAAATGTTGGTAATAATAAAAAAAGACAACTATCACATTAAACAAATAACAGATATAAAGATAAACATAAATATAAACTTTTCTAGTTTAAAAAATTCAAACATTCTGTACATGTTCTTGTGGATACTCTATTTATAACTCATTTTAAACGATAACCCTGCTCACAGACCAATTAAAACGCTAAGCGGCACATATATACATATATACAATACACTGTTACTTTGTTTTGTTATTGTTGATAATATTTAAAAAAGTTTAAAAATATATGTTGCGGGTTAACTTGTTTGCTATTAGAGGATACGGACAAGTGATGTATCAGAAGGTCACCAATTTGGAGGTGTCATAATGTATGATGAATTACCTTTGACCGTCCACCATATTGTTCAACGTTTAAGTGTTCAGCTAGGTTCCAACAGAGATAAAGAAGGTAATCGGACAATGTAATGAGTGGTGAAACCATATTGTTTATTCTATAAGTTTACTATTTATATCTAACTATCTTTAGTTTCTATTTTGTATTTCTTGAAAGACGAACGTTCATGTTAAATGCAATTATAGTTTTTTGGTACACATCTTTATGAACATTTTTGTGTTATGTACTAAGTGAATATTATGTTCCAGGCCGATGTTATTTTTAAATAACTAGGGAATGAAACACAATTTTTTATTTATCGCTTATTTGGCTTATTACAATTATGTATAAAATATGATATTGGTCAAGTGTCCGCCTCTGGTATCGGCACAAATGCGTGCTCTTTTAACTATATTCTTCATAAGATTCTCGCACTTCATTTCGAATACTATCCTGTATCATTGGAATTGTTGTTCTTATTGGCTTAAATCTTTCCTTTCAAGTACCCTCACAGAAAATAGTCGAGAGCCGTCAAATTAGGTGATCGAGGAGGCTAGTTGATATCACCACTTTTTGACATTATGCGGCCGGAAAAAAATTATGTATGTGAGGTGGCACCATCCTGTTGAAACCGCATGGCCCAATCGACCCAATTTGGCTACCAAGAAATTTTCTAACATGTGACGATAGCGATTACTGTTAAGGTTACAGCATTGCTATTATTATTTTGATAAAATGTTTTAATGACTTCAACACATTGTTGAGGCGTTAGATGCTAAATTGTAACTACGACTATCACATTCGAACTTATAAATATCTGCCAAACCAAAATCATAACCCTGTATGTACATGTTTACTTTTTTCAATTACCCTTATTTATTAAATCAAACTAACTGGCGTGACTTGGTGGTAAACGATGCAATAGGTTCAGCGCTTAATTACATCTTGTAGATGTAATTAAGCAACCTACAATCTTGTTGATGCTTATGAACCCCTCATAACAGTAAATACGCTCTCCCGTATATAACTCTGTTTTTATCATTTAAGTAAAAAAGTACAAATGCCATTAAATTTTTTAAATTCATTTCAATTGCAAAGTTCATATTTTCTCTTAAGATCTTAAGTAAAATATCATAAGTAATACATTAATAAAATCGAAAATTGAATATAATCAAATCCTAAAATGTTTCGTAATTTTGTTAAGGCACCACTTTCAATAATTTAAAATTTTGCGTTGTTTACGAAAATGTGGGTTTTTATTATTTATTTACATCTATAGTTATGCACTAGATTTTATTTTTTGTAAACTATTACTTAGATAGGACCCTTACACTCATTTAAAACTAATAAATTGAATATTATTTGCCATAATTATGACAACATAAGCATTATAAGAAAGACCGCAACCATTAGATGCATTTTCCGCGTGCTTTAAAATTATCTTAATATGGTAAATTATTGCATAAATGAAATATATTTTTTTATAATCTTGAAACCAAGATTATGGAGACAAATTTAAATTGAGACAAATAAACAAAATGTTAAAAACTAGTTCTATAAACCATTCAGTTTCCAGGATATGTTACCAATTTTCGCCGTTTTTAAAACACTTTGTTTTAGTAAAAACATACGTTTTTTAATAATATACTATATTTACTCACATGTTTTGAGGCTTCAGCTACTATTTAAAACTAAGTTTTATATCAAAAACATAATAATAAGTTATAAATAATATATTTTCAGTCTTATTAAAGACGATAATTTTAATTGTCCGTCGAACTTACTGTGATAAAATAGAGAAATCAATTAATTTGATAAGAATGTGTTTGACTTTATATTTGAGTGTGTTCACTGGTGTCTCTTTATTTTCCATAATATTTAATAATTCTTTATCGATTTTATTAAAAATTCTTGGCACAAGACATTTTCTCATCAAACACATTATATTAATGATATCGGTAAATATTTTTAAATGTATCGTTCGCACATAAAAGCATTAAAACGAAAGCGGAAGATCTGGGTGTCACTCTAGACTGTACATTCATACTCGATAAAGACGTTTATGTAATAGTCTTAAAGTCTTAAAATATATAATAAATACTCTGAAGGTCTTATAATTTTCCTATGTTAGGAGTATCTTGTAGTACGCGGCTTAGGTATAGAATAGGTATCTACCAAATGGGCCGAAAGCGTTCAGAACAGATTTTTAAAATATCTAGATTTTCGTTCCCTCCGTACTCATATAAGCAACAAAGACTCCATTGCCTTTTTTCAATATTACACACACCCTTAGTGGATCGCAGAAAAACTGCTGACGTCATAGTCCTGCATAAACTAACCGCTTCTAGCATTGATCATAGCGAGAGTATCAGGATGGTCCACCAGGTCTCCCTCGTTGTAACATCAATACATAAGAAAACTCTTTTATACCTCTAACACTCATCAAATATATGCAATACTAATTTCGGTAACTTGGATCTCTTTCATTCATCAATATATCATTTTAGAACTCTCATTTACTCACTTACGTTGAAATCCTATCAATGTATAGCAATTTTTTGTCTGAAAATCATTTTAATTACGAATTAATTTCTCACTTCAATTTGACACCTCTTACATACGATACTTCACCCAAAATACATTCAGAAACACATACACATCGTACACTCAATCGGCAGAGAATTTACAAATTATTATGCAATTATTAGTGTTTAAAACCCGTCGATTTTCTGAATTGGGTCTTTCTCCATTTTAACTAAACACCACAAACACTTTTTGATACCTAACGTATTGAAATGTTGAGAAAAGTGGTTTGTATGTATGTATTAAATAAAATATAATTAATTGTACGAGTATTAAATATAATTAATTAATTAAACGTTATTATTCCTTAAGTATACATAATATATTTTGTTTTATCTATGAATCAGACATGAACGGAAATATACGTCTTCATCGAAGATAACAAAAAACTTAATGGTAGGTTCTTGCTTTCGCTGGTAACCATCATTCAATGAATAATGTACAGCATTTTCTAGTTGTTTCTTATGACGTCACGCCCAGTTTTTTACGTAGATTTAATCTCGACCAATCATTTATTTACGGTAATAAAATTCAACCGTGTAGGTTTGAGCAAATGCCGGGAATTACGAAACCTGCACGCAGACTAATTCGACCAAATCCCCACATATTTTCGTTTTACATTTTCTTTCCGAACCCCCGATGCATAGGTTAATATTCTTTTAATTATTATAGTACGCTTGGCCCACCCACGCTCGCAGGCTAATATTTTCCAATATACAATTCTGATGTAATAGTGCTTTAATTATACGTAATAAATAAGTACACCGTGAATATTATTTATGACGAGAAGGTTTTTGTGAAAAAAAGAATGGAAGTGGACTGAGTCGCTCAAATTAAGTTACACTATGATACATTTATGATAGAATGAAAAACATAGAAGTAAAAAGTGAACAGATGAAGATGGTCAAACAGATATATGAAGAAAGCGTGCGTGGTGCTAGAAATAGAGGACTGGCATGACCAAATAAACAATGAATATGCTCAAGACGATGAGGTGAGAGTTGTGTGTCAGGGCAGAAGAGTCTAACCCCGCAGAGAGACCGCCTAATGATACACAAGTAAATAAAAAAATAAGGTTTTTCTGTATATATTTTTTATTTTTCTATTACAACGGATAAACGTATATGATCGAAATTTTATATCACGTTTCTTTTAAGTAACTTTACAGAACTTGATGTAGATTGAATAGACTGTAGATTTGTTTTTGATTTTGAAATTAGCAAAATCAACTTTGTGGTTAAAATTCATTATTTTTATTTGTTAACTTTGTTTTACTAACCACTTATTGAGTTTAAATACATCTACCGGTTTCGAAAAATACAATTTTCTTCTAGAAGATTATTTATTTAAGCTATAAATAGTTTTTTTTAATCTGTCGAGCATCGTGTGATATTATATTGATGGCGTGTACTCGCTGTATTCATTGTGCGAAGTTCACAAAAGTCATTAAACTCAATCAGGAACTTTACTTGTACAATATTAACCTCACTATCAATATGTGAATTTTCCCTATCCGAAAGCCAAATCCGATATATATTTTATATTGTATCCCTCAATTAATACCAATCTACTCTCTACCTTAAAATAAACTCTTTTGTAAATCTGCGGCTAAAATCTTCAGGCACATGCTAAAATAATCGATTTTTTCCCCGCAAAATATTTATTTCAATGTCTTGTCGCGTCATAGCTGGCAGAAAGATTTACTTTATATAATCACTTATATATTCTTGTTTAAGTTTCGGACCAACGTTTTGTAAGGATATAAATTTAGGATTAACGAGTGTTACAATAATTAGAATCATAGCTCGTTTTTGAGGAAAAAACTGGAGGTTTATGGAACTGGCACTATAGAACAGATGAATCCGGTAGGGGTCGGATCTCACTTAGATTATTAAATAATTATCTAGGTGATTCCATCTAACAATTGCTTTGAATGCAATTTATTTTGACACATTAAAAATATTTCACATATTTTTTTCGAGTTTTCGACCTCCTTCCACAATATTGGTTTGCTTTTTAAAAACTTTCTAAGGAAACTAACTACGTACATATTATAAAATTACTAAAAAAAAAAATACAGAATTATTTGTAGGTACTTATCATCTGGTATCGATTTAAATTATTATAGAACACGTAAGAAGTTGACACCTACCTAGTTTGGATACTTAAAGATTAGTTGATTCATTTGAAAAAATGGAACGTCTGATCGAAATATCATCAATCATCATCATCATCAACATTTATATAGTTACGCTGATCACTGTCTCACTGACTCTGTAACGCTGTAGCATCGCATAAATTTTACATGCATACATACTTTCATAAAATATGTGAATTTTTCACCAAAAGATGGCGCTAGAAGTTAAAGAAAAGCTTACAATCATTAATTAACTTCACAAAGTAAGTAAATATTCAATTCATCGCTGAAAATCAATTTAAAAAAAGAATTAATTAGCATCAAATAAAATACCGATTTTCATTGCTACAAAATTACGTAAGAAAAATTTGACAGATTCTGTGTTTGAATGGTCTTTCCTTTTGGTATGACATTTATATGCATTTTTTTTCCTCAGTTATAATGAATGAGGATGAAGATTCTGCTTCCCGAAAGCGTCGCTTGGCTAATAAGAGACAGAAGAGGTGTCGGGAAAATCGAAGTTAAAAATAGAGTGAGAAAATTCGTGCCTTATATGATGCTGCTGCCTCTCATCAAGAACGCATCAATCAAATAACACCTGAACAATTATCCGCACATGATGTTGCTCATAGCGCTTCACGTTATGGGAAAATAACGTCGCTGATTTTACACTTCACTACTTGAAAACTGATCGAGAAAACGTTGCGATCAACAAAGCTCTCCATGACATTAACTACCAGGCTTACCAGACCCAGTAGGAAATGGTCATGTCGACGATGATCAAGCTTTTACATTTCGGAAGAGAAACGCGATGCTGATGAAAGAATGGCAAAACTCAATGAGAAACAATTTAACGCATTTAATCGAATCATCAGAGCAATTCACAATCCAAATGTAAGAACTCGATGTTTGTATCTCGACGGGTCCAGGTGGCTCTGGAAAAACTTTTCTCTACGAGATACTTTTAGCATACATTTGAGGACGAGGAGAAATGGCATTGGCAACAACTGAAATTTCATCAACATTACTCAAGGGTGGAAGGACAGTTCACAGCGGTTTTAAACTTTCAGTTGCATTGCTAGATACATTACTCTCATCAATGCGACTTAACTCACCTGAAGCTGAAAATTAGCGAAACGCCTCTCATTTTAATTAATGAAATCACGATGTTGCCGAAAAACGGATGAGGTTGCATCGACAAGCTTTTGAAAGAAATTATGAAAAGCAATGCGAGTTTTGGAGGCAAAACAATAGTTGTCGGTGGAGATTTTCGACAAATGCTTCCAGTCGTTCCCAGAGGCACGCGTACAGAGATCATTGAATGCTGCATTAAATCGACTCCACTATGGAATGATTCTAAACAGCTAACTCTTTCAACAAACATGCGGAGTGAGGGTCAAAATGAGCACAATAATCGGCTTCTCAAATTAGGATCAGCAAAATTGCCTCGGGAAGCAGGAATGTATGAAGAAGACATTATTGAAATTCCCACGGAAATAATATCGACTGGAGACTTGATTGAGACAATTTTTGGTAATTTGCAGCAAATTTCAATGCTAAAATTTCCAAAATGAGTCATTGTCGCGCCAACAAATGCCCAAATATTAGAAATTAATACGAAGATTCGATTGATGAAAAAAACAAACATTAAAAACAATTTTTTTGTCAAATATTTTTTAACATTTCATATATATATATACCAGAATTAATTTTCATTTGCGCAATATTAAAAGAAAAAAATGAATTTTTAATTAATATTTCGTGTATATTACATTAGTCTTTGTTATATTCATAATTTTTCAACGGGCGCCTTAGGCGCCTTACAACTAACTAGTCTTATGATAAGTAGATAAGTGACAGTGTGGCAGACGAAAATATTATTTTATTCCAAGTATGCGTGCACCTGCCTTACGTTATTAAAAGTGTACCAACGTGCAATCGGGGAAAATGATGTAGATATGAGGAAATTGATAGAGAAAACTATTATTCCTAAAATATTTCTCTCATAATGAAATCTTTTTACTCTACCTCTTTACTTTCACAAAAAATATAGAATATATGATGTTTAATAATTTTATATTCCGGTACAACTAACTTTTTCAATATCAATCAATAAGCCACGAGGCCAAACGTTTCATAAAATATGCCTTTATCCACATTTAGCCTCTTTCGGTCATAGGCAATAAATTGTTTCGCTCTAGTCTATCGCGAGTTAGATCGTGTAATACACTTAGCGCTGATGACCGAGGTTTAATTATGTTTATTATTTAATTAATAACCTATGAGGGATTAATGTTAATGGGTTAGGTTATTTTTTGAATTATATACCGGTGATTTTGATCTTGGCTAACATTACATATTTTGTATTTTGCTCCATTTTTTTTCATATTTCAGTAAACACTAAATAATAACATATCTTTATTTTTACAGATGCACAGATCCAGCACCCCGCACACACCTCGCAACATGAAAACTCGCAAAATCACTAATCATCAAATGAGATAAAAACTCGCTACAAACAATTATGATGATCCGTTGATCAGTGAACCCAACTTTCGTAAACACGATTAACTTATCAGTGATCAGTGTTAAATAATGTTTGTGATTACTATTGCGTCTTACTTTATCGAAAAATATAGTAAATAGCAGCGAACACCGAATTTATTACTGTCAAAAGTTGTTTAAAATATTAATATGAACTGTGTTGTATTTGGTGATTCGACCACCTTCAAACAAAGATTATCTTGCCGCAGTTGATGAAGTGTCTTCCAAAAGCCATGTCTCAATCCAGGGTTGTTATGGTACCACTTCTGGGGATGCTGGTGGCGCTGAGCTTCCACCAGGTGTCTGGGTTCGCGCTAGACGGTGGACAGAACTCCTACTCCCAGTTCAGGAAGTGGAACGCCGCTGCCAATGGGAGTCTGGAGCTGGAGTTTAAGACGGACCAGCCCAACGGACTTCTTCTTTATACAGACGACGGGGGGACGTACGACTTCTTCGAGCTCAAGCTCGTGGAAGGAGCTTTGAGGCTGAGGTATAACCTCGGAGGAGGGGCGCAAATTATCACTGTCGGGAGGGACCTCAACGACAGTCACTGGCACAAAATATTGGTAAGATTCCGAATTACTATTTTTATCATTGAAAGGAATTGAACATATTTAGATGCGTGCACAAAAACAATATTGAAATAAGTAGCGAAGTTTGTACAAAAGACGTCTAGAAATTTCACTTTCTGCGACACTAAATTATTGGAATGGATAACTGTGCCAAATATTAAAAAAATATATTAATTAGTACTTTTTTAACATGGAAAAATAGATTTTTCTTTACTCGTTTTAATTCGTCTCTCGGACAAGCACCAAACTTCTAACATATTAATTAGTAAGCGACTACTTTAACCAATAAACCAAATAATACATTTATTGTGCAATTTTGGTCCTTGTATGTTCTTTTTAATTTATAATGAAATACATTTCTCAGTATTTGTAAATTTTACTTTGCTTTGCATACAAATGGGTACCTCTTTGTATAAGTACAAGAAAGATTTATCCGCTTTGGCCATTTCTCTCGTGATATTAAATCGTTCCGCCAACGATTTATTATGTACTGTAAAATGTTGGCATTGGTACTATCAACCGAATCGTAAATCAGTTTTGAGTTTTTTACATTTATATTAATTTTTGAATGATTGGATCGTAAAGGGTAATAAAATATAGAATATGGACTTATTTATGTTTTTAAATATAATTTTTCTCTTTCTCTTTCTGTGAACTCAAATTAATTATATCATGCAAAATATCAAAATATAAAACACTCGTGAGTGTTGGTTGGGACCAACATTATTGAATCGAAATAAAACGTCAGAACCGAAATAATAAGCAAAAGAAAAATATTTATATTTTTTTTGCTGAGCTCCCAACGCGACTCGGTCCCGGAACTTTTATTTTGTCGATAGACTGTTCATGTTGAAATATATCAACATTAGGAAATACAATATTGTGCGTATTGCAACTACGACATGTAAATGAATTTTGTGCAAGGTTATTTATGAAAGAGGTGGTGTATAAAATAACATGTAAGTTTTTATAGAGCCCGGGGTCAACGAAGACGAACTTTTCTTAATAAGTTTATAGAATGATAATTCTTTAGATTTTTGGAAAGTCGCTTAGTCGAGATTCTTATCAGATTAATTTTTTTGAAAAGTTTTATCGAAATGTGATAATAACCATGGGACTTATCGTGTTCACAAAATTTGTAATATCTCATATTATTTTAACATAGTATAGTTTTGGGGTATATTCGTTTTAATCAAAAAAAGTACATTGTAATTTTTCCGAAGTTGCATCATAACACCCTCTGAGACAGGTAATATTTTTATTGATATCCAAATAAAAGTATATTACCTGTATAGGAAATACCGTGTTCTAATGAAGTTACTCAAAGGTACACAGTAACTTCATTACAGGAGATATTGTTGGGAAATTCGATGCCGGCTCTCAGCGCGTTACACAATGTAGAGGTATATATTTATATAGTTTAAAACCACATTATTAATGGAGTGAAAATTCATACTAGTTCAGTATCCTCATTAAAAATTAATTTTTACTCTAGTAAATACCTGAAAGTCTATGAATATAATAAATAAATATATTCTATCCTGATGCAGTTTCCATGCGCTATGCTGTCAGATCTTTAGAGCTAGGCTTATTTAATTTACCATTGGGATAATATTTTGAATTACAGACATAATTCTGTTTATTCATCTTGACCAGTTTCCAGGTATAATATGATGATAATAGGTTATTTTTAGTATTGTATTCCATAGAACAATATATTACATATACCAAAAAAACAAACTACCATTTAAATATATATCAAATTTATGCGAAATACTAAAACAACTAAAAATTACTTTTCAAGAAACAGGCATAAGTCTAGTCAATTCAGGAAACTCGGATGTTTACTTAGTGTAGTTAGAGTAGTGTCAAGAGAAAAGACGAGTACATAAATATGAACATATTTATCCGGCAAAGTATTTTATTTTCTGACAAACAGAATCGTGAAAACTTGTAATGTGTTTTTCCAAAAATACACGAGTCTCCGCGGTGACGCAACTGTCTCTCCAGATTTTTTTTTTAAAGTTGTTTTGGCATTTCAACGATCGCCGGTAATCAAATATATAAAACTTAAAGCATGTTTATTGTATATAAAATTGTGGTAAAAACGATTGAGATCGATATTAAACCTATATGGAAAATACTCAAATTATAATGTGACAAATACATAGGTTAATTAACATAATTGTTTATTATTTAACTATAATTATATGTAATGCTCTGTAAAAAAAATTTACAAGAAAGTTTTCGAGTACGTATTTTATCGAGTCTTTATCGAATCAAAATTTACAAAAAATTACTTCTAATCATATCACATAGTACACTTTTTAATATACCCATACCTATTTTAAGAATGTCCATTAAATATCCACTTTATTAAATATAGTTATTTATCAGAAAAATTGTTTTGTTTTAAGGCGTAAACTTTATGTGTATTACTATACATTCATTGTATTATTACTGAGGATCGTAAATCCTCAGGTTGTGACCTGATTACATATATCTTTGACGATTCTTCTCTACCTTCAACATACAATAGACGACGAAGGAAAGCTCGCTTTGCGCTCAAAAGTTTCATACACGTACACGCAACTCTGACAGTCTAGAAAGATACTTCGATACAGGAGAGATTCACGCGTTTTTGTTGTTCCATGTCGATTTGATTGTGTCTAACTTTATTGAAAATCATCCAACCGCCGTCAATATTCACTTTCGTGAAATCTGAATTGTAAGGTCTCATCTATCAAATTAATTCTATTGTGGTTTGTGAACACGAGGATCCTCTGTTTACGTTAATTATCTACGGTTTGGTATTTCCTTTTGTCGTGTTTGTGAAATAACACAAAGCACCTTATTTGCGGCTTGTTTGAAAGTATTATTTGTACTACATTACAAATACGTAGCTAATTAATAAGCACACAAGAATTTCACTTCGAGGAAATTATTTATTAAAATTAGCCATCATCAGTAATAAGCTTATTTTCAATACTGATATTGAAACGCGATAGTAGAAACACGTAACCGTTGTGAGATATTGGTAAAAAAATTACTATTTTCAAAGTGAACAAAACGCTTGTGCTATGAAAATAATTGCTTGAAAGTAATAGCTTTTTATATTTAAATAATGTATATTACAGAAATTGTTAAACTCATTTTTCATGCCACTTGACTTTATCAACCTACAATATTTTATTTGAAACAGTAGATTATTATTATGTATATAATTTTCTGTCACACTTCTTTTTCTGCTTTATTCTGAGAGTTTAAGGGCAATTTTTGTTTTGAAAAATTCTGGTGATGTATAAACGTATATGGTACATATTTTTACTATTTTTTTTACTTCATATTCCTTTTTAGTAAACTCTGTTTTATAGGTTTTTTATTGCGTGACAATAAACATCATATTTAAAAAAATTAAAAACAAACATTGATATTATTTTATTTTTCATCTGACTAGCTTCAGAGCAGACCATTCCCTATTCAAGCGAACTTATCCTTCATTTATAGTAATGTCTTCTTTGTGTACAGGGATGTTAACAAATATCCCGAGGTACTAATTTCATTTTTCTGGTACACGAGTTAATCTAATGTATTTAAGACTTTTGACCATTGGCAAGAAACTTGGTTTCCTTTTTCAAAGGTCCGGTACGAGATGCGAGGATTGAGGTAAGAAAGGTTGATATAATATATCGATCGGAAATAATTTTAAAATGGAAAATTGGGAAAATAATTGATTAACTTTTTTTAAAAATTGAACTTCAAAACATTAGAACAATTTGACATGATTTTAGTTTGTTTTTGATATACTGATAAAGAAAAATGTATTTTCCTAAATCGGGTTGGTGTTTAATTATTAATTAAAAGTGGTTAAAAACAATGTTAATAAGGAATTCAATATTATAACTTTTCTGATTAATTAATTATTTTTATGCACTTTGCAATAAATTATGTTTATTGCTGAGAAATGGTGGATATTTAGTAATTTAACACATTAGTTCTTTTTAGAATGGTGCACTTCATTATTACTGTATAAATAATATTCAATTCTTGGACAATTTATTTATTTTTGTTTGCTTGTTGATAGATATATTGAATAATTTGGACAGCACGGTACCCACGGGTTTACCTAATTATACAATTTATTATTATAATTTTGTAAACTATTTCTCATATTTTTTTCCCTAATTAAATACAATCCTAGGTTCATATTTAATTTAGGTTTTAGTCCTCGTGTGGATATCTTGTGATTTCTAATTTAATTCCGAGGACACTCGTTGCGCAGTGCTTCCAATGGCTCACTGGGCTGGGTTGGGTCACTTTAACTCGCGGACGAGGCTTGCGAGTGCCGAGTTCAGGCGCCTTTTTTTTAGATACATTGTGTAATTGAAATTGTGAATTAGTGGATCTGTTTTAATCGAGTTAATGTTACCCAGCCTAGCTGTTTTTAGTAAAATTCGGTCACCTCAACCGTACACTTTGTATGATGGTATTGTTACATAGTTTTCTATTATGTACCTTTAAATGTTTTAATTTGTCACTAACTAATGTAAGCAAAATTACTTTCATATCGACTGCTTAGAGTTAATTTGGTGCAATTCCAAAAACATATAAATATTTGGGAATTTAATAAAAACAATACACAACATAACATGCGTCTTTAGTAAGAATTAATTATATTAAAATAATAATTAATTATACTATTAATATTAATTAATAGTAAAAAAGTCACTTGAGTAAAAAAGTTACTCTGATGGTACAACTGTCAATCATTAGATAAAAATGGCTGACTCTTCACAGCTTTTTTAAAAGTCATCTGTCACAGTGACAGTTTTTCGCCAGCAAGGTGACAGATTTCGAACGCAAAGGTGAATAAAGCTATAGTTAAACTTAAATTGTATATATTGTAATGGTAAATATTTAAAATGAATTAAATTCTCAGATTTTTACTCCCCTCACCACATTATTAGATGGGATTATATTTGACGTACGAATAACCCCCAAACATTTTTTATCACGAGCGATGGTAAAAAGTTATTTCAATTTATTATGGGCAAAATTAACTACTGATCACATAACCAGCCCTAAGCAATCGATATTACCTATCGGAGAACATTTAATGAGTTATTTTGTTGATCCGACAGAGTGGCCGTCGTCATGAATTTTTAAACTGTAAATTAATTTTAGATAGGGAAAAAAGCATACGCCGTGTGCTGCTGTTGTAAGAGAAATGGTAAACTAAGGGATGTTAAATAATCCACCGCCGGTATAGAAAATATTTTTGTTAGCAAATTTATTCAATGCATATGCAAAGGCAATATTTATTTTATTCCCCTAACTCATTCGCCTCTATAAAGTTAAAAGTTATTCAACTCCAACTTTTGATGCTGGAGCAAATCTCGGCGGAGATCGATGCGGCGTTCCGGCTTCCTGTTTAATAGGAAGTGGAAATACCCCCCCCCTCCCCTCCGACGGCCTCATCTTTCATTTCCTACCCCTTCATTTTCTGTACAGGAGAAGGTAATATCGTGGGATATTTTATCACTCTGATATTTAAATCCTTTTCTCGTGTTTGAGTTTAATAACTAAAAATTAGTTTTGATGTTATGATCAGTTAAGAAATTAGTAATTGAAAAAATAATAATTGAAAGATTCTTATTTAATATCATCGGTTGGTATTTAAAGAAATACCTGAGCAATGCACTCGTAGTTATTTTATAAGAAATTGACAACAGAATATTTAAAAAATAAAATAATTATAGGTATATTTTGCGGAGGACTCTATTATAGGGTAGTTTGAATTGTTATCAAATTACCTCCACCTCCACAAAGGCTGAGAAATAATTTATATTGTAACACAATATGGCATGTTTTGAGCCATGGATTGATTTGATTCATGGAGTCAAAGGTCACTTCCTGTAGGTAAACTACTATTTAAGGGAAAAAAATGGAAGGCAAATGGTACTCACTTGCAATCAAGAATAGGAGTTACATGTGCAATATAATGTGTTCATAATTATGGGCGGCTTGTTGTGGCTGGATTTTTAAATAAATCGTAAAGAATGGTATGTGAGAGTAAGTCAGTGTACGCATAATTAGAATAAAATAATTCTATAATTTTCTGGTACTTTGTCACTTGTCTGGATATGAAATTACTCTCCACAATAATATATTTTTTAATAAATCAACTGTGCTTTGCGCATTCAACCTAGGTGGGTTTTGGATAAATTTGAATATATGAATTTTTCTATCTTTATGGAACTAGTGCGATAATAATTTTTTGATGAGGGGCTTTTGTTGGCAGGACTTTAGTTAGTATTGCATTAAATATTATATTATCGTTCATTAATTGTACAAAAATATCTGACCACACTCATAAATCATAAAAATATATATGGTTAATTAAAAATATTTTATAGATGAGTTTAGTATTGTTTAAAAAATCTTAACTGTTATACAAAACTTTCATCAAACGCTATTTCACCACTGAATGACGATGCGATCCTCAGATTGGCTTTTCAACAATTTTTCGCGTTGAAAAATATTATTTTCATTTTCCGCAACTTTCATTACGGCGAGCTTTGTTATTTAAATAAGTCGAGCATTTTTTGTGTTATTTTTTTATTATTCGATTTTTACGGCGCAGTCCTAACGGGTCTTCAAATTGCTCTGTCATTAACATACAAAAGATTCTCATTTGTCAAAGGGCCGGGCGAGGGGATTTTTTGTCGTTTGAAGTGGAAAATATTTTAATGGGTGAATTTTATTTATTTTTTGACCACCTCAATTAAATAAACGTCCACAGGAAAGAGTAGAGACGCTCTTCATCTCCCGGCGGTTGAATGATTAAATGCCAGATTTTTATGATCATCAATTTCCGAAATCATTTTTCTCAGAGACGAGGTTTGACATTGCGCACAACGCTTGAGTAATTAAAGAAAAGTATGAGAATATTTCTTAATATTTCAAGTTACTTCAACTATGTGAGAAAATTTTACATACCATTCATTTCTGCAAACCTTACATAGGGTTCAATACTTGAACAAAACCAATCTCTTCAATTTTAAGGTTTTTTAAACTGCAAAGGTACTATTAAATAGTTAAATCATTTAAACACAATTTTTGAACATTTTATTTCTTCAAATTTATAGTAGAAACATTACTTTTTTAATTTCTACACAACTCAATATTTTATTTTTCTTCTTTTATTAAAACAATCCACACTTTAAGGGTGATTTGTAAACTTAAAATTGAAATTAGGAGAACACATTCTTATTGTGAAGTTGTAATTATTCAGAACATAGGTCTGTGATATTTTAAATATATTAATTAGAAAGATATACATATAAAATCAATTTTATCGAAAAATATTGCTGTTGCGCCACCGGGATTCGAACCTGGATCTCTTTTCTAACCGGGGAAGGTGCGTTATTCAATAAGGTAGATGGCTCTTTCAAATAATGGAACGATTAAATGTATTAATATCAAAAAGGTAACAAATAGGTT
Source organism: Eubasilissa splendida (assembly GCA_031772225.1). Lineage (NCBI taxonomy): Eukaryota > Metazoa > Arthropoda > Insecta > Trichoptera > Phryganeidae > Eubasilissa > Eubasilissa splendida. The sequence goes on along the minus strand of CM062861.1, from coordinate 28,563,064 downwards.
CGAAAATTGACGCTAAAAATATTGTCGCTGCAGCATAGTTGGATAATGCACCTTCCCCGGTTAGGAAATAGATCCGGGTTCGAATCCCGGTGGCGCAACAACAATATTTTTCGATAAAATTGATTTTATATGTATATCTTTCTAATTAATATATTTAATTCATATTTAAAATTGAAAACTTAATATTATATTAATTAAATATTATGCCATGATTTGATTGGCATTATCTGTTATCCAATTCTAAAAGAGAGTTTTTTTTGTATTTATGATGTATTATACAGGATATTAATAACATAATGGTGTAAAATGGTGAATAGTCGCTAAATCTGCCTTAGAAATGGATGTCATTTTTAGTACATTGTTTTTGTTCTTAATTGGTCTCACTAATAATGAACGTACAAATTACAGACTTGCCTCATTCACTTGAACTTGATAGATCAATTGGGCTCCCATCGAAGGATAATGTTTTGTCTTATCTTGTAATAGACAGGAGACAATTTGCAATATTCAAATATTTGAATCACATCCCTCTTCCTAAACATTCCACGTTAGATACTTTAAGTGTACCTAATGTATTATTTATTTTTGTTCCAGGTGTCCAGGAGAGATGAGCACACGTCCCTCAGCGTGGACGGGATCGCACAAACCAAGACCTCGAGAGGGAAGGAGTTTGATTTCGGAAAGTTCCCGTCAAATTCTGATGTTTTCATAGGAGGAATGCCGCCATGGTGAGTCCCTACCAGACCATACTCACTTGCTGTTCGTCCTTAGAATTTAGTTGAAATATCAAATCAGATAAGTTAGCAAATAAAAGCACGGTTTCATAAAGTTAACACTTTTTCTTTCGTATTATTTTGATATTTACTGGTACAGCTATCTACTGTAATTTATCTAAATTTGTTTTGAAAAAATATTCGTGTATTTTATGTATACAACCGAATGATCATCTGTTTAATAATAATTTAATTAATACCAGTAGGTAGGTAGGTAGATAGGTAGCTACCAACTATTTTGTGAGTAGAAAAGACGATATTTTTGCCGTAATTATTGACGGGATTTCACCTAGTTTAAAAATAAAAGCTGTACAACATAGAACATTCAGCTCTCGTATGCCACGCGGGCACATTTTATATTGGAGGTGTGAAAATGCACCCAACGTTATAGAGAGAAATATGAAATCAGGTCACTGAGAACCGTGATTGCCGACGCCTGTTTGAACACAGCTTTTGTTTTGTATTATTTTTCTGATTTTGGCTTTATTCCAAATGAATATTATCGGAAAATGCTTATCATAATAATTTACCTATGAAAAATTATTGAATTCGGGAAAATAATATTGCACGTGATTGAGAAATATGTCAAAATATGTATAAGTGACCCCGGGAAGAATAATTAATGTTTCTCTGAACACAGTCATCGACAATACGATTTGTTATACTGAACAAGACCAGCGGTGCGTAATGGATTTTTGGTACCAATATTAACGCATGTAAGTGAACCCTGAAATTAGTAACGGTAGTATTGTGTGGGATAGATCCCGTGGACTGTAATTGTGGTTGCCCTGTATTGAACGACAATTTTCACCTCCACTTAACTCGTACTTTTGTAGTAAATAACGAAGATATCACTGCAAGCCTGTAGCCTTAATGCTGAAAGGAACCTGATTATTAGAATTTGCGATACTAGGGTTAAATTTGAGAGGGAAACTAGGTATTTGGGAGTTATTTTGTATGTGTCGGGCTCTTTTTTTGCCCATGTGAAGGCGGTGTCGGAGCGCACTTCTTCTGCACTCTCAGGAGGATGTCAACTTGCGAGTGGCGTGTAAAGTCACCTGCCATGCGCTTTATACACAACGCAACGTACGTGGCTCAAGTCACGTACGCTGAGGGGATGTGGGCGCATAGGCTTCATACGGCTGTCATTGCGAATGCCCTTAATAGTAGACCGAGAATACCCGTGTTGGCGCCGAGTGGGGCGTACCGCACTACGTCCAGTGTCACCCTACCGGTGTTTGCGAGGGTGTTGCCTGCTGACCTACTGGTGCACGAGGCGTCTGCCAGAAGCGTTCTGAAGTGGGGCAGGAAGTGTGTCATCTCGGACACATTTTTAGACCATCTGGAGTAGAATACAAGGTTTAATGCAAGACACTGAGGGCTATTATGTTAGTCAGGTGGCAAGATAGATGGGAGGTGGAAGAGGTGAGGAAGAGGGGAGATGGACCTTTTCCTTCCTCCCCACAGTTGCCGACCGAGAGAAAGGTCGGTGGGGTGGTGGGTCCTCCGGTTTTTGACCATTACTCGGTTTAGCTAGTTTCGGGACATGAAGAGTTTAAGAGTAAACTTAATAATTTGAGACTCAAGCCTGATCGTCGGTGCACCTGTGGCCGGGTTAGGCAAATGCCGAATCACATTCTCTGGCGATGCAAAATATTGACGGATGCAAGAGAAGATGTGATTGAAAGTTTGGTGGGAGTGGATCGGCTGTCCATCCAGAACTCCGATCTCCTCAGCTGCAAAAGGAATCTGGAATTGTTCGGGACCTTTGTGAGAGTTTGGGTTTCTAGGTGGGAATTACTTAGGGGTGTTAACTAGTAATTTTGCTTTGTCTTTTTCCCTTTTTCGGGGGCGTGTTTTTTCTTTTTTTCTCTCGGCTCCCTAACTACTACTCCATCTACCATGTTGTCTCCCTACTCTGCTATGGTTTATGCCTTAAATAATGTAACTTTAAAAAAATTATTTAACTGTTTTTTGTATGCTAGTATTTCTTATGTACTATGTTTTTTTTGTAGTGATATTAATGATTCTGTCTACACATTGTTATGTTTCCCTTAAATGTATTTTGTTATTTTTCTGAACAATGAGGGTGTTTGTGATGGCGGCTGTGCGGCTCCGTTTTGTCACGTCAAAGTGTCAAGTGACGGACGTAATTGCACAGCTACCTATTAGCATTACAAAAATCCCAACCAGGCGGCGAATGAGAAGGACCATATATAAGAGCTTTTGCTTATAAACGGTCTTGGGTAAGCGGCTCATTGCTGGAGAAAACCGCTTTTTTTCGTGATCCGGATTTTTTCGCACGGCGACACTTTCGACCCATAAAAAAACCTATTTTACAGCTCCGCGTCGAAATGCGATCTGTTCCTACTTCGGTGAAATTCCTAAGTAATTAGTTGGCCAGAGCGGGACAGATATATGAAGGTTTATTGGAAAGACCGAATGCACTGACAGCTCTCGACTTGCGTCAGCAGTCACGTTGAATACCAGCATCGGAAATAGACAAATAATAAACATGGAAATCTACAAATACCTGGGAAGTAGAATCACATAACGCAAGAAGCTCAATAAATATAAAAAAACAAATAAGTAATGAAAAAACAATCTTTGGATGCAAAACATAAATTTTTAAATCACATATTTAACAAAGGCGAAAAATAATTAATTTCAACTTACATCTGAAGATTAACGATATACAGAAAATACTATAAGTGAGACCTGTACAATTGACCAAATAGAAAGAAATAGTTTACTATTTCTGAGGTAAGTTTGTAGAACATCATTATCACTTATGTGAAAATAAAAAAAAAAGATTTTTGATTTTACTCATTTAATTTACTTGAGACCGGTTTCGCCTTGGGGGTATTTTTAATCCTTCGGAATAATGATTGATAATGCCGTTACAAGACGAAATATGTTTCAAGTAAATTAAACGATTAAATATTAAAATGCACGTGTTTTATTTTCAGATATAAGATAGAAATAGGGTAGGAGTATTCCATATGTGGTACTGGAGAAGGATGGAAAAAATAAGCTGGACTGAAAAAAATACAAATGAGAATGTTCTGAAGAGAGTCCAAGAAAAGAGATCCAAAATAATCACCATCGAAAACGAGAATATCTATGTATCAAAAAAATAAACATAATTTTTTAATTGATTCATCCAATGTGTTTTAAGATACATGATAAAAATATTATTTCAGTTTAATTGTTTCAAATATACCACAAAATTGCTTTAGCTTACAAATAAAATAAATATAAATATTTGCTTAGAATTAAGATTTCCATAACTACTTACTTTACGTTATTTATTTTAATATTATATTTGTTTATTAGGTTTGAGATAAAACTAATTTTATTTTTCAAGTAGGTACATACCTACTTAAAATGTAGCTTATTGCATCTAACTAGACGACTATGTATTATATCTGAATGGTTTAAATTAGTGATGAGAAAAAATGCTGCTCTTGACTCACTGGTGTGATTGTGATTGATATTCGATAATATCAGTGATTGAAAACTGTGACTGATCACAGTGTCATTACTAATACGCGTGCGCGGCACGTTATTATAGTACATGAAATAAATAAATAAACACAATGTTGAGCATATTTATTTATATTATTCAAACTTAATTGGCGTAAAAAAACATATTATAGCATATATAATTAATATATAATAATATATATAATCTATTATTATCACAAAGAATGAAAATACATAAATGTGAGTTTATTTTTCCGGTCAAATTTCGGGTTAAATACGTAAAATGTCTTGGCAGAATACTAGATGGCGCTTATCATGGATTAAAACATCATTTTTTCATAAACATTTTCGTTTCATATGCATATGCGCCGAATCACGGTTCAAAATAAAAAATATAGTCACGAATTACGATATTCCCAGATAATCATTTAATACTCATGTATTTAAAAAAATTAATTATTTAATTCATTGTAGGTACATCTGTTGCGTAATTTAGAGTATAATATCAAAATGACATTGAAATCATACTAGCAATCAATAATTTTCATAACGTTATTATCTCAATCGTATTATCAAATAAATGCAATGTTTATTTAATACGTTGTAATTCTTGCGAAGCGGAGCGGCTCAATTAGACAAAAGATTGGAGGCTGCAGGGTGGGGTGGGCTATGTTTCTCGTGGCAGTAATTCTAAGGCTTTTCCGGTGCCAAAATTCCAAGAGTCAGATGATTACGTTGGCAACAGACTACCGTGGAAGTACCTACACGGCGCTCGCCTGGTATTCCGGGAGATCATGCTGGCATTCCTATTTGATATTCTATATTCAAAACTTTCATTATCTTATAAATAAAATTCTAGCCTGAAAATAGTTTGTCGGCGCACATCTCTAAAAATGGAACACGTTGACTATGCATGTAGCGTACCTCGATACAACGATTTGCATGACGAGATATACAGATACATACAGAGATATACAGATATATTACATAGTTTGAAAAGCAATTTATGCAGTTATTTCTATTGTTAAATACATTTTGGTAAATGGTGACTAACTAACATATTAAAGAAATTGATCTGAAATAAAGGGTACGATTTAGTAGTACCTAAAATAAAATAAATATTTGTTCCATAAAACATATTATTTGTTTTAATGTACGTATTAATAGATCCCGTTCATAAATATTCTCTTAGATAGAATAAACATTGCTTTAGACTAAATGTAATTCAAAATGTAAGTATGTATCATCTATTAAGAAAAAAAAATTAATAAGAAAAACAAATGTATAAGAAATCTAAGAAAAATATGCCACTCCATATCCTCGGACATCTCATTTATCCCCTGCCTTGACCAAATGTTGTCTACATTTTTGCCTGCTTTAAGGCCTCATTTGCCTAAATCCCGAGCAACGCTGGGCACGGGCCGTTAGTTTCAAACAAGATTTTAGAATGTTTCACTATAACTTTTTCTTAAGAACAATATTGAATTTCGATTCCGCTTAACTGGGACACATTGGGCCCAAACAATTTGTCCCAAATATGCGGCTGGCTCTAATAAGCGAAGTTTAAGGTAAAATTAAAAAAATAATATGTATACACACCTATATATTTTTGAAGATTATTAAATTTTTGAAAAAAATATTGAATTACAGAAAAATAATATATAGTTATTAGGTATTCATATAAATATGATAAAATAAAATAATCAATAATGGTAAAAAATAATTTAACCAGCAATTATAATAACAGAACTTAAAAAAAATAGTCATAAAAATAATGTACATAATACAGTTATAACAATAAAAAAAATATTTCTGCAGGAATTTATCAATTGTAGCCTGTCTTTGTTTTTGTAGAATTGCAATTGTACTAAATAAGCGCAGGCGTTCAGTGCGGATGTTGGCCATTGATTAACATATTTATATTTAATTGACTGTCCCAATTAAACGGAATGGTGTCCCAGATAACCGAAGTATATTACTATTATTATCTTATTATCCTTGGGATTTGGCCCAAATAAACGGCTGTCCCGATAAACCGGTGAACCAATTAAGCGGAATCGACTGTATAATCAAAATCAACGCAATTCTTTGCTGTTATTTTGAATTGTCTTCTTCTTCAAAGTTCTACTACGGTATGGATGTTAGAAATCATCACTGGATGGAACAGCTATTCTGAAAAATGACTATGAGCTGTTTGAAACCAATCTTATTAGTTCTTTATCCTTGAAATGCGTCTTCTTCATGTGCCGTGTCTTGAACCTGACCCTACAGTACCATTATTAATTCATATTCCACACCTCTCATAACATGCGCAAAATACTCAAGTTTTTTCTTTTTGATTGAGATTTGTCATGGTATCGCGCATTGTGCACCCAGAATTTAACATTCATGTAACACGATATTTCAAAAGCGTCTATCTTTTGCGCGTTGTATTATCTTAAAATTACTAAAAAAAAAAAAAACTATACGGTTTGTGTATTAATAAGAAACCATCTTAAATATAGTATAATATGACCTGAAGATAAAAGAAAGCAATATTATAATTAAACAAAATAAAATTTAAATAAAAAAGAAAACATTAAGGGACAAGAAAAATGTAGGACGAATTCTCTTCAATGTTTTGTGTCAGTTTCTTGGCTATTAGGCCAAATTCTTTGTATAAGAAAGAAGTGTGTAACTTGATTTAAATATTATATTTGAAATAATCTTTAGTAACACGTGTACATTACTTTTTAGGTGACTAATTACCAACTTATTTTAAAAACTCAGTCATATTTATTGGTCATATATTTTGTTCACAAATATATGACGTAAAAAGTTTTAATGATAATTTATAAAGTTAATACATTGAAACGTTAAAAAACATATCGAGGACTGATAATATATTAAAAAACAAAACCATTATATTAAAATTCTTTTCCTTGTGCCCTATCCATTCAATGGACTATACGTTGGCTATCATGACTTTATTTACTTGGAAAAGCTCGTTTCATTGGGATGTTTTTCAATATACGCGAATCGTCATTCGTGAAACGTGCCAAAGGTCTGGCATATTTGTTTCTCGGGGTGGCATTTATAATTTTAATATTTAAAGTTATAATTGAATACACGCTTTATATATACTCGTATGAAGCAGAAATGTCTTTAGTTTCTTAAGCTCCTGCGCCCTGTCGGTTTGGTGTGCAACAGTAATTTCTGTTTGGTTACATCCACCCAACCCAACCACAAGTCTTTGTACTCATTTTTAACTCACCTGAACTATCCAGATTTTTTATGGAAAAAATGAGAAAACATTAGCTATTTTATAAATGATTGCTATATGTATCTTTAAGTTAAAATTTATATTCTGAATGATAACAAAATTTTACGTTTCTATTATATATAATATATTTAATTTATTGACAACACGTGACATGAAGAGACAGAAAAAGGAACGTGTGAAAGCAGTGAGTAGTTGATGTAATTTAAATTGCTAATAAAATTAAATGGCAATAGGCAAGCCACATATCTCAGAGGATGGAAAATTGTTGTACGAATCGGGAATATGGAAATCAAGAGACCAATAGGCCTTCCTAAAATCCGCTGGATTGACGAAATGACCAAATTCTGTCGAAATTAGCGGTAGTGAATAACATTAGACAAAAAAATGTGAAACATTTGGGGAGGCCTTCATCCAGTAGTACATAGAAAATGGCTGATATACACAATTTTTTGTATAATTACATTATACATTTAACATATTAAAAAGTTATATAACTAAAATGTTGCCAACTTCGTAATATAAATTATAATGCTCATATCACGTTATTAGGGGCTTGTAAATCTTTTATACATATGTATCTTGTTAGAAGTCATCTATAATTTATTATATTTATAACTTTTCAGATATACTTGTCATGTACGGAATCATGAAAATAAGATATTTATTTAAATAGAATTGAAGGAAATCAGTGGAACTTCATCATATATCTGAGCAACATATCGAGAGAACCATAATTACTCTAATGTATCACAGATATTCATTATAAGATTAAATAAAATACAAAGTGATTTCTTTCTACGAAAATATATTCATTATAAACTCAGAAACGTGTACATCGTATTTAACTATCGATCTATCGAGCCTGATCGCTTCCTTTAATTTATATATTGATAATCTTGCTCAATAGCTACTAATGCTTATCTTAAAACAAAGCAAGTGAAAATCTTTCAAAATGAAAATGCATTAAAAATATATTATAGTAAGTATGCCTACAATTTAATATATCTCCCTCCAATACTATATCTTTATTACAGTACATTTCAATTTCAAGTATTTTGTAATGTAATGTGGGATGAAAAAAAATTAATTATATCTAGAGGCATTAATTGACAAAATTAAATTCAAAGAGTATTAGATTACTGTTCAAAAGAAGGAGGTGGCTTGAAATTCGTCGGCATCAAAATACAAAACCCCAGTGGTTAAATACAAAGTTATTTTGTAGCTTAATTATGTAATCCACATGCGAACAGCTTACTCACGAGCATTTAATTTTATTACACATACAATATAAATTATACACTAAACATTGTTTAGATAGATGGTCGGTTCGTTTATCTAATTTTATAAACAAATTACAATATCTTTAAAAAATAAGAAACCAAATAAATATTAAGTGCGAAATTTTGTCAGTATTATTGTTCTCCTGATTCGCCCTCAGAAGGATGGTATATACCGTTAATTTTCTACCTCAACCCGTCCTACATTGCGTCCTCGACCCGATACCCCAGAAACCTGGCTCATTCTCTTCATGATCTCCTCTGCCCTTATATCATTAGCTCTTAGGACCATATCCTTTCTTCTTCCTGCCCGTATTTTATGCCTCTATTGCTGTTTATTAAATAACTATTCATATCGTATCGTATAAATAAATATTTTATATTCCTTTTAATATAAATTAAAAGGAATATAAAATATTTATAACTTTGTTTTTTAACCACTTTTATGAGTTAAATTTAATACACTAACAGGTTTCAGAAAATACTATTTCCTTCATCAGGATGTCAAATTAACTAACTAAAACCATATATCATATTTTTTCAAGGTTTTTAAATTCTATTAAAAAATTTTTTTTAAAAAAATAAAAAAAAAAAATCAAGTACCTAACTTAAATTGTTACGATGATGAAAGATGTAAAAATTGACTTAATGATACAAGATAAAATATTTTTTTAGGATAGTACCCACTTGTGGTTAAATTTTGTTGGTTAATATTTTGGTTAATTTTAGACACTTTACTTATTTCTAATGATTCTAAATTATTCAATTTAAGACCAACATTGTTTACGTGTAAAACAAATAATTTCAAATATTTATCAAAAGTGTGATCATTTTCTAATAAATGATTCGAAAAGTTCTGAAAAACCATGATTGTTAATTTCAACCTGTTTTACCAATTATTAAAATCTTTACAATTTAATTTAATTCATAGATGTAATGTCCTTGAGATCGAATTTATGTGTGTGTGTGTCAGAGCGCCCGCATCGCCGGGGCGAGATGTATATGTGCTTGCGTGTGAGCGGGGATAAAAGGGTGACGCGCTCGAGGCGCGGTCTCTTTTGCGTTACCATTTGGCTCCGAGACTAGTTACATACCTTGTACCTTAACTGTATTATTCGTGTAATAAAGATTATAATTGTCACACTAGAGCTTCTCTTGGACCACCGACAATCTATTACGAGGTGTACAACTGGAGACGTTCTACTTATTATAAAAGTGGTTGAAAATAAAGTTATAAATAGTTTATATTAAAATGAATAACAACAACAATCTATAGTTTGCAATAAATATTTGTAATAAAGTATATAAAACACTTAAATACTAACTTCTTTGTGAAATGTTTGCTGTCTCTCGTTATTTCCATCCCCGGTTCTGTGCGGTTCTCCTCCAACTAAAGCCATCAGTTTCTTTATATCATCAGGTCACCACATTTATGGGGGTCTCAATTTGTTTTTCTTTTCATTTCATGTTCATTTTAGTTGCATTGTGTCATTAGATCTTCCTTTAATCCTTTCCCTGATTTCTTGCCCCTCAGTGATATATTCAGCAGTGCTCTTTTAACATAATTTGTGATCTATATTGTAGGGATTCTAAAATTACTGCCATTTATCATTACCGGATTATCGGCAATAAGAAAAATGAGTTTATTACGATTTTAAAGGAGTTACTCAAATTATTAGATTTCCTATTTTACACGGTAAATAGATTCTATCAGAATCCAACAAATATACTTATTTAATTTTTATATTTGTTTGATCCAGCATTTACAAACATTTTTTTTGTGTTATCATCTCATTTTGAGTCAATAATTAATGTTTTTTCTTTTCCAAACTGCTCAGCAACATGTTTCTGTAGAACTCCATCATTTTTGTAGGTGATCTTTAACATTCTTTCTAATCTTGGTGACCAGTTCATTAACATGGCAATCTAATGTAAAGGGTATTTTTTTTAGAGGTATAGAACTTTAAAATCAAATAAAACAAATCAAAATTGTGGCCATGGTATTGGCTTTAACAGAAAGATAATTTTATGCCATTAGTGTTTAAATATGATTTTGCACATATGGATGCCGTAGTTGGCTCAAATAAATCTGTAAGTCCAATTTTCGACCACTTTTTGGAGCAGCTAGAACCGTATATCGGAAATAATTTTATTTTTTATTTTATTGAGAGATTTTGACAGTGTAAACTTATTATAACTAAAATAATAATAAATATTTAACATATGATACTATTTATGAAAATCTACAGAAATTTTTAGGTACATAAGTATATTTAGGTGTAGAAGATAAATAAAAAGACAAAAAGAGGGAGAAAGGGTGGGGAGGTTGCAACTATTGTTGCGGTAAAGGGAGAGCAAAATGTGTTTATAGGAAGAATGATTGACCAAAATTAAGATAAGATAAATTAAGGTAGACTAGTCACTAGTCACATATCCCCACAAAAAATTATCCAAAGGTGTTAAATCACACGATCTTGGAGGCCAATTCCTGTTTCCTTCAATACATTGATTGTGGCGAGCGCTGTGTAGCATGTTACGCTGTCTTGTTGAAACCACAGCTCTTCCACATTAATGCCATTCAATTAGAGAATGAAAAATTTAGTAATCATGTATCTATAGCGCTCTCCATTGACTGTAACGTTCTGGCCGGCATCATTTTTGAAAAAACAACAGCTTCTTCGGTGCGTACTGTACGACGTCTCTGCGGATGCGTATTATCAATTAGAGTACGTGTTGTGCGAAAACCAACCATGGTTATTCGAATTACTTTCTCGGATGGACGATTATGTCGACCGTAAAATGGTAACGCATGGTAAGTTTCGCGAACTGAACCATGATTTTCGAAATAAATTTGCACAATTTGCAAGCGGTTGTTCTGGCGTAAGGTATGGTGAAATGGCAAAGCAAACTGAGCACAAATCAGCTGTCAGCTCAAGTTGGCTATTGCTGGAAAAAGTGTTGCTAATTCGAAAAACAAACCTCTAAAAAACACTATTCATAATAATATTTTCAAAAGATACAATACATTAATTATTATCTCCATAATAGTACCATTTTCAATGTCATCATAAAAAATATAATATTAACAGTCTCTGCGTCTTCTAATTCAACTGATATCGATAATGTTTGTTTTCTATAAAAGACCATCCAATACATATTATTGTGCAATCAGCGTTATTTCAGGCACGACTTTAAGAAAGAGATTATTATTTGAAATATTGTCGGTATTTGATTTCCGTAATACCTGAAATACCGAAAGAGAATTTAGTTTAATTTGCCGGTATTACTGGTAACGGTAAAATCGTTAATGGAATCCACAGTCAGAACGGGTAGAATACAGTAGTCACAGACACGTAATCTGAGATGCTGTAGTATTTTCTTGTTATCAGTAAGTGGTTGAGTTTCCCGAATCACTCCGACCTTCTTCTCCACTCATTTTCTCTGCTCAATTTCGCTCATTTGGGGTGGTTTCTTAACCGATTTAAAAATTAGGCCCAGGTAAAAATATTCCTGAACAACTGCGTGCGGCTCTGTTTGCACAACACATTCGTTTTGTCGAGGTTCATTTTCAGGGCAATTTTTTAGGTAAACTAATATAATACGAGTATATCAATGTTTAAACTGTTAATGTTACTGGAGATCAAGATATTTCTACATTACTAATAATATGAATTATGAATTAATATTTCTCAATTTTAATGCGATTAGTTGTAGCCGTGTTGTAGGATTGTACACGCTATATAGTATTCAGCGATACTATTTATGTAACAAATATCTATTCAATATATTATAACAATTGTAAAAGTATTCTCAAATATCGATATCTTATGAATTATATAATATAAAACATCTCTTAAATTATGACGTACTTAGATTTAATAGTATTGTAACCAATTTTGCCACCAAAATAATGGTGATGATTATTTTCGAAATATTAAAATTGAAACATCACACGGACGCAAAGTACCTCGTCTTATTTTTAAGTATTTGGATAGAATGCTCAACACTATTATTTACAAAAGCTGAAAAGGTTGAAGTATCTAAAATATTAATTATTATCAAGACATTTATTATTCCCGTGACTATGTACATAAAGATCTGTCTAGATAGAATTAACAAAGAGTCGCAGAGTGTTTTGGGCACACATGCGAAAAGAAAATATATGAGGCGAGTGTTGATAGCAACGGAAACGGGCATCTATTCCAAAGATCTGGTTTGACCAGGTAAAACAAATATCGAAAGATGGCCCTACAATCGAGGAGCGTGCTTGAGAAGTGTATGAAAGTTAACCATTCAAATGTGTTATGTCGGAGCGGAGGAGTACGAATTTACAACCTCTGTCTACCGCTGCGTAGAAACAGTACGACTGTAAGTTAGTTTTTTAGTTTCCATTTGGAGCCCAAGCATAAAATGATATTTGAAAAATTAAAAAATCATTAAACTTTTAAAAAACAAGGAGAGATTATTTTTCAGAAAACGGTCAAAAATATATTTTTTTATTTTTTGAAATATATTTTATAATTTATCTTTAATATTAATAATTAATATTATTTATTAAAAATAATTGAACTCCAAGAGGGTTATAAAAAAGAACAATTACGTTTCATAATTTAATTTTCAGCAAATAAATACATTTTGTATTTATTAAATCTTTGTGCCATTAATATGTTTGCCAGTTCTGTAAATATGGTGATTTTCAATTGTATTGTTTATCGGGGTAAGTTGTATGACTTTAATTTGCTGCAAAAGAGTTGCGATTTCCCTATTTATATTCTCGAGAGCTAGATGTCGCAGTTTTGAGATGTTCTTTCTGTGTGTTGATGTTTTTCATGTATTTTATCTCCCTGTGAGCGATATTGTGTATAAGTTTTAGTATTTCAAACATTGTTTCGCTATTGATATTAAGTTGAAGTGTTGTTTTATAGACTGTTTCGGTTGGTGCCAGATAGATTGCTTTAAAACAAATTTTAGCCGATTGAGGTGGCATCATGGTAGCATAATTAATATAAGTTTAAAATGAAATTTCTACGAAAATAATTCACCAGTGCGGGTACATATATGTTTACTTGAGTTTTTTTTTGTAGTATATTCATTCATTTATTTAAAAAACATTATAATGGAACTTGAAACATCTGGTGCACGTATGTCGTGAGTCATCTTCTGGTAAATGATATATTGAAGGTGTTAAAAAATACGTCCAACGTTACGGCGAAAAAAAAATGAAATCAGATCGCTCAGAATCGTGATTGTCGTTTCTTTATTGTACACAGCTTTTGTTTTGAATTTTTTCTTTTTGTTAATTGTATTCAAGTATAACAACTGATCTAAAAGTCTTTATTTCTGTTTAATAAATGTTATGAATTAAATTTACATGAACTATGTCCTAAGTTTATGATTTTAAATATAAATAAAAATTAGCAGAGGTAATTAGGTTCTTTAAGACTTTTAAAATTTAATCAAATCACGATTAACCTAAAGAAATAGAGCATCCAGTTCCTTTTAATGGATTCATCCTAGAATGATTTCAGGAATACATTTCAATTTTATTACATTTCTCTCTACACACCCTCGCCATTATGGTAATTATGTTTCCCGGATTTAATTCAAAATATTATATGTTATATATGTGCATATATATTAATATTATACATCATAACATATTTATATTTTTTTCAATATATTAATTTGAATAGTTTACATTTTAACAAGTTCTCTCCTATATCGAATTATTTTTTCTTTCTATAATTTATTTTTGATTTTTATAAATTGCAATTGTTCTTTATTTGATGTTTTTATTTTTTCATCATCAATGAACGGTTTGGTAATATGTTGAAATTCGCAGTGACGGTGATTCTGTCGTTGTGACAGAGTCATTAGAAGAACACCAGGAAAGTAAAATATATAAATAATTATTCCAAAACTATCAGCTTTCGAATGTTGGTAAGACGAAGATAATAATGTTAAAAGCCTACATTCTTCCGAAACATGTTAATGCCATTGAGATGTGTCATTTGCCGGTCACCATTTTGGAATTTGAAATATATACCCAAAGCTGAAATTCCACAATATTCCAAACAAAACTTTTGAATCATTGCGCCCTCCTCCTGACCTTTAGTGCCGAAACTTGGACACGTACAAAGGTCTTCATCCAGTTTAAGGTGACCCACCGAGCCACGGAATGGACTTCGCTCGGAATGTCGTTGCGGGGTAGAATCTGGAATGAGCTGTGGAACCGAGTAGAAGCTTTAGTGTATGGAAGAACCAATATTGCATTCACATTAGAAAATTTTATTCAGTTGATGCATAGTTTTTGATAATTAAAGCGTGCATCGTTTAATATACGAATATTTTATAAAAATTGTGTTGTTTAGTTGTGTTGCGGTACCAAAACAAGCTAATTTATCGTAAATTTATTATTAGATGTCCTTTTTCACCTTCATTAGATTTTTAATAAGTCTAAGCTTATTATTCTAAACATTATTCAACATTTTGGCCAGACTTATTTGTGTTTTTCTAATATTTTGAGAAACTTTATGTTTAATATCTTTTTAAGAAATATCTATAATCATATAATAATTTTAACGGGGTCCATATAATTAATTTTCATATAAAATGAAATTATATGTGACAATAAAATGAAAGTAATTAATTTACGAAGTATTCTTTGTTTACAGTTTTTATATTTAATGTGTTGTAAAAGAGAAGGCGGATTAATTATTTGTTTCTAGAAAAATTATGAATATTTTTTTGTTTTGCTAATGTGTAGTTTCTTGTTTAGTTATCTGCTCCGCATTTGGTCGCAGATCCCATCTAACTATGTCACGCTATCTACGAGGATAAAAAGGACTTTCGAATATTTTAAGTATCTGTATAAAAATTTATTATATAAGATTTTTTTGTACATTTTTCAAACAATTACTCAATAGAATTAAAGTCTTTCATTGTAGATTGTAATTATAATAATTAGTTTATGTCAAGGTAAAACATACATTAGCTGGTTCCGTATATTTTTTAGACATTTTGAATGTGGTGTATCTGATTGATTGATTTTATTGAGTACCTGATTGTTAGGTAAACATGACATTTTACCTTTGACAAAATATATCGAAATTTGGAATATTTTAATTAGTCCTATGTTCTTAGTACAAGCTCGTATTAATAGTTAAAGTATTGGTAACACATCTCAATTTTTTTATATTTAGAAATGTAGGTAGGTCCTTGATATACTTATGTTTTTATAATTATTAATTGCTCGGATGCCACCATCTCGTGTATGCAAAATAATATTATCTTTATTATTTAAAATGTTAATTATTTCAAATGTCCAGTTTCCATAAATTTATTATCAATATACTCGACAATGTTATTGTACTTTTTACAAGTTTTTCTCCGCATAATCAACAAAAACTTATAAAGTAAGATTTACAAAAGTGAATACATCCTAGAGACATAAATAATCTCCGCAGCTTGCATCCCTAACGGGTGCGGGTTTCACCTTTGAAGTCGCTACTCGCTACTCGCTACTCGCTAGACGGTAAGACGGGTTCACTTGAGTGAGATAAGCACCTAGATAGGAGAGGGTGAAGGGTCACAACTCGGCGGGCGGGGTCAAATTTGCCCCACCCCCGTCCGGCTGCTAGGGGAAGTAATTAGTGGAGGCCGCAGCGCCGGCGGCGGAATTAGGGGAAGCCCGGCGATAACTCGAATGCTAACAATCAATAAACTTACATTACCATACGTACTCGCCGATCTTTGCTACGTTACCTAGCAATACTTTATTTGTTTAGCTCTCATCAGGAACGCGCGTGTACGAAGTGCATCGATTGATATATGGCGAAAATAGTTTATTTTTATTTATTTATACTATTTTATTATATAATTATTTTCGATTAAAATTATAAGTATTGTATAGTAGATTTTATTTAACCACTGTGAAAAAAAATTAAAATCATCTTTTAAAAAAGGTGCTTCAAATATTACAAATAGCACAGCGGATTCTTTTCATCCGTTAGATCGTACACTCCTTACAATCGTGCTATTGTAATTTGCCATTTTGGATTCTTAAAATTTGAAGTAAATTTTTCCAATGATAGATTTTTTACATTTGTTGGATAGCAAATTTGTTTTTTTTCAGCATAAGAACCATACTTTTTAATTTTATTATTCGAAAGAATGAAGATGTATTAACATTAAACAAAATAACAAAACCGTTGTTATTACGATTAAGAAAGTGTTACCAATACATCAATCTTAACAGCTGTTTACCTCTCCAAAGGCGTTGTCAAACGGTTTAAGCGTTTTGTTTGTCAACATTGCTAATGATTTTGTTGTGCTAGCTACCCCCGTGGGAATATTTCTGAAATATACAAACTATTTTAACTGTGGCATTGGCTCATATTAAATAATATATGTCATTTTATTATCTTTCTGTATAGGGGTTACTTATAATATATATAAATGTATATATATATTTAATACATTCAATATTTAATGTGTTCAGATCAGAGTCCGTGTCGAGATGGATAGTATTTTCTCTATATAATTTACATTCGTTTTTTTTATCATTTCAAATACGTTGGTTACAGTGCTCAAGCAATAAAAAAAATATATGTATAAACTATTGAACATGTTAGATAGATCATTAAGGCTGTAATAAATAGTATTTAACATTTTTTATAAGAAAAATAGAAATAAAAATAGTCAATTCATGCATACATTTGTCACAAAAACTCAAACAATATGAATTTAGCTACATAGTGTAAAAACTTAAAAGTATAATTTATGTTCAAATATTTTTATTACGTCTCGGTAATCGTAAATCATTACACCAGATTTTTGTTCAGATTCTTTTTATGTCATTCCTGTATTCAAATTATGCACCTATTGTTTCAAACACCCAATATAATACGATATCCGTATTAGTGAAGAGCTAAACCGTTATTTTAACCGTGATTATCATCTAATGATGATTGGTAACTGATTATCTGTAATTCGCTGAGCAATCAGTGCTACACTAGAAACTGAACCCGCGGCAATTAAATCTCCGCTACCGATCATCCTTACAATCAAATACCATTCACAATTGAGTCGTGAAGTGGTTCAACTGCAAAGTGACCAAATGGAGATACATGGAATTGAAAATGCGACAAAATTAAATATTTTTATTTCTTTAATTTTTTTTATGTATTAACATCAATAGAATTATATAAGGTTTATATCCCTATACATTAAATAAAGTCAACATAAAATAATTAATTTGAGCGTATTTGTGTATGTAACTTAAAATATGACATTTTTAATTTGGGCCACTCTGCCGCTGTGCGACCCAATTACAGACGCAACAACGGTTTAGCTCATTTTTCTTTCGTTCAGTCGAGGGTCACAGTTGGACCTTAAGTCCACTAACCTAAATATTATAGAACTTCGGAGACGCTACCATGGAATAAATACAATAAGCATTCATCAACAATATTATTCGTTAATTGTATTTAAACACTCACCTAGTATAGATCTTTCAGGTCTCACATATTTATTATAGAAGCACAAGGATTGTGAGTATACCTCTGTAATGGTGTATGTAGAACATCTTTTATTCAGTTTTAGCATTATTCCACGTTAAATTCCATCTCTGAAATATGTATATAAAGTCTGCCAAAGCGTCAACGGGCGGGAAGAGAGCCAGTCACATCAATTACAAAATACCTTTTAAACTTGCATTACATACTTTACCTAAATTATTAAAATAACATCTGTTTATAACGTGATTTATATTTCGTGTATTTATTCCATTTGAGCCATTGAAATGGGGTATTTTTTAATTTTAGTACTCACTGCAAGTTTGTAAATGTTTGTTTATACCTTGTGCATGCATACTTACAGTTTGCGTACATGCTTCCCTTAGAGTCCGATATTTCATCAGTAATCTTGTTCATAACATGCAACCTTTAGAGGTGATAAAAATAACCCAGACTAGTACTCAGTGGAATCCATAAAATAATATGTATTTGACATTTGCATTCACTTCTTCAACTCTCTTCTAGTATACGTTAGATCTCTTGCAATTGAAAAATCTTTGTGCTGAAAGATTTTCCGATTTTTTATATGGCGTAGTTGACATATTAATAATGTTACTGCTCTTTGGTTATTTTTTTAATCTTTTGTTTCTATCCCAATAATAATAACACATTTATTTTCTTGAATGTAATAAATGTTCTTGCACAAATAGCACTTCGTTGAGAACTTCGGCGTTTTCGAAACCAGGCGTCGAAATTATAAATAAAGTGACAAGTCTGACAGAGACATGCGACTCCGGAATAGCACAAACTTTTTTTTATTAAGATTCTAAATTTCCAAAGAACAGATTAGTGTAATCAATCTGTGATCAAAGTTTTGACTAAACGATTATCTTCTTTTGGAGGCCCATCAATCTTGATTTATAATTAGATTAATAAAATAAGTTTTCTGTTAACTTCGTAGTTGGTAAAATTTAAACTACGTTTGTGATTATTCTTCTCTGATTTACTTCGTAATAATATTTAATATCCAATGTAAAATTAATTTAGAAATAAATGATTCAACTTAAATTTAAAAATTTAAATTTCACTTTTGGATGTAATGATATTAGACAAATTGTGGGATGTATAATGGATCACTAATCGATGCCATTCTATACAAATTTAAGCATTCTATGACGGAGACAGCGATAGCGATTGACAGCGCTACAATATGTATTTTGTGTCTGGGATTGGCGGCCATTTTACCACCATGCAATATCAGAGCGCTGCGTTATAATGATTTCTTCTTTCATATTTAAGAAGTGCGTTCTTGTTAGTAGTGTCCTGAACACCACCTCGAAGTTGTCTGTAGGTGTGTGCAATCGCCTTGCTCATTATTATTATCATGTTTTTTGTCCTGCTCTTCTTTCTGTCTTCTTCCTTCTCTCAATCTTTCTCTCCAGTACATTTCTGAGGAATGTGTTGTGTCTAAGAATGTGTTCTATCCATTGGCACTATCGATTTTCAATGGTGTCAATTATGTATCTCTTTTCTTATAATTTCCTCAGAATATCGTCATTTATAATTCTTCTTCGCTCTGCTACTCCTTAAAATTCACTTTGCGATATTAGTCTGGGGAGGAGCAGCAAACAAATTATTAGAGTCAGCTGAAAAGCACAAAAGGCAATTTTTCGGATTATAAATAGTCAACTTTTTAGATATTTATCGGATCATCTTTACATCCTTTTTAAAGTGTACAATGTTCTAGACGTAAGACAAATTTATTTGTTGAAACTTGTCACAATATTTCCATTCGAACAATAATACTCACCCAGCAATAAATCACGGTCACAACACAAAACAATGAGTAAACAATTACACACCAGTTCCAAGAGCAACAGTGACATACTATTAACGTTTCACTTAGAACTAACTATATATCGTTTACTTATTAAAAAATAACTCAAATATGGACTAAGCGTATGATCCAGTTGGGTAGAGATCAGTCGGAAGCAGCGCTGTCCAACATTCCTGCTTAAACTCAACACAATGTATTAATTATTCATTTTAGATTTGCAACGCATTCATAATATTTTTTATTGTATCGCTATAAATTTACTCGTTTTAATAAAATAACAACAGCATGAAAAAAAATCGTCTACTCTAACACAGACGGCAGTCTAGCAAAGTAGCCAGGACAATGCTATGTCTATCAGAGGTGCATACCTATCGTATCCCACTCAATAAATTAGTAAAGTTAATGGCAATGTAATTGAAATATGTGTATAATATTATTGTGAGAGCTCTGTTGTAAAAAAATATAAATATAAAATGTATGTCAAATAAAGTTTATTTAATCTTATCACATCTAAAATGCTTCCAACCTATTTATTTATAACTATAAATCATTTATTAATTTTTAAAATGGTTAGTTACTCCACATTTTAACATGGAATGTGTTTTATCGGAGGCTCTCTCAGAACGTGAAATATATATTCATATTTAAAATAGATTTAAAATATTTCGGTACATTTTGTGAGAGGTTAACGGGCAGACTGTAAGTATACGGATTTTCAGTATCTCGGTTTACCTCAACGTGGAAGATATATATGAAAAAAACATAGTTTATGCATATGTGGTATAATACATGTGTCTGAGACATGTTTTTGTTCTTTGGGTTTTTCATAACGCTTTGAATATATCTAAACTCCTGGTCCTGGCCAAAGGGATACATTTTATTTTTCATCACCCCTTTTATTATTTATTTGGTTATTTGATATGTCGAACTGTTATTTCTATTTTTAATTTGAGCTTTCCTATGTCCAATTGAAATATAATTTTAAATTGGTTTAAAAAGGCTTCCAGTATATATTTTATCCCAATTTGATAATTTACTTTTGACACCGTAATTTTCCATGAAAAATTTCCCGAGAAAACCTTGTCCCATGGGATTACGAGTCTACTTTATAATATTAAATAATACACATTTTTAGGTATAAAAGATAGGAATAAGTTTATTTTTATGAAACAATAAATAATATCTGCCATCACATCGTTTCTCGCGGGAATAGGCACTAAAGATACAACGCCCTCCTCTCCATACATCTTCTAATGCTCGTTAATAGTTGTTGAGTCTTCTAGTCGAGCCTCCATTTTTTATTAACCGGAGCGTATTACATTTATGATCAGCTTAATAAAAACGTTTAATTTTAATGAATGCTGTAAATTCGGCGAATATTGTAATGTTGCAATTCTCAGAACGCAGTTCTTTGATAATTAATTAAAACATATTAGTTGAATTATTTAGAATGACGGCTTTAAAATGAAATAAAAAATGTCTTACTAAAATAAAAATAAATTTGAAAATTCGGCGTCAAATTAAATGGTTAATGTAGTGCAATGGGTAATTCATTTTTCGCACGATATGTTTTGGGTTCTAATTCTGATGATTTTTTCGATAGATATATTTTTCAGTGTCTTTCTAGATTTATCTATAATATTTTGCTTCAATAAAGACATCTTAATTCTCAACCTTATCTGTTTCCTTTCCTTCAATATTCTCCTTATATACGTTCTGATCATTATTTCATAACCCACGTATTTCAGGTGTCCAAATAACTTAATCCTGACTTTCTAAATCTATTATCTTTTAATTTATTTCGAATTTATTGAATGACGAAACTTTACACAGATAATTTTAATACATTTTATATTTAATTATTCACGATTCGTATCGTTAAAAATTGGCTACGTAGAATTTGAAAAAAATAAAAACAATTTATGTTATCACAGTGAATTAAAAAAAAAACTAAACTAATATATATTTTAAATATGAATTAAATATATTAATTATAAAGATATACATATAAAATCAATTTTATCGAAAAATATTGTTGTTGCGCCACCGGGATTCGAACCTGGATCTCTTTCCTAGCCGGGGAAGGTGCTTTATCCAACTAAGCTACAGCGACATTATTTTTAGCGACAATTTTCGACCCTATATGTTACCTTTTTGATATTAATACATTTAATCGTTCCATCATTTGACAGAGCCATCTAACTTATTTTTACAGAATCTCAAATACCTTTGAGTAAACTGATAGCAGACGCCAGAATTATCAATTCATTTTTATTAAATTTTGGACACATTGATACAACTTTATTATTTAGGAGAACACATAAGAATGTGTTCTCCTAAATAATATATATTTGTTTTTATATACGGGATTTTATGTTTTGACGTCATCTCGTTTCAGTGCGAATAGCTATTCATCGGGAGAGGATTAAATAAATTTGAAATATCTAATTTTGTCATTACTTCAATTTACGTACTCAATGAGTCAATCATCGTCTGGAAAGTGATTTTAAAGTCTGCGTTATGATTATGAGTTAACATTAAACGCTATGAAACTAAAAAATATTTTCCGCTGTCACTTCAAGTTTCGTTCAATCGGTAGAAACCGAGTCCCAAAGCTCGGTGTCAGGGTGAAATATAATGCTTTTGAAAACATTTTTAGAAATAACCAGTATTATTTATGAGACTGTTGTTCTTTCAAAATGCTTGATTAACTTCCAAAATTTATAATTTACCTAATGTAAGACCGCCTTTCTAAAGACGTAAAATATTTAGTCCTTAATTTTTATCAAAATTATGGTGTGTCCCTATTATAACAAAAATAAGATTTGACAATATGATGATGACAAATGAAAATCTAGAAATAATAACCTTACATTTGTATAATTATTAATATCTAATGTTTTTTTAGGTATAACTCCAAGTTGACTCAGTTGGCATTGCCTTCGGTGGTATTCGAACCGAGATACCGCGGCTCCGTGCGGAACCTGGTGTACGCTGATCAGCCAGGATCTGCCCCACGTAGGCAGGAAGCGAGGCAGCCGAGAGACATCAAGGTTTGGACAGATTTCATTACACTCTTTTTTTTTCATTGGAACTGCGAAAGTAAAATACGGGAGTGTATAAAATCTGTGGAAGAATGTAAAAATATATATTTTCTTCTTTTATTTAGAATTTCGCCGCTGAATTCAGACACCATCCACGACCACCGTATGACCGACCATACCCACGTGACTTCATTATTCAGTCATGCGGTCTATGTGTGTATCCAAACCATACTCGTATATGTATAATAATACACAATTCTTCATTCTGTGTGACATTACTATTACATTAATCTCGGCTATACTTTACACAGCATATATAATAACGTACTCGAGACGGGTTGTGTGATCAGTAGTAACTTTTTACTATACTAGTAGTAGAAAACAGATTGTTTAATCGATCTTATAAAAATATTTACTTCTCGAAATTATGTACATTCAGTAGTAAACTAATTTTACTCTCCGATATCCAATAGTAAAAATGTGAATCGATGGTTAAATATGGCGGACTTTTCACAGCTGTTTCAAAAGTCATCTGTCACATGTATACTTTGAAAGAATACGACAATTAATTATTCGATATCCCGTTATTGATGATGATCTCGTTGTTTAATATACATCAGCACATAATCAGAAAAACTTTCGCCACCGAAGGGATAGGTCTCGAACGCAGGGGCGAATAAAGCCACAAATAAACCATACAATAAAGCATTTTTCATGATTATTCGCTTTGCCACACAGAGAGATGAGATTATCTTTGACAGTACTAAATTTGACGTACCAACAACCCGAAATTAACAAAGTTACTACAGATCACACAACCGGCCCTCAATCTATTCTATGGGTGGATCTGCATAAATTTTGTTCGATAATGTTGAAGCTGTGAATAAAAAGTTTGTACCGTTATGGAAATTCACTTTTGATTTGTTATCGGAATATTTGACTACTATCGATAATATCTTATTTAGTACATATTGGTGATTAGCATTTATTTAAATCGCCTCATAAATAACGCGAAAATAACTGGAAAACTCAAATTGAATTTTAAATATAAATTTCTCTGTTAAATGGGTTGCCCATTAACATGCCTATTATTCATAAAACAAAATAATAGACTTATTTTTTTTATTATTGTGGTCACTGCTAAAAAAACATATATTACATAAAAAAAAATCCATATATTAAATAAAAAACCAAGTTTTAA
This sequence comes from Eubasilissa splendida, assembly GCA_031772225.1. Lineage (NCBI taxonomy): Eukaryota > Metazoa > Arthropoda > Insecta > Trichoptera > Phryganeidae > Eubasilissa > Eubasilissa splendida. Next base: position 28,538,669 of record CM062861.1, on the reverse strand, counting down.
TATCTTTAAAATGGTTGAGATTTTGCACATATGCTTTACATCTTCGACTTAAATATTAAAAAAGTATCCATTCCTAAAATATTGTGGATCTTTTGTTTTCTCAAGGGTTATTAGGGAGTCACTCATTCTTCTTTATAATCGCTTTCCCACTACATTATTTATTTACCTATTTATGTTAACGATTTCGTCTTTATTTACCTATTTTAACGTTTCCCTGGCACACTTCAGTGTCGACACGGTGAGTATTCATTATGGATCGTCAGACGCAATATGATCTTATATGTTTCCGACAACGATTGGATCGAAAGTTTCCATTATATTGTTTCAATTTGAAAAGTTTAAGGCTCTGGTGCCGTTATTTAAAACACGATTTGAAAGATTGAAGTTTATAGTCGTTTTGACAATAAAAAACATTAAGAAAAATTTCAAAACATTTTTTTCAAAATAATACAAGAATAACATCACTTACAGGGGAATGTTCAAATGAATAAAAAAGGAGGTGTATATTGTGGAAGCAATCCAATTTGAAAAAAGTCGCTCACACAATTGTCACCCCTTATGAATATTATAACATCTCCATAAGGGTGGAAATAGCTCGAAAGGGTTGATGTTTGTATCCGAATTCCGCCATTGCGCTACACTTTCTGTCAAAGTAAATAACGATTTTCTGACTTCAAGAAAAATACACAAGATTAAACAAATTTTTAAAATAATGTTTTTGAATATTCCTCCTACATATCATATATTATCTTTTTCATTATGATTTATATTCTAGTGTAGTGCTGTAGCTGTAACGTTTACGCTATTTAATATGCGTGTTATATATTATAAAAATTAACGAAGGTTGTATTAATTATATACACACAATGAAGTCATGATTGTAATAATTGATAGTAAGATAAAAATTTTAGAAAGAATTACACTAAATCTAAAAACTTTTAAATGGAAAATATGTGCCTAATTAAAATCAGTAAAACCAGCAAATTAAGTTTTGTCGAGCAAACGTAAGAGAAGAACGAAACCAGAACTACGCTGGCAAGACTGGACTTTGGTGGAGAAAAGAATTGGACCGATTTGTCAGGTTTATACTAATAATAATAATAATATTGGATAATATAGCGCCATTTTCGTAAAAAAAATCACCCTAAGTGCGCTTAAAACATACTGTTTATAATCCTACCTTTGTATTTAAAATTAAAAATTGTTAATTTTTTTTGAAAAGGTGTGTTTTCAGTCTCTTCTTAAAACAAGTCTCTGATACACTACTTCTTATGGCAGACGGTAAATAGTTCCACGCTTTTGAGCCTGCCACCGCAAATGTCCGTTCACTAAACATAGACTTTTGGCAACGGCTGGTCGGTTCTTTAACCCTTCCTGCGGTTGAAATAGAGGCTGACTTGAGAGTTTGACGTTCACTTTTCAAATTTTCTGAAGATACAGAAGCGCCATGTTAGGTATTGTCTTGTACATCAACCAGCACAATTTAAATTCAACTCTTTCAAGGAACCGGAGCCAATGTAGCTCATGTAAAAGTGATGTTACGTTATGAGAGAATTTAGAAACTCCATATATTATCCGTGTTGCCGCGTTTAGAATGAATTGTAGTCTATTTAGCTGAAAATACACGCGTGACACCACAAATTCATTTATAAGTAGACAGGCTACCTCAGGAAAAATATATTTCCGAATACTTTTAATTCTGTCTTAGGTGATGGCACTGCATGCACTGACAGTTTTGCTGATTTGTGCATTCATTGAAAGATCTGAATTAATGTGTACGCTTAACAACGTAACTGTAGATTTAGCTTCGCAGACATTAATTCCTGTATTAAGTGTTGCTGTCCATAATAGCTCTAATTTTGAATGGATTCAATGTACCTAAGTCTGTTTTGTGACATCCACTCGCCTATTTTCTCTACGCATCTTGCAACTCTTCCCTTTAATACTTCTGTCTCATCCGGCTTATATAAAAAAAAATTAACATATCGTTTGCATAACACTGGGGCCACAACTTTGACAATATTATTATATAGTCCATATCTTTCGTACATAAAATATACAATAGTGGTCCGAGAACTAAACCTCGAGGTTCCCCGATGTTAGAAGTAGATGTAGGAAAGGTTGAATTTTGAAATCGCACCGATCGGGATCTATTTCAAAGATATGATTTAAAAGAGCGAGCAGAACGAGATGCCCCGAGTCAGTAAGTGTTATAATGTCAGCCAGAACTCACACAACCTCTGCATCTGTACAATGATGCCGTCTGTATGAAGATTTAATTTTGAGAAATAAGACATTTTCTCTTAAATACATATTAAGACGACATAATACAACCTTTTCTATGATTTTTGAGAAAAGTGGCAGATTAGAGACCGGGTTATAATTCATGAGGTCTTCGGGGTCTAGTTGAGCACTTTTCAGTAGTGGAGTTACGTGCGCCATTTTTATATAGTCTGGAATACTTGATATTTCTAAAGATTTGTTCAGTAAATTTACCAAAAATTTAACATTTTCTAAATAATAAACAAACTCTCAGAATGAAAGTAAAGGCGAATACTGACAAAAGAAATCTATTTTTCAACATAATACCTAAAATACACAATTATTCCAATAATATGTAACATTTTGATTACGCAAGAATACATTCATTCATGAATAATGCATTGACGTTTAAAGAAAGCCAAAATCCGTCGAACAAATATGTTCCAATCTTAGATATGAAAACGGCTTATTCGGCAAAGTCGACTGCGGGACTTTCTAGTTGCCGGTAGTATTTCATTCGAGGGGTAGTTCACCCGCCCCGGCCCATCGCCGCCCCCTGAGGGGTCGGGGTGCTGTAAGGACCGCAAGACGTGACCCACAATTCAAATTGGCTTTTTAAAAACTTCCGAAGCCTTCGGACCTGTGACCGAGTAATGCAGTAACCCCTCGAGCGATCGCACGGGCGGTGAATTCATTTTAATTTATTAATTTATTGCCATTAGCGCATCGCGGTATTTTTTATTTCTTTATAACTTGAGTCTTGCGTTGCAAATATATATATTATATATTATAAGGTTGTCAACCCTTGATCCCATTTTATTTTTAAATATAATCATCATAAGACACTGGCATCTTTTTTTCTATTCAGTCTGCGCTAATTATTATGCTTTTTTTGATATTAAGTCCGATGCTTTATCATAGTTATAGAGGTTAAGACTGAAAATTATATTGTATTTAAAAAAAAAGAAGCTTCTCTTTGTTACCTCATTTACCGAGAACTCATGATACATAATAACATAAGTAATTACTACATGATCTGAACATGTTTATTTTATCTCAGGAATATGTAGATTCTTTCATTGGAATATTGTATAGCAATTCAGAGGAATTTTCATCAAGTAACAACACATAAAGTTATATAAAAACATATATAATAATAAAGTAGGTTTAACGGTATAAAAATGCAATAAATGGATAATCGAATAAAAATGAGCACTCACTACTAGTAGGAGAAAGCTACAATATCTTCAGACTTCAATACTAAATAGGTACTCTTTGCAATAATATTATAAATAGTTCTACAACAATAACTATTAAGTATTATTAAATGTGACACACTTGCAGGATATAAAGATTATTTAAGTATGAATGTCCTATTAATTGTCAATAATGATTTTAAGACAACATTTCTGTGCACAGTTACACAACATATAATATTTAGTAAAGAAATTATTAGAAATGTCATATGAAGATGATTTTATATGGAGTTTAACAGTAAAATATGCAGTAACGAAGTTATAAAAATGTCCATAATGTTTATATGAAGAAATACTAATACTTCGGCAAGGTTACATAACATATATTAAGTAAAGAAATTATTGTAAAAGTCGTATAAAGATCCTCTTAGGTGGAGTTTCACAGTAAAATATTCACATAATTTCAAATGTTTCAAGATATATTCTTCAAGACAATTGTGGTTGTAAGCTCCAAGAAATAAATAAGTTCAGAATGAAAGGTAAGAAGTTACACAAATACTCAGAATGCTTAAAGCAACAGTCCAGTCCAGATATTTAAAATAAACTATGGCGAATGTACCTCACAAATTGTTCGACATGAATCTCACTCGGCGTGTCTCAATATGCTAATCATTGTTGATTCAGAAGTAGTTCGAATATTTTTGGGACGGAACGTAACCGGAGACAAAAAGAGTATGTCATGTCAGATTTATGTCAATGTCTAACGTAAAATACAGTGAAAATCATCAAAAATTAGCTTTTATCCCCTGTGATATTGTACATTTAGTGTCGAAAATAAATAAATATATTACTTAAAACAGCACTACCAGCGCGACTACCGTTGCAAAACATAAAATACTAAAATAATATGCAATGTATGATTACATGATTAGAGACAATATGAAATAGCCACAGACCAGTAGATTAATAGATATGAAATAAAGTGTACATATGGGAGAGGGGTTCAGAACATTAGTTGCAAGACAAGGGGTACTCTTTATACATATCATTTGTGGAAACATAAATCCGATAGTTTATGACACATTTATGCAACAGTAAAAGTATTTACTCTTCCAAAATTAAATCTTTGCATAAACAAGACGTATTTTGTACATTAATGCATATGCGTTTAAATTTTCGTTCCAATCGAGTCATATATTTAAAACAAGTTGCGGAGCTATTTGATTGCGTAAGTGGAACCAAAGTGATCACGTGAGTAACACCAAAATGAAAATATTGCAATAAGGAATTTCCGTTAGTTCATGTCTATATATTCGGTAGTCTGTGGAAATAGCCAATTTTGTAGTTATTGTGTAGAATTTAATGTACTCGTAGGGCATTTTTAGCTATACGTATAAAATATTATTTTATATCTATTAAATTTAAAACGTGTTATTTTTCTTGTTTATCTTGTATAATAATGCGTAATACTAAATGCGGGAAAAGTTGCGGCCAAAAATAATGATGAATGAACATTAACTAATGCAATTCAATTAGTATGCGACAATATTTTACTTGTAAGAAACGGAACGTCCCACCGCGGTTGTGTCTACGTGACTTTGGAATGTCGGTAGTTCTTGTTTCTTATGTCTACATTTTTCCTGGTGGTTTAATATGTGTTAAAATGGAATGCAATTTAGAAGTGTCCTCGTGTACTGGCAGACCGCCTCTCCGCTCGCCCTATCGGAACTCAGCATTTATGATTCGCGTTTTTAAAATAAGCGCGCGGTATTGAAATGCTGTCGCTGGTAAATGTTTTACACTGTTCTTTATTATAAATAGAAATCACCGATTGCTTGTCGCTCGGTTTAGTGAGCGGCTGTTGTGGCCGCTTTGCGGACAATGGTACTCGCTGCGCGTCTACGGCCAGTGTTTACGGAATTGGTAAAACTGAAAAAATAAGACACTCAAATTACACATCTAGCCAGCTTCATATAACAAGGCTGAGGTTTCTGTGATGCGTAATTATGTACTAATGACCTATTTAATAAAACTTATTTGTCAAGAGTCTTATTACGTAGTTGTTTACGTCATTTTTTTAAGTTAAGTTGTTCTACGGTACAACAATTCTTTCTGTTTGAAAATATATAATGGTTTTAATATTTACAAAACAACAATATGGTTTTCACCACTTCAAAGGTATCATTTCATAATGTTGTATTCATGATTTACTACTTTGATTGGCCAAATAACAAGGAAAGCCCTAGCTGGCACAAATCTTTTATATAGTATTGAATACAATTTTATTTATTTTAATTATTTATTAGAAATATGAAACCCGTCAATAACGACGGAAAATCATTTCCATAACCTTAATTGTTTGAACGAGGGGTTGGGGAAAACAAGATATAAAAAGGGTGGAAGGAATTTGGTACAAGGACATGATAGTGAGGGTAACAGGGGAGCTCAAAGGACAAACCAAATACCAGGAAGATACACGACCTACTTGAGAGTTGCTCCTTTGGGTATCTGGATTTTCATCTTACACTGGGGCCGCAGGTCTTCTGGCTTCAGAACACGTATTCCGTTGTTTCGCACGAAGTACTCTTGAACACACAGCGATGGTGATAGTGCGAAGTGTCATCTGACCACCACGAACAATAGAAATATGAAAACACTAATCGGCGTTTCAATAGATTACCCACAATAGTCAGTCTGATGAGCTCGATAGCATGACGTCAATTTCACGGTAGTCTAACGAACTCTGATCAACTCCGAAGGTCAAACGTTAACTCACCGCCAATTTATCATTCCCACACAGCAGGAAGATAAAAAAGTGTTCTGGGGGAAACAGGTAGGTAACAGAAATGTACCATTTTAATGTCGCGTCCACGTGTAATGAAATTATAAAAGTAATATTTTAAGTAAGTATTCTGTAAACAAATTCTACAAATGGTATAATGTGAACTGTGTTATTAAATTACTGCCCGTGTTTACGTAGAGATAGAAATAGGTAATTAAGATCCATAAATTCCTGAAACATGTCTTTCATTTCTTCCACATATCTGTACATCATATTACATAAACTTATTCCGCCAGATTAGTTTACAAATTAGTTATGCTGGTCATGCCAGGTCCTAAATATATATGGTATAAACATGTATACATTGCAACAGGGTCAGGCCAAGTAACATGAATATATTATATTTGTATTAGAAAAATGCTAAATACGTTTAAAAAACGTTAAGAATAAAATCTGTTTGTCATTCATAAAAATCAGTATAAACAAAATTTGAAAACAATCGAATAAATATTGCAGAAATCTTTGATCGCAGCAAATATCAAACAAACTTAAAATGGAAATAATTTTTGTAGACAGACATTGTGTTTGCTAAAATATTATAAACATTTCATATTTGATAACAAAACGCTATGATCTGATGTAAAAAAAGCTTTTCGAGTGTCCTTTGATCTGTTTTTCTGCACCTACCCTAAACAACTTCTAGTTTGGAAGTATCCCGAGCCCCCCGGCCAGTGTGGAAATAAGTCGGTGATAACTGTACGCTTTCGGTACAAAATATGCTTTCGGAAATCTTTGATGTTCCTTTGAGCTCTTGGGGAAATTTGTACCAGCGAGAACCTGCTGTGTATACATGTCGGGGATTTAGCCAACTGTATTGTGAATTATAGCGGGAACATTTTATTCCGAGTGTAGGGGCTTATAAATCAAAAAAATATCGATGAAAGAAAAGATTTTGTTCCATAAAATAATGTGTAACGATTTATTGAAGTATTTTTTGAAACCTATTCATTTTATTCCCTAAAGTGATGGGCGTAACATACAAAGCAACGTAGGTACTTTATTGATACACCCGTAAAAATATAATTTTTATGTTTGTGACTATCAAATATTTTGCTTTTATAACTTGCACGAAATGAGCAAATGGAATAATAGGCATACCCCGCGTTAGAACCGATACTGCCTCAGTGTTTTTATATAAAAATGTAATGTAGAAATGGTTAGGTACAGGGTGAATATTAGGTTCCAGGCCGATATTGTTTTTGAATAACTAGGAAATGAAACACATTTTTTTAATTTAGTTTTTATGGAATATATCGGCCAAGCAGCCGCCTCTGGCAGTGGCACCATTTTTTTCGTAACATTCTAGCACACTTCGTGTGTTATTTTATGCGCGTTTTATTTCGAGTATCTTTACAGAAAATAGTTGAGAGCCGTCAAATCAGGTAATTGAGGAAGCCAGTTCATATCACCACTTTTTGACATTATGCGGCCGGTAAAAAATTCTCGCAAAATTTCAAGCGTAACTCAGGCTGTGTGTGAGGTGGCACTGTCCTGTTGAAACCGCATATGTTGCAGGCCACCAAGAACTTTTCCAACATGTGACTGTAGCGATCACCATGAATGGTTATAGCGTTGCTATTAGTATTTAGATTAAATGTTTTAATGACTTCAACACGTTCTTGAGCGTTAGATATTCTATAAATAATTGTAATCAACTATTCTCTACGATCATCAAATTCTTACTGACAAATATCCGCCAAACTAAAATGGCGGCCAAACAAAATCGACCTGGAACCCTATACATAAGGTGTTAGTCACCTTAAATTGTAAGATATGGTTCGGGGCCATTCTCCATAGTTTTATCTCGTACATAAGAGTGGATCTTAAAGTTTTTTTATGGAATTTGAAGATAGGTAGGTTAAGGTCGATAAAATAGGCATGATTTATTTAACATATTTTTAAAAACGACGATAATAATCGGATATTTATTTAAAATTCCCAAATCGAACTGTCTATGATTTTGATAAAATGTATTTTTTAAATAATTTTCAAATAAAATTCTCTGATATGAGTATTTAAGTTATTTTTTTGATTGAGAATATAATTAATTAATGGAAAAAAAATAAAGGATTATGTTGAGCAATATTAATGACATTTCTGAAAACAAATAGAAAATAAAGAATTTAATTAAAAAAAAATTAAAGTAAAATTTTAAAACACTACGCATGTGAGCAATAATTTTGCAATACTATTTTTTACGCTAACAAATATAAAAATATTTATTTTCACGCGAAATACGTTCTTGAAACGTAGCTATTTGTCAAATGGTTCTTCCAGCGAAATTGAGTGATAAATACTATTAAATTTGGTGTACGTTAAGAAACCCCACGTTTTTAATAAAAGACAGAGCTGAGATGAATTCGTTTTCACGTGTGGTCGCTTTTTCAACCCCCCATCGAGGGTTTCACTGTCGGAGGTTTGTACCGAGGTTCATTTAATAATAATAACGTCGTCAGAGGCGCAACTGTTGAGGTGCAGCTGGGGCACAACTCAGGCGCGATGTTAAAAGGAGCGCAAAATTTAAGAAACATTGAATTACTCCGCTGTTAACTGTGATTTTTGTAAATTTAACTGTAAGCACTATAATTTTTCATAAAAATGAAATTTAAAACTTGAAACCTTAACCTATCTAAATATTATATTAAGATATTATACATTGTATAGAGACCGAGATGATATACTCAATAGTTACATTATACGAAACTTGTGTTTAAAACAACAATTGCTATTATATGTTTATAATGTGACCAAATGGTAAATGTAGAAAAATACAAAGACATTGACAATTTAGCAAGTTTTTCGTTCAATTATAACTATGTTGGAATAATTCAGTTTGTCAAATCTTTCTTAGCATCAGTGATAGTTAAGGCCCATCTTTTTAATTAACTTTAACTAATTCGCACGCAAAATATATCGGTTGAAGATTTATAAATCTACTGTCTTTCGCACAAACTCGAGTCAAAATGGACACGGGGCGTAATAACTTTATATTGTTTGCAATTAACTGGAAATTGAGGAAAATATTAAATGTAATTTTTTCGTTTGAAATTAACTGCTCCGGCTGCTTTTCGGTAGTAACGCCCCCGGCGACGTTATGATTATTAATTTTTTTTTTAAAATTACATTGTACACAAGTACAGCCGTTATTTATGATTAAAGGAGTGCAAAAATGAATTTTGCTCCTTTAACGTTATACCACTGAACGCCGTACAATTTTTGTTCACTGAAACCTGCCAAACATTTAAACACCTACATTTATATATAAGTTAAACCACGTGCTTCGAGTTTTGCGGCAATTTGCAAACGTCTCGAAATAATTATTATTCTTCTCCCGCTTTACAGCCTACGAGCATATCATTGTGCGATGCAGACGCCAATCGTCTGCGGTAATAGTTAACTGTCACTGCTATTAATTGTAACAACACTGTTAACTTAGTCGGTTATTTAAATTATTGACTAATGGCCGGATCAAGGATTCTTGCATTAGAAATGCGATTCCTAAGAGAAAAATGTGATTATAATTTTCATAATACGGAATATTTAACGTTGATCCTCTACTATGTCTTAACTATTGTGTGTAGCCTATGTTGTATTTGTAGACAGTATTTGGAGCAATTGCGATAATATATCTCGGACATCTGAAATAAATTTGCAATCAGACTCATAAAGATTGAAATTATCTAAAATAATATTTTTATTTATAATTGGCTTCATTAATTCAAGGCTTCATTATTCATGGCTCCATAAATTCTGTCGAAATAAAATACTGTATTAAACAATTTTGTGTAACCATTATCCGCAAGAATAATATGTTCTGCTGTCATGATCTGAATCATAAATTATACATATCCAAAGAAATATCAGATTTTGCAAATCGTAATGAAAAGAACGATTGCTAGAAATCGAGGCTCTGAAAAATAATATCATGGCTGCAAAACCTGATGCTGCACCAATCATTTGGCTAGTCTTCTATACAACTTTTCCGAACCGCAGTAAAAAATCATGATAGCCACTATCCCTATCCATTGAAAGGATAAAGCATGAGAAAAATAAGGTTTAATTCAAATAATTTTTTGGATGTAAAAAATTTAATTTTTCAACCTACACATTATTCCAGCCCTATTTTTAAATCTGAATGAAAATTAAGCACCAAAAATAAATTATTCAATTAATATCGATCGTCTGAAACAAACCTTTCTGACTTAGAAGTTTTTGAAACTTACTTTTGAATTATTTTGTGAAGTAATGCATAATACAACTTTAATAAGAAACGGTCTTTACCTTACTTTGTTAATTTCAGCGAGTTTCTGCCGGTCGCCGGGTAATTCTTTGAAGTTCTTTGGAATTGTTACGCTTACTGATCTTTCTTCACTATAGTTAGTCCACTTTGGTATTGCTAGTTTAAAGAGTAAAGTCTACTTCTCCTCAGAAAACTTCTCTAACTAATGAGGTAGAGAGAGACGTAACAATGTGTGAGACGTAACTACGTAATTCTTTGAAGAGTCTTGGGTATTATGTTTAGTGATCATTCGTCGTACTTAGTCCACCAGACTGGTACACACTTCTGACGTCGGCAAACGTCTCTTACTATTAAGTTAGAGAGTCAGAATGTTTGTCTAATGTATGTTGTAGTAATAACTAGAAATTAATTATTATGTAAATTAACAATTTTACTCGTTTTTACATCGTGTCATATATATTATAAAAATGTTGGCGTAACTACTTAAACAATAATAATTTTAATAAAAATTACAATGCATCTTCGTATCCAAAAATTGTTAATATCTGTTTATTAATATTATGGTGATCCTGCACGCGCCCCACGGACATGACCGTGTAAGAGATCACTTGACAGTCATATAGGGCCGAAACGAACTGACCAATAAGCAGATTTCATTACATCGTGGCGGTCGAGTTTTAGGAGCTAGCCGTCCACTTCTCCGTAGACCGTTCTTTCGTCAACATCTCAAGCGAGCCACTCCAGTCTTCAACTTTTAACTATATACTCGTAGTACTTGCCATTGTAAATCATCCCGAAATAAACGACAACTTTTGTAAGTTCTGTTTTATTTAAATACCTTGCTTTAGACACAGCATAAATACTCACACGCACATTCATATACAATGCGACATGCACCAACACGCGTGAGATTAGAAGAGAGTTAGGGCCTTCAATTTCATCATTCTCAAAACATATCGAGTTTATATGAGTCAATAAAAGTTTACAACCACAGCTCCTACAATATAATATTTTTATTAGTATAATTTGATATTTTAATTTATAAAATAGCATCCACACACATAAGGTGTTAAATATTTTGCTCAACATTGGAACAGCCAAGCGAGACTGGCATTGTAAGAAAATACAATTTTCATTATTCATTGTTGACAGTTGTATAAACGTGTAATACTACAAACTTACCGTACAGCCGAGTTCAGCATTTATGTCCGTGTTCGCTTTGTACTTTGGACGCCGGGGACTGTCGCACATCACGTGGAACCCATGTGTTTTTGTGCAATAGTTTTAATATTTTAAATTTAATATCTTAATCATTCTCCGCAATTGTTAATTTTTAATATTTTTTAACAATATTTCTGATTTTTTAATCACAAAAATGTATATTTTATAACGTTTTATTCCCATTAATATATTTTCTTAATACATTTTTCCATTGTGTTTTAATACCATTGTAGTGCTACCTATCGGAGTTATTTAAGACCTGTTGATAATCTATCTATTAAAAGTAAACATAAAATACAATTGTATATAATGTATGTATGCATTACTATAAAATGTTTCAAGTGACTCATTTCATCAGTCACTGTCCGAATCTGTTAATTTTTAATTTGCCGACTGAGCGACATTTTCAATCATTATCAAAACATGTAATGAATCACCGCCACGAAATGTGACATGGGCGGAAACGTATGAAAAATTGCCATGCGATAACGACCTGTTGAATTATGAATAATGATAATTTGTCGACAAAATCACAGAATAATGAAATTTGTTTTGTTGATGAGGAAACATTATTTTCCTATGAAACTTTGAGGATTCCCATCCGATGCCTATTTGATTTGGTTAATTTTGTATTCTTCTCTCATATTTTTTTAAGTTAGACAAACAAAAAGCATTAAATTACAAACATTTATCCCGTTTTAATTGGTGCTGGAGAGATTCAAATTCACCCAACTGACGAACGCAACATCAACGGTCAATGAAATATCGTCAAAACGTACAAATGTCAGTCCGTGAAGGGAAAAGCGACACGGCGAGTTTCTGAGACTTGGTGTGTACACACGGTGGATTAGTGACTTGTCTCCGGAAAATTTTACGGGAGCGTAATTCCTATCAGTTGAGATTGATCGAGTTGAAAATCTCATCAGTGGTCACGGGTCATAACAAATAACTCATTACGTGCGTTGAATGATAATTAAAATTAACTTTCCCTTTACAGCGTGGGTGTTGCTATTTATTATCTTACACATAAATTACTTGTAATTTCTCAGTGTTGGAATACAATAATATTTTATTTTACGTTTTCATAAACAAGACATTGCTGGGTGGTCTAGAATCGTTCCAAACATTCTTAGAATAAAATTGTATTATGAATTTAACTGAGGTTTCTCTTTAAAACTATGTTATAATACGAAAACATATATAAGACATGTGTATAAAATATCTACAATACAAGGCAAGTCGCAAACGAAAATTATGATCTCTGTGACCGATGCAAGTCGCCGGTCACCAAAAATGGGTGTGTGGTTGGTGGTGGAGGGATGGGTTAGCTAGGAAGTAGGAAATCGGATGAGGGAGAGGATGATGAGAGGATGGGTACCTTCGATAGCGGACCCGTCACGTTGCACTTCCGGAAGTTTACGCTAATGTAGTCAATGACACAGCACAGAACCTCTGATGAGTGTCACGTCCACCATAATCAATCCACGGCGGTGTGCGAAAAGAGACTTAACAGGAAGAATCACACAATACACTTTCTCTCTTCAACCTCCAAAAGGACAACCAGTCGAACCAAAGGAACACTGCTGTAATGATACTGGGGTATATAGGCCTATGGGGGTATGAATAAACTAAAAACTGGTGACAATATACTACTAAAAGAATACGTGTGGAAATATATGCGTTCACCTACAAAATAATAATTAATTTTCTTCATTACAAATACGGAACAATCTCTATTATTAAGGAAAAGTTTACGAAGCATTTTTTAAATGATCCTGGTAACTTTTCTTCCTTCCATCCAGCCCTTCTTTGGTAACTTTTTGAGTGTAGGTTAAATTATAAACCTGATGAGCTCCACCGCTAGCTCCACCGCCAGCTCCACCGGCAGCGAGACCAAATATAGTATTCTATGAATAAAACCGAATTAAGAAGTCTGCGCAAGCGATGAGCATGTATAGGATGATGCATCAGTGCGATCAGTCTATACTATTCAATTCGACATTGCATGTCAAAATATTCCATAAAAATAAATCTTTATTGTTATAAGTATCTTTCGGTATATTTACGTGTGATTTTTTTAGTTTTCTCTAGTCACTAAATATATCAGTTTTATGAACAACTAGCGCAGTACACCGCCATATAACTGGATTATTTAATTAAACATGATTTTTTAATACATTCGTCATGTTTATTGCATGTGTAACTTAATAAATTTATTATAATCAAAAAATTAAAAATATTAATTTAATGTAATAATTATAAATATATACATATAAAATCAATTTTGTCGAAAAATAATGTTTTTGCGCTACCGGGATTCGAACCTGGATCTCTATTTCCAATCCGGGGAAGTACACTACCAATTGTGTTATAGCGCCAGTATTTTGAACAAATTTTCGAACCTATATCTTACACTTTTTCAAATTAATACATCTGTCGTTCCATTATTAATTATAGTATTTGAAACATCACAGACCTATGCTCTGAATAATTACAACTTCACAATAAGAATGTGTTCTCCTTAACAAATTTTTTTGTTTAATGTTGGCTGATTTCGACACCACTATATCTTCGTCAGGACGTACGTACATGATTTTTTGTAAATTTTTCTTTGTATGAATGACTCTTTGTTAAGAGTGGCTACTTAGGATGTATACAATATATTACCACACAGTGTGTAAGGCCATATACAATGTATTATACACAGGTTTACGTACAAAGTTATGTTATTGCTTGCTCTATGTTGGAAAGCACAGTTTAATTATTATACATATTTTTAAATTATTTTTATTATATTATTATTATAAACAACCAACTAAATTTAACCGTTTCCCATTCTAAATTTTTTTCCTAAAAATTTTCCTAATAATTTTGTATCATCAGGTAATAATTTAAGTTATATAGGTACTAAATTTATTTTTTAAATAAGTTTTTAAATACTATATAACGTATGTTTTCGATTAGTTGGTGACATCCTGAAGAAGAAAATTATATTTTTCGAAACCGGTAGATGTATTTAATTCATTAAGTAGTTAATAAAACAGAGTTAATAATCTAAACAATGAATTTTAACCACAAAGTTGATTTTGCAAATCTTAAAAATATATATATTATATTTGTCAGATTATTAGCTATATTTATATTAAATATTTAATTTATTGAATTAAATATACAGCACGAATAAAAAAAAAACTTTGTATAATATGTGTTATATTATCTTTTGGTTTAGGTTGAAAAATAATTTATATTGTATGTATAAGGTATTCCATAAATTTTAATGAAGCAGTTTTCTACCTCATTTACATAGTAATGATGTAAATTTTCGTATAGTAGTTAAAACACTCGCCTAGTGACTCGGTGGTCGGGTATTCGAGTCTGATCCCACGAGACAAGCACATTTATAGTACAAGCGATCAGTTTAAATTAAAAATAGTGTAAATATTAATGAGACCCATATTCCGTGAAAAAATGTTGATTTTTAATTTAGTTTTCAACACATTTCGACAGATAAAGGCTACTCTTGAAATAACAAGAATTATTATTTTGTTGACGTTATTTAGATTTGAAAACACGTCGGATTAAATTTCTGGAATTTTCCGTCATTCAGATACCAAGACCAAACATGAAATTTGCACAGATAACCCCGCCAAGATGTTGCCTTATCAAGGTGTAAAGGTCGCCAAAGTAAATACCGTTGTTTACAAATGATGTACATAATGTTAAATACTAGTGTAATTTCCGC
Source organism: Eubasilissa splendida (assembly GCA_031772225.1). Lineage (NCBI taxonomy): Eukaryota > Metazoa > Arthropoda > Insecta > Trichoptera > Phryganeidae > Eubasilissa > Eubasilissa splendida. Next base: position 28,523,166 of record CM062861.1, on the reverse strand, counting down.
AAATCTCTCCAAGGCTGAACATACATACATACCGTCTGAAAAGTTTTCGACCTGACGGATATTCAAAAACTTTGAGAATCTCATTATGCGGAGGTTCTCGCAGAGGACACATTTAGTTTCTCAATTCAAACCTTCATTTGAAATCAGCTCTCTTATTTTTAATTAAATTAATTACGAGGGAGGCTGAAAACATAAAAATAGCTGCGTGGAAATTGGGTCAACCGCTCTGACATACTGTTTTAATGAAAGCGAATTATTATAATCAACGTGTTATTACTTTAAATTCATTCATTCATTATCTGATACTTGATGTTGCAAAGTTTGTAATGCGATGGCGGATTTAGGGTTGTTTTCAAATTCAGTGCACGTGCGTGCGTTGCGATTATACATATGTAGGTATGTGTCAGAGAGTTTATTCTGTATGTTTCAAAATCGTTAATAAAAGGACATCGCATAATTAATTATACAGTTAGATAAGTTATTTTTTATGAGAGATGCAACAGCATCATATTGGATAAGATTTTTCACCGTATCGTCCTGGGCAGTTTGTTGTATGATCAATAGAAAATTTTTACCATGGTGAATTTTTACAATAGTAACTTTTACCATCGCCCGTGGTAAAAAATATTGTTCGTTCGTCAAATTTACTACTGTCAAAGTCAATAGTGTGGCGAGCATCAAATATCTGTAATTTTTACTAAAATTAATTTATTTTATATATTCACCATTTGCAATACATACAATTTTATGCTTTATCTATGTCTTTATTCACCCCTGCGTTCAAAATCTGACACTTTGCTAGCAAAAAATCTTCGGTATATAATAAAATAAACAGCGATATCATCATCAGACCAACTCTCATCTTTAAATTAGCAGGATATTGAATAATTTATTGTCGAATACTGCAATTTTCAAAATATTAATGTGTCAAATGACTTTTGGAACAGCTGTAAAGAATCCTCAATTTTTAACGGTTTTACAAATAAGACAAAGATAAATAATTATTTATTTTACAATTTTACATAAGAGGTAAATTTCAAACAGAGAGATGAACAAAAATGTGATCAAATTATATAGATGGGTATATATAAGAATATAAATAAATTGCCATTTTAACTAACTTTTTTTTTTGTGCGGGATGTAGTAGGCACCACTGTGCTATGGTGACGATGATGTGATTACCAAAACATATAATATAAACAAGATATTCATATATATATATATATATACATATGTTATCAGTTTACAAAAAATATGGGCGAAAGTTGACGTGTTGTACATAATTAACTTGGAATATTGGACAGCTTCGTTTCTGAATGATATCTGCCTATTTCTACCATGTATGGTATACATGTTTGAATCATTTGAGCTATTTTTTATTAGTGTTAAGTGAATTTCGAGGCTAAGAATATATGAAAGCGTTGATAAATAATTACTTATACAGTGGTACCTCGGTATACGTAGGACGTATACCAAATGAATTTTTCCCATAAAAAATTAAAGGAAAATGATTAATTCGTTCCCATAAAAAAAATCTTCTTGTTATTGGCATATTATACAATGATGGGGTTGTATAAAATATATACATCTTGATTTATTAATAAATAGTGATTTAAACAAATTTTTTGTCTTATTATTTATATAATATGCGGCCACAAAGTAATTTAGCTTATGTTGAAGAAGTGAAAATATTAAACACTGCTTAATATTAAAATATATAAATACAAAAGCAAATAAATTATATAAACGAAAATTTAACAGGTTGAAGTCATGAGTTTTGACGTCTAAGTACTAAAAATCTGTCCAAAGAAAATTGCTTCCGCCTTCTCTTCAGGATGTATCGGAAATGTGTCTGGTCATTTCAGATAAAAAAATCATGAAAAAATACAAAATCTTGTGAAATACGGAGAGTTATAGCGCGCGCCGTTCACCAAATGGTAGAAACAGTCGTACTGACGGCAGTCGTGGCAGAGATGCCTCCTCTCCAAAAACCGAATTCTGCCTAACGAGACCGATGACGTAAGCGCGCACCGTTTGACGCATGCGAGTCGTCGCTAAACAATGGTCGTATAGTAAACATAAATCGTATACCAAACAAAAAAATTCGCATCCAAGCAGAAAGTATACCATGTTGGACTTATACCAATGCAGACGTATACCGAGGTACCACTGTACTCGAAAATAAAACGAATATTTTATTTTATTTTAAATTCTAAATCTACTTCTAAGACCAATATACCTAAATGACTAATTACTAATTATTTATTTTATTTTATTTATACAGTATGCCAATAATTAATTTTTGTAATAATTATTTGTTTTTGTTAAATATTTTGTTGCGTGGACCATGGCATACTAACTTATTAAAAAACAACTTAAATAGCGATATAATATTGCTCAAAACAGAACTCTCTAGTAAGAAAAAATGTTAACAACCTGTTCTTGTGCTAAGTAAAAAATGTATTAACTAGAAAGATATACACATGACTTTCAAATAATGGAACGATAGATGTATTAATTTGAAAAAAGTGTAACATACATATTCGAAAATTTGTCGTCAATGCACTGTGGTGCTATAGCATAATCGGTTAATGCACGTTCCCCGTATTGGAAGAGTTCCAGGTTTGAATCCCGGTAGCAGCAACAATAATATTTTTGGATAAAATTGATTTTATATGTATATTTTTCTAATTAATACATTTAATTTGTATTAAAAACATCACAGACCTATGTTATGAATAATTACAACTTCACGATAAGAATGTATTCTCCTTAATAATTAATAGTAAAATATGTAATTAGAAATATTATTTATAAATTAAATGTTGAAAATTTATTTTAAAACATGTATTATATAATTTAAGTGTATTTGCTTTTGGTCCCGAAAGTGTTGAAGCGCTTGTAAGCTACGTGACAACTTGTTACAAAATGCAATGGGGCCTTCGTGACGTCAGTGCATTAATGAATGCAATTTCCCCACACCTCCAACTCCAAACTTTCTGCGCTCGTTCTGATGCTTTCGTTACCATACTGCTGCAATTGCAACGTAAAGGGGTTAAACGTTATTCGAAAGTGTGCCTTATGGACACGGAACAATTGGGGTTTATTTGTTTGAATGCTAACCAGTGTTCGAGTTTGGCTATGCTATTACTAGCTCTGATATTAGTGCGGTTCGAGCGCTCTGCTCGCCGGCGCGGGCGGAGCGAACTCGTCTGCGCAAGATAACATTTGTTTTACTGGCTTGGTTGAATTAATTCTGATTGGATATTGTCTCAGTACATTGTCCTAATTAGCATACAATTTTTATTTATCGTCAATCATCATTGGTACGAACGTGTATGAATGAATATTTAATAGAAAGATAAACTATCCCAACTTCTATTTTTGCGACCTGGAAAATGTGTGCATGTATATACATATTATTGCGATTTCTTGCAATAATTTGTATAAAGCAATAAAAACCCGTTCGGTGAGTTAACTGAGTCATTCTTCTTTGCTAGCAATCTGAGTTTTATTCAACCATTGTCCTTTCTTGAAACAGCTTTTGTTTTATTACATTCTACTACTGTACTCGACTCCTACTTCGATGACGTTTGACGAAACCAGCCCTTAAAATAGCAAAACAGATTTGCAGTCCTTGTTCTACTAACAATCATTATCAATGGCGCAACACCCCGGTGTAGACCCTGACTTCCTCAAATAATTTTCACCACTCTTCCTCTGTCCTTCTCCAGTTCACGATGTCGAACTGGAACGTAGGTCTACCAACACTCCAGCCAATGTATTTAACTACAAACGCGTTCTTCGCTAGTCGATCTAAATGTATGCGTTGATCAGAAACTGCCTACCTCTAATTTGAACAATGTTGGATTCACCAAATGACGTACCTAATTGGTGAATGTAGTTCACTGTTTTCATTCTCGGCTCCAAATATTCTTATAATTTTATGTTCGAAAAGTGAATATTTCTTATTTACATACATGTCATTTAATATTTTTCAATTAATTATCAACGTGTGCATTATTTATTAATATTAAAATTGCTCCATTTAAAATGCTGGATAACAAAAGGGCCAGCAGCGTGGTGCGTCAGTCTATTTTGATATTTGCTGGCGATTAAAAAAGTACCAACAAGAGTGGTTAAATAATAATTATAATAATTTATTCCAAACAACACGCAGGTGGTGTACAATGTAATGTTCTCCATATTTAAATATTAATAATTAAAATAACATACTTACAATGTTGATGATGTAGAAAATAAATTTAAAACAAATATATAAGTAATCAACATTCTAATAAAATAAAAATTCAAAATAACACATCAATTGTGGAGAGTTAAAACTGTAAAAATTATAAATTTTATTTTATCCAAATTAGTAGTAAATCAATAAAATGTTTTCATTTGATAAAATTTAGATACTAATAAAGTATCAACTACGTTGTTGTATGACAATCTCATTTATTCTCGTCTGGATATGAAGCAAAAATAAAGCACAATCGAAAAGTATTAACGGTTGCCATATATTTTATGCGCAAACAACAAGCAAGCAAACAAACTAAGCTTAGTTGAACGGTATCATCCACAAGGTGCCAATTATCAACATTTTTGTTTTGTTTATTTTTAACCAAAAAATCAATTTAACTTTTAGAAACTGTAAAAAAAGTTTTTTTTACTTAACCCTGGACAACACTGGGACAGGGAGGGAAAAACTGATTTTATTTTTGATTTTAAATTTTTTTGCATATATCAATTGAAATTTATTTATTTAACCTTTATAAAACAAGCAAAAGGCAGATTGTACCAACAATTCAGATAAGAGAAAAAGCAATATTGACGAAGTCGTGTCGTGAAATTTACCAAAATAGTTTAGGTTAGTTAAATTTAAATATAGGAACACAATTTTTATTTTTAGTGAACAGTGATAGATGCATTTTTGAGCGATTATGTGGTTCAAATGTTAGTGAGGGAGACAATGTGGTATATTAGTATAATGCATTATATTGAGTGACTAACTGATTATATAACTTAGAGAGAAATTTCATTATTTAACTGGAATTTTCCGTAATATCGCATACTATTACTGCGAAGATATTTGAAACTAAATAACTCACATTTCTGTCAACAGATTTCAGTTATAGAATTATTGTACAATTTTGGACCAGATTTTTGGTTTACCAGTAAAAGTTACTTTTAAAACCCGTATTATTTCTTAATGAAGGTGTAAAGTGTGTTATAATGATAAATATATATTATACTTATGGTATACTACCTACTTCACCATAAGTTATAACGGTAAATAGTGAGAAGACTCTCATTTTTTATAGATTTTATATATATAGTATTTAATAAAATAGCATTAAAAAATTATAAGAAAGGCTTGCATTAATTTTATAGAAATTAATTAAAACTAATTACAACTTAACACTGGTGAACCGCTACGAAAACTAACTACTTTGGCAATTGAATTGACATAAATCAACGATGTATAAAATATAACATATCGAGTATCAAATCGTACCTTCAGAAGCTTAGACACCCATGATATATTCATATTTTATATATACATAATATTAAACATGAAAGTTAAATAATTGTAAATAATGAATACTTAGAAAATGTGAATGAGTTTGGGTACTTTGAACGTTTATTGTTGGTGCCTATATTCAAAAGTTCTGCTTAGAACATCATGTATATTAATTATAGGTAAATATACAATGTAGCGGTCTCGTTTGAAGATAAATATATAATATTATAACAGGGTTAATAGTAAATCATTTTCTTGGTATGTAAGGTTTAGGTACTTAGCAAAGGTCAATGCTAAAAAACAACATTTTTTTCTAGCTTCTATTGAACTGTCTATCATATGATTGTAAATACTCCACACGCCGCACATTAAAAGAAATTTAGTTCAATATATATATATAAAAAATTAAAAATTGGTAGAATTCCTATTGATTTTCAGGAAAATTAATTTTACATAAATGTACACATATCTATAAAAATAAATCATTTTTATAAAGATCGTTATTAGCTTTTTAATATATTTAATTTTAATTAACGTCGAGTGTATGTTTTCATGAAATCATAGTAATCTTGTGGCTAATAAATTATCTAGATATAATTTATAATGTTAATAATTTCAATAGTTATGTGTACATGTGTACGTTTTTTACATATTTTTTGTTAATTATAAAAAAATATCAATAAAATTAATTGGCCAAAAATTAACAAATGATTATTGAAATTACTCTCATTTGTTAGTTAAGAAGAACATAAATTTTGTAAATTTTGCAAATAACTTATTTATATACGATCTAGTACACCAAAGTACGTCACGGATTATCTCATCATTTGTTAAGTGATGGGATAAACCGTGATTGTAACTGTGATAGCCAGTCTAATTGTGAGATTGGAGTTCGATTGTATCTATTATTACTCGTAATGTAATTCACCGGTACACTAGAAACTAAACCTCCAATTGTTGTATCTCAGTCATCAGTCATCGTTACAATGCCCAGAGAGCAGATAACTGTAGGTATAGCTAACATATGTAACTATTAACTGATTAATGATACAGGTTTTTAAGTTTTAGATACAAGTATCATATACATAATACACATCTGACAGTTTAATTCCCGGAATGTACCTTTAAAATAATATACATGTAGAACTGTACAATTATTGTCTTCAAAATTCTTTCCTTGTGCATTTATATACTGTCTTAGATGGCCATTTCTGGAAGCAGACCTGAAACTACATTTCCGAAATACTGTTGAGTAACTATCTCACATTAGGTTGGATTTCAATTAGAATATCTGCGTACCTTCAGCGTAGTATTTAATTTTAGAAATAGCTTGAACTTATAGATAACTATGTCAGGTGAATAGACAGGATTATCAAATTGGGCAAACGCTATTTGACCAGAAAGTCTCTCACAGAGAGCGCGCTGCTTTAAATCTCCATCATCCATTTTTACGCCTGAATGCACACGCAGATATCTGTTACTTTCCCAATAACTTACTAACAATTAGCTTTATCAGCTAGAAATTTACGCACGTATTAGTTTAAACATGTTTAATGCGAATGTTTTGATACAATTACGTCACGTTCATTGTCACACCTCGTGTGCGCGAGTGTGTGTGTGTATATATATTTGTACGTATAAATATATACTTTCAAAAAATACCCTGAAATATTGTGAATACACAAACGATTGGTGTGAAAGTAATATAATAAATTAAAAATCATTAATTATTTTTGTTGGAACGTAAATATTATTTATGGCTGATGCGAAATTACTTACTTTACCAAAATGCCTAGGGCTTAATAATAATTTATGGTTATTGGAGTGAATCTTGGATTTCCTTCAGCGCTTTTCACCACAGTAATTGTTACTGGACACCGGCCTCGATCGAAATATAATCTCGATCTTGATGAATAATTTCCTGTCATTATTTACTGTGGAAATGTATGGATACATTGCGGCGGTAAATTCAGTAATTTTTCATTGAAGGATGGGTTTAAATTCGTGACAAATCTTCGTTTACAGTCAAGAATTTTGTGTAATTATAAGACTTTAAATATAAATAAAATATAGCATTTTATGAAAAATAAAACAAACGTTGCTGCAATACCTCTCTCTTATTTAAATTACACTAATAATAATAAGCAACATTTGATAATATATATCTGACGAGATTTTGTACATAATTATCTCGAATATTTTTACTCAATATTTTTAATTGTATTGCGAAAACATGTAAACTGAATTGTTGATTATCATAGGCATACAATATTTAATTGGGCTTTTTAAATATAATAAAGCCGATAAAAACCAATTCAGTAATAAAATAATTTATTATTCAAAGCCTTACATAACATTAAGAACAACATTTCAATTTTAATAATTTAATCGTATTATTGTTCTCATTATCTATGGAAAAAATATAGGTACCGAAATATGTTTTTAAGTTATGCTAAAGAAATGCCTTGTCGAAGAAATTGAAGCAAAGAATACGTGGAATCATTATGACTTTGAATTTTTAAATATGCTTAAGCTTGTTTTTCTTAAAACCCAAAACAGTACTAAATTATTAAATAAAAATTTACATTTTAAAACGTCTATTTTATTAAGCTCGTGTTTCTTAGTTTTTTTTACTTTCTTAAGCAAAACTGTTTAATATTTGAAAAGGTGATATTTTTCATATCAACATAAAACGTTTTTTTGTTCTATAGCCAAAGTCAATTATCCAATTTTTCGCACTCAGCGCTGGATATGAGAGACACTCGCCTGTTCAGCAAGTGTTCGGAGGTTTGAGCCTCGACCCGTAAGTCTAATAACTTAGTCCTACTTAGCACAAGCGTTTACCTTTAAAATTGTTAGAATATTGATGTATTCCATGTGCACATCATGTATTTTATAAATATGTGCCTATCATATTTAATATTAATTTTCTGTATCAAATTTCGTATTCATTGTTTCATTTTTACCGTCCCTTATTTCACATTTATAGTATATTTTCCAAGTCACTATCACGAATTCTGGATGTAGTTAGTCCATATTGACTTATTGGAGATAATTACTGAAAAAGAAAATAACATTTACATGAAATAAATACCCATAATAGTGATTGATTATTATAAATGTGAGAACTGTCACTTTGTGCATGTATGTGTATGTGTCATGAGAGTGAGTAGATGAGTGGTGGCTGATCCCTCAGAAACGGCCTCTCTTCCATCACAGCTTCACCTGAATAACTAATCTATCTCTGAAGTGTATAATTTATAATTACTGTAATACTTGTTGTAATAAACTTAATATTTTTACCCGGACATACTGAGTTTTATATTACAAGGAATTGGAACCCAAGTAAATAGAAGATAAAACCCCAAGAGAATTTTGTGATTCTTTAAAAGTTATTCAAATTTAACCAAAAAATTAAATAGTTATGTGAATTTAAAGTAATGTGATATCTATCATATATAGGCTTTTTTAAATACAAATTAAATGTATTAATTAGATAGATATAAAGAGTATCTAGCGAAAAAATTTCAAGATTAAATTGTAATTGCTCGTAAACCATCAGGGTGAGGTAAGTGGGAGAGGTATTGTTCGACGCGCGTGATTTGCGGTATTGCCAGTCGAAATGAGACATTGGTCGGAAGCGCACAGCGCGTTTGCAGTTGTTCAATATTTCAAGTGCGGTGATTCATTGGTTCATGCGCGTCGCGCTTTTTGTACTCGCTTTAATATTCGACTAGTAAGTGATGGGCGTTACACGCAACTTATTTGGTGTTGGGTTCAAAAGTTCAAACAAGAAGGGACAATGTTTAACCAAACTCTTACGGGACCATCAACATTAGCAGCGATGCCAGAACATGTGGCTTAAGTTCGACGTGAAATTTTGCGTAATCCGCGTAAATCGATAAGGAAGATTGTAGCCTGTACTGGAATAAAAAAATCAACAGTGCACGTTATTTTGTAAAAGAAACTACAATTTTACCCATCCAAACTGAAAATCGGGAAGTTTCTCAACGAAAATGACTATTCTTTACGTGAAACCTTAGCGAGAATGATTTTGGAACATTTTGGAACAGCACGAACGCTTGGAAACACATTGTTTACTGACGAAGCACATTTTCATATCGATGACTATGTTAATAAACAGAACATGAGATACTAATGCCCCGACAATCTAAGGAAACGCCATCAAATACGTTTGCATTGTCCAAAAACGACAGTGTGGTGTGCAATTTCTGCCCGAGGGATAATTGGCCCTTATTATTTAACCAGCGAGAGACAGTCACTGCTGACGTGTATTGCCGAATGATCGACAAGTTTTTGGTACCGCAACTGTAGCTGTTTCCCGGATTCAACAATAAAACACAATACGGAAAAAAAACCAATATGGTGAATGGCAGCTATTTTGTCACCTAGTAATAATCTGTTATCACGTATATCTAACATTAAGGTGCATGTAAATATAGCATCTCGGAGATATGGCAGTAAAAGTCGGTATACATCTGTTGGTTATTCGGTTCTGCTAACAAAATACAATATTAAACGTATGACAGCTCACTCTACACTCGTAAGTAAACACCATTATAAAAGGTGAATTTGTTACCGAATCAAAAAAAAAATCTAATAGCTTCATCTGTCCACATTTTAAACATATTTACACCGAAGTAATATTATAATAAAGCTAGTTTTAAATATTATATCACGAACTAACCAAGCAAGATTATCGATTGAAGACAGTTACAATATATTGAAAGGATTAATAAAAAATCCAAACAAGGGAAGTCTGTCGGTTTGAATTAGTCAACAGTGTCATACACATCTTTCAATTTCCTTTTTATCGAGTATCCTTTAACCAATTTCTCATATTTACTGTCCCGTAAGTAATAATGAAGACATTTGTTCATAGATTAATTGAGCTATGTTGTAATATGATGTCTGTTTATGATGTAACGAAAATAGCTGCCCTTTTCATAGGTAATTACACAATTAGTTTCTATGTTTCAATATTCTGCTAGTACCTTATATGGATAATATTCTCGAGTTGGTACTTAACAATACCAGTCAAAAGTAATTGTAAATTGTTTGGAACCTTATTTTAAACTGTTCCTACTTATAAAGGAAATAATAATAACGCAATAACAGCGAATTTGCCTTGTGTAGGGAGTTTTGTGTTTAATTCACTTAAAACACGCCATGTCTTCAAAACAACTACCTTAATGGACAAAATGGAATTTGAAATTTGCACCATGCAAACACTGGTGTATTATTTTAAACTACTTATTTAAAGATATTATTATATAGAAATCTGTTAAATAGTTTTTTAGACATAGAATATGGTTTCCCAGTAAAATTTGTCACGAAAATTGCCGTAGAAATAGAGCTTAAGAGAATTTTGTAACCTTTTATGTATGTATTCTCACTTTTACTTATTTACGTGATTTATTTTCACCTTTACCTGTACCGACATAGATCCCGATTTCTCTCACATGCTGAGCCAGTGCTCTATCTTAGACACTACCCTAATAAGCTTGTGTCAAATTGTCATAAAAGTATAAAATATTAATTTTAATACATTGACTTATAATTTTGACACATGTATTTCATTATTTATAAATTGTTACCATCAAATTATAATACATACTGATATTTTATTTTATTTGAAAATTTATTAACACTCGTGAACATTATATCAAGCTAATATGAATAAAGAGATTTATAAACGACGCGTATCATTCGCAGGGAGATTTTAATTTTATTTATTTAACTAAATTTATGAATATTTTCGTCGAACTAATATTTCAGTCGGAATATGCGTCTTAAAAATGAATAAAAAAGAACTTAGAGATGTGGTATCGGTGTCGCATGCTGCATATATCGTGGACTGAGAATCAAAAAAATTTCCTTCATTATTCAGGAACTCCGTAGAAAAAAAAGAATTCTTTCATACTTTTTGTAGGTTACTGAAAGAGATGGAGATAGTGAGAGGATGATCTCAAATAAGATGGTCAGACTAAGTCCGAGAAATTACCAGATCATGGCTGCATGTCGCATCGCAAGGATTGGCCACACGTCGCACTACTGCCCCAGATAGAGGAGAGTGGAGACAAGCAGTTCGGGCTGTAGAAGCAGAATAGAGGACCACGTTGTTCAGTTATGAGCACATCGACAAAGAGGGATGAATATGTTTTTGAACCAGATTCACATACTCTATGCAGAAATAGTGTAATATATATGTAACGTCTTTTTTTAAATATATAAATTATAATGAATAATTATATGGTAAATTTAACCTTTTGTCAAAATGGAATAAAGTACACTTTAAATATTTAAATCCAAAAGATTATGGATAGTCATTTTAATAAAATTATACAGTAACATAGAATGAACCGCGTGAGTTTTATATATACACCAACCGGTTTCGAAGAAATTATTTTTCTACATCAGGCTGATAAAAAACTAAAAATAAATGTCAAATTACTGACTTGTGTTTATAAACAAAAAAAGTACATCAGGAATTAATAATAATACTTAAGTAGTCCTTACACAAGTCATGGTTTTCATATCAAGACTGTCATATTTATAATGATAGGACGCGAGTGTAGATAAGAGTGTAAAGGAGAATATTTTTCGGATACTCTACGTTTAGATACTTTCTTGCACCAAAAAAATAATAAAAAATATTTGAATCCAGATACTAAATAGATATATATTAGAAACTGACTATTTACAATGTTAATTTTTTTTAAATATAGTACTTAAATTATTGTTGTTTGAACGGATAGTATTCGAGGACTATACATTTTGTTCTTAACAAAAGCAGAAGGCGTAGAAACGTGTCGAACACATGCTCAGCATCCGTTGGCAAAAATCATGATTAGATGTGAAATAATTTTCCAAATATTGTGATTCTTCCTCACTTCCCCGGGGCTTTAAGATACAGAATAATCGTAATACTCCAGCAGCCCTCCTCTCACCCGACGCCCACCCTGATGGAAAAGCGGACCCCTCCCACACGCAGGGCGGATCCCTTATGTGGGTTTATATAAAATATATATAAATATATTTCCGCCCAAGTTTCCTACACGGGTTGGTCAATTATTTTAAATCCACTGAAATTAATTGTGGTCTCCATTCGGTCAGTTTTTTTTCTTTCCCGTATTGCAAGGGAATGACTTTTTAAAATATAGAATAGAGTTAAAGTGTATTTAAATGTTTAACCACTTTAGTATAGTACACCAACAAATATTCAATTAAATATATTAGTATATTGCTTCCACAATCGCGTGAATGAAAATCGACTTACCTTTGCCTGTGAGATCACGATCTTTAAAATTCTAGATCTGTAATATAGGTATAAATTGTATTGTGAATGACTTAAAGTTAGCGTCGCATTCACATTTATTTTAGCGTTGGCGTTTGATTGCGAAGTCCGGAACTCCCTTGACGTATTTTTTTAAAGCAACACTTAACTAAACCGGCAATATCTTCCGTAATTACACCTAAATCCTCTGAAGTACAATCGTGATTAAAAGATCGGCCACTCATTGTGAATGCAAAAGATATATTTATCTTGATGAATTTAGAGCTCGGAGGGCGAATGATAATTTCCCAATCAGCTTGATGGGAGTGGGGGTACCATTAATTAAACCGGGGTGTTTTCCTAGCAGCGGAAAGAGAAACATTAATATTACTTCATCCGTGCTTGGGAAATATTTTACTATATTTTTAATAATTAAAATATACGAAATAAACGTATTTGTATGTGTGTATATATTTATAAATAAACAAACAAACGAAATTGAAACATATTCAAATGCTAAATATTTAAGAAAGTTATATCATGCTTTAAATACAATACACACAACGAGATAGTCCATAAAGTATACTATAAAGTCAGTTGCTGAATTATTAAGAGCATTTTGTAGGGAGGAAACATTAAAGCAACTGATAAATATTCTCATTTGTTGGTACTCTTGTACGTTTCGGTGAACTATGGACATGCGCTTTACGGAAGTGTTGGAAAAGTGCAGAGCAGGATTGTGTTCTGCTTTGGCACCTTCCCCGGATTGGATAGAGATCCAGGTTCGAATGCCGGTAGCAATAACAATATTTATCGATAAAATGGATTTTATATGTGTATCTTTCTAATTAATACATTTAATTAGTATTTAAAAAAAATATCACAGACCGTCTGTTCTGAATAATTACAACTTCGCAATAGGAATGTGTTCTCCTTAATAATATTTATTGAATATTGTTGTCAGTTTTGATGTAATGATTTTGGAGGTCTTCCTAATCATCTCGGCGAGAATGTTGTTGTTTCCAGATGCCTTATTATTTTTCAAGGGCAAAGCGAATTTTATCTTCATTTATGTCTGGAAGGTGTTCGGAGTTAACATTTAGTACATTTTGTTTGGTGGTGCGACTTTGATTTGGAATATGAATTTTTGAGCTATATAAAAGTTTATAGAAATTGTTTCTAATCCATTACTATCTTTAATACTAATTATTTGTTTAGAATTAAGTTACTTGATTAAATAGAAATTGATATTGTATTGTAATGAAAATAAGAACATTTAATTTAGTATTGATTGTATTGTAATAAAAAAATGCCTCGTGGAACCAATCGTGAACAAAAATAACTTAAATAATAAAAGGAAACTTTTATTTAATTTCTTTGATTGAAATATATTTTCTTTTCGTGATAATGTCGCTCTTCGTAATAATGAGATTTTTTCACCAACTTTATCGTATATTGTTATAGAAGTGCCATTATAAAAGTTTTTTCGTGGACGATTCTGGAGATCTGCGGTTTAAAAAATAATGTTGAATCCGTTATGAAAACCTTTTAGAACGTTCTTTAAATAAACTTTTTTCATCATCTTTGAAGCCGAGTACACGGAAAAATTATTGTGAAAAGCCAGGCAGCAAAAAGCATCGGTATGTAAATACAGACTGTTGCGATGGCGGCTTACGGTGATGCTGTTGCGGTTCATTCTCCCAAGAGCTCCCCAAATGTGGTGCACCAGCTATAATCAAATAATTGCCGAATCAATCACCAACGTCCAACGTTCGAAAGTAGCGCTGACTAACACGGACTTATCTACGTATATAGAAATATACACAACATCTTATGTGTCTGTCCGTCTATTCTCTACAATCTCACATCCTTTGACAGATCTAAAACTAATTTTGCATAGCACTGCCCCCGCCCTACTCTCCACCGTATTTTTGTATCTGTCTATTATATATGTGTATTGTGCTGAATGCTATCCATTCCAAACTAGGACCCTGAGCAACCCTACCCCACCCCTTCGGATACGCAACCTCCTCCAAAGTTTGCTTACATCGTTACTCTTTAGGACCAAATTATAAGCTTACACACAAAGGCTAACAATCTACTTAATCTAATCACACCATTTTCCTGAATCCCAGGTAACGCCGGGCACGAATTGCTAGTTTTATATAATGGCAAACAAAAATACTCCAGGATTGTTATTTTAAAATTTATCGGATTGTTTCACCGGTTACGCTGCGGTAAATCCAAGCTGGTTCTGACTGCTACTCACTGACCTGTCCAATGTGAAGTGTGGATAAAGTAGGACGTAAACAACTGGAATTGCCCCGTAATTAGTTTGAAATTTATCAAGAAAACTAATGGTTTCCTAAAATAATAGAAAAGATGAGTGCAAAAGGGGCGTAAGTGCTAGAAACGCATTCTGAGAAAACGACTTTCAAAAATTTTGCAAATTAATTAAATGTACTTCCACAGCAATTAATTTTTATTTTTATGGTGATATTTTATAATACCTATCTGACTTTGTATGTTCTAATTCAAATTTAAGAAATCAATTTGAAAGATATACTAGAAAAAATATTATTATTTTGGTTGCTACCGGAATTCGAACCTTTTCCTGGATAGTTTTAGTGCTACGGCATATTCGATCTAGCACAGTGACGTTTGTTTTATTTTTAGTACATTGACTGCAAATATATTTTATTTTCGCCAGTATTTGTCGGTGCGTTACTCGTATTAAACGTTCATATTATTTTACAAAATAATATCGACTTATTTTGTAGATTGTGAATAAAAAATATTGTAGTAACCATCAATTATATACATGTTAATACCAGAAATACATTACAATACCAGAAGACACGGTTACCCCAGAAATAAATGATTTATAATATTCCTAAGTTAAACTTTTAAAAAAGACAGCTCCGGTCGAAAGTGAGGCAATTAATCCTTAGAACCGTGACATTTCATATATAATAGTTACTCAAGTAGGTATACATTATCCGAAATTATATTAAGACTACTTGGTGTACCTGGCGCTGCGCGATAATAAAATCTTATCTTTAAAAAAATCTGAACATTTACCTATTCGCATCCTTCTCCACACCTTACTCCCCTCGCACTAGGCCACCGCCCACCCTCGCGACCCTACATGCACCCGTACCGACTCTTTTGCCACTCATGTTATCCGCCGTGAAAAGATAACTTTCATAAATTAGAACCTTTCATCTTGCCAGACATCGTATGTACATGTATCGTATGTATATTCATTGCGAATTATTATTATCAAATTAAACCTTAATATTTTATCAAATTTAATCAAAGAAGAGCCATTAATAAAGCTGAAATCATACACGCGAGATTCCGGTCCAATAGAATTATTTCGTCAGATCTCATATTTTAGTAATTACATAAAAAATATCATTGAATACACAAGATATTAAATAATAACTAGTTTACACGTTTGAATGCCGCGCAATAATGCAAGCGGGCAACGACCGAACAGAGATGTTTTAATATTACGGGAAATAATTTACTTTGTAAAATGTTAACGAGTTTATTGGTTTACGTATCACAGTAAAAATAAACAAAGCCCTTTTCCCATTTAAAACTATCTACCTGTAGAACTTTATTTTGGTAATTGGTAGGTTTTATTAATATATTGTTACTTGGTGATAAAATTAAATTGAATAATCTCTGAAAATTGAATAGAATTTGTAAATTATGCTTAACCTTTGATCAGCGCCATATTCCCACATCTGTTGCGTAAAATTATACAATATTTTTCTGGTAAATTAAAAATACTTTTTGTTTATTTAAAGAACAAGATCTCTTAAAATTTCATTAATCAAAACCCAGTTTATTAAGAGATTAACTCGGGAAGGCTAACTCAGGGGGTGGTAGTTAGCTCACGTGAACGAGTGATGAAACCATTAATTTTCAACCGTTAAATTCGTTTAAGCGTGTTAGATATTTTATTAATACTAAAATTCAATTTTGCAAATTGACAATCGAAAAAAGAAACATCTCTGAAATATCCCCGGGCCATGTTAAAGTTTCCAGATAATGTGAAAGGGGTTTGCGATAAAGTTATGGCAATAAATGTCACATGAAATTGAAAAAGAATAAATGCTATTGTCTGATACTGAGAAAAACATTATTATTTACTTAGCCCAAAATAACCTAAGACTCTTCATTATTTAAGTGCAATGTGAAGGTTTGCAATAACAAATGAGTTATAATTTACAAGGGATGCTGATAATACTGCTGTATAGTTTTACTATTAAAAAAAAAAATACATTACTTAATTATTCGTAAATTGTAGTAGAGGATCTTTTGGTTGAAAGATGAAACTTTTCTGAAAGTTAAAAGACCTTAACTTTCAACTGTTTAATCCCTTGACTAAAATAAAAGAAGTTTAACAATATTTGTTTAATTGCATTATCTATATTTATAAAGTAAGCAAGTTTAATTTTCAAGTCATTTTTGAAGACTATTCACAGAAGTACTATGTGATTTTTTTCAAAGTAGGTAAAGCCATTTTATATTACGACAGTCGCACTCTTGCAAGTGTGAAAGATTTAAAATATTGAAACTAATTAATTAAGTTATTATATAACTTTTAAATTGTATACTACTCGAAAGTAGATTAATCATGACTTGTTTCTATGATTATATTTATATGTGTATAAATAATAAACATATCGACGACGTTGTCGTATTCTGTCATTCATAATGTCATTCTTAATCAATAAATGTATAATCGATATTAAAATTTAATTTTACGTTTAAAGTGTTTGACTGTCGCAAAAAAGTTTTTATAGCTTCTGTCTTTTGTTTAAATTTGCAACCCTCGGTAGTCTCCCGGAACAAGGATTGCACTATCAATCACTTGCTCATTAGATAATATCTTAATGCTAAAAACAAATGAGCACGTCATTAAACTGCGCCAATGATTTTACAAGACATTGTAGGAAATTTAGTTGTACGAAAAAACATAATATTGGTAAATAATAATAAAATAGGTTATAATCAAAGTCCACCAAAATAAATTTAAGAGTAGTACAAGTATTTTAAAAATTCGTTGGTTTTAAGTCCTAATGATTTGATTTATGTTGGTTATCATTTTTTATTCGTACAAAAACATCAATTTATCATTCAGATTTCCACGTTTCCAAAGGCAATACTGACACCTAAAATATTAAAACGTTTTTCCTATAAAAAATGGTTGTTACGAACTTAAAAAAACTTTTATCTTCTGATTGATCAAGGTAACAGGCATGGCGAGCAAATCACCAATGTCTACAATCGCAAAAATGTAGAGAATAACTTTTTTAACACGTGGCTTTCATTTATTATTTTCTCTTCAACTAAGCTTACTAGGTCGCAAATATTATTTACAACAATCACTTCTTTCTATGCAGTAATTATTTTGAGAATGTGAATTTTGGAATGTCAATTTAGCTGTCAATGCAGTACAGTACATTAAGCATATGTATATATACATATGCCTGGGAGATATAAGGTTCTAAGGACATAGTAAAGGGCTTATTAGAGGGAGAAGTTACAATTTTCTACCTGTGCAACGCTGGATACATCAGTCAGTTGAGATCACAACCAATTTAAAAAATAATAATTTTAGATTATAATTCGTAAGAAAAATGTACAAACCGTGATAAAAATAGAAGAATTAACAAATAAAGAATTAACGAAAAATTGATTGTAATTTTACAATGCGAACATAATTAATATAGGGTCGTTTTGAATAATTCAGTCGTATTGAATGAATGAGTCAGAAGAAAATATTAGTAAAACAGGTTTGCCTAGTTGAGCAATGCATTTTAAAATGTGTGTAAAATATATGTAACAAACTGTCTTTTCTTTATTACAGCTGTACAGATGATATATATATATGTCTAAAAATAAATAAAACTAGAAGTTTGGGCGGCGTCTCAAATAACCTAGCATTATCAGGTAAAGATATAATTAGGTAATGGATCTATTATCCTCAATATCTAACGTGTAGAATAAGATGTGTGGATTATGAGAGTTAAGTATGTGCAAGTATGGAAGTGTGGCCTTACGTGAGTATAACAACTCACCCTGAATACTCGTATACTGCCACGTTTCTCGAACTAACGACTCGGACCTCAACTCCTAAAAACAAATAATATTTCGTACAAAATCGCGCCTGTCTGAGCAGGCTTCAGTTTCATGAAAGTTCAAATAATTGTCATCAGATACAATAAGACTTTTTGTGTCCATTATCAAAAGATTTCGGAACGAGTGCGGATGACGCCAATAAAACACGTCTCTCTGACGTCACATCAACATAACTTTCCAAGTACCCTTCAAATCCCGCCCTCGGCTGCGCGGGTGGTGGTGGGGGTAGGGGTGGGGGTGGGGGTGGGCGGAGCTCCTACGGGGGGTGAGATCGCTCGCATTATTCAATTGATTACGTACCCAGTCCAACTGGACTTTTTGTAATAGTACATCAAATAATACAATACAGAGAATCCAAAAATGATAGAATTTCGAGGAGTAAATTTGAAAGATACTACATATCAATACGCAAAATCCAGAAAATTCCAATGCACTCTTTGCAACGATCTATAAACCTCAAAACCCTCCGTTAAATTTTTTATCTATAATTAGTAAATATGTATGGGATGATATATCACGTAGTTCTTATCAAATTTAAATCAAACTTTTCTGAAAAAACTGAAGACTTCAACTACTTCTTCTTCTTTCAAACAGGCAATCCACCCTTCAAGAGTGATTTGTGTAGACATCAACTAAGTTTATTAACAAAGTTGCCCTATTTCCAAATGGGGGCTATCTAACTCCATTAACATTAAACCTAGACAAAAAAAAAAAAAATAACACACTCAGGCATAACCGACATCTACCTAATTCTATAGAGCTGGAAGGTTTTTTTTATGTAGGGTCGTGGGTTTCAATTTGATTATTACTTTAAAAAAACTGTACACTGTACTATTCCATGGAAGCTAACGGTGTTGCACATATCATAAAGGTAATTTTGATTTAAAGAAGCTAAGTATGAACATGTATTTCTGATTTTACTTAATGGGCTTGCGACCTTCCTTAACCTTCCGCGACCTTCATTGAATGATATAAACCAATCTAACGCTAAACAGCGAAGGAAGGCAAGATCCCCCATGCTGTGCTGAAGGCTCTGATGAATTTAAGACCTTTTCACACCTTCTCACGCATAAATTTAATTCTAAAGCAATGTTCCACTGACAAAGAACTACGTTCTTACGTCATCTTGTTTCTTACATACAATGATTACTAAGAATTTATTTAATAGAGCTTGAAGATTGACACCGTACTAATGAGAATGAAGAAAGACAAAGAAGTCACTCGTACCATAATTATTAGGAAACTGGCGTGCTTTAGACAAGACATAAGACACCCTGAGATTTATAACTGCACCTTGTCATACAAGAAAAAAAAACATTGGGCGACGTGGTCCTGGTCGAAGGAGATCTTCGTATTTTAAAAATCTTAGACATCTGAATTCTTTTCTGAAGTGCTGCAATTAAAATACGATTAGCCAACATTGTCACAACATATCATGTTCTTACTTTTTCGATACATACATGCATACATATGCAATTTTTAAGGATTTTGTATAAACTTTGATAAATAATAATTTGTAAAAAAATATGCTATTAAATATAAATAATCCGTCCGTTCTAAAATATTTTTACAAAGAATTTAACGCCCAACTCTCAAGCAGCCTAATGTGACCGTCTATGAACTATAATAATATTTGTATGTTTAAGGTCGTAGACGCCACTTGCAATATTACATTTTTTCTCGGAATATTTTTTTAATGTATATATTCACAGATGTATTCACAGTTTACAAACAATATTACGCTGGTATTAGTTTTCGGCTGGTACGCTATCCTAAAGTAAGCTCTTTACTATATGTTCTAAGGGCATAGTAAAGGGCTTAATTTAGGATATCTTTTCACAATGGATATCATACATATATCAGAAAGGATGAATGGTTCGGATGGATTGCGTCGGCGGATAATGGGGTGGTGCTTGGGGGGGTGGGAGGATGACTATAAATAATAATAATTATAATTATTATAATAATAATAATATATTTATTAGGTTCACTTTTTACATGTATTATGTACTTACATTGATAAATAATGTCTAACGGTCTGACGTATTACTCTTCCAAATTAATATTCATTAACTATACATTTTCACCTAGTTAATTACTATGAGTGTTGCATGATATTTCAAATATCAGACAAATGTACCGAGGGTATGCATATAAAATTTGGAAAAGTAAATATAACATATCAAGAGAAACAAAATGTGCATTTATATTATCTAGTGCATCAGTAATTTCCTCATCACCAGCAGTACTATTTGTTTTAGGAAGAAGCATATTGCATATGCTGTTGTTTGTATTTTTTTGTGTTGAAGCCATTTCTCTAATAATATCCCAGGTTTTCTCGGCGTAATGATGGTTTGCTTCTATAATATTTTTGTAATATACGTATTTAGCTGATTTGACCGCTCTATTACAAATATTTATATATTTTTTGTAATATGTTAGCAAGCCGACATTAAGCGGATTTAGTTTGGTCTGCTTGTGCAGCTTATCTCTCTTTTTAATACAATTGACTAACCGTTCTGTTATCCGCGATTCAATCATTTTATTATTAGGAGAACACATTCTTATTGTGAAATTGTAATTATTCAGAACATAGGTAATTTTATTTTTCGATAAAATTGATTTTATATGTATATCTTTCTAATTATTATATTTAATTCATATTTAAAATATCACAGACCTATGTACTGAATAATTATAACTTCACAATAAGAATGTGTTCTCCTAATAATAAAGTTGTATCAATATGTCCTAAATTTAATAAAAAATTATTAATAATTCTGGCGTCTGCTATCAGATTAGTCAAAGGTATTTGAGATTCTGTAAAAATGCTTAAAAATGCGAATAAAAAAATATCAACTAGACGGGAATATGGCTAAGTCAACTAAAAATTTCGTTTTTGCATCCATATCTCAGATTTCAATATTCTTAAAAATGCGAATAAAAAAAAAATCGACTACACGGGAATATGGCTAAGTCAACTAAAAATTTCGTTTTTGCATCCATATCTCAGATTTCAATATTCTTAAAAATGCGAATAAAAAAAAAAACGACTACACGGGAATATGGCTAAGTCAACTAAAAATTTCGTTTTTGCATCCATATCTCAGATTTCAATATTCTTAAAAATGCGAATAAAAAAAAATCGACTACACGGGAATATGGCTAAGTCAACTAAAAATTTCGTTTTTGCATCCATATCTCAGATTTCAATATTCTTAAAAATGCGAATAAAAAAAAAATCGACTAGACGGGAATATGGCTAAGTCAACTAAAATTTTCGTTTTTGCATCCATATCTCAGATTTCAATATTCTTAAAAATGCGAATAAAAAAAAAATCGACTACACGGGAATATGGCTAAGTCAACTAAAAATTTCGTTTTTGCATCCATATCTCAGATTTCAATATTCTTAAAAATGCGAATAAAAACAAAATCGACTACACGGGAATATGGCTAAGTCAACTAAAAATTTCGTTTTTGCATCCATATCTCAGATTTCAATATTTTTAAAAATGCGAATAAAAAAATATCAACTAGACGGGAATATGGCTAAGTCAACTAAAAATTTCGTTTTTGCATCCATATCTCAGATTTCAATATTCTTAAAAATGCGAATAAAAAAAAAAACGACTACACGGGAATATGGCTAAGTCAACTAAAAATTTCGTTTTTGCATCCATATCTCAGATTTCAATATTCTTAAAAATGCGAATAAAAAAAAAAACGACTACACGGGAATATGGCTAAGTCAACTAAAAATTTCGTTTTTGCATCCATATCTCAGATTTCAATATTCTTAAAAATGCGAATAAAAAAAAAATCGACTACACGGGAATATGGCTAAGTCAACTAAAAATTTCGTTTTTGCATCCATATCTCAGATTTCAATATTCTTAAAAATGCGAATAAAAAAAAAATCGACTAGACGGGAATATGGCTAAGTCAACTAAAATTTTCGTTTTTGCATCCATATCTCAGATTTCAATATTCTTAAAAATGCGAATAAAAAAAAAAACGACTACACGGGAATATGGCTAAGTCAAAGAAACAATATATGTTTTAGTTAGTTATGACATCCTGAAGAAGAAAATGGTATTTTTCGAAACCGGTAGATGTATTTAAACTCATTTTAGTGGTTAATTAAACAAAGATAAAAAATAATAATATGAATCTTAACCACAAAGATAACATTGCTTATTTTAAAAGTATATTTTAATTATTTGGAATATGTTCAGCACGAGCGTACAGTTAGAGAAGCCGTCACTCATTCCGTGGAAGTAGTCGGAGATGTTACAGAACACATTCATTTCTTTGTTATTTATATTTTATTCTTGTACATTGTAGAAATCCATATAGACACATATTTAGACATATTTATATAAACAAATTCAATGTTGTCCAAAGAGCAATGGAAAGAGTTGCGATTGGAATATTTTTGAGTAATCAAAACCTAACCTAATGCACGTATTCGCCAGAGAATCAGATGTTACTCAATAAGTCTACTTGCTAATTTGACAATGAGCTGAATTTCAAAGTGATTGTCAAAGATATTTTGGACGGTGTGAAAGGAAGACCGTAGTATGTAGGCTTAGTAGACTGCCGCCCCCAAGCTAGAGAAGAGTGCCAAATGAGGACATCCAGAAGTGGAGAGACGTAGGCTGATCATGATGATGATGATGATTTGTATACGATCAGTAGGTATATATATATGATAGGCAGAATTATCTAAGAACTCATTAATAAATCATAAGTAGATCCAGTACCTTGAGAATATCTTGGAAACACGGATCGTATTATAAAGACTGTAATCTTAGAAACCCTTAGAATAATGAAGTATTAAAAACTATTATAGAGTTGTTATGCAATCTGGGCTTACTGAGTTAACAATTGAAATAAATGGGTCCAAATAATGATATTGCCATATTTTTACGATTTTTCTCGATATTCTATCTCAGACGTAAGTAGTAACACCGAATGTCCGCAGGCGAGCGAGCCGAATCCCGTAGGCGTCCATTTTTTTATTTGTCATTTTGGACAAAGAACTCAGTTAGCACTGCTCACTTTAAGGGCATAATTAAAATTATTTTATAAGACATAAGAAGAGAAATTCTTTAACGAATTGAACAGAAAAAATAAAGATTCCTCGAAACGATCCGAATAACACTCAGGCATTACTTAAAAATAATTCACGGTAAATTCTTGGAAAATTTCAACATTCTCTCTAAATGCTCTCAGCTTGTCTCGTGCTTGTCAGCTTAACACATTTGGCTTTTTACAAAGCCACTGAGTGGTCGTGGCGAGTGTTTGAATGCCAGTATCGGTAATTTTGAGTGACATGAGTCATCTTTCATTTATTAATGCCCCCATATAAAATTATGATGAAGACGTCCGCTAACGGTTTAACTCTGTACGAGTTGCGCAGCCTCATCGATACTACTGGAATAGTAGTGTCTCTTAGGAAGATAGGTAATGAGGATCAAAGACGTAGATTAATGGATAATTTCAAGGTAGGCGGGTAAACCATGGAAGAGTTATAGCACTCCTTTATGACTGCGGTCATGGACCTTCGAGTCCCATGAAACCGCCGAAGAAGAAGAAGAAGAGAATTTGAAGTTTGTACACTACGTATGTGTACTTCCTTTGAACTATTTGACAATTCAAAAACAAGTAACTAGTTGAGAGTAAAGAATTGAAACGTGTAATACCCAATACCCTTCAATCTCAGAACCATTATTTAAAATCAATAAATCCTTAAAACGTTTGTTATATTAATTTATCATAATAGTTATTAATTTATTAATATTTTCTATCCGACCGATATATTGCGATATTTTTATATAAAACATTATTATATAATATATTTATATGATAAACGTTATATATAGTTTCATATACTTTAATTTACATATTATATTAACATTTGTCCAAAGGTAGGTACCATCATTCATACTGCATTAAATAAATATTATATTAAATGATAAATGAAGTATACATCATGTCACAACCTAATACACGGAAATAAGAAAAAAATAATTAAGAGTAGCTTGTTGGTGTAGTGGTTAATACGCTGGCCTAGTGATCTAGTGATCGGGAGTTCGCGCCTCGTTCCAGGAGACTAGCAAGTTCGTCCTATTTTCATAGTACAGGAGTTTAGCTTAGTTTGAAAATAGTAAGAATATTGATGTTCCGGGTACGCATCTCTATTTATTAAAAAAAAAAAAAAGGCTTCAACAACAACAAAATAAAATATTAAAGACGATTTACAACACGAGCTAAGTAGCTGACAACAACTGAAACAGCCCACAACACGTCATACTTGTTTAATATCAGTAACATAAAAAAGTTTGATATAGTATTACTAATGGTGAGATTAGACAAGGGAATTAAGGTGCACAAAACAAATTAAAAATACAATACAAGAACATCTCAAAACTAGAACATTAATCCGCCCAGAACGGCAGATATGGCAAAAAATAAATAAGACGTCTTCTTTCGATATAATCGTGTCATCTTCCATCCTTCAAATTACAATATAAAGGCGTGGAAGATGACATGGGAATTCCGAAATTCTAAATAATCATTTTGTAGTAAGACATTGTTGTGTATTTTTCTATACTGTACACATACATTTTTCCCTTTGAAGTTGTAAGAAAAGACCATTAACTATTTACAAAATAAAGTTTATGTCTAAAGAGTGTAGGTATACATTTTTTTTTTTTTTTAAAACAATTTGATTTCAATACAAATATAATGTATGAGTTAATATATATATATATATACATTCAACAACATAATAAGAATAATAGAGATATGCACCCCCAAATAAGAAAGATCTTGAATTATGGGGGTAGCTATCAACATTTATATAAAACAAGATCAAAATCTTTAATAATACAATGTGAAATAATAAGTAGTTATTTAAACGAAAGATGTCGGAATATATATACAGTTTAGGAGTAATGTATGATGTCTCTGTCCTTCTAATTTTGTCATTTTTAAAGTAACATGTTCATTGGTTTTACTGCGATTTGATAGTTGTGATGGATTTTTATTTAGTTCTCTTTAAAAAAATGAAAAAAATAGTGTTTTTATAAAAATAAGATAAATTTAAAACAGGAAAATTTTTAAAAACTTGTTTAGTTGTCTAATCTCTAGCCTTTTTAAAAATGATTATTTATTATATTTCGAGTTGTAATTATATATATATAATAGGTGTATGGGACAAGTACCTCCCCAACCTATGTGTGTTATATTTAAAATCATCGGAATACTATACCGCACGTATATCGCACTTCGTAGGAAAAAGTTTTATTAATTGCTGTGGAATAAGAATAACTAAAAAATATTTGAAGAAAATGATAAGTAAACACGCAAAGAAAGTAATATGAGAAATTAAGAAAGAAACAACACGAAATTTAATGATAATGTGGCGAGAGACAAGAAAATGTAAGAGAAATGAATGGCCCAAGTACGTGTTTAAGAGCTGTATTGAATACAAAGAAAAATACGAATAAACCTCTCAACAAAAAGTATACAATAGATTTTTTTAAACAAACATCACGTTGAACAAACAAATATAAAATGAAAGACAGATGCAAGCTTTTGTCAGAAAACCAGTGTCAAAAGAATGTAGACCTTTTGTACTCTTGTAATCGATACACAGCATCATAGAATTCGCAATTCTTATTTCCTTACTTATTTATTCACTCATTTTCTTACTTAGTTTTTTATCTTTCTTACCGCGGCCCCCGACGATTCTGTCGGGCGCCACACTAAACAGACTCGGATGAGCACGACGCCCGCACCAACGATCAAACTGTTGTATGTTGACACCGACAAAATCTGATAACATGATCAGTAGCGAAGACAACGTGCTTTGTTATTTATTTGCGGTACTAGGTCACTAAAATGTTGCGTGAGGTCGGACATAGGTATTTTGATAGATTTGGTGGAGGAGCAGCTATCCATTTACAATCATTAAATAATCACTTCTTCAATATTAGCAAAATTAATATCATTGATTGATTTGGCAGTTACTTCGTGGTGTAACATATTAATTTCACCATCTAAAATTATTCCACTTGGTACCATATAGAAGAATAATGATGAATTACCTCGAAATGGTAGAAATTCAGAAAAATTTGAATTCTGAGAAAACATAAATTAACTTTTGTTTAATGTATTTTTCCTAGAAACAATAAAATCACACCCACCCTTTCGCGCCCCACCGCTCTGATAACCAACTGTATTTCATTTTAGTTCAGTTTACACCTATAGATGGGAAGGATTGCTGCTCTTCCCGAAACTAGTCACTCAAAAAAATTGTGTGTATAGTACAATGTTAATATGAAAATTATATATTAGCAAAATTACTTTGTGGCAATATTTTACATAATTAATAAGAAAATGCACTTTGTTTAAACCACTATTTATTGATAAAATATTTTTGCAAACAGTCACATTTTAAATTTGTTTTCAAGTAGTTCCTAATTAATTACCCACCACTTATACTTTTATAGTTTAGTTTTTATCTGCTTGCATTTTTAATTTTAGCTTACATTGTTTCCTGAAGAAGATACCATAGGTATCGAAACATGTTAATTTATCAATAAATAGTGGTTTAAATTTTTTCTTACTGTTTATTTTATTAAATAATAATTTTCGTAAGATATTGCTATCCTTATTTAGCGTAAAAATTCATCGGATGTGCGCATATTCATTCAGAAATGTGAATAAAACTTTCCAGGATTATCCCAAAGGCTTTCATGGAGTATATACAATTTGCCTTTTATTAATCTTTCACTGTATATAGGATGCACCTAACATTGCCTTCTCTTTTTCTTTCTTGACCGTATCAGAGTACACGCTGCGATTTCTATGAAATTCATTTTGAGACTGATATCAAATTACTGTAGTAGAACTGTCGCCAGTATGCGCGGGCGTTACGCCTAAACTGTTATATCATTCAATTGTCGTACACCCAGCAAATCGACGACCGACTGCTCTGTCCTCAGTGTGCGCAACCTCTTAAGTTTGCTGTGCAGCACCTGACTTTTGTCTAATTTGGTTATGTTTAATGACACTATTGCATCATCAATCGAATTATTCAAATACTCAGTATTTTTTCTCAACCTCTGTGTGCATTTCGCTTCTGTCGAAACTTCTGCTGAATTTAATGCAAATAAGATATTTTACCTGCTAGAAAAATCACATAGAGACAATTTGATGAAACCTGGGGAAATATTTGTAAAACATATATAACTATTCAATTCAATAATGTTTTAGTCTGCGCTCCTCAGATGAAATATTATATTTCTTATTACTTAATATAAATTTTTTAATTATTTCATCATTTTCATTTCCAAAAAAAAACTTTCCAATCTGCACTTTATAGTAAGTAAAAATATCAACAAGATCATTGAATGAATATTTTTATTTTTTCAATAAACTAAACATTGTAGCGCACATACGTTGTGTTATATTTTTATAGTACATTAAAATTGATAATAACTCGCAAGAACATCACGTTCTTCGAAAATAAATATTTAAAGTAACTTTGAATAGTTCTTAATTCAAATTGGAATTATTGAATCGTAATTATATCGATAATAATTTACCATATATATATATATTTTTTTTAAATATTTAGTGTATGTCCAAATCTTTGTCGGAACTAATTACTGGGTTTGTTTCCCCTGGGGGAT
Organism: Eubasilissa splendida; assembly: GCA_031772225.1. Taxonomy (NCBI): domain Eukaryota; kingdom Metazoa; phylum Arthropoda; class Insecta; order Trichoptera; family Phryganeidae; genus Eubasilissa; species Eubasilissa splendida. Next base: position 28,494,476 of record CM062861.1, on the reverse strand, counting down.
TGTCATCAAGATATATATGTCTCACAAAGACGAAGCTATTATTTTTACATGGGATCCCCCAGGGGACAAAATCCCAGTAATCAGTTCTTACAAAAATTTGGACATACTCAAAATATTGTGAAATATATTGGTCTAAATATGAAGTTAAAAATTGAAAAATACTGTTTTTTCAGACGTATTCTAGTATATGTTAATAATTCGAATGAATTTTATATTTACATATAAAGGATGTAGCCCCACACTTCAAAAAAAAAATAGTCTCAGCTTCAGCGACATGTTACGTGATAATGAGTATCAAATTTAAAAAAAAAAATCCTTACATGGCGACAGCATAGTTGGTAATAAATAATTAAAATGTTCCATTATGATAACATATATACAACTTCCAAAATTTGATAGACATGCTAGCATTGGTAAATAGGTAAACGTTACATTGTGTAAAGTGATCACTTAAGCCAGCCGATGACAGACTTTCATACTTCCCATTTAAAAATAATAGCTTCGTCTCTGTGAGACATCTAAATAATTTACTAATTATTTTAAATATATAGTTTTATTGTATGGTGTTTATTTTTAGATTGATAATGAAACAATGAATACAAGACGAAACGTAAATTAAATGCGTGGAATAAAAAGACAAGTGTTTTATTTTCATATATGTGATTATGGAGTTCTAAAAACACTCGGAAACCATATTTATATGGTTTTTATCTATAACGATGTCAAAATACCTTTTTATTAGCTAAATGTAAAATAATGAAAATAAAATAAATCTCATCAACAATTTGGCGTTATGGGCTACTCAGGTTCAAAGCAAGATCCACATTCAATCAATAATAAAGCTTTCGCAATTCTTACTTTTCTAGAATGTATCTAAATTAAATGAAACTTTTTATATATGAAAAGTTGGCATTTGATAATATGAAGTATATAACTTTTCTTGTGTATTCAAAGTCCGTTTTAAGATTTAATGTGGTTAAATGTTAAAAACATAAAATATTCCGGGAATAAACGTAGTGATACATAAAAAGGTTCTGAGTTCCAGATAAGGGTAGTTCCCACCCCGCTCACTTTATTACAGATGCTACCCCTTGCAAAAACTAAACCTAGCTTACGTATTCGTATTTCTGTGACCTCTGTCCTGACTGTTTGGTTATGCTAATTTCTTTTACGCAGATAACGGCTGAAAGTGACACGAATCATAGCTTTGCTTACATATATTTATACAAAGTGCTTAAAGATTTCTTTATCTCAGAATAATAATATAAATTCATTATTTTTGATGTTAAAGCGTTAACTTATTAATTTTTTAACAATAACGAATTTTGTACAAACCACTATAATTAATCTTGTTTTTTTATTTGAATCAAAACTGATGGACGTCAAATTAACCAAATGTCTAAACTAAGCTTTTTTAAATGAATTAACTCATTTATTACACTCCTTCGTTAGTTAATATTAAGTTTACACATTTAACTACTAAAGATAAACAACTCGGTCTAGAATTATGGCAACAAAATAAACACTCATTTTATCTATTTTCCTGCGGCCTTCCTGCGGCTCGAAGTGCATCGGGTACTACAAACCAAAACTACGATCGATTACTAAATACTACGTAATATTATATACTTTCATATGTTTTTTGTATGTATAATATTATATTAATTTATTATTTAAGTGAAGTATCTTTTGAATTCCGACGACCACGTACGGTAATCTTACACGACTAAAACTCGTCTATGGAGACAAAAATACATTTACGTCCGTTGCTTGTTTTGTTCTCACTTTTATATCAGTTCGCGTTAAGCATCCCGGGCGGTAACCACTGGAGCGCTTTCTTGTTACTGGTGTCTTCAATGATGTATTTTTAAGTCTAGCGAATTTTCTATGAATTTATTAAAATGAAAAAGATAAATACAACATAATCAGTTCCAGAAAAAAAATTCTTTCATTGACTTATCACTTAAACGAAATCAAAATTTGAAATGAAAATCACAAAAGTTTTACATATAATGTACGCGCTTATAATTATATCATCAGTTTTTTATAATGTATTTTGAATCATTTAATAAATTGGTTTGGATTACATCATAAATATGTTTGAACTTTGTACGGTCTTCTAAAATAATCATTGAATCATTCATCATTAGATTAATTCAGTAACAATTTAATTCGGTCGGATCTGCTATTTGATATCGACAAATAATTTTATTTCCTTCGTCTGAGCGTTTACCCACTTTTAATAATGTCCTGCAAACGTAAGCCATATATATACACGGGTATTTCAATTAAAATAATGTGGCAAAAGTATAATTTGACAGGATATGAAAAATGATTCTATATATTTTTAATTTTATCCATTTGATATATAAAGCCTGGTTTGAACGTGTTGATAAATATTATTTATTAAAGCAATTGAAAATGAATATTCCTATATTTCTTTACATTGAAATTGAATAGATATTTTTAATAAAGGTGGCGTCAAAAATATAGTCATAGAAACAACAAGTATAGTTTTATGTTTGGCTAGACATTGGATTTAATGATAAAATTCTGTAGGGAATTAGAAGATTATATCAAAATGAACGTTTATTAAAATTTCTAAATAAGATTGTTTTAGGTTATCCACCTTTGTTAGGTAAATAAAATGCCTACGATGATTTATCAATGAGACTTTGATCTCTGAGAGTCAGTTAAGGTGCTTGTGTATTGGATGCGTTATTCCAATCCGCGCACAGAACAAATGGGGTGAAGATTCATAAATCGCTTCACGCTGAATTATATTCTGTCTTTTATGTGAACTTGAGTCGAATCTCCGAGATAAATCTCATTCGTGGACACCGATCATAATATCGATGAATAGCGGCATCTTTGCTGAACTGAATTCAATATTTTTTAGTTACCCGCTTAGGGTATATTGTATGGGGTGAGACAGGAGTCTCAGATCTTCACCGACCGCTTCATAAGAGAAACATGAAAAAAATGGATTCTCAGCGTTAGGATTACTTACTCACCTTTAAACAACAAAATTTATCTCCTTCACCTATGGAAAAAATAATTATTATTAACATATTTTAACTATGCAGGTAGGTAGCAAATTCTAAAAATTGAATGAAATTTATCTACACAAAACTATGTTTTACAAAAAATAGAAAAGAATGAAATGAATGGATAACTTTCAGGAGAGATTATTACACAATATACAATAGTTTTTGAACTCATTGTGAACTAAATTCTTAATTTAAAAAAAATTATTCATCTTCAATGTTCAAATTTACTAGTCACTTGATTTCACATTATACTTTCCCGTCTTCATCCGTGGATGATATGGAGACCATTTTCACACACAGACCAGGGCACAGTTACACATCAGGGCCAAATTAACTGAAGGAAAACGCCATGTTTCCATTAAAATCTCGGAACCAAAAGAGGTTCATATTGCAATCGCACGGGCATACTCTATATCTCAGTCACTGGCAAGCGATGATCAAATTATCAGATGCGTCAGGGTCTTTTAAAATCAACAAATTTTTCACATAAATGCAACGTGGTCGCAAAAAAAATTTTCTTCCGCCGCTCGCTTCCTTCTGCTGCTGTTTGCACTCGTTCGCTGCAGAAATGTTAAAAAAAAAGGAACTTTCACCGCGCAAGCGCAAACTCCAGGGATGTCAGACGTAAAATGTGGCACCTACAAAAAAATACAGTAGAGACCTTATTTGTAACGTCACAATATATATATTTAATAATTGTTGCCCATTATTATTGCCATGCTTTCATTTAATTATAGTATGACAATCTAGCATGCCCTATAGTGATTTCTAATAAGCAGCTAAATTATTTAAGACCTCGGTAAAATCAGTCCAAAATTACATCTATGCACTTTTAACGCTCTGTCACCAGCTTCTTGCAATTCTTTTCATGTTTTCAATCAGCGTGCAACCAACGCTTTAATTTCCAGTACATGCGTTATTTTAAGTAGCTTTTTACCCTAAAGTTTTTTAAATTCTACGCTTCGACCCTACGATGAATTTATTAATCTCTTTTTTTATCCTCTAAGGAAATTTCAAGCTTGATCCTATATCTTCAACTTTTGTATTTCTAAATTAGTACTAGAAGGATGCACCAATTTAAAACTTTAATCGTATTTTGAAGCATTATGATTTTAGATGTGTTTTTAAGTAGGTATATATTATATATGATCTACTTACCTATACGCTGCCTTGCTATATACGATTCTTTATTTCTTAATCGATACTCTACCAACTCAGTTGTACAGGTTAAGCAAGATATAAGTATCTTTAAACAACATAATCATTCTGTTTTTAATTATTGTAGTTATTAAGAATATTTATTTTTGAATCATTAATCATTCGGAGGCCAATTGGTTTGCATAATTTATTTAGATCATTAATCACCCTACTTTTATTGAAATCTTATATCAAGCTCTTCAAGCACTACACTAACATATTGTAATAATTAATCCAGAATATTATCTTTCCTACGGATTTAAAAAATATATTTATGAATTACAAATATCTAAGAATAATATAGAATGGCTCTGATTATAGACTTTCTTGAAATGTATTTATTCAATGTCGTAGTTGATCATCAGAACGCGTTGCTAAATATTCCATATCCAATTAAAATTAGTAATTCTCTAAATTCGCATCCAGCTAAGTGTGACTTACAAAATGCTAAATGAATATAAAGGCTCAGCTTAAATAATAATATCGCGTACGACTTTAATGAAAATAAACTGCCTGTAACCTGACAGGCTAACACACAAAGGCAGGTGTTTTTAATCGTTAGCAAACCTAAGTCCGCTTTGATAGTAATATTGCCGGATTACACGTGGTATTAATTCAGGATCGGGCAGAGATACACTTTATACGTTACATTATCCAAATTTCAGCATTTTAGAATAATGCTGTGCGACTGAAATAAATTATTACGGAGGTCCGGCGATTGTGTCCGTTTATGAATCGCACAATGGTCCTCCAAAGGCGGAAAGACAACCCTGATGAATTATTACGCCAGTTAAGTGAGATGGAGTGCCAGTGTTTCATTAAGATGCTACAAGTCTCTTAGTGCGGTCTCAAAACATCATTTATTTTTTTACCCACTCGGGTGTTCCGCAAGGGTCAGTTTTGGGTCTATTTCTGATTATGATTCTGCGAAAGTGATTGGTCACTCCCGTTTCTTGTGGTTGCGGATGAATTGAAGCTCTTTAGAGAGATTTCGACCTTGAATGAAAGTCACCGCTTTTATCCAGTGTAAAGATAAATAAGACATTTAATGACTTAATGAAGTAAACTCACGAGAAGTAATATAAATATTTGAAACAGTAAAAGATATGTGTCGTGATTGTCTGTGTATGGCTTTTGGGATGTTCTTTCACAATTCTGCAAGATTATTTTATCTAACTTTATTAATGGTGATAGGCTGTTAATATTTGCCTATGTTTATTAATTATTTATATTAAATGTGAAAACAAAAATGTTAAAACTTGCGTTCTTTTACTTCTTGTGCCCTGACCGTTTAACGGACGTTGGTTATCGTCACTTTGTTTACTGCAGCCCGGTGTAGCTCTACAGTAAACTGGCCAAAACATTACTTTAGGTTCTTCAGCCATGTTGTTCTCTTTTTTCTAGACCTCCCCCGCCCAACTTCTAGTGATCTTTCCCTGCATTATGAGGTGCAAGATCTCGTACTTTTCCGGATATCTCATGTCTGAGATATTGAAGTTTTTGGATTTTTATTGTTCTGTATACTTATTTTTCTTTATTCATTCAAACCATAACATCTGAATTCGTAACTCTATCCATCCAGCTTATTTTGAGCTCTCTTCTGTAGATCCATATTTATGATGCATCAACTCACCTTATTATTTCTTAGGTAAGTGTCCATGCTTCCGTTCCATAAAATAATATCGAGAATACATAGCATCTGAACATTTTCATTCGTAATGTAAACGTCTGAAAAATCTAAATTTAATCCAAAATTAGTTGTTCAAGAAGAATACAACTCAGAAAATTATTATAAAAAAATAGATACATTTTTGTGATTTCATGATCCGGTACTTGCTTGGGGCTTGATTTGAAAAATAAAATACAAACATTTATTCCGTTTTAGCTTCGACCAACTCACATACGGAATCATCAATGGTCAATGAATTAACATTTGAAGTGCAACAGGACGTGAGGCACGAGAATCAAAGAAAATAATCTCGCGGGAACATAATCCACATCTCGGAGATTGTCTAGAGTCTTAAATCTCATCCATTGACACGGGTCATTAAATCTACTTTAAAAATAATATTGTTATAATAATAAAACTTTGTTCTATTAACCATCATGTTACAAATATTAAAAAATATTTTTAAAGTTTTATTAGCGTTGTCAAAATATTTGAAAATGCATCTTATACAGTTGAACCAATCGAGTTTGCGAGGGGAATGCATGAAGCGATATACCCACGGAATTGCCACTTCATGTTTCAATGGTCGGTACTGCTAATAGTACTGAGGAGGAATGTCAGAGGACACAAGTTAGTACACAACTCGAAGCTGAACAACATTCCAGTTTGAATTCAGAATGTTCAATCTGTGTTGTAGTTATATTATCAAAGAGAACTTGGTAGTTGACTAATTGTACACACGCACGTAGACAGACAAACTTAAAATTTCGTAGACTATGTACATAATTTATTATAAAATTAAAAGATTCATTTTATTTTTCAAGGCACGACGCTCGTCAGCTATTACATAATATACCCATACACTAGTAAATGAATAGACATGAAATAAAGTGTACATATGCGTTTAAATTTTCGTTCCAATCTTTTTTATTTAAACGAACGATTGAAGATGGACATGAGAATTAATAAACTAATTTATTTTAACTGTACTATTTATACCTTCTGTATATAGTTTTCTGGGTTAATTTGCCGTGTATATCTGACCTTTCTGGCCGATGTTTCGGATCTCATTGCAGGGTCCATCATCAGGGCTGATTTGATGTATGATTGTTAGTATTTTGGTTAAGTACTGGCTTGCAGTACCGCGTTGAAAGCAGGGTCTGTCGTTTATTAGGTACTGACTCGCACCAACGTGTCTATAACAGGTGTTGTGTGAAGTGAGTAGTGTTGTGTTATGTTAAGTTCCATCTACTGGCGGATCACAATCTGTGAGGGCTCTTCGACTCCTACGGTTTTGAAGTGCCGGATACCACGAGATTTTCAATTTGAGGCCGTCATCCCTATTAATGTTCACCGGGTGTTTGTATATTTCAATTGCTTCTTTCTCACAAATACTGTTTCGACAGTAGATGTTACTTAACATAACACAACACTATTCACTTCACATAACACCGGTTTTTGACACATATTTATACCCTAGTTTTCAGTCGTAATGCAATCCACGCGTTTGGTGCGACTATAATAAATATTATACATTTTATTTAAAATACAAATAATAATTCTTATGTAGTTAGTATACACGTTCCACAAAGCATCTCACTAAAAGATTTAATATTTTAATTAACACACATCAAATTAATGAAAATTTAAACAATATTTAAATAAACAAAAGCAAACAAATTCTTTGCAGGTAAAAATTAAAATAACATGATTATAATACAACATTTAAATGAATAAAAAAGAAAACTTATGTGCAGGCATATATTTTTAAATTTCAAGCATCATATCCTTTAACCTTATCAGTTATTCAAGTTTGGTGATGATCTGTTTTATCAACACTATCATTTATTTTATGTAAAGTGTATTATATGTACACGTACTAAAGTCCTGTTTTTGACTAAAGAATAGTGAGCAATCCACAGGGACCACATCAGCGTGGAGGTCGCGCTTGGCGCGATACAGACGATATTTCATGTCGCGGCAATGCCATTAAATCTGTGTATGATATCCTAAATAGTGATGTATGCGATGACTTGCTGGTCGCAAATACACCTATGTTTATTATTCCCCAGTACGCTACGATATTAATTTCATTCGTTCAATTTCTATGTGATTTATTCGTTACTTAACAGCCTAACATTGCGAGGCAATTTAGTCTTCAAAATTTAGAGAATATATTAATAATAGCGAGTGTCTGGTAATGTTCAACAAATATTATATTAATCACGCGAATGGACAATAGAGAGTGTCGAGGGCCACAACCATGGACCGCCAAATATATAGACATGAATTAAAGCAAATTTCTTGTTTCAATATTTTCATTTTGGTATCACCCACGTGATCACTTTGGTACCACTAACGCATTCAAATAGCTCCCCGACTTTTTTTAAAAATATGACTATTGGAAAGAAAATTTAAACGATAACAATATACTATGCATTAATGTAAAAACTACGTCTTGTTTACACAAATATTTAATCTTCGAAGAGTAAATACTTTCACTGTTGCATATGTTTGTCATAAATTATCGGATTTATATTTCTACCAAGAACGTGTATAGAATACCCCTTCTTCCCGTAACTAATGTTCCAAACCCCTCCAATATGTATACTATTCATTTACTGGTCTGTGGCCACCACTTAAGATTTAGTGAAACAAAATATATATTATACATCGAGACAAATCAATATGAGCAAGATCAACGTTGGAGAGGAAAAGTTACGCTAAGACTAGCTGGTTACTAGCCTTCACACTACTACTGACAACTATTTCACCGCAAGGATAGGCAGATAGAGCTCCATAATTTATACATGCATGTTCATGAATTATTTAGGCTTTTAACGGGGTCATCTTCCAGTATCTTATTTACTTAGCTGTGACAAGTCTTCCGCCGACACTATAAGATATTCTGCTATCAAAACTGACATCGTATATATGTATTATAAAATTTTTCGAAAATAGACTTACTTCAAAAGATGCACAGAGCTATGAAGATGTTTGATAAATCACCACCTATGAGAGAAAGAAAAGATTGATGAGATGAGTATATATTTGTGCTGTATAAATTGTATTAAAAGTTGTGTGTTGTTTTAGGACATAAGTATGATTATTATTTATTCTGTGTACTATTTTAAGTGTAAAAAATTAACTCAATAATTTCAATGTATAGATTGTATAATACAATATCAGAAGCTTTAAGGTCTCACTTATATGTGTGTGTGTGCACGTAAAACAAGCGAAATATTTGTAGTGAAGATTTGCGACGTTTGGCCTAGTTAGTTCCCTTTACTGCCCTAAGAAAGTTGCCATTTACTGAAAAATGTGTAAAAGTGCATTATTTTATAATTTAAAATGGGAACAAACGAAAGAACTTTGATCGTTTTCAACTTCTTCATCACTAATGATATCATATTATTTTAAACTCGCCACAAAACCTAGCAGTTGTTATGGAGTGTTGTCAGTAAATTGAGTTTAATTTCTTAAGTATGATATACTGTGTAATAATATTGTTATTATTTTAACGTGTATTACTCTCACTTTAGGTAAATCAGGTTATCGAGGTATACACAAAATGTACATACCAATAATTGATTTCTTCTTTAGTCCACATTCATCTAATGCTGAATATAGTACATTTTTAACTAACACCACTTCTCTCCATTATCCGCATCCAGCTACTTCCTTCAAATATGTCATCGGTCTAACGAATTGGGTGACGACTTGTGCTTTGGTTTCCAGTATTCTATCACTTTTTTATCTCAACCGTTATTGTTCTTTCGGCCATTGTTATTTCAACTTTTTATTTGTGGCTTACATATTCCAACTCTGGTCCCACGATAAATGTCTTAACTTCTTAATCGATCTTTCAAAGATACTCTTATCATCTTTTCCATTGCTCCATGTCACTTTCAACACATGAAGGAAGCCAGTTGTGGATCTCCAAGTATATGTAGGTCAATAGATATTTATTAAGTAAGCTTAATTATATTAATTTAACTTTACTTCGATTTATGTTACATGTTGGAAATATTAGGTAGCTTCGCAAAACAATAAAATAAAAGTACAATAATGAAATTCTAATCATAATAACGAAATTGAATTGAGCGTCTGATTTGGAAAGTTCCCCTCGTTACCGTGAAGGTGTTACAGCCGTTCGTTGTAAGCCCGCTTAAGTAACGGCCGAAGTAACGGCGCTTGTCGTTACCCGTCCTCCGTTACCGCGCTGCGGGCGGGCGCCGCGCCGCTAACCGGCGCCTAATCACCCTTTGTCTAACGACAATGCATGTTTCATCTGACTTCTCTGCAACTGACAGAAAAATTTACTGAAACTTGAGAAAATCTGCTTTTGATTTTCATAATTATCGATTAATATCGATTTGCAAAAAAATATTTATAGATTATTTCCTTTTTTTTTCTCAGTGTATTTGAAAATATAATATATTGTGAAAATATATTTGGTGGCATGTACTAAATTTTTGAATAAAACTTGTGACGTCACTCCCACCTTAAACTGGCTTATCTACTTCGGTTACTTATATGGATTTTGTAGAGTATACAGTTGGCGTGAGCATAATTAGACCTGTTCAATGATTTTTTAGCATTATTGATTTTATTTTCCATTCACTATTGAAAATAACGTGTTTATTTAAGTATTTTGTAAAGAAAATTACCACCTACCCGCGAACAAGGGTAAAATTCCAAATAAACATATCGTGTAAAAATAAATGGTTCAAAGCTCCCCGACCAGCCTCCCATGTTTACAACCAAGTTCAAAAATATAGAGTACGAAAAAAAACCTTTTAATGTTAAACGTGCTCCTATTATTTTCAGTTCTAAAACCCTTTTACCTTGTCCAGCCAAGGATGTTCTCATGAAATAAAACATGTTTCGTGCGTTCAAAGTTTTGTTTGTTTTTTAAACATAATTTTAACAAACCCTTACAGGGCTAGTCCGCCATTGAGTTCATTAACTTGTAGACCCAGACCGCTGACGTTGCCTGTGTATCACCGAGCTCATTCGACAGTTTGCTGGAGTAATCATTTATATCATCCTATTATTATTTCTTAACCGGCAGTCAGTTTAATAAAACCCCGATTAAACCCTGCTCAAACTAAACAAACCTATCCGCTATTTTCTTGGGAATGTTGTTCCAACTCAGATGTGTATGTGAATTTCACCTCATCTGACCATATTTCAATCAAGATAATAATCCACTAGGCCCCTATTATTCGTTGAGTTTATATGAATTATAAAATGTTACGAAATTTTGTAACAAATTTTATTACGGGACCCAATGAATTAAATTAATAATAATTAGTTAATGAGAAATATTGTCAATAATAATAATAAAATAGTGATATAAAAATAATAATAAGATGAAGAATACTTGCATCTTTATATCGTTATACGGAGATTCGACAAAGACGTTATAAATTTATTTCTCATACAAAGTCACCAAAATGTGATCGAATCATTTCTGAATGTGTATCAATGCATTGTTTTTTATCAGCCACCGGGCACTCAGATCGATGTCATACCTTATTATTTTTTCATACTTCCGTATCTAGAATGGAGGCCAAGGGCGGGTCAAATAAATGTCGTTAGGCCTCAGCGCTATAGGTGGATCACATCAAGATATGCCGGGCCGGGTGTGGAAGGAGAAGGTGGAGAAGAATGATGTTGATTTTGATAAGCTAAAAAATAAGAAAAGATTAATCAATAGCACATGGCAACTATTGGGAGGATCGATTGATCGGATTGTATATTATATAATCATATACAGAAAGTAACTATACTAATAGATGGATACCTGCTTATATTTTGAGTCGAAAATGTTTTAGTTGGGTGTGAAATTTTTGTACAGTTATAAAGATAATTTATTTTTTATATTTTTATTGGAATATTTAACTCACATGGATAATATTTATCTCATATATAATTTTACTAAAACGTAATTTAATTGTCTTGCACATAGAGTGAGAATTATTGGAAAACTAGATATAAAAGACCCCTCCCTCGCTTTTTTTAAAATTCAATAATTATGTCCTTAGAAATGTATTAAAAAAATAGTAACAATAAAAAAACTTAACCCTCTAAGATTTAAAAAATATCTAGTTTATCTGAAACGGTTGAGATTTTACACATACAGCTTGATTCATCATAATATTTTTTTTATCAGTCCAGCCCCTCGTAATAAAAAATACATTATAACATTGAACTTACAATAATATATTTCGAGTACTCAGCTGTACGTATAACATTATTTAATTATCTAATTTAGTATTGTCGGTAACAGTTTGAAAGTTGGCTAGTCTATTTATATTTATGGTCTAAAGATATATTATAAGTTAATGTTTTCAAAGCAAACAGGTATACCTGTCATGTATGCCGTTGCGTGTATGTAAAAATACTGGCTTTACGCAGAGGTTAAATATTTCAATGATATACAAAAATTTATAAGGAGTGAAATTATTAACAAAAAATTCTACAAATTTATAAAAAAGTTATTTATAATGAAATAAATTTATCGAACTTCACGCCAGTCTATTATTACTTTGATCATTATACGAATACATTTTTACACTTGATGAAAATGTTGATGTTTGAGATTTATTTCTTAATTTTTCCTCAGTTTATATAGCATTTAACTATATTACAGAAATATTGACTGCTTTAATTAAAAATATTCATTCACATATAAAATCATTATTTTATTTATTTTTATTTAAATTTATAAACCTAATGGAGACGATCTACCTCTGTCTAAATAGATTAATAGAGATTTTTAGACAGATATTCGAAGCCTGGCTGGGATCCTAGGCTACAACAAAGCCTGCCTACGTTTCGGCTGGATGGCTTTGCTGCTAGCTTTTGCTTTCACTATGCGACCACAGGCCGTATCAGTTTCTGTGAAACCAATTTTAAATGTTGAAAATGATTTAAATGCTCTATATATTCTCGTGACTTGCGCGGCGCCTGGTGATGATTACTTAAAAGCCTGCCTTTAAATGATCCAATACAGAGACGGAGACCTTTGTATGTTCTCTAATAACATTGTATGGTTTACTCATATTTTTGAGAGGAAATAGTGCATGGTATATACATGCTGCATGATACGCCGCTAACATTGTGGACTGTATTGCCTTTCTCTTATACTTTTATTTTGTCCAACCAAACCTGACTCAAGGAAATCGATCATCCACTGTCAGGGGAGTAAGTTCAGTAACAACAACAGTCCCTCGTGACTGAGAATCGTGATCTCTGTGAACTTCCGCCCTCTTGACTATGCTCCTTCGCTTTTCCGAGTTATCTTTCCTTCTCACAAGACGCCCAAAAAATTGAAGGGTTCGTCTCGCAGAATGGAGATATTTGTGCGTCTCGACGACTGTGGTATGCGCAACACGTGTCTTCTCTCCCATACCTTAAGGGTCTATGATTCCACACTGTGGAAAAATATAGAATGCAACAAAGACTGTACAAGCCTGATATAATTTAAGACAAGGATATAGTGAAATTATAATACCTTATACATGCCAAAATATTAAAAAGACGTATTTTTGCTAATTTCCATTACACGTCAAGGCGGCGTATTAAAATTTTACAATGGACCCATAGATTTGTTGCAGCTGGCTTATTTATCAACACCGCAAAAAACTATTTCTTCTAACAGATGTCTATAGTTTTTTGTTCTTCCTGATTATTTTTACAAATGATTTATATGTGGTATTGCGCTTACACATAAATTGCGCCATATGAATCGCCAGAGAAGTTAAATATAATAGAAGTATAGTGTGTTACCTACATTATATTTGTTTATGTAAATGCCTTCGATAGCTGGTTCCCAGGTTTCCGATTAACAATATGCACACATATTATATATGAACTGCACAAACCTTTTTAATTTTGCTGTCTTTCTGGACCGATGTTGTCGTTCTTTTGGCTGAGTTATTTTCTTTAGATTTCGACCGACCGAAGCGCGCACTGGTGGTTTATTTGGACTGCTGGACTGGTCGAAGGACGGAATGTAATTGAACCGCCTGTCGTTTACTGTCTTCTTAGCTTTCCGAAAAAAAGGCGGCAATACTCACACATATGTACATTATTATAAACCAGGAAACCCAGTGGTGCCAATCTAAGTAACAAGGCGCGTAAACAATATTTACAAAAAAAATTAAATAATAAATAATGTCTATCAGCAACAAATCTGTGGCAAGCTTAATTACTTATTCTATATTACTTTGTGTATTTATATTTACTTAATTTTCAGCGAAACTGCATTTTGAATTTCATTTAGCTATTATCAAAATATCACTTTCTTCTTTTGCATTACTTAATTTATGCAGTTTTGGTGTAGTTGAAGTTTTAGTGAAGAGTTGCAAGTTTCTTGTAGTATATGGAAGTTGATATGAAATAATACATCATCTTCATTGATGGCCCGCCGTGAGCTAAGTCAATTCTACCCTATTGAAAACTGTACATAAGCTATTTGGACATCCGGTTTATCCGACCGATGGATAAAAACAAAGCGTGCGCTATTTTGTCGAAGTCGTGAATTTATCTGTAAGTAGATATTATATTGTTTATGTATAATATTCCTCGATTTCTTCTTACTCTCAATTAGAGTAGTTGTGATCATGGATCTGCTGTTAGAGGATGATCGGTCGCCATCTATTCTGATCTGTGAATTTTTTGTGTCGTCCAAGATTGGGCTCTGCGCAGAAGTTCTAATCAGGTCAGTCCATCTTACTGGCGACCTTCCGCAAGATCTGGTTTCTTCCACACTTCTGTAGAACATCAATATTTTAACGGTATCCTCATATCTAGTGACATGGTTATACTCGATGTTTAATTCGTTCATAATTGAGGAATTCATTCTGCGGGATATCCACGGTATGCGGATTATTTGCGTGTCCGGTACCATATTTCTAAAGCATCTATAGTCTCGTTCTCGTTCTCTGAATCCATAATTCAGTTTTGTGGAGAAAAATTGAAAAGATTAGGGTTCTGCCTTTCAAGTTATCCTTGGGTCTTGCCAGATTATTTAGTGTTTGTCCATATCGTGTAAAATTACTTTATTATTTGGCGCTCGATAAAAACAAACTAATGATAATAGCAGTTAATTAATTATTTGGTACCCGATAAAACACAGCAATAACAATGAAAAATGCAATCGGTACATTGAATAGATTGTTTGGAAGATGCGATCACTGTTTGTAGATTTAGAGGATACAATTCATCACGCTCAAAAGGGCTAACAGAGAATGCGAGGGATGTAAAGATATATCTGTGCGCATTATTCAAGTGTGAAAGCAGCCCTTATAAATAGGACGGGGTCCGCCGCGATTGAAACAGATAGAGGGAATGGAGCTAAGCTGCGGGTAAATGCAAAAAGTAAATAAATACAAACTGTGCTGCGTAGTTACACATTTCTCGCTTTGATTCCCGAGAGAAGGAAAAATAATAAATATTAATTAACAAAAAGCCTTGCTTTCGTGTTAACATTATACAAAAATTGTAATTTTATTCATGAAAGTTACTGCCGCCAGCATAAAGGAAAATGTTTAACTTTATAATATGATACTCACATTTTTATATCATATTATGTAACATTTGTTTCCCTGTTCAATGTAATAATACAAATGGTTACAGTTATTTTTGTTAAAAATAAATTAAATTCAAATAGATGATTTCTACGATAATTTTTTAATTAATAATTTGCAGATATGTTTAGGTGATATCTTCAGTGAGACATAACATTGACGTATTAGTTTTAAGATAAAAAAAATACCTATATATATTTCATATTCGTTTAGTGAAAATGATCACGACATAGAGGTGAACGTGAGGTTACTAAAAATATACGTCAATAATTGACATGCTGATGACGGCGTGACAAATATGAAAATTAATAAATATAAATAAAAAAATCAAATTTAATCAAGAAGTGAATAACGAGAAATTAAAATTTATAATATCAATTTATACAGAATGAGGATGGTGTAATTTATACAGAACATATTCCTGGATAGCTTTACTTTGAATATGAATTACCCAGAAAAACTTAGGAACTCCTGTATGACAATAAATAAATGTGAAGAAGTTTTCGAATTAAAAATACTTGACAATTAAATTGAACGAATCGTAGTTAAAGTAGTACTCAGAGGCCATGACCGCGACACTACAGTGTCATTCATTTCCTAACATCACCTGTCCAGTCTGATGGGTACTCCCCTACCTCTCACAGGTCCGTCTTGATATGAACTACCTATCTACATCTTGTTCCTCACTGCTGGCTCGTGTAGACTCATTTTCTCTGGCTATACATCTACTAGCGTCCACTGGCGGTCGCTTCCACGTTCCTCAGGGCATATGAAGCGTCATATTGCTATCGATATTCCGAATTCTTTAGTCTCCTCCGAAATCCACGATTTGGGCCGTAAATCTTACTGAAATGAGATCGGTTTTATCAACGTTATATACAATTTAATCTTTAGATTATGTGACAGTTATTACCGTAAATCAGAGTAATAAACCTTTCTTGATTTTACTCAACTATTTATTTATTGTTGGTCATTGTTCTCTGTCCTAGAGATTTTGACCAACCGAGTGACTTAAAAACTTGATCTCCTGCGATTAATGGCGACAATAATATTGCGCCTGTCTAACACTAATTCTGGGGTATTTTGTTTTAGCAGTGCTGATTTTTATTCACTGCTGCGCATTATTAAAAAATCCGAACGCATTTTGACATTGTTCATATATGTATAAATAATACGTAACAATGAATAATAAATATTACATTATATTTCTTCAAAAATAGTCTTAACAAAAATATTATTGTATTTCTAGTGATTAAAACCTGTTCTGAGACGGGAGCGAAAGAGGTATATATATATATATACTCGTACATAAGACATGATCTGTAACAGTTATCTGTTTATAGTACAACAGAATAACCGTATTCCAATTTTAACATTTATTGCAATAGAAATGGAAGTATTTCCTATTTAAAAAATATATCTTCAATAAACAAATTACTTATACACTTAATACATATATTTCGAATAAAAAGACACTATCATCTTTACAAATTTCCCTGCGCGTGACACGCAAAAAGATTTTGGAAAGGATGGCGATCCTCGTAGTCCAGTGGGCAAAGCTCAGCTTTTCATATTGGTAGTTCGATTTCCTGCGAGATCATATATAGTATATATATTAATTGGGGCTCGTGGTCTATTGTAGTGTTAAAAAATAGAATTTTGTGAATAAAACTTGAAAAGCTATGACAAGAATGTATATATTATTTGTCTACTGTTTTTACTTTCATTAATTGTGTAGTAGTTCAATATAGCATTTATTTTTCATTGGGTTATTGTATAAACTTTTATAAGCGATATAAGAGTAAAATACCGCCCACCTCGATACGGACTCTGATCTAGTGAGGCGGGCGGGGGGGGGGATCAAATAAACGCGTACGTAATAACGAATAATATCAAATAAATAAAATACTGAGCTGAAGTATAAATAAACAACCGCTTCGTTTTAGTGCCATTGTTTGTTTCAACCTGTAAATGCAATATTTATTTCATTAGACAAAGTGGTCGCTGACAAAAGAGAAACTTGCCCGGAGGAGCACCCTCCTCCGGGCGGAAGGGAGAGGTTTCTTCACTGACCGAAGTTGAATGAATGAGCGTGAATATGAGTTCACCGCAGACGTTATAAAACTTAAATCATTAAAATAGTTTCATGCGGCCACTAGGTTTTCACAGGGTCTAAAGAACCTCAGATAACAGTGAATAACTCCCAATTTTTATTTCAGCGTAATTGTAAATAAGCGGTGACGTCATATTATCTGTAGGCGGTACTCAGTAAACTTTTTATATAAATCTAGCAGCAGCCGGCGGCACCACGCGTCTCGTCCCCGTCCCCCCCATCCCTGCAATTTAAGAAGATAACGTATTATCTAGTACTAGTATATACTTGAACATAGATTCTTGTCAGTTTAAATTTGACAATCCCCGTCTTTGTCTTTGTTCAGTTAAAAGCTTATTAACATGGGCATTTAATATCTCCAATTTTTTTATATTCATTTCCATAATTGTTTTTTCCTCACATCTATAATAGGCGTAAATCTATCAGCTTTTACGTTTGCTGTAGATATGTTTTAAAATATCTTGTTATCTTGTAATCTACGAAAACAAATAAATACCCAATCCGACGCGTTATTAAAAATAATTTAAATGCATAGTTATATAAGTAATGTATCGTTTCAGCCTATTGCTGTTCGTAACATTTCTTACGCTATGGACGATGATCGTCGGGCGGATATCGTCAACAGTCGATTATACTCAGATTTAAAACATTGCTACCATTTTTTCTGCCATAACCATAGAATCATTGAAATTTAACACACGCAGATTTATATCGAAAATTTAAAATAAAAACAAACACGTACGTTAACGCCTATTTGAAAACATTTGGATATCAATTAAAGATAATTTAAAGCGTTATTTTAACTGTTATTGTAAGATTTGTGATGCTGATTGGTATCCGATTATTCGTAATTCGACAAGTGAGAAACTAAACCTCTAAAAGTTAAATCTTAGCTTTCAATCATCGTTGAAATCAAACACCATCCACACAATGCAGTCACAATAACGGTTTATCTCATCACTAAATCAATCAGAATTTTCAGAGTAGGAATGAACCGTGTCTTAATGTGATGTAAGAGTTTCTGCTGTAAATAATCTAGTATTAGAAATACAATAAAACATGTTTAAATTGTTGATGTAGCAGTCTTTACCGAATACACTTAATAAATAATGTGGTTCACAACCCTTTGCAGGTAACCGGGCCGAAGGTATTTCTCTGGAATCCGAATGAGCCCTTGGGTGCTTTATTACACAAGACGCCATCTCACGTAATGTAAGGAGACTGTTCACACTGCAAATAAAGCCCTCGCTGTTGGGAAAATCTAGGAATTCCCACGTAATTCTTGGATAAGAAAAGATTTCACGAAATCGGTATAGAATTGTTCCTTTTCAGGTGATTAACTAGTAGGTATCTACTGCATGAGCAGGGAGGACATTCAGCGTACCTTCGATTGATCGTTTTTTAAGGGTAAACCATAACACGAATGCTGAATAAACATTTTTTTATTATATAAAGAAATAATATTACAACTTTAAATAACATACAGACATAAACTAATAATAAGCAATAAAACTAATATTTGCAAACCTCAATATTTTAAGAATGTTTTAGTGCACTTTACAACTGTACTTTGATGTAATTCATTTTTAGATGTTTCTGGTAGTTTCACACGTTGCTTTTTTCATTGAATAATTATTTATTATATAATAAATAAATAATATATCGTCGTTTTTTATTTATACACTCAATCGATTTTTAATTATACACACTCTAAATTGTTTTATGATTATTATTTATATAAAATACTTTGTTTAAACTACTATTTATTAATTATTCTACATGTTTAGATACCTATGGTATCATCTTCAGGAAACAATGTATACTGAAATTAAAATACAAGCATAGATAAAAACAAAACTATAAAATGATGAATACGTAAGAACTAATATGAAAACAAATTTAAAAGGTGACTATTTGCAAAGAGGATTTGGTTATTTATAATATTAAGCGTGCTCTAAACACTTTTTATTATTTCTAAAATTTCAAATTTATCTAACTGTAAACCTAGGTATTTGTATGTATAATTTCTAAACCCTTATTAATATCAAAGGAATGGTTTGTTTCCAAAAGGTGATTGGAAAATCCTGAATAGTTATTGTTATTTAAGCATCTCAAATGCTCCTTAATTCTAATACCAATATAAAAATAATTAAATCATTGAATTTTTTTTTTAAAAAACCTTTTTTTTTTAAATATCGTCATTGTCCTTGTTATTTAATATACACTTCTTTAATTTGTTATTAGTGTAAAAAGCTTGTATAAAATTTGGGATATTTTTTATAATTAAATTTGATGTAAGATCATTTAAAAACACAATTTTTCTCCACTGCTTCCCGCTATCAATAATAGGTGGGTAAACATATGATCTGATAAACTTTTTGTTTAACAAATTATGTTTTAATTTAATGTTATAACCAATATTAATTGCAATTTGTTAATAATATTTAATTCTGTGTTGAAGTTATTTGTAGATAAAGGAACAATAACTAATCTACTGAGCATGGAATGAAAAGCTGATATTTTTTCAGAAAACGGATGATTAGAAGTATTTTGTATTACTGTCGGTGTAAGTATCTTTACGAAAAATGTAAAATTCTAGTTTATTTTTAATTATAGAAATGTTTAAATCCAAAAAATTTGTGCTAGAATTTTTCTTATTTCTATGGTAAATTAAATCTTTTTATGTAGTTTATTTAAGAAATTAAGAAATATATTATGTTGTCTTTCAGTTCCAGTTTAAAACATCATCTACATGTCTTTTCCAGAAGACAATATATTTTAATAGTAAAGCAGAACTATTAAAAATTTTATTCACTAAATTATTAAAAAATATATCGGCAACTAAAGGACTAATACTAGAACCCATTGCAAAGCCATCCTTTTGTTTAAAAATAGAATTATCAAATTGAAAATCATTTTATTTTAAAATAACAATAAAAAGAGTATTTAAATCTTTAGATAAGTCTTACGATAAATTAAAAGAATTAGGTAATTCTTTAATAATAGTTCTACTTTCCTCAAGCGGAACACTTGGAAATAAGTTAACGACATCAAATTCCTAATAGTATGTGTAGGTTTAAATGTATTATACTTTTAAAATTAGCAATATTAACTTTGTGGTTAAAATTCATATTTTTATTTATTATCTTTGTTTTATTAACCACTTAATTGAGTTTAAATACATCTACCGGTTTCGAAAAATACCACTTTCTTCTTCAGGATATCATAACTAACTAAAAAATATATTATTGTTTCTTTACCAGAATCTATTTTTAAAAGAAAAGTTAGTTATAAGATTTATAAGTAGCGTATCACAAAAGAAAATTGTATTATGTTCAATATTGCCTTATTTTATAAATAAATAAAATTAAAATAATTGACTAAAATCTTTGACACTAATGATTTTTCAATGTTTAATTCAAACTAAATCAATTATATGTTTGAAAATTGAAATTGTGTTATACATTTTTGAAATATAAAAATAATAGTTTTAACGTATAGATGAATTGGGATATAAAAAAATATTATATTTTTCAGTAGGCACAATTTTGCATTACAAAGTTTTAATTGCATGATACACACGTTATTTTCTTCGACTGTATAATAAAGTAATATAATGAAGCTGCAAATTACAGTAGCATTATAAAGAATGCATGAATATTCCACGGCACGCTCGCAAATTTTATCATTTCCCTGCAGGAAGCGGCGCCGGGCAAATGATGTGTCGGTTGTGTAGTAACACCTCTAGTAATACACGATCGTGTGTATGGTCGATGGATATTTAGGGAATCGTGTAAGTTTTCAAAAAAGTTATCTTTAGTCGTGCTTAGCTGTATGAACCAGCAAAACAAAAATAAAATAATTCATCATCATTTCCATCCCCTTATCCTAAAAGAATTGCGGGATCAAAATCTCGATAACGCATTTCCATGGTTCTCTATCTTATGCTGTTTCGGTACTTGATGACCAATCAAGGCCCAATACGTTTTAGTGATCTAAGAAGGTATGTTTAAGATGCTCGCCTAGTGATCTAGGATCTGGGGTTCTAGCCTTGTTCCAGGAGACCATAAAATAATTTGTTGCCATCTTAGCGACCCACCAGCCCCATTCCCTCCGATTTTGCTAGGAGATACGTTTGGCTTTTGCAAGGCTTTTTCGAATACATTAAAAAAACGCGCGTTTTGAAGTGAAACTTCTTTACAGACATATATTATGGATACTAAATTGACTCGGATATCACCCCTATACAAGTATGCGCTAAACGAACGTCCCAGGTGGTTGCGATTAGAGCGCGTAACGCATTACTGTCACTATTATAGTATTTCGAGTTCTCGAGAAATCAATTATGATAAATTAAACGTCATTCTTTTTTTTTGAAAAAAAAAAGTAATTTAAATATCGATTTTTGAAGCAACTGCCCGGGTCGTCCTCCAATATCTGATTATGCTAACAGGTCTTTGATGAGGTTGTCTGTTACAGTTTCTTCATCATTATTACATTCGGTTCAAATTTGTTTATTATTCACTCTACCATATATAGATTTTCAACACGTGTATCTTAGGTTCCGCTATGTAACTGCAGTTTATTATTTTCCAATTCAAAGTTTCACATATGTGTACTTTTTTACTCTGTACTCTTTTTTGCTTCAGGTGATATATTACTATTGGAGATAAATTTTCTTAAAGTTCCAAGCAATCTAAATAATTTTATTCATTATTTAGATATTTTACAAAGGAAAAAACTTGTTTGCGTTGCTTCAGAGCCACAGAGAAAACCACTCATACGGCACATTTAAATACACACTGCAGCTTTTCAGAGAATGTGCTGACATCGATTTTATATTTAACAGTCAAAACAACACGAGCTTGATACAGGTGCCTGAAGTACAGGGTGAATAATATGTTCCAGGCCGATGTTGTTTTTAAATAACACAATTTTTTAATTTGATTTTTATTTATCGATTTTTTGATTTATTACAATTATGTATGGAATATATTATTATAATATTGGCTGGGTGGTTGCCTCTGGCAACGGCTCAAATGCGTGCTCTTTTAACTATATTTTTCGTAACATTCTCGCACACTTCGCGTGTTATTTCAACAATTTCATTTCGAATATTGTTCTGTAGCCTCGGAACTGTTGACTTATTGGCGTAGACCTTTCCTTTCAAGTACCCCCACAGAAAATAGTCGGGAACCGTCAGATCAGGTGATCGAGGAGACCAGTCGATATCACCACTTTTTGATAGTATGCGGCCGGGAAAAAATTCTCGCAAAACTTCAAGCGTAGCTCGGGCTGTGTATGAGGTGGCATTACCCTGTTAAATCCACATGTGTTGCAGGCCTAATCGATCCAATTCGGCTACCAAGAAGTTTTTCAGCGTGTGACGATGGCAGTATTTCCATTATAATTTAAATAAAAAAATTTAATGACTTAAACACGTTCTTAAGGCTTTAAATACTCCATAAATAATTGTAATCAAATATTCTCTACGATCATCAAATTCTAATTGACAAATATTTGTCAAACTAAAATGGTGGCAAAACAAAATCGGCCTGGAATATAATATTCACACTGTATTAATTATAAACACCTTATGGCTGAGAAACCACGAGGAAGAGTTGGTCCGGTGCTTATATACCAGAGGGATTAGAAAGGACAGGACACTTTTGTTTGTACTAATACTACCTATGTGTTATCAGAATTATTTTATATTTTGCTGTTAATGCTACTATGTTTAATGTTGAATTCAAATTTGTACTATGTTTTTTAAAACCCATATATACTATATTTTTTAAAACCGATATATACTATGTTTTTTAAACAGGTGGTCAAGCTAGGACGGGCCTAGCCTAAATATGAATTACCATAATGCAATTGTAAAAATTTATGTGTAGTAAAAAAATAAATTATTTTACCCAAAGAGTAGTAGTCTTACAATTTCCATTTTGAAGGGCTGACCAAAATATTAAGTAGATTACACTATGTTTATTTAGACGTTCTAATCATATTTTTTTTCATGTTTATATATTATTTTGCAATAAGTACAATTCATTTTTTTTTTGTTCTAAACTTCTCTAAAAGGCATATACTTATGCAGAGAAGAGGATTACATATTAATACTTATTATTTACAATAACTAGCTTATAATAAAATAAAATATAATAAATTAATAGCAATAACGTTATAAAAATATTATAATTTTTGGGGCATAAATTTATTTTTAAAGTGTATTTGATAGGTTTGATTATTTCTTTATTATCATTAATCTTCCTGATGTTTGCGGGTAAGCTGTTAAATAAAAAAATCCTATGTACGTATAGTGAGTGTTGTTGTGCACATGATGTGTTGATTTTTAAGCATGAAAATACATTAATAATTGGACAAAATACTTTATTTAAACCACTATTTATTAATATTATACATGTATCGATACCGATGGTATCATCTTCAAGAAGCAATGTATACTGTAATTAAAAATACAAGCATAGATAAAAAGAAAACTATAAAATGGTGAATAAGTAAGAACTAATATGAAAACAAATTTAAAAGGTTAAATTTGTAATCATATTAGTCCTCTCTGGCCTGCCTTTGACCACCGGCTTGTCCAGGTTCTCTCCTCGAGGATGCGACATAGACAAATCGGGAATAATCTGTCTCGAATGATTCAGATAACTGTTTTAAATTTTTAATAATAATTATAATGATTTCTAATAAAAAAAATTATAGTTTTTAATTGTCATCAAATCTCGAACGTCAATTTACGGGTTCAACTAATAATATTTTGGGTGTAATCAAAATGTTCCTATTTATATGTTTCGTATAATTTTATTTTTGACCGATTATGTACTTTGATAATGAATCATTAATTATAACCTTCTAGTATACGGATGTGTATTGTATTTCCGAAGATGTTTGAGTGTGGTAATACGAAATGCAGGTTGACTACGCATGTTTCACATGCGATGATTGTCCGTTAGAAGATTTATGAATACTTTAGACGTTACACGTACAACCCATTTCGTTGCTGACCTACTAAGATCTATTTTCCCGTATGCAAGTTTCCGCCAAGTTCGACAGTTTCCCGGGAAATTTTTCGCATTCTATAAAGATATTCTGGAAACTTCCAGAGTCGTTGACACAGAAAGAAAGCGTTGAAAATGTAAAGGGTGCTACGGAATTTTGTTTTCAGTTCATTTAACGTCAATATTTGTTCAATTTGCTATTTTTCTGTGAAACACCCTCCCACTGAGCGAGCAGGGAGTGATCGATCGAGACAAATCACCACCCGATGTGTAAACCATAACAATTATTATACATAACATTATTTTATCATATTAGTGCTACCTTCAAGATACAATTAAGTAATACGGGTGCCAGTTATAGGACCGTCTGAAAACATGTATTTAAAATTAACGATCTTATTATTTGTATTTACGTTTCAATAATTATTATAAAATAATAATATAGGTTTATAACTCTAGCTTGTTTTAAAACATGTCCAGCCCATCTTGGTTATCTGGAAAATTTTCTAGGTACAATAGATACTCGATATTTCAGAAATATTCCATGCGTAGTCTTTTCCGTTGCTCTTTGGTACACATCTCGGCTCCGATTCGATAAATATATTGTTTTATTATCTTCCGGTATTAACGCAGTAGTCAGAATACATTGTAAGCTTTGGTTTTTAAGAATATAATCCAAATTTATATAGATATACAAAGTTGATGTAAAATCTTAAATCATTTTCTTTTGTGTTTTACCGCCATAAAACCGTAAATTGTACATAGTGTATCACTCATTTATGAAGACATTTAAAAAGACTTTTTTATTATAGTATATTTACGTAACTTCACGTAAAAGTATATTTATACATACTTACAAATCAGCATATGCAAAAACCCGCGGAGTCGCGGCCCGCGAGACGTTTATAAATCGAGCAACAAATGAAACCGTTTTGGCACGCGCCGCAAAAAAATTTCCACTTAAAATAATTTCTTATCTTCTTTCTTTATGGCTTCTGTTATGTGATCGGGTTCCTCGCACGAAGTGAACCGACATAATTTAAACCGGTAGAAAACATTTAAATATACTTTTAATGAAATTTTTTATTGTGATGTTACAATTACGGAACATAATTATTTAATAATTAAAATCGTATTGTTTATCTATAAATAGAAAATAATTATCGCGAACTCGAACGGGTGAAAAATTTACCAATGCGGTAATAATTTTATTTTTTCTTCGAAATAATCATAACAATACTGGATAATTTATACAGCGTCATTTTTGTAAAAATTCACCTCTAGGACCCCTTACGCATAAACTATTTAGACTTTCAATAGTTTTTAAAATTTAACATTGTTACACGGACATTTGAATTTATAGTTTTAAACGTGTTATATGTTATAATAAAATAGCGCGATATTTTTTTTTTTTAATTCGTCTTGAAAGTTAATTGCATAACTTAAATATATTGTTCCGCGTTTGAGTCTAAGTTATATTTTTTCGATAGATCGATTTTTTTCTGTTTATCCTTCTAAATGGCGTTTATTAAAAACGGTACTTTACTTGCTTGTGTAACTTTTATCCTGATCGAAAGTCATTCGTAATTTGCCAATAGGTGTATAAACGTGCTACACAATAACTTTAACTGTAATTCGTTTCACCCCTTTCCTTTTTCGCTCACACTCACATACTACACCGCAGTTTCAATTATTGTTACCAACCTCGTCTCATAAAATACGATCAAGCTACGCAAGCTAATGTAATGAAAACCACGTTTCAAGTAGAAACGAGTACGATGGTTCTCGATATCCAAATTCTCTTTACCCGGGTTCTGTACCCGGATTCTAGATAAAATGTTTCCGGTTACCCTAAATATTTTACATGAGAAATGGATTATTAGAAGAAAATGTGGATGGAATAGGTAGATTTTGTCTAACTACTTTAAATACTCGAAGAACTGTATCAACACAAAAAGGTTCAGCATACCTGGTCAACGAGTAATCTCTATGGGACAAGTTCGGGTACGAACGTGCATTTGCATAAACATTATTATACAGAGACACCCATTACCAAAAAATTATTTACACTGTTGGGTTGGCATACCTCGATATACGAGCATATAACAAAAAAATATATCATACCGTCATTGTATATCTCTGTATTGTACACTCGGGCGATGGATAAATTAAATATTCTGATTGATATATTCGACAATGCTTTACGAGCTGCGTGGGAACAATATTTCTCCTGGTCACATAATGTATTCAATCACGGGTCACCTGTCAGTCAGGGTACTAATTATTAAATTATTAAGGAGAACACATTCTCATCGAGAAATTGTAATTATTCAGAACATAGGTCTGTGATATTTTAAATACTAATTAAATATATTAATTAGAAAGATAATATAAAATTGGAAAAGAGATCCAAGTTCGAATCTCGGTAGCGCAACAACAATCGATAAAATTGATTTTATATGTACCTATGTCTTTCTAGTTAATATATTCAATTAGTATTTAAATTATTAAATATTATTCCTCATTTTATATAATTCCCTATTTTAATATCTTTATCTCTCCTTTCAACTTCCCACCACATCGTCCCTTTCGATAATTATTTAAGATCAAATTTATAAAAGTAGCAATAATATATTTTGTATTTATGTAATGATACATTACTAGTATATTATGTGATGCATTTTATAATTAAACTGAATACAGATTATACTTATTTTAATACAAATTAAATTAATCAACTATAAAAATATACGAAAAAATCTATTTATGTCAATCTACCGTTGGATGAAAGCTTCACTATGAGTCTGTCATTCTCTTCGGTCCTCTGTCATTGCTCTGATATTAATTACATCTATCCATCTAGACATTGGGCATCCTTAAGTCATTTTAGTGTCGTGGATATCAATCATTATCACATCAAATAATTTTTGTCAATCAATTATTATTTTATAATGTTCATGACATTTTTCAACTCGGTCTACCCATTAAACCACGTAACTTTATAACATGCAGTCATAAATATACATAGTCATTTTATTTCTTAATCAAAAGTGAAGTTACCATTTAAATAATGAATGCATGTATATTGCCCAGTGAAAAATAAAACATTTTGTATTTTTTTTCCAGAACCTTCGCGGCAACCAGACAGACGCGTGCGAGAGACAGGATCCCTGCCAACACGGAGGAATCTGTATCTCCACTGACTCCGGACCAATTTGCGAATGCAGAAATTTGGAATACGAAGGAGCTTACTGCGAAAAAGGTAAGTGCCTTAAAACCTCATTCTTTCAATCCGACATTGTCGATAAAATTAAATTAAAATATATTTTATGTTAATCCATCTTATTTGAACGGTATCTATTCCCTAATAAAGCCCCTATAAAGGGTGCAAATTAGTGGAGAGCTCCAGTCGTCTCGGACCACCCTTTCCACTGGACCAAGTGGTGGAGTGCGTGTGAGTGGTACAGTGCAATACTATTTACACCTTTAATAATACCACGTCCAGGTCTCTTTGCCACAGCCAACCCAATGGACTCATAACAGACAACATTGTCGCAACAAGGGACCATCGAAGAAGAAAACTTGGACCTGACAATAGTAAGAAGTTTTGCATAAAAATATGGATGGGCAAACACTGGTGATGGACGATGGTGGTGGCGGAAGATCGAGATGGATAGAGAAGCATCGTATCAGTGTTTAAGCATCGACACGTTCTGAAAGATGCTAAAGAAAATATATTTTAATATTGAATATGTTTTATCGGGGCTCGTTCAAAATATTTAAAATAGAACTTTAGAAATAACGCATTTTAAATATATAGCATTAGAAAATTTCGAAACATTTTATAGAAGGTTAGCTGGTGTGATATATAAAGTCACTGTCACGGGTATTTAATATCAAAGAGGAAGAAATATGTAAGAAAAACATATTCTATACAGGGGTGGTATGACGTATGATAACTTTCTACAATCATCTAACGATATCTTAACAGATCGTTTCTGATTAAATGTGTTACCTTTATGGAGGTATTATTTTTTATCCTGGCATCTTTACAGAGTGCGCAGAAATGCGCTTTTCGAAAAGTACTTTCCGTTGGAAATACTCACGGTCGCGGAGAGCAGCAGCAGCAGAGAGGAAAGCAATCGAGCCCTTCCCTTCGGGCCTGTCGTGCTTCGCTCGCTAACTCTTTAATATCGAACATTGTTCCCCATCTCCGCCCTGTAAATAATGCTAAACAAGATCGTAAAAGCCGTCGCCTTTCACCCCGTTGATTCCGACGGTTTGCATAGAACGTTTGTTCCGCGCTTCAATTTATCTTCTGGCAACGTTGAGAAACAAAGGAACGCTTCCAGCGCCGGACTGAAGGGTGCGCGCTAAATGAGCAACATCCTCATTCTAATACCGGGGGAAATAATGTTCAGAAACTAACGCATGTTTCGTAAACAAGAATTGCGCAATAAAAGGGGCGAGTTTTATGAGTGCAATGTAAGCGTATAAAAACTAACACAGGTACTTAGTTTTAAGGATCAAATTACACGTTCAACCCTGATTATTTTACTGCAATACAAAATATTTTATACCTATGTGTATATGTAAATCGTGTCTCTTCTAAGTTAGATCGCGTTTTTAGTAGGTAACCCAGCCGTTTTTTGTAGGTGGTTTCCTTGGTAAAACTATCATCAAAAAATGCGATCTAATCTAGTAGACACCATTTACATACACTAGTTCTGCAGACGTTATCGTGTATTGATTTTCAGAAATAATATTTAACTCCAGTAATAGTTTCCAGTTTCTATCTAACCAAATTATACATATTTACATATTCGAGTTATTAACGGACGTTAGCTATTCAGATTTAACGTGTTATCATTTCATCTATAGTGTGGTGGTTTTTCTTGGCCTTCACATCGTTGTATGCACATATTGTTTTTGTGGTCAAATATACTATCACTCCATGATTTCGGGAAGGAGCGTCTGGATGAGTTGCTTTCTCTATGCAGCGGTGATGCCCACGTTATTATTGTATTATGGTGGTGATGCACGTTTTGTTTTGCAGAAAGGATTTTGTATTAATGACCCCCTTTTTAGTATACTCGTTATGCATGTTTATTGTACCGTAGTTCATGTTTCATATTTTGCGTAGATTTGTGTGCCGTGACAAACTGTTATTTATTATATTATTCGGTAGCTCATGTACGAGTTTATCTGTGTATATTCATATGAATCTATTGAAAAGGACGTGGACTAGGTACATTTTATCAAGAAAAATACTATAAAGATTATTATTCATATTAGGCTCTATTAGGGTTGGAACGAAATTAAATAAACTACTGTCTTAATTATTGATTTTTTTCACTACGCACAATGCAGTTAAGTTATTTAAAAAAATTGATATATATATTTTGGTGCCGGACTTCTCCGCCGCGACTCAATAGGTCATTCGCTGAAAAATGAAAAATCACGTCGGTGTAACCGCTTTTAGTGATGACACACACCATCCACACGTCAATCATTCTTACATCAGGATATGTATGAATGAATGTTGCGAGTACGTATAAGAAAGACAGCTTATGCCAGGAGTAATGATAAACTGCCTCCAATCTCAATCCATCAAAACGTGTAGGTTTATTCAGTAAAGTTACATTACGCCCGAAGTTACACAATGGGGCTCTGTTGAAGCTGTTGCTGACTGTAGTATGGTAGAGGAAACAGCGCACCGAATTAAATGAGCCAGCGACACACCCGGCCGGTTACGATAAACGTTTGGCTTAAGTTCTCGCAAATACTGTTCATGCTTTTATTACATTAAACGTTTCGTAAGTTGTGAAGAAATTGAAATAATTTCAAGCTTTTCTGAGACACAAAAAAGGCGTGTTCTAGAATTCTTCTGTTCTTGCAATACCCAATATTTTGCTACACTGGGTATTTTATGCGACATCAATTTAACTATAATAAGGTTCGATACAATCCTTTCAAATAATTTAGCTATTGTTGTGGCTGGTGAAATAGGTTTGTAATTGCTCACAATGGCTGGATCTACTTGCCTCGATTTAATTGTCGGTATAATAACACTAAATAATTTACGTAATTTAGTTACTGCTGGTAACTGAAGTAGATGTTTTGTACTAGTTGGCAATGTGTAGTGACATTGTAAAGTATTCCGCCCGTGTACTTTGGAGTCTATTTTATAATATTGATAATAATGCATCAGTAGATTACGCCATTAGTCCCTGACGAATCAGGTCACAGTTCGACCCTGAGCACCGCTTAGTGTAATGCTGTTTAACGTCTATTCAAGAAGACGCCGTCTTTGTTCGACTTAACTGGGCAATCAATCTGTTGAATGCCCTGCCTCCTACCTCGCCGTGGAGGTATCGGGAAGAGGGGAATGGCGCGTAAATTGTGATACGGGTAAATGTTCCGAAAAAACATAGGTCGTGGAATATGTTACCTCATCCGAGGGCAGCCATGTGACAAGAATCCACCGTCGTACGTCGCGTGAGTAATGGTTGGCTCAAGTGTTGTTCAAACTGCTCAGGTGTAAGCCAATTTTATTATTCCAGTTCCTCTGGGGAATCTATTTGAAGCCATCTCGCCTAATAATACTTAGCTAGGTGATTCAGCGTTGTTTTACAAAATGTCGTATGGCTGCATACATATTAATTTGAGTAGTTACTTTTTAAAATATGAACCGATAATATTGAGGTTGGACGTAAAAATTAGTAGAAAATCATATCATTAATCATCTCATGGCGGTTACTTTGTGGTTCAAAATAATTTTTTAATTATTTAAAAAAAATAAAACATCATACTACACTCGCAAGAATTTAGGTCCCGCTCATTAGTAGGTGTAATTATAAGTATTAAATGATTTATCAAATATTAATTAATAGATTAACTTGAGATGACTTACTACCTACCTATTTAAAAAAATTAAAGATTATAAATCATTTTGTTTTTATAATGTTTTATCTTTTCATTTATTATATAACATGAGTACAACTACAACAGTGATTCGAATCAATTCGTTTTAATGTAATCTTTTGTCAGAAGAAATTTGAAAAATAATGAAATAATTATTACGTATGTAAAAATTTAAAACTTGTTTTTTGATTCTACTCGTTTAATTTACTTGAGACGCGTTTCGCCTTGCAAGGGCATTATCAATCTAACAATTTAGTTATAAATGCCAGTTGTCGAGTTAACGTGTCTCAAGTCAATTAAACGAGTAGAATAAAAAACAAGTATTTTATTTTCACATATGTGATTATGGAGTTCTACAAATTTACCTCGGAAACAGTAATAAAATATACATATTTTTACTACAAATATAACTTGGCTTAAGTTTTGTTTAGCATTTTTGTAAGTAGTAAATAAAGGAGTTTGTTAACAGAACGCATTTTTATATGTATATATTTATAATTAATACATTAAATTAGTATTTAAAACATCACAGACCTATGTTCTGAATAATTACAACTTCACAATAAGAATGTGTTCTCCTTAATAATATAAGTGGTATCAATGTGTCCAAAATTTAATAAAAATGAATTGATAATTCTGGCGTTTGCAGTCAGTTTACTCAAAGGTATTTGTGATTTCGTAAAAATAATTTAGATGGCTTTCAAAAATAATGGAACGACAGATGTATTAATTTAAAAAGTGTAACATATAAGTTAGAAAATTAGTCATGAAAAATACTGGCGCTATAACACAATTGGTAGTGTACCTTCCCCGGATTGGAAATAGAGATCCAGGTTCGAATCCCGGTAGCGCAAAAACAATATTTTTCGACAAAATTGATTTTATATGTATATATTTATAATTAATACATTAAATTAGTATTTAAAGTAGTTTGTGATTAATTTAATGTAAAAAAATATTAATTAATTTCTATCCGCCAAACCGCCAAAACCGCAAAAACCGTCAAAGAAGTACCAGCGAGCTTTATATATTTTTATCATTAGGGAGGTCTATCGTACAAAAGCTCGTTACTTTGGGAGGGTTTGGGGTGAACTCCAGGCAGATAGACATTTCTGTAAACCGTTCCATGGATCTGAACCTGGAGGCTGATTCAAATATAATAGCAATAATAAAATACGAAATATTCAATGGCGACGTTGGTTCAAAATAACTGAAAACAACAATACAATGTTTAACTCAATACGAATGCTGTATTTATACAAAGTCGAAACCAACATTCTTGCCAGTATTAGTAGAAAACAATGAGTTAAAAGTTTTTAATAATTGCTGGATACCATGGTTACTCATAACCGGTCTCATTCACACGATAAAGATGATCGAGCGAGCTATTGCGAGGACTACTACGCATCTTATCGCTTTCTTCCCTTTCTCATTCATCCAAATGACCAAACCACATAAGAAACCCTTTTTTTTTAATGAAATCAAATCAAACTACGCGGAGAACCTCTGATAGAGAAGAGATATGATCGTTAAGAGAGTATCATCCGATAGTGAGTGGACGTGGTCTAGAATAATCTGAGCTTGCTGTGTTAATCTCTAAGCAAAGTTTGAGGTGAACAGTTAACGCCACCTGTGGCCATCCGGCTAAAGCTACATTGGGCATGACGCTATGTCAGGGAGCGACCTTCACCACGCGGTCGGCTGTGGCTGCGCTCTCATATCAGCCACCGTGGCGCCAATGGCCAGCAAGTATGGAGGTGGAGTGAGAAGAGTCCTGTAGCCTTGAGAACCGCTGCTTTTATTATGTTCTCTCTACTTGGTATAAAATTGTACTTATTACTTAAATTATTGTGACTTCTTAATCAAAATTTGTGCAACCAGATTGTACTTTATAATATACGGCGAGACAGAACTACAAATACATAGTTCTTTATTTACACACCCGTGATACTTGCTCTCGTAACTCTCTGAGATTTGAGCCTTTACGTCTAACTAAATTTAGTGGAACAACCTTGCCATCGCCGATCGTCGATCATCGGACAACATAAATCAATCTCATCCCGCTAAAAGTGGTAACCTCCGACTTTTTTCAACTAAATAAAGATAGTTGACACTGAAATTGATAAGGTTATGATTATTTTTATTTTTATTTGGCCCTGAGAATAAAAATTCCTTAATATCACTATTTTATTTAAATTTAATTGAAGATTTTTTCATAAATTTCCCATAAATAACCATCAAAAGGTTATCACTATAATTCAACAAACGATCCGCGAATGGTGTATAATTTATTTCTACTCTACCTTACGAAATCTTAGCATGTGTACACATACCAAAACTCAAAGAGGTTTTGTACATTTTTAAAAAGGTTTCATGTTTAGCTTCGCAAAGCCGCGAAATTTTTGAGAAAAGACGCACAAAGGATTTCATAAGCTCGCCATCAAGTAAAAATATTTCTTCGCCTTTACTCGAAGCTATTTTAGCATTTGATTGTACATGTTCATTCAAGAGTGAAAACAAATTCTTTTGTACCTTGATACTTGCCTACTCTTTTCCGTTTTTTCAAACGGAAAGCTGCGCGGGCACTCGAATTAAGGCCACTTCAGAATTATTACAGGTGATATTCGTACATCCGCAGTCGCGCCGAACTATCGTTGGGATATACGGATAGGACGCCACACATTTCTGAACTTATGGTGCATGTTCATGGATTAATGTGTTTTCGGAAATGTTGTCGGTATCAGAAACGATAAATACTGAAATACGTCAGTTGATTCACCCTGCTCTCCATAAAAATGTAATAGTCTATATTATTCTACACAATATTCTATCTAAAAATCAATTCAGATTTTAAAAAAAAAAATGGGTACATAAAATGCAATATCTGCTCTTACACAATATATTGTGC
The DNA here is from genome assembly GCA_031772225.1 of Eubasilissa splendida. Taxonomy (NCBI): domain Eukaryota; kingdom Metazoa; phylum Arthropoda; class Insecta; order Trichoptera; family Phryganeidae; genus Eubasilissa; species Eubasilissa splendida. The sequence continues at coordinate 28,459,991 of CM062861.1, read as the reverse complement.
CTAATCTGGATGACGGTAACAAAATATTTGGAGTATTTTTGGATTTAGTCGAAGCTTTTGATACTATTTCGATTACTATTTTATTTTAAAAGCTGAATAATATTGGTATTTATGGACTAACACTCCAATGGTTTCAAAGTTATACGAAAAAAATAACACACACTACAAAACTGTGTAATACAGTTAGTGATCTGAAATACATCAAATTTGGTGTACCGCAAGGAAGCACTTTAGGTCCGACACTTTTTCTAATTTATTTAGCACTGACGACAATGAAGCCAAAATCATCAGCATTGCAGATGATACGATCATTCTCTATAAATACACCACATAGGAAAAAGTCTATAGAAACCTGAAAAGAATCTGAGAACAATTAAATTATGGCAGGACAATAATACAATTAAAACAAAATATCTTACATTTAGCATGAATAAAGTAGGTCAACCATATTTTTACCTTAACATACCCATACACACATATAATACAAGTAACACATGTGATGGCAAATGTGAGTCTTTAGGGCACGCTAAAACTATTCGGTATCTAGGGATCACTATTGATGATAAACTAAGATGGGAAGCTCATATCGACATGTTAACTGGTAAGCTTAAGAAAGATTTTAAGGAACGTTTCAAGATTTTAAGGAACGCTTCTCAAGATTTTAAGGAACGTTTCAAGATTTTAAGGAACGTTTCAAGATTTTAAGGAACGCTTCTCAAGATTTTAAGGAACGCTTCTCAAGATTTTAAGGAACGCTTCTCAAGATTTTAAGGAACGCTTCTCAAGATTTTAAGTCTCGGTTCAAATAATTTATTGTGAAAATGAAATAAAAATAGTCAAGTTCTCGGTTGAACAATTAAAAAAAAAAAAAGAATTGATATAAATTTATATTATTGATGAGTCCTAAATGAAGTATCTCATTTTACAAGTCAACTTTACGTTTTCTGGCAATATAACAATTTTGAACATTTTGAGCATAAGCCGTTTATCCTGAATCTATACTGAGGGTATGCTGTAAATAATATATCGCTGTTCTAGTTCAATCCTATAATAACTCAATTACACAATTCAATCGGCAGCCTGCAACCTCACCCAGTTCTATAAATACTGTCCGACTCCATGCAATGAAGGCTATTTGAAAATAATCTCATTTAACGATTCGACAGTTTTGTGTAATCTCCAATGTGTTCTAATTTTGAAATACATTTGTTGTCAAAGTATAAACTCGGTAGGCAGAAGCATTGATAAAATCATTTATTATTCTCAAAGAGATTTACAAAAAAATAACTAATACCCGCTCGTCAAATAATGTTATGAAACTAATTTAACGATGACTTTTTAATATGGCCTGAATAAAAAAATAAAAACTTTTAAATTAATTCTCCTAAAACTGCAACATAAAAATTAATGGAAAATATGCTATTAAAAAAAATGTTAACGGTAAATATCTGTACGCCCGTTGCTTTCAAATATACGATAATTAAAACGTCTCATAATTGGACTATTATAAGTCAAAATTCAATTCGTGTTCATATTCACAAGAAAATAAATGTTATCTTGCTTTTATTAATTTTTAATATAAAATTCCACAATTCAAATCAATTCTTATGCCTTAGAATGTGGCCAGAATATTTATATACGTTAATTTTTTTTTTTAAATATGGATCTTTTTTTATACTCACAAAAATTATTCAAATTACATTTTGATGGTGAATAAATAAATCCATTTTAATTTATTTTATTACAATACATTTGTTACCATAATACGGGATTATAGATAATACTAGAAATAAACCTTTAATAATGGACGGGAAATGAATATTTTCATAATCTCGATTAATTTTAAAAACCAAAGAAAATAAATACGTTAGAAAAATAATTAAATTTGATTGACACCATAAAAATTCTCTCCGTTGTATTAGATACTAGTACCTTGTATCTGCATTCCAGCTAATATTCACCTAAACACTTTTCTCCCACACCATATATAATATTCCCCCAATCTAAGTTCATTTCCTAGTCAATTACTGTATAATAATTAGACTAAAGTAATAAAATAACACGTTTGTTTAAACAATGAATGCGGAGAAATTATTGTAAAATAAATTGCATTTTCAAGTTGTTAGGAGTAGAGCTAACAAAGCGCCGTACGTAGCCGAATTTAGCCTTTTCCGGAATTTTTGTCGAAAAAAGTCACAATGCGCACAAAAAAGGTAAGATAAAGTTTCAAAAAAGAACGAAAACATCAGAAAAACTCAGATAGTTGGAAATTATTTCCGAGTATGAACACGCCCCGCTAGCCATTCACGAAACGCGGTGCGCACAACGGAGACACCTTGTAAAAATGAATAAAGCATCCGCTCGCACAACTTTCGAGGCGTATTATACAGACGCTGTATATTTTACAAAGTCCCGACAAACTCGTGTTAAAAAAGAGATTTTCTGAATGCGAGCAGTTTTTGTGCGGGACCGTAATAAAATATTTTTATCATCGCATTTTACACATATCTTTTATTAGTTCTTTTTTTTTTCATTTTTAACCCGGGGGAACGTGCGCCATTTTGAGACACGCTAACACGCCCTGGGTTATATTTATTTTAAAATATTGCCGTAGGAGTAGGCAGTCGAAATATCATACCTTCATGTTATCCACGCTTGCGAGCTTATAGCGAAAAAGCTTTATATTTATGGCATACTCCGAAGATGACGATAAACCAACACCAGCTAACGTTATTTGAACTCGTCGATTGTTAATTGTCATGCTGTGCTGGTACAATTGGATGCAAACTAGTCAGAAATCATATTTGAGTTGATATATTCTCGCCTCGCCCTAAAATTACACAATAGGCAGTTTTCATTTTTTTATTTTTAAATGTCGATCTTGTAAAGACATGTTTATTGTTATAATTAAAGTTTTGTCCTTGATTATATTTTCGCCTTATTCGGAGAATATGGGTGTTTGGGACTTATACTTATATATGATTCCCTCCACCTTCCCTTCCCCTCACCACAACCCGGTACTAGCGGGCGGTCAGTCAATCAGCTACCTTGAATCGGAACGCTTAAATGCTGTCATTAATTTTGAAGTCTTCGTGAGTATGTGTCGACCTTTGGCGATTAAGCGTTTTTATCGCACGTCCATGTTACTCTCTTGAACAACCTCACGACGTACCTTAATAGCCAGGTCTTCCCTGTCAATGAAACAAAGACAATTTAAATGTTATAAAATAGTATTTACTCGAATTCAACCCTTTCGTGAAAACGTCTTTCATGATTTTCTCGTAATTATACCGAGTTGACGAAAACGACGAGATTTCTCGTCTTTTGCAGATATTTTTCTTTGCTATTTCGAGTTTCATTCAAGGTACTTGCAAAAGAAAGCTCCTACAGCCTTTTGAACTTGTCGGAAAGTGATTTGGAAGTGGTAAATGGGGTGAGCTCGTGGAGAGCATTTTCAGTTCGGTTTGAACCGCGGGCTCCTTTTGCTAGCCTCGTGCGTTTTCTCTAAAACGCACGAGGTTTCTTTGAGTTGTACTACACTACTTCTGTACGAAGGAGAAAGTATTCACTCGACTGATTAGAATTTAAGATAAAATAGTTTATCGTGAACCCTAGCGCGCTTGCTTCAGGGTTAACAAAGAAAAAAAATCAGTACTAGAGACATTATCACCGATAAGATGATATCTGCAATATACTGTTAAGTTGCTGTGTGGGAGAGAAGATAGGTTGTCTAAAGTGTACGAACCTTTTCAACTTTAAGCTCCTTCAAGATGCATAATGTTACAAAGAAAATTCACGAAATAAAAATACGTTCAAGATACATCTATAATATCTACTATATCACACTGGGTAGATATAATAGAAATTACTCCATACACTTTCTTTTTTTAATTATACTAACATTAATCAATCATTTCCGCTGCAGAAACTATGAAACGCATCCATTAATATTTATAATTATTACTTAATGTTAAATCTATTTACCTTTTATCCTAATAGCAAAGATAGCATGTTATAATCAACTTTTTCAATGACTGCCCGGTTCTAAACTATCTCGCTCAAAAAAATGATTATTTTTAGAAATAATGCTTAAATTGTTCCAATTTAAGGTTTTTAATGAGTATATTTCCATGTATTCGAAAGGGGCGTTCTTTATTTAATTACCTAATTGTTTTGCTCTTTGGTCTAGTGGTAAGACGATCACCTAGCGACCGAATGGTCGGGGATACTAGTCACATCGAGGGGGAGACCACCGAGTCTGTTTTTAATGAATCAATCACAAAAATATTGTATTGATATTTAAATTAAAAAATTTATTTTATTTTATTTTTTAATATACTCGTATATATATACATTAAACAATATAATACAACAATAGAGTTATGCACCACCAAATAAGAATAATCTTGAGTTATGGGGGTGGCTATTAATATTTATATAAAACAAGATCTATAATAATACAATTTGAAAATTAATCACAAAATATTAAAAAATGTCAAATACAAAATTATTGAATTAGTTTGAAGATCTTTAAGCCATTTTAGAACGATTTTTTGTACACATTTATATTTGTTGCTAGTTTAGTTGATTTTGGCGGTTGGTTATACAGTCTAGAAGCAATGTATGATGCATGTCTCTGCCTTATTACTAATTTGGACATTTTAAAAATAACATGTTCATTAGTTTTGCTCCGAGTCTGATAGTTGTGATGGATTTTTATTTGGTCCTCTATAAGGAAGATTAATTAAAAACAGGAAAATCTTTACAAACATGTTTGGTTGGGTAATTTCAAACCTTTAATAAAATTGTTTTTATTATTATTTTTTGAGTTTTAATTTATTGGTTTGAGATGTATGTAACAACTTCCTCCCGTGATATATCATTTTATGAATTTTCAAATTACAAAATTGACTAAGGATATAGAAGTAGAATAAAAATGTAAATGTAAAAGTTTATTATTTAAGAGGGTTATGTGTTCTTTGAAGTTTAAATTATTGTCAAGAACTAATCCTTAATATTTGTACTTAGTTGTCCTTTGTATATTGGTTTTACAGTTACATTGACAAATAAAATATATAATTACAAAATCAAAATCGCAGGAATGTAAGATATTCTTATATTTGTCAGTCGATTGCCTTATTTTTGTTGCAGAGAAGGTTATATAATTAGTTTTATCGGAATTTAGAGTTAGCAGATTACAATGGAGCCATTTTTTAATTCATAGAATTCTTAATGTCGCTTCTTTTAAAACGTGTTCCCAGGTATCTCCGCTGATTTGGATAACTGTATCGTCCGCGAACTTGATTAACTCCATTCAAAAACTATTTATCTTTAAGATGTTATTTATATATTATAGATAGAGAATAAAAAGGGTCCTAAAATTGCACCTTTTGGTACTCCGCAGTTAGCTACTAGTTTATTACTTACGCAGTCATTAACTTTAACCTGCTGATCTCTGCCTTTCAAATAGTTCTGTGGTAAGTCATATGCTACACCTTAAATGCCACAGTTTTCTAGTTTTGATAACAGCTTTTCATGACTTACTGTAATCAAAGGCTCTCTAAAGATCTTGAAAATCTTTATGATTATCTAAATCATCGCTAATATTTTTGGTTAATTTGTAGTTTGCGTCAGAAGTACTCGTTTTATTTCTAAATTCAAATTGATTAGTTGATATGATACTGTGTTTACCAAAAAAGCTTACTAATCGTTTTTTTATATATTTTTCGAATATCTTAGAGATATTAGATAGCAGCGAAATCGGTATATAATTTGTAAGATTCTTAGAATTTCCACATTTAAAAATAGGTGTTATTAGTATTTTAAAATGTCAGTATATCTGTATGTAAAATATGTGATTTCCCTAAATCCATTAGTCCATGTAACACATTATATATATATTGACAGATATTTTAAAGTATCGAATTAAGGTTAATATATAGGTAATTGTATAAATTATAATTATAATGGGATTTTTACCTTTGCATTCGATGAGTGATATTCACTCGTCATTTATTGTTCAAGTTTCGACATGAACGTACTACGTGGCGCGTCCGTCGGATTCGCGCCACCGACAGTGGCGGGACTCCATTTTGAACACTGAGTCGCGGGAGAAACATTATATTATCGATTTGCAATGAAGCGGCGGTCTCCGTTCGGCCACTAACCTCGGGAGACTGCGAGGTGCAATGCACCAAGCCGGCCCGGTCCGGGCGGGCGAGGAGAGCTCCACCGACTCTTGTGTACAATCGGCTGTTTTGGGCGGCGGGCGCCATCTTGGTCTGGAAAACAATCGTCGCCCTGACAGCGCTGGAAATAATTCACGGCTTGAGGATAAATCATTCGTGTTTCGGAATAATTATTTTAAATCGTGTCGTATTTTTAGAAATACAAATGTATGATTGTTTGTAAGAAACGATAGTGAAATCGATATGACTTATCAAAAGTATTATACTTTTCGAGGCGTGTATGCTTTTTAATCACAGCTCATACGTGGATAACTGAAAGGTTTAGGTTGTTATATTGTTTTAGCTTATCTCGCTTGGTTACTGAATTACTTATTGTCGTTGGCTTACGTTGTGTTTTATATAAACCGAGTTATCAAAAATATATAAGTAAATATTTTTGATATTTATGGCGTTAACTTTGTGGTGAAGCATATTTTTAAATTAAAAGAAATAACAAGCTTTGTACAAAACCACTCATTAATTTGACATTAACTGGTTCTTAACATAATCTTTATCAATGATTCTAAGTACTTGACTAACTACTACTAGACGGACTAGTTAAAGTATTTGTTTGTTCTGACTAATACGGTGATATAAAAACCGGTCGATGTCAAATTAATCAAAAAGGTTTATATAAAGTTTTTTTTTTTAAATTAGTGATTTAAATATTAATTTTAATTAAAGCATTAAACTTAGATAACTGAAATGACAACCTGAATTTATGATCAGCTCATATTAGATTAAATATCAAATATAAATTTTGTGGTCAATTTTAAACACCATTCTACTAGGATAATCAATTTTCTAAATGAATTTTACCTTCTTTTCTAACTACACATTGAAATATATACAGGTAATATTGGGATGTGTAGCGAAGTATTAGTCATTGCCTCTTACCTTTGTCTTTGTACATTTCCAGTGATTACTCCAGGTTGTCTTCATCTGTTGTGTTGTGGATAGCCTCACTTCAATAAGGAGGTCATCTCGCAGTTCTCGGTACACGTACCACACCAACACCAAATCTCGAATAAATAATGTAATGAAAACTATGCGTAATAAAATAAAAACTAGCACAATGCTGCTGTCGAAAAATTACATTCACTTTATTGTACCTAATGAAATATAAATAAAATAACACGTTATCATAACCTTGATCTCTTACAAATACTTGCAGCAGTGTATACTCGAGTACATTCTGATACACACGCGAACTTATACCACTTGAATCACTACAGTTCGTCAATGTTCACACATGCACGTAGATTTTTACACCCTTTTGTGGGTATGTTGGTATGTATGATTTAAACACCTTTATTTGACCTCGTTGGAGTAAGTCAGTGTTACAACGAGAACCTTGTATTCTGCGGCGGGGCTGGCAACATTATCAGGTCAAATATGAAATATTACCAATCGGCCATGCGGATTCTAGTCACGAAGGGTTCCAATTATCCTCGACGCCGCCTCCGACGAAGATTTTCATTCAGAAATAATATTGCGGGTTGTCAATTGGTTATTTAATGGGGCGCACTAGAAGACACATTTTAATTACGTTGGTTACATTCAAGACTAAGGCAGTAGTGGCGTTGCACCCCCCACCACTATTTAATAATGTAATTTATTTATCGATTATTACTGTGAATCAAATAATTGTATTACGATTTAAATAAAAAAAATCCCATTACATTATTTCAGTGGTTTTGGTTAATTTATTGAAAATTCAGTACCATTATGGAGATAATCGTAATTTATCTGTTCATCGGGATTTTCTACAAATGTGGATACAATTTTAACTAGTATCTACAAAATATGCAACTTGCAATACTTGTGGAAAACCCCAAACTTTCATGTAGCACATATATATATTTTTTATTCAAATATAACCCTTGAATATCTTCAACTTTAAAATAGTGATTATTTCTCTGAAATATTTAGTATTTAACCTCTTCTGTTTAACGCTTAATGTTTTAAATTCAAATTTTATCATGTTACTTATTATACAAATAAACATAAGAACGTGCCCACCCGCCAATCCCTCTCGTATCTTATACTCACTCCTTGTGCTTTCTGTAACACCCTCGGGGTAGGAGATAAGAAATATTAAGGAAAAATATGTGAAATCACAAAAACATGCGATAGACGTACGTGTCAATTTTCAACGGTAAATTCCATAAGTTTATGGATTATGCCCGAGCGTCGCACTGCCATACTTTTTACACACCGACTATAGGCAGTATACAGTTTAGTTCCAACTATTATATACGTGATTAAAGTATGCTATCTTTGTATCTAATAGAGCGATTTATGAATGTATTCTATTATACCTACCTACATGAAATTAATTTTTCTATGATATATATACAGAACTGGCGTTTCTTTTAGGTCAGATCGCGTTTTTTATAGACGGTTTCTTTGAGGAAACCTAGGCCGACGTTTCGGCTCAATAACACGTGCCATTGTTAAGGCTTTGTTTAAAAAACTTGCGGTTCAACTGTACTTGTTTTCGGACGGTATAAATCTCCCACAGTTCTCAACCATGCCGAAGCGTCGACCTAAGTTTCCTTAAATAAATTATCTACAAAAACGCGATTTAAAATATAAGAGATAGTTACATATATATCAAGGGCGTACATTGCATTACAAGCAAAAAGCTGTGCATTACTAAAAATACTGGGATATAAAAATAAATTTGATAATCTTTATATTATGAAAAGACTATGACGTAACTCACGACGTTTGTCTAGTCGTAAGTTATTTGCGAACCATTTGTAACCCATTTGCCCGTCTCGACACAGAATTTCTCTAGTGAGACGGGCACGGTCCAAACAGATTTTTACATTGTATTATATAGTTACAAATAAAATATATAAATAAATAACAACTTCATGTGCATTCTGCTCCGCGATTTGCTAATACTTAGGTCTTGCATGAACGTAACTTGTTTTTTCAATCCTTATAATAATTGTACTGAACTTTTTTTTTACTGAATCTATATCGGCATCTTGTCGCCTGTGGATTTTCTGTATGTTTGCTTAAGGTTGCCGTTTTCGAAAGGGATTAATCCTTACTGAAAACTGCGTAGACTAACATTTCTACGTATTTTTTTTACTTGATAGACTAAACGTTTAATGTTATTATCGTATTCATACCCATGATTCCATATTTAGGTATTTTCGTAGATACAATTAATAATTTATCATCTGTCAAGCGAGCGAATTTACATTTTTCAGAATATTATTAAGTTAGATGTCAAAATATTAAATTAAATGTCAAAACACAATTATTTCTGTATTGAGTTTCGGCTATGCAAATTTGTATAGCTAGTTAATTAAATAAATGTTTTTGAACACTGAAATATAATGAAACATTTTAAATCCGTTGTTGGAAGGAGAAATCGTAGAAAATATTTTAAGCGAAATCGAAAGCAGAGTACGGTACCGAGCAATAACTTGCCTATTTTAAAGTAATAAATTTACAATTGTAGTCTATTTTGAAATTGATCGAATTATTTGTTCTCAATATTTAAAAAAAAACTAACATTTTTTTGATACGTAGTCAGCATCGTCGTATTATGAAATTTTCAAAAGGGTTTGTTAATTTAAAGAAAATGATTTTAAAGAAAAGTTGTAAGTTAAAATTTAATGTTATGAAAAATCATTTCTTTGTTGACTAATGGTACATTTTATGTTATGAGATTTAATATAACTAATGGTACACTTTACATGAAATCCCGAAAGGCTAAATTATTACAAATATGAAGTTTTTGAATTAAAAAGAGCTCAATGTTAAGTTTTAACGTGATGAAACAATGTTGCAGCGAAGTCTCGGGAACTGACCAGACTTACATTTCGCTGATCTCGGCCTTTCTCCAACATAGCTCAGACAATATGCAGAACAGTTCTCTTTACATATTATGAAATAATAAAGATATTATCAGATATGATCCTGATGGTATGGCCTTTATCGGCTTTCTGATCATATTAAAAAGGTGGGCACTTATTTGTTCTATTTGCCCTACATCAGTGAATGTATATAGACAAGTAAGACGTTCAATAAAAGTTAGCCTTCAGTGGACTCTCGCTGTTTGTTAAAGGAAAAATTATTCATAATTTATAAAAGTACAATACAAGATCACATGGACCAAATGTGCTTTACAAAGGGCTCTCGCTATTTGTTAAAGGGAGCGATGTATCATATTTTATAAAAAAGTACGCGTGTGATTAGATATAAACAATATTCATACAATAGATCTTCTAGACGAGATATAGGCAGACTAAAATTATTTGGATATGAACTGCTGATAATATTTTTTCATAACAATTCTAAAATGATTACATGTACAGAATGTATTTTTTGAATTAATTGAAATATTGAGACTTTATATCCTACCTAAATTTGGTATAGTTTTATAAATTATCCCCATACATTTGGTTACTATTATGTTATGGTTATGGAATCCTACGATGCAGGAAGTAAGTCTTGTGTTCATTAATGACATAGAGGAGTAATATATATTATTTTGGATAATGGAAGTTAGTCATTCAAAGAACAAAATTGATATGCAGTATACGCAGGTTCCAAAGAATAAGACTGAATTTTGTCGGTAAAAAAATTTGCTTGAACATTATTACGTAGCGAGGCGATAAACACTGGAAGGAAGTTAAACGGATTTAAAATTTGGCACTATACACTTAAGTTGTGGTGGCTCTGGTGACGGCGTCTATTGGCGCCACCATGGACCTATGTATATGTCGACAAAGACTGGATGATTGACGTCTGCCGGGGCTTCTCGGAGTAAGGCAGTAAGGTGTGGTGAATGCAGATTAGCACGGTCGTAAAGTTATTATTAAGGAATCCGCTAATGATTGTATTTGTAATTGTGTCACCTGAATTAATATTTTGAGTTTTAATGGTTTTACTGGACTATTTCGTTATCGAAATTAGGTTTAAAATACATGAATGATTTTCTTTTAAGGTGACATATAGTTTGCGCACTTATTCATTTAGAAGGTTACGGCAGATTGGGGTTTTTTCTAATACACGGGGCAGCTCACTGATGGGTATTCAAACAGTTTGTGGTCATAAAAATACTAGGTTCTTCACTACCGAGAGATCTTGATTACGCGATCGATTGTATACCGGTAATGTTGATCCCGATGCAAGAGATTCACATACACTTTTGATATTTAAACGCCGCCATTTCACGATCGGTAAATAAATCGATATTGATATAGAAATGGTGTTTCTCTGGTATTGGATTAGAGGTCGACTGGTAACACGCGTATAATAAAAGTGAATATTTTATCGACACGATCATCTTCCTGTCGTGAACGAACACGCGCGCATTTGATGGAAGCAAAGAAAAGCAGTTTTCTAACAAGTCTCGGGTATGTTTTACTAATATGCGAATACAGAAAGAACATCGTAGGTCCGAGATGCGATGTAATTTCTTCAGGAGCGACAGATCATTGTCTTAACGAATTTGAATCTGCACTGCCTTGGAAGCCGATGAAAAGGTTGTTTTATACCCTGGCATATAAATCACTAACAGATCACGGGTATAGGAATTTTGACCTTCGTGATCGTATGACTGAATAAGTTACGATAAGAATCAAAGTTGCTCGAAGTGAATTTTTTTCTCTGAAGGGAGCGGATGCCTCAGCCGACCGAAATCTAATTCTCCATTTCCTGCATTCGTGGTGAATCAGGATATTTTTGTAAGAATTGACGATAGATGTGTTTTTAAATGTATGACACTTATACCGGACGCAGTGAGTTTAAAACAAAACAAATATGCGTTAAATTGGTTACTTTATATGGCGAATTAATTAATTTTTTTTGGAATAAATTTAACAGACGAGTATATTGATCGAAATAAAAAAATATATACGACAGTCGGTAAGTTTGTGCCTACTGCACGCCACCGATATATAGTACATACATCGAAATACAGGAATCTAATCAGTCAGCCATGTATTACAACATATTTGTAATTTGATTTAATAAAATATATATATATATATATACTTTGGTAACTAGACATGATGACGGTTTTTGAGGACTCGGTAACTCCCGTAGTTCTTATCAGATACAAATCTAACGTCGACTACGTTCGTTAACATGACAGCAGACATAAAATGGCAGCTTTTTAATAACTTAAAAATTTAATAACTCAGTTAATAATGGATCTAGAGAAAAAAGTAAAAAAACACGCTAACGCACACATATGAGATCTACCTGCGGCCAGGACCGGTAGGGATTGTTTTTATTTTCATTCGTAGTAAATATTTATGTTTTTAATGCACATATTAATCGGGTAAGGGGCTGTACAGCACCTGTGTCACACGTGTTGCGATCGATCAGAAGTATTGAGGCGTGACACACGGCAAGTGGTGCCTGCGTCGTGTGCGAGGAGCCGTGGAGCCGGGTTGTATAACTAATTGTGGCGTGTGTATTCAGTCAAGCTGTTTGTAATAACGCCATAATATCTAATTAATTTCCAACCAGTGATAAGGTCCAAGGTGTGTCCACCGCTCACGAGTGCAAGCGATGACAGAATGAGTTAATGTTAATATGCAGATTCCGGTAATTACTCAGACGCCTTAGTTGCTTAAAGACCACACTGCACATATAATGCATTTAAGCAATGCATTGTGTGAAATAGTGGTGTATTTTATCAAGTTTGCTGACCTTGTACAAAATACAGGTTAACTCAGTTCTCTAATATGACAGTTCCTTGAGGGCTGGAGGGCTGGAGAGCCTGACTTCTGAGTCCCAGACGATTTTTTAAAACATTTTACATCATTTCGTCGTTCCTACAATTCTTTATAAATATTAAATTGGTTCAAACCATTACGACACGTCTCTTGATACTTACACTAGTATAAATATATATTTTAGTTGTTTAGTGGTGACTAAAATATGTTTTTGATAAATAGATTTTTTCTACAAATTAAATGTATCAATTAGAAAGATATACAGGAAAATTCAATTTATAGAAATAATATTATAATAATATAACATATTACAGGAACCTGGATCTATTTTTATCCGATTTTTTTTTCTGCATATCTTTCTAGCTGAATTTAATTTGTTTTAAAATGCTACAGAACTATGTTATGAAAAACTACAACTTCACAATAATAATGTGTTCTTTTTAAAAAAACTTTAAGACTAGAACATTGTAGATTGTGAAAAATTTAATTTAAACAACTGACTGTCTAATATTGTACAACATTATTTAAATTTGGTGTAGTATCTCATCATAAAATAATGACAAAAATATACTTGTATGTGTAGAAATATCTCCCAATGCGAGCCTGTTAGCGCAGTGGAAAGCAAAGGCTTCGATGGGAAATGGCGGGGAAATTAAGAAGCTTTTTCATCTGAAGCCTCCGAGGGGTGGCACTCGTTAGGGGTGATCAGCCCTCCCTCGGGAGCGGGAGGGCGGGAGGGGGCGACACATTGACAGCCTTCGAGACTTCGATAATGAGGCGTGTTAGTTGGGTTGGATTCGAAAAAAAGTAGGAGTTGAATTATTTTGAACGGGTTTTTTTAAATGCTTTTACATATTAATTAAAAATGTAGTTATACGTCATAATTAAAAATCGTTCGTGTTTGTATATTCTATAAAATGTACATATATTAATTTATATATTTGTTTAACTCATAATATTATTTATGTACTTTAATTTAATTTAATTTTAATTGGAACCCTAATTTATTGGGAACATTATTAACATATATACAAGAATTCACTAAATAGTCTATCTGATATACCTCTTTAATCACTGCTTAGATCTGGTCTATTCCGGTTGCATCTGCCTGATGCACATGAAGGAGAATATTCCTCCTTTGGTCACAAATGGAGTGTCGATTGCCAACTTGTCGACTCTAAAGATGTGACGTCACTCGATAAAACGGTATAAACCGATCGTCTTTAAATCACGCAACTTTGAACATCTGTAACTCTGCCATATTTCAAGATATTCTCCCTATTCTATAAGAATTCTTTCTGTTTTGTAAACGAGATTTTTCGAAGAATTAAAAAAAAATTGACTCCACTATCTCATTACGGGAAGAGGTGTCCGTGAATTACGAACATCAGTTAAATCAAATATAACGTAAGAGGGCATTTTCAGTAGATTTTATTTGTTATTAACCTAAAACAAAGTTATGCGTTAACACGGAGAAAAGAGATTAAAATTTGATTTAATTGACACCTTCGATAATCAGTGTAAAGTTAATAAATGATAATAACGTATTTGTGATTGTATTAAGGAGTATATAGGTAGAATCGAAGCTGTATATATGTTATTGCCGCATCACAAATACGTGCAGTGCTACCGCTTCGCCTTGCTCTAATTTCAGCGCCACATTTAAGTTCAAGCGTTTTTTTTAACTTCTCTACTCTGATTTCATTTCGAATCGTAAGGCTTGCAAAATAATCTAATCAATTAAATCATAATGCAGAAATCATAGAAAACTCTGTACACAGCCGTCTGTAGTGCTCGATAGCTAGACAGACTGAGACCGACTGCGCTACCCAAAACAAATGAGTTTAATTTTATTTTAAACTATCAATATTAAAATAATGCCCGCCATTTCTACAACGGTCATACTTTTAATAATCGTTATATTAACTCACACACGTGCATTTTTTAAATAAAATAATTAAATATTGTCTGGCACTTTGTCACTTGACTGTATATGAAAAATATTTCCTCTGGAAGTTCAAAAATCAATTGACTGAGCTATAAGTATCTATTTGGTAAAGAAAAATAATAATTAAATTCGATACCGAAGTTATTGCTAAACAGCAGATTAACATGACGCAGGAGCTCGGGAAGCCCTAAGCTAAGATGGAGCGACAGCAACCTTAAAAACACACCTGCCTTAGAGATCTAGAACTAGTGAGAACCGGCGCAAAACAGAGAATAAATGAGAAAATTTCTCGAGGAGGCCAAGACCCATCAGGGCTTATAGACCTAATAATAAATAATGATGATGATGACTAGATGGTAGGTACCTACCAACTGTTCTGTGTAAAATGGAAAACATGAGTTTTACCTGTTATTATTGACGGGCTTTCACCTAGTCATTATATAATCTACCGTAGGTACTGTGACTTGTCAAGTCCATTAAATCCGAAATCCGTTCATCGGAGTCCGTTAAATCGAGGTGTTTAGATATTGGATAAGGGTTTAATAAAGCCTTATGTAATAATATGAAACGTCACCAAACTGTATGCGCTGCTGTCACTTTTTTTTATGAAAAAATGCTTTGATGTGATAACTGTAGACAGCCCCCGCCGAGGTTAATGCTTACACAATTAGGTAATTAGTATGACGGCCTTTACCACGATGAGTATTCAATTAATCAAGTGCTAACGTACAGGTTGTGAGGAACTTAACAAAATTATTCAGAGATTTTATTTTATTTTTATATATTATTATTTATGTTGTACCAACTTTCTTAATTATCATTATTACCCCGCCAATGAGAGCATTGGTACAAATCATTATTAAACTTTAATTTTTTGAATTAATTCAATTTCATAGTAGGTACTGAGTTTTATTTTTGTGACAACAAATTGACAGATAATTGTTGATAACAACACATATCATTTATCATGTACGCCTGCTGATGAAAGGGACCGCCCCTCTCTAAACAATACACGTGATATTGTTTAGTTTATTTAAAAAGCAATTGTGTTGCACCACAAAGAAATGGCCAAGTCAATTGATGACAAAGTTAAACTATTTAACTGCAATAATTCCATATGCCTATTTAATAAATTAATGACGCAATTTCACTCATTTTGTATGTCAACTGTATACTTATTTTTCACAACGAAAAAGGAAGAGAAATGTATATCTGTAAATTATGATTTTATATGCAGTCGTAGTTTGTGTTTAGTTAAAGTGAAACAGTTTTTTAACTATTCACAAACGTGCTATATTTATTTTCTTTGTATTCGCTTCAACTGCCTTCGCAGAAATCTGCCGACGTGCGGGACTTGATATTTCGAGCTCTTTATGTAATTAAATTCCAGTTTTCAGAGAACAACACTTTCATGACACATTCTTATACAGTCAGTGCCTATTCTGAGAATACCTTACTTACAACTAAGGTCATTATGTTATATGATATTTAAAGAAAATAATATTTTACTAATGCTGTTTTTTAAAATGCGCCGGTAAATTTTCAATTTTTTAAAGTTTTTAAATAAACTAAACTTAAAAGGTGTAAATGAAAACTAAATTTAATATAATAGGATGGCGACCTTTTTAAGTAGTGGGGCAGAGTGTGTAAGGGGATAAAAAAAAATTAACTCAGTTCGTGTGTGGTATAAAATAAAGTTTATTTAAAAAAAATATAGTTTTCTGTGATAATCTACCGTGCATATCTGACTTTTATGGCTGAAGTTTCGGATCCCATTGCAGGGTCCATCATCAGAGGTGATATGATGTATGACTGTTGTGGTTAAGTACTGGCTTGCAGTACCATATCGAAAGCAGGGTCTGTCGTTTATTAGACACTGGCTTGCACTACCGTGTCGAAAACAGGTGTTGTGTGATATGAGTAGTGTTGTGTTATGATGAGTTCCATCTACTGTAGGATGTGAGGACTCTTCGACTCCTATGGTTTTGAAGCGCTGGATACCGCAAAGTTTTTTATTATCATCCCTATTAATATTCACTGGGCGTTTGTATATTTCAATTGCCTCTTTAACCAGACGTACGTAATGACTCTCGGGCTTTCCTAGGATTTTCGGCTCAAATGCAAAATGATGGCCCGTATTCGTGCAGTGTTCAGCCAATGCCGATTTTCTTGGATGGCCGAGTTTGCGTGCCCATTTATGCTCGTCAACCCTTTTGGAAATTGTGCGCGCCATTTGTCCCACGTTTACTTTCTCGCAGACTTGACAGCCGAGTCCATAAACAGTAGCGGTGCAATCTGGCCACACGGCGAAGACAATCTGCGGGACTTTCTGGAGCACCTCAATACACTACACACGAAACTGAAGTTCGCCATGGTGATAGAGGATGACGACAAGCTCGCATTTATTGATGTAGAAATTAAGAAGAACACAGATCAAAGTCTCGGGCAAAAAGTCTGTAGAAAGCTGACCCACACGAACCGATACTTACATGCGAAGATTCTGAACGGCCGTGGAAACCTACGAATATTTATAATCATTTTTCACTACAATGTGACTGTCGTGTCACTTAATGAGACAAAGAAAAATAATTATTAAATAAGCCCCGTTGTGTTTTAAATGCGTGCACATAGTACGTCACAAAAATACTTACACTATTTTTCAAATTAAATTAAAAGCTCATGCCATGAAAAACAGGACTCACTTGTGATTGGTTTGGTGATCATCCGGGACGGTAAGCGAATGTCTTGACGCTACATTAAGCGAGAGCATTCAATGTTGAGTTTTTTATAGTTATATTTTAACTGTCAACTATATTTTTATGTCCATCGGTCTTCACACTCCCAAATAATGGATAAATATGTACAATGTTTGTTACGGTTTAATAGTTATATAACTATTTACCTTTATGTTAACGTTGTTACACGCGCGGTAGGTAGGCCGTGGTTATCGTCCGGGTTCCCCGCGTAATATATTATTATTATTATGTTGTATTCAATTCAATAGCAATGTCGCTAGTGTGCCTATTCATTCTAGTTGAATTTTTTCTGGTCATTAGTAGTAATGTCTGCGGTGTTTAAGGCGTCAAATTTTTGATAAGACGCTTCTGCAAAATTCTCACTCGTACGCCACCACGTGGGATGATCAATTATTATTATTCCTTCCTCGAGGTAACTCATTGAACGCTATTTTTTGCATGATAAATGATCACCAACCCGGAATCTTTTTTTAGAGTCTAGGCAAATACATTCCCATAAATACTCGGATATATACACTTGTCACTTTTTATATGAAATACGAGGGACTTGATTGATGCGACGGGACACCCGGTACAACACACCATTCTCGGGAAACCGTTTACAGAGAGACAGGGTGGGGGCGAATGTAACGGCATTAAATATAGATAGGTACCTAATCTATACTCGTACTCGTTTATATCTATATTATGATGCTATGGTCATTTTTTCATTCGAGAGTCAAATAAATTTTATATTTTTATTTATTATCTTTGTTTTATTAACCACTAAATTGAGTTTAAATACATCTACCGGTTTCGAAAAATACCATATTCTTCTTCAGGATGTCATAACTAAGTCATAAGAAGAAGAAAATGGTATTTTTCGAAACCGGTAGATGTATTTAAACTCAATTTAGTGGTTAATAAAACAAAGAAAATAAATACAAATATGAATTTTAACCACAAAGTTAATATTGCTAATTTTAAAAGTATAAAAATTACTTTTAATAAAGAATATGTTCTATTGGGAGCTAACCGAGATTTTGTTTCAAGAAACTGATTTTTAAAAACGCGTGAAGGGCGTAACAGTTTTTTTAAAATAAATACCATGAAATTTAAAATTTAAAAATTTAATGTTCAAGACACAAAATCAAAATATAAGAGGTGCGGCGAAAGAAACCAGAAAAACAATCTACACGAAGGTGGTGTAAGTTATTAGCTTTACAAGATTGAATGCGTTTTAATAAAACTATACAATAAATACATTTATCAATTCACTCATCACTTTTGATATATATGGTGTTCAGCGGAAAAATTAAATTGTAATTGCTCGTAAACCATCAGGGTGAGGTAAGTGGGAGGGGTATTGTTCGACGCGCGTGATTTTCGGATTTGGCAGTCGCAATGAGTCATTAGTCGGGAGCGCACCGCGCGTTCGCCGTTGAGCAATATTTAAAGTGCGGTGATTTATTGGTTCGTGCGCGTCGCGCTTTTTGTACTCGCTTTAATATTCGACGAGAAAGTGATGGGTCGAGCACGCAACCTATTTGGTGTTGGGTTCAAAAGTTCAGACAAGGGACAAAGGTTAACCAAACTCCTCCGGGACCATCAACGTCAGCAGCGACGCCAGAACATGTGGCTCGAGTTCGACGTGAAATTATGGGCAATCCGCGTAAATCGATAAGGAAGATTGCAGCCTGTACTGGAATAAAAAAATCTACAGTGCGCGTTATTTTGAAAAATAAACTACAGTTTCAACGATACAAATTGCAAATTGTGTAGTTTCTCAACGAAAATGACTATTATTTACGTGAAACCTTAGTGAGAACAACGCTGGAACGTTTTGGAACAGCACGAACGCTTGGAAACATATTGTTTACTGACGAAGCACAGTATCGATGGCTATATTAATAAATATATTATGAGATACTGGTGCCTTAACAACTCAAGGAAATGCCATCAAAAACATTTGCATTGTCCAAAAATGTGGTGTGCAATTTCTGCCTGAGGGATAATTGGGCCTTATTTTTTTAACCAGCGAGAGACAGTTATTGCTGACGTGTATTTCCGAATGATCGACGAGTTTTTGGTATCGCAACTGCAGCTGTTTCTCGGGTTCAACAATATAACATAATTTCAGCAAGACGGGGCTACTCCACACACAGCTAGAGTTTCAATGGAGAAGCTGAAGCGAATTTTTCCCAATAAATTAATCAACAAGTACGGAGACATACCCTGGGCACCTCGGTCACCAGATCTTACACCGTGCGACTTTTTTTGTGACCTTAAGTAGAGAGTTTACAACAATCCTCGGAACAATTCAGGCCCTACAAGAAAATATCCACCGTGAAGTTGCTGTCATTGAACCAAGCTTTGCTCTTGCGTGTTCGCAAATTTAAGAGTCCGATTGTAAGAGTGTTTTTAAATAAATGGTCGGCATTTAGACGATATTGTTTATAAAACGTAAAATCCGCATTTTACTTATACAAAAACTCCATTTTGTATAAGTAAAATGTGAGAATAACGTTGTAGTTTTTTTAAATTTAATATTAAACTTGAAAACTTTCCGCTGAACACCCTTTATATATATATATATCTAGATACTGACTATTATGTACTCGACTGTTTTTAAAAATCAAAATACGATATTTACTCTTTTTGTTGTACGAGTACTTCATACTTACTTGATATAGAATTGTTGCATATTTGATATTCGTGGAGTGCGTGCTGGTTATTTATAGCTTTCATTTATTATTCTTTTATATGTGAACTAGATAAAGTAAATATGAAATTTAAACTACTTATAATTTATTATGCTCTCTGCTACATAGTATCAATAGTATTAGTATAGTTTGGATTACTTTCTAAGATAAATATTTGACGTTACAATATTTCATTAGAAATTTAATATTTTTATATTAGTAGTATTTTTATCATATATACCCTATCTTTTATTGGCTGTTCTATCTTACATAATCTCTATAATTTTGGCAATTATCTCACCACGTGGTATCTATATATTTCAAGTGCATTCAAGTGAATTCATGCTCAATCTGAGGGATACGATTCTCAATCATGACAAAGAAATATGATACGTATGCACGTAGGTTGTACTTGTAGGTATATAATTGTATCTATAGCGTCTTAGGTTCTCGCATATCTCTAAGAAAATGCAGCATGCTGTACGGTAACTTTTTTTTTAATGTTATAAATTATTTTTAAGTTGTAATTTGTCTTTCAAAGGAAACTTGTGTTAAATAAAACACAATCACTTTTTATAAAACCACAAATTTTATTAAACGCCAACCGGTTTCGCTTTGATCAAGCTTCGTCAGGTCAAAAAAAAAACTTTTTTGTATTGAATATTTATTCAACTAGCTTTTTTACTATTGTCGGATCGTCTTTCCGAAACCGTTTGACGATTAACGAAATATCACACAAATATCGCGATTTACTTCAAAAGCTTTCTTCTCTTGATGCAAACTTTTTTCTTTTTGAAATTTATTTTCAAAATGTAGTTGGTTTATATAAGGATATGTATCTACGGTGCGCGAAACAGCGTGGACAAGGATTGCATCAGTTAATCATTTTTCTCTTCTTACAAAAAAACAAGATATAATGAATAACAGCTTGCTCATATTAATTCTGGACCTCTTGCGTAAGTTTAAACAACAAAGTTTCAGTTGCATCCTTAGATTTATCTATACTCATCTTCCGTCTAGGCTAGTCTTTATTGAAATAGTTGAAAGCATCTAAAAATTGACAGATCTTACTCAAACCCAATCAAGAAGGCTGCCAAAAATTATTTTTGGCGCTATAAATTTTTCATTTTTCTCAACTCTTCTAGCATGAGAGTCGAGCAAATTCAAAATAATTTGATGAAGTATTTTTCAATAAGAAATAAGCCGAGCCCGTGAAAGTTGGTACCGGTGCGCCCACGGTTTTCTTTTGGGATTATCCCTCCCTTTCGCCTTATCATTCGTCGTCAGGTTTAGTCATATCCGTTCCGTTTCCCGTTTCGTAGTTCGAATGACATCGCTCGCAACCCTAATTTATTTTACGGAATACCTCTTCCCCGGCCCCAACGATAATGATATTGCTGCTATTTAGGGTCGCCACAAATCGAAAATATCATTCGATTTTATAATTGAATCTTATAAATTATCTGCTACGACATTGCACATATTATATATTTATTAATATATCAGATTTCAGTGGGTTAAATACTAAGAATAGATTTAAATTTTCAAATATAAAAATCGTTAAGCTAATCGTTAAATATAAAAGTGAATACATTCAGTATAATAAATTAGGTAAGTAGTGTTCTATCCTACAGTGCCTCAGGAACAAAAAACATTCATTATAAAGAGTGTAACAGACCTAATCCATAATATTTTATTAGTGGATACCTGATAAAATTAATCTAAAATGTTTAAGGAATATATGCAAAATCTGTAATGCTACGGAAAATATTATTTAATTTAGTTGGGTATTCACCTATAAAATATTTTGGACTGGGTCTGTTACACCTTGTATATAATAAAATCAATTTCAATAAAAGTAATTAAATCGTATAATTGTAATCAATTTTATATTTAAGATATTTATATTAATATGAAAAATTATACTACAGTACAGTATTTTATTAAAATGTGCAATAATTATGATGATAAATTGGTTGACTGGCCCAATTTACAATTCTTTAATATTACTTTAAACTTTCTTTGACTTAGACTTTGATTTATTATCATTTAGAGTACCGGGTTCGTAAAACTTATTGCTCCATCGTGTAGTGTGCCATATGGGCTCTTATTTAAAATTGGTTGTTATTATTATTATTATTGTTGTTTGATTAACTGCAAGTTGGGGCAGGAGTGTTTCTCTAGAGGAGGACTATTTTGGGGCGTTTGATTCGTGACGGTAAAGTAATGTCGTAATTTGCTAGGACGTTTATCATTGGGTTTCGGTGCTTTAGGAGATCAGCATAGAAACGCTTGGAAAGATGTCTAATGAATTATTTTACAGGGGGAATACCCGAGTCATGGTGGAGTCGTGTAACCTTGATCCATCTGGTTGCTTTCATCGCTAGTCTGATGACTGTAATTTGTTTATGTGTGTCTTGGCCATGTGGCTCCAGACGGAGGCTGCGTATAGAAGTATAGGCTTTATGACGGCCTTATGTAGAAGAAGCTTGTTTTCGATAGTAAGTTGCTACGTCTACCTATTAGTGGGTACACTGCGCAGAGTGCACATGATGCAGCGCTTAATTTATTTTGTATATGGTTGCACCAGATCGGTTTAGAATCGAGTGTAACACCAAGCTCATCAAACATCAAAATGCTGATTTTTTGGCTTTTAATTTTTGGGCATCGACGTGAATATATAGTGGCGGTACTCTTAGAGAGATTAATATCGACTCGCCATTTTTTGCATCATTCCTCTATGAGGTTGGCTTATCGTTGAACTCGTTTTACGCTAAGGGCTGCGTTGAAGTATAATATACAAAAGATTCGCGACATTATGGATCCTTGCGGGACTCCTGCTATTATGGATCCTTGCGGGACTCCTGCTATTAGGTATGGTTGATAGGATACCTTCTAGTTTTACTCTGAACTTCCTATTCGCTAGGAAGCTGGCTATGATTAGGACAAATTGTATACTCTCAAATAGTATACTTCAATCTATAATATCGCGTGAAATTTAAATAAATTATTATGACCCATATCCACGAATGAAATTTGCCTTGAGTGTATCTAAAGAACAGTATAGATTTCAGCGCGAAGCGATGTCTAATATTAGATAATTTATACAGTACCATTTTCAATGTATTTTGATCGTGGATTAGAATTACGCATCCAGTATACGCATACCTATACAGTCTTTCAGAGATCAACATCTCATTGAGAGATCATCGTGGACACGGGTCATTATATTCCCGAAACAAAGCCATAAGCCTGAATAGGCTTAGGGTTCTCTCGTCAAGCTACGAATATTCGATACATTTTGTGTGACTTACTATTATTTTGTTCTAAACTCGACTAAGAATAGTATTTGAAATGGACATCGAATGACAAATGGGAACTGAAATATGAGTATAAAAAGTAATAAATAGTACATAAACAGAGTAAATAATGTAAAGCTGATATTTTTATAGTAAGTAAGATTAAGAAATGATCACTCAGGTGGTTTGGTCATATAGAACGGATGAAAGAAGATAGAATGGTTAGAAAGATATATGAACCGAGTGTTGATGGCACCAGAAGTAGAGGACGTCCGCGGAAGGCTTGGCACGACTTGGTAAGCCAGATACTGGAGTATGGTTCTGTTAGAAACCTCATTAATCGTCTAGCTTGTATAAGAAGATGTATGAATGTGGATGAGGCGAGATGCGACAAATTTTGGACATATGTATTGTAATTTTTCCAATTGATACATTTATAATTCCATTTTTAAAAGCAAACTTTATATTACTCAATCCCAAACACCTTTAAGTAAAATACGCTAGGAGACGCGAACATTAAATTAATTAGCACAGAACTATGTACTGAAAATCCAACTTCACAACAAAAATGTGTTCTCCTTAAGAATAAATACTAATATAATGTATTAATGTATATATTTATAATTAATACATTAAATTAGTATTTAAAACATCACAGACCGTCTGTTCGGAATAATTACAACTTCACAATAAGAATGTGTTCTCCTAAATAATCCTTAAGAATAATTGAATAAAGAAATATCTTGATGAAGCGGGGTGAAGGATAATGTTAAGTAAAACAATATACTAATGTACTATATTTGGGTATGTTAATATTGATTTAATTTATGTTATCTTTAGAGTGCTCGGTGTTATTAATTACTTCTGAACTAGAGCGTTCGGTGTAATTCGCATTTTTTGAGCGCATGTAGAAGCGCCAACTTTGAAATGTATGTTAATCTCATTTCACTGAAAACACTTGCATCGCACTAAAAATATCGTATGTCAAGACGTCTCGAGTATAATCTTAATTATGAATGTTTGCGCTATCTCAATCGGTAGCAATTTCGTTTTAAAGGCGTCCCTTCAGCCAATATTTACATGAAAAGACAGCGTTTTTTGATTCTATCTTTAGATGAGCCATTCTAAGTGTAGAAAAATGTTAATGAGTTGTCATAGTCTTGCCACTATCTGTTTTTTACAGTTGACATGGTATCCATTATAAGTTAAGATATATGTTAAGTGTATCCTTGCTTTAGGGATACGAAGTGTCTGTATTAAATATTATGTCTTAATGTTAAATATTGTGTATGTCACACATGATATTTGGTAAGCGTTTGTATTTGTAGCGAAACTGTTGTTAATATTACGTACGGCTATGAGACTAAATAAAAATAAAAATAAATTGTAGTTTGATATATTATATTAAATAAAATAACAATAACTTTGTATGAAGCCACGAAATTTATTACACGACAGCCGGTTTTGCTTATTTCAAACTTCATCAGGACGTATTTAAAACTGATCATAAATACAAAAAGAGTGCATTTATATTTACATATATAGAGGGAGATATTATAAAATTACATGTGAAAGAAAGAGACAGAATAGTTAAATAGAACATCAAGGGTGACAGAATATAAAATTATATGCGAAAGCGAGAGACAGAATACATATACAGATAAACGAAACATTAAGAGATAGGAAAATATATTTACGATCAATTTTAAATACGTCCTGATGAAGCTTGAGATAATTGAAACCGGTTGATATATAATAAATTTGGTGGTTTCATAAAAATATATTGTTATTTTATTTAAGAAAATTAACTTAATAAAATCCCATTAATCTGACTTTATTAAATTGTATAATATGTGTTATTAATTTCATTAATTATTATTAGCGTTTTTTCAAGCATTTTTAAAATTTTAAATCAAATATCGATGAACCTTAATTCTAACATAAAAAATATTAACATTTTAGTATAGTTATAGCAAATTAACGACCAAAGTTAAGAAATGAAATGCAATAAGGGTTGTGTAATAACAGCGCGGTTGACAAGAAGCCCTCTCTTATTGTACGGGGTTATTTCAAATCAGGTCTTGTATTTTTCACGTAGTTGAATAAACGTACCGAAGGCTTCCTTGGATTTCCCGGCATAGAGCGGGAATAATAATGAAGGCTTTGGCGCCGTGACGATAAAAAAAGCCTCCGAGTGTGTACGACAGCATAATAAAAGTACTATTCACAGTTCGTAAGTTATGAGGTCTTTCTGCTGGCATCTACAGACTTCAACATCGACATCGATTTGGTCGAGTGTATTTTTTCTAAGCTCACTCGAAGCGAAGTAAAAAATGATCAAGTGAGATTGGATTTGGCGGGTTTATTATCAGGGTCGAATCTGAATAATCTTTAAAATAGCTTTTTATCGATTCCTGGGTTTCCTTTTTATTACAATGTATTATGATTACTATCGTTATCAGTTGGCTTTTATTCGTGTCTCACGTCCATACATGATTAATATACTCGTACTAGATGTAACCCATCAATAATAACGAGAAATTTATCGTTTTAATTCTTCATTTATTTAAAAACAAACGAAAATACAATACCAAAAGAATTTAAATTAGATAAGATAAAATAAGCTATATTGACTTATTTATACACATTTTCACATCAGAAGTGAACATAGAATGATAGCTATAGAGTAATTCATTCAACAAAATTGCTATTAAGTTAACAAAATATATTATATTTTGAGTGAAATATAGTAGGTATCACCTCCGATAAATTCATTCTTATTCTAACTACTCTGCGAGACAACTCTGCATGTTCAATACATCATTTTATTGTAGTTAAAAAGTTAAAATATTCAAAATTATTGTGACAGATTCGATACCTTTTTTAAAATTATTTTTTGAAATATTGTAATATAAGATTGTTGTTATGTGGGAGGTAAATTCATACTCCTAAATATATGTAAGATCAGTTGAAATTAGTTTAGGTACTTCAACAGATGATTTATCAGGGTTAATTAATTGTATGAATACCCAATTCGTCTCCACTCCTTTTAATCCGCTTCTCATCCCTTTAGTGAGCACGTCTTCTAATCAATGGCAACTGACAGTTATTGAAACACGTGTTATACATATTTTCAATTAGCTGAGTTTAACAAATTAATATTACATTTTAACGCAATCATTTAGTATAGATCAATTTTGATGTGATTATTTAGTCTAACTGTTCAAAACTCACCTAGTGACCGAGTGCCTGACGGTTCAATCCCTATCCCGGAAACCCATATCTTTCTCCTTATTTTTATGGTAGTTTAATTTGATAAATAGAAAGAGCATTGCTATATTTTTCACATCAGGATTTTTATTTTCAAAAAAGTGCCAAAGACAATTATATGTGTTTACAATTTGTATCAAAACATAATTGAAAACAAAAACATAATTTTGATAAAGAAAAGCTAAACTAGGTCATAAATAAATAATACACTGTTTCTGAAAGGTACAATTCTGAAATAATATTTTAAATGACCACGGAATATCTAGTTATTACACCCGGCGTCGCGCAAGTAGTAACCTCGTAATACCACCCCCTTTGCACCACTCCTCCATCCCACCCCGCACCTCACTGCACCATTCTGACCATCATCCCCTTCCTTATAGGCCTAAGTTATCTGCTGCGAAAATACATACCAAGTAGGTCCTTTAATATGCCCTTAGAACCTTTCATCTTGCCAGGTATCGCATATATGCATTTGTATGTAGGTATACCAATTAACCTACGCCAATAACGTACATATATATATATATTGTATATAAAATTTACATTTGTTTTGTTAATTATTTTAGCTCCAATATGTACGTTATTTTTTTATACTAATAATGTGACGTCAGTTTTTAGTTTAGTTAGCAACATTGTTGTTAGCGAAAATATGTTGTCGTGTAATATTTATATCTTAGCATTTATTAAATAAATAAGTTACTAGAGACACTCTTGTGTATGTAAAAATGACAAATTATGTAATACCATTATAATAATTTGTCATTTTTATTTTAGTCGTGGTAAGATATGACTATCGCACGACAATCAGTTTTGTTTATTTGTTTTCAATTGTTCAATGATTTAGACTACCCATCAACTTAATGATACATAATTTCCACTCATGAAGTGTGGATACTTATGCTCTGACGATTTTATCTTGGTGGATTTCTGAAAAGCGCAGTTCTGTTTCCATTGCTTGAGAAATTCCACAGTCACATAGGGGTGGCTCCTTTAAGCCACATTTATGCATCAGATATGCACATCGGTAGCTTCGAACGTGATTCGTACTGCTCCAAAGCTTTCTCAGGAAGATAATACCGAGCTGCTCTATTGGGACCGATTTCGGCAGTATCCGACTACCTAGAGTAGATGTATCTGTGAGATATGCAACGACCGTGCATCTGTAAGAAAGCCGTCCATTTCCTAGTCCTAAGATTTTCGACTCTTTGAATTACTTACAGAACTTGACATTCACGACACATTGAATTGATCAATGACTTCCGTATGTTGAGAATTTGCTTTAGATAATAGTTCAATCCCAGCGCAGCAGTATTCCCTCGTGCTCTTTATTCAATTGAAAATGTCCTACGGTCAAGACTTCGCGAACACAATTCTCAAACACTTCCACGTATATGCTGATGGTGTAATATCGATGCCAGATGTCTGCAACGACTTAAGGGGTTATATAGGGGGGAAGAATTTCCAAGAATAACAATTTTTGCATATTGCTGAAGCAACCACCACCACCATATTAAGTGGGTTTCTTCCGTTCCGCTATTTGGGTCTCAAGTAATATTGTGAATAAACAACCCTAAGCACTAACTAGAAATGATTTATGTTGCGATATAATAACACCGTGATTTCAGTATGCGTGTTGCGAATCCGACACGGCGTGCAGTGTTTATAGCTACCCTTAAAAAGAGCTAGAACTTTAAATAATAAAAAATTCAATGTCAAACATATTAACTGGTAGAAAAGTCACACTGACTGGCACAGTAAAAATAAATAACCGTTCGTGAAACAATTATCAATCAACATATATTGAATTATACGTAAGATGAGAAAAACTTTTAAAAGCCTATAAAGGCCATGTCCACGGGTTGAGACACGATGAGATAAATCTCACAGATGTAGTTGAGATAAATCTCAGAACTATATACATAAACTCGATTTTAATCGACATGTGCACAAACGTTATATAAAACCATAGATACCTACAACCATTTATTTTGAACGCGAGATGGCGAATCTCTGAAACTTTGTGCGTAGATGGTGGATTACAAAAGCTGAGAGTTATCTCACTGTCTTGGAAATTGTCTCGACTCAAAAATCCCCATAGGCCATAAGGGGGGGCATATATATGGATGAGACATGACTTACTCGAAACTCGCATCAAGAACTATACAGAGTCGAGCTCGGAGTGAGCTGTCATTAATTGTCCATTGGATTTTATACGCACAGCAAAATAATGAATTGATGCACATATAATATATAAGTATATGCATTTATTATTGATTATACCTAAGTCGTGTCGAATATTTTTATTTATTTTCCAATTATAACAATATAGATTCTTGCTAAATTTTATTAAACCCGCTGTGAAAAAAAACATTAATTTTCTGAAAAAATTATTTAGGATTTTTTTTTCACGTTTTTTATTATTGTTATTCTGTCAACACTCTTAAATGTTCACATAAATTTACAAATACTTCAATGAAATGAAAAAATTAAAATCGATTTTGTAGCTAACTTGCAATACTAAATATACCTTCAAATGCAGCAATATTACTTTACCAGTGCGGAACTGTTCACGAGAGTTGACAAAATAATAAATAAGAAAGAAAACATTAAAAATGGTTCCCAAGCGTTTGTGTCACGGACCCAATCCATTAGGTATCTTACTTACTTACTTACCATCTCGCCGTTTCCCCGCGGGGGTAGGCTGAGAGGATAGAGCGCCACACTCTTCTGTCCTGACACACAATTCTCGCCTCATTCACATTCATACATCTTCTCATACAAGCTCGCCGATTGTTGAGGCTTCTAACAGAACCAACCTCCATTATCTGATTTACCTGGTCGTGCCAAGTCTTCCGCGGACGTCCTCTATTTCTCCTCGTTCTTTTTGTCTGAGCTCTCCTTTATAATTGAACATTATGGCGTTGGTCTCTTCGATTATCGATATTATGGATCTGTTTTTTAACATTCTCTCCAGAACCTCCTCACACAACGCTCGAGCATACAAATTAGTATACTAACAGATGTCCCCCCCTGTAATAGTAACTAACCGTTGTTAACCACAGGCGGTAGTAGCTGCCCGACTAATCTGTCACATTATCGTGGATACACTTCTATTATGTCACCAAGTATCCTCGCTCTGTCGCACAAACCGTCTGACTAACCCCTAACTGCGGTTGTGATAACTTGCCATGTTGCGTAATATTTGGAGAATAAGCCTCACATTTAGAAAATATTGGTGTTGGGCCAACAGCTGTGTTACGTAGCTGGCTGCCAAGATACACGATGTTTTGGCATATATTGAGAATAAGGTATTTTCTGAGATTTATATATTGAATTGAGTGCCCTGATTTCAAAAATTAAAAAAAAACTATCTAGTTGCAAATATTTAAAAAAGTAATTATGTTTTTAAGATATTTAAAACGCTTTATCTGTGGATAAGTCTGATACATTATGAATACATACTAAATTATGAGGTTTTTTTTACAAGATTCACATTTTTACTGTTAGAATTATTTTTTTATACTATTTCAATTAAATTGGTTAGTTCGGTTTGATTAGGTTAAGTTAGTTAGTTTAATTTTACAATCTGATGATGGTGTGTATTTTTTCTTTAATTATGGTATAGTATTATAATAATAAAATTATGGTTTTTCACGGAACTAAGTGAATAATTTTTTTATATTTTCGACTTAAAGGTAATCTTTGGTTATTTTGAAGTAGAATATCGTTGTTTATTGGAAACTGCGCATTTTTCAGTTATATTAAAAGTTAACTGTAGATAAAGTGATACAAATAAAAATTAGTGTGGTGAAATTTCGAAACTTTAAAATGAATATTTTTTTCATTTTTAATATAAGGGCATTCAATTCTAATTGTGTATATTTTTTGTGAAAATCCGAAAAAACACCATATTCTCGATATATGCCGGTGTATATATGTGTGTGTATATATTTCTGTTCATTTTGAGATTTCCGTATGAACTTTTAAATTTATTTGGTATTCCTTTTGGGTTAGGTCGTGTTTGCAGGTGGATTTTTGAGAAAACCTAGGCCGCAGTGTTAGAGAAAGTTATTAATTATCCCTATCAATCTATCCCAGACACATGCTTGGTTACCTACTTGCTCACCTATCAGCGTGGCGCAATTCAGTGTTAATTTGATCGCCTCACTGAAAACAACTAAAATGGAATATTTTCGATTACGCGTCGGTTCACTTACCTACCTCGAGAAATCTACGCAAAGTGGCCGACAGTATCTTTTTTCAATTTCGACTGTCTTAAAAGTGATCATCTTCCAGCACGTTCGAGGGATTACATAACATATAGTGAAGAGAGAGGCGGGGCTTCAATTGATGAGTGGTTTCTTAGTACCGTGTCATTCTGCCTTTTCCTCCACCATTCATTCATTCAGTCCACTGTGATTATCCCTAACATGCAGTGCCATTCAGAAAATATTCAATTTTCTATCCCTTGGTAGTAAATTTAAATTCTGTGTACTAAGCTAACCCAGAAGCTCAGATGCTGCAGGATAATATGGGAAGAAGTATGCTAAAAATCACCAGATCAGACACAGAAAAAGAAATGAATGAGTTAGTTAGCAGTCAAATGTTTGCTATCATCGTCACTGCTAAAATGCGTAAATGGAAATGGCCATATTTACACTGTCAAAAAAAAAAAAGGCAAAAATATACTGTTGAACGACAAAGAGTTTTCTGAAATGATATAAAGTCTCGCATAGTAAACAAAATTATTGTAATAATGGGGATGGCGTATATTATGTAGCCAAGATTGCCGGAAGACCAAAAAAGATATTCATTCATGAGATGATATGTTAAATGCATCATAACTAAAAATTAAACTAAAAATATATGTGTCCTCCGTGTTATTAATAGGTTTTAGGTTAGATATCAATTCAAACAATTCAATTCTGTCTACCAAACCTCACAGCAAGGGCGGTAAGGTACACCGCACGGTTCACATGATGTTTAGGGTGGATAGAAGATTTATGAAAAGACAAAAAAAATGTGTCTGGTATAATATAAATTTATTTACATATTTTGATTTTATGTGCTCCATTATTTTTCAAATTATCAATACAAAAGAAAAATGAGAATTATATCTTACCTGTTGTAATGAACAAACACAATTTCATTATTAATTGACACGACGGTTACTTTGCGGTGTAACATGATTATTTTCATTTTCACAACTAAACGTTGCACTACACACACGTTGAGTTATTGTGACTACTATAGTTTCAAGAGGTGCAGTCCCTCTCATCATCAGGTGATAACCAAACTAAACTAAACTACCATCACCCATCAACGTTAACCCAACGTGTGTCGAGTACAAAGTTAAGTTGTTAAAATTAAAATAACATAATTACACCTAGATTGTATAGATGTGTTAATTTAAATAATTATATCTAGTATAGCGTATAGTATAGAAGTATAGCGTTTCACGTTATTAATAGTACTCACGACAGATCTCTATGTGCGTACTGCATTTATTTATACCGATGAACGTACCGTCACTGGGTAGCAGTCTCGGAGGGTCGTCTCTGAAGCCTGACATCATCTTGAGGTGCCAGATTCTCCTATAAGTATAAATACCGACTAGGTGCTTTTATAAGTGAAGCCTTGAAATAGTTGATTATAAGTTTTATTAGTCCATTCCACTCCCTGAACGCACCCCAAACTACCCAATAATCTAGTTTAATGCATACTGGAAGTGGTGGCTGACTAATTAGCGCTCGTGTAATCTTCTGGATAACCGCTCATACTACATAGATCAATAATATATGGGTATTGGTGGAAGGTATAAAAGCTGTGAAATTTTTTGTATTTAATGATGTACGTTAACGAGTAATGCGGAAATTCACGATGTTGTCAGATCTCAATTAAAATGATATGCAATTCAAATATATGCATTAATTTAATTAACTTACTGTGTTGGTGTAGCATAATCGGATAATGCGTTTCCTCGGATAGGAAGAGATCCAGGTTCGAATCTCGGTAGCAACAACAATATATTTTCAATAAATTAATTTTATATGTATATCTTTCTAATTGAATTAAAAATATCACAGACCTGTTGTATTCTGAAAAATTGCAACTTCACAAAAATATTGTGTTCTCCTTAAAATATAGGTGTATTAATGTAGTATGTTCGATAGAAACGGAAAGACTGAGAAAGATATCGAAAGGAGGGAGACTGCAGGGAATAAAGGAAACGGCGCTTTGAATGGAATTATAGCTAATGGAACTGATCGATTGAGGCAGACTAGTGGTTCACAATGGAGTCCAGGTACCGACACTGATCGACCGGCCTGGAGCTGGCAGAAGAGGAATGACAGTAGACTGAATGCAGTGGAAATGAGATATCTTAAGCGTATATGTTGCAGATCCATTGATGACAAAGAAAATAATGAAGAAATAAGGAAAGAATGTAAAGCTGATCTTAGTACAGTGAGTAAGATTAAGAAAGGATCACTTAGGTGGTTTGGTAATATGGAACTAATGAATGAGGAGAGAATGGTAAGAAAAATATATAACGCAAGTGTTGATGACACCAGAAGTAGAGGACGTCCGTGGAAGACTTGAACAGGTAAAACAGATACTGGAGGGTGCTTCTGTTAGAAGCCTCAATAATCGTCGAGCTTGTATGAGAAAATGTATGAATGTGGATGAGGCAAGAATTGTGTCAGGACATAAGAGTGTGGCGTTATATCCTGTCTTCCTACCGCCTTGGGGAAACGGCATGATGGTAAGTAAATAAGTAAGTAAGTATTAATCTTTCCAAAAATTTATTAAAAATTAATTATCAATTAATTCTGGCGTCTCCTATCTTATGAGATACCTTAAATATAAAGAAGGCGGCTTTAAAATAATAAAACGACATATTTATTAATTATGTGCAACATATAAGTTAGAAAATTTGTCGAGAACTTACTGTGTTGGTGTAGCATATTCGGTTAATGCATTTTTCCGGATAGAAAGAGATCCAGGTTCGAATCCCGGTTGAAACAACAATATTTTTTCGATAAATTAATTTTATATGTATATATTTCTTATTAATACATTTAATTTGTATTAATTTGATTCACATTCCATTACACCACAACATTTTGAGATATGGATAAAATAATGAAAATATCCCATAATAAGTATTTTGTTACACAAAACTAAATGTTGTGTATGTGTGAAATGGACTCTACAACGTCATCATCAATAGTTGGCGCTACACCCTCCAGGTCCATGACCGACTGCATAATTATTCTCTAGAAATCTGTCTGGAGCCAAATCTCTGCAATTTATTTGAAACTTTCTCATTGGTCTAGTGGAATATTGGCGAATCAAAACAAGAGTAACCAACTCTCAAAACTATTCGGGATAGGATGTAAATAAATAAATTGGCCTAGTGGTTGAGTTCTGGCCGGGATTCCATCGAAGACGTTTCGGTGTGTTATAAAATTTCAACTTCTCACAACTAGTACATATATCACATTGTACACGTAGTAGTGGCGATTTAAATACATAGGCGACATCTAGATCCGAGGGCCAGGCTCCCGCCGAGAGGAGTTGCGACTAGTCGCTTCGATACTCGTCCCAACACCAGTCTCACCCCGGCGCTCGATTCGACATGAGTCGTTTCGCTGTTTATATAGCTAGATTTTTATGCACATATTTGCATAATACAATTATTGCAATTACACACCGTTTCTCCGCGGGGGTAGGCAGAGAGGATATAGCGCCATACTCTTATGTCCTGATACCCAATTCTCCCGTCATCCGCATTTATACACTTGTGTATTCTCATACAAGCTCACCGATACACGACTATAAAAACCCCTCGTCTCATTTCATCACATACATATTTCGAATAAATCCTTCACACTATTATGTATCACATAGTACATACCTATATATCGCGAATAAATCCTTATCACTATAATGTATCACATTGTACATACCTATATAACGCGAATAAATCCTTATCAGTATAATGTATCACATTGTACATACTTACATATCGCGAATAAATCCTTATCAGTATAATGTATCACATTGTACATATCTATATATCGCGAATAAATCCTTATCACTATAATGTATCACATTGTACGTACCTATATATCGCGAATAAATCCTTATCATTATAATGTATCACATTGTACATACCTATATATCGCGAATAAATCCTTATCAGTATAATGTATCACATTGTACATACCTATATATCGCGAATAAATCCTTATCAGTATAATGTATCACATTGTACATACCTATATATCGTGAATAAATCCTTATCATTATAATGTATCACATTGTACATACCTATATATCGCGAATAAATCCTTATCAGTATAATGTATCACATTGTACATACCTATATATTGCGAATAAATCCGCGTAGTTGTAATATTATAATTTATGTTTTGTAAAGTTCTTCTATAGGCCATTAAAAATAA
This sequence comes from Eubasilissa splendida, assembly GCA_031772225.1. Lineage (NCBI taxonomy): Eukaryota > Metazoa > Arthropoda > Insecta > Trichoptera > Phryganeidae > Eubasilissa > Eubasilissa splendida. The sequence continues at coordinate 28,424,626 of CM062861.1, read as the reverse complement.
AGAAACCTTCCTTACATTCAGTCCACTGTAATGTCGGTAGGTCGGGAATAAAAAGCTAACAAATGCGAGGTCAATTTGCATAATTCCCGCGGCGGAACAAGCGTGCACCGAGCGGATGACCCTCGTTCGAAATAAATCTTGCACACAGCACTGTTATGGAATCGTTCCAGCACCGCTTTCGTGATTTTCGGCTGTTTTCCTACATTTGTAGTGTTTAGTGGGAACGGTGTTTCACCGGCTTTTCTTTTCATTTTTACGGCTGGTAGGCATGACAGGATAATTGCACCGCGTTACGCCTCGTTTCAGACGCCATTTTACATTTTTTCCGTTTCATTTTTAATATATTATTGGATCGACGAGTTTTTCAGTTTTATTCAATTTCCAATTTATTTACCAATTATTTCCTATACCCATCATTCCAATTTTTTTCTTTTTTTTCTTTTTTTCTGAAAACTAATTATAAAGTTAATACCACCCATTTTTATTCTATACCCTTAGAAATTTTTGAAATGAATGTAAGATAAACAATAAATCACAAAAACATTTTGATGCGCTATAAAAGACCGTGTTATTAAAGAATATTTGAAGAAAAGTGTTTCACAAATTCGAATAAATTATTTTGTTGCGTATTTATGTGTTTAATAGAAGAGAGTGAATAATGTTATCTGTGGAAAGGCAAAAATAAAAGTAAAACCCACAAGTTGAATGAATTAAAAACATATTAAAAAACAGAAAATAAAATTAAACAAAAATATTTACTTACTTTTTATTCCCGTTAAAATTAACGTAAATTTGAGATTTTTTATCTCTCTTATAGGATAATAGTATGCGTGGGTAATATAATACTTATTAGATTTTCTTTCCACAGTCAATATTATGAAAATTAAAATAGTAATCACATTAAAGTAAACAAGGTTAATTACGAGCATTTATTTTAAAAGTTTTACAAATATAGTTTTTCGTACCAAATAATTCAATTCCAAATAAATTGCACGTCATTTTCAATATTATGTTTTTTATAATTAGGTACTCTACTACTATTTCAAATCAATTATCGTTTACAGTAATCAAACATTTTTGTGAAAGGACATTCTATATATATATACACACATGTATAACATATTCTGATTTTAAATATCAATTAATTCATTTCATACATTGAAGAAACTTAATTATAATTCTGAACATCTATAATAAATTCTCAAATTATTAATCGATTGCAATCGATATATGTACACTAATATTCTACATATCGCCAATACGATAGTTCCAAGTAAAGTTTTCGATACAAAGAAGTAACTTCTAAGATATCATACCATGTCTTGTCATTCAATTTATAAGTTGACACATAGTCGCTAATTGTTTTCCGCAATAAGTTTTGGTTCCATTTCTGTATACACTTTTCTAACTGGAAACATAAAATGTTACCTGGTGACAATGGGGTTAGTTAGTTCAGCGCTAAATTTTTCTTGACCCATCGAGAATGTTTCTACCCTTTCCGGAATTTACAAGTCTCCAGGGCACTTTTTTATTTAATCAAAACAATTTTATGTTGGTCTCTTGCACTGGCTATTGTAAAAATGTTTTACGATGTGAATGTGCGCAGAAAGCTCCAGGCAGGTTCGTATAGTTATTGCACGAGTCGCTTCTCCCACTATTCCGTCCTCAATAGGAAACGGATATTGGTATCGAAATTACATTGTAGAATATTCCAGAAAAAGGCAATATATTTCATTGTAATTGTTCAGGTTCACGATATCAAAATAAAAACGTGATCTGATTGGACAGAACGTGAATGTTCATAACCTCGTATGTGGACTAAAATGTGCCCAGGTATTATGAAACTTATTATATTTTTAAATATTTTAATGTGATTTTTGTAGCATAAATTTAATGTAAAGAAAACGGTTTTCAACCAATTTTCTTAAAAATTAATCTAATTAAATATTATTAAAATCGCAAACTTACGTTCACTCACTACTTCAGTATGGAATAATTGGGTGAGGAGGAGCATATGATAACATAATGAACTCGGTAAAAACAATGCAGAGAACAATTATTAAAGTTATATTTAAAATAAGAACAATTTTTTACAAAACTCCCATTTCCTAATATAGAAAATAACTCAATTACTCAAAGAAAAAAAAAAATTGTAAAACTTGAAACAAGTATATCATTAAGATTTAAAAATATTTTTTAATTAATAACTTCAATTGCCCCCCTACAGAAATTAAAGAGACAAAGGATATAAAAAAACTATAAAAGAAATTAAATGAACACTTCAGATGCACACAATTAGATAGTAAATAATATTATAGATTACAAATGTATAACTTTTCACTGTATGTAAATCACTATAGTGTAAGTCCCTCTCCAAGCACAAGAGCAGCTTGTATCGGTTACATAATTCTATGCTCTGTTCAATATATGTTCATGCAATGAACAATACCTCGCGTCGTGTACTGTACTATTTTTAATATACTCTCGAGGTGAGTTTCTGAGACAAATCTCACCTGTCTACATGCGACATTAAAATGATTCCTCGTATGATGAATGAATTTATTTTTGTTTCACTATTCGTATTTCATTAGATTTTTCTTTGTTTTGTATATTTAGAATCCTAGCTCAATACAAGATTGTTGTTGCCTAATAAGCTGGATCAAAAACTTTGTAACCGTTTTGTGTTGACTGAATAAATAAATATTGTTCTACTCCAGTGTTAAATTTATTGAAAATTTTGTATAAATTCGTTGTACATGAAAAAGAAGCTCCACTAGCTGGGACGTGAGCGAAGTTCACCCCAATTGTGTTGCCGTCTTCGCCTCCCTCTACACATCCCCCTAAATTCATCCCCCGCACAATCACGAGTCTGGATATTTTCAACTATTGAACCGCTTCCGCCCGCCAATTTGAATATCCGGTTTTGGATTTAAGAGGAAGCCGGAAACCTTTCGTTCCACCTGAACTTCCGTCATTAATCACGCTGATGAGGCCTCAACTCAGAGATATCGTGTAGACTCATCAGGCTCGTCAAATCATAACTGTCGGAGAGATAAATACTTTATATTACATATATTAAACTGTCAAATCATTTTTTAATAACCATTTTTTTGTCTTAAATATAACTAGATATCTAACGATTTGATTATATATATATATATATATATATTAAAGGATCTTCTCATCTCGTAAACGTCTTTGCTAGTACTCCTCCACTAAAGTAATTTTAATATGTATGTTGCACACGTTACCACGGTGACTACGTGCTTTTTTCATTACCCGCAAATATCAAACGAACGTTTTGACACATTTATAGAAATTATTTTTTTCCAAAACTTACTTAACACTTACATGTCCGAAAATAAAAATATGTATAAACTTATTTACGAATTCAGTACCTGCATGGTACCTACCTATTTTTTTAAAAATATATATTTATACATATCTAGTACCTACCTAGACAAAGTGTACGTAGCTAAGTAACCATTTTCTCTCAAATATATTTTTTTAAATGTCAATAATAGAATGTTGGGCAATTAAAGAGGCCTTGGACATCTGTGTACTCCGGAACGTCAATAAGGCTGTTCTATTCTCCGACTCGCAAGCAGCTCTTGAATCCCTCTCTGCTAATATGAAAGTTTGGTTTGAAATACTGTTCCATCAGAAGATGTCTATTTAATTTGTACAGCAACAATAAACAGGTGTCGTTCGTTTGGATTCCTGCACATAAGGGAATTCATGGAAATGAATGTGCTGATAAACTGGTCAAGAAGGCTACTCTTCCCGGAGTTTTCCCCCATCAATTCCATATCCTGATGTATGATAGACTTAATATGGTAAAAACACGTACGAATTCTATCTGGACTACACAATGGATGGATCCAAATAATCACATAGGTAATCGGCTTAAAATAATCCAAAGATCTATTCCCCACACCCCTTGGTTCTCCAACAGGAAAGTCTCCAAAAGAACAATATCAAATATCTCTAGAATGAGAATTGGGCATTGCAGATTGAACATAATAGATACCCCAATATGTGAGTGTGGTGCCGAGGAGGAAATCCTTGACCATGTCTTTTTTGCCTGTCCATTGCGGATCATAGATTTTTTTTACAGTAATCTTGACAATGGTAATTTTCAACTCTCGGTTAACTTGTGTCATCTTCTTTCTCTTAACTCGCCACATTTAATCTATATTATAGCGAATTTCTTGAACGACAATGGTATTAACTTGTAATATAATATTCCCTATTTTATAATATTGTTGTACTTCTTTCTATAAAATAATGTTTTAACTTGATTAATGGCACAAATCACTCTTGAAGGGTGGATTGCCTGTTTAAAAGAAGAAGAAGAAATGTCAATAATATATGCAATAAAATTCTTGCCTTCTCCATATAACACACGCGATGTTTACACAACCATGTATATAATGTAAACCTTATGTTAGAATATTTATTTTATTTAATACATAAACTATTTCATTTGCTCATTGCCCAATGCAATTCAAATGTAATTAATTAATTAAGTTAATATTTCTAATTGACAAAGCATATGTCTGTTCACATTGTATGAGAACGATAAAAATACTCAAATCATTTAAACAAATGCGATATTATTAGGCATATATGGCATATTTTATTTTTTGCTTTGCCCCGATTGCTTTACTGACTCTAGTTAATTGTGACTTAATCTATAAACTAAAATGAAATTTATTATATGCCCCCTTTATTATGAAAGCGGTCCGAGTCCAAGTCATGTTTTTTTCGTTTCGATATATTTAAAGGTTTGCGCTTGAATTGATTCAAATATTTTTATATTACACAACGCAATGTTTCAAAATTGATTTAGACTACAAGATTTAAAATTTATTACGACATAAATTTTACATGTAGCTGATAAGGAAATAAAAAAATTGAAGGTTGAAATGAATTACTTTATTATCAAAATAAACACTAGCGGAATAACGTGGAACGTACTAACGATACCTTAACTGAATATAACGGCTTCAAATTTTCACAATTGTTACAATTTGCATCATATTATATTACTTTAAAACAATGTGACACGAAATAATTGATAAACTCATATGATTTTATAATAATGGACATATATATGAAAATGAGATTAATTATGAAAAATTACAATTGGAAGCGAAATTACGTAGGTGGTACCTACTACCACCTACGTAAGAATCTCTTTGGTATCACATATAAAGTACAAAAGTTTTATTCACGATTTGCGACATTCCAAACTAGCAAATCAAAATAATACCGCTAATTTTCCCGATGTTTCTCAATACTTAGGCATAATTTATAATGCGTACCAATCTAGAACTTTGAAAATTACGCGAACTCTTCTAGAACGAAAGTAAATACTTATTGTTTTTATTTTATTGTTACCGATAGATACTTAAAGCATACACCGATGGATACATTTATTTTTTATTAAAAATGTAATTCTGAAGGGACTATAAAAATAACTTACATTACATAATACAAGATTAAAGAGAAAATATATTTTTTTTAGTTTATTTGTGCTTGTAATATTAATATCTGTGCACGTCTCAGTGTGGTAGTCACTTATTTTTAAATAAGTTAATAATCAATTTTATTAACTGTTGCGGTGCGCCGATTCTTAATTTTATCGAATGCAAATTAGTCGCGATTTTTGGGGTTGTTTTTAGATGTTCTTGTACTGTGATTACGTTTTTTGTGGGTTTTGTGTACCTAATTCAATATTCCTATCTTTGTTTTAATACCAGTTTTGTGTATAAGTTTAAGTGTCACAAAGATTGGTACATTATTGTTATTTGGTTGCTTTAGTAGGCTGTTTTACATAGTGCCAGATCGTTAAAATTGTAAATCGTTTTTATCATTTACATAAATATACTATTTATAAATATGCAAATAAAAGAACCTTATTTTAAATTCCAAGTTTTGTACATTTCGTTAATGGATATTATCGAAAAAAGTCGACTAAAGCACAATAACTACATGAAAATTTAAAAAAGCAAAATATTTATTTTAATTAAAAATATAATTGAAATATTTACTACAAAAACTTTATACAATAGTAAAACTTTATAAATGCTATAAAAGTTAACAATATTTACTTTACAAAAGTTTTTAGCTTCACGTCACTTTCCTTAGAAAACAATGTAATTTTTAAAAATTAAACATGAAACACCTCAAAATAATTGCACCTTGATTACGGCCTTTCATGCAGTCAAATACTATGTAGTAAGAAAAAAAAGTTTCATTTTACTACACGCAGGTGTATATAGCATGTTTGTAGATCGAAAGGTCACAGGTACAATTTTAAAATAAATCCGACCATCACCAACCCCAATTAAATTCATAAACCCAATTAAATTCACAAACCCAATTATATTCGCAACCCAATTATATTCATAAACCCAATTATATTCACAACCCAATTATATTCATAAACCTAATTAAATTCATAAATAATCCTAAAGACTTGTAATATACTCAAATTACAAGAAAAATGTTTTTAATTTGTGTTTTTTATTGTTTCCATTGTCTATTTAATTTTCAAAACTGTGATTATAATTGCATATGCAAGAAAACAAAATACACATCAAAATATAACTTATTACTGAAAAGGAATGTGATTTTTCAGAGCTGTTCGATGACTTTGTAGCCAGAGCTTTTTCTACAATAATCAAATTATCATAATATTAAATTATTTGACTGAGATACTTGTTCGCCTATTTTTATATAAAAACCTGATGTAAAAAAATTATTACTATTTGATAATCTTATATTGCTCTCATTACGTCATCAAATGCATTAAATAAGGGTTAATAGAATGGGAAGATTTAATGAATGATTATTTACTATGGGAAACTAGAAATATGGTAGTATAGGTAACTGTACAGGACATAAACCCTCTACCTCTGTACGATAGCACGTAAGACGAAGCGAAAACGCTCGCGAACTATTAGAAGCCGATAGATATATTATATAAAGAGTAAAATTGATTCGTAATGATGATGGAATAAAGATTGGTATTAATGAAGTAACTATGAATAGGTGAAAAAACAGATAAAAAATAAGTAAGACCTTTTTGTAAAATTACATTATCATTGAACACATAAAGTAGGTACTTACATAAGTCGGATGCGCAAAGCTCAGTTGATTCGATTAAAAAATGGAACTACATATATAGATGTCTCACAGAGATGAAGCTATTATTTTTATTTACATAGGGAAGTATGGAAGTCTTGAGCATTACAGGGCTTACGACCTAAACTTTCACTTATTTACCCGTGCTACCACGTCTATCAAATTTTTTAAGTTGTATATATGTTATCATGTTGGAACATTTCAATTATTTATTACCAACTATGCCATATATAGTTTGTTTTTTTTAAAATTTGATATTCGTTCTCATGTAGCAGTATAGATGTCGCTGAAGCTGAGACTCTTTTTTGTTTATATGTATATATGAAATTCATTCGAATTATTAACATATATATATACTAGAATACGTCTGAAAAGGAGCAATATTTATTTCATATTCAGTCAAACTATAAAGTACCAGACGATTAAATATTTGTTATTTGAAATATGAGTGCATATGGCTTACGTTATTAAAAGTGTTACCGAAGAACAAACGACGTAAATTATAGAATCATTCACTTTATTACACTACTTCATTTTTGTTCAAACTGCAGTAGATCTGTAGGGTATCTGTACAGTTCGCACTAATATGTATCTATAGTCACGAGCACCGTGCCGATGATCTTGATTCAATCAATGACAATAGATAAATAATATAGACAGTGTAAGGTAACCTACAAAACATATTTGTGGATGGCATTCGCTATTGGTATCGATAAGATTAATGAACATTGAGACGTCCACTTAAGTGTTACCGTGAACACGTGTGCACTTCCCGGTGAAGAGCCGCAGACACCCGAAGCTATCGCTGTCTATGTCCACAAATTTCTGTATGGACGGGAAATTTATCCAATAGCTCTCGACCCCTGTGCCACCCTCGTGCGCGCCCCGTACAGTCCTGTTTACCTTTCACAACGTTTGCACAGGATGTCGTCCGCGCGGTTCGAGCTTCCTCGGTGCAAATGTGTACTTCCGTTACGGTAATATTACGTAGAGCGTGAAGATGTAACATTTATAATAAAATATAAACAAATTTCACATTGACGTATAAGGTGGACAAATAAGTGAAGACAAATTAAATTACAAAGGTAAAGTACATAGCTCTGAGTAATATTTGTGGTTGAATGGTGAAAGTAGATTGAAAACGGCAACAATGCGCTCTTGGAGAAGAATGTTTAGGAAGACTATTCACGGTCGAGGATGATAGTACACGGCCAAATTGAATTTAACAGAAATTGTATTGATAAGTTTACTGAGATTTTTTTTATTCCAACTTTATTACATACATATATATGATGATTGTTAAAGATGTTGGCGAATGCTAGGAATAGATGTCGACCACAATAGACTTGGACTCCATAATGCTTTTTTTAATACAATTTTTATATGAGTACATTAATATAAATTAAATTAATCAACTAGAAAGATATACAGAAAAAATATAAGTTGCAGCTTCACAACAAAAAAATGTGTTCTCCTTAAATATGAGTAGTACATTATGCTAAAAAAAAAAATTTAAATAATTCTGTGGTGTATGTAAATTACTTGTAAACCAATATATTTTGTATATGAAATCTACTCGAGGTACTTTTTATCGTAGATTTCAATTAAATGAATAAAAAAATAATAATAAGTATTAATTCTTAAGACCGACAGTAAGTACTACTGACAAATAAATAAAATCTTATTCGAATGTAGATCTGTGCTTAAATTAAATACAATTGATATCAAATTTTGATATCACCTGTTACTTACTAGGTATTAGTAATTTTTAAATATTTTTTGTTTAATTATTTATTTATCGATTTAGTATTGTTACATCACTCTGATATATAAAGTATGTCATACCAGTATATTATATTATATACTCATATGGTTAGAGTATACTATAAACTAAACCTCCCACAGTCATCAATCACAGTCACAATAATGCTTTAGCTTGTTATTAGTATCGATTATGTACGTTGTCCGTGTTATAAGACAATCCATGGGATAGCGCTAATCAGTATATCACATAATCAGTCACAATAACGCTTTAGCTTGTTATTAGCATCGATTATGTACGTTGTCCGTGTTATAAGACAATCCATGGGATAGCGCTAACCAGTATCTCACATAATCAGTCACAATAACACTTTAGCTTGTTATTAGCACAGATTACTTTATCCGTGTGATAATTCGAAGAATAGCGCTAACTAGTGGTCACAAAATGCATTATTAATGTTATCCGTCGCATGACGCCAGAACCAGAACTTAACCAGAGGTGGTACAATAATAATAAATAGTCCCTTAAACTCTTCTAGATATAGCTTCCCCTTATCGTCTGCCCCCTCCCTACCCACCCACCAACAAATATATACGTTTATACTACACGAGAACTCTTAGCCGACCTACTTCCTGTGCAGTGCTGATTCTCGCAACCTGATTTTTATCTCCATCGCCGCACCGTAAAATGCCAAGTCGTCAAATCCAACCCCCGAAATGAAATTAAATTACAAAAGGGGAACACAGAGCGAAAAAGTACAATATTCAGTCGAATTTCACAGTGTGACACTTCTCGGCAATGTGTTGGTAATTTTAGTTGAAATTTTATTTTGGAATTGAGTGATTCTGCACTGCACTGCCCTTTATCACAAAATGGAATTAGAATGACCCCGACTATGCCGTCACAGGGACGAAGACTGAAGTTTGAATAGCCGATGTATGGTGATCTATTATTCCCAATTTGCTTTAGCTCGGTGGATAATATACAAGTAGGTGTAGCTACTCAAAACTCGGTAATTTGTTATATTCACGCCGTTATCAGAGAGATGCTGGAAGCGAGGACTTGCATTCCTTTTGTTTCTTCAGTTTCTTCGATCATCTTTTTTAACGGTTTTCTAATATCTCGCCTTGTATCGAATGACGCACCCGAGATAGATAATAATGAATATCTTGTCGATTGTCCTGCCCGACGGGACGGAGCCATCCACAGTCTCCAGAAAATGTCACAGGCATTAATCTTCTGTTGTTCTGGTCCGAACAATTAATTTGTAAATTTATTTATTACGCTATCGTCGTTGAAAGTGACATTTTATTGAGGAAACAAAATAAGCCTTGTGTCATTCAGTTTAGCTTGTATTGCCTTTTTTATGTGCCACAACGAAAACAATATTTCTTACGTCAGTTTAAAAGTAGGTGATAATAATATAAGATATGTGATGTTACCAACATGAGAAAATATTTCAATGGATTTTCGATATGTAGGTGTAGGTACCCAGTGTTTCTTAATCTTCTATCAGATAAGATAGTTGGTAACCAAATTTTCTCATACCATTTTGTACTCCAAACTCACAAATATACTGATTATTTAAGTTAGTCCATAAAGATTAACATGAATCATTTATACATTCCATAAAATAGATTAAAAAAATTTAATATTCCAATAATAGAAAAGTTTCACCGATCAGACCAAAATTGAAATTTTTTTCGCTATTTTTAAATACGTTTTGTATATTTTGTTTAAATACGTTTTGCATATTAAAAAACTTTCTTGCGGCCAATGATATTTTCATCAACGATATTACAGCAAGCCTATATTTAAAAATTATAATATATATTTATATGTAATAATGTTACAATGAAAAAAAAAGTGAATATAAAACTGTTTAAAAAACAGTTCTCAAATTATTAGTATCACTCTTAGATATTCTTTATTGGCAAAGCTTAATAATACATTCAAATCATCATGAGTTATAAAAACTACAACTTTACTTAAAAAAACTTATTTTTGATTTCGCGATAGCTAATGATGTGTAAATCAGGTTCTATTTCCCAGGTAGTATTTTTCAAATAATATTAAAATGCAAAGTTTGTAGAGTATAAAATCAGAGAAAAGAAAACTCCGAGATATTTAAGAATCTTTAGATATAATATTTGGAGAGAAGAAATGAGAATATTTTTACCGAAATGTTTGGAAGTAAATTGAACGTCTGAAATCGACGTTTTTTACTCAAGAGTCAGAGCTTCAATCGAGTGTTCAAGAATAATTTCGGCTGAGGAAAAAAGTTCTAGTCAAATAAAGGAGAAAAATAGACAAATAATCCTTCAAAGGTCCTGGGATAGTGAAACTCTCACCATTAACTAGCCATAAATAAATTTTGTTAATATCAGACTTTACTACTGACATACTGGATGGCAGAGAACTCTGTGAATTAGTCAAATGAGACCTAAAATATATTTTATAGCGAAGATTTGCAGTCGATTAGATGTTCTTATAGTGTTAAATCGATTGATTTGATATGAGCGAATATAATGAACATATTTAGAATAAATATGAAATCAGGGATTTCACCATTATTATGTTTAATCATAAATGTCGCACAAGAAGTAATAAATTACTGCCGCCTTTACTTTTTGCTGACGACCTGAACATGTACTAATATGTATTTACTCTACAGCTGCCATCTGCTCCAAATCGACCTCATTTCACTTCAATAATAGTGAATAGAAAACATTATTCCACCGTCTACAAATGTAACTCAATATTATTTATTCAAAATAGCCCAACACTACCAATTCGGCAACAAATTACAGAAAAATCTCCACTAAGGTGCTGATTTAATCTTTATCTAAAATTTAACAATTATGTAGTTAATATCGAAAACAAACATCCAAAACCTTCGGTTTCATTCACAGAAAAACCAAAGAAAAGTACCAATAAGCATTTATAAATCTCTCGTTAGAAGTTTATTGCAATTCTTATTAATGTTTTTGTCACCTAATTACGAAATACACTCTTGTGCAATATAAGTAATATAAATATTTTTTCGTTATTCTCTTCAGAATTAACAGGTTTCTCGTACGTGTGACAAATATCTATTTTTATTAAAACGTCTCAATTTAAAATTCAAATTCAATTCTGTTTGCGCTAATGTTGTTAACAATTATTTGGATGCAGCCAAAAGTTACGCGATTTAAAGTAAATCAAAAGTAAAAATAAGCAAAGTGTTTAGTTCGAACCGAACGATTGTAAGAATATTCGGAACGGAGGAGATAATTGTGTGTGTGGTCACTAGAATTAGTTTAGTTTAAAATGAGCAAAGTAACACAAGAAGGGCAAGGCACAGACAGCCACAATTCAGTTTTTTGTTTATGACGAAATCCTCCAAAATAATACAAATTAGGGATAAACAGTGTCCACGATTTAAATGATTTAATCGATGGAAATGTATATAAGTACTACCTAATTTCATTCGTGTGAACATAAGTAACACCTTTTATGGTGGTTTCAAATTAAATGCTTATGCATGCCTAACGCGAATTAAAGATGTGAACATTCTATGCGCACCAAGTAGAGTAAATTATCAAGTTAAATAAAGGTTATCAACAAAAAGTTATCTTAATAATAGCCACTTAATGAATATTAATCTGCTTTAGGATAATAAATTACTAACCAAAAACATATACTCGTATGTCACGTTATTCGTATGTTTTTGTACTTAACTTAAATTGTTACTACAATTTAATTTAGTTGGTTATTTATAATATTTTGGTTATTTTTACATGCTTTATTTATTTCTAATGAAATAAAAAAATAAAGTTAAATAATCTATTAAAAAAATTAACATAAAAACTACATAGTTCAATTTGCATAAATTAAAAATGTTATCTTATTAATCTTGTCTAATAATTATTTAGTACTTGTTGACCAAGTACAATAATATTTTAATAGTTTTTTATTATACTTTCTTTTTGTGTTTCGCCGCAGAACAGTTTTCCGTAAAAACTACGTTACCAGGTGAATCAAATACTTGACTAAAGTTGTACTAATATGTATATATATATACACACAATATTATTTAAAAAGGTCATGAATTCTCTTCTTCCCCATTCTGTTCCTACATTACTGAGGTTATTTTCATTACCGTGACTCACGGATTGCGACTTGTTGATGTCCTCTACGCTTTCTTACACCATCTGTCTCTGCAGCCCACAGTTTGGAGAGCCATTGCAATATATATGAAAATAAAAACATTTGTTTTTTAGTTCTACTCATTTCATTTCTGTGAGATGCGTTTCGTCTTATGAGAGCATTATCAATCTAAAAATCAAATGTTTTTATTTTCATGTTTTATTTGGGGGTTATTACCTCCGAAACCATAAATTAGCCATTGTAATATAATGTCCATCTTGGATCCAGTCGCTCCATCGAGCTGGAGATCGATCTCTTCCTCTCTCATACCACCATCCTTTACGTTGGTAGACTATTTTGAATCTTTAATTGTTCCAAAATTAAGATTTGGATACTAACTTTACATAATAATTCAATTAAAATGAATATTACAGTGTACGTGCTGGCTAATGCTAATATCGTCGGTAGATATTTTATTTAAAGACTAATGGCACCATCGCCGTATATCGCTTGCATTAACTTTTAATTAATTTCGTTGCACTTAAGGAGTGGAAGCTTTGTCGTTTTTCCCGTCGATTTCCCAAGAAATCGATTCCAAGGGACTGTAATCCCCCTATAAGGCGCATAAGCCCCCAGGCGTGCGGCAGCGTAGTGTCGGGGGCTCAGGGTCCGTATTGGCGTGGATCGAGGCAGCCTTCGGGCTCAAATTTCCGCCGGAGAAGGAGGCGGGAAATGAAAACGGATGCAGGGAAAAATGAGACTTAAGATCATAAAATTTTATAACTTAATTTTTGTCGAGATTTTTCTACGGCTTTTGTTATTGTACGAAGGCAGGTCACATTGTGCCGTTTCACATAATGGACTACCTCGATGAATTGCTTTCTTTAACAATTTTTTGAATTAATAACTAGAGCTGACATTTTTATTTATCAAACAAGCATATCGTTCCTGTTGTTCGGGTGTATAAATTCTTCTCGAGTGACGATATTTTTTTAAATTTTATCTAATTATTCTACTTGTGTTTACAATTTTTAGATCGTTTCGCTTATTATATTGAAAAATACTTAATCATACTTATCTTCATTATTTATTCTAAAAAAACATGATTTAGTCAGGATTCAAAATATTCAATAGTTTGAAACAATTTAAGGTAAGACAGATTCCTACTATAGATCATGAAAACGTCGACAAACCGACCCCTCAGAATAACACGGTTCCATCTGACACTGACACTGTTTTGAGATAATAACCCTAAAAGTATTGATTGAATTTCAACATATATTCATGGAAATGTTATTTTGAGTAAGCAAATATAATTAGTTTTAATGTCTTAACTTATTATTTCTGGATTATCAATGACCACTGTGAGATGAAAGAAATTATAAATAAAAATAAACATTGTAAATTCACAATAATGATTAATAAATTTTAAAAAATAACTGATGCAGTTAAAACTTTCAGCTCTTGCTATTTCCTTGAATATCCATTAAATAGATTTGGAGTATATGGAAAAAATAAAGAATAATGCATTTGGAACCCTTTTCACACAATAACTCAAATTAGTCCAAAGTGTTAGTTGGAACCTTGTTATTCTAAAGGGTCGAAAGTCAGTGTTGGCAGTATTGATTAAACTATTTTCCATATTATTTACACATATTGAATATTGTAATCATTACAATTCGCGCGTTTAACTCCAAACCACAGACGCGTTATCGAATCCGGCCATTATCCGCACATCTGACGTCATATCGGCATCCGGCTAAAGTCTCGCCGCCGCCGCCGCGCCGATCGGGCCGGATTTATCAGCCGAGAAAGCGTATGACAGGGACCATTATTGGGGCCGCGGAAGATCGGTTCAGTCGTTACCCGCGACACGTGATTTATGCAAGTTTTGAATTTGAAATATGGAACGTGGAAGGCTCGTTCGGAATTCAAATGACTCAAACTCGACGTGGGAACGTTTTAAAATGTATGAATTCGATTTGAGAATTTGAATTCTTCTTGTAATTCGGTTTGACCGTAACTAACTTCAATATATTCTCTCGAAATTGTGCATCCCATATAGGTATGTAAACATTATTTAGTTATAATATGAAGATTATCGACATTTATGTAACAGAAAGATATCAAATATCTAAACACCTACCAAAAACATTTTATACAAATATAAATATATGAAAACTTCTCATAAATTCCAAAGACAAAGATAATAAATTTAATTACCTATTTTAAATTGTCAGTAGGTTGTTTTGTTATACCACTACTACTCCCCGTTGGTTAAATACAAGCTTACACTAATGGTGTGTGTTCACGAATGAGACTCTCATCTCGGAGATTTGTCGGTTAAATCAGTTATATCATTCTACTTTGCGTATAAAATATATCCGCCAATGAGTCAACGGCAACTCCATACTGTCCTTTACGAGCTATCGAAACAAATCCCATCCGTGTACTCGCAGTAGCATTGTTCCATCTCTAGATCGTCACCCGGAAACCGTCAAGCCAGACTGTTGGCTCTGAAGACTTTCATCTCCATTTAATTGGTAATTAAGTAGAAGATTCTAAATGACTGAATTCTAGTTGCGTGTAAATAAATCCTCTATCGAAATATTCCAGATAATTCTCGGAATATAAACAAATGCTTTTAGTCCCGACACCCCCCTATACATAATGTTATTGGACTTGTTATCGCTACGTGCTAAAAGTCAAATTCTCAAATTTTAACGTAAACAAATATAAATACGTAAATAGCCTCGTGTACAAAGTACATTGGCGAACAAAATCACGGAAAATTAAATTGTTTTTACCGAATCGTTCGACAAGAATTTAAAAAATTAATTATACTTATTGTGTACGCTAAATAAAAAAATTAAATTAGTGAAATTGTATAAATTGGTAGATACTATCCGTCTATATTGTCAACAGTACTTGTTTTGCATAACAATTTTCACAATGAATAAATATCAACTTCAGCTATCGATGCACAACACAACTGTATGAAATAAAGTCAGTAGAAACTTAAGCAGACCACTTTATTATTTGAAGCCATTTCTCACATGCGTGGTCATAACTCTCGAGCGTGGGATGATGTCAAATTATTTCTCTAATCAACGTAAAGAGATTTTTATAAAAATAACGTATTGTTGTATATACTGATACAACATTTGTAGACCTTTTGAAGCTAAATGTTATTAAAATAGTACGATTGAATTTAACAATACATTACAATTTCAACAACACATACAGTTGGAATCTTGACCAACAACCTGGTTTCTCACAACCAATGGCGTAACTACAAAAGTTAGGGCCCCCAATGCAGAATGGAGAAAAGAGCCTCCTAAATTAGTATTAAATATAAAATATATAAATATTAGTATTTTCCGTAAACTGGGATGAATAGGGGATAACCGCCAGAATAAAGTTATATTATGCCACTCTGGCTACACTTTTGGAAATGTTTGAAACAAATATCGATTTCAAATGAATTGCAGGGCGCGAATTTTTTGGATCCCAATATAACTTGGGCCCCAATGCTCTGAATTGGAACAATCACGCCACTACTCTCTACCCTAAAAATTGTAGACTTACATCAATCCCATCCAAAAAATTTAAAAGATAGTAACGTATCCCAAATAATTGCATGTGCTTAAACTATTTACTATACTATATACTGAAACACAAGGTGCAAGGATAAGATGGAATGATAAGGTTTAATATAAATTAGCCTTACGGTAGATCACTACTAAATCTGGTAAAGAGTATCACTTCACGTTAATGATTTCCTTCGAGTTATGATAGTTTAGACGCAATTGTAACTTGTATAATAAACTAAGTGGTGACCGTAAGTAGCAACTAATCATACCTGCTTACTTTTACACGATTCCATCTAAACATGAGGGATATGGCTGGAATCGGAGGCAGCCATTCTCTCACAAACCGTAATGTATCCATCATCAAACATCCAACATACACATCATACTTTTTCTAGTATTAAATAGTTCCACCCATCCTCCGTAGGGACTTTGCAAACATTCCTCTCAGTTTTCAATCATCATGTCGTTTTTAAATCGAGACTAAGCTTTCAAACAAATGAAGCAAACAATCTATATATAGTTGTACAGGACATCATCAAACAAAGTATGTGGTTGGCATTGTTTGAAGACTCATTCAGAAGAGAACTGCGTGTGTACAAAATGAGTATAATAATTAGTTGCTATGAGTTACGTGTCGCACTTACCAAAAGGTTAATTACGTGTGTCGCAAGTGAAAGTAATTAATACCACAAAATATCTGTCCTTGTATTATAACAGATCATTCATTCAAATGATTTCAAAATTTTTCCATTTATGTAATTAACCTTGCGAATGAATAAATAAACAAACTTTTGCAAAAACAGGTTCATTGATTCACCGATAAGATGCTAGCCTAGTGGTTATTTTATAATTATTGAATGATTTTGTGATCGTTTCTCGTTTTCGAGGAACCTAGTTTCATAACATAAAATGTTGTCAGGTTTTCACGGCTGTTCTTCTGTTTAAAGTTTTATGGTCTGTTCTGTATCTCCGATTTCTCTGGTATTGACTCTGATCTATTGCATTCTCCATCATAAGTGTCGATATTTCTGATAATAGACCTTCATCAGCTGTATCATCAGCCCTGATGTCAGTGTCAAGCATCACAATAGCACAGAAAACTATACATAAAAGATACAATTGCTTAGTTAATAAAATAACAGGAATATGTAGATACGTATATGTGACTTGCATTAAAAATAATAGAACTTCCTTTCAAAATTTAACATCAATATTTTCGAATACCGACTCTTATTTCAATAATTTGTTTAATTTTTTATTTCATTATATATATGAATCTCCACGATTGAATACAGTCCGAGTGCTTCGTTAGGAGAGTGGGGAGGTATTTATGAGAGGAGGGGGAAAACCAAGTTATAAGGGAAGGATTAAACCCGACACTTCATACACACATACACACATACACACAGAAAGATCCGGGATGTAATGAAATACAAACGTCGACAAATCATTCCACATCTGAACGGTAGCACACGTGTATGACTCGGATAAATTAAATTACTATGCTACATACGTCTACCGCATTCGACATGTTTCTCTACCATAAACAAGAATAAAACTTTTAATAATAGTTTAAAACCATAAAAGTTTTAAGCAATATTTTGTATTACACTATAACTAAAATATGTCTCAGCATTACAAAACAAAATCAATTTAAACACATCGCAATGCTCCACTATTATCAAATTATCTACATTGTGTTTTTGACAAAGCAAAACACTTTTGCATCGAGTTCAGTAATTTAATTTCAAGGTGTGTAAACTCTCAGACTTAGAGAATGTGAAGGTGTCTGTTCAATTCCTGTTTCGATTTCCCTTTCTACGTTAATGCTCGCATCATTTCTTCGATTGATAGACGAATATTGTTCCGGACAACTGTGAAAAAAAGCACATTTCATGAGACCTACAGATGAATGTGCACCATGCACAAAGCAGGTAGCAATACCGATCCCTTCGGAATACCTGAATGTGCAAACGAACAGAAAAATATCTTCTTCTTGTTCGTTTTGTTCTTGTCAGAGCAGTCATGGTCATTACTCACTCTGTAAGAGAGCTGCCAATACTTACATGTCGCTATTGGACTACGTTTTAAACCTACCTAAAAATTGGCTTACCTGATAAAACCTTTAGAAATTACTTATTTTTCTCTTACAAACATTATAAGTGAATTCCGATCTATAAGATTTAGAGACCAAATTTATATCCCAAAACTAAAATATACCGCAACCCAAAATCGCTATATTTATCACGGCATCAAATTTTTTAACGATCTCCCCATCACAATTAGAACAATTACAGACTACTATCAGTTTGTATCTGAAGTAAAAAAAATATGTACTCAGACTAACTGAAGCGTAAATTATTTTATATATACTCCTTTTCTATACACGAGTCTACTCTCATAGAGAAGAAATAAATGTTAAAAGAAATATATATATATATATCATACTGATTATTGTTTTAAAAAATATATAATAAATAAAATCTCGTATGTATTTTGTATAATTGCATTTTTATTTAGTACCTACGTATTGACTCGACACACCCGACTAAATATTATTTGGAGTTGAAACAAATGTCACACCCAAGTTTCCTCCCCCATCACAATCGAATCAAGGAATCGTATCCCAACCTTTCCGTCACGATTTCATCTAGAATACTTCGGGAGATGTCAGAAAAAAATTCGTAGAGGTGGTCGAGTGTCAAACTCTACTTTATACAAATGTTAAATATTAATTTTTCTTTCCAGATAAGGCACCTTCCGAAGCCACCTTCCGAGGAACAGAGTTTCTGTCCTACGACCTAACTCAGACTGGAGGAGAGCCTATCGTCAGTACCCAGGATGCCATCTCCATTTTCTTCAAGACCAGGCAGTCGAACGGTCTACTGTTTTATACAGGTAAGAGTTTATGAAAAAATATAAATGAAATTAAAAATCCTAACGCGCTTGATAGTAAATATATAAGTATCTCGGATAACCGCTAGTGGAACAGAACCTCCGACCTATTTTATGGTGCCGTAAGCAGACATCTTGACTACTCAACCTCCCATTCTACCCAACATAGGTAACCTTCATAACTCAATCTTTGAAATTGCAGTCATAAAATGAAATAATTAACTTACATGGAAGTAATAATGTCACAGAATGTCCCAATTTACCTGAAATAATTTATCAAGGTATTATTCTACCGTTCCTAACATTTGTTTGATAGTCAGTAGTAAATAAAGCCGCTACATATATTTTGTACATACTTTTGTAGTCATATTTTACGATTTGGAAGCAAGAATAGCATATTGTGAACATAACAAAAACATTTTTAAAGATGTTCTCAAGATGAATGTATAATTAATATACCAATTTGAGTGAAGTAAATAATTATTATAAATATATATATTTTTTTAGAGTATATCTCAGCTAAGGATTAAACCTTAAGTCTAATCTTCGCTCACCTGAAAAAGGTGGGTATCCGAAGCGATGCGATTCGTTAATGTAATTGCTCTTGCAGAAGGCATAACCATAGTCTAGATGGTTCTGTATACAGGAATATTCACCTTTACGTTCCCGATAATTACCTGAGATAGCAGATACAAAGACTAATTTTATCCATAAGTGCGGAGTTTTCCAATAAATAAGTGTACAACCAAGAATATATTTCGTCTTTTCTCTAAGCCGTAGTAGCCTTTGTAGCCGATCATAGTCAAGATGAAGTCACTGTTAATATTCCTTAATGATAGTATATCCCCTACGGAGAAATATCTTTAAATCATCCATGCATTCAAAATCTCAATTAGAATTGTTTCCAAATATTACATTTTTATACAATACTAGCTGAAGTACCCAGCGTTGTCTGGGTATTACGCAGAGTGTAGAGGCTTCATTCAGGGAGACGGGAGTTATTGTTTTTAAAATCTCAGGTAGAAATCTCCCGTACTCTTTCCTCTCCCCTACCGCACCCCTCCCGCACCCCTCCCGCACCCCTCCCGCACCCCTCCCATACCCTTCTTTGCCCCTCCTGCTTCTCCCCCGCTCCCTAGCCGCTCCCACTCCCCACCCGCTCTCCTTCCACTCTCCTCCCATTCCCCTCGCGCTCCACTTCCGATCGCCTCCCGCTCCCCCCACTACCCTTCCCCTGCTCCACCTATTCACCGTTCAACAGAAACGCCATTCAAAATTATTTTTTCCAATTGAACTCTAGGACTCTGAGGAAAATATAGAAATCTAATCCTCCACCTTTTGACGATGTAAAATAAGATAAATACACTGCACCTGATTTAAAATTAATCGAAAATTTCATTTCATATTTTAAAAATTTATTTTTAAATTATCTGAAATACTCGGCGTAATCCGAACTTTACGCAGAGTGAAGAGGCTTCATTTAGTGGGATGGGGGTAGTTTTTTTGTCGAAATCAGATGTAAGTAGTAGTATTCCTCTTATTTTATAAGATAGCAATGGCTCTGGAGGCTCATTAAGAGGCGGCAGTTTCATTTTTTTATTGGAGCAACACATTCCCGCTGGTTCGCAATTTATATTTATTTGCATGACAATGTTTACATACAACATCCATCCGTCTCTCTTAATTTTAATTACTATAACTTTGGATCTGAATGTCGATTCACAATTCTTGATTATTCCTTTCTACGTCAATCTTTTTGTACACGCAGTACTCTTTCCTCCGAAGTTTCCTTTGCTCTAGACGTAGAAGCTCTCATACGCTCCTGCTGTAAACCAAGTTTTTTTTCCTCCAAAGTTTCCCTTGCTCCAGACGTAGAAGCTCTTATACGCTCCTGCTGTAGACAAAGCTCCCGTTGTTCAGTAATTTCCGACGCCCGAATAGCTTTTTGTTTCTTTCTGCAGGGTTTTTCTGACCAATGCACGTTTTTTTTCTTCGGCGGCATTTTGATAGGTATGATTTAATATCTATCCGTCGTTCGATTGTTTGTCGTCTTGAAGAGTTAAGTTTTGCTTTATTATCGGTTACGTCGTTAACACTGTTCTAAAGAGAAAACGAACACGGCGCCATCTTGCACTTTTAGTAACAATTCATTTATTTTACAGTTAAAACGTTTTAAAAAACAAACACACCCACACACTATTTTTTATATAAATAGCTATTCCATATCCACAATTCCGCGACCGTACATGTCGATGTATCAACAATATTACATTAAATAATTTTAAACAAAAGGAGACTTGAATCTGCCATAAACATTTAGAATGTGGAACATCGTCAGTAATATTCTCTTATTTTAAACGTCGAGTGTACAAAATATCATAAAAAAGTACCAAAAATTCTGCTTTAAGGGGTGGAAAAGGAGGATTTTTTATTTTTTATTAGACTTTATTGACATA
Source organism: Eubasilissa splendida (assembly GCA_031772225.1). Classification (NCBI taxonomy): domain Eukaryota; kingdom Metazoa; phylum Arthropoda; class Insecta; order Trichoptera; family Phryganeidae; genus Eubasilissa; species Eubasilissa splendida. The sequence continues at coordinate 28,402,640 of CM062861.1, read as the reverse complement.
CATGTTTACGTTGTAACAGAGGTGAATATATTATAACATAACATGATGAACATAAGATACAATTTTTTTTTGTAGCTGAATTTTTCTTTCAAAATGTATAATATTTACATTTAAATATATTGCCCGACTAGGCAAGCCTGTTTTAGGACAAATTGATAAACTAATATATTTTATAAAACCAAAACTCATCGAAGGCAAAACACAGTAAGATCGAATACATACATAGCATATAATGTGAAAATATTTAGGGAGAGAGAAAAAAAAATGTATATATATAAAATATAAAAAAGAGAGAAGAGAAAAAAATAAAAAAATAAAAAATAATAATACAAATAATGTAAGCAGATATAAGGTAGATATAAATATAGGATGGAAGTGGTTTTTCTAAATCTCATGTAGGCAGTGACATTCCTCTTCTTTTGAAGGTAGTGTGCAAAGATTCATCAAGCTCGGAATAAAACTGTAGATTTGTATAAAAAATAAACAAACCAACAGAAGCTATATATAGATATACCAGAAATGCTCTTCGCGCATAGGAAAGGAAATTGATACATTACATTACATTGCATGTAAGTTAGTCTCCTATGAATTGTGATTGAGGTGAATGTTTTCAGTTTCCTTTGGACATTTTTCGAATAGAAAACCAAGAAGTCCATTCCTATTGTCAGAAGTTTGAATATTGTTAATGCTGCCATACCTACAAGTTATTAATTATTAAAATTATATCTACTCGATTTAGGCACTAGTATTCTGAAAAAAAATAGTAACAAAGAATGCTTCTGTCAATTTATTACTATTTTAAGGGTTTTGATAAAAGAAAATAGATATTTTAACTACGAAGCGATTATAAAATTCACATCACCCGCTTCTACAGAATAGTAAAATTTAGCTAATTATTACATTTTAAAAATTGTTTAATTTTAAGATTCTTGGGAAATATTCCACCTTTCGTCGGCTTTGGTCGTAGCTAACATTTCAAGCCACATTTCAGTGGCCGTCGTCAAGCGGTTGTGAAAATGAAATAATGGAATTGAGTTATCATCCACAATTTAAAGCCGCTATAAATGGCTTACCACAACCTGGCAATAACGGGATGATGACACTGGGCCGTTGAAATGTGGTCTAAAACGTCGACTACCACCAAAATACGGAACACGGTAGCCGGTAGCCGGTAGCAGTAACGGCTCGTATTTTAATCTCTAGTACAGACGCATATAAATATGGCAGGCTCAGATGATCTGTGAATTAAAACCAGATCATGATCAGCTGCTATTCAATATTTACTGTTAAGATAGGATTAAATTCACTACAGTCGGCCACTAAGGTTTCGAAAAAATCGTTGAAATTTAAACACTTTCTTTGAACAATTTTTATTTTAGTTGCCAATATGCCGTTATATATATATATATATATATATATATAACTGAGTGTCATTCTGTGTGTTCTCTATTTAATTAAACACTTTAATCGATCTTGTTCGCGAATGAGATTTTTACGAAATTTTGAGTCGAGACAATATCCGAGATTTTGCTCCATTAGATTCTTTGGAGAAATCTCTCAGCTTTCGTAGTCACTGTGTACCGACTGTGTCTCTCGCCTATTAGGTCTCACTTTACACTCGTCGTAGTCAAATGGCAAATATCACTGTCGTTCATCAGTTGGGTGAATTTAAATCTCCCCAACAGCGGTTAGAACGGAATATATGATTGTAATTTAACGCATTATGTTAATGGCTTATGTCTAATTTTCATAAAAGATAATTGTAGGAATCTGTAGTAGTTTTAGGTGATATTTGTATGCACGTGTCGAATTTTGCGTTTGTAAACACGTTCATTTGAGTTTTTCTATCAATTTCAAGCTGATCTCTTTGTTTATCTCGAGATTAAAATCTCATATATATGATATTGAGGTATATAAATAAAATCTTAATAAAGTTAATCTTTGAGATTATCTCATCGCATCACCTTCCATGGATACGCGCCTTAAACCAAAATTGTAATAGTTCATTTTAAGATATTACAGATAATTACCGTTAGGACTCTTTCTTACCATAGTGCAAAACATAGGTACTATCCCCCCTCTCTATGTTCACCCCATCAAAAAGGTCTAAAATAGGAATAAAACATTAATAAATAAATTTGTTATATTATATTAATTTTGTTGTATGTTTTTGATCATGTATACGCCCTATGTACATAAACGTATATGTATATATGGGGCGTAAACATGATCAAAAATCAATGCCCCATTATACAAGATCATTCTTATTAAGGAGTGCATAAAATTTTATGTACTCCCAAGTAAGTATGATCTTGTATTTATTATTAATTAATATATTTTAACTATTTTATTTATAAATAATAATTCTTCTATTACTTATGGAAAACAATTTACTTATTAATGAAATAATCATGGAAAAAATGGTAAACTAAACTTGTTTACTTTAATTCATGATGTTATTTTTTATACATGTCATATTTTTTCCTATCTTGAGTACTTTATCGAGTTTTGTCCGCCATTACATGCGTCGTGCGCTTGATATATAACGCGCTATATTAACCGTATACTTCCGCTCCCGTGTTCAGCCTTGAACAATTCCTCGGAGTCCGGTAAATCTACCATCACTAGAGATGTAATTTCGTTATTGTGAGTTAGATATACTGGGATGTATATCAACAATTTCTATTCGGATTCAGTTTCCCGCGTTGAAAGCTTCCGAGTAGAGCTTTGTAAATTATTCCATACCCTGGCAGAAGGGATAGTAGGCGGGCTGTTTCCGAAGCAGGCTAGATGTACTCGTAGATGAAAAGTGTTGTACGGCATGTTTGCTCATTTAACAGGTAGAATATGAATTTTCTTGAGAGCCCGAAAAATTTATGCAAATTCGAACATTTACGAACAAATTCGCTATTGCTTCAAGTTCTAAACAAGTATTATTGCGTTATATCTGCTACAAGTCACGTTCAGAGATTGCGTGAAAACAATTGAAGGTTCCAAGGAAAGGAAGTGCCAAGTCACAAAAGGCGCCTTCGTCAAGATTCAACATTTCAACTTTACAACGTATTGGGCTTGAAACCATTCAAATTATCAATGAAGCAATTAATAAATTAAAGAGATCACATTATTATTGTGAAGTTGCACTTTTTATAACATAGTTCTGGCCTATTTTAATACTAATTAAATATATCAATTAGAAAGACATACAGGAAAATTCAATTTATCGAAAAAAAAAAAATGTTGCTACTAAGATTTAAACCTAGATCCTTTCCTGTCCGGGGAAATGCAGTAACCGATTACACCACACCAACATAGTAAATTGACGATAAATTATCGAACTCTTGTGATATAGTTCATTCAAATTGATACATATATTATTCCAAATTTAAATTTTGTTGGAAAGGAACCAGGTTCGAATCCTGTTAACAACAAAAATATTTTTTCGATAAATTGAATTTTCTTGTATATCTTTCTAATTGGTACATTTAATTTGTATTAAAATTAATAAATTGATAGAATCTGCATTAAAAATATATATTTAAAAAAAACAGTTAATACACGCAAACTTCTTATTAAAATCCATTAATGGTACTATGTCTAAGTATATAGCACTTTTTTTACCAAGTTTTATAAATTGATAAACATGAAATAGAAATAAGAAGATTATTTAATCAAAGGATCAAAATAAGAACTGGATTGAGCTCATTCTTTCCCTGTTTCGACTGAACAAAGCACATTTTTCTCTGTTCACGATTATTTCAAACTACCATTGCGTGGAATTCATTAAACTCGGTGTATTGTAGGACTTATAAAATACTAAACAACTGCGTCAAAACCTTATTTCACCTCTACAAAAGGAACACAGTACCTAATTTCCCTGAACTCTTTAATTAAGTGCTACATTTAAGGCTCTATAGATGAAAATGCTAATAAAAGAACTCAAGGCCTTGAGATGAGGTAAGTCTACATCTAAAATACACTAAAGTAAAGCAGAAATTATACAAGATTAATAAAATTAAAATACGTATGGATAAAAATTAAGTAACAAAAAGACAAAATTCATGATAATAAGCAAAAACCAAATATAAAATAAACAAATTTAGATAAACGGATTACAAATAGGACAAGTGAAACACATGTGATCTGGGTTGCACATAATAAGAAATGAGAAAAGAAGAAAAGTGTAGAATATAAAAAGCCAGGGCTGTATCAAAATTAAAAAGGTTATTTATAGCCATAATCTTGATCTGGTATTTCGAGTGAGATTGGTGCTGTGTTTGTTTTCTAATAGTACTATCTGCTGGTACAACTTTACACGCCTGATGTACGATATGGAAAGTCGGACCCTCGCTGATGCAGAGAAGAAGAAGTGTGGATTTAACAGAAGCATTCTAAAGATAAGCTAAACTGATACTGGAACATGATACTGTACTACAAGAATAAAAAAGAATGATGAAATCATTCCGTCAAATTATTCCGTGAAATCGTACAATAAAGTTAATTAAACTGATATACTTTGGACATGTCTCGAAACACCTCGGAAGCTCAAATAAAAATTAATGCATGACAAGATCCTGATAGAAGAGAACCTCATGTCTTAAAAAACCTAGATAATGCTTCTGCCAGATATCTAAATCTCTTTCTCGAGCAGCAGTAAAGAAAGTTTATATAGCCAACGTGGTCACGAACATCTGTTAACTGACAGCACTTGAGGAAAAAGAGGAAATTCATATAAACCATTGAAAGGAATTTTAAATTAATTAGCAATTAAATTCTCAGGTTTTAATGTCTGATGCTGATAAATTTCATAACGACTACTAATTCGTCGATGCAGAATAAAACAAAATCAAGATATCTAATTGTATGTCAATAAATAACGATATACGTTTTATCTTGAATTTGCACCTCACAATCAAGCAAGATGAGCAACAATTTGCGGAGTTAATAAACAATAATTACTGACTGTACCAATAAACACATCAGATCCGATACTGTCGAATAAATTTTTACCACGTACAATAACTAGTGTTGATTAGCCATTGGGCCCTCTAGTACAGGGTTTAAAAAAACTTTTTGACAATGTTGAGTATATAGTTTATCCTGTGTATTTTTTTTTATTTTACACGTATTACAGTATACCTGTTATCCCCTACTCGTAATTTATGTGATGATTCTTCAATCCCAACTGTACCGTGTCTGCTCTGCCGTTGCTGCATATTACAAATCATCATGTTTAATTAAATAAATATCTGATATCTCATAGAAACAAAGCTATTTTTATTATATTTAATGGAAAATTTATAGAAGTATGGGGTAATTACAGGGCTTACGACCTGTCTTCGGCTGGCTTAAGTGATCACTTTATATAAATATAATGTTCACCATTCTCACCCCCTCAATCTGCACATCTATCAATTTTTTTTTTTAAGTTGTATATATGTTAATATGTGGACTCGCTTCGAGTACCACTATACCATCACCATCTATGGACCAAATTTGATAATCCATTTTTCCTTGAAACATCATATACGTCAACTCAATGAGAATCTGATATTTTTTATAAAATTATTTAAAGCAATATTCTTTATCTGTAAAATAGATATTTTCCATTAAATATAATAAAAATAGCTTCATCTCTATGAGATATCTGACATTTATTTAATTACAGTGCCTTTGTAGGTAAAAATCCAGTAATTGTGTGTTCTTGAACATATTCAAATATTGCACCATGTTATTGTTTGAAGATCCGTGCCTTAAAGAAAACCACGTTAAAACACGTCCAACCGGTCGCCATTTCGACCGTTCATCCATCCTTCATTTATCGTGTCAAATTATTTTGTTGTGCTATTTCATTTTAGTAGATTTCTTAAAAGGTTTAAAGTTATAAAATAATTAATTTCTCGATTTTATTGACGGGCTGACGCAGTTATCATGACAATTTTTACTGGGGAAACCTTCTTCTTCTTCTTCTTTCAAATAGGCAATCCACCCTTCAAGAGTGATTTGTGCCATTAAACAAGTTCAAACATTATTCATAGGCAGCAGTACAATAATATTATTGAATAGGGAATATTGCATTACAAGTTAATACCATTGACATTCAAGAAATTTGCTATTATATAGCTTAAATGTGGCGAGTTGAGGGAAAAATGATGACACAAGTTAACCGGGAGTTGAAAATTACCATTGACAAGATTATTGTAAAATATACCTGTGATCCGCAATGGACAGGCAAAAAAGACATGGTCAAGGGTTTCCTCCTCGGCACCACGTTCACACATTAGAGAGTCTATTGGGGAAACCTCTGAAAAACATATTTTATGTTTAACTCGACGACCTAATTTAACATAGTGTTTACCTACTTACCTACCTTTCTACTGTACGATTGCAGACATATTTTACTTTGATAGTACTTTGATGTGTTTCAATATTGGAAGGTACTCAAGGGCTTGTTGTAGATGGAAATATTTTGAACATTGGGGACCTACAACTTCCGTTGAACAGAGGAGTGAAGGCGTGAGGCTTTTGGGTTAAAACTGAATATATTTAAAATGAAACGTACTCATTAGCAAACATAACATATTTACCGATGAACATTGTTGCATTGCTTGAACGAAATCGGAGAAGATAACAATGTATTGTGTACCTGGGTTGTGATATAAATAAAAAATGGGATCCCTCTGTTAAGATGAAATGCCGCATTGAGCAAACTCACGCAACCTTTATCCGCATGAAAAGATGTTCTGCAGTCATGATATCAACCTTAGATTACGAATGCGAATGGTCAGATGCTATGTGTTTTAGATATTATTTTATGTGATGGAAACATGGACACTTACCGAATAAATAAGGCGGCTTGAAATATTTGAGATGTGAATCTACAGAAAAATACCCAATATATGGGGAGATACGTTTGAACGTTCTACTTATTTATGATTTTAAATGGTATACTTATTAATAATTATATATTGAACCAGTATCTCCCACATAGAATCAAAATATATTCAATATTTTATATAAGTTATATAAAACAATTAGAAAGTAAACAGATAAATCTATCTTTGAAAAAATATTGTTACCATTTGGACGCGAATCCAGAGCATTATATTGCCAGTAGACTGCGTTACCGATTACACTACAGTATTAATATTTTTTTAACAGATATTTCTTTCTGAATATCATTCAAAGTGATTTATCTTACTTGTTTTAATTATCAAGGGACTGTGATCTAAAATCGCAACTGTACAATAAAAATGTTATTCGAAATATATATTTATAGAATTATGCTGGATAATAACTATATATTTGAATATTTTATAAATAAAATAATTCGGTTAATTGCAATTTCGATTAATACAACACTGACGTTCTAGTCGCAGCCCTGTTTTTATGCTACTTGACTGCATCTCAACATATAATACTTGCCTGAAGTTTCAATCTGTTGAGATTGAAATAATAGTAGTTTCGGCTGTTTATCTTCTTATACGTAGAAACTTGTGACAGTGTAGAAATATGCGCTGGGATGTGTAAGCCTTAGGTTTCACGTTAGCGTTAACGTGTTGCAGGCAATCCTGGGATCCGAAGCGGAAATGTTTTCAAGAAAATCCAAGCGTTAAGAAATTCATGATTTTGTCTAGATAAAACACAATGTTCAATTTAATAGCGGCATTTTCGTGGTGAATATTTTAATATTTTTAAGTGAATATTGAATTTATTATGTTTTGACTAGTTGCTACGCTACACGTGTATTCTAATAGTACTTAGCAGCAATAGTTCTATATAGACGTCCTCAAATAGCTTAAAGGTCTTCAATTAAAAAAAATAAAATAATGTACAGCTCATTTTTATTATTCCTATGTTCTAATTTAAACATTTTTACATAAGCCTTTCAAATCTATCAAACCTTTCAATTTTGTTTATTTATTTTTTTACTATTTTTTCTGTAAAAATAATTCATATTCGCTATATCATACTTTAGCGCTTTGAAAAAGGATGAACTGCAACAGAATCATTTCGCAATCTCAACGAACTCTTTAGTGAAGGAATAATTATGTTCGAAAATAGTTCAATTGTTTTCAAATTCGGTGACACAAGCTTGAAAGATGACAAAGGAAGAGGTCGTCAGTCCGATTTTACACTCTTCCGCCGAAACACCTACACCTATAGATCTCGCTCAGAAATTAGTAGACGATATGGATGAACTTGTTGCCGATGTCAAAGCGTCGATTGCGACGTAGCAGCGTAACTTTTTACCCGTAGAATCGATATTTTAAGTAGACACGGTACATAAATGTCTAAGTCGCCGCCCCCATATTTCGAGATCACTCTTTTTTGAGGGTGCAAAATGCAAATGTTGCTTATCAAAGTTGTTTTTTCTGTGGGTATTGGATATGGTGTCTTTGAAAGAAAATAATGAAAATATTTTTTAAAAAGGCCCATTAAACCACCCCGATAAAGAATTTATTTATATTAACGTATTTTTATCATTACATTTTATTATACATTCAATACTGGTTTTGCTAGACAATAATAGATGGTTTATGATGTATCTATGAGACGGATGCGTGAGCGCGTGAATGTTGGTACGAGTAATGCGTTTGTGAAAGAGATAAATGTCGGCGCGGTCTCTTGCCTCAAAACCGTTGAACTGTAAACATCTTATATTGACCTGTACTACATTGTATCCAAGCGCTCAGAATAAATACTTCTGTTGCCACGAACGGTTAATATTCTGACGATACAATCTCGCACACAAAGTGTCAACATCATCATCAGCACTAGTTAAAGATATAACATTTGAATTGTAACAATTTTCATTATTTACAAATTGATTAAATTGAATTTTTATGTAATATAAGAACCCTTTTTCTATCACTATTGTATTTAATAATTATTTTTATTTAAGTAAATGCTAACTTTTTTAAACACGCATACCTGATTCTGTATAGTACAACGCGAATGGTAAATCTACAATATTTAGGTGAGATTGAGATTTATTTGAGTTTGCAAACATGTAATTTAAATTTTTTTATCATTTTCAAACTCAACTATAAATTTATTATCGAAGGAGAGTGTTCTGACGTACACGAGTTATTCACAGATTACGCATTATTTTTGGTGTTCTAAAAATGTGTTTTCAACAGATTTTTTTATAATCTACCGTTTCGAACACACAAAGCTTAAGTTCCCAGATTATTTTTTTCCAAAGCTTAATATTACAGATTTTTTTTCCAAAACACACAAAAATGTTGTCAGAAAATCACATTCGTCGGGACTGGCTTCACTTTCCTCAGTTTTTCGCTTAAGCTCGCGGTAATCCGGCTCGGGCTTAAGCGCTCACACCGGGGATTCATTTACGGCCCGTGCGGCCGCCCGACAGAGAACACATTTGCGGTGGGCTTAATGCATCCCGCACGCGGGCATGCTCGGACGCACAAATTTTTAAACGATCAACATTATACTGGAGCATTTCTATTGTGATTAAATATTATATAAAGTAGGTACTGTATATACTTGAGTATTAGACGATCCGAGTATACTTGGGTATGTTAATATTATACCGTAATTTTTGTGTTGAAAATACACGTTTTTTATATGAAAATGAAACAAAATATTTTATTCGAAGTATTGCCCATCGCTAGCTATGTATTTTTCCTATCTCTCTGACAATTTGTGAATTCCATACCAAAAAAACTGTTGCTCTTTTGAGGCAAACCAATCATCGAGCCATTTTCGTAAGAAGTGAAGCGCTGTTCAGCTAGTGCGTGTCCCATCGATGCAAATAAGTAGTAATCAGATGGAGCCAAGTCTGGTGAGTAAGCCGCATGCTAAAGTATTTCCCAACTAAACGCCTCAATTGTTTCCTTGACCGGTTTTGCTGTGTGTGATGGTGCATTATCATGAAGCAAAATCACATTGCGTTGCCTTTTTCGATATTCTGGTCGTTTTTCACGCAAAGCTTGATTTGAATCGATCATTTGTTGTCGGTAGCGTTCAGTATTAACGATTTCGCCAGGTTTTAGAAGCTCATAATAGATCACACCCTTCTGATTCCACCAAACACAGAGCATTGTCTTCCGTCCATAGTGATTTTTCAGACCACTCAAAGCACTGTGATTTACCAAGAGCATACTCACCGTAAACCTCTACAAGCATTAGATGCGATTCTGCAGCAGTTTTCTTCAAATGGTAATAGAAAATTAATGCTGTCCGCAAATCGTAGTTACCAGGCACAAAATTCGACATGTTCAACGCTATTAAAAACTATGCTGTTGTATGAAACTTGTATTGTTATGAATTGAAAATCTTTGTCAGATGTCAAAACAAGATAATGGCGCCAATAACGCGGTTTGACAGCTAGGGCCATCTATGGGAAACTTCCAGTTTCATATTTACATAAAAGCATCAGAAATCAACGGCATTCATAAATTTAAGTTAAAAAATAATAAACATCTCATGGAAAAACTTTTTTAATCAACTTTTTTTTTATTATAATATTATTCCTAATTGTATCATGTTATGCGTATCTACGTATGTAAAATATTTAAAAATTAAGATATTTCCACAACGAGCCTCCGTTTGTTTTTGGCATTTCCGATAATGAGAGATAACAAATTTTTTGCTAACATTGCTCACCCGCATTTGAATTTTCATGAATCTCTGCACATTCCACTACCTTTAACATAAAACTAACTGTGTACGACATTAATATAATTTTTAGTTCATCATTGTGTTGTTAAAATATAGACTATAAGTCAAAATTAATATGCACTTATCGCAACAACATTCTCGACTTATACTCGAGTGTATACGCTGTAGAGGAGCATATAAAACTTCAATATCACAATTAGAAATTACTCAAAAAATGATGATAAAAATAATTCTAAAAAAAAATGTATATCCAAGTGTTCAACTCTTTACAGAATTCAAAATACCAAAAATAATAGAAATATATAAATTATATACTCTATTATATGCTTATTCTCTATACACGAGCCTCGACTCTCATAGAGAAGAAAAAAATGTAAAAATAAATATGTATAAAATTATTGATTATGTTTAAAAATGTATTATATCTTATAATAAATAAAAAATAAAAATTAATATATATATATAGCAAGCGATGAAGATTTAGAAATTGCACACAGTTGAAAAAAAAGTGTTATTTATATATTTTAAACTTACATAAAATTAAAATTGTAAATAAAATCACGAATAAAAATCTATTGTAATTAATATGCTAATAGCACTTAACCGGGTGGCCCATTTACCACGGTGAGACGCAATAAATTAGTATATTCTCAGCTATGCAAAAGATAGAGGATAGAGCGCTACACTAATCTACCTGACACATAATTTTCGCCTATTCCACAGTTATTAATAAATGATATTTTAGGTATTTAACAGGACCATTTTCTGGTATTTAGTTTACCTGTTTGCGAACGTCCTCTATGTATAGTGTCATCAATACTCGCGTCAAGTACCTTCCTTACTATCCTTTCCTTATTCATTAGCTTTGCGCGTTTTTAAAAATAAGATATTCTAACCGATGAGCAATAAAAAAATAGTATGAAATTTATGACGAAAATATATGACACTATGATATAGCATCATATTATGATTATGTATTTGACTCGTTTCGTTTCAAAATACGCACTAATTGATTTTAGCAGAAATGGATATTTTAATATCGTTTATATTCTTGTCATGCAGACATGTCTTTAAGGTTCAAATTTCTCTTTATTTCGTTATAAATTACGTTTAAATATTGGGGCAGAATTCGAAAATGTTCAGACTTCGCAATATTCAGAATAGTTTTTAGCGATTTACTCGAAATAAACGATATCCATTAGAATGAATTTAGAAATTGAACAATTTATTTGATGTGTTCGAAAATATAAAGTGTTTTTTTCCAGTACGATAGTATTGAGAATAAATAAACAGAAAATGAGAAACATGCAAGAAATGTTTTATTCATTTTAATGAAATCGCTGTTTATTTATGAAGTGTTAACGAGTTTTGAACGATTTTTCAAACATTGTTCTTTGTTAATTATAAAATAATTATGAAACACCCAGCCAGGGAGACGCAAAACGAAATCTGTAGAAAAAATATTATAATTAAAAGATGTTCGCTTCCAACAACATATAGATGTCTTCCGACGCTTCCAATACATAGATGGAATCTGATGACATGGAATAGTATCATTTTAACTTAATTGGTTAAAGTTGTCTTCGGTCGGTTCGGTTTCAGGTTCGATTTCCGGCGATTACTATATTTTTGGATAGATATTTTTCTGTGGTTTTCTAAGTGATTCATCTAATTTGTTTCGTAAAATATTATATTCTTTCGGTAGCGATGACTTTTTAAATTATTTTTAAAGATGATGAGATTTTTTTGATAGATAGTACTATAACTTATTTTGTCGATAGCGTTTGTCTTCTGGATGGTGATTGTAGTTATCTTTGAATTATTTATGATCTTTCAATCTAAAAATCAATAATATTAATATGTGTGTACGGAAAAACGTATTCCTACTTAGATCATATATTTTAATATTTCTACTTTTTTTAAACTACTTCATTGAAATACTATACTATATTTTTTTGTCCTGTAGGTGTACCTAAATGCTGTGATTTTACTGATAAATCTGAACGTTAAGATTTAGGAACTCCCTTTTCATGTGAACGGATATGTATTATAAATTTAACCGCTTTTAAACTATTATATCTTGTGCGTGCAGGCAAAAATCACATTTTTTTAAATAGAGATGCGTATACATAGAGACGGAATACGTGTCACATTAATATTCTTACTATTTTCAATCTAAGTTAAAATGTGTGGGCTATGACTAACTTTATGACTTCGTGGAACGAGGCTCAAACCCGGATCACTGGATCCCTAGGCGAATTTCGTAACCACTAGACCATAAGCATGTCAATTTTTTTATTATTTATCGAAAGCAATATGTACATTAAGAACTCAATCTAAACATGATCTACCTCACTGTTTTCAAAAAGCTACTACAAAAATGTTCTTCATAGTGATTTATAAATTATTATGGTGTGTGTCCGTGCATGAGTCTTTGATCTCTTATCTCAGAAATTTGTCTACTGTACACTACATTTGTATATTGGTTACGTCATTGTAATCTACATATTAAGTACGTGCGGCAATAGCTCGATTCGCATTCAACTCTGTACTGTCATTTATGCACTTTTGAAACAAATCTACGAGAGAAACCTCATCCGTTAGCTTGAGCCATTATATCGAACATATTCTCGTATAAAGTATACCGTCGTACAAATGTTAGACATATAAAGTGCCAGACATATAAATTTTCACTCGTATTAATGTTGTGTTAAATAAACGCTGACATATAACTTTGTGTCACACAAATTTTGGCGTAGAAAATTAAGAACACAGTTATATATTTTAATTTTTTACCTTTTACTGCGCTACAACAAATTAACCTGTGTCATATTTTACTGTTTGCGTTAATTTTAAGATATAGTGACCATCCTAAGACGGTTGTTTAAAAATATGCGATGGTTAGATTACTATAGAAGTTGTTGGGAAAAATCAGAAGCATAAAGCAAGATGCAAGGAACTGTAAAGCGAAAAATCTGGTTACGTATTCAAAAACGAACGCAGATTGGCAGAGGAAGAAGATTAAAAAATACTTTAATGTGATTTCCAATGCATTGTAATAAGCGTTGTAGCTTAAAAATCAGTATTTATGATTTCATTTCATTTCGGAAAAATAGATGCTCAAAAATTGTTACCAAAAATACTTTTTACTATTAATTATCTTTCAGTCTTCCACATTATCTTTATCAAAATTTTATCTTATATTTTAAAAATACATTTAAATAAATATATAGGTTATAATAAAATTAAGTTATTAAATTCAAAACAAATTCCAATTTTGATATGTATAATATTTAAATTATAACATTTCTCTTGGTATACGTTGCGTCTATTGGATTCGTTACATCATATGTTAGTGCCATTCATTTTCTTTAGAAGTCCGCTAGATGGCAGTACCTACAGATTAGCCAAAAATAATAATAATAAATATTAATTTACAATCTTTCCGCGATGTCTTATATTTGTCAAAAACTGCTGTGCTCTAGGTGTACATATGTATATCGTTTTACTGATATATATTATTAGAATTAAAAAAAAATATTGAAAAAAGTACACTACATGGGCATTATTAAAGCAATACAATAAGGGATTTTCGTATTGAAATATAAATTCTACGAAATCCTTGGCCACAAACAGCCATAATAGCCGCCTGCAGGGCCTAGCAGCAAGCAATTGGCGAAAGTCGATTGCTTTTCTGCTAGTATATGTTTAAGTGACAGTAGAAATAAACTCATTCATTTTTCTACTTGAAAAATATACCTTCAATATCTATTATTCTTAATTTCTTTCTTATTTGAAAGGAAATTAATACCTCACTCTGATGTAATGTTTAAATTTAGTTTCAAATTTATGCACAAAGTAAAAAGGGTTAGGACCGGTTGTGTGATCAGTAGTAAAGTTTTAGTAAGATAACTTTTTAACGCCCGTGGTTAAAATCGGTTGCGGGTTGTTTGAACTTCAAATTTACTATTGTCAAAACATAGATAAAGATGTCTATAGGCGCGACAAAGAATCATAGAATATACTTTATTTTATGCATCATCTATGGATTTTTTCGCCTATGCGTTCGAAATCTGCCACTTTGGTGGTGAATTTTTTTCGTATTATGTGCTAATGTATATTAAACAACGAGATCATCATCGGGCGAACTCTCATCACTAAAATAGCCGTATATTTAATGATTAATTGTCGTATACTGCAACATTCAAAGTATCAATGCGTCAGATGACTTTTGGAACAGCTGTGAAAAGTCCGCCATATTTAACTATCGATTTTCGTTTTTACTATCGGATATCGGAGAGTAAAATGGGCTTACTACGGCATGTACTTTCGAGAAGCAAAATTTTTTTACCAACAATCAAACAATACGTTTTCCCAAATTTTTACGGGTCAATACATATATAGCTACAGTATACATAAAGATTTGTAATATTTCTTTATATACCTATATATTTTTCGAACAAGGATAATTTCTGCGACTCATCGTTTAGGCCATGTAGTGTTCTATAATAGAAATGTCGTCAGTCTGTGCGTGATATTCTTAATACCTTTACGGAATGTCAAATGACAGCTTGGTATTTCCGTAGAATTGATTATCAAGGTTGGAATGGCTCGCTGTAACACATATACATTACAATTGACTTGTTTAATGATGACGAATAACAATTTTTATAACCTTAATATATATCAATTACGAAAATACAATAGAAAAATAATTTTCATTATTTGACGCAATAACCTCAATTTTGAAAGCAAGAAATCTTGTCTTTTTTTATTTTATCATACGACACGGTTAACTGTTAAAGTATGTTTGTTATAAGTTGCAATTGAAAAGGATAGACGAATATATATAAGTATATTACAAATAAACTATTTACAATCTTCTGTGTACACTTTTCTGGGCGAATCTGCCGTGTATATCTGACCTTTCCGGCAGACGTTTCGCCTATTGTAGGGTCCATCATCAGGCCCGATGTGATGGAAAATGAGAGAAAGGTCAATATATACGGCAGATTAACCCATAAAATTGTACACAGATGATTCTGAACGACCGCGAAAACTAACTTTTAAACTATTTATATTGCTACGCTATACTGAAAATTTTAATGTGGTTTGCTAGATCAAATATGTAAACTTGGTAATGGTCCCCATCTTGAACATGCACTTTAGACACACAATAACGGAAAATGTTTGAATAAGATGTGACGGTGTAATGTTAAGGAATCTATTTATCCCTGAGAAGGACAAATTAACTCAATAATTAGGTGTATAAAATAATTTGATTTATGGCCTTAGAGAAAAACTAATTGTCTATCGTAAGGGCTAATTGGGGGAGAGGAAGAGTTAGTGGGTGTTGAAGGAGTTTCTTTTGATTAAATTGGCACATTTTTTTGATGTATAGATTTTTATGTCTTTCTAAGTGATTCATCTAATTTGTTTTAAATGTTAAAGAACTATGTTCTAAAAATTACTTCACTATAAAATTGTGATTTCATTAGAAATTTATCTAATTTATGAGTACCTTATTAAAACTCATATCATCCAAAAATGTATTAATGAATCCTTTGTAAAACTTATATCATCCATAAATCAAGTTTTGCGATAAACGCAAAACAACTACATATTTATGTAGAACTGTATTCATATTATCTTAATTCTATAATTTAAGTGTCTTATTATTAAGTAGTGAATTATTTTAATAATGTACTAGCAACATGCCTTAAATATCACATGATAACAATTCAGATACTATTGTGTAATAATTGAATGTAAAATAAAAGTAAAAAAAATTGAGATATTCACAATTATAATTTATTTCAGGTCACGGGCAGGACCATTTGAATCTCGCAGTGAGGGATGGGGGTGTCTCCCTGACTATGGGACTGTCCAACGGGAAACAGGAGATGCACATCAAGCCGGCCAGGGTGAGGTTCGATGACCACCAGTGGCACAAGGTCACGGTTCATCGGAGGATACAAGAGGTATAAATTTGATTGGATTTTTTATTAGGAAAATGGAAATAGTGAGCACGTGTCACATTCATGCTTTCAACCAATCGCGCCAAGGTAATTGTTATATTAAAATATTATGTAACGAAGATATGCAAATTCCCGATATTTGTTCTCGAAGGTGAGCATTCTAACTATTCAACATTTACCGCATAGCGTCAGTGATTATGATTAGGTTCAATATTTGAACTATTCCAAGCAAAATAATACTCCTAGTTTGGTAATCGTTGACAAAGTTTTAAGGTTTAATTATTATGAAATCAATATAGGGTGAAACTTTCAGTTATTATAACATTAGTTGTAAAATCTCAACCAAATTTTTGGAACCGATAATGCATTGGCATAATTATTATGTTATTATAGTATATAAATATTACTACAGAAATATGATGTTATTAACTTAATTTAAAATAGTGTTAAAAATTTCAATTGTTATTTTTATTATTTTTTATAAGATACCTACTTCAATTGGAGTGAGATAAAATTTATATTATTTAAATTAAACATATCATGAACTATGTTTCCATCCACAAATATTTTAAGTATCTATACAATAATACTCACATAGTTCACTATTGTATTAGACTACGTACGTGGTGATATGAACATGCATGTTATTATAATGCAAAAGTGATATATTATTAGTGTAATGTGTATGCATTGAGGTATTTTACACGTTGTTAAGCCACACATAATTCAAATTGAGACATCTAAAGTTTAAAATTTGATACTTTTATTATGAAAAATATGAATGCATACATCACTATGCAGTTTTGCTCAACTGAGAAAATTGTTTAGATAATAAAACAAGGTGATATATCAGAGCTTAATAAACAAGGTGATAAATCTTAATTAGCAATAACATCTTAATCTTCTTAAATGAGTTTTATTGATTAACTTATTGAGGTTTTAAAAATACTTTTCAAATGTCTAAGAAAGCAGTGAATCCGAATGCTTTCTGCCTGTATTTTTACTGACGTTGTAGGTATATTTTTTAAGAGTATTTCCGGGTCAACTGAAATTAAAGTATCGTGTTATAATTATCTGTAATAAACAAGTGGAAGTATCTAATTAGAGTACAATTCTTAAGTTTTTTTATTCCTCATTGAAAATTTTAAAGGTTACCGAATTTTTATTTGTAATATGTATTTTTTATAAAGCCGCAGTTAATAAAACATTTTTTTAAATTATATAAAAGTATTCTTGAGGCATGGGTTCTTCAGCTTGTTGGAAATTAAGTCGAGCTACTCGTTTTCAACGATGTCAAATAAAAATTTTAACCAAATACCTATTAAATTTGGAATTTATTTTTAGTAGTTAAAAATATTAACATACACATACAATCACGATCATTGCAGTAGGTAGTTATGAGTCACGAATTTTTATCCTAACATCCATCGTATGCTTTTTTCACGTGCATACAAATTAATACTCATCGTTTCTGAAGACTTCCAACCATCGTTTGGAAGTTGGTTCCGTACTACTGAGGATCGTATCTACACCAGAATATTACACCAGATTACTCCACTCAACTAGATTTTAGCGTGCACTGCCTCAGAGACTGGAGTGAAAAAATATCAATATTCAGTCGCTGTATTATCTCAGCGATCTTCTCCTGATTCGTCTGCCTTCGACTTTTCTAAGTAACACAGGTTTTCACGAATCCTCATGGTAATATATTCCAAAGTATCTCATTAGCTGTTTTTAATATCTTGCTCTTCTTTAATATTCATAAACGATGTCCACAGTACACTTAAAGCTCACACCTCTAACAAAACATTTTATTAACGCTTTTAACCTATTCGATTCTTTTTTATGACCTTACCCTGCTTCAAAATGACAATTCACTTATTATTGCTAGTATAAGTACTTTTCGTGCAACGATGCTACCATCACCAATAAGATAGACATTAAAATTTGTTGTTCCTACACTGAAAAATAAACCACCTGGGTCCTAACGAAATAGTAAGCTTTCTCCCAATTTAAAAGAAGTCATAAAAAAGTGGCTCATCAATAATCATTTGTCTTACTTGTAAGCATAAAATGGATTGAAATGTGACACTGATTAGTTTTTATGTTTGATTATCTTAAATGTAATAATTTATATGAATGTACCTGCAGGAAAACGTCTAGCAAGATGTTTTGTGGGTCTAGTTAATTATAAAAAAAAAAAAAAAATTCATGAGCCATTTATTCGACTTGGCCGCAAATTATTAAACCAATTAAGAAAGTTAAGCTAAGTTGCGTAAACTATCTACTTTCTTCTAGAAGCTCGGTTTGGCTTTGCGAGCATTACTTGCATATTATTTTAGTTTCACTTTCTTCTCGACTCCATTCTGCTTTCATCTACGTTCATTCTTTATCTTCCGTTTTCATGTTTCGCTTACGTACACGATTGCTTATTTCAAATATTAATTTGTAGATAACTTCATCAATTCAAAGTTAATTATTATTAATGTTTCACGTTCAACCCCCACATCACAGAGGGTGGGTTAATTGAGATAACTTGACTGAGGGACGTAATATGGAAATGTATTTAGCGCTAGATGCAAATATTTGCAACGCAAATTTGCAAGTGATATTGAGATGAACGTGATTACCTTATCAACACAATTGCTGCGCACCTAGAAATAATTTTGCATTATTAAATGGTTAAAACAATTTAAATATTTTAAATGTTTCATTTCCACCATTTTTCCTTCATGTACTTTCGTGTTTTTGGCTATACTTTCTCAGTATACCGCAGATCTGTCAGTTGTTTTTTCTACTCTGTCGGTCCAATGATCGTCTTCGACCCCCGATGAGATCCACCACAAAAAGCTTCTTCAGTATTTTAATATTTTTTTGTTTATTTATTTGTGATATACACTAGGTAGGTACTATTTACAAAAAAAATCGTTATTATATGATGAAACTTTCCATATACCTTAATCAAAGATAAGATACTTTAGTAAATTTAGTAACAAAATAAATGAGTGAAAGTAAGCTGTGTTTTTATTTGAAATGCAATGTATTATTTTCCTAAAACTGCATTTATATATCTAATTTTTTCGGAATATTATTTGGTTAATATAGCGAAATTGGTATCACAGTACCACAGTTAAGTAATGTTTCTGGTTCGTATACTGGTGGTAACCAAATATTTATTCGATATATATACATATTATCTGTATACCACTCTAATTGATTTATCTAGGTAATTTGTTTATATATTATTTTGTCGTCAAAAATGAGATGATAATTACAACATGTATTCACGTTTTAAAAATGATTCATATTTATGTATAATTAATTATTTGGCTAACTACCGAAAATATTTGTTCTCTTGGCTGTATTTCCACTGTCAAAGCGTTAATCTTCAATTTCCGAAGGGATGTTTTTCCTTTAGTTTTATAAGAGTAAATATTTAGAAACATTTTATTTTCCCCTGTTCCCCGAATCGCGTAACCATAATTAATCTGAAACATGTTTTAAAAATACCGCCCTTCCGCTCCACTCCGCCCCGGGATGCCCTTGACCTTATTAACAAAAGAATTGTCTTTATGACTGTGAAAATATGACTATAAAAATGCCAGCACCTATGAATAAAACTTAATAAAAATGTGTCCCAAATCTTATTTTCCGTCCTTTATTTTATGGCGAATTAAACTTTAATAGTAAAAAATGAGAATTTTTATACTACGAGTACTTACGAGAATAAAAATAAATTCATTTTTGTCATTACTCTCACTTTTAACGTAATCCCTTAAGCGGAAAATCCGCACGTGTGTTTGTGTGTGCTTTCAATTCACGGTAGTCAGGAGACACGAGGGATGCTGACATTTTGCACGGTCGAGTGGTTTACCCCCAAGACGGGCAAAGGACTGTCTGGGAATCTCTCATTATTAAATGGGCCATTTATTCGTTTTACCGCAGTTCGGTGAGTGCAACAGTAGTCGGGAATTAAGGGTGGCGATGATTGGTAAAGGGTTGTGGGGGGTGGAACGATCCAGGTGGGAGTCCGTGCAATGCCGAATTATTCTACTGACGAAATTTTCTGAATTCTACCAGGTCCTGTAACTCGCAATAATCTTAAAATGATTAAATATATTGAAGCCGTCTGGCAAAACATTATATGGACCGTTGTGGGTGTACTTTGATGTGTTGTCTTGCTAGCAGCAATACAGAGTACCAATACTACTGGCGTTTGTAGCATAACGTAATTAAGGATGCTGTGAATATTCGCTGATTCATCGATCGTGAAAAGCGTTATTAATGTTATCCATCGAGTAACATTAATCGAAACTTAATTAGAAGTGATGGATCAGTCCGTTCTTTCTGTTTGCTAGTTGGAATATTTATCAAATTAGTGAACAGCATAAATAACATATTTATTGATCTCGATGTAAACAAACCTTTCTCAAAATGTATGCGGAATCGTATCCGGCATTGATTAAAAATTCAAAGTGTACAATAAAACTACAACTGGGACTGTTACGTGGCCCTAGCTCCGTCAATTATTCTGTCATATTTAATGAAAGTAATGTAAAATTCATTCAATAATACGAGTGTATATTTATTTTGTCGACAGATGATATCCATTTATTTTTCAGTTGAGCGATATTTTATTTATCGACATTGAAAAACGTGTATTTTAAATAATATATCTTGATATTATCTATTATCTTCAACTCTGGAGACCAGCAAGTTTGCTTACTTTGGCTTATTTATATACATAATTACCATTACGTTATTTCGTGATAACGGAAATAAAACGAGATAATGATTCTTAAAATATATTTTTGCGTCTTCCACATTCAATGATACAGCGATCTCATTTCTGCATTCAATCTACCTTTTTACTTCAAATGTATTGTTTATAAAATCAAATCATCATTATCGTCAGCCTTTGCCAAACTGCAAAACAGTTTTACGGCAAGGATTGTTTTTCGCATAATACTGTAACAAAGGAGAACTATGTAATGTTAAAATATAATTTGACGTGCTTTCTGGCCTTGTAGTGATCCAGTGGTTGGGGGGTTCGAGCCGCGTATGCCAGAAATCCACCAAGATTGTATTTTATGTTTGTTTTGAATGACACCTTTTTGCATGATATTAACTGAATCATTATACATCTATTGATCTATTGATTTACAAGATATGGAGATCAATTTGATATCCCAAAACTAAAATATACCGCAACACAAAATCAATATATTTATCAAGGCATCAAATTTTTTAACAATCTCCCCATCACAATCAGAAAAATTACGGACTATCATAAATTTGTAACTAAAGTAAAAAAATATGTACACAGACTAACTGAAACATAAATTAACTCGTATATACTCCTTCTCCATACACGAGTCTTATTCTCATAGAGAAGAAACAAATGGTATTATATTTTTAATATTAATAAAAAAATATAGTTTATTGAAAAATTTTGGTAAAATTCGAAAATAAGATAAAGTTATTTTTAAGTAAATACATAAAGATAGTTGTAAAATATGATATATCTTTATCAACGCAAAGATCAAATCAATCGTAAACTCTTAATGAAATTTTGACGTGTTATTCAATACGTCAAAATGAAAGACAAGGAGATGGAATGACGTCGTACCCACCCTTAAACATTTATTAATCGAATTATTAATGTATATAGTTACCTATATTTTAATATTTCATCCCTCTGTAGTGGTGTAAATTTATCTTCATTAGAGGAGCAATCGATACTCGCCTGGGGTGAGGAATCGGGGATGTTGGGGAAGGGGGTTGGTCTCTTAAAATAGTAAAACACCGGATCTGAACCCTCATCCTTCCGTTTCCTGTGTATAGGTTAAGGGTGGTTTGATAGGAGGTTATTAGGTAGTCCAAAAATTTGTGATATTATCATATTTAAATCATCAATCACAAAATCGTAATTGATTGATTTTATTTGAAATTTTGATTTTTTACGAAACATTAAAAGCTTCAATTCAAATTCAAATTCAATATTTACCTATACATTTCATAACTTGGCAGCAATATCCCCATACTTTACTGTACAGTGTACTTCTTTCTTACACACATACACAAAAATACTACGTTTATATTAAAGTTTATTTAAACGAGTATGATTTAATTTTATTTATTATGTTTATCCACATTAAAGGCTCACCTGATGTTAGATTATAGTTAATGTGTTCTGTGGGAATATTTAAAAAGGCTGCTAGGCTATTTAAAAAATACCGGGATTATGAGGGATCATTAAAACTTTATTTATTTAATACTTCAATACATTCAACATTTCATGTATTCCCTGCCGCCCACCTCTCTAGATTAGAGTCGGTATCGAGATGGCCAGTGTTTTCTCTGTATCATTTACATTTGTTCTGTTGTATAATTTGCAATGCGTTGGTTACAGTGGCTCAAGCAATTATTAAAAACTATTAATATTTTTAAAAAAATTTGAAAAATAGAGTAAATATAACAGTTACAAAAACGTTGAACATGATAAGTAAAAAAATAATTAGTAAATTCATGGATACATTAGACACAAAAACTCTAACAATATTAATGTAGCTACATAGTGTAAACACTTATTCACCTGATAATATGGATCAAGAGTAGCTCCAAACACTCTCGACCCACCTCTATTACCCATTAGGTTATTCTTCCGCAGTTTTTGGTTTTGTGAAATATTCTAATAATGATTGCATACATTTGGTACCTATATGGTTTTTTGCACATTACTCTTATCATCGCTTTCTGTGCTCGGACTTATGGTTCTATTATGGTTTTAACAGCACCGCCCTCCAGCCTACTATGCCATATCTTATTAAATAATGACAAAAAACATACTAGACTGTTTTAGTTAATGAAGGTCTTAAATATATCAAATTAACTAGTTGAATAGTAATGAGATATCATGCAACTGGTGTCAAAAATTTACGGATGCCGGGTGTGTTTTTGTCAAAATTACTAGTCGTAAATTAGTAGCAGAAGGCTAATTGACACAAGTTTATTTCTATGAAACACCAATAGAAGTAATGCAGCATAACTAACTTATTTTCGCCCCTGCAGGTATTACATAAAATATCATTTTTGGGCGATAATGCGTGTGTTACGATTGAATGTTATGATTCTATATTAAAGATCAGAAGTGCCCTTTGGTAGCCCCAATAAATTACACCCAGAACTCACCTATTCTTTTGACTAAAACGCGAAGTGTGTGTGTGAATGTATGCTTGTGTCTGGCCAGAGCAGGTTGAACCAGAAATACTACTGACAGTTGACAGACGTTTATTGATGATCGTTCTACAATCATATTTTTATCAGAAAGTTTAAAATAGAACGATAGAAATAGAGTAAATTTTGGAATATATTATAGGAGGTACACGATTGAACTGTAATTCATAAGTTCAAAAAGTACTTGATGCGGGAATAGGTGTACACGTTCCTATCGAATGCATTGTTTTCCCTCACTAAAAATTAATTCATGCTTACCAAAAATGAAAACATTGGTATTCTATGTAGAAGTAATATAATATTACGCGTTATTTTTTATGTTACCACTTTATTTGTACAATGTAGGTACTTGTAAATAAATATCAATGTAAGAATCTGTATACATATTACACAATGCACACATCGGTTTGCTCTTCTAAAAAATTAATAACACTTTTATTAGGTACTACCCGCAGACCACCAAGTACACTGGTGGTCTGCGGATACTACTGATAAGTTTTGATAGTATTATGTTTCTAATTTATGTTATTTTATGATGGTTCAATGATTTTTTGTGAGACTGGGAATTCCACGATTATTTTGTAAATTGAGTTAAAACATTTTATTTTATTCCACTATATTTTATTATATTTAACGTTTGAACGTGTTCGGGAACATCTTCCCATTATCAATAATACAATTTAACTAAAATTAAAAACATTTTCAGACAGTAATTAAGGGTGTGTCTGGTGGTAAGGGAGGTGGAGGTGGGGGTGTAGAGAGAGGATGTAATGGGCGGTATTTGGATGTTTATTATTTTCTTATTACTATTATTAAATTTCTAAATTCTCTATAATGTCTATCTTTCGTCCTTTGACGAGCAACTATTTAAATGTTCTAAATTATTATTATCAAAATAATTGCTCTCCATTCTTGCATGTTCAGCAATTTTTGATGTAGACTGACGTTTTTAATTATTTTTTTTATGTTCTTCTAATCTTTTTCCTATTCGCTTTGTTCGATATCAAATGCGTCACAATCCTTTCAACCCAACTTGTAAAATCTGATTAATTGTTTTTTTGATAAAATGGGGGAATGTTCCCGAAAACGTTCTAACGTTAAAAATAATAAAGTACAGTGAAATAAAACAAAGTGTTTCAGCTCAATTTACAAAATTAAATAAAAATGTGTTGACGGTAGTTTGTTTTACTATAACATGGTTAAAATAAATCTGTGACCTTTATTCAATTCCAAAATGCTGATTGAGACGGCTACAATTAGAAGTATATGCAGTAAAAAGTATACAGATGCGAGCATTTGCAAATGGTGAAAGAGAAGAGGAGAAGTGCTGCAGGGGTCGGCTTCCCAACAGCTGCCGGCGCATATTATTCGGTAGGTACCGGTGTGGTTTTGCGGCTGATAAGACTCTAGTATATGCAGGATGCGCTCAGAGGCCGTCGGCGGTGTTACTAATTGAGGAGGCGATAAACCTCCACATTTTGTATAAAGTATTATATTAATGCATATCGATCTTTCAAATAATAATATAGGAAATTTACTCATAAATTCTAAGGACAAAGATGATAAATTTAACAATTCTGGTGTCTATAAACTTAGTTGCAAGGATCGTGCTGCATTTTATATTGGAAAAACGGGTAGAAATTTTAATATAAGAGTAAAGGAGCATTTGAGATATTTGAACAATAGTGGGTTTTCAGAATTTCTAATCATTTGAAAGAAAATGGTCATGGTTTTGATAAAAAAATAGGATTGTCAATTTTGCATGTAAACGGTGTTGGTCATAAATTAAATAATTTATAATTGTTGTAGATAAATAAAACGCATAAAACTAATCAAAAAATTATAAACAAGTAATTAAATTTAACTACGGGTCCCATTCTAAATTTTTTTCCTAAAAATTATTAGTGTAAATTTGTATTAAGTACCAATTTGAGTTAGGTACTAAATTAATTATTAAAATTTTAAAAATAGATGTAAAGAAACAACATATTTTAATTAGTATTGACATCCTGAAAAAGAAAATGGTATTTTTCGAAACCTGTAGATGTATTTAAACTCAATAAGTGGTTAATAAAACAAAGTTAACAAATAAAAATAATTTAGTTATTATTCGAATGACTCTCACCCGTTTAAAAACTGATTTTACGGAAACCAGTGATATCTCGCTAAATTTACAGCGAAGAAATCATTGTATGTTCGCCAGGGTAGCCAATATACCAATATTGACTTGGTAAGAGTGATTCCATAATTGCGTTTTGTGTTTAATCTTTGGCTTCCCACTCGGTCCCCTGTGGGAGAAGGAGGTGTGCAAGAAAGTACAAACACTACCCCAAGTATTCAACTCTCAAACTTCCGCATTGTATTTTCTTCATTTCTATACTAATAATAGCTTCTCCGTGCTAAGAATTTTCAGAGTAATAATTTAATTTAAAGAAAATAATTTTATGACTAATAAAAATATTTTGTTACAGATATCTCCGATCACCAGCTTTTGCAGGGTGAGTACACTTTAATATACCCTAATATTTCATTTTTGTGAGTTTCTTTAATGCCATCAATTGTGATTTATGGTGTTTTTTTCTGATAAAATTATACTGAATAAATCGTGCGACCAGCAGCATGTATGGCTTGGATGAGATTAAAAATTAAAAAAATTTAAAAAAATGCAATTTTAAAGATTTGAAATAAAATTTATTATTAAGGGAAACACATTCTTATTGTGAAGTTGTAATTATACAGAACATAGTTCTGTGATGTTTTAAATACTAATTAAATGTATTAATTATAAACAATATAGATGGCTTTCAAATAATGGAACGACAGATGTATTAATTTGAAAAAGTGTAAATTTTCGAACCTATAGGTTCGAAAATTTATCGTCAAAAATACTGGCGCTATAATACACCTTCCCCGGATTGGAAAAAGAGATCCAGGATTGAATCCCGGTAGCGCGACAACAGTATTTTTCGATAAAATTGATTTTATATTTGTCTTTATAATTAATTGATGTAACCTGTTATGCGTTCACCCGGTACAAACTTTACCTAGTTAACGTTAGCGACTTGAGTAAGAGAAACGAATCTGTTCTACGGCAGAGAAGCCACTCCAAGAGACGGGTTGGAAGTGACGTAAGCCTTACCGATTGGCTTTATTTTCATCTGAAAAAATTATTAAGTGCTGTCAAGGACACATTAACATCAAACATTATTAAGAGCGCAGATCTCACATAGAATCTGTAATGCCTCATAGCGTGTGTAATCGGGTTGCAGTCACATGTTTTATTCTCAGTGCGGCCAGGGTAGGTCTGCTTCAGTCAGCCGCGCGCCACCTGCTCGCCCTTAGTTATGTACCTAAAGGAATATTATCCGTTTCTTGTGGACACGTGTTTTTTGTAAATAAACGCCGTGAAAGGTCAACAAAAATTGCGTCTCTCTGTCAACAGTATTTTTAGAAGAAAAATGTATTTTTAGATAGATTGATAGATTTAAAATATGACTCTTAGAAAGCTTCAGTTAGATAGTAGCCGCTGTACGGTCATGGCCAGTGTTTCCGGAATTGATAGAATAATAAAAAACTTATATTAAATTAAAAATCATTTGAGGTGGATTGTTATTAAGGAAATTGAAAAATATTTAGTTTAGTTTAATATTTAGCTCTTGTTGAATTTGTAAACTTTCGCACTCCTCAATTGATTTAATATATTTTTTTTTAAACTCTATCTAATTATTTCACGGGCAAAAAATAATAGTTAAATGCATAATAAATTGAACGAGGAAAAGTTAAAAACACTTTTTTTTCCCTCCCGTGAGGTGAAGAAATGTTTTTAGATTAAATAAGTAGGTTTATTTTCTTTCTTCTTTTAATAATTCTTACGATATTTAAGCTCTTCATAAATCAGAAAGTCTAACGAATATATATCATCGAAGTCATCTTTATTACTTGAATGATAGATTCGTGTCAATAATTTATTTATTCTTAATCAAGTGCATACATTACGTATACATATATTATTCCAAATACATATTCAACTTTGCTATAGATTGTTAAAGACGCTCACCTTTTTGGAGACTATTTTACGAAGTATATTTTTCATAGATGAAATCAAAGAAACATCTAAAATATGAATAAAAGTTCGAAGTCCCTTCCGAAAACAAATAAAATATGAGAACGAATGAGTATTTATAACATATGGACGCTTAGACATAATGGTTCAGATTTTCCGCTATTTTATAGGATTTGTAGATAAATGAGCCGATTATCGGGCGATTGGATTTGATTTCATTCAATTTTCGTTTTGTTGGATTCGTTCTCAGTATAAAATAATAACCACCGATAAGAAAGGGCGAACGTTTTCGATTAACTATAACTTATGTAATATATTTTTTTAATACTTTTCAGTAATAAAATGGTTCGTATATACATATATTTGTAGGTATTCTTTATTTTGTGAAATTTGACAATACAAATATATTAATAATTTATTGTTGCTCTGGCTACTACGTTACTGACTATATTGTTATTTGTTTGATTTTTCATTTAATATAAGTACATATTTAAATATTTTTTCCACCAAAGTCCAGGAGCGACTTTAAATAATTCTAATTGAGGAAAACTACGAAAGCTTACAAAGCCGTTCAGTTTCAGAAAGTGTATGAATGGATAAGAAGCGAAATACACATGTTAGAAATGTTCCACCTACCACCCCTACCCTAGCCTGCCCTACACCTTTGGGAGTACGTCGTGACGATACCTTCTGGTCCATCGTAAACTTTCGACGACATTCAGGCCTATTCTCAAAATTGCAATATTGGAATGAAGGTGATTGTTACACCAACCCTCAAAAATAGTGTTATATTTTGAATGAGAGAGAGGGAGAGAGAGTGAGGGAGTGAGGGAGATAAACATATCATAATCTGTCAAAACTATCTGTCTATTTTTGAGGGTTGGTGTAACAATCACCTTCATTTCAATATTGCAATTTTGAGAATAGGCCTGAATATCATATGTTACGTACTTTTCTTTGATTTTTTTACATTTATGGAGGTAGATGTGCAAAAAAATCAAAGCAAAGTCGCGATGTTGGACATTCATTTGTGGGAAAACGATGCGATGACGGCATATTTCAACAAAAACATAATTGTACTTTTCAGATTTGGTCAGACAGACTGAATAAAACTAATAACCTTCAATACACACATTTCAGCAGTGGATAAGATTGTTAATGCTCAGTCTCAGTCGTGCTCAATATAAACTTTAATCATTTTATAAGATACCAACGGACGGTTAAGCCTTCGCTTTATGTTTAGTGTATACACAGTATTCAAAGAAAATTAAATAGATTTAGATTTCTTATATTTACTTATATTGAATTCTTAAATGAAAATATATATAAACTTTGAATAATAAAGGTATTTAATGTATCGTATAATTTAACTTATCGATGGACAATTATTTTAAAAGTAATTATACTTTAAATATGAGTTAAATATATTAATTATAAAGATATACATATAAAATCAATTTTATCGAAAAATACTGTTGTTGCGCTACCCGGATTCGAACCTGGATCTCTTCCCTAACCGGGGGAGGTGCTTTATCCAACTAAGCTACAGCGGCATTATTTTTAGCGACAATTTTTCGACCCTATATGTTACCTTTAAATGGAACGATTAAATGTATTGATTTCAAAAAGGTAACATATAGGGTCGAAAAATTGTCGCTAAAAATAATGCCGCTGTAGCTTAGTTGGATAAAGCACCTCCCCCGGTTAGGGAAGAGATCCAGGTTCGAATCCCGGTAGCGCAACAACAATATTTTTCGATAAAATTGATTTTATATGTATATCTTTATAATTATTATATTTAATTCATATTTAAAATATCACAGACCTATGTTCTGAATAATTACAACTTCACAATAAGAATGTGTTCTAAAAAAAAAAAAAATTATACTTTAAATGATATCGCAATTTTTATCATCCTACTGGAACATCGAAATAATATTTATTTGTATCCCTTTTTATTTCAATACAATATGAATATATAGAATCATGTACTACATACCTTTTTTCTTTAACTATTTATTTTTGTTATATAGTTTTATATTAAATATTTTTGGTACATGGGGATTAAACAGTAAGTTGGACCAAAATATGTACTATTGTCTTCCTTGCATTCAATTCGGTATTAAAATTGAAATAGCTTATAATACGCTTTTTTCATCAAATACTACAACTGTAAATATTATATTAACCATGTTTAGAATAGATACTTGTCTGCTTTTTGAATAATTGATACACCAAAGAAGAGCACAAATATAAGAGGAAAAAATTTTCCATTTTTGTGTTGTTAAGATTCCTTAATAAAAAATGTTTAGATGTGTAGAATTGCTTGAACGTCTAATTGGTCTCTCAATAATATAATGAAATAAAAAATATATAAATTGTATTGCTACATAAAAATTTCGAATGCAAATTCGGCGACAAACATTTTCTCTCGAAACATTTTTCAAAAAATGTACAAAATATTTTTATAAGTTTTAACGTTGTTACTGTTACCGGCGCTTCTCACAATTGCACGGAACTAATTTGTTTAATTCCCAAGAGGGTGAAAAAATTAAATTCTTTTCCGCGCTCAGTATCCTCGGCACGTCCGCGAGGCTTCATTCATTTATTTAAAACCTTTTTTTTTTCATTTATGAAATTAAATGTTCAAGTATATTTACATTTCTTCCCTGACTCCAGTTTGTTACCGATGAAGAATGTTTCCGAAATTGAGAATATTCAAAACACATAACACGAAAATAAATTCACAAGACATTAAATTTTATTTAAGGTAATTATAACACAAGCATTTTAAATTTTCATTGGAATTAAAGCCGGCACAATACTTTAAATTTCATGGAACATACATTGATAAATCTTTTATGAAGTGTTAAAAATCTACCAAATATTTCTGTTTTTATATTACTTTTTACTCGTTTTTCATTATGACGGTTTTATTTGGTGTTTAAAAAAATTCTTCTGTTACAGGCTTAAGAATTAGTGTGCCGATATATTAATATCGAATTTGATGCAGTCCAGTTTAGATTTCAATTCGTTTTGAATTAATTCATTTATGAATTAAAGGAGACCCTCAGCATACAACCCCTACTTCTAGATATGTTGATTTGACATAGATTCAGGAAGATGGTCGAAATGTAGCCTCAGACTGAGGGGATAAACAGTAACAGGACAAATTAACATTATCAAACACTGAAGCAGTGCAAGACACGGGAAGACGGAGTCACCTTGTCAAGATTTCTCTGACCCGACCCTTCTGGGATAATGGGATGAAAGTGAATGAGTTTTTCTTTTTTTACATTTTAATGTATCGAAAATAAGTTTAAAATGTCCACAATTTCGTTGCATTAGAAAAATTATCTAAAATAAATTAATCGACTAAATGACTAGAAATTTATGAAAAATTATATTTATCGAGAAAATATTTGTTTACTACCGGGATTTTTTCTGTTTTATTTTTAGTTTTTAATTCACACATTTTTCTAGTTGATTAATTTAATCTGATTTAAAAATACCACAGACCATAAAATATATAATATAAAGATGAACTAACGCAAATTCTTTGTTCCAATATTTTCATTTTGGTGTCACCTACGTGATCATTTTGGTACCACTTATGCAATCAAATAGCTTCGCGACTTTATTTTTTAGTGTTACTTGATTGGAACGAAATTTTAAACGTTGACAATATTATATGCATTAGTGTAAAAAATACATCTTGTTTACACAAATATTTAATTTTCGAAGAGAAGAAATTTGCATAAATGTTTCATAAGCTATCGGATTTATGTTTCCACTAAGATTGTGTGTAGAATGTCCCTCGTCCCGCAACCAATGTTCCAAACTCCTTTTCTATATGTACACTTTATTTCATGTCTATTGATTTACTGGTATGTGCACAAACCTATGTTCTGAAATTGTATATTTACAACAAAAATGTATTTTCATTTAAAAAAATCATTCTTTGTATATATATATATATATGTATACATATATCTTGTTGTAATATATGTATATACATCAAAGAATAAATAAATATTTAAAAGTTGGCCATTTACCCTTCTTAGTTTAATTTTTTTTACGAAAATGGCGCTATAAAAATTATCCAATATTATTATTATTATAAAAAGGACCATAAAAGTATGTAGATTGAATTAAGTCGTTTTTTATAAAATTTATTTAATTACTGACATTCCAGAGCGCGGTACTAGAAGTCATTTTAAAAGTAATTTACGTGATCGCTGACAACTAATTGATATTCGAAGGAGTGTTCCACAAATGTGATTAATTCGTCTATTTTTTAAATTCCCATTCGTTTAGTTTTTTTAATTTCCCCGAAGCGCGGCACAAAGCCAGAGGATCGGATACAAATAAAGGATAATAGATCGCGGAGGCTGCGTGACAGAATAACCGCTGACGGATGAGCGCGGAAATACCGCCCTGTGGGGGAGGATTCTCGCTTTGAAAGTCAAATTAGAGCCAGCCAATCCGACACCCCTCGCTTACAGTGACGCGAGTCATCTGTATGAATGGTAAAACATTTGCCAAAAGACTAAAAAACAAAATTAATTATTAAGTATTTTCTACGTTTTAACCGTTCACGTATAGGAGGAGAGGAGGGCAGAATCACCACAGGTCATAGGTGGGCTACCATCAGTGGCGTACAGTAGCACAAACTTACAGACGATGCTTAATAACTATACAATAGGTAAAAATGTTAGAAAAATTATTCTAATTTTCAGAACAATTCTATTAATTTAAATTTAGAATATAATTGTAAATTTATTACTTTTAAAGTGGCAAGTTCTTTTATTACTCGGTACCGTACTCTGCTTTTGATTTTGCTTAAAATATTATCTACAATTTCTCCTTCGGTAAATGGATTTAAAATGTTTCATTACAAGTTGACACAATGATGTTGGACTTGGTTGGAATACACCTTGAAAATAAAACTTTTAGTTTATTTTCAGTTTGTAAATCAAATATAGAAATATGTAAAAGGTATCATCGCACACAGTTTTCAGTGAGGATTTAATCCCTTTTGAAGACAACTAAATTGAGCGGAAATTGTTTGAAAAATGCAGAAAATATAGATTCAATTAGAAAATATTTAGTTCAGTATGATTGTCATACGACTTGAATAGACAACTTAAATGAATAACGAACTTTTGTGCTGGTAAATTGCCTACTAGCATCAACATGAATGATTTGCAATTTTTCTGAATAACCCACGGCTAAACATAAGTCGTATAGATAAGGCTACGTTAATCCTGGTAATAAAGGCCTGACATTTACAAGGTCTTTTCACAAAATAAGTATAATTTAATTTATTTTTTATTTCTCAGATTTAGTAATACACAGCTTTTTTGATTGTATACAGTGCACCTATATGGACAGAGGATTATCTCAACTATTACACGGTGGTAATTGACTGCCACCCAGCAAATTGACTCGACCACCACTCCATGTATTGGGGTTCTTCTTAAGCTTAATCGGTTGTAATTGAAACTCCTTATGATACAACGTAATACACAGGACTGACTGCCACAGAATATTGTGCGTATTTGATCAACACTATTACTCAGAAGAATTGCCTCTATTAGAGCGCGGAGTTTAAACAGTGGATCGTGAATACCTATCCAATTCTTGCTGTCCAATGCGCAGTCGCAGAGACTTTAAAATAAATACGAAACCACTTTAACAGTCGTACAACACCAGAACTATTTGGTATAAAATTACTAAACCCGAGTGCTTACGTACAATGTCAGTTTATACTTAGTTATCAAAGATATCAGATTTTATTACAGTACGACGTCCGCAGTACGAGTCATCTTAAAAAATATTTAAGCGTCATTTTTTATTAAAAACTGATTTAACGCAGTTACTCTAATTTTGACTAAATAATAATTCATGTTTAAAATTTATACGGTGATACTTTAAAAATATTAAATTTAATCAAAATTTATTGTACTCGGTTTTATTACGTAATAAAAAATATATTAACTAAACGTTATTTTCTCGACTCGCTATTATTTTTCGATGACCCTACATTAAAAGCTTCATAATTAACCAGCAAACTACTCGAGAACAGCCCTCCACAAATAATGGACGAAGGATCTATTTATACCGTAGACTACCTGATTAAACTATTCAACTGGATGCAGTCTCCCTTTGAAAATACAGACAGGTTTAGGTTGTAGCCACCCTTATCCAAATGAAACGTGAAGGTGACTATAGGAAACCACCCACAAATTAATTATTTAAAAGGTAGAAAAGCTGGTATTACGCTACGTTGGTAGGTTATTAGTTATTGTGAACACGCATAATGACACTTAAATAGCGCAACATTTCACTTGCAATATGGCTCAGTTGTTCAATTCTATAAAAAAATATATAAAATATCATTAATTGATATGGCGGTTACTTTGTGGTGTAACATGATTATTTTAATTTTCACGGCTAAACTTTGTACTACACACACGTTGGGTTATTGTCACTACTATAGTTTCGAGAGGTACAGTCCCTCTCATCATCAGATGATAATTGCACTCTCGAAACAAAAGTAGTGGCAATAACCCAACGTGTGTGTAGTACAAAATTAAAATAATACGTTTTACATGTTGGTCTTAAATAAAATAATTTATAATTGTTAGCAATAAGTAAAGCGTGTAAAACTCACCAAAATATAAATAACCAACTAAATTCATATAAGTCTATCCTTAAAAAAGGTTCCAATAATTTTGAATCTTTAAATCAACTTCCACATCTTTCATCATCGTAATAATTTAAGTTAGGTACTAGATATATTTTTTAAATATTTTATTTTTATTTGAATTTGATAATATTTTTACACATTATTTTAGTTAGTTTTTTCATCCAGATGAAGCAAAATTTTTTTTTCCGAAATCGGTTGAATATAAATAACTCACAGTGGTTTATAAAACAATGTTAATATTTAAAAAAATGTAATTAATTGAAAACGATGTGTCGATTCTAATTGGGCTTATTTTGATTAATATAGTTAATTATTAACTAAGTAAAATAAAATAATATTTTTGATTTTTACTTATTTAATTTCATTGTACAAACTTATTACCTTCTGCACCTGCATCTAAATAGATAATTATTAGTTTTAATTATCCGCTTTGTTGCATCATATATTTTATAAGTTGTTTACATCATTGTTTCTATAAGTACCTACGTTAACAACATTCACATATCACACAGTATTATCATCATCATTTTCACACATCATCACTTACGATTGAGATGCATTATCATGTCCCGTTTGATCAGATACCCACCCGTCACGCAATCAAAACCTGTAAATCATCTTTACTCTAATTATGATCGATTGCTTCATATCTGTCACATTGGTTTCCGTGGGTTTTACCACGGTTAGAATGTATAATTTCCCATTTGTTCAGATTGAATGTAATAGATGATAGTCCATGGTGAGTGTGATGCGGAGAAGGAGACCCTCGAACGTGTACGTTTTGCTTATCAATTGCGAATCCCTTTTTTTTACAGTGATCACATCAATAGTAAATTTCAACTCCCGGTTAACATCTGTCATCTGTCATTTTTCTCTCAACTCGCCACATTTGATCTCTATAATATCTTAACTTATGTACGAGAATGTTTTTGACTTTCTAGATCATATTCGCTGTAATAATATTGTACGTATATTATAAAATGTGGTTTGAGCTTGATTAATGGCACAAATCACTATTGAAGAGTGGATTACCTGAATAAAAAAAGAATAAGAATTCATAGTTTGTATTATAAACGTGGTCTAATAACTACAGAAAAAAAATCATTATACTTTTCTAGACAATGAGGTAAAATACGAGTATAGCATTAATTCTTACGTCCATCTATCGTATTATGATGTTATATTTGCATGGAAAGCTCACCATCTGAACCAAGGCAGAATCCGCTTCACACACGGATGATTTCGTCTTGATCATCAAATCACTCTATATTATTAGCATATTTACAACACTGTAATCTACTAATCAAAGCGTCAGTCATCCGGCGATCTAGAATACTGTTGATAATTTGAAGATGTTCTACATTGGTATGGATCCGGAATGTTATTGAAATGTTTTGGAATTAAGCGACATTGTTGGCGAGAGATTGGTAGAGAACCAATATATACATACATTTGCAAGTACAATTAGTATTACAAGTGTTGTATGT
This sequence comes from Eubasilissa splendida, assembly GCA_031772225.1. Taxonomy (NCBI): domain Eukaryota; kingdom Metazoa; phylum Arthropoda; class Insecta; order Trichoptera; family Phryganeidae; genus Eubasilissa; species Eubasilissa splendida. The sequence goes on along the minus strand of CM062861.1, from coordinate 28,366,517 downwards.
GTAAACATCGCGAAAGACGGAATGAAATTTTAGTACATTTCTTTTAGACACTGAAAAATTAAATTTATTAGAAAACGTTTGCTTAGCACTGTCCTTTGTGCAGGTAGGTACTAGGAAGTATAATTTTTGACAACAAATTTTTAGATAGATATCGTGTTGGCACTGAATTTACAAAAAAATAAATATGTACCGAAATGTGAAAGAACATATTTTCATTTTCGAACATTCGAGTGTTGTGACTTTTCGAACGTGTGAAATAAAAAATCAAAGTGCATCAATTTTAATCAAATCAATTATCAAAGTACTACCTATATTCTAAAATTGCACCTTCATATGTGAATCAATTAAAAATTAAATATATAGTTACCATGGTTACAAGTATGACTTATTTGTTTCATCAATTTTTCGTTACATATTTTTTTGTGTTTATTCCAGTACGAAATTTATAAGATAATTTATATATTTTTTAACAACATTAGCTAATATTTGATTACATTATATTTGTTTTTAAATAGTCTTAAATATTTTTTTTACATAACGTTGTGGTTTGTTTATTTATATACTATAAATTATTTTGTCCATTAATTTTGACGTAAGGGACTTAAAGAATACTTTAGGGACTTAGAGAAGAGGGTTACCTCTCTGTACTCCTGCGGTCTATGTCCATTTACCACACGTTTTATAAGAGGCTTATAGTCTGAAACGGGATCAAAGGTTGTTTGTTGTCATTTGCGAATCAGTACAATACGTGAACATCATTATTATTATTGGAAACTATTCAATTCTAAGTTACAATAAACGACAAAGCTTTTAAGTTTATCTCTTATAATGATCTACATATTAAATTTATGTTATCGGTTTTATTGTTTAATTCATTTCGTAATTATAAACTTTATAATGCTAGTTCTAAAGGTCTAATTTAGAGTCACATATTTCTTGACATTTCGAGATGTTTAATACAAATTTATAATTTGTAAGCTGTCAAAGTGTAAGAATTTATTTGATTAGAGTGCGACTTTACATGTTATGTAAATTAAAGACATGTACATAAAATAAAACTACATCATAAAAATAATTGATAAATAATGGTACCGTATTTATTTTTACACTGCTAAATATTTTATTGTTTTTTCACTTTTAAATTAGCAATAAAGCAACCCATCTAAAAAAATGTGAATCTTAAGTCTGTTCAGCATTTATAATATTATTTTATTAGTCTTATACTATATAGGGCATTCGTAGGAAATCATAGAATCATATCGGTTTACTTCAGTCATTCAAGATAATAGCTCTTCTATTCTTTACTAAGCCGCTTAAATTTCAGTAGGTTTCCATCAACTGAAGCGCTGTACTGTAGCGCTGCACGGCACGGTTTTAAATCGGTGAAATGTGGTATTTTTGTAAATAACTAATTAATTAATAGAGTTGCGTACATGTATCTGTATCCTTGTCACATCAATATTCTTGAATTATGAAAATTGACTAAATTGATAGACTTGGTAGATGAGTCTCGAACCGTCGACTCACCGCGTATGGTGATTAATGTTATTACTGTTATTAGTCAACTCTAGTGTATACCTGCTACAGGCAGAGAGCAAATATGATTTTGATATGTAATCTTCATCATTTTCACAATTTTCAAGACCATTGCATTTAAATGCGAGTATACTTCTTTTAATTTCTTCCAAATCGGTATTGTAGTTTATTAATCTAATTTAGCTAAGCTGTTGGTGTTGGGGCCTCCCAAAATTGATTTACCATATTCGTGGTGTTCATACCAAGATATTTATTTTTCACCGGCCATCTCTACTACTAATAAAGGCTGTTTTTTTTTTTTGAGGAACTTTAAAATGAAATAAAACATGGTATTATTAAAAAGATAATTTTATCCCATTAGTGTTTAAATATGATTTCGCACATATAGGCGCAATCCGGAAGTCCAATTTTCGACTTTTGCTTTTTTGGAGCAGCTGGGGACGTATATCGGCAATAACGCGACGAATGTTGGCTTCCAAGTCGTCTATTGTCTCTGGTTTTCAATAAATTGATTGTGGCGCGCGCTATGTGGCATGTTGCGCCGTCTTGTTAAAACCACAGCTCTTCCACAATAATGTCATTTAATTGGGGAACGAAAAAGTCAGTTATCATGGATCTATAGCACTGTCGATGACGAATCGGCTCATTCGGGTTCTTCTGAACACTACGCTTCACTGCAGCAACAGCTTCGGTGCGCACTATACGATGTCTATGCGAATGCGTATTATCAATTAGAGTATGCGTGGTGCGAAAACGATCCGAGGTTATTCGAATTACTTGCTCGGATGGACGATTATGTTGATGGTTATTAAAGAGAACACATTATTATTGTGAATTAGCAATTATTCAGAACATAGTCTGTGATATTTTAATTACTAATTAAATGTTTTAATTAGAAAGATATACATATAAAATCAATTATGAATACGATAGATGTATTATTTTGAAAAGTTTTACATATAGGTTCAAAAATTTGTCGTCAAAGTACTGCGTGCTGTAGCATAATCGGTTAATGCACGTTCCCCGGATTGGAAGAGATTCAGGTTCGAATACCGGTAGCAACAAGAATATTTTTCTATAAAATAGATTTAATACGTTTAATTAGTATTTAAAATTTTAGGTATTCGAGATACCGAGGATGATAAAATAGCATACGGAGACTTTTAGAACAAAATTTAATAGTTGGAGTGACGTGGATATTTAATAAAGATATCTGAATGTGATTTTTTGGTACTTCCATCACGAATAATTTGGCTTAATATTATGAAAGTTGAATTTTCCTTTTAGTTTATCTCATCAGTTTAATTTAGTTATTTTCTTATATAATATACCGCTCATTATTTAAAATTCACAATTACCCGAGAGATGACAAAGTAAGAATTAGAACGCGTCAGTTTACTAACCCTTGCGGGACTCCTGTGTAAGCCGGCGATTAAAACAGACACAAAGTGTGCAGCATCATGTTGGTTCCGAGCGCTTTTATCGCGAATGCTCGCTTCGAGAGACGAGCATTCTAACTAGCTGGGAAGGGTAGTTCTATCACCTATTTGTTCGTTGTTTATGAATTAACCGAGTGGCCTCGTTGAGAGTTCAATTCGCATACAAATACGAGTGCATGCACAATGCCTGACCAATAATTATTTTTAAATATTTTACGCATACAGATGATAATTGTCTTTTTCTATTTACTAGTCAGGCTCGATCAATTTTTGGTCATCTCGATCGTTTTTGTTCTATATGCATACTGTTCTAAAAAGTGAAAATATTATCGTCAAAATATTTTGTTTTAGTATATAATAGAGATGCATAAACGGAATATTCGTACATGTCACATCAATATTATTACTATTTTCAAACTAATTTGCTGGTCTCCTGGTCCCCCGACCGCTAGATTACTAGGCCATCAGTTCAGACAACTTTGAAACATTAATAATATGATGTAATAGCTCTCTACTACTTTTCATGTATGCTACATAAACGAATAACACATAGAAATTAGACTTCTGCTTTATTAGTAAGTAACGTTTGATATCATTTGCAATGATAATTGGGGCACGCCTGTTTAAATTAAAAACGATGAGAATGTGTTACTTAAATAATTTCATTATTATAAACGTTTCAATGTGCTACATATAAAATGAAGATAAATCAAAATGATTGCTTTCTGTGATTTTAATCATCTACTTTTCTTTTGGTTTCTACAGGTGAAAGATTCATTATTGAACTGACGAGTTATTTTTATGAATTATCTGATTTTATTATCCAAAATTGTACTTAATTTTCCTCTCCTCTCTCCTCCATTGTTTTAAAATTTAATTTCTCAGGTAAATAGTCTATAGGTACCATTCCGTAATAGGAGTGGCTGAGTCAAAGATAAGGGTTTTCTTAAATTCTATTCATGTCGGGAATTGGTTTCTTAATATATAATACGGTCGCTAAACTTAATCTGCGTCAAATTGTTAAGAACGAGGAAACAAAAGGTAGAACAAAAGACAGCAACGCAGTCTCTCGGAATGATTTTAAAGTATGTAAATTAAGATAATATTGTTTAATTATTGAATTAACAACAGATTACTTACAGTAATTAATAATATTTTCTCTGGCAGCCAAAATAAATCAAAGAATATAATTATTTTTAACTTTGTGTAAAAAAAGATGTTAACATCGGAGATAAAAATTTAATTTGATTGTTTTGATTATTTTGAAACATCACCTGTACGGCTATATATATATAAATGTTTAGATCAATTTCATTTTATGGTCGACTTAGTAGGTAAACTTCATTATTACTCGATGTTTCAAATCCATTACAGAGCTTATCATCTGAACTAAATCTTAGATCTTACGTTACTTGCTTTTTAAATGAAGTCATCATTCAAAAATTACGTATTTTTGTAATCTGAAGCACAGAGGTATTGGTACTAGTCTTTATTCGTTTCTTCACAGATGTTTTTCAATTTTAATTTTTATATATTGTATTAAGATTGTATTATAAGAATCATGTATAGCTTCAAACTTAATATTAATATTTGTTATTGTGTCTACTTGTCATTCATGATCAATATTAAAATAATTCTTGCCTTTCATACGTACGTAACCCATATTTACCCAAATATCGAATTAAATAAATACATCAATGAAAATCAATTGGAAAGACACAAAATCTACATTTTTTCTAAACATAAATATGATTTGATTTCATTAAAAATTATTATATATAATCATCTGAAACATTGTCACTTAACATAAAAACTTAACAATAGACATGAAACATGTTATATACATTTTGGATGTTCCATTTATTCAAACAAATCAATTGTGCTTTGTGTACCCAACTTAGGTATAAAACTACTTCCCATATATTCAAGATATTATAGATATCTCACAGAGACGAAGTTATTATTTATTTGACATGGGAATGTAAGTATAAAAGTCTTGGGTAAAATTGGTGAACGTTACATTATGTAAAGTGATCACTTGAACCAACCGATGACAGGTCGTAAGCCCAGTAATGCCTAAGACTTTCATACTTACCTTCCCATGTAAAATAAATAATAGCTTCGTTTCTGTGAGACATCTATAATATTTGATGACAATCCCTCAGAGAATAAATCCCAGTAATTGGTTCCTACAAAGATTTGGACGTACTCAAAATATTGAGTGTTAGTAGTGTGTTATATTGTTGTAATAGGATAAATATTGCAGCAAAGTAAGTCATATGTTTCGGTACCCTGCCTGCTACACTAGTATTTCACTGTATTACAGCAGAGTGCTTTTCCGGTATAATAGTAAACAAAGTATAATGTTCAATGTACAAAAAATATATAAAAATAGTAAAACAAGATGCAATAAGATAGTATATAATTATAAAACTTAAAGTAAATGGATTGTTCAATGTATAAATATATATATTTTGTGACGTGTTCGTCCACCGATTCGCTCAATGGAAAGCATGAGATGTGTGGTCCTGATGCACAGAATTCACCGTGCTGTCTCCCATCCACATCAGTAATCATTCTCAAGGAAAAAATAATAAAATAAGTTTGAGATTTACAACATTATAATTAATTAGCTTTTGCATACAAAATTTAAACATAATAGAATAAGAAAATGTTAGAGTCTACAAGGTAATATTGCACACAAAAATGATATCACATCAGTGTGATTTCAATAAAAGATTTTCAACAAATCGTCTTCAACAAATCGTCTGCAACAAAATTAGCAACAAGCATTAAAATCAGATGTGAGAATAAACATTATAATTTACTACCTCTTCAAAATTTTACAACTAAGAATTTCCTTCACAATAATTAAACACAAGAACCTTTGCTCTTCAGGAATCCATAATTTTAATTAAGTTTTTGATGTTCCGAGTCACCCCGTAATGTACACTTAGTGTCTCCTCGCACCGCAAATGTCATAAAGGCTGGTTCACCTGCTTCCTGGCGTGGTTCCTGAAGTAGCGCAGAAACCCGTACGTCCTCATGTTGTAAAATAAATTGAGCAGATGGGACCCAATTGTGTTCTCATCATGCATAGTCTCGTATGTAATTCTTCACGAAAAAATTAGTATTGTCGTCCAATTACGCCTCACGGACGTCGTGACAGGAAGGGATTTTTCACATCCTGCAAATACACAAACACAATAACAAAAACTCTTGACAAACATGGTATAGCGTAACACAGATGCCTAATATTTTATATTATTCACACTCTTTCTTTTCTAATACATGAAGTCACGTTTTTTTATATTAATTTGACGAGCAGCTTATTGCACACGCTCTCAGTCCGTCAGTGGAAAGTGCCATAGAGAAATTTCTTCCCGCGGTGCAGTGTTGCCATTTGCGAAACGTCAATTTGAAACAATATGTCGTGTCAGGTAAGTACTATAACATAATTTCATAAGATATATAAAGAGTAATACAGGATACAATTTAATTCGATAACAGAAGGTACCTACTGTATATACTTGAAATTATGTATTTTACTTTCATTATATTTTTGCTTATTTAACACTTAAAGCCCGGTGAACAAAACACGTCCGGCGGTGGTGGGTAATTTTAGACCCACCTCAAGTTTTCGGTTTTTCAACCGTTTTGTGGGAGATTTTTTCATTTTAAATATGATTTAATAAAATAGTATGATGTGCCGTAATGTTTCAGCTAAAAAAATAAAGTTAAAAATTTTTAAAAATTACGAATAATAAACATATTCTCACGCATCAACAGACGCCCTATACAGCCAAAATACAAACATCCACTGAACATGTGATCTTTTCGTCGGAACCCTAGCAGGTAGTGTCATGAAACTTACAGGTAGGCGCAACGCTCTTCAAATAGTTATATTACTGATATTGTTTAGGAGCCGCCAGACGAAATCAAATCAAAACAAATACATGGACGCATACCTGGTATCCTTTGTCTATCCGCTCAAAATGTTGACAAAATATGTTTTGGCGTAAGCGCTGAGATTAAATCCGACTGTCTTAAGTCAGTTTTTGAGCGTTTTTTTACATTTTTATCAATAACTCATTTGAATTTTGATAACATTTATTTGTATCTCAAATTCTTTGAAAATATTTAATAAAAGATTAACTAGAAGTAAAACAGCATTAAACGAATATTTGTAGCGTAATTCATATTTTTACAAACACCCGGGTCAAATCTGACCCACCACCGCAGAATATGTGTTAACATAATATACGTTTATTCTCAAAAGTTTCGATTCGTTGTATAAAACTTCAGTTAAGCGTTCGGTGTATATCTTCGTTTCTTGTATTATCAATATGCGATTTTAAATAAAAAACATTCGCCGATTTTTATTTTGTTTCTTTGTAAGAGCAATTTTAAGTGATCGCTTATTATATTACCTTAGTCTAACATGAGAAAATTACCGTAGCAATATTAAGGAAATATAAATACAGACCAACTCTTTGGTGTTTGTTTTTAAGAAAATTGATAATGTTTGCAAAACTTTTTCGTTTATCGCACATACGTGCGTGGCTTCTCATAATATTATATTGCACTAACTTTGCGGAAGCCTTATTTATTTATACCAGGTCTCGAAAAGTTGACAACAATCGATTTGTTACAATATAGATTTTCCGTATAACATGGAATCTTAAATTCTTCGAGAATCACAGACTCGGAATTGGTGATTAAAGGGCAATCCCAGTTAGATGGCGTTAAATGAAAAGAAGTCAACCAAAGATGAAACTGGAATTAATATCCACAATAAATTTTGATGAACGTACGTCAGTTCGGCGATAATTGACGTACTCCATAATCATTATCCCCCTTTTGTCATTCTGCTCTTCGCCATCTGGCATTCTTTCGTCATGGCCAGCTCATCGCAGCAGTTGGGACCTTCAGAATCCTGCCGATTGTTTCGTGCTTCTTTAATGCGCGATCATTATTCATGTCAAAATTCATTTTAAGTATAATATATTAACGTTTTATCACAAACTATAAATAATCTAAATGATTATTTGCTCCTGAATAGATATTCAGTTGCAATAGGGATTAGAACTTGAACATTTTTCTATCTGGGGAAACTTTTTATTCAATTTTTTACATTGATAGATTTTTTTCTGTAGATGTTTTTAGTTGATTAATTTAATTTGTATTAAAATATCACAAAACTACGTTCTGTAAATGCAACTTCACAACAAAAATATGTTTTCCTTAATATATAAGTTGTATTCAAGTTTCTAAATTTAAAATATTAGATTAATTAATTTAATTCTGGCGTCTCCTATCGGGTTTAACACAAAGGTACTTGAGATTCACCGTAATATAAATTTAATTACTTTATAAATAGAATAGTAGATATATCAATTGTAAATATTACAGAATACAAGTTCAAAGTTTGTTAAAAATAAATTCGATTGCTATAGGGAAAATGGAGAACGCGCTTCCCCGGATAGGAAAAGATCCAGGTTCAAATCTCGGTAGCAACTAAATATTTTTTCGATAGATAGATTTTCTTCTGTATATCTTTTAGTTGATTAATTTAATTTATATTATATTTTAATAATTTATTTATAAACTTAACTTATATTTTTCAGCAACAATATAATATATTTATTATGACGGTGTCACTTGAGCGTCTCGCTCCAGTTTTTAAATCGTTTTTGGAGCAATATTAAAAAGGAATTTCCCTAGAAAGGCCATCTTTTAAAATTAAATTTTTGGGATGCTCCCAATCCGAATTGAATAATGCTAACAACACTTTGAGTGACGCACGTTTATCATCGTCGTGAATATTTAATATTTTTCAATTTTGTTACAAATTTAATATTTCACTATTGTATCACTTGTCAAATGTAATTTCACCAATGAAATGTAAGGAGAGTGTTTCAAAATCAATAGTTTTTTTTTGTCTTCTCTGTCAAAAATGATTAAAAAATCATGAAAGGTTTACTTCTCCTATATTTTTATCTACAAAGGAATTCTTTTAAGGATGTCACTATAGGATACACTAGTAAAAGTGTTTTTTTTTCAATATAATTCTCACTTTAGAGATGCCTTTCTTTGTTAATACGCGATCTATTTCATCTGTGGAAATATTGTATGAACAAATAAATTGTTAGAAATGAAAATCCCTTTCGACACTGTTTGTGAAATGGAAGGATATTTCTCTGTAGGTACCGGTTTATACTTCTTTCTCTGAAAAAAATATTAAGAATCTTACGAATCTTCAAAAAATTTGAATAGCCGTCATCTTGAAACAAAATGATGGATGAGGTTGGCTAACAAACAAAGTCGAGATATTTACAATCAAAAAAATTTAACTGATAAATACTAAAAATACATAAAAGGTTATCATGTCCAAAACCCGTTATATCCCATATGAATATATACCTTAAAAATAGTATATGCCATATAGTTAACCACCTAGTGGCGTGTATTCTTGATATATTATCCTATACACAAATTCATTCTACCATTTTTAAAATCATAAAGAATTAAGTGTAACGACCTGAATACAAACACACAATACTTGTTTACCACTTTGAAATGAATTATGGCGCCATCTTTACGTATTTCCAAGAAACTTATTTCAGAGATCGAGAAAACAGATAAACACGTTCTCTTGCTTCGGCTCTTCCATACATAAATGACTCGTGTACTTCGAAACAAATTATTTAAACTGTCTGCTCGCAATTTTTTTTAAATAATATGATAACGTATCAAAAAAAACGGTTAAATTATAAATATTCTCTCAAACAAATGAGTTCAATATCTGGAGATGCTTTTCATTTAAAAATACATTGAATTTCACATAACAAGTACATTATTAATGCTATACGAGTAATAAATCATATTTTAATAGAAAATACACTGTTACCAGTACAAAACAAACATTTTATTTAGATAAATTTTGTGTTTTGAAAAATTTTATTACAAACTGCTATGATTTCCTAGAAAATTTTAATATTGATAAAGTGGTTCAATATTCAGTCAGTATATTCTACATAGATATAGATATTTCCAGTAGAATGATGGAAGTCATACGCTGCTCCGTCTATTTTCGTCCATTTTTTTACTATTAATACAATAATTTTGCATAATGTTTGAGCATACCGAATAAATATATTTTTTAAATCTGTAATCTTTGATTTTAAATATGCCTAAAAATATCAATTATGGTTTTTAGTGCTGTAGATATATTTTGAAAATATATATTTCCAAATTATATTCAATTTTTTTTGTTCCTGTGTCCGCCGTATAGTGAAGAAAAATGAAAAACTATGACGTTTTTATTTTATACGTTGTTTGTTTTAGTTGTAAGATTTGGTTGCTTAGTAACCATGAGTTGGGTTGCCCAGAGACCACCTATTTTTCAAACCACTAGCGCTTAGCATAGTTTGAAAAATAGTTGGAATCTTAATGTGACGTTGTGTAATTCCGTGTACGCACTTGTTTTTTTTAATGGTCCTGAATATGACATTTTTTTATTGGATAATGATTATGTTCATATTAATAATTCATGAGTAATTTTCCTATATTTATATTTATACAAAATGCTGATTTAATGTTTTGTGGTAGGTGTGTAGATATTCGATTCGAAAATTTATTAATGAATCTACGAAAATCATCATTATTATTATTTTGTTTTATCTGTGAGCTATACAAAAATTGATTAATAATATATTATTTTAATTTCTTTTTTCAATATTGTCTTTTAATTCTGTACTGTACCCATTATTAAGTGATATTTGTGTAATGGTATTTAATTCAATATCGAAAATTAGGTAGTGACAAAGGAATGTTGACTAGAATGTTGGTTTTGGTTACTTAATTTGATATCCTGAATCCTGGCCAAAGAAATGGTATTCTCTGAATCCGATTGATGTATTAAAATAACTAATTAAGTGGTTAAAAACAAATTTAAATAATCTATATAAAATTGAAATTAACCCACAAAGTTAAATTTCCAAATATTAAAAAAAAATGTATTTTTGTTTATATACGTTAATTTTTTAATGTATTTATTTTGTATTTTTATGTTATTACCAACATGTGTAATCGAATTTGTTGGTTTTTCCAATATTATAAATATATAACTATGTACTTACACTAGAAAAGCCATATATTAAAAATAAATATTCCTAAAAGCATTGTGTTCCAATAAACCATTTTTTCTCTGTACATAAATATACTAACTCTATTTCTATCATACCTACTCGGCGATGGAAAACATGAAATATGTATCGCAATAAATGGTATACATGAAAATTTGAGCTCTGTATGTGTTGTGTTCTATTTTGCTTGAGTTTTCCGGCACTATGTACTTATTTCATATTAAAAAAAATTATATTCAAAAAATATATATATTACATGTTTTTGAAACGGGTTGTTTGTTACACACACTAATAAAGGGTGGGCCAAGTTGGGTTGACTGTTTTTAAAAATTTATCACTATTGTGGGGTTTATTTATAATTATTTTTTTGCAGATAATATAATTATGAAAGTTTATAATGACTACATATCCAGTGCAAGAGCGCGTTAAAATTATTGAATTTTATTATGTTTCGCGACGATCTATTTTTGGTGACCGGCTAATTTCATAAAATGTAAAGTTTTCTTGGCCTCCCCGTTCCCCAGATTTGACGGCGTCCGATTTCTTTTTGTGGGGCTACATAAAAGGCTGAGTTTACATGAACAAACCAGCAACAATTCAGGAGATTAAACAAAATATTCGTGCAGAAACAACAAATTTGGAGATAAAAACGTTGCGTAATAAAGAGCAATTATTTGTCAACGAGAAAATGGAGGTCATTTAAATGGTGTTATTTTTCACACGTAGATTTTTAAAAAAGTTAACAAAGTACACTTTCATGTAATAATATATTTTTTTAATAAATATTAAAATTCCAAAAATTATATGCATTTCACATCAGTCAGTCCAATTTGGCCCACTCTGTGCAATTGTTATTTCTAAATGAAAAGTGGTCTACCGAGCTGCTCGCACTTTGAAAAACATTACAATTGCGTTTGGGCTGTGATTATTACGGAAAAATATTAAAATAAAATGCATATGATTTTATTGAGAATACGTTGTTTTATAATAACGATTAAAGATCAGACTTACATTTAAATATTAGCGTCAGAAAAGCCGTCAATATTTAAACTGTGTAATTATTGATGTTTTTTTATTTATTGTACTTAATTTTGAACCCTTTGCTCTCTACGTTTTACCTACGTCTTCAGTGAAACAACCAGAAGACACGAAAAGGGGAAGAAGCTTGGAAGAGAGAGGAAGACGGGATCAATCGGGAATCCGAGGATGTCTCATTGAACATCGTTGATTATTGTTGTCCTACAAAATATTACCTATGTTCTATGAGTCATTTTAGGAGAAGTCAACACTGCAATAATGATGACGAAGAAGACACTCAGACTTAAATAAATTTGAACAATGAAAATTGTGAACGACGCATTGAAAATAGACGTTCCATTTTTTTTCCAGCTGATCAGCTCGCCGATTGCACGAAAAAATCTCACGCTAAAATATGCAACGTATTTGACGATGAAAACGGAAAATAAAAACATGGTCAAATATTGATCACGTGATCTTAAAATAATTTTTCTATGCAACGAAATGGCTCGACACTTGGCTAAATTACAAATATTAATAAATGATGGGAAACTTTTTAAATACCAAAATTGATTATGTTGGTTAGAAATGTGCATATTTTTATTTTAAAAACACACGATTATAAGTTATTTTTATAATATGGATTTTTCAAAATCAATTCACCGGAGCTCGAGTTATATATTACAGCTCTGAAGATAATGACCACCACGCACTCAACGCTTAGTTCATATTTGTACAACAGTGATAAGAACATAGTGAGCGGTGGATATGAATGATGTACCTAATAATCTCCGTATCATATTTTTGACGAATTTTAGTCATGTTCGAAATTTGGGTGGGTGCCGGAGTCAAGCAGTTTCACGTAAAAAAGGTTATACTAAATATAATATATACGTATATTATACTCATTAAATATTAATATATTTTTAATGATAGTTCATTTTTTTGCCTGTACTTAAAAAGAAATAAACATAATATTTAAAAGAATAATACAAACAAATGAAAGTATGCTTGCTACCTAAGAGCATAATTAAAGTTATGATGTGATTAAGTTTTAATGGTGAGTGCTTTATGGCAGGGTTGAAAATATTTATAAATGTAGGTGGAAGGTATCATAGTTTCTTTTTGAATGTGAAGAATAACCTAAATTTTTAATGGTATATGACCTTAAATGGATTATATTAACTAATTATTATAATGGCACGTGTCGACGGAATGAGACGCGATGAGATATATCTCAGAGATTTAGTTGAGGTAAATCTCAGTATTATAAACACATATTGAGATTTTGATCAGCTTGAGATCGGTAGATAAAGACAAAAACTCAAGTTCGAGCATACGATGTTTGATTTGACAGCGAAACTACGTCTAAAACCTAAATGTAATATATTTTTAAAAATACAAACTATTTATTTTTAAATGTTAGACAGGCAGATGCAATAAATTACAAACATTTATTCCGTTTTAACTACTGCTTGGGAGATTCAAATTCACTCAACTGACCAAGGAAACATATAATAAATGGTGAATTGACTGTCATTTGACGTTTTATAAGCATGAAGTGAGGCGCAAGTCGGCGAATCTCCGAGAAGCCGAGAGTTGTCTCCAAAAAATCGTATCTCAGAAATTGTTTCGAGTCGAAAATCTCCTAAAAATCCTCTTCAGTAGACACGATTAACTTTATATATAAACACACATATAATATACACATTCTATGTTAACACGTCTGTGTTCATATTAATATATGTTTCGTAATATTTACACATTACGCATGCGCTGTATATATTTATTGATTTCGATAAATTAATAATATGCTGTGGGTTCATACCCCCCACAACCATCTCAGATCAGGAATTTATTCTTTAGATTATCACTGATAACTGTGTTAGCATTGTCGTTTACTTGTTTTAATTCAAATTATGGAGCTGTCACAATGTAATATGTTTTTGTTATAATAAATTTTTGTGCTTACATTACTATGTACTTGATAAACTAAATAAAGAAAGAGAATAATTGAAATGCCATATAAGAATCTGTATTTGAAAGAAGCTTTCGTTTATTGTTGAATTTCCATATTTGGCTTAGCTTAGTGATGACCAGTTCTTCGATTGCTGATTTCCTCAAATCCCTGTATGGGTGTGGTTTTGTGGTTTACTGTGCACACGATCACACTGCAATCTAAGGTAAATTGTATGAAACCAGCATTTGGATAGCATTCGCCATCACTATACCACAACCATTGTCCTGAATGAAAGATTTAACATTTTTTCTTACAGATATAAATAGTTAATTCTATCTATTACAAATCTTAATATACTTTCGTCTGTTACTAGTCTCAAATTTCCGAATAACCTTAACAAAGCTGCTTCGCATCTCGTTTTGTTTATTTTGCAATTAGACTATTTTTCTCATGCAATTCAAATCATATCGTTTGGTCTAGCTGTAATATACTCGCTTTATTATCAAGCGGTGTATGGTCTTATTTTTGAAAAAAAAATGTAAATATAAGTATAGGATGTAATTTATATCGTGAATTCAATAACGAGATTTGAAGAAGTGATTATTTTAAATGTATTCTCCAAAAATACTTGTTTTCAAATAAAAAAACAAAATGAGCATTCTGCTCCGATGCTTACAAAAACCCTCAACTCTGACAGGAGAACTCGAAAGTTGGCGCAACTTCAAGTCGAGCAAATGGCTACGACCGTGTTTGCCAACGACATTTTTTACCAACCAACCCCTCGCCTGTTTACAACGCAGATATTTAATTCAATTTTCTAACAATTTCTATACCTATATTAGATGAATATCGTGGTCTCTTCTGAATCTCTCTAATTTCTTGTTCAACAATATTTATACGCGTCACCTGTTGTCACGATAAGAGAATGTAACTGATTGTCCTTTCATAAAAACTAGATTATTATTTTAATTGGACTTCATATAATTGCATTTGCTTCCCCAATGGAGTCCAAAATCTTTTACTCGGTTTTTTTATCATATTTTATGAATTATTAATATGTTACTCAATGAGTTACAAGTTGCCTTAACCTAACCTAACCGTAGGCACCGTTTAGACTAATATCTCTGGAATATCTCAAACTTGACCCGGTAAATATTTCAAATGCGACAAGTTCGTTAGCCGACCAGATTTGATCAGGTTCTGATTCTGATTCTTACGACCAGTGCCAGAATAGATTTTTTTATTATTATATCAATAAACTACTAATGTATTTGCGCACTCGCAAGCCCAAATATATATATTTTTTAAATATTAAATAAATAGCTTTTTATTTAGTGGGACGGCATTTTTGTAGAATTCAATTGATTTATTGAATTTGAGTACCTACTATGAATAAATTAGTTTTATTGAATGTTTGTATATAGTTTAACAGCACATAATTACATAGAAACATGCTTTGTGGATCTTCAAATTAAGTATATTTTTAAGATTACCAAAATCAACATTGTGGTTAAAATCAATTATGTTAAATTGTTAACTTTATTTTATTAACCACTTAATGAATTAAAATACATTTACCTACTTATTAAAATACATTAAATATAAAAATATAATTTTCTTCTTCGGGATGTCATTAACTAATCAAAAATATACGTTATTGTTTTTTAAAAATAGATTCCGCTATAGAAACAATAATAAATGTTTTTGATTAGTTAATGACATCCTGAAGAAGAAAATGATATTTTTTGAAAGCGGTAGATGTATTTTAATTCAATGTTAACAATTTAAAATAATTCAAATGAAGTATTATGTTTTTATATAATGGATATAAAATTAAATATTTATTTATATTTCTGAAATGATATGTCTGAAAATCTTCTTTTTATACGATTGCTAGGATTGTAAGATCATTAATTCTCTTAAATTTAATTTAATCTTAATTTTTCATATTAAACTTATAAAAACTTCCCTGCCGTAGTCTTAATCTACTGTAAATCGAAAATACATTATAATTGAATTATGGGCTATATAATTATTTATAAAATTGCTCATTTTTATATATTTATTTATTATATATATTATTTTTCTAATATTTGACACAAATATTGTATTATCAATGTGGGAACAATAAACTCTAGTGTCCTCGATCTCTATACCAAATTCCTAATTTGTTATTTTAGGAACGAAGTCTTGCAGTGAGACTTGTATTAAGGATGTAACGCATTATAATAATATACCTACTATTAGTGGCGTGCAGTAGGTTTAAACTTAGGTTATGCTGTTACTGATGACGTTTACGTAACTATACGGAAACCGGATGCAACCGTATACCATTGTAAGTTCGTGCTATCAATTTCATAGTATAATTAAAATCTTTTAATTTATTTAAAACAATTTCTGATAATGCCTCAGCTTTTCGATCTGCACTAACATCAATAAAACCTATAAACCTATCATTTATTTGAATCCATTAAAATGTCTAAAAATGAAACACAATTGCTCCGAGCCGCCGACATCTGGCGTTTCATCTATTATTACAATAATAGAATGGGCTTTATCTATTTCTAATCAATTTTTTTTCAAAATCAATTAACTATTGATAGAAATAAGATCATTTTGAATCATATTAGAATATCCATTAAATATTGATAATGATTTAGTGTCACTCTGCAAATGATTTTCTAACACCCGTCACGCATTCAATGAAATTACTATGATTCGCAGATACATCAAATTCAATATGCCCTCGAAAGGGTAATTCCTGAATTGCAAGAAAACAAGTTATATTAATTAGACGTTGAAAAATATTACGGTTTCTATCTACTTTTTCATTATGACGAATAATTATATTTCTACTTTCATTAGATAAGGATATTTCTTTACGCTGCTGGTCGGATCCAAAATTATGCAACGTAATAGCCGACTGATAATGACTTTCGGTTTACTCGTGAACTTTTTTAGCTGTAGAAATATTGTTCAAGTCATCGTATCCAGATTTCCAAATACTACTTTTATTTGAAAATAATAAACACGGCCAACAAAATATCTTATTCAAATAAACTGATCCTGTTATTCAAACAGTTTGATAAATACTACGTAAAAAGTGTCTAATATATTTTAAAGACGGTTTATTTATAATTAAATCGGAATTTCTTTTCACTATAAGACAATCGAGAAAATGGTTCATCAATCAAAAATTTTATAATGTCGTTATTATTGCTAAGCAATTCCATGTTTGTTTGGCGTGGTGTTTTACAAAGATAATGGTCTAAAACTTAACTAAAAGCTAATTCATAAAAACAGAAACACATTGAATTTATACTATTAATTAAAATATATGCCTGTACGTACTGATGTATTAACTCAAAGTAATAATCAACTTGAATATGTATTAAACTATCTCACACTCCACAGATGATTGACAGAAAATATAACTTGTCCGTTGAAATACATTGTGGAAAAGAGTTTAGTTAGCGAAGCAAATATGTAAAAGTGTTTTCACACAAAGTTTTCAGTATAAGTTAATCCCTTTCGAATTATACACATTTTTTTTAAATAAAAGGTAAATTTTGGCAGCCTAAAAGACGCCTAATAGGTTGAGTAAGAAAATATATAGTTTAGTACGTTTCTCATAAAGATTGAACAAACAAGTTAGACGCGACCGACGCGAGCGTTCTAGCAAAATGCGGAGACGAATGGCAATGAAGTTGAATACGAATGAGTCGCAATTTTTCATACTGTTGACGGCTAGATAAAAATATAGCCATGGATTACGCTAATCCAGAAAATAAATTATATAATTAAATCATTTTAGGAATGTCTCATTGGATATTAACGTTATTGTACTGTGGTACGTTAATTTATTTTCTTTCAACATTCTTTAGTTTCTTTCTTTTATTAAAAAATAGAGATGCGTGCACGGAATTAAATTAATTTTCTTAATAATATGACTAACTTGGTGGTCTCTTGGAATGAGACTCGTACCGTTAATCACTAGACCGACAAGCAAGACTATTGAAATATAACATTGAAAAATATGTTTTACGAAAACACTGACGGTGGCCGCGAAGCAACCACTACTTAACAAAAGCAATCGATAAAACCTGTTCCTTTTTATAAATTAAATAATATTCATTTTAAAAACCATTTTAATAAACACTTAGGTCACGTCACATTATTTGAGACTTGGGTATATTGGATTGCTATTATATGTTAATATATTTGTATAATAAAATTGACTTCAGTTTTTTCTCGGGATGGCTGAAGTATAAGCTACGATTGTATATAAACACGAAATAACGAACATATGTTCCAAAGTCGTTTAAACGCAATAAAGTTTATATAACGTTTCTTTGTTGCAATTTAAATAAAGAAGGGTTATAAATAAAACGCGCACGCCATTTCCGCCCCTTCGAAAGGGTGCATAGAGTTGTGTGTGACGTGGAGCACCGCTCGAGGGTCGGTCGAGTACCCTTCAGAACCCAGTCCGCCTTCAACAACAACCCCTAAGAAAACTTGCAGAAGAGATTTTGAGTTTAAATTCAAACTTTCTATTGCATTCTGGTCGTAAACTTGGATTCATCGCCCACCATCATTTTTGTGGAGATTTTCCAAGTTATATTAAACACATTTTGTATTAAGTTTTATAACATCATTTTAATGTCACCAAGTTGCTCTGGACATAAGAAAATCAGCTCACAAATATATTACGTTAAATAATTTAAATTGTTAGTGCAATAATAATAAAATAAGACATCTCATGCGATAGAAGAGATATACCTTCGAGTTCTATAAATAATAAACGAGAACGAAAAATATATACGGCATATAGAAAATCAGCCCAGTATGAATTAATAAATATCGCATATAAATAAAAGCTTAGCTATGTATCTAACGCGTTCTTTTTTTGGGTAAAATTTAAAGGAAGCTGAAACATAACTTCAGAAAGTATTAATTTCCTTTCATATATACGCATTAAATGAATAAGCGATATTTTTGTTCTGTTCACGTTCATTTCAAATAGGAAAACGAACAACTGCCATTCTACTATCAAAAATTTTAAAATCAAAAATTGTTTCTAAATTTTATTACTTTTTTTTATAAGGCTTGTGATATTTATACCAACTATGAACTGAAATATATATTTTTTGAAATTCGTATCAGGTAGAATGTAACCGTTTTATTTTGAAGGTTTAAATTAATTTCGAATAAAAGCTTTAAGATTGATTTCAAAATAAATACTTTGCCTGAAAGTTTCGTGAAAATGTTCGTATTATGGGTGCATATGATATTATATATATAGAAAATCAGACTAGTTGGATAATGTCGTGCCTTTATAAATATTATTTATGTCGTTAGTTTTTGGGTTATACCTAATTAAAATATAATGTTATAGTATACCTAAATAAAAATATTTTCGGATGTGTGGTGCGGGGCAGCTGACCTGGGTAAATAAAAAAAACTCGCTTCTTAATAAATTAATATTAATAGAAAACAATCCAAAATAATAATTACAACATTGATATTATTATTAGGTTTTGTATATTTATATAACTTATTAGGCGGACAGCGAAAACAGATAGTCAGTTGGCTTGCTGTGATCTAACAAACAGCATAAAATTAAATATGGTATGTTGTTAGATCATACACCACAACACATCAGTTGTTGCTAATTGACAAAGGGTGACTGAAAGTTTATCAATGGAAAGTCAATTTTTTTGTTTAGTTTACATATTTTTAAAAAAATTATAAGAAATGAAGAAATGAATCAAATCCAATACTTTTACACGTTTATATGCTATATACGTAGGTATTTACGAAAGGATTGGTACTGGGGAGATTCAAAATCACCCAACTGACGAATGAATAATATTGAATGTCATTCTTATATTTTATTGAATGTCATTAATGAATATTATATATTTTTGTTTACTCTTTCCTAGGTAAATTTATAGAATTCCATAATCACATATGTGAAAATAAAATACTTGTTTTTTTATTTTAGATTGAAACGCGTCTCAAGTAAATTAAACGAGTAGAATAAAAATACAAGTGTTTTATTTTCACATTATATGTCTCGAGTCAAAAATCTCTTAACGCTGGTCTTTATGTGGAGCAATGACATGATAAGAATATGAATAACTAAATGATAAGAATAATACTAAATGCTGTCAGTAATAATGAATTCGGAATACCTCGGAGACTTTAAAGAAAAAATATATTATAAACTAGCAGCAATAGTCGTAAATTCATTTGTAAATGTTTCGCTTTTAGCAGTTTCCGAATCCAAAAAATAATGTCCGTTCCACCCTTGACCCATTGCCCTCTACTATCGACACAGCGTCCGGGCGCACAACTTTGTTTTTACCTAAAGGATCTTAAGATGACACGTATTATATTGAAACAAGTCATCATTATTTTATAAAAATACATTACCACTCTATGTTCATATTCTTATTATATTTCGTCTCGTTAATAAGCACAGTCGAACATAAATACTAGTTTTTTTTTTACCATATAATGTATATTAATGAGTTAGTCATCACATAATAATTATAGTTAGATATGTACGTACTGGATTTTTATATTCATTTTCTAATATTTAAAAAAATTTGAATTTTCAAAACAAGAATAATTTCAAAATTTTCTCAATATCTAGATTTGAATTTTCATTAAAATAACGCAATTAAGAAATCCAGAGCAAGTCTTCAAAAAGGACCGCTTTTGGACTTCTGGCGTTCAATGAGACATGAAATGTAAATCTGAAGTAATCAAGAGTCATCAAGGCAAAGTTATAAAACCAGGTATAAATTCTATTTTTATTTGATTCACCTGTATATTTTCACATATTTTATTAATCACAACGTCCTAGGGCAGGCCTTATATAATAAAACTAAAAGCCTTTACACAATAGAATTAAAAACAATTAGATTCGATAAGATTGAAACAACCTCTAGCAGTAGTATCTAGAAGTTTCTAGAAATAAGATTAGAGACGAGGCCATCGAATTACACAGAATGCACAAATAGGGTTTGTGCATAAATTAAAAAAAACAATTAAAATTATGTAACGACTTATCATAACAATACAATCAGTTGTAAATTTTGTAAATCATATTTGTCAATGTTCAAATATTGACAAATTTAGAAAATAATTAACAATTATACATAATTTTAACTCTTATGTAATACAAAGTTTTTTTATGTCACTCCCGCGATTCATATATTTTTAATTAATATTAAAAAAATATGCTTTAGGTAGGTACCCACCAGTGCTATTATTTTTGATGTGAACTATCTTTAGCGGTGATATATAAAAATTTGGAATTCTATAAACGTCGTTCATGAATTCAATAGAAATAATAATAATAATAAAGTACTGCTTCTATGATAAAGCTGTTGTGTTACAAAAAGTATCTAATTAAATGCATACAGGTATCAAAGTAGTTTTCTATCAAATTACGATGTAAAATGTAAAAATTTTTATGAATAAATTTAATAGATAAACAGGTTATTTGCCCAGTAGGTACCGGTTATCGTAAAAAGTAATATTTTTTTAAAAGCAATAAAAATACTGGAAAACTATTTATTCTAAAACAGTACCTTTATTAGATGAGTTTTTCAACTATTGTCGTTTAATTTACGAGCATTATTCGGTGTAAAAAGAAAAATATGATCCATGTTGCATTCTTAACTCGTTTTGAGCAGTGACGTTTTAGCTTTTATGATACAATTATATAAAATAGTAAAAGGAGAGCCATTATCATTTCTCTTTTGTACTCTTGATTAAGATAATAACTTCATCCTGGCAACTTCCTCCCGGTTGTGCAGCGCCCTGTACCGTACATAAACAGTTACTGCTGGCCATAAAGGGGGCATAAAATAAAACAAAGCTAAGGTTAATTAATAGTCTAGGACGGTTCTCCAACTTAGCCTTCATTTTGTCGAGAAATTTTGGTAAAGAAATGAGTTCTAGTTAGTTGTTTCAAACTGAAGTCTGCTATGAGACGGGTATTCACATAATGGGATAAGAGTGAGATTTAGGCAAATACAAGTACAAATCTTAATATAATAGTTCAAATAAAATTCAGGAATAATCCATCTCGTTATCGATATGTAATCTCCGTGTTAAGACGCTTTTGTTCAAAATACTTCATAGTTGAGAGCTTCGACATAATCTGTCGGATGGTATTTATTAATAATGAATGCAGGACACTACTCGTCAAGTGCGTCTTCTTAATTTCTACCGTATTTTTTCCTGATATATGTAATCTTACGTACGATATTACCAAAAACATATTTTAGCTTAGCCCGTTTTTTTTTCAGTTGATGTATCTTTCAATTTAAAAAAAAAGATTTTTTTATTTTAATGACAATTTAACTTGAACTCTAATTTATTTGAGTTTAATTATAACAGTTTTGTTTATACTAAATATGATATTTATAAAGAAAATACTAATTTATTTCACTGTAAAATACAAAAAAGGTAATAAAAATTCAACATAAAAGGAATTGATTTAATTTCTGGCATCTCCTAGCGAATATTACTCAAAAGTATTTGAGATTTTCGCAATAAAAGTCGATAGATTTTAAATTTGGAATAATACATGTATCAATTTGAAAGAACTGCAGCATATAAGTTCGAAAATTTGTCGTTAACTATGTTATGTTGGTGTGGTGTAATCGGTTAACGCATTTCTCCGAATAGGAAAGGATCCTGGATCGAATCCCCGTAGCAACAAAAATATTTTTTCAAAAAATTAAATTTTCTTGTATATCTTTCTAATTGATATATTTAATTAGTATTAAAATACCACAGAACTATATTTCGAAAAAACTGCATCTTCACAATAATAATGCAATGTAACTAATTCTTGTTATACAAACATTTGTTGGATTTAATTATATTCGTCTGTCCGTCCGTCTCGCGTAGCAACATAACACAATTGAATTTTGAGTCGCATGGCAAAACAAAACAAAGAATCGCAAAGCAGCATGAAACAAAAATATACGTAGCATAGCAACATGAAAAATAAACGATTATTGCGTCGACCAAAATTATTTTGATTTTGAAAAAAAATGAATAAATGTTATTAATTACCAATTAATATTAACGGGTTAACTCTAGTTCCAAAAAAAAAAAAGCATATAAACCTGGGCATTAAAAAATGCTAAATGTTTTAATACATTCATAGACTTTAGACAGTAAGTTGAAAATGATGCGAGGATGTCACAGTACAAAGATGAAAAAGTGTTGTATTTTTAAAACAAGCCACCGACGAACAATTGTGTTATATTTTAATAACAAGTTTTACGAGGCCGGTATCGACCCGCGGTCCTCTTAGCAGGTAGCCACTCAACTACTCATATTCTGGAATTATAATATTTATTTTCACCCTGGAATTGAAGTGGGGTTACGCTTTGGGATAGATTGGGTTAAGGGCACTCGTAAAACGAAAATCGCCTTTCAAACCGATGAATACATTACGTCATAAAACGGATACACGAATTTTGTTAACCATTTTAATGCGATCATTTAAATAATACACGGTATATTTAATTGTGTTATTAATCCATTAATTCATTCATACACCCACAATGGCTATATTCCCGAAGGGGTAAGCAGTGATGAGTGAAATATCCATCACCCCATTTACATGCTAAAATATTAGGTTTGTTACACTTACGGTGAAAGTGTACTAAAACTTGTATTTTATATTGCGTTTATTTATTTTGGATCATGATTTCACATTAAAAAGTGTTAAATTTTTTTTTTTAAATATATATATTATTTTAAATAGAATTAAAATTTGATGATATGTAGTTTAAAAATCGAAAACATCACTTGGCGCCCACCGAACGTCAGTTATACAATATTACACAGTGTGTGACCTGCCACAGTCCACCCACCAATGAAGGACCAACACATCGGCCAATCATAACATGGAGCCAAGAAAGATGGCCAAAATAAAGTCGATATATGGGAGTACGAGGTTGCCAAGGGCCATGGTTGGAGAGGCCAGACGTTTTTGGCCACGTTGGTGAGATGGCAGCACGTTTCGGAGCTGACAAATCAATGACGGTGGGTCCGAGATCCTGGTGGTGATCCGCGCGGGCTACCTGCTACACGGATCTCCAGGGCTCCCGGTCTGCACAAAGAAGAAAGAAGAATAGGGAGATAGGAGAATAAAGTGGAGTGGAGTTCATGCGTGAGTTTTACAATAATATTCAAGTTCATGCGTAAGTTTTACAATAATATTCAATTAAAATAACTTTGAATAATATCTGCAGCGTGATGAGTTGCGTGGCCACCAGGGGGGAACTACGTTGAATTAAATTATTTTTGAAATTCAGATGTTTTGGATAGAAATAAATAAGCCTGTCCTTTAACTCTTTCATAAACCAGAACAAATATATTATAGTCTAGCCCGGGCTCAAATTAAAGACGTTATAAACTCAGAAATTACATAATAGATTCTTACTACTACTCTTTTTACTACTGATATTATTTAAAAGAAACCCTGGAAATATATATACTGATTAATTATTATTTTTTTATCTACTGCAAGGAATGTTGACTATTCTTGTCTCCTATAATTAGCCCTCCAATAATGATCCAACAGGCTACGCTCTTCCACGAATCCCAGAAATAGAATATGGTTATATCCCAAGTTATTTTATTCAGCGGTATATTTTTATATCATTCACTGCTGATGCATTCATATTCACAATGATGATATTCGTACATTTCGTTAATTAATTTATTGATTTAAAATTGGTCTAGTTACGATACTCAGGTAGTGATCGAGTGATCGAGAGTTCGAGCCTCGTTCCCGGGGCCATCAAGTTAGTCTTATTTTTACAGTACAAGCGTTTAGCTTAGTTTTAAAATAGTAGGAATATTGATGTGACACGTATTTTGTGTACGCAAAAATTGACACCTTCCTCAACATGAAACTTTACATAAAAACCCCTACAGATTAAATCATCACGCTTTCTCTGATTTTACTTATTTTATCTCAATTCTCTCCAGTTTTTTTCTTTTGTTTTTCTCTTTCTTTATAAACTGCTACATTATTTTAATATTTCACTAGTGCCAATTGTTGAAATCCCCCATGAATGAAATAAATAAATACACTAACGAAATCTTTTAATTGAACTCAACTGTTATTTTATTTAAAAATTAATCAAAGCTACTTTATATTACATATCGTCAAGAAATATCAGATACTCTGAACAATGATAACTAAAAAAAAAATCTCGACAGAACAACAGAACAGCAGATACCAGTTGAAAAGCCGCGAAATTTTAAGTCTGTGATATCCCAAGGAAATGGGAGCATATGTAGTGTCTGTGCGAGGTTACGCTAGTTCAAATTATGCCTAAATTAACAACGTACCCTTTATCAAGAACCACCCCCAATGATACCAACTTTTTTCTTCCGACGCTCCACATCTAAATATTTGTTACTCTACTTTCATTTGACGATATACTCGTAGTTATTTAAAGTTTAATCATGACAATTGTCGGTCATCTAATTTATACGGATGAGTAGATGAAAGTCTGCTTTCGACACCATGGAATAGGGGACTAATTCCACTAGGGGCCATCCTACTAGGAACCACCCCACTAAGAACCATTCCATCGAGGGCCATTGCATTAGGGGGCATTCCAATAAGGGCCATCCCGCTAGAGATCACCCTACCAGGGGTCATTCATTTTACAATAATTGCACGAATATAATGGCGTTTTTACAAAACAAATTGAATATTTATTAAATTTTCATATTCGTTTCACTATTTTTAAAAATATTTTGTATTTGGGCTGACAAATTTTTGACCAATTGACTATATGAAATAAGATTCTTTGATCAGAAAAACTATGATAGGTTTTTCAAGGAAATCATATTATTTATTAGTAAAGAATTATTACGAAGATGTATAGCTTTTTTTAACACAATTAGAAAGATATACATAAACAATCTATGTATTTTGTTACTACCGAGATATTTTTTCAAATAGTAATTTTTTTCTGTGTATCTTTATAATAGAATCACTTCATTTGTGTTAAAAATACCTCAGAACTATGTTCTGAAATTGCAACATCACAACAAAAATATGTTTTCATTAAAAAAAGCTCTTTTCTTATCGAGACCGCTATACATATAGACAAATATTAATTTAAAATATCGACTATGAAAATATTACAAATATAATTGTATTATCCTGATAATGATTTACACTTAAGATAAAACAAACTTTATAATAGTTATACCATTGCCTATTTGATGCACTTGCATATTTCGTTAATAAAAGATAAAATATATTTCATAAGGCAAATATTTGCTTGAAGCTTGTAATTTGATTCATTTTGCGAACAACTTTCACCTTAAGAAAATATACAACTCGTAGTATAATATTGAAATTGAGTTTGTTTGATTTGGTAAATTAAAATAAATATATACTTAGGGACACCCGTGTATGCCAAATTTGTAAAATGTATAGTCTGCAAAAAACATCGAGTGTTTTCGAAGCCAACTGTAATGAACAGTTTTAAGTATTTGATTTTAAAAGTATTTTAGACTTAGAAACTTGAATTTATTTTTTCTTTTCAAAGTCTGGCTCACAAGGTTGAGAACGTGGCTATCAGTAACGGCTGCGAGGTAACGGCTAACGCCGCTACGAGTGACCTTGGTTGAAAACTAACGGCGCGTTTTATTCGTTAAACTCCGTCGTTATAGAACTAAGAAATAAGATTTGTACTTTGAGCGCGTAATGTCACGACTATGGCAGTTTCGAATACGACATTACTGCTAACAACGCGACAAGTATAAATATACGATCGTGCAAACATTATATGAATTAAAGAATACCGAAAATGTATCTCTTACCGTGTTGCCTTCTTGTGTTGTAAAAATATATAGCTGTCCTTTTCTACATATTACATATGACATTAAAATATCATTAGTGTTGAAACAGAGCGGTTACATAAAGTAATTAGAAGCGTTAAATTGTATGGCTGAGTTAATTGTTAGATTGATAATGCCATTGCAAGGCGAAACGCGCGTCGAGTAAATTAAGTGAGTAGATTTAAAATACAAGTGTTTTATTTTCACATATATGATTATGGACTTTTACAAACTTACCTCGGAAAGAATAAAACAGAATTACAGTTCTGAGAGATTTTTTTTTTTTTTGAGAAAATACATATTAATCGATTAAATTATTTTAATATTCTTGTAATTTAAATCGTTAAGATTTCAAATAGTGGTTGGAAAATATAATAGGTGTATAATAAATGAAGTAAACACTTAGTAGACATATTACGTTCATGAGCAAAATCAAATTTTAATACAGGTTTAAAACATGGAAACTGCTACAGCATCACATTAAAACATGATTTTTTTGACTTGGGTAATTATGAAAAGTCAGTCTTTAATTATCTGATCGCCATTTTTTCCGTTTCTCACGTCTTATGATCTTTCTTAAATAAACATTTTTTTCACTTTCTTTAATCCAGTTTAACCCCGATGCACCATCTGCGGAACGTCTCACGATATCCTTCTCCGACATCGGCACGTGTTTATCTGGATTTGGTCGACTTCCGGTACGGTGTGGAGAATTAGTACTTGTGCAATTAAAACTTCTCGAGGATTTGTTCAGTCCAGACTGCATTCAGACGGTGAATTGTACAACACCTAACTTAATAAATTTGTAAAGTCTACTTTAACACGTGACGTCTCGTGACTCTGCTCCGCAATAGCGAACACATTTCGAGGCGAACGTAGAATTGTAAGCGAGTCGTGTTCGGACCATTGCGCATCAGCTCTGGCCGTCTCTCTCGCTCCACCGGTCCAGGTCACGGAGGAAACTGTCGTCCGCGATAAGTGACCGGACATAAGATTAATCTGATAAGAGGGTTGAAAACTTTCCAATGCTTATTCTTGTGGTTTCTCTGCCACTACTTCCTTCGAATCTGTAAATGAACAAACCAAATAATCTAATTTGCGTATGCATTTTTTTTAAACAATGAAACTTGATATGCTATACATAATTTGGTAAAATAACCGAAATAAAGTAAGACGTGTACAGATATTATGATGTTAAAGTAAAAAAACTCAGTCGGATACTAGGTCTATTAGGTACGTGCATTATTAAAATAATTTATTTTTAATAGTTCTGTTGTTACTTGCATTCAGAATACACACCTACCTACAATCTGAAAAATCAATTAATTATTATTGAAGTATTAGTGAGTACCTAGCTATTGTTTTGTCGCGTTCTTTGATGAGCTTTCTGCTAGTTCTAAACGATTCTCCCACTTTTTCATCATTATTATTATTTCAGTTTTTCAGCAGTTATATTATGTGCCTTTCCTAATTTATTATTTTTTTGGTAATCATACAAACTACAGTTGATGTTTGAATAGTTGAAAGTTGAAATGTAATATAAATAAAACACAAAATAATATCACATAATTTTATCTGACATCCACTTGCTCGATCCGACAACCATTTTAATGGTAATCTGGGCAAATAACTTTTTTTCGTTTCATTAAAAGAAAAGTAAATGAAGTATTCAGATAAATAAAAAACTTAATGACACTACGTCCTGTTCTGGTAATGTTTATAAATGTGAATGTACGAGGTAGGTACATAATCCGGAAAATTAAGGAAATTTTTTTTTTATTAAATTTTACACTCTTAGTCTATTTCTCCAAACAATTCGCCACTACATTTAAACATACGTGAGAGCATGTAAAATCTCGCTCACCGCCAGTTCATTAAATCAATTATAAAGGAGAACACATTATTATCGTGAAGTTGTAATTATTCAGAACAGACTGTCTGTGATACTATAATTATAAATATATACATATAAAACGAATTTTGTCGAAAAATATTGTTTTTGCGCTACCGGGATTCGAACCTGGATCTCTATTTCCAATCCGGGGAAGTACACTAACATAGCATAGTAAGTGTTATAGCGCCAGTATTTTTCATGACAAATTTTCGAACCTATATGTTACACTTTTTCAAATTAATAAATCTATCGTTCGAATCCCGGTAGCGTAAAACCAATATTTTTCGACAAAATTTAATTTATATGTATATATTTATAATTAATACATTAAAATTAGTATTAAATCAATTATTGATTGCAAGCTGGAATTTGTAAACACCTCTAAAACATTTTCCAGGATCTCTTTGAGCTTAGAAAAAATATATAAATCTCTCAAAGCAAGGCTCTGGGTGGAAGATGAAAAACCTCCCACTCAAAACTGGCCAACAAAACTTAGGCCAGCAGCGTGGGGCGGGCATTGTCGTGAAGAAAAATGACGCTGTGAAAAAACGTATTCGTCTCCGATTTTGAAGGGCTCGCCGCAGTCTTTTGAGCGTCTCGAAATACCGGTGAGAATTAATTGTAGTGCTTTATGGCATGAACTCAACTAAAACAATGCTCTTACGATCCCAGAAAATCATTTCCACGGGTTTTAGATTTGAAAGAGCCTGAAATTTGGCGGTTTTTTGGGAGAGATTGGGGTGACTGACTGAGTGGGACACCGAGGATTCCTCATTGTTCATATGATCGAGGAAATCATTAACATCTACGTGATATTACGCAGCAATTATCTGCAAACAGTTTTCATTTATTGGTATAATATAAACGCAGTTCGGTTACGGATGAGCATTGATAGCCTATTTAAAAGATAACACTTTAAAGTTAATCTTCTGTAATATATGTTAAATTTTTTGTTGATTAAATTATTTTATAGATTGTATTTACTGAGTAAACAATATCATTAATTAGCATGGCGGTTACTTTGTAGTGTAATAATAACTTGTGGAGATGGCGATAAAAAATATATAAGTCAAACCGCGAGAAATATAAATACGAGAATAAAGGAACATCGCCGTTGCCTAAAAAATAACAAATTCTCGGAATTTCTAACCACATAATAACAAAAAATCACTCTTTCGATAGTCATAGACTAAAACTTCTCCACTCGGTACCTTATAAAGGATTAATAATTAACAATTTGGAAACCGTTGAAATACAAAAGAATTTAAATTCGGAGAAAACACTAATTAACAACATAACATTCCCTAACGCTTCGCCTTTATTGTCTATATTCCCGTTGACGTCTGAAACCTCCCTGATCTTCTCAAGTCCCGCCCCATTGCCCGAATAGACTAATATTCTATATTTAGTTTAGTTATCACCTGATGATGAGAGAAACTGCAACTTTCGTAAAATAATCCAACGTGTGTGAATAAATAATTTTTATATATGTGAAAATAAAAAAATTGTTTTTTTTATTCTGATCGTTTAATTTACTTGAGACGTATTTCGTTTTGTAAGGGCATTATCAGTTTTTAGTTTTTATAATCAAAATAAAGTAAATTATATTACATACTGTTCTACTCCTACTACTCTCTTTTTAATTTATATCCGACTATTTAGCGCATTTAATAACCAACAGACAAACATCTAGAAAGAATCTTTGTTGATCCGGCTATTAAGATCATGTTAAAAACAAAAGAAAGAAAAAAGGTTCGATAATAAATTATTACGTATGAACAGAGAAAACACAAGAATCAGATTTGATGGGTTTTCAGGCGAAAACTCCCCTCGAGAAATAACAATAAGGTTGATGAATTTCCTGTCTATTTTAGTGTTAAAGCCTTATCTACAGTGTTCTTTGAGACGTGTTTCTAATCGTTAAATGAACAAAAGGCAGAATGAAATGTCTACACCGAATGAAGGAATTCATAAGTCTTTATTATTATGAGTTCCGCGCCCTCCAGTCTTTTATAAGTAAAAGCTTCCTATTAAACTTGCCGCTTCCATCTTCATAAAATGGAAATACGACATATTTCAAAAAATTATATTACACAAGATGTTTGATTTTGATGTTGATCATCACATCAGCAAGTTATTTTGCAGAAACAATTTTTAACAACCTTGATATAAGAAATATGCATATGCCGGCACGCACCTAGGATATTTTAAATAAAATATCTGAGGTATTTAATTTTTGAAGTGAAATTTCTTCAAGCACGGTGCGGTAAATTCAAACGGTCAACGGTCACCGTCACACGGATTTGAAACGAAAATGGATAATGGATAATGAAAATGGATAATCAGGCCTATTCTCAAAATTGCAATATTGAAATGAAGGTGATTGTTACACCAACCCTCAAAAATAGACAGATAGTTTTGACAGATTATGGTACGTTTATCTCCCTCACTCCCTCACTCTCTCTCCCTCTCTCTCATTCAAATATAACGCTATTTTTGAGCGTTGGTATAACAATCACCTTCATTTCAATATTGAAATTTTGAGAATAGGCCTGATTATATATTAAAATGTTTTACAGAAGATAATTTTCATTTAAAAATTACGTCGATTACCTTTGTGAAGTACTTCAAACCAGTGCCCGTGCGTGCGAAAAAGACGGCACAGTTCGGTAATCTTTATTTCGCACGCGGCGAGCGGGATTGCATTTGCAGTCGCAATGATTACTTGTTATTTAATTAGTACATTTTTCGAATTTCTATAAATATATTACATGTTTTCACGAATGTCCCAACGTACCTACGTAGTCCCTGACATCTCGGTAATTAGGCAAATATCTTACCTTTAGACCAAACGAGCACATCAATGTTGTACAATTTAGGTTGTTATTAATCTGCTTAATATATATTTTATTAGTTAAATAGTACCACGACTTTCAATATTACTATAAAAGAATGTATGAAAATTTAAAACCTACCCTGTATATGTTTAATTCATATTACCTTCGCAGCTGGCTGAACTTCGAAAATAATTATTAGCGTGGGACAAATCTGCGCAGTGGACATCAATTTGCGTTGAATATTTGAATATATTATTAAAATGTGACTATATGTTATAATGTCAGTTGGGGTGGTTTGCGAGTAAAAGTATTTTAAACTTATACTGATTAACTCCACAAATTTTATAATAATTAGGTCAATGTATGGAGTTTTTGAAGACCGCGATCATTAATATCGTTTTCAGTGTACCATAAAACTCACAAGCTATGGACAAATATGAAATACATTATTTTATATGTTCATTGCGAATATGTTTTGTCTAAAACAGTAATAAAAATAAATGTTTCAACCATTTTCCCGATATTATTTCACTACTACTTAAAATTAATGTTTTTCGTTAGTCCTAAATGGTGAGTGCAAGATTTGGAACGGATGACATTCAATGTAAAACACATTTATTGTGAGGGCAAGGAATAAGGTGACGGGAAGGAGAATGCATATGTTTTGAGTCCTAAAGAGTAACTAAGCTAAATTTGGTTCAGATCGATCAGAGAGCACAGGATTGTATATAGAACAAACAGACGGATATTCAATTTTATATTTGTAGATTATTGCTATTCGGTGTTCTTTCGTTTCATACTAGTGCCGTTCTTTTGTGTGTTCTTAAACTTATTTATCCATTTTAAAGTCATATATTTTTTTGTTTCTGTTTTTAGATTAGCAAATTTGCGAGCTGTTTAATTTTTAGGATATTTTTTTACCGTCAACATCAAACATCGTATTGCTAATAAAAATACGTTTTAAAAAAATTAATGTATTTTAGTAAAATGTGATGTGTTTTAATTAATCATTGAATAAGTTATGTATACGTTTCACACACAAACACACTCTAGTTTGGATGCGGTTATTAAGCAAAATATTTTCAAAACAATTTAAAATTCAATTTAGTACCTACATATGTTTAGAAGACCCAAAGTTAATATTTTACCATGCATTCAATTACAAAAAAAAGAAATTTCAAATTATTATTATTACTTCTTCAATATTAGCAAAATTATTATTATTTATTCAATCTATAAAAATGAAACAATGTTATCTTATTAAAAAGTCCACGTAGTTTTGAGAACATTGAAATGATTTAGAAATGTAAGGAGGCCCTGGGAGTTCTGCGAGCATGTTATCACACAGGGCTGGCACTCGACCAAGTTCCCCCCACATCCCCCAGATCCGGTATGCGGGACGCGGGATACAGGAACGGCCTATGATGGATGACGCTCTCCATTATTCCGGGTGCATTCCGAAACGAATTGTCATTTTGAATCGGTCATTTTTCCTGCATTTCGTACGTGCTGAGACTTCATGCTCTCCACTCGGGGGTTTCTAATTTACTTCGAAACGTTACGTCGTTGTTGTCGGTAAAGCATGGGAAAGAAAGTCATCAGTGAGTCATTTTATAAAATACATTGTTTTTGGCTAAATCTTCGTAATATTTGTGAAACATTTACTACTCTGCATATATTTATCCCGTCAGTCTACTGTTTAATTTTAATATCTTTAAATTATTATTTATAACATTTGTATTTTACTGAAAATCTTATTTAAAACTTATAAGGTATAAAATCAATTCAATCGTAATTCTGATCTTGTTTTTATTAAATTTTTTAGAAGTTTAATGAGACATCAGATTCAAAACTTGGACGTCCGATTCGTATTGCAAAGCAAGTAAGAGTGTGGGTTAAGATCTTATTTTTCTTTCTGTTTTGAACACCATTTAGAAATTGGCTTTAGGTGTCTACATTTGCTTTGCTCATTATTTAGTGAATGTATTTTTGTTTTGGTCTTCCTCTCTATTTTAATTCCTTAATCTTTCCTTAAATAACATTTCTGAGGTATTCATTGTGTCGAAGAATGGATCATTATGGACATCTTTTCTTTCACTCTCTCCAGAACTTCCTTATAATTTAAGGTATGTTGATATTAATCAAGACACAACGCAGTAGATTTTTTTTATTTAGATAGGTCTAGGCACAAGTGATATTATCTAACATGGGTATTTATTTTTATATTATACAGAACATTAACTGTTTAATGATAAAACATAGGTTGAAAGAAATGAGCTACATTAGAAATATGGTCATTATACCTGTTCAAAATACGCATCACATGCGTTGACTATAATGTGACTACCCGACTTAACCTATATATACTATAGTGGGTATTAATTTTGTATTAACATTGAAATATAATATAATATATACAGTATAGATCTAAACAAATTACAATGTAAACTACATGATGGCATGAAATAATACATGTATGAACATAGTAATATACAGGAATATAAAAATAATTATAATAAAATATTTAGCACCAACATATAAATAGTTTCTCAAACTTGTAGTATATTTCATCTGAGTGTATTTTGTGCTAACCCTATTTCTCGCTAACGCCGATTTGATTGTTACACGTACATAACATTTCGGCGTAACTTTGGCATAACTCGTTTTCAATGAGATTCCTTATAAAATATTTAAGATAGTTACTCAAGCCGGGGGCAATATTCTCGAGCCACGAGTTAAGTTAATGCCATACAAAATATGGCGCCGCACCGCCGCCAAATTAGGGTTAAAATTAAACTATTGTTTGCGTTAATAACGCCTCCGCTGATTGTGGAAATAGCGGTTTTGCTGCGGTACTCATTGACGGGGTTTATTTGCGTTACGCCGTTGTGAATCTGTTCAGCCGTTCAAACATTCCGATTATATCAGCTTTATTAACCAAAAAGCAATTTCGCGTTAAGCAAACTCTTTTGTTAGCGTTTATAGTCATTCTTTTCTGAGTGAATAATATAACACTCGCACCTACTTGTACCGTTCTGGTACCGTTCTGGTACCGTTCTAGTACCGTTTACCGACTTCAGAGCCAGGCCATGGGTCTGTTTGACTTTTATGGAATTATTACAATTATAAATACGCCGATAAATCCAAAAATTGTTATATCAGTGAAAATATATTTATATTAGCGGCATGTACTTCTTATGTGTAGATAAGCTGTAAATACTTATTTAGAATTTATGTTAAATACATCCAAATTAATTGCCTGTCTCGATAATATCAAATTTCGATTTATTTTATAAAAAATATGATTAAGTACAGTTTATGTGAAAAGTCGCACATGATAAATACATTAATTCAGTAAACGCATAAAAAGTCTTCAATGAAAGTTTTATTTTTTCCTCGCGCTTTTTTTCTCTCTGTCTTCGTGATAACGATTATTATTCTAAGCATTAAATGAAATAGTAGAAATTTAGCGCAGCATGCAGGGAAGAATGAGTATGTATATGTTTTGCTGCCAAAAACCTTATTATATATACACATAATACAAATTAAATGTATTAATTAGAATGAATTAAATATATTAATTAGAAATGTATACATATAAAGTCAATTTTATCGAAAAATATTATTATTGCGCCACCGGGATTCGAACCTGGATCTCTTCCTATCCGGGGAAATGCATTATACGATTATGCTACACCAACACGGTGAGTTGACGACAAATTTTCGAACTCATATGTTGCACTTTCAAATTTATACATCTTTCTAATTAATAATGATTTCACATTAATAATGTGTTCTCCTTAAAAACACATAAGAGTATGCGAGCATTGAAAGATTAGAATAAAATAATACATGAGAATTTTATTTTTTCTGAATTTCTAACCACAACTATACTTTTAAAAAATAAAACGGCATTGCAATTTTACATACAAATAACAGAGGCTCTAGATCTAGATAATAAAGAAATGATAGAAATTAAAATCGCCTTAATACCGAACATAAGTTATATCCAATTATCCTTAACAAATAACCCATTATTTAATGTATTCCCAATTTCAACACTTGTATTCCAGCCCCCACCGCGACTAACGCCCAGGCACGACTTTATTTCTTTGCACATTTTATTTTCTGAATCAGTTATTGTGCGTCCGTCCTGATGAAGATCCAGTAGTATCGACACCGGGTGACGTTTATTAGTTTTTTAAATTAATAATAATGTATTATTATACACATAAGTGTGATGTTTGATTATTATTATTATGACTATTTAAGTCCACCGCAAGAATTCAAACATTAGGTTTTGAATGTCTTTCCGGCTGACGATTGACAAGCTGTCGGTTCGATCGATGCCGGTTTTAGATTCTCACTGTCGACTATAATACTCGATATTTATAATAAATCAAAACTGAAGAAGGATTATACTTTTAAAAGATTTTTCCGTTAATTTTTAATTAAAATAGGCACTGTTTATTTTGAGGTTTTAGAAAACCATTTAAAATTTAACGTAAAGCGACCGAACTATTAGCAACAGCCCCTAACCTTGTACCTTTTAGGTGTTAAAACTTATCATTCGGAAAGCCGATGAGAATAAATTAAATATTAATATTCCAGTGTTTTCGCGCGGCCAGCACAGATTACCGCATTACACATACATTTTTAAGTAACATCTACAGGATTACCAGTGCCTTTTTATTAAAATAATTATTTTGTCTCACATTTTTAATGACACAACATTTTTCTCACTGAAAATCCAACAAATTATATGAATTATGATACGCAAGTACATCACAATTAAACTTTTGTAATTATAATATACATTCAAATAATTCTAGCCATCTGTACGTCCGTCACATTTTCAATGACGTAAGCCATATATATACAAGCATATTTAGAATTAAATAACTGTATAAACGTCTAGCATTTTGTCTCGTATGAAAAAAAATATTTATCTGTAGACGTTCCATTTTTTTAATGAATCACTCGAGTTTTACGTTTTCAATCTAAGCAGGTGCCTATTTTTGTGTTCAATAATAATTTAATTCGATGCCAGAAGGTTCGATACCAAATGTGTAAATTAAGAAATATGATTTTTCCCGCCTGTCATTTCTTTCTAGTATTATTAGAAGAGCGATGCATCATAGATAGTCATCGAGAACGATGTGTTATTAGTTCTACTTGGCATCGCAACTCGCTACGTTACGCCGATGTATTGCGCACCCAAACATAAGGGGGTGTGCACCCAGCATGCATCTATGGAAACTTTGCGATTTTAGTAAAATGAGAATTTTATATAACTGTCAGCGAATTAATTTAATATAACTCTTGTGAAATTTAGTCGTTATTCGTCGTTATCGTTACCGTCCGTGCGTTATGTTTCTATCCGGTAACTGGTTACTTCACCGATCACATCACAGGCAGCGGATGGATCACCACACTCTCGTGTCCTAGCGTACCACTTGTGCACAGTCATCTTCCAATATCTAGTTAATTGATCGCGCCAGGTCCTTCGCAGTTATCATCTATTCCTATTGCCTCCACCACTTATCCGTCCTCTCCTCACTCATATTTTTCACAAGCACAAATCTTACTTAATTTGATCATACTTCACTGTTATCACATATTGATTTTTCACTTATACGCATGAGTTGCTACATTTGTATTGCATTCAATCTACTTTCAATATTTAGTAAGTCACGGGATTCCCTACATTAATATTGGTGTCAAAACTCTTTTCGACTAACTCACAGTAGAAGTAATTGCTTTTATATCGATCACGCGATCAACATAATTTCTTTCTCAACCACTAAAAACATATATTCACAAATTCTGTTATTAAAATGTTACATCCCCTAAAATATAAGTCCCCTAAATCGCGAAAATCGATAACGTGACGTAGGTGCTCTTAAATATTTAATCGTCGAACGACCGCCGAATTAAGGCTGTATTAAACCACAATATTATATTATTATGTAGATATGAAGGTTCACTACCGACGTGCACCGTAATAATAGTCTAGATCAAGCGGGCAGCTCACTTCCACTCCAGCGCACTCTGAAGTTCACCGATTCAACCTTGTATTATAAAAGGTTATTTTTTACCAAACGCGTTCACTTGGGTTAACCGTTTTATCCGTGACAAAACATTTTATCAAAAGTTTTCTTCAATAAAAATATGTAGAAAAATCATATCAAACATAACGCCTCGTGAATGAGGACATTTTTGAATCTTCCTTTTCTGCCGCGAGAGCTGAATATAATATTACCGTGTCGTGAATTTGACGACACATATTTTTAAAGCGTATGGATATTATTTTTCATTTGTTAAATTATTTTTTATTTCGCAGTGATGTGACAATAGCTCACCAGCGATACTGCAAAATGGTCGAGATAATGTAAAAGTGGGATGAACGCAGTCGAAATTCGATCGTAAAGAAGAACGCGTGGGAGACAATGAATGGTTGAGTAAGAAACAAATCATTTTAAGCTGAGGTGCGCGTAATGTATAAAATAAAATATTGGTTTAATTAAACGGTTCAGAGATTATCTTCTTTTTTATTTTTGCCTTATCTCGTTCATTTGGTCCACTTTGTTCTGTCCTGGGCTGCATCCTTGGTCACGTTAAAAATTTTAAGATCATGGTTTTCCTGTTCTTATTCTGTCGGTCCCGTTACTCATTATTAAGGAATCACGTGATCTTCCTCCCATTGCATTAGATATACATACCACCTAAGTCGGTCTTTTTTTATTTCTTGAGAAATAGGGGCCATACTGAAAGAATCATTATATTTATATGGCTATGACTTGAAAATGAATATATTGAACTTAGAATCCAAAATATATTATATTATATTTCTAGTTATTCTGCATTCACTGTTATTCGCGACACTCCGATCGTTAGTTAGTTCACGATGAAAAAATAGAGGTCAATTATATTGATTTATTATTGTCCAAGCATTAAGCTATATATAATATTGTGGCAACTGTTTAGACATGCGTATTCCACAAATTATAATATTTACGGTAAATAGAAATCGAATCACGTTATTTTTCAAATAAAATACTAAATTAAAGATTTTTTATTTATTTTATATGTATATTTATTTATTTTATATATATATTATAAAACAATAATAATAAACTTCAGTTTTTAACAAACCTCACCATTATTTTTTTATATTAAATCAGTAATGAAGTGTTTAAATATAGTTTTTAAAATAAAAACGTAAATTCGATGTCAATTTGCTTTTTAAGATTTTGTTTAGACGCAATATATTCAAACCGATTGGCAGAAAGATTTTTCTACCTTTGACTACTCAATGTTTTAATAGAATTAATATTATTGCGCTCCTATAAATAAATGTTTTGCTTTGCGCATGCGCGTCGGTGTATTTAGAAATTTGTTTTTATGCCTACCATGAATTTCATCAAATAAATCATTCCAGATACACTTTGAAGTATTCAATTTATTTCCAAATGAATAATTTTATTCTAATGGATGGGATTCAAAAATGGTCGTGATATTTTAGATTATTAT
Organism: Eubasilissa splendida; assembly: GCA_031772225.1. NCBI lineage: Eukaryota > Metazoa > Arthropoda > Insecta > Trichoptera > Phryganeidae > Eubasilissa > Eubasilissa splendida. The sequence continues at coordinate 28,327,248 of CM062861.1, read as the reverse complement.
AGTAATGGATTCGCATACTTATGTCTCATACAGACGGCTTTTGTAATTATTGTCTTCCAACACAAGAAACGTATTATGCAGAGAAATAGATGCACTAATAATAAGGTAAGACTTGTCTTTGGTGCATAATATTTCTCCTCGGTGTAGAATCGTGGACTCGAGACAAGTGAAAAAATATGGAATAATGCCTTTGTAATGTGGTGTTGGAGTTGGAGTTGGAAATGCTTCAAATTTGGAACAACACAACAAATACATCTCAATCTTTTTCCTAACATAATTGTTTGGACGTCTTATGAGAAGAGAAGACAGATGTTGCAGTAAACCACATCGAAGGACTGAAAGAAGGATGATCCCCCATCCATTGCAGTGACCAAATGGAAAAAGTAAAAGAAATGCTGCGGTGACAGGTCTATGGGATGCCGATAAAAGTAGAGGAGTATAGTGAAGCGAGCGCGATGGAAGATCACGATCTTGTCTAACAAACCGATACATACCAATAGATACCTGATGTAAGAATTCTAATATTCTCTTATTGACTTGTTCCTTTCCAGAAACACAGTTGTATAATAATTGTAATTGTTATATAATATGTTACCGTTACCGATAGTACGAAATTCGATGAATTACCAGAAATTAACGGAAAATTATCATTGTACGCTTATCTTATTAGGAACAACACAACTATTGTTCCTTTCTTATTCAACATGTTTTTCAAAATGAGTCCGATCTCAGCCGCACATAACTCGGCAAACAATTCTATATATCCTCCGCTTACGAAATCAAGAATTTCCATTACCCCCTCAGAGTTGAAAACATTCCAATAAAATAGCGAATCCTCTCATTTCCACAAATCTCTCGCAACACGGAGGCAATTCACAATCATCCGCCGGGATTCCGCCGGGAGATGCATCTACACGTACAGCCTCCTCGCGCCATTTGTTTGCGGAACCGTGGATTCCCGGAGTCCCATTGTCTCGGCAGAGCGGCCCGGTTTACTGCACGTGTTTCACATTCCACATTGAGTCCTCCCTTTCAATCTCCGCCGGTTTTTTGTGCGCAGATTCCCGCTGCCGCACTGTCGCCTTTCAGGAGATGAGCGCTCCAAATATTCAGGAAATTGAGCAGACTGTTGACTGTTGCAAAGAGGCGCGATACGTTTGTGGCGGATTTTCTCTTTTGTCGCGATGTTCATATGAAAATCGTGTTGCATTTTTGTGCGGGCCCGCGAGCAGGGGACCGAGCCTACTACAATCATTGCTGGTGTTAAAATAAACAAACATGTGACAAAGCTTAGGACTCTTTTGTTTTTGAAAACAAATATTAATATGAACAGAGTACGATTGTCTCGTGAAACGAGTAATACTCGTAGATGTTTGGATAAGGTTTACGAAGAAAATGTGATTTATCTGCGGAGAAAAAATGTTGTACGCATCGTGTTCTGGTAAGTGCTAAAAATATGCTTCAGTTTAATGTAAATAACGCACGACGCCTACATAAAAATAATACAATCGTGTATATATATTGTTTTAAATTATAATAGCTTTGTTTATTTTACACTACGAATTTGTTTTTTGTATTCAACTATGATTGTTTCAATTGACAATATTTAAAGAAAAACTTTTTGAATTTAGTAAATATTTTGTGTAAATTTAATATATTAAATTCTAACGTTATTAAAATATATATTGTGACGTCAAGAAATAAATTATACCATTATTAAAAATAATAAATAATTCTAAAACCTATGGTTTACAGATTGACGTCACTAGAGTGGCTGGCGGGAGATGATTTTAATGGGAATATTTTAAATCGGCGTTTATTAGCAAAATAATTTTATTTTGAAGCTTGGATCAATATAAATATTTTTTACATAATTAACACACCAGAAAGTATAATACGTATTAAATATTTCCTTTTTTTACATGTAAGCCTGTTAGCCGCTTCCTACCTCACTAGGTACAAATAAAGCACCTGTTCTGAGATAGGTAGCCATTAGATTCCATCAGCTGTTAATTATTGTTTTTATATTCCTGAAAACTGAAATATACATATTTTGGAAGTAAAGTAGGACTAATTTAAATAGTAAAAAACAGAAAAATCAAAAAGGAGACAAGTAGAGAATAAGTAAAAAGAACGAAATTTTGATAGACTAAAGACATATTGAAAGTAGTAAAGACGTGTTAGATATTTTTATAATATATTATTTACTGTGAAGATTAACAAAGTGAATTATGTCATCATATATTAACGGTATTATCTTGTAAAAATAATTCTGTGATTAGTAAAGTATGATATTTATATAATATATTTTTTAGTACCTATCTAAACCTCAGACGAAAAAATTCGCAACTGATTCCTTGAAGTTTCATCAGCAAATACATTAAAAGTGTTTATTATTCATTTGAATTTATTATGTTAAATTAAAAAATTTTCTCTATCAAAATAATTACCCGTCAATATTAAAGAGTTATATATACATATGTGGGGGCGGCGATTCAGATCTATCGTCGTCCTCAGCTGACCGACGACGCGGGAATAGCCCTCGCCATCACGCCAGAAAGTTGTCGGGAGTATTCTCGCTCTTACTCATACTCCGCTGTTTTGTGTACCCTTCTTTCATTTCCCTTAATTAATTAATAAGCGACCACCCAAAAGCCCGCGTTTCATTCCACCACCAACCTCCACACGCATTTAAATGAGAGAAAATGCGCATGTACGATTATATAATTATTTATATATTTCCTGGGCATTATATTTAATAAACAAATTATAGATATCTCATAGAGACGAAGCTATTTTTATTATATTTAATGAAAAAATATGGAAGTATGGGTAATTACAGAGTTATCTATAATTTGTTTAATAACAGTGCCTTTGTAGGTGAAAATCCAGTAACTGTATGTTCTTGGACATATTTAAATATTGCTGATTATATGTAATGCCTATAACATTTAGACAATGTACGAAGTATAACAATTTTTCTCTAGTATGTCCCACATTTAACAGGTAATGTGTACATTTCCTGGTGATTATATAAATATATCGCTGAAGTTTATTTGGTTATAAGAGATAAGTATACCTAGTACTTACCTATTCAAAGGAAATATTTTATGAATCATCATTTATTATTTTTCAAATATTTACATATTGGGAAAGTTTAAAATTCCCTTAGTGATTGTTGTCAAAACACAATAAATAGTGACGTGGAATTTAATTATTTATTACGTGCAACAATCAAAACCACGAAAGCATTATTTTTTTTCATTAAAAAATGCTAATATAAACTATAATAAGGTTAGAGAGGCGAGAGAAAACGCAAAATATAAATCATATTTTACTCATTGCCTAACGTCTTGGCGGTGTTTTATTAAATAGCCAGAAAATTGACTAAGTTTTCTCTATTTTACGCCAAGTGAATTAGTAAATTGTCTGATTATACACGGTACCCGTAACATTTCTCTACACATTGCACGATGCTATGTATATAGAAAATCTAGTTTATTATTAATATTATTATAACATAGCTAATTGTTAATAAATATTATTAGTATTCTTAATAATGTTTTCAAAATAATTTTTAAATTATTGTTTGTATTTTCATGTATTCGTTTTCTTTTTTTTAAATGTTCATATATACCTGTATCTGTGAGATAAATTTTCTAGTCAGCTAGATTTATTTATATTATATTTACGCCTTTATTACCGTACGAAGGTATTTATAAAACATTTACAGCTCGTACAGAATAATTCGCCATAGTAAGTACAATACAGTGAAAGTATAGAAGTAACATCGGAATATATAAATATAAAAAAGAAAATCATAAAATTTAAAAAAAATTAATTGACAAACAAAAAATACAAAATTTGTAAAAGTGCGTAATATTAACTTGAGTAGAGTATAAATGTGAATAAGAAGACAGACGAACATAATAAGATAAAAGAAAAGAAAAACAATAACAATTTAAAAAAAAAAAAAATATTAAGCAAAAAATATAATTTTTGATTAAACACAGAATGGCTTAAATACCAATTTTATCTTTGAAGTCTTTATATGGGTACGTTACTATAAAAAATAGTATATGACATTTACATGAAACAGCGCCAGCGACCTGGTACTTCGCGCGGGAACATGGTATAAAATCAATTTAGTTAAATTAAGGGCGTCCAGCATGCCATTTATTATTTTAAATATAAATAATAAACCACTCAAAGTTCTTCTACACGCTAAAAATGCTCATCAGAAAATCATAGTTCATTTGTTTAACGGGTATACACAGTTTGAAGTTAATAAACCTTCATCATTTATGTTGAACCCTTTCTAATTTTAATTCATGTATGTATAGAGACCAAATTGTCGAGTTATATTCTAAATTGCTACGAACCACGGCCGTATATAAAATTTTAAGCGATTTAAGTGAATTGATATCTTTCACCGTTCTTAATACAAAACCAAGACATTTCAAGATCTTTAATTTGAAATACTTCGTTCAAAGTAATGCTGTTTATGATGTAATGAAAAACAATGGGTTTTTTGATTCTGCAAAATTTATGCAAGGTGGATTCTTTAATTGTATTATAATTTAGTGCATCGCTGCTAAAGACGACTGGAAAATATAAACCACATTATAATATTTTTCAATCACGGCAACTCACGCTAGCGTAGCATTCGTTCAGCATGTTATGTGCGACGCCTAGACGCGTTTGCTTCTGATTTGCGAGTTTGTTCGGTAATAAAGTTTTTTGAAATACTATGACTTTCAAAGGGTTAAAAAATTCTTTAAAAACAAACTGACGGCGACTTTTGCTGTAAAATATAAAACATTTTTCAAATAGCTTTAATGGAAAACTGACAGAAATAAAAATCTCATTTAATTCCTTTGCAGATATCTTGGTATCATTGTGTTCTTGCATACTTGGATAGATTTCTACTTGAATTTTTTCATTAGCTGGAAATAGAAGACTAATTCAGAATATTATGGTCCGTGTCTATGAATGAGATTTTAAGGAGATTTTCGACACGAGATAATCTCCGATATACGGCTTTTGCTTCCATGAGATTTATTGGAGACAACTTTCAAAGTTCCCGTGTACACACCATGTCTCAGAGATTCGCCGTCTCGTGCCTAACTTCACGCTCGTCGCGTACATCAAACGTTAAATGTCATTGTCGTTCGTCAGTTGAATGATTTTGATTCTCCCCAGCAGCAGTTAAAACTGAATAAATGTTTGCTATACTTTTAAAATTAGCAATGTTATCTTTGTGGTTAAAATTCATATTTTTATTTATTAACTACTTACTTGAGTTTAAATACATCTATCATACACAATGAATCTAATCATCCATTATCACACAAACATTCAGGGTTCCACTCCATGATACATCGTTTAGTCAATATTCCTATGTCAACATCCAATTTCAATATTGAATTGAATACAATTAAAAAAATTAGCAGTTAATAACGGGCATAATACATTTAAAAAAATAAATTAAAAGAATATAATAATCAATTTTTATATAAATCACAGATAAAACATAATGATAATAATGATTATTGGCGTAGGATTTTATACATAAATAACTTTTCGAATCAAATATCTAAACACCTACCACGAAACATTAGACCGGCATTTTATACAAATAATAGTATTGGAAATTTACTCATAAATTCTAAAGACAAAGATGATAAATTTAACAATTCTGGTGTCTATAAACTTAGTTGCAAGGATTGTGCTGCATTTTATATTGGTAAAACGGGTAGAAATTTTAATATAAGAGTAAGGGAGCATTTGAGATGTTTGAACAATAGTGGGTTTTCAGAATTTTCTAATCATTTGATAGAAAATGGTCATGGTTTTGATAAAAAATTAGGATTGTCAATTTTGCATATAAACGGTGTTGGTCACAAATTAAATAATTTGGAATCGTTGGAGATAAATAAAGCGTGTAAAACTAATCTAAAAATTATAAACAACCAACTAAATTTAACTACGAGTCCCATTCTAAAAATTATTCGAGTAAATTTGTATTAAGTAACGATTTGAGTTAGGTACTAAATTTTTTATTTTTTTTTAAAATAGATCCTGGTAAAGAAACAATAATATATGTTTTTAGTTAGTATTGACATCCTGAAGAATAAAATGGTATTTTTCGAAACCGGTAGATGTATTTAAACTCAATTAAGTGGTTAATAAAACAAAGATAATAAATAAATAAATGTTTGCTCTTTAACGCCTCATATTAATGTTAATGTTCAATGGTTTATACTTACTTGTCAGAATGGATAATTGTACGAATCTATCGAACGTCGTGTACACTGGTTTGAGTTGTTATCTCTTTCTACCAATCTCAAGCTGATCTCCGAGTTTGTCTCCAGATTAAAATCTCAACACGTACACATGGTATTGAGATGTATCTCAACTAAATCTCAGAGATTCTTTCATCATTAATGAAGAGCCTGGGTGGCACATACTATTGCGAGGGTGAAGACAGAGCCAATTACGATTTTGGATGACATAATAACTTCCATGACGCACTTTGGTCTTCGTGAACGAGTTTTAGTTACGTGAGAATTTTATGTAGGTGTCTGTAAAAAAAATATCGACGTTAGTGTCATCGATTTGAGCTAGGCTCAAAGTATAAAGTAAGATATGATAAATGCTTAACACACAATTTTAATTCAAAACTGAGTCACCCTGAGTTTACTTTATATTAAATTATATAATATATATATATATATATATAAATGGGAGAAATGCATTGGAATTTGTATTTTATGTAAAAAAACAGTTGTTAAGTCGTTACGTTACTACCAGAATCAATAACTATTTCCTAGAACTGGATACAAAATGAGGCCACTGCATGTGGCCTTCGTACTATTATTTCCGTTTCTAGTAAAATCCACGCGAAACTTTTTATTTACCGGGGCCCGAACTGCATCGCAGACAAAATGACTGCGATATAAATAAAATGCATTCAAATATTCAAAGAAGCGAGGCTGCCTGTATTCTGTGTGTGGAAATGCATGCATTTTGTGCGAGCATAGAGTCCGCATATTGAATGAGATTGCTACTTGACTTATCGATTTGGAATACTCTTCGAATTGTACCGTTCGGATTGTACTGTAGCTATTTGACTTCTAGCTCATAAATGGGACGGGATAGTTTTAAATTTAGGTATTATTCATCCTACTCAATTATCATTTTGCAACGTAAGTTTTATTTTCAATTTCCAGTGTTTTTTTATATTTTAACCATAAAAAAAATACCTGTAACATATTATTCCCCTCATCTCATTTATTATTTAGCCACCCTTTGTATGAAAAGGTTTTTAAATTGTATCTCAATGTCATGTTAAGGTCAGTAACAACCCGTTGATAATCTTTACATTAAAATAATTAAAATATATTGTTATTTTAATAATTATTATAAATCTTATTTAGATGAAGATGCTAGTTCAAATAAATAATTTGAGAAATTGACTATTTACTCTTGTTTCTTAAAAATGAAAAACCTTTTACGGATGCACATAGGGTTTCTGACCCGGGTCGACCCGGGAATACATGGAGTTTTCAATGCGTCGAGTCCCGGGATTCGTTATAATTTTGGAAGAGTGTAAATAATTGTCCAAATTTTATATCTTACGAACGCAGTTAAAAAGAAATGTTTGGGTCAAAACAAAAAATCATACTTTCGAATGGGTTCCAGAAAATAATAACAATGTGTTCAGGAAACCATAAATCATTTAGTCGCAAAATACAGAATTACAAATTCTTGTAAATTTGCTAGCATTGATGACTGTTGGTGAAGTGCAATAAAATACGAGTAACATACATGAGTGAGTGCTTTCGCTGAAACAAAATTTTATTTTTTTACCGAATTATGCTCTGACTTGTAACGGTTTTGATGTCATTCGGTAATAGGAATTCTTAGCCGTCGTACTGTCGTAGCACAAATTTGAGAGTTTTTTAAATTCCTGTAAATTTATGTACAAAATCGAGAAGCAGGCAAGATGTAAATTTGAACATTTTAGTATTTATAAATGCTATTTTTAATTAAATTGTTTTAATGTGTGTATTTAATTTAAATATTTTATTTTTGTTAATATAGTATATAATAGATATGCACATACATATATAATAGATATGTACATACAATATATTTCATTCAAATTAGATTTTTTTAATATTAAGAATTTATTGTATCTGTATTTTTATTTAGAAACTGTATTTTTTTGTCAATACATCTTTAATTTATAAAAACAATTTAATTGAAATAAAATGAACAATGTTTATAAAAAACAAACCAAAAAATCTTTTATTTAAAAAAATAAATTATTATCATATCACGAGATCCGGGATCCCGGGAATGATCCAGAGCTGCGAATCGAGTCCCGGGAATGAAAAAACTCAGGGAATAAAGAAACCATAGATTCACATGATTCCTTTATCTATTAATGTATTAAATTAGTATTTAAAACATCACAGACCGTCTGTTCTGAATAATTACAACTTCACAATAAGAATGTGTTAATAATATTAATAATATCAATGTATTATTTGTTCACAGTTTATCATAAATTTCACAATTCACAGAACTTCAATAAGTACTTTAAGTGCATCATTTATATGCAATAGACGAAAATATTCATAACATAATATTTAAGTGTGGTTTTGCCTCTATAAATTAACTGAATACACCATTACTTTCAAGTTAATGGGAAAACTTAATTAATATATAAATATTAAGTACTTAAAATGTTACAAAATTGAGCTTCCGTTTTCCAGAAGTTGATAGTTTAAAACTGACTCTAAATTCCCAACCGTGGCAGTGTTAATAATAGAGAGTTGAAACGCTGGGTGTAATAATACATTTTCGTGTAAAAAACCGCCGTGAGAACACGGAACGGTGCTTATGAAATCAGCCGCAATAAGGCACTCGGCGTTTTTATATTTCACCCTCGCACTATTGTTTCCCTGGTTAAGTGCTTACTCGCTCATGTGTTTCGACGGTTCGGTTGACACTTGACTTCCTACACTGGTTCGGTTGGCTTCGCTTCAAAGTCACATAAAAGTGATATTTCTTGATCTTAACAATCATTGATATAACTTGATACATCATAGATTTCAAGTGAATACAGTAATTAAAATACTTTCATAGATTTTTCAATAAGTATAGTCTTTAACTTAATTTTAATATTTTATATTTATTTATTTTCAATAGACAATTTATGTATTTAAACAATTAAAACGACAAATTGAATTAATAAGTTGTTAGACATTCTTCCGAAAAAGCAAAAGTATGATATGTAGTGAAGTATAAAATGATTATATTATTTACTTCTCTTCTGAAAGTCGTCCTTCACTGGTTTATAGTATATAGGAGGAAGACAAGTGTAGAATATGTCTGGTAATGGCACCACTATAAATATTTCAGAGACGTGTGTGGGAGCAATGCCAGCGAGCAGGCTGCGCACTCCATGGCCTGCAATACGGCAGTTAAAAAAATCTCAGTTTTAATAAGGGTAAACAAAGCCGTATTTTATGTGTTCAGTGTCGCGTTCAAAATTGTACCGTACACTTTTTCATGCTAATACTATGCCAAAAAACAATAATTTTATTATTAGATATAAATGTGAAAAACATAGGTATTTAGGCGTAATAAAAGGAAGAATTCATAAAATCACACGTAGAGAAAAATTCAATAGTTCAAGGAAAAAAGTTCTAAAGTAAATGTATTCTTCTTCGGCGGTCCCTCGTGTAGAGGATGACCGTGAGTCCGAGTGTGGCTGAGGAGTTATATTCACGAACCGCGTACCCGTCCACATGTAGTGCACGTGAATCTGGGCATAGAATCTTCCCCCATCATTTTTGTGACCGCATAGGAGTAATCCTGCTGAGTATATTGCCTCTCGGCTTATTGGGTTGGCCATGTCAGAGGCCTGTGCTGCGTGAAGTTGTTTAAAGTGTAAGTGGTATTGCACAGTACCACCCACACACACTCTTGGAATAATGGAGGGCTCGGTCCAGTGGAAAGGGTGATCCAAGACGACTGGAGCTCTTCGTTACTTTGCCAACTTTTCCGTCGTAGCAGTCTATTATTTGTACATACCTCAATATAGTAGGTTTCCAGATGCGTGCAATGGTACAGAGCAGCACCGCTGTCAAGTAAAATATGCGGGATAAAGCATAAATTCAGTCAATTATGATATGATATCTGACACTTAATAAATATAGTAAATATATATTAAATATAATTATGTACGGAAATTAGACTTTTGAAGGAAAGCGAGCAAGAGGACGGTCCTCTATTATGAACAAACCAAACAAAAGCGTTAACAGGGACCTCTTTAAGCGATGCAGCCACATACTTCCAGACCGGGACAGTTAAGAGACGCAGGTGCACCGCGTTCCAGATAGATCAGGGAGCTCGACGCTGAGCATGAAGAAGAAGGATAGGAACGTGAGCTCCTTTTTGTGTCGGTATACAATTTTCCATCTACTCACACCAAACTAAAATACTAGCACATTATTTTTATCCGAAAACCTTCAATTATCAAAATCTTTGCTAGAAAGATAAAATCTCCAATGCCAGTTTTGAGAGTAATAAATTTCGGATATCTTTGCTTATAAAATGGATAAAGAGATCCATTTTATACGGGCTATATTATGCTTCTTTGTATTTTATACTTCAGATGATGTAAAGACCCATAAAACGTGAATCTCATATAAAATTTATGGCTCGTCTGAAAAACGGCCAACGGAAGGAGACGGAATAAAGTGAATTAAAAAACATACGACTCTTTTCTCAAACCCTACATTATTCAATTACTATCAACTATTTCTGGAATAATTCAAATACAAATTATGTTATCCCAATTCGTGGGCTTATATAATCAATTTCTTCTTCGATGTGATCAAAATGTTAAAATATAATACAATCTCGTACGGCGGAACATAATCCGAACGATTATGTTTTAATCCACTGTTTTATGATTTTTTAAATTATAATTTTAAGAAACTTTGATAATGTCGAATACAAGGTCTCTTTTCATATTTTTATTAAAAAAAATATTTAACATAATATATATATATATATATAATTACATTTGTGCAGTGGCGGCTCCTTTCAAAAATGCTCAACACAACCCAACACAACAGTTATGTAAATTTTTGTACCTGAATAATACGTATTCTTGCTAATCCAAATTGTCCATCCCGAGCGAATATAACACATAATTTTGATACATACCATCACACCAGCTAGACTATTTGCTAACGATTTGTGCAGAATATCTAATTTGGGAGCGTTAAGATTGTAATTCATAAATGTGTAAACCTCCCATGTAGCTCATATATATCGACACATTGACAAATGGTTAATATATATATGTATAATATATAAAATAGGTGAATATAATTCACATGAAAAACTTCGCTATTGAAAATAATGCCTAAAATACAAGCGGTTGACTCAGTCGCCATTAATTATTATATCTTTAAATCGAAAAAACAATTCGTACATGCAATGAAATTGTGGCGCCAGCCGCCACTGACTGCCATACATAATTGCACTATGATAATTTCAATCAGTTTTTTTAGTATAATTACATATTACTCAAAGTTTAAAGCAAACGTATTTTTAAGTAAAATTTTTGTAATTGTTTGTTTGTAGCCAAGTTCAGTACTGTATAACAAGCGGTTGAAAGTTTTTTACAAAACTAAAATTGAGATCTGCGCTAGACGCTACAATATTTAAGAGGAATAAGTTTCTTGAAATATCAATAATACAACCAACATTCGTATTACTGATGTGTGTTCTATAGTTCGTAATATGAGATAATATTATATATAAACCATATCTATAGAGATTTATAAACCAATCCATGTACATGGGTAGCAATATTCATTTGTTTAGTCCTAAACAATATCTAGAGTTCGGTACAGTCATATTTAAAAATCAATGCAGTTCGATTTTCAAATATTAAAATTGGAAATAAATTTAATTAAACATTTATCAAAATTGTACTACGAAAATTGTCAGATAAATATTGTTTTAAATATGAATTAAATATATTTATTATTAAGATATACATATAAAATCAATTTTATCGAAAAATATTGTTGTTGCGCCACCGGGATTCGAACCTGGATCTCTTTCCTAACCGGGGAAGGTGCTTTATCCAACTAAGCTACAGCGACATTATTTTTAGCGACAATTTACACAATGAATTGATAATTCTGGCGTCTGCTATCAGTTTACTCAAAGGTATTTGAGATTCTGTAAAAATAAGGTAGATGGCTCTGTCAAATGATGGAACGATTAAATGTATTAATATCAAAAAGGTAACATATAGGGTTGAAAATTGCCAGAATTAGATCCAGGTTTAGTTCGATATAGATCGAAATCCAGGTTAGGAAAGAGATCCAGGTTCGAATCCCGGTGGCGCAACAACAATATGTTTCGATAAAATTGATTTTATATGTATATCTTTCTAATTAATATATTTAATTCATATTTAAAATATCACAGACCGTATGTTCTGAATAATTACAACTTCACAATAAGAATGTGTTCTCCTTAAAAAAAAATATTGTTTTATTTATCTGAATTGACTCGTTTAGTCCGGCAGTAAAACCAGAGCGACATCTCAGTTAACGAATGGTCGTGGGTTCGAGTTAGATCTATTAATCGTACTATAAGGGCATGGTTTGTTTGAAAAATAGTCATAATATTAATGTGATATGTATGCGTATATTTTTTTAAACACAACTTATTTCAATGTATGTTTTCCAATATTATTGATATTGTCTAATAATGTTCTCAAAACGGTGCTTTGTTTTAAAACATTTTTTCGATCTTTCCATGGACTTGAACTAATCTAATGCTTTTCTGTACCTCGTTCAGTAACTCCACACCCACCTCATGATCATCATTGTGTAGTTTCTGAGATTATCTGTTTCACCCTTCTTACTAATCTCGTGCTTTATTCTGCGTCTTGTTTCAACTTTTGCTACGGTTGAACTAATATCGTGCTTCTCTATTCTCAGGTGTCAGCAGTGGTGGATGACGTCTACGCCGAGCACTCCCACGTGGCGGGGCAGTTCAGCATGCTAGCCTCCAGCAGGGCGCACGTGGCGGGTTCCCTCAACCCCCGCGCCCTGCTGGGAGCTAGAGTACACAGTAACTTCATCGGATGCCTGAAGAAGGTACGTCGAGTGGCCTCATTTACTGACTGAAACATATTTATTGAATTCTTAACAAGTTGTATTTCTTGTACAATTTATTGCCGTCTTTTATTTATTTAATTATTTTAAGGGGATAGATTAACATCAGATTGTTAATGACTTAGTCGTACAGAGATATATAAGTGATGAAAGAAATGATTAAAAAATTACAAAACATATTTAGACTTAAGAAAATTAAAAATTATGCTTTGTTATGATTGAAAAGTTAGAAACATATTAAAATATATGAAATAGAAATGATACAATTGACAATTGAGGAGATTGAACAAGATATTTTTATATCATTAATTGACATGACGATTACTTTGTGGCGTAACATGATTATTTTAATTTTCATAACTAAACTTTGTACTAAAAATTGAAGGATTCGTCTCAGGCAAATGGTTGATAGTCCGTAGTCTTGATGCTCAGTTCCTGCAGAATGGAGACATTCGTGAGTCTCGCCATCCACAATGCGCAACATGTGTCTCCAGCACCAGATCTCAAATGCATCAATCCATCTTTTCTCCCATGCTTTTAGGGTCCATGATTCCACACCAAATGAAAATATAAACAAAATTCACGTAAAGTAAAAATATATGGGTGGTTTATAGAAAACAAATGTGTCAAATAAATGAATTGTGAAGAAACAAAGTTAACTTACTAACTTCCCATCCCGAAGACCGAACGCTGCATTCTTCTGTACACCTCATACACTTTCATACATCTTCTCGTGTTCTTCTGTCTTCTTCTTCTTCTCCTTGTACCCTATTCGTTCAACAGACGTTGGCTATCATTACATTGCTTACTGCGGCTGGGAATAGCTCTACAGTAGACGGCCAAACCATTGCAGCAGGTTCTTTAGCCATGAAATTCTCCTTCTTCCAGGGCCCCTACTTCCAGCAATCTTTCCCTGTATTATGAGGTGCAAGATCTTATACTTCTCCGGATATCCCATTACATGTTCAAGATATTGAAGTTGTATTTTTATTGTTTTAAATACTTCTTTTTTTTTTTTTTCTTCCTTCATTTTTTCCTGTATCTGATTTACCTAATCATGACGAGTCTTTTGCGGACGCCCTTTTTTCTAGTGCCATCAACAGTCGCGCCATAGAGCGACTGTTGATGGCAAAGTTATGACTTTTTTACAATTCTCTCCTCATTCATTCGTTCAACATGACCAAACTACATCATTTTTTAATCCTATTCACTGTGCTAAGATCAGCTTCACATTCTTTCCTAATTTGTTTATTACTCTGTGTATCATAGATGGATTTGCCACATATACGTCTAAGTGATCTCATTTCCGCTGCAGTCAGTCTACTTTCACTCTAATTCCAAGCTTCACTTCCATACATCAGTGTTGGTACCAGAAAATTATAGCATTCAATGCGCCATTCACTTTATTCCCTGCAGTCACCCTCCTTTCGACATTTTTCTCTGCCTTTTCGTTTTCTATAAAACATACTTCCTAAATTCACTAAAGTTTTTTTTATATATTATATATATGTTATTTCTTTCCCACTTCGATTTGGACTCTGATTTAGTAAAGTGGGTAGGAATCATATTTATGAAAATAATATATAGTAATAATGAATACGCTTAAATTAATTAATTAAAATTAATATTTTATAATATATCACTGATTTATTACTAGGAGACTATTTATATTACAAACAGGGCGTTCATGTTGATCGACTAAACCATCAAAGTAAATGTATATAAATATATTATAAAATTAAAAGGAAACACAAATCAAACATTGGGTTGTACCGGCGTAATTCTACTTCGCCCTCATTCCAGTTAATTAATATGGCTGAAAAAAAAGTTAACTTCGGTTCCCTTTGAATTTTCGTATCACTTGTATATTTATTTTATTTCATCAAATTTTTAATATATCTGAAATGAAAATGATAGCAAATAATAAGTTACCGCAGATAGAGAATTAACGCTGCGCGTGCATGCGTCAACAATAATGTCAAATATTGAAACACGCCGTGAAGTTGGTAACAAATTTAACTTGAATATGCTCGGATGTGTGTCTGTTTGTGCGCTCCCCGTCTGCAGCCATTAAACTTTCAACAATAATGAAGAAACTTTGGAAATAAATTAATGTTTGAGCCTTGTTCGAGGCGTACTCGGGGAATTATGTCACCGAATCTCGAAATCCGTCAATTTTACGTTGTGCGGTCTTGTAATCCTGTTTTCTCGACGTGAATTACTCAAACATTATTAATATTCATAACCTTAGTACTCACGCATATATTTTGTGATACGCAAAAACCTAGAGACACTTTCTGCACGACTATGTATCCTCGGTTAATAACGAAAAGTAGCTACTTGACATTTTTGCCAAATTTAATTTTCAATGGTAAAGTATTCTTTTCAGAGTCTCTATCATTGGAAAAATTGATAAATGATGATTTGAATATATTCCATTTACTATGATTGTTTTAATATTACTACAAAATAGTATAGTGAAATCATTAGAAAACTCTACAAAACTCCAGACACATTCGCAAACCAAACTAGCTGCAACCTTCGCCGTCAACCCTTTCATGTCATTCCCGTGTTGCAATCTGTGTAGTTGTATGAAAAGCACACTAGGTTTATGCTTCCTGCAGGCATCCTCAAAACGTTTTCAAGCCATGTGAATCATCTTGAATTAAGTCTAAATCTTCTTCGGCAGTCCCTCATTGCAAGGATGACATATCTCCTTGCATGGCTGAGGAGTCGTATCCTCGAACCGCATACCACAAACGCAGGGGATTCTGAGGGACGGATATTCTTCCATTTCCCTACTTTCAGTAATTGCGGCTCCCCGGTGAAATGTACTTGTTGACGCCATTGCACTCAATAATACGCCGCATCTTCCCAGCATTCAAAATCTATGTCACCTCTGTTCAGATTCGCCTTAACAGTGTCTTTAAATATTTTTTTGGTTATTAATTAGATGGTATATATTAGAGACATTAGTGATAATATATTATGTAATAAATAATGATTTCTAAGGGAATTTTCTTATTGCCATTTATAAATGCAAGTTAAAGTATGCAAAAAATACATAATTTGGATTTATCCCACAATAATAATATTGCAGTTTTGTCGGTTTGTCATCGTATTTATATTATCTATCTATCTTTTAGAAAAAGAAGATGCAATCTCGTATAAGTTGGATTTTCTTTTTTTGTATCTTCGCTACTATAAGTAATAAAACGTAAACTCTTATTTTTTTTAAATATCAAAATTAAGCAGTATTATATTTTCATATAAATTTTATTCGCATTTAAAAAAATAAATGACACTTCGCTCAGATATGATATAATGCATCAGTTTTGCTTCAAATTTGCCTGCGAAGCAAGCGTTAGCCACAATGCTGGACATTTATTCAAATTCGATCGGTTATCTTTTTAAGAATGTTTAAAATTTATTCCTAGCCATCTTCGGATGTTTTACAAAAAATAAAGCTGTTTCGTATGGACAGGGAACGCGCGGATACATTGCTTGAGTAATTTTATACAAAAATATAACGAGTGCACGAGCCTCGGAAAACATTAGCATTACAAATTTCAATTAATTCACCGTATTGGGTTGTTTTTGTTTTAATAATTAAATGATTACAATTTTAAATTGTACAGGAAGCTAAACACTCGAAAGAAAACAGACCATTTGTAATCGTTAGTACATTTATTTTATCTATCTTCTTTTTCTTCTTCGTGAGCCGTCTTCTGTCGAATATTGCCAACCAAGTTACAGTGTGCTAATTTATGTCTAAGATCATTAACATTTTGACTTAACTCATTAACTTTCTATGGTTCTGCAGCCAAGATTGCTTCTATCTGCCTTGTATATGCCCCTGCGTAATGAGTTGTTAGAGATCATATTGCATATTTCTAAATGAGTCCGAAGATTTTTCTTCATTTGATTTATTTCGACATGTCTATGCGTTTTAGTAACTCTTCATTGGTAATGTGATCAGTCCAGGAGACTCTGTATCGTAATATATTGAATCTGTTAAGTTGTTATATGACAAATGGAAAGACGTCATCATTCAAACTTCTTTTACTAACAAAGTCCTTATCGATCCTCGTTTCGACAATGAGTGACTGAAATAATTTCTAGGGATAGGATTTTTTTTTTAAAATAGTGAACCATACGTGGAATACATGTCACATCAATATTATTGCTAGGTTCAAACTAAACTAAACGCTTGAACCAATAAGCATGACGATTAATATGAATAGATCCGTTGTCCACTCATTTAGATGCCGCTTATGCCCGGTGATATCTGACCTCAAATATCTTATAGCGATTTCGCTAACCACGAGCCCAGTAACCACGGACCCAGTGCAAATATATTTAATAAAATTAAGTTATCAATTAAGCTCTGTAGTTTTTTTAATACAATAACCGGTTTCGGAAAGTACAATTTCTTTACAAACTGTAAAGATTGTAGGTACTGGTTTCTTTATTGGAAAAACAGGTCGAAATTTTAACAAAAGAGTCAAAGAGCATGTAAGGTGTTTGAATAGTAATGGTTTTTCAGAATTTTTCAATTATTTGTTAACAAATGATCATGATTTTGATCTCTTCCTGTCAATCACTCCTCCACACTTACCAAGACTCCACCTACACTCCGTAATGGATGTCGTTTTAATTTTATGGAATAGTTCAGTTGTACGCCAGTGCTGACGAAGATATGTTAGAGGTTGACGTAAAAATAGCAGTGTTTAAAATAAAGTTATATATAAGTACAATTTTAAATTATTATTTTTTTAAATAATAGAATAACGCGATATATATGGTTTTAGTTAGTTAATTTGACATCCTGGCGAAGGGAAAGGTGTTTTCAGAAACCGGTTGGTGTATTAAAACAACCAATTAAGAGGTTAAAAATAAAATTAAATAATCTATATAAAAATGAACATTAACCACAAAGTTCAATTTGCAAAAATTTTAAAAAAAGTTATGAAGTATTTAAAAATATTTAGATTTCATCGCAGCTATTCCTCAACGCTTTTTTATTTTTATCCGTTTTTGACATAGGACGCCATTCATCAAAACAATTTAAAACAAAAATGATATTAAATAAATAATTCTCGGTTCCCGCCTACAAAAAGATCGAAGGCTTAGAAAATATTAGCTTAGTTCGGAGTTCTACAAATATGTTTCATTTATACAGGCCGTCAATAATAATTTGTCATGGGAATATGAATCAAGTACGAATGTGAGAGTCAGAGTTTACATCAAAAATAAAGATTGATGAGATTTATTTTAGAAGCTGTAATTTGTTAGTACATAAAATGATTATAGTTAAAAGATAAAATCAGATGTTAACATTTTCACAGTTCGATAATTTACTTTCTTCAACTGCAGGTGTGCTGTGTAAAATGTCTAATAGTATTCAAATCCATCATTCCGTGAAAGAGAAAATTTGCGTTAATTTATTGCAAATAAAATATGTAACGTTCATCTTTCTATTAAATGCACTTTCGCGAGGTTTATTATTCTAATTTTAATTAATTAAAAATATTTGTATTTTTTTTATAAACCAACGTAGATAGTCGTGATTTGATAAGTTTAAATGATTGCCACTAGTTTCTTAAGATAATAAACATAACTGCTGTTAAGATATAATTTTTTAATGTTTAATATTTAATATTAGGAGAACACGTTCTTATTGTGAAGATGTAATTATTCAGAACAGATGGTCTGTGATATTTTAAATATTAATTAAATATATTAATTAGAAAATAGTTAGATAATGCACCTTCCCCGGTTAGGAAAGAGATCCAGGTTCGAATCCCGGTGGCGCAACAACAATATTTTTCGATAATATATTTAATTAATATTGATAATATTTAATAAGCTATTCAATATATTCAAAAATATCTGAGAATAGTACGAAGTATCTTTTCATTGTCCATTTAGTGATTATTTTTTCTGTCATCATAGCTTTTAAAACTAAGCTATCATAAAAAGATTTTCGCTAAGTTGAGTACTTGTAACACATCCTAAAACAATATCCTCCATTGAGGATAAAAGCCTCCTGGGAGGGATGTCATTTTTCTCTTTCATTTCTCCCCCTCAGAAACGTCAAAATAATATCAGGCGCTTTTTATCCCTTATATTGTCCGAAGACGAGGTGTTGGAAGCCCTTCCCAGAGTTCTAAGGGAAGCTCGCTGACAGTTTATAAATATTTATCACGAATAATAAAAGTAACTTCAGATAAAGGGAAAATATATTTAATGGAAATATTACGGTCGTGACGTTTTGTTAAATATGTACTACATTTTATATTATTTTGGTAAACTTTGTTTAGAGAATCTGCGAAATTGATAACGGGTAAGCGGTGATGATGATAAAAGTACAATTTATCCCATTTCACAATATTTACATTACAGTCAGCGTAGGTAGTTGCCTAATAATGTCTGTGAGTAATAACTAGAAGTAATAGTTATTACTCACAGTATGATAATATACAAGTTGGATACTTGGAACAGGATGGGGATTGAGAAGTTTTGTAATATGTGGATAATGAATACACCAGAAACAGGTGGCTGTTTCAGAATATTATGAAAATAAACAGCGGCTATGTTTAGCCTAGACTTAAATTCATTCCAGTTATTGATACAGCGTAAATCCGATGGCATACTTCAGCCCTATGAAAAGCATTAATTGTCGTGCAATTTCATCAAAATATTTTCCTCAATTTAGTAAAAGGTATGGTAGAGAAAGATATAAAATGAAGACCAGTAAAATAAATTGTGCATTGAACACAGATATCGTTCCAATTTGTTAATTCTTTAAGATTAACAGTACACAATGTAGTTCTGATACCAAAATGATCACAAAATTATGGAATTTAGCACTGAAAAAATAAGTTTGAAAGTACACCGAATGCAGTTGAAAATACGGTCGTTTAAACGTATTGTGTGGAAAATCTATATACCATAGTGTGAAGAATGAATCCATTTCAAATAAATGTAAAGGCGATATTAAAATCGTTTACAATATTAGAAAGAGTCGCTACGGTGGTTTGGAATACTGTGAAGCGTACACAGACCAGTAAATGAATAGACATGAAATAAAGTGTACATATAGAAGAGGGGTTTGGAATATTGGTTACGGCACGAGGGACATTCTACATACATTCATTGTTGAAACATAAATCCAATAGTTTATGACATATTTACTCTTCGACGTATTTTTTCATTAATTCATATTATATTGAAATCGTTTAAATTGTCGGTCCAATTGAGTCATATATGTAAAAAAAAGTTGCGGAGCTATTAGATTGCGTAAGTGGTACCAAAGTGGGTGACATCAAATTGAAAATATTGTAACGAGGAATTCGCTTTAGTTCATGTCTATATATTTGGTAGTCTGTGGGAGCGTACGAGTGAGAAGAAAAAAATAAAAAATCGGTCGCGAAGATTCGGCGCGATTACATAATCAAAATTTTGGAAGAAGGCTCTATTAAAAATTCCAAAAATCAAGCATATATGCCATGCAGAGACAGATTGCCAGGAGAGAGGAGTGATGTTTTATGTATTTACCCTCCGGAAAAATAGCGTGATCGTAAGTTAGTTAGGTAATGAAAGGGGACGAAAAAAGATTACATAGAGAAAAAATAGATTGGGATGGCTGCTAGGAAATCATAGCGCCTGCACGTTCTTGATAGATCATTTTAAATATCAAATTACGTCGACAATTCATTCTCGGCACGCTTTATTTCAAATTATTCAGAACTTTGGGGTTGTCTAATATATATATTTTTTATTAATGTGTATGGCTTCTATTATATTTTTATAAAGATAATTTTTTTAAATATTGTTTTACATTTATTAAAAATAAATAAAAACGCTTCGATATTAAGGTTTAAAAATGGAAAAATATTTAAACCACGTGGTTCCATATCAAGCCCTAATCAGTAAAACGTAATGACCACCGTTTTCATCATTTTTATGGTTTTTTTTTTGTCTAACGATAATGAATTAACATTTTCACGAGAAATTTTGAATAAATTATTTTTCGAAGAATGTTGGAAAATTTGAGAAATGTTAACAATTTCAAGTGTTTGTGGGTTTTTACGATGTTTCGCCTGTTTTACCTGCACTGTTTTAAGTCATGTAACTAATTGTACACTAAATATAATTATACACTCAATATAAAATTCCTACATATTTTTTTAATACAAATGCTATTGAATCACATTATTTAAAAAAAAAAAATTGTAAAATTTGTTAAATTTAACAGTGACTTAAAATCCTAATTTAAATTTGAATATTTATAAAAAATTTAATAAACAAATAAGTCAACTTAATTTTTTATTACTTTCTGAAGATAGATACAGACGTTGTGTCACCGGTCGGCGTTAATTAAAAGATGAACGTCAGTTGCTAGTATTATACAATGTTTATTT
Source organism: Eubasilissa splendida (assembly GCA_031772225.1). NCBI lineage: Eukaryota > Metazoa > Arthropoda > Insecta > Trichoptera > Phryganeidae > Eubasilissa > Eubasilissa splendida. The sequence continues at coordinate 28,305,599 of CM062861.1, read as the reverse complement.
CTGTTTACTCGAAGTAGGTACAATGAAAATAACGAAAAATATATACAATGTTTATCACATATTTTAACGTGCTTATATCAGTAATCATTTTGATGTATAATTATTCTGTTTTGAACACCCAAGCAACGAGTAACATAAGGCTACACTCGGCGAATATGTAAAATAAATAAATAAGTTGCATGTTTATTAAATATTTTTATTATATTAGAGTATCACTCTAAAGTAATTAATAATGACGTAATTAATATTGTTTTAAAAAATAAATATGTTATATTGGAAAATATGTGAATTATCAAATAATTATTACTATTTCATAGTTATAGTTTGTCCAAAATATGTATAATTATAATTATTTTACAAACAATGATATTTTTTCTTTTAAAATACGTGTAATATTAACAGTTTACAATATAACCTGAGAATATTAAAAGCAATCAATGTTTTATTAAACTCATTCATTTTTCTGATTTACGTTTTTATTCTAGGATTAAGACATTCGCACGATGACTAAATTGTTAGGGGCTCAAACCCTCATCCAGGGAGACTAAAAAACTAGTTCTTTTTTTATAGCACAAGCTTTTAGCTTAGAAAATAGTAAGAATATTGATGTGTCGTGTACACATCTGTAATTTAAACAAAAAATGCGTCATTGTTAATCGACTGCACTAATTGTCTTATCTTCAAACGATCATTACTTATCAATTAAAGCGATTTAATAACAGGTGATTGTGATATAAGAACATTAGTGAAATTACTTAAATTCATTTCCAAAAACCGCCGTAGTCCTTTACGATGTTTATTTACCTTCCTAAAATTCAGCTAATACACGTTATGATAAAACGTACACGGACTGGTCGTGATATTGCAACTTTTCTAATTGCCAGCTCGTGCGTACAGCCGTTTAATATAATACGTTTCCAATACAGAAAAGTGATTTTGGGTAAAATTGTCGGTGAAGATCTTTTTCCGATCGAGGTTGTGTCATACAGTTTAATATTTTAATATTTTTCCAATATTCCTAGAGAAATACAGAGGTGACTTCTTCGGTTGGCAGGTAAAACAATCTTAGACCCTAATTAGAGATATTATGTGTCTACGTAATGAATACCTACCTATTTATGATTTGACACTTAGAAAATGAACAATCTTTTAACCATAGTAAACGAAATAGTTGGTATGGTATATAAACAAAAAGGATCGCATTAATTGAAATATTTTTTAGAAATCTAAAAAAAATTATAATATACAAAGCAAAAGTTTAAATTTTCTCACAACCGAAATTTAATAAAATTATTTAAAAAAATTCTAATAGGTACCATAACTGTTTATTGAATCATATAAATAATTCGTGAAATCAATATACTCATTTTATTTACTTGCTAAATTAAGTATGTTTTATTTACACATTTGAGTTTTATTTGAAAAGTAGGTACTTAATATATTTTATTTATATTTTTTTTAGTTGAACTACAATATTTCGTGTGAATTTTGCAAATAATCCCATAAAGACGTATGTGCATGAATCAGAGAAACAAAAATAAGCTAATAAAAAGCCAATTTGAGTGTCAAGTATAGAAAATCATATAAAAATTATTGCACAATTTAACAGAAAAAAGATCAAACATTTTTAAATATAATTATTGCAATGCAAGACGTATGGCTTCTAGAGCCTATTATTATTATTATTAAGAAACAAACGTAATAATGTAGGTATATAATATATGTTTTATATATCAAATAAGCGAAGTTTTTTCTGAGATGAAAAAAAAATGCATTTATGCATAAATTAAAATACAAACTGATAAACCAACGAATAATAAACAGAATATATTATATAAAGCAAATTAAATTAATTATCTAGAAAAGATATGCAGAAAAAATATATTTATCGACAAAATAATTGGTTGTCTTTCCCCCATACAGGAAAGGGTCCAGGTATATCAGTTTATATAGGTTCCGTATATCTTTCTAATTGAGTATTTTAATTTGCATTAAAAATACCACAGAACTATGTTTCGAAATTGCAACTTTACAACAAAAATGTATTTTCCTTAAAAATGATATACTGCAAAAAGTGTAAAAATTATGCTGAATGTTACGGCTACATGGGTTTTTGGAGCAGCCAACTTCCATATCAAGTATTCATTAAAGAAAGGCAAACGTAGGTATAACAACACAATTTCGCAGGCTAGTAATGTATATTCAAATATAATTGACATTGTATTGACGTGTGTCCTACTACCGACCATTTGGCCAGTATTGAACAATCGATCGACGGCGTAACGATTATCAAACTGATATACTGCTTTATATGAAAGTTGGATATTTATATTGCTGTAGAGCATAAAAAATGCGTTATGTATTTTTCTTTCATTTTGTGAACTTTGATTTCTTGTGTGTATAGGTTTAACAGCTGAAAATAGTGTATCTATTGAGATGGTAATGTATAACAATTTGTCACGTTATATTTTTGTTTGCGAGCGGTCTCATTATCTTAATATTTATTGTTTGTTGAAGAACAAGCTTATTTTCTAATAATTTCTATAGCTACAATACCTACGAATAAAATGTTGTCAAATAAAGATATGTAGAGATATACGTATTCTAATAAAGGTATACCGTCAAAATATTAGATCGTAATTTTTATTTATCTAAAAACATATTAAGAAGTTTTTTACATTCTTTTTTTGTATCATCACTGTCGTCCCTGGCTTTAGAACTCGGTAAGTGTCCTGGCTTCCTCGAGAATCATCTCCACCGGCTTCTACGGTGAGTTGCTTCCTGACAATTGATGACTCTAATAATTGACAGGTCTTGATTTGTATTGTCCAGCCATCTCATTTTGGGTGTACTCCATTCTACGTTTTGCTTCAGATTTATTATTGAGAAGCCATTTTGGGGATTTTGCAACATTCATTATATGCTCTGTATGGTCTAGCCATCAAAGCCTCCCTAATATTATAAATTTTGGCTCATTATACAATTCCGGGTCCTCCTCCAATCCTCCATAACGTCTTACTCCATTTTCTTTGACAGATCCGATAATTTTCCTAAGGATTCTTCTTTTAAATATATCTAGTGTTGTTTCATCTTCACTGTAAGAGTGTATAGTAACTGGTCTTACCACAGTTTTACGCGGCATTGTTTTGTTTTGTTTGTTGTTTTGACTTCAACTTTATTTGCGGACCGAAATAGCAACGATTAACATTCACTACGGGTTTTTATTTCTTCTTCAGCTTTGTTTTTGTATGTTAATAAAAAAAAATCTTAATATACAGGCTGCAATCCGCCGGTATGTACTTGGTTCACTGCAAGTGACTGCACATTTGTTGCTGCTATTTCTGGAGCTAATAATGTATTTTATTTTCATCATTTATTAATATTTTAATTATTTATATTTCACAATTTTTTATTCTTTCTTGAATTTGAGTGCTTTATGTCCAAAAAGGTCCACTTTCAGGGGCAAAATAACTTTTTTGTTTTAAGAGTTACGTAAACAGAAACATTTTATACAAAATTGCGTAAATATTTCAAAAAGGGTAAAAGTTCCGACCGATAGATTAAAACTTTGCATTTTTTAAAGTTGTCTTGCCTCGTAATAAATTACCTTTGCCCCTTACAGTAATAAGAATTCTAACATCGGTATACAAATTTAGCTCGCAATATTTTGGAGATTGATGCCTTTTCAAAATTTAGATCAAAGTGAACACGCTGTATGTGCAAAATTTGAAACATTTTATGAAATAATAATTTTATTAAAATCGTAAATAATTAGTTTTTTTTATTTTAAAACGACATTTGATTACGAAAATTTATTAAAGGCACGGAGAAGATTATTTGTGGTAAAGAGATGATTTAACTAAAATTAGAATGTAATAGGTTTAGCAGAATCGTATTACTTATAAATAATAAAGCTTTATATTATAAGTTAAAACAATTATAATAATCTCCATTATTTAATGAGATTTAGTTAATGTGAAACTGCACGAAATGCAATTAATGATGTGTCTTGTCACCAGGTGGAGTTTTCAGCCGACACCCTTCGCCTGAACCTGATCGACCTGGCCCGGACCGGAAGCAAGCTGATCAGCGTGACGGGGGCGGTGGAGTACGCCTGTTCTTCCGGCGACACAGCGGATCCGGTATCCTTCACGACCAGGGACTCCCATCTGGTGAGAGCTTATTTATTTTGTATCGTGATACTTGTACAGCTTACTCTCTCCGCGGAGCCTTCGGCTTCACGTTTCAGGGACATGTGGTCCATAAATTCAAATAAAATGTTCACATTATAATTTATATGAACATACTATAAATTAAAGTTAAATATAATATTACTTAAAAAGTATGGTAATATTTTATTAAATATGTTATAATTATATAAATTTGATTTAGTTCCTAATTATTGCAGATATATATGTACTGCTTTGAAAGGGAATTCAATCTACATATTCATGCCTATTCTCAAAATTTCAATATTGAAATGAAGGTGATTGTTACACCAACCCTCAAAAATAGTGTTATTTTTGAATGAGAGAGAGTGAGGGAGTGAGGGAGATAAACGTACCATAATCTGTCAAAACTATCTGTCTATTTTTGAGGGTTGGTGTAACAATCACCTTCATTTCAATATTGCAATTTTGAGAATAGGCCTGAATATATAGACTGTATTACTTTGAAATATGAATTAAATATATTAATTATAAAGATATACATATAAAATCAATTTTATCGAAAAATATTGTTGTTGCGCCACCGAGATTCGAACCTGGATCTCTTTCCTAACCGGGGAAGGTGCTTTATCCAACTAAGCTACAGCGACATTATTTTTAGCGACAATTTTCGACGCTATGTGTTACCTTTTTAATATTAATACATTTAATCGTTCCATCATTTTGACAGAGCCATCTACCTTATTTTTTCAACCTTTACCTTAGTTGGATAAAGCACCTTCCCCGGTTAGGAAAGAGATCTAGGTTCGAATCCCGGTGGCGCAACAACAATATTTTTCGATAAAATTGATTTTATATGTATATCTTTATAATTAATATATTTAATTCATATTTAAAATATCACAGACCTATGTTCTGAAAAATTACAACTTCACAATAAGAATGTGTTCTCCTAAACAATCTATATGATTTCTAAAACCTACATTAAGAGCGTAGCTTCATAAAAACACTAGAAATTGAACATAAATATAATAGAGTAGAAGCATTCGAAATACGATTAACTATTGATAGAATAATTAATCTTCACAGAGTGTTATTATTACCAGAGATATAACAGAGAGTTGTTAACAAGTAACTCTTTGAGAGTAAATACGGTGAAATATGATCAAAACGTGCAACTCCGTCTCGTTCATGATTCATAATGATTTTCGTGTTTAGATTATATTAACTTACTGACTAATCTACTTATTCGACATCTACTTTTGATTTATACTCTGCCTACATATTCCGTTTGACAGAGGTAAATCAATTTCTCATTTCAATTATATTTATTTTTTTAACTCATCTGGATGTTATTCGAATGGGGAACAATCTGGCTTGGTACCTACGATATAATCGTGCACTACCGGAGTGATTTTATCTTTTATACGAGTATATTGCTTGTGGTTTGTGCTCGGCGTTATCCGGGATTCGTATTTAGATATAATTTAAAATATATAGATGGATTGCTAGATTTTAAAATAATAACCTATTTTATTGTGTAAAAAATATGTATTTATATTTGAAAAGATCTATTCTTTTAGTAGAATCTACTTGAAATAAATAAAAAAATTAAAATAACATTTAAATCGGTGTGAATGGGTGGATGGGGGTGGCTAGGAAGGTATCTATGTGTTGCGCGGGGTCCTAAAAAGTAACTTTGCAAAATTTTGTTCAGATCCGTTAAAGGGTACAAGGTTATATAGAAAACAGATAGAGAGCGTAGATGGTGTGTACAAAGGGATTTATCGAAAGTTTAGTACTTTACACTGTTGCCATATTATTACATTAATTTTTTTACTCGATTTTTCAATATAACAGCAGCATACTGTTATAAATTATGATGAAATACAATACTTCACCAAAACACCACCGAAAATGATTATCTTGTCATGGAGTATAGAATTGTGTACAACCTTACACACTTCAACCGAATTAATCCAAATTTTGCAAAGTAACTCTTTAGGACCCCGAACAAAACATAGACGCCTTCCCCCTGGCCACCTTAATTTATGTTTATTTTAACATACGTGTTATATTTAAATAAATAAAAATATAAATAAAATATAAAATATAATACGAGTATAAATAAAATATTTTTGCGGGAAGATTAATCATTTAACTCCCAAGTACAAGCGTCTTCCAAATTGTTTTTCGCTCGTTTTATTTCATTTTGATTCGATTTACCGCATTGCGCCACCTTCTAATCCGAGAAACAAAAAGTCCTGCGAGAGAAATTGCCCTCATTATTCCAGACCCTGCGCCGCCCCTGAAGGTGAACCCCTTCCACCCTCCCTCGCCATTCGGCGTGTTTACCTTTGATAAGATATAGATCAAATGAAATATTCGCGGTTGATTTACCTAAAACCAATAATTCTGTTTATTTCTTCCTAACTTCAATATTCAAGAGAGTACGAATTTGACGAGTAAATAACACAAGAGATTTGTGTACATTATTATGTGGCTTTGGTGAATTAAGAAAGTAATTAACTGGTAATTAATCAACATTAAATACATAAACAACCATTATTTTTTTATCAATTTAACCCTGGAGTATTAACGCTACATAAAACTGACATAAGTACGTATCTGTAGTAATTTTATGAATTATTATACATACATGTAAATAATTGTATAGTTTTTATTAATATATAATAAAAATACATATTTTAAATAAATTAAAATACCTACAATCAAATTATTATACAATAAGCAAAAGAAGACTTAGTCAAAATGACTTGATATTATAATATTTACTAAAATATTGAGTTAATTTTGCATATTTAGATTATATATGATACTGTCTTAAACCCTATTAATTATTACATCATTTTCCTTTTCATACTTTTCAATACATCTTTAAAAAATCTGAATACATAATAAATATAATATGTAGGTTGTGATGGTTTGGTTTGGTTGGTGCCGGGCCTCGTACTCGAGGATCCCCTCACCGTTTCCACTTATTATTCGCAGAATAAATAGGTATACGGATTGTGATGCTGTCTGTCTACCGACTGAGAAATACATGAAACTTAAAAAAATTGCTTCCAGCACTGCCCCAAGAATTAGTAGATTTCATCCGTATGTTTGCTTTTTTACTTTATTCGTTAGGACTAATATTAACAGAGTTATGTTTTTTTTAAGTTTTAAACAGCCGCCATTTTAAACAAGGGTGTTTTACGAGCCGACGGTTTTATGCCGATATCCAATAATTTTTAATAAAAGTTTGATCAAAATGTGATAACAACTATGGTAGTTATTGTGTCCACATAAACTGTGTTATCTCTTGTATATAATATACATATGTTCATATATGTATATATAATATAATATAGACTTTGATTTTGAGGTGAAGTGCATCGAAGAGAATTTCCGAAAGTTACATCATTAGACTCTGCTATAGGTAATATCGAAATCCACCTAAAATCGTAAATTTTCAACAATTTAGTCCATGCAGTAATTTACGTTGTCAGGGATAGTTTAATAATAAATGAATTTCCGTCAGACTGCGGAGTGCAACTAGCCAGTCAATCAGCCTGAATAATTTATTTCTTACTGCACCAGAAAGTTAGGGCAACTCTTCTATTATTTTCTGATCATTTTCCTAATGCTTTAGTTTCTAGTACCAGAAAATAATTAAAGATTGTTCCTCGGGTTTTGTATTATAGTATATCAACTCGAGGTAGGTATATTAAGAAATACCTTCGATTTCAATAAAAATAAAAATATATATTCATACTCAGTGCTATAGTCGAGGGTATACGGGGGTATACAGCATATACCCTCTGCTATGTTCGCAGAAATAGCGTGTATCCTCTGGTTAAATCAAAATATTCTACCATCAGAAAAAAATTAAAATAATTCTAATCTTTATATTTAATTTTCATTTTCCTAATGCACGGTAGGATAAAGTACAATATGGGAATAATATTAAGTATGCACTTTTGTGCAATTCTAAGGACCAATGCTGTGATTTGTGCGCTGGGAGAAATGAAAACATTTTGGTACCAGTATAAGGCGGTATGGTAATGTTAGTGTTGTCTTATAGCTAAATCGATCTATATTAAAGGTCTCCTGGTTTGACTGCATTATCGACGCGAAAATGCATGGCGCGAGTGAACTAATAACAAAAGGAAGAGAAGGCAGCAGAGGCGTGGGAGTGTTCCAAATGCTGATATTCTTATACACGATAAATTGGTCACTAACCTTCGATAAAAAGCAGCACAAGAAGATGAAGAGAGTCTAGTTAAAAGTGTGCGGTATGGTGCCAAAGCGTGTGCTGCGCGCGCAGCGTAGAGGGCACATTGCTCATAATGAAAATAACGAACTGCTTTGTTAACTCAATAGTCAATTCATGTTAATGGAATCCAGCTTGAACAAGTCGATTATTATGTCTACCTAGGATAACAATTTTCCATAATATCCAAAGAAATTGTTCGCGAAACAAAGCTGGGCTGGAGAACATTCGAATGTTTGAATATGATTTTCAAAAGTGATCTTTGACTCTGTCTAAAACAAAAAGTATTCAATTAATGCATACTTTTAATGTTCAACTATTACATTCAATGTTCAACTATTCCTTTCAATGTTCACCATTACTTTCAATGTTCAACTATTACTACTAATGTTCGACTATTATTTTCAATGTTCAACTATTACTTTCAATGCGAAACGTGGACTCTAAACAAAGAAAAAGTTCAAAAACTTGAAATAACGCAAAGAAATATGGTAAGACATATGTTGGGCATCATGGGAAGAGAGCGAAATGTGTGGATTAGAAAACAGACGAGAGTAGTTAAAGCCAAGAAAATGGAATGCCAATGGAAAGGCCACATCGCTCGGAGGACGGACAATCATTGGATAGAAAACGGCTAATAATGATGATATTCATTATGTATTTCGTAAATCGTTAACTCCCTAAGAAATGTTTTGTGTGTATGCGATGTTTTTTTAAGATTTGATCTCCTTAAAAGAAATAATTAATATCTACAATGAACTCGGTCTTTAATGCGCGAAGCGTGCGATGTTTGACATCTGCATTTTCCCGCCAAGTGTGAACAAAGTCCCGTAAGTGGCTGCATCTTGATCGCGAACAATACGTGTATCGTACACGCGACAATGATCTTTATGCATATTGCGTTCAAAACTGCTCTCCGCCGAGCAGACGCCGCTAAATAGTAATAAAAGTGTCTAGTATACTAGTAGCGTGTTGTCGGCGTAAAAGCCGCCTTAGTTATTATTTGGATAGAGGCCAATGCCGTGTGCCCTACCCCCATAAAGTTGATGACAGAGGAATAAAAGTATCATCGTTGCATCCCCGACCCGAGTCTCCTCCCCCGCAGTAATTGGTTACTTGTCTATGGCTATTGGAGTGCCTGCCTACAAACCTTACGGCATCTTAGAACATGGATGGCCAACAATTTACACAGAAATAATGTGTGTAAATTGTATTGTGAACTACTGGAAAGTATTGTGTTATTTTAAATATGTTTTTGTTTTATTTAACTCTGAGGAAGAGAATATGAGAATGACATTCAAACCTGCCCAATATTCTTCCACCGTGATATTATTGTGACCTACGCCACTAGACAGCATTAGATCTACAAGAAAAATCACGCCACCACTGGAATGATATTTCACAATGACCGGCGAAGAACGGCGGCCAGAACACCCAGAAAAGCTATGCCAGGACACACGTTCCTCCATTCTAAATATAATCGGGTGTAATCTCACGTACCTAACGGCGAGCGACTTTTAACCTTTGAACTATATACATATATCCATGTACACAAGGTTTCTTTGAAATCTTCATGAATAACCATGTTATAAGAAAATATCTCCTACGATTTACATGTTGTCCATGCCAATGTTCCCTCTTAGGTGTGCGGGTGTGTGCGCGCATACGATTTGGCATCATAGCGCACACAAAAATATATAGCGCGCACCCAATTTTTAACAAAACTTCTTCAACCGCCTTCTATCAACCATGTTGCAGTATATTGATTTATACTGTATAAGATCATTGCTATCTTCTCTTGCATAATAAGTTTTACGATATGATGTTTTTCATTGCGGAGAATGTGTCCTCAGTATGCAGTTTTCCTTAATAATAATAATAATGCATAATTTACTAATTACTATAACGTTCACTTCAAGGGCGCTTCCTAGATATTTGTTTTAGTTTTCTAGACTTAGTAACATAGTGAACGCAGTCCCTACTTATACTGTTATGGTGAAGCTTTTCTTATTTTCTCCCCTAACGGACAAATTAAAATTGCACACAATACTTTTTTGCGCACTTAGAAAGATTGGTTCATACTTATGCATTGTTGAGTCTACCTGAACATGTAAATTGGAACTTAGTGGGTTAAGAAGTGGTGAGTTGAAACGTGCGCACCGATCCTCCATAATATCATACCATTCCCACTTCAAATCCCATAAGCAGTGTGAATTGTGAATGACTTTCGAATCTGTCGAAGACGCTCTACATCTCTGTTGCATAAATAAGACTTCAATCTTTTATTATATTGCGCTTGGTCTCAATTGTATCCATTATATCCATTGTATCCATTGATGCTGCTCTTTTTCTTAAAAAAATTCGCTAGATGACAGTCGAGATTAGCAAAAAGTAATCATGAATATTAATATTTTTTTTACAATCTTTCTGCATTTTGCAATAGATGTCACCGATGTCTAATATTTGTCAAAACTGCTGTGAATAATTCTTAGATATTCTTACTTACTTGATAATTATTGCAGTACAATTCAAAATTGTTTTATACAAAATATCGTAGGTATTCATTAATTTTGATTATTTTTACCTGTCCATATTATTACATTTCTCTAAATTCGCTATATCCTTCGTGTTTATGCTTTTAATAACATTTTGACGATAGTCATATCAATTTAAGATTCCATATACATATTGTTCGATTCTTCATACCGTTACAATTGTTTTTTATATTTACCCCTTAAAATTTGCAATTTTTCACATTTTCGGCGACTTTTTTTTGCCTAGTTTTCAACCCCTAACGAAAGTAATTCATTAAGCCGAATAGACCGTAGACTTGTACATGCGTCGTCAACTTCCCCCGGTCCCTTTCAGACGCAACCCGTATGGGGTGGATAATTTACTAGTAGAATTAGTGTGGCCACTGTGCTTCAAGATGTTGTTTTTCATAAATTCTCGGCTCAAGGAACGAAACTTGTTTTTTTGACAAAGGAAACACAATATTAGAGTTTTGTGATATTTCTATTATTAATATTTTTTTAGTATGAGCATGTATATACTCGTGTTGTTATATTATATATTATAAAACAAATTAGTTGAATCACTTCCGGGACTCGAACCCGGAACTTTAATTGCTGACAGAATGCGTTACCATTTTACCATGCCAACCATTTAATTTTACGATTAATTTCTTTGCTTTTAATATCAAAGAACTATGTTCTGAAATTTCAACTTCACAATAAAAATGTGATTTCATATGAAAAATATATACCTACATATATAAATATGTACAGATGAAATTAATCAATTAGAAAGAAAAAATAATATTCGGAAAAAATCTCTCTAATTTGGTTGCTATTGAGATACTAACCCGTATTTTATTTGTATTAAAAATCCCTATTACTATTATTAGTATTAAAACTATATTCTGAAATGATAACTTCACAACAAGAAAAAAATATGTTGTATTAAAGTATTTCTGGATGTTATCATTTAGTTTTACGACGAATTTAGACTGTTTAGAATTTCAAATGTCTAAGATCTATGAATTATAATTGCAACTATACAATAATAATATTTAATTTCATAAATTATTTTATATATATATATATATTTTATAGCTTATTAATACATTTTCTTGAAACTAGTCTGTCGTTTTTAGACACTTAAAAAAACATTACATTACATATTACAGAAATACTTCGTAGTTTTTAACATTATCCCAAATCTACCTGGCATTCCACAACTTCATTTTTTATTTGTTGTTCAGTTTGTAGTTTGCGAATCTTCATAATTTTATACGTTTATCCATTTCAGTCGGTTCATTGCAGATTTTATATCATGTCGTCGAAAACTTTTAAAAAAATTGACGTTTTTTACATGAAAAAATAACCTTCAGAGAATCCAATTTACTATTAGTTTAATAATAATAGACTTATTTAATTTAAAATGCCTCAATTATTGTGAATGTATTCATGAAAATAAAATGTATTAATAAGCTATAAAAATACAATTATACCAATACCTAAAAGTAAACATAAATGCAAGTTAAAGCAAGCATCTATACTATAGTAATTTACTTGTATGTAGCATTTCCCATCGAATATTCCGTGTAATTTGATATTACACGATTTTATAAAAAGCTCTGATCATTAAAGTAAATTACTAAAATTATTCCGATTAAAACTTAGAAAATAAACAATTGCTGTTGAATAATTCTGCAATACTTTTTACGTTAGTATAATATATTACTTTTTTATTCACATAATGGTTTAGCTATTGATTTCCGATCAGTCACAGACTGTATTTGAACTGAGGCGTTTACATAGAAGTTAATGGTGGTTTAAGCAAATATCTAAAACATACGTCACTATCAAGATAATATGTGTACCGCATAATATATTATATATTTTTCAATTCCTTAGTGCCCTACCCTCTTGCAAGTACTAGAATATTAGGGCTGTCATTTTATACAGCCTGTTTTTAATGAAACAAAAATTGTTTTCAAAAATGGATGAGGAGCACCAATTTTATGACATCTGCGATCATCTAAAATTACTCCGCGTGACGTCTTTGGGGGCGTCTGAAAATCAAAGACTACGAAAAGGCAATTACTTGATAAAGAAAAGCTCCCTAGGTTGTGGAATTCAATTGTTGAATACTGCAAAAATTCAAGGAAGTAATAATTAATTTGGTACAAATACTTTTTTTCTTGTAGGTTTACAGTGTTATTTATTTTACACAGCACCATATTAACACTTCCAATGTCTCTACAACTCACTTTATCAAATGATAGTAGCTCTTGCAATGAAACGCCATAACGAAGAAAGCAAAATGAAGCGATGTCGGTTTTTACCGCGTAGATAGAATATTACAATCATGACTGCTTCTATAAAAATACTAAATGTGTATCACCATTTTAAAATGTATTATTTAAACAATGAAAAAGTAGCGTTATTATTATTAAAAATTGCAATGAAACGAATAAAATTGATTCCAGGTTCTTCCACCTTGGGAGGCCGTCAAGACTGGCACCATCTCCTTCAAGTTCCGGACCAACGAGCCCAACGGACTGATCGCCTTCAACACGGGAGTGAAGCCACCGAGGGTAGGTTGCACGGTAAGGAGCACTTGGAAACGCAATGAACAGCCGCCCCTCACTCATCAACCTTGACATACATGTACCTACCTATCTGTCATCTGTTTCAAACCCTAGCCTCAAAAGTCTATTTAAAAAAGCTTCCCCTGCCATCGCTGTTTACCCCTCGTACCATCTCTTCATTATATGACAGTGTACAAGAACTTTCATGCATCTTGGCAAATTAGTCCTTTACTAATAGCTCATTGATCCGACAGTACCTACTGGGAATTTAATATTGATCTAAAAAGTGATATTTATACATTTCATTTCACCGATTCTCGGTGATGAATTAGATTATCAATACGCGGTTATTAAATTGGTCAAAAATACTTCTTGAAGCACTTTCGAATCGGTAGATAAGAATCATTGGAAATATTTGTTTGCCTATAGGAATGAAAATGATCTGATTGTCGCGTTGAAATGAGTTTGTAGTTAGTAGAAATTAGATAATGATCATTTTGACTTTAACTTGTAATTGATTGAAATATATGCGTTCCCCCTGTAGGTGCGTATTAGTTAGTTCGTGTTGGTACATCGAATGGTAGTGTTTTGGGATTCTCGATTAGAACCTTTTTGCGTTGTAGTTAAGGTATCAGATCATCTCATAATGACCTCCGAACATTCAAATACCTCTAAATATTTCATAATGCAAATTTTAATTCTACTCTTGCCATAACAATCCATACAAAACTTATGTTTCTATTCTTAATCATACATCCATTTATTCATTGTCGCTATCAATATCTATCCAATGATAGAGCTTCAATAATTTTTACGATTTAGTAATATATTATATTCAACATTCTGCGTGCGCTGAAGAATTATTCGACCGCAAACAAACACTAAAAAAAATACGGACACAATAATATCACACAACAAAACTACTAGCCATAAATCAAAATTAATAAAAAAAATCCAAACTTATTTTAAATTTTATTTAATCGAATTTTCAACCATTTCTTAAAAAATATGTGTACATATTTATAAAATATACCTATAAATGGTGTATTATCAAAATTGCGTTTCTAAGTGTTTTGTTATTACCGATTTAATTTTTTTAAATACTGATTAGACCTTAATTACACTTTTTATATTAATGTTTCAATTGGCAATATATTATAATATAAATTTAAATCACAACACATATATGCTTTCTCCACCATTTTCAATGTTTACTGCTGCTTCATTTATTACACGTTTGATGTTTATGCGCCTAGTACAGCAATCAATGCTTGCTTTCTGTGTTTTCATCTTGTTATGTAATATATATGTATTTTTTAAACTGCGTGTTATATAATAGGTATGTGCTTGCGAATTTTGAAATATTTTTCTGAAAATTCTTTCTTTCAATTGTTTTCTACTGGAAAAAATAGACTTGTCAATATAGTACGATATAGATAGAACAAATATGGTGTTTAACAAAGTTAATATAGTTCATCTGGTAGAAAATGGATCTTGTCATTTGCATTACTTCGGTAAAGTTAATGAGGAATGATATTTAACTTCACCAATAAAAACCAAATGTATCATTTGGTTGAATAGAAAGATTATCTATTTGTTTTATAATACCCACGCATCATTTCACATAAAAAACATATGTATGCGGGTATAAAATCATTTCTTTATTTTGCTGAGTGGAACCGAAACATGAGCACAAACTCATAAAACGGTTTCGGGAAAGGGTGGGGTTCTTTCAGCTTTAACTTAAAAAATAATTCGGCATTACAAAGCAATAAGGTTGCTTTTGGTCGACAAGGGTCGGATCCCTTGATGTTCAACTCGGCGTTAGCAATAACTTCATAATTAGAGAGCTAAAAATTTACTCAAAATGTGATTTAAGGTCAGAGAAAGAGAGTGAAGGGGAAGAAAATAAAAGTGAATAAAAGGTGGAGAGTGCTTGGTGGAGCAATGGTGATATAAAAGAAAAAAATTGATGAAATAGTGGGTTGCGAAAAAATACAATTAACACCTAAACAGAAGTATAAAAAAATGAAATACAAAAACATATAAAATTAAACAGTGGTGTGTTACTTCTTTTACCTAAACTCAGATGTTTATAGTAATCCAGCTAAACCTCCGTTTGATCAGACGCATTTCTTTAAAAATATATATTAAGATTAAAACAGTGCCGAAATAATAGTTAGGAAATTGGAAAAAAAATGTATTTACTACAAAAATAAAGTTCGCAGCGCTTGTTTGGTCCAGCTGAAAATCACTCTCCAAGTTGGCCAAGTCGCCATGTTCGATCCTCGTCTCGCAAGGCCACTAAGTTAGCTCTATTTTTTATATCGCAGACACTTTAACTATTGAAAAATATAAGAATGTCGTTGTGTGATGTATTCCGTGAACGTTCCGAAGTATATTTCCATTTTTTTTTCTACCATAATGGTCTTTTATTGATAGTACCTACTTTTTGTTTTTGTGTGAAAGTAGGAATGTGTGTTAATTTTTTTATGAAAAAAATATTACAATATGTTGCAATTTTTAACCAAAGGCAACTAATTACAGCGCATTGTAAGACCGACAAGTTTTGTCGATAAATTTAATTTCTTATTTTTAGAATGTGTATTAATTATATTGAGATGATTGTGTGCACTTCGTTATATGTGCAATATTTATCCACTATCGGCACATTTGCAATCATTTATTTTAATAAAATTATCAAATTTATGTGTTAAACTTGCATCGAGCAACACTATATTAATTTTCTAGTAAGGTATAATAATTATTTGTGTAGTATTTAATAACTCACCTGTAAACATTATTAATAGAGCCAGCACTAATCTATTTGTTAAAATGTCTTTACTTTAGGATTGAATTAGAAGCATGTAGTAAACACTGCTAGTGTTAGATAACTAATGTAGTTTGTTCTAGTATTGTAATTAATATTATTGCAGTTTGTAGATGTCACATCTAAAACCAGTTGCCCTTAATGGCAGTAAAAGTTTACTAAATCCGAATTGCTTTCACCTAAAAACCAAATCACGCAACCCAAAACTTAAATGTTTAATTCTCATTGAAAATGTTATTGTAATAAAAGTTCGATTGTCTACCTCTTTTCCGAGCCCTTACGGGCCGATGTTAATATTTTATTATGTTGTTTTAACTATTCTTTTACAATATATTTATGGAACGTGTCCACGGTAAGACACATTTAGCTCGGATAAATCTCAGTACCATGTACACGTATTGAGATTTTGATCAGCTTGTGATTGGTAGAACATGTATATGACATTCGATACTTACAACTTTATTTATAAGGGAAAGGTGAAAGGTCAATCCTATGAATTATAGAGGATTTAAAAGGAAGAGAAATACTATTTTATCAACCGGAATTGAAAGACATTAATGTATACCATGAGTTCACTGAGGGTTGCCGATTAAACTTAATTTTACTATTCGTGGTAAGTATAGACCTATAAATACTCTTATAATATAGTAAATTGGAGAAAACAATGGGTAATAATTTACCATGAAACGAATGTTTCAAAGAACATTGTGCTCCTTTCATCTTTGCGCCTGGAGCAACCTGCTTTATCTGATCCTCGGTAGTTACGTCACTGATCTTAACAAAACATTCGCGGTCCACGAGCAGCCCGTGAGAAACCTCACACGGTCTATCCACCTTACGATTCTTTCACTCTGTTTCCTCTTTCTCGTCTCATCTGTTAATTAGCAGGACCATCTCTCAATATTGTTGAAAATTTCGCTGTTATATTAGTGAGACCAGTGGCGTGTTCGGGTTTAAGGGTACTCGATCCCCGACTTTAGTAATTGTATTTAATTACACATAGTGTCACGTAATTAGTGTTATAAGTAAAAATAGGGTATTTTGTAATCTAATTTTCAATCAAAAATGTTTAATTAATATTTACGATATTTTATAAAAATTAAAATAACTCTTAAAGGAAATTACAATATGTATAAATCAATTGACAATTTGGGTTATTGTGTTCACAGTCAAGCTGTTGGACACTGAGTCGTTTATCGAAGCACACACACAGCAGTAGTGACCTCGGCAGGTGTATGTTTGTGTGAGCCAAAAGAATCTCCGTACGTCTGGCGATGTATCAGTACTGTTTTATTTTTTCCAACGAATGACCCACTGATTACTGTAATAATTTTATTTTGTAAAAATGCTCGATTTATAAAGTTGTTTAACATTTTTTATTCGAAATACGAAATACGAAATTCGAAATAATAATTTACGTGACATATAAATAAAGGGTGGAATTCTTTTAAAATTAAAATTACGCACAGTGAGCAACAATCTAACCATTTTATTTATCAAATACATGGCATTTCAACAAATAATGTGACGTCACTTTTATCTAGGGTTGCCATAAATGTCTGTCGAGCAGTGATGACTTAATAATGGGGTTATGGTTTAGTTGCAGAAGAAGGGGGGAGAGGGTTAACAGTTAAACAATATATATGGATTTGTTTGCAATAATAATAATAAATCTCGTAAAAATCGTTTAAAAAAATAAGAATTGCTAATAGCCAAACTGCATAAGTATTGTAATTTTTTAATTAATTTGGAATATTGTGTTCAGTATGTTCAACATTAAATATTTATACGAATAACCAAAACGAAATTATTTTATGATCTGATCTGCTATGAAAGCCTAAGGGTGTAATTGAAATATTTACAGGGTACTTGGCTTACACGACGGATTACAGACCGTCGCCGTAAACCGTCATCGTCCAGATCAAGCAAATTGCAGCCTTTTTTGACTTGTCATGACATAAAAAAGTGTATAGATATGTTTATACTATCATTTATTAAGTACATTTATCAAGTATAACAGTACCTGTAGTTATTCTTATTATTGTAGATTGATATTAATACGTTAGATGTTAGTATTTACTTTTTATTCAATTGTCCAAATCTAGTGATTTGTGTTGTTTCAAAAAATTATTACTAATTAACAAGAGTTTGATTGTTGATAAATGTGAAAATACTGGACAAAAACGAGACGGAAATAAATACGGGAGGTGAGTGAAATACGGTGACAGTCTCGTAAATATGGGACGTGTGGCAACCCTACCTTTATCGCATCCGATGTAGCATTTAGCCTATGTACAGCCAATGTTTATATTTTTTGTGTCGTTTCAAACAAAGAAAAGTACGAACATAAATTATGTGCAAAATCGTTTTTTGTCGAATGCCTCAGAACAAAAGCAGATTTACATTTCGTATTTATTTAAAGGACCCAAAAGGATGTGGTGACGTCACACCCGTACCCCCGCAAGCAAAAATAAATCACATCTAGACATTTATATTTTGTGTGAATGCTTCATGTTTTTTCCCAACATGGTTTGTATCAACAGTTTTAACTAAAAATGCTGACATTTTTCATTAATGCATTTCTTGAAATGTTTTCCAGTGACTATCCAAATAATATGGTTATTTAAACCTCGGATCGGACGCACTGTATGTCGATCAATGAGTAGCTTGTTGGCGTAGTGGTTAAGACACTGGTCTAATGATCTAGTGATCGGGGGTTCGCGCCTCCAGCAAGTTAGTCCTATTTTCATAGTACAAGCGTTTAGCTTAGTTTGAAAATAGTAAGAATATTGATGCGACATGTATTCCGTGTACGTATTTCAATTTTTTAAAAAATCGATACGTTTTTTGATTTTTTCCAAATATTACGATAAGACAATGATGTCCCCCAAAAAATGATCAAGCGGTTACTATTACAACTAAGTTTGGTAACCGTTTTGCGATATATAATATATGTGAGGTATGGAATTAAAATCAGACATGTCCAATTTGTATACTTTTTGTGTGAGATATGTACAAATATAGAACAAATTAATACCTGCAAGACTAGGCCTATCGAAATTAGACAAATATCACCGAATTTCGTATAAAAACCCGATTAATATTTACTTGTTACTTCAATCGCAGACATGTACAATAGATAATTAATTAAAAACCAGACAAATATGTTTTCAGCCAATAAGACGACAGTATTTGGTCATGTGACCTATGGTTACCGGTCATTTTCAATATGATTCCAAATGTGCCAGTGGTACAGTGATTTTTTGCACTTTACTCGAAAACAGGTAAAGTGGACATGTCTGCTTTTGATTCTGGACCTCACATAGAAAGTGTTACGACCGTGCCCAACCAATTTTTCTATATTTTCCCATTTTCATAATAAAGTGGTAAAGGGAGCGAAACGAAACATTAATACATTAATTATTTAATGTCCAGTTAATGCTAAAAAGTTATGTACATATTTGAAATGTGAAAAATAAATGGAGAAAATGAAAAATAATTTACTATTAAAAATTTACTTTTCGTCGATGCTGCGACTGCGATTACTGCGATGCGACGACTGGCGAGCAAGCAATATATCGTCACCCGTTGTAGAGTTATTCACGATGTTACAACAAACCACGCGTTACAACCATACCCAGTCTACCCTACTTGATTTTATTATAAACTATAACTAGTGGTCCATGCCGGCATTGCTTTAGAATCAGATTTGATTAAAATAGAGTAAACTAGAAATATAATTATTTTCCTTAGTGGAGTAGGTGCCAATTTATATTTTTAATTTTTACATAAAATAGATTGAAGACTTGGACCTTTACTTTCGTGTACACAATGCTTATAATAATAATAATAATTGATAATTTGTATTGCGTTATTTTCGTACAAACTTTCACCTCAAGGGCGCTTTACGCAAATTGTTTATAGTTCTTCAATTATATTTGTTTTTAAAATTAAATCACTTTATACCTATGTATTTAAATATTTCGAAACAAACCGTCATCCGTCAAACGTCAATATTTATATTCTTTAGCACGTTCAACATACGTCGTCGGTCGATGGCATCATCGCTCGACGTAGCGCTGTTGTGTCGTCGTGCGATGTACCTACGAAGTTTTATTCCAGAACGTTCTCGCAGACGATACGATCGGTTCCAACAATATAATCAATAGAAATCAAATCATGACTATGAAGACGTTGCATCCAGCGGCGTAACTAAAAAAACTGGGCCACAATCCAAAATGGAAAGGCCTCCTGTACATGTAGGTATCTATTGTTTATAAGAATATTAAGTACCACGCGGTTTAAACGCTGTTTAAATATTAAGAATGAAAACAGTCTCTTGTTTCTTGTAACACTCACACATTCGTGAAAAAAAACAAAAGTGTATTTTATATGCACTCCCAAACTGATACAGTCCTTGGATGTGGTCCCCGACCTGACATATTAGCGAGGCATTACTATATACTTGTGTACCTACATCGATAACGTTTTTACGAATTTTCGTAAAAATGAATGAGAAACATTTTTTTAAAATTTAACAATATTATTTCTATATGTGTTGGACTTCAAAAATGATTATTAATCCACATTAGCATTGGAAAAATCTCGCAAAAAGAGGCGTTGTTAAAGGGGTTGAGAGATGGGGCATATGTCCCCGGGCGTCAAACTAGGGGGGACGCCAAAACGGAATTTGAAATTTTTGAGGAATAATTTAAATTTAATTCGTATATATGATCATAGATTTAATTTTTCACATTTAAATATATTATACACAGCAGATTCTTATCTGTATAAATATATTTTAATTTTACATAATTACACGGCGCGGACCTTTTGGTCCCCTATCTGGTCTAAGTTTCAATATAATTTTCTGACTTTGTTTAAAATTACTTTAAATTGCTAAAAAAAAAATAAGAAGGCCACAAATTAATAATGTATATGGCGATACTGAAATTACCAAAACCAATGAGAAATGAACACTTAAATTTCGGGTCGCCGATTGGCCGACGAATGGTGTATTCGGAACAATCTACTGCACATTGCAAATGTTTCCCATAGTCGGATCTCTTCGCCGTCGAGCTGCTGAACGGCCACATCTACTTGCACGTGGACCTCGGCTCTGGGGGAGTGCGCGTGCGCGCATCGCGCAGGCGCGTCGACGATGCGCAGTGGCACGATCTCACCCTGAGGCGCAGCGGCAGGGACGGGAGGATCACCGTTGATGGGGCATCTGCAGAATTCAGGACACCGGGTAAATACAACAATTTCAACAGTCATTGCAAGCGATGGGCCCCATGCGACTCATTCTGGTCTCCGCTTTAGCCGGGACTGAAAGAAACGGGACCATTCCGAACATGCTTTCTCGTGCCACGTTGAGTGCATAGGATAGCAAAATATGTACTTCGACTGCTCGTGGTATCGGCTTTATGTCCAAAGTTAGATTCAGAGCAAAGCATTCAAGCGTGAATATGAGGAATGTGGAAGGTAACAGTTTGTTACATGTGTTTTTCCAAATGGGCAATAGTAGACACTCAATTTTCCGGGGTCAGATTAACCGGCGCATTCATTTATTTTTTTAATAACATTTCGAGATATTATTTAAAATGTAAAAATAATTTTTGATTTGACTACATAAGATGGGTATGTATAGGATATAAAATTTGCAAAATTGCGTCATCGACCGGAAATCCAAGTCCGTGACATGTTAGATATTATTAGAGCGCGATTCCGTGTTTACTTTTGATGCAGGCGGGTGATATTATATAAAAGGGAAAAAAAATGTTTTTGTCAGATTTTTATAATGGGTTAATTTTTTTTTCTACCACCCCATATGATATTAAATAAAATTGTATGTCCTTATTCTGAGTTCTGTAAAATACTTTGCCGTCCTATATTACCTATCTCGATGTAGTCATTAGGTGTGCCCGATATGCTCTCTTCTATTCTCTCTCCTAGATTCACAATATTATTCATGCTTCTATTTTATCTTACTCGCAATAATGAATTATATATTTATTAATTTTGTATATTCCAGGGGAATCAAACCAACTAGAGCTGGACGGCCCGCTATATCTCGGAGGCTTGGGACCCTCCCACTCTTCCATCAACACCCCCCCGGCCCTCTGGACAGCCGCCCTTCGCCAGGGATTTGTGGGGTGCATCAGGGATCTGGTCACCAATGGGAAAGCAGTAGACCTCACCAGCTATGCCAGACAACAGGATTCAGGTAATACATTTTAAGGAGGCTTGCAATATCAATGAAAGAGTAAAATAATTTCTCTTCTTATTCTTCTCATATCTTATTCGTTCAACGGATGTCGGCTATCATCACTTTGTTTACTGCGAACCGAAAAAGCTCTACAATAGACTGGACAAACCATCGCTTCAGGTTCTTCAGTCACGATTTTCTTCTTCTTCCAGGGCCCCGATATCCAGCAATCTTTCCCTGCACTGTGAAATGCAAAATTTACTACTTCTCTCGATGTCTCATTATATGTCCAAGATATAAAAGATTAAGGATTTTTATAGTTTTAAATTTTTAAGTTTTATATTTCTTTATTCATTCTATGTCTTCATTAACATTTTCATTTGTTAAATTATCCATCCAGCTTATTGATGTAATAGAAATGGTGATATGATGTAATATTACAAAATGAATGTGATCAAGCAATTATTGAAATAATTAAGTATTTTATGAACTAATTAATGTATTGCATTTCACCATTTATATTAAACCTATGAAAAATATAAAATTATGCTACAAAAACAAAACCATTATCATCCAATTGACGAAATTGAGATTAACATATTTGTAATGGATTTTATAGTCAGAGCGGAGATTTTAAAATTGATATGATTTTGATAAAATGCTTTTAAACATACAAACATGTTTTCAAGAGCAGTAATCAATTGTAAAAGTGCGACTATTGCCAGATAATCATTACCAAACGCATCACTCTCTATTTTTCATCAATTGGATAGTGGAGTTTTATTTCTGAAACCCTCACAAACTTTAGCATCCTATTAACTTGTTTCCAGGATCAGTTCGACCATCATGTCACATTTTACCACCTCAGTGCACACCCACAACCTGTCAGCATGGCGGAGCATGCACAGAAGGATGGAATCGTCCACTTTGTGATTGCTCTGCCACCAGTTACACCGGGCCTACTTGCGGAAGAGGTGAGTATTTTAATATTATTTATGTCATGCTATAACCATTATATAAAGCGGACAGAGGAAGACATTAAAAAAATATCAAACATTTCTAAAGCTATAGCAAAACGTTAAGTAACAGTGATTCTGATATACCAAATACAATGTATTTTGAAGACAGAAAAGCCGATAATAGTAAAAGTATTGTCGGCCTGTTTGCTGACTTCTTCAAAAATGTGTATGATAAAGGTGTACCACCAATGCTTACTGAGCTACATTACCAATGTGAATTTGAATTTGTCTCCTGTACACTTTAAACTCAATATACTGTATTGTGTATACTGAAGAGTTATATACAAAAGATCTTTGTACTATAAATAAATAAATTATGAATACAATGGTACCTCGGTATATGTCTACTTTCGTATAAGTCCAATTTGGTATAAGTTGTTTGGTATACGACCTTTGTTTGGGATACAATCATTGTTTGGTGACAACTTCCGTGTGTCAAATGGTGTACGCTTACGTCCTCGGTTTTGTTCAGCTGAATTTAGTTTTTGGAGAAAGAGCATTTCTGCCACGACTGCCCACGAGCATCAGTACGACTGTTTCTACCATTCAGTGAACAACATGCGCTATAACCAGAAGTGAGTGAATTTCGCACGATTTTGTGTTCATTAAGTTCTAAGAAAGTTAATGAAAAGCTAACAAAGCCCAAACGCCCTGGAATGACCAGATAATGTCACATTTCCGAAATATCCTGATAAGGCGGAAGCAAATTTCTTTGCACAGATTTTTAGTACTTAAACATCAAACCTGATGATCTTCAACCTGTTAAATTTTCATTTATTTAATTTAATTGCTTTTGTATTTATACATTTTAGTATTAAGCAGTGTTAAATTTTTTTTTTATGCAACCCCATCAATGTATAATATTTCAATAACAATATGATTTGACGGATTAATCATTTTCCCTTTCTTTCTTATGGGAAAAATTTGTTTGGTATACGTCTTGTTTGGTATACATCCTGTTTGGTATAAGGCCAAAGATCTGGAACAGATTAAGGATGTATACGGAGGTACCGCTGTATAATGCAACATTTTTTTTCATGGGAACGGATTAATCATTTTCCCTTTTTTTCTTATGGGAAAAATTTGTTTGGTATAAGTCCAAAGATCTGGAATGGATTAAGGACATATACTGCGGTACCACTGTATTCTGTTGTTAATATCTTACCATATTAAAAAAGTGTAAGTTAATATGTAGTCATATTTCATATTTTGATAACAGAGTTTGCTTCATGACGGTAAAATTAAACTATTCAAATAGTTGTCTTTTCTCAAATGAAAGAAACATTAAATATTAATTATACATCTATATATTAATTGAATCTTATAGAATAATATTATATAAGAATCATCAATAATTACAAACTAATTTCTGATAAATAATCATTTTTTGATAATGATGCTTATTACTTAGTAATTTTGTCCAATTAGCCATTTGGAACAGGTGTGCAGCACTCTACTCGGTCGTAATTGTACAAAATTTTCAATTTGTGTATCATGGCTTTCATATCACAAAATTTTAAGTACATGTTACTGAAGTCTTAGAAATAAATTATGAGTGTGTTCAGTTGAAAATTAAATAAATTATTTATTTTGTGTCCCGAGCGAAGCATTACGCTTTGTGGCTTAGCTACAAGCTTGGCAAAAAGCTATGTAATCCTTTTAAGCATTTTCATCCAAGTAGAATAACTTACTGACAAGCAGAGCAATGTACTTGATGTAAAAAAATAATGTAACATCATTATTTATTACTGACCGATTTGTATACTACTCACAGGATAGGGTCTTTACGGAGAATGGGATTGGGATTATCGGTACAAAATGGAACACAAGATGGAACAAAAATCAAATTTTAATTTGAAAATTATAAAATATATTGAGCCTTTGGAAGAAAATTATGATTTTAAAGTTCACTGACTTAATACTTTAATCTTTCTTGGGTTTCAAACAAAGAACTCTCTGTAAATCATCTAATTGTTAAGCTTAAAATAATTCCAGATTCTGCAACCATCTCGCTGAACGGCAGTCAGCACTTGTCCGTGTCTCTCGGTCCAGAGCACCTGACACAAACCGAGGAACTGGCCCTGCGCTTCAGGACAGCACGGCCGCTAGGTCTGCTGCTATTGACTACGGCTGCAGGTGCTGCCGACCGCTTGGAGCTGGCCGTGGTGGCCGGCCGCGTGAGGGCCAGCGTGCGACTGGGTGACAGGGAAAAGGTTTGATCCATTCGATTACACAACCAGATCCACATTGGTCGAGTGATGGAAATACTACGAAAACATTATAAACAAATGATTCAACAATCACAGAACCATTTTTATACCTTGTTAGTAAGATAATGAATTTGCGACAAATGAACGCTTGAAACATAAAGGGATTTGTTATGAATCTGCAATAAACAGCTTTGTAATAGTAAAACATTTTTAATCACCTTGTTTTCTGTAGAACATTTTTAACATAGTTCAATTAGGTAAACTTATTTATTTAACATAATATACCCGAGAAAGAGAGAAACAAGAGATTAGTACCAAAATATGATACATTGTTTTGTAATTATAGTTTCACCCTTTTTGATCTAATGAACATTTGCTGTGCAGAATTCGATTATACAAAAGTATGCCGCATAGTGGCAGACCACGATTATAGAGGAAAAACAAGTTAGCGAATCTAGTGCGTACGGCTTGCCCATGTCCAAATGTCTCAAACAGACTGTATAAGTCAATATATTATATACTAGGTAGGACCTGCAATGATTGATAGGTATGGTATTTAATGGTAAATAGATATTCCGGCATGTTACTTATTGTTATTAGAATATTATTACAAATTTAATTAGAATAATAGCTACTCCCAGGAAAGCATCAATTCTAAATCGGAGAACTCTGCAACAATCGGAAGATTCTATTAATTTTTAATAAACACTTCAATGAGTTTGTTATGTTTTTAGAACCTTCTAGCGGGCCAGAACGTTAATGACAACGAGTGGCACACAGTTCGTTTCTCTCGGCGAGCCTCAAACCTCAAGCTGCAGGTTGACTCGGCGGTGCCCGTGAGGGGTATGTTATGTATGTATTGGGCACACCACCGAGCACACTTATTTATTGTACTAACTTTAATGTGACTTGTTAGTTCCTAGTTCCGTTGATCGCGTCTGATGATATTCATAAAACTACTCAACACGTTAGCAATTAGAAACATGAAAATGAAGATCATTTTCATAGTACGCGCGTGCTCAGGCCTTCAATTCTTTTAACAACCTTGCAATGTAGAATATATCCTGACTATCAGTTCATTTTGTTCTTTTAATCACTAATTTATTTCATTAATCAGCGTTATTTATTTTAAATAAAAAGATTATTGCTCACTACTAATACTACTAGTATTCTAGTAAAAATATTTACCTTGGAAAAAAAGTTTTGATATCATCAAATGTCTCAACACTGCCGAATAATAGTTTACCCTGATTCTTAATTTGTTTGGATGCTATTTTTGACTAATAAATAAATTATTCATTTGAAATTATTTATTAAAACTAAAATAATAAAAGTGTGTTAGAGAAGAAGAAAAAATTAATTAATCTGCTAAATAAAGCAATAATCAAAACTGTTGCAAATTTAAACAGAGGTGGGGGCAATGCAAATGCTAACATTTATCTCAATATTCCATAAATAATAAATTTGTACATAAACGTACATTGAGAGCGAAATGAGCGAGAGAGCGAATGTACTTGGAGAGCGAAATAAATACATATTAATAATGATGTGACTATTACATCAATATTTTTAGCTAAATCATGAAAATAGTACTGACTTGCTGGCCGCCGGCTGGAGAATCCATTCTTATATAACTCTTATTGTTCAGAAAAATTATCATCAGTTATTCTAAAATACTAACATCCAAATAACATAGGATCTTTCAATTTGGTACCATTTATGCAATGTTACAGTATGACTGTATTGTGACAATTTTCTTTTCACTCATTTTTAGCTTCTATAGAAGATGTATACACAAATAATAATTATATTTCTCTCATATAGATATGTGGTTCATAATGAGTTCATAAATGTTACCAGATTAGACTAAACTTTCTTTCGTCATTTATCTTATACCTACTGTTATTCCACATTTTATGATTCCATCTACTAAATATTGACTTTTTATTAAATTAAATATTAAATTAAATTTTATTAAATATTATGATTAAAAGTGTGCAAAATGTAACAAAAGCAAACTGATGGAAACATGAAAATGTGTAAAGTGTAACAATCTTTCCGAATTCCATTATTATTTATCTTTCTAGTGGGCACTCTTTTATTTAATTTTTCCATTTTATGATTTTGCTTTATTTTTCTTCAATTTCTCATTACTATTTATGATTTGGTTTTCCGTAGAAGAATATTATTTGTGCCTGCTCAATCAAATAGTAAATTATACTGTATGTGATTGTTTCTCTAGAAATCCATTAGACAAAAATAAATTGAATCCAAATTATTGTAGTGCCTGCAATTGGATTTACCCTTAAAAAATCAAATTTAAAAAATGTAATTTGAAATCCCTTAAAACTATTAAATAAACTATCCAACAAGTAAAAAAATAACAGGTCACTGTATGTAGTGCTGCAATTCCTTTTTTTTTCTTTATTTATAAAAACAAACAAACTTTTCATTCATACATATTATAACTGATAAAATAATATTTTTTTAAATGTCAATTTTAGCTAATACTTAAAATAAAGATTTACAACGTTTAAAATGAATAATTTATTCACACAACAAATTATTTTTGCTTTCTGGAACTCTTCAACACTTTCTGTGCTGTCTCTTTATTTTACTGACAATTCTTTCACAATTGAATTTGATTTGCAATTATTATCTGAGTCATCTCTTTGATGTTGTAAACATGTCTTTAACCACGTTGAGATTCCACTTTATTGACAAACTTATTTTGCCGCAGCTGAAACAATTTTGGGAAAAGCGTCCACATTGGAAATAGCCACAATACACTTGGGAGGATTATTCCATGCAGAGGAAGAGATTCAGATGACCACAACGTTGCCAAACTATGTTGGATATTTGCAAGGATTTGTTTTTAACGGTCACAGATTCATAGATCTGGCCAAAACGATGGGCCTCGGATTTAATAATCTTATTCCAACTTATCCACAAATCAAAGTAACAGGCAAATTCACAAAGATCGAGCACCCAAACATTTACAAGGCTGTTACATTCCGATCGAAACACACATATGTCGGTCTACCACTTTTGAAAGCTTATTCAAATGTCTACATCGATTTCTATTTTAAAACTCTGGAGCCAAATGGTATACTCTTGTATAACGGTGGAAAGAAACAGGACTTCATCGCTTTAGAACTTGTGAATGGACATGTACATTACGCTTTCAACCTGGGAGACGGAGTAATTACAATAAAAGATAAAGTGAAAACTCAGTTGAATGACAACAGATGGCATTCGGTATCAGTGCGAAGGCCTGCACCAAAGATTCACACATTAACAGTCGATGATACCTTTGAAATTTTCAGTACAACAGGTTAATATATTTTTATTTTATTTTATGTGAAATGATATTAAAACAAATACCAATTTCTTATTTTAAATGTTATACATACATATGTACCTATATGCAACTAAAATAATAGATTTGTATTATATTTCATCAGTAAGTTTAAAATAGAAAATATTATACCGGGCTATAGCAATACTGATCCCACGCAATCCCCCGTACATTTCATTCTTTAGGCTATGTTTGTCGGGACAATATTGTGTTCATAGTGAACTATGGAATTTCTTAAAAAAAACTTTGATATACATTCCTGCCTAGCTTAATAATTTTAATATAAACTCTTGCATTTACCATTTTTAATTTTCAGGGTCAATACTTACATTTGAATTAGACAGCATCCTCTACATTGGAGGAGTGATGAAGGACATGTATGCTGGTTTGGGATCGGGTATTGTATCCAGGCAAGGATTTGAAGGATGTTTGGCCAGTTTGGACTTACCAGGAGAGAGTCCGTCATTGATTGATGATGCAGTTGTCCCTAGCAGTTCACTGCTAACAGGATGTGAAGGTTTATAGAAGATATCACATTTAATTATTTGCAGTTTCTTTGTGCTCTGCATGAGAAGATATGTATATGGATTCATAAAGAGTATATTCTTAGTTAAACAATATATAAAATATGTTTCAGGTCCGACCAAATGTAGCCACAATGCTTGCGCCAACAGAGGTGTGTGCGTACAGCAATGGAACACGTACGCATGCGATTGTGATATGACATCGTTCACTGGACCCACATGCTATGATGGTAAGGCAAACTAATTCTTCATCAGTTTTAAGTCTTCACGTATTGTCGATGTTTATTATATTTATGATAGTCATGATAGCCACAATATAAATTTCAATTTCTGTAAGCAATGATCGAACACAGCATGGAAGTGCTTCAGTTTTCTCTATTTATATTCACTTAGATTTTTTTTGCCATGAAAAAAATTTCATTTATTGATTCACATTTATATAGTTTGCTATAAAATTAGATATCTTCTGATTCTACCTCTGCTCCATG
This sequence comes from Eubasilissa splendida, assembly GCA_031772225.1. Taxonomy (NCBI): domain Eukaryota; kingdom Metazoa; phylum Arthropoda; class Insecta; order Trichoptera; family Phryganeidae; genus Eubasilissa; species Eubasilissa splendida. The sequence continues at coordinate 28,275,422 of CM062861.1, read as the reverse complement.
GTCTGATAGTATGATATGGTAGCTTCATTAATTATTACAAAGTTGTCTTCAAAATAAATAATTTTGCATGAAATTTTGGGCCATCTGAGCGGTTATAACTGAGAAAGGATTTTAATGATGTATGTTCTAAGTAATCCATTTATCGAGAATGTAAAGGACATAAAAGTTTTATATTAATAAAAAGGAGCAATATACATAAAGTAATTTGTAAGTAAGTCATCCGAAGATACTCCAAAAAGATGAATGATAGATCAAAAGATAACTTTTCATAAGAATATTTAAGTTAATTTTATCTCTCTTGCAATTACTTTTGTACCTTGCAGTATAATAAATTAAATATATATATTTGTTACTAAGACTTCATGGTTAAGATAGGTAGGTACATTTAGCCATTTAATTCAGATCATAAAACAAAATTCACTTAAACAATTCCAGAATCAATTGCGTATGAGTTTGGCCCAAACCGAGGCATGATCCAATACACATTCCCGAGTTCCCGAGTGGCTGACACTGAGCAGGATCTCGTCGCCTTGGGATTTGTTACTTCACGATCTGATGCTGTTATACTCAGGATCGAGTCTGCTACCACTCAAGACTATATGGAGATGGAAATCGTAAGTGATGATTATTCTGGCCATGTACTTCATAAGGATTTATAGAAAAAATATGTGTATGTTCTAAAATACCTATGTATTATTTACTAATATTTTCTAGGTTGAAGGGAATGTGTTTATGGTGTACAATGTGGGCAGCAACGACCATCCCCTGGGTGAAATTGGTGTGAAAGTGAATGACAATGCCTACCACGTTGTCCGATTCACGAGACATGGTGCTAATTCAACTTTGCAAGTAGATGACTTCAATGTCCAAGTTAATCATCCTCAAGGTCTGTTTTTATATTGTACATATTTACTGAAATTGAATTGGCAATTAAATATCTTAAGAAATCCATTCCACCGATAATTATTAAAAAGTAACATTGAATGGGTGTATTCAGTGTGCCTTATTTTAGTATGACGGGCATGTGTGACCCGTTTGAAAATTTTATTTAATGAGTTTATTTTTTCACATATTGTAATAAATACTTTTGAATTTTAAACTTAAAATTAACTCTTAAGAAAAATCTTAAGAGTTATGTGTTTGTGCATATGTTTATTTTTATTTATTGTGATATTTTAATTGTGATTATAAATTTTAATAAAAAATACAAAGTTCTATATAATATGGTGTAAGGCATAAGAATTTGCAACCAATGTGGTGCATTGGGGCCCAAAATTACATCACCCTGCAATGCATCAGAGCTTTTTCCAGCGCTTCCAGCAAGAAATGAAATTATAAAATATAAACAAGCATTTCTTACATGTATTATGTAAAATCAAGTGCAATTAATTAAATGAATATGATGTATGGGCACCGCTGATATGAACTAGACTATTGCTGCAAGCCGAAAATTGCCATTTTAAGAAAAGATTTCTGTTCCCCAGATATGGGTTGGGATTGGGGTAGTTTGGATTGGGAAGATTAATTTAGATTAAAAATATAATTCTTTTTTATTTGACTTTAGGTCAACAGTCTACCGTTTTCAACAGTCAATCGGCTGTCTACGTTGGAGGAAAGTGGAACAAGGCTAAATCTCGGGTTGAGAGGGGTTTCAGTGGAGTTATCGCAGGGTTGGTCGCCAATGGTATCCGAGTCCTAGACTTAGCAGCTGAGAAAGACTCAGGAGCTTCTGTGAGGGGAGACGCTCAGCTAATGACGGGAATTTTGGAGAGGAACGAACTTCACAGAATGCAGCAGGTATGCAATTGTCTATTTGTAATTATATATTTTTGCAAATTCATAGTTACAAAATAATTTTGTTGTTAACTAAAATAATCTGATTCCTGATGAAAATTTATTTTTAAAGGTTGTGATATGGCAGACGTAGAACATAAATTAGAAACATTTGAATTTTTCTTTTCAAACTAGTTGTCTATTTGGATGGTTCTCACTTTAATCAAACAATGTATATGCAGTGTTTCTAAAGTAACATTTTTAACCAGAAATGTAGGAAGTGAAAGGGTGGAATAATACATAGGAATAATAGTTTTGTTTGTATATCTGTTCTGAAATGAACCCCGTATAATTTTGATAGGAAATTTATGATAGATGACAATTACTTTCGATTCTGATCAAAAATTTTGAATCGAGATACACCATGCACTTTTAAATTATTTGTATTAAGGTAGGCATAATATTACTATATTGTGAGTTGGTATGTTGAACTTTTGTTTTAAAATATGATTCATTCTAAAAGAGTAAAAACACTGAAACGGTGAACAGTTCAAATAATAATAAAGAAGGTAAAGTGAGCTTAATAAAAACATTTGGCGACAAGTCCTCTGATTCGATACAGTTAGCATACGTTAACAATGTGATTTGTTGTACGTCGCACAATACTTGACAAATTTGAAATTGAATCACTTTAATCTTATCTGCAATATCTTTTTGTTATTATTTGTTAGCTTTACCACAAAAATTTTATTAGATCATGTGCAAGGGATACAAAACACAACAATGATTGATTTCTTTACTATAAATTCCAAAGATTGTGGCCGTGCTGTGGTTACAACATAGTTACCACAGGGCTTAATAACAGTAATCAGCAAAAGCCAATTGCTTAAATCTGAATCGGCTAAATCTGTTATTTTAATTAAAGATAAATTTCAAATAACATAATATAATACATTGTCCACTTTTCAGACACCAGCATCTGGTTATGGAGGGGTCGGAGTACTGGACGAACTGGTGTTCTCTGGAGCAGGATCTGGTTGTCGAGATGATGATGAGGATGAGTGTCTACCAGCCCCCGAGGCCGGCTCAGGCGGAGACGATCTCATCACTCCAGTCTACGTTCCTCCTCAACCCAGACCCACATCTTCCAGTAAGACTAAACAGGTCAGTACAGGATTAAATAAAAAAAATCATTTTTCAGATTTCTGAATGAAAAATTTTTTTTTTTTAATTACTATGATAATAATGAACAATTTTGTCACTACATTATAATAAATTTTCAGGTCAAAGAAAAAGAAAAGAGTGGGAAACTTGAAAAACCCTGTGACGACGAGGATTGCTTCGCTGGATCTGGCTCAAGCGAAATAACAACTGAAATCGACCATACTGCTCCTCCTAGGTAACTAATTTTAATATCAAATGATATGAAATTAAACTATGTAAAGTGAAAGACCCAATATCTGGCACTTTAAGAGAAAAAAAACTTAATTAATTATTAATCCTTCCATGGTGACTAAAATGGATATTAATTTTATCCAATGAACAAACAATACATTTCTGATGGCTGGTGTAATAAAAAAATGATATAAATAATAAATATAATATTTTATTTTTATGACACCAATAGCTGGCAAAAATTCACTTGTCTCCAATACTTGGCATACATGGAACCAATAACTGGCAGTCACAAAATATTCATTGTTTAAACAAAAAAACAGATTATTGATTTATAATAATTATACCAAGATACATCAGGGATAGTGGGCCAAGTTCTCGTGCCAATACCAAGTATAAGATAAGATATGTGCTGCATCAGAATTTACCTGCAAAATTTTGCCACATCATGATGAAAACCTATTTTACCCTTACAAGGGTACTAGGGTGCGGGTACAACTCGAACACCGAGTAGGAACCACTCTGATTTTTTTCATTTTAATAAAAACATATTTTTAAATGGTAAATATTGGATTTCATTAGAATTTAAATTGCTGTAAGTTTGCAAAGAATCCAATAAGATCGGATGAAATTGGAAGCGCCAGCAGATATTTCTTCTCCTTGGTTCAATTTTACAAATTTTTTGTTTTCTTCATGTTTAAAGAAAACAAAGTGACCAACTTGCAGACACGTTAGTGAAGAGACATTATCTATTCAATCATCACTATTTTCAAATTCAGATTCTAAAGTGGATAGAACTATTTATTTTTTTCTTACAGGATATTTTGATACAGAATGTTTTGAAAGGAAACATCTTTTCTGCGAATGTAGAGGTTTGAGATCTACTTTCTTAACTTTCAACCATCAACTTATTTTCTATTGGAACTGCTACGTTTACATTTTCATCTATCAAAATCCCTCAATTTCGTTTGACACAGAATTTTTTGTTAAATCCTTTGAAGGGTTGTATCATCCACGAGTCTACTCGGAGTTTCCGAGTATGTGATGGTATTCTTGATTCTACTCATTACCTCTTCTCATATCCTTAGGTTATTTGTTAAGATTTGGAGAAGATTTGACTAAAACACAATCACTATTTTACAAAACTGCTGCCATATTGAATTTACTACTTGGACTATGTTAACTTGTGTATGTAATATGATGCCACAAGGTCCAATTTACAAATTAAAACAGTGTTATGCAACAAACTTTAATATGGAGGCTTATTAGACGGTTTTTATAGATGTTTTATTGATATTGGGGCCCTGCTAGGTATTGGGTCCTTCACCTTATATATATTACGATTATTTTTCTTTAATTGTATTTAATATAAATTATTACATTAGCTCGAATCATATCATAAATTTTTTTTTTTTTTTTAAATAATTATTTTAACTTTTAGGCAAAATTATTTTTAAGACATCTGTGTAATAATTAACAATGTTATCCACATCATCAAAACCATGGAGCAGGGTTAGACAGAGAAGATGTCTCTTCATAAATAATGAAAAAAATCATTTACAGTTCATTTTAATAAAGTAAATATAAATCCTAAGAAAATATTTTTTTTTTTAATAGAACCGGAAAAGGGTTAAGTTAAAATAAAATTTGGTCAATCACTATAGGGTAACTGTAGACATAAGCAATATGTAGGTATGTAAATATGAAACTGGAATGTGTCAATGTAGTTACCGTCAAACCGCATCATTGGCGCCATTTTTTTGTTTTGATATCTGACAAAGATTTTCAACTCATGTCAATACAAGTTTCATACAACAGCATATTCTTTAATAGCGTTGAACATGTCGAATTTTGTGCCTGGAAACTACGATTCGCAGACAGCATTGATTTTCTATTACCATTTGAAGAAAATTGCTGCAGAATCGCATTGAATGCTTGTAGAAGCTTACGGTAAGTATGCTCTTGGTAAATTACAGTGCTTTGAGTGGTTTAAAAAATTCAAAAGTGGCGATTTTGATGTGAGAAACAATGCTATGTTTGGTGGGATCAGAAGGGTGTGATCTATTATGAGCTGCTAAAACCTGGCGAAACCATTAATACTGAACGCTACCGACAACAAATGATCGATTTAAATCAAGTTCTGCATTAGATACGACCAGAATATGAAAAAAGGCAACACAAAGTGATTTTGCTTCTTGATAATGCACCATCATACACAGCAAAACCGGTCAAGGAAACGAATGAGGCATTTAGCTGGGAAATATTTTTGCATGCTGCTTACTCACCAGACTTGACTCCGTCCGATTACTACTTATTTGCATCGATGGGACATGCACTTACTGAGCAGCGCTTCACTTCTTAAGAAAATGGCTCGATGATTGGTTTGCCTCAAAAGAACAATAATTTTTTTGGCATGGCATCCACAAATTGTCAGAGATAGGAAAAATGTATTGCTTTGAATAAAATATTTTGTTTCATTTTCATACAATAAACGTGTATTATCAGTATAAAAATTCCAGTTTCATATTTACATGCAGTACAGTTTACAGTAGACCACGTGTTAACCAATTTTACTCAAAATGCCATTAGAGTTAAATTGGTTAACAGAGCGAGATGCACACTTTTCAACCAATAGACAAAAATAAAAACTTTAAAATTAAAAAATTCACATAATAGTACGGAACATTGATGCATTGATATTTTTTTCAGTACCGGCACCAGCACAACAGATAGTGGCACCTCCACGTCGCATCTTCCAAGCGGTGCCACCACCCTCGTCCACACAGTCGGCACCACCTCCATACAACCCGTGTCCCCCTGGTCCCCGGTCACAAAGTCTGACCACTCCACCACAGGGGCGGGAACCACTGCCCTTGCTGGGCAAACTTCTAAAGAAATTGACGTAGAAGAACCGTCCACTCCGGTACACCGGACCACATCCCACACCACTCCAGACCTGTTCACGTGGGGTCCAATTGACGAGTCCTCCCCGGTCTATCCGGGACTCCCGGAGAGATTGCCACCTGTACAGTTGCCGCCCGTGCAGTATTATCCCCCCACTCCTTATACGCCGAGGAATAAGATCAGAGAACGGATCAACTCTGAGGCTTCGGAGTACACAGCAATGATAATCGGTTTGAATAATTATATTTTTAGTTTAATATAGAAAGTCAAATCTTGAGTTTGAAAGGATAGAAATCAGATGGCATTTACATTTATTGAATTAAAACAAAAAACTAATTTGGTTATTGAAATTATTAATATTTAGCAGCCAGTACATTGAAATAAGCTATAAATAACTATATATTTTGAAAAATAAAACAATATTAAATATTTATTTGACAGAATACTACCATATATTAAAATCTGAATAATATAATAATAATTGAGAAAATAATATTATGAGATCTCGGTTAAGTCTCAAGCGAGCAGGGTTTAAAAATAAAATTCCTCCTCTCTTTTTCCATCCTCTAAATTGTGAAATAATGTTGTAAATTTATTCTAAATAGGTTTTTTTATAATTATTAATAATGACAAATTTGACAGGTATAGTGGCGAGTGCGCTGATAGCTGTGATACTGGTGGTGCTGATAGTACTCAAATTCAAATCTCGAGCAGATCCCAGTTACAAAGTGGAAGACGACAAAGCCTTCCAACAGGGAGCCAGTGCAGCCTTATTAGGAAATCAGGTATGTAAACAAATAAGAAGCATTTGTAATGTATGATTTTGTGTTTATTTAGTTCATCAGCAATGGAAGCGCATTGCTTTTGCTAAAGATACTGAAAAAAAAAAATTAAGTTGGCCTATTGTCACTTGAACTGTTATCTCTCACTCTCACCAATTTTCAAATAAACTATCTGTCAAAGTGTATTGTATTGAATTGATGTTTAGGGGTTAGGACGGTGGCGAAATGAAATAAATGTGATTGGTGTGTGTTGAGGTTTATTATGACAGATGATAAAAACAATGAAGACAGATAGAAATGAATACAGTGAATGAAGATGTAGGAAATGATGAAATGAAATGAATTGGCGGTCTTGCTCGGCGAAGGCAAGCCGGCAAGACCGCCATTGTGAAGTGCTGAAACTGGAGAGACTACCTGGTGGTGAATTTTCAAGCCAGGCTTGTAGCAGCAGCCGGCAACGGTGTCGCTAGCGTCGATGCCGACTGAGATGGTGGTGGATTCGAATTACAATCGCTACAGATGTATTGAAAATTACATTTGCATTCAATCAATTAATTAATTATGTACATAGGTCTATGTAATTCCTATGTAATGTATTTTTGATTGAAAAAAAAAGTTAAAATTACAATTATTATTCTTCATAGATGACCAATAATATTACGCTTTTATTCCTAGGTTCAGTCCAGCCAAGCAAATATGGGTTATCAAATGAATGGAGCATCGATGCAGAGGAACGCTGCACCAGTTCCGATGGCGAGAAATGGTGCCAATGGAAAGAAAAGAGACAGCAAAGATATTAAAGAGTGGTATGTGTAAGTCTCGGAAGAGGCCTATACATTGCGGGGTAAAATATTTGAACAAAAAATTCAAAATATAGGTACTTTAAAATGTGAATTACACAGACAATGATTTTTATATGGTTCGATAAGTGTCGAGTGATGTGTTGACTAGATTATCCTAGAGGTATAGATGCATCGCTATTGCATTTGGTTATCGTTGATATATTTATGTTGGGCTGTTTCCCGTTGTACTATAGATCAGGTTGATTCTCGCAAGATAAACAATTTTTGAAAGGACCGTGATAGTTGCATTAAGTAATTACGTGGCTTCGAATCGCTTGGACTGAAAAAGAAGAGCGTAGATTTAGATTGGGAATATTAGTGGTGCAGAACACAAGAGCTATTTTAGAAGGTTTCGGACTAACGTGTAAATGAATGAACCGGTAATTATAAAGTTACTTGAAAATATAATTACCATAAAGTTTAAACAAATTGTTAAGATCGCACTTATTATGAAGTTTCTAGTTGTAAGGTCGCACGGTTGATTGTGTATGGGGAACTCCGAGCCAGGGATAATTCAAGTTGTTGTTTATTCGTGTATTCAAATATTGTGATTTTTATTGTCATTTATATCGGTCAATTTATTAAACAAGGGATGCTACGGAGAGAAAGTGAATAATCACCTTGTGCAGTGTGCAGTTGCCGAAGGGATCATGGGTAATAAATACTGTAGAAAGTAATCATTTGTTTATATTTTTTATAGTTAGTCACGTGACAGTTGTGGAAAAGTATTAAAGTTATGGGTGTATCATATAATATTTAATTAGTAAAATGTATTTTAATTCATCATTTGCATATAAAATCATCACCATTTATGCACAAATCACAATGTTTGAATGTGTCTTATTTTATTTTAGTTTTGAAAATGTATTTATTTCATTAATACCTGTCGTTCAAATGACACTTCTCTGTTGCAAATAATTAACCACGGTATGTCAGAAATTACTCCACAGCATGTATATTTTATATTGTTACATCCAATGAATATCTTGAAAGACAATGTAATTATTTTTAATAAAGATCATCAGTCATCGAGATATGTATTCATTGCTATATTTTAGATGCTGTATTTCTCACTGTGTATTTTGGAAAAGTTACACTTGCACAGAACTGTGCAATATATGATTAGTTTATTACTTTTTATTTGACATGTCTTAATATCAATACATAATGTGAACACCCTAATATTTATTTTAAGTTAACATTATTTATATAATTGTTATATCAAGTGCATTGGTTACTCATAATCCTATTTTTGTGATAAGAGCTGTAATCGTAAGTGTTTAGAAAATGATGTTTTATTTTCCATAAAATAAGATTTATTACATTTATTGAATTAAATCGTCAATTTGCATTAAACCAGTAAAGAAAATACATACAGTGGACCTTCAATATTCGTCCTGTTTTTTCATCAAAATTTTTGTTTGATATTCACCCGAATAGTCAATAATCGTTTCACCAGCCACGTGAGTCAGACAATTTTGGTGTTTGTAGTTTTTGTAGTTTTTGCAGTTTTTGCAGCTATCTTTTAAAGAAATAAGTTCCATTGTGTTCTTTAACCAGAGTTTTTTTTTTTTGTTTTTTGTATTTAATTTTAGATTTTATTTTGGTTAATTTTAGAGTTGACTATCATCATCAGAATTTACATTGCTTGATGTCATAATGGAAGGTGACTCCCCTTCCAAACAATATAGCCTAAACTCTATAAAATAAAAACTCTTCTTTACTCTTACCATTGGTTTTTTCATCCAAAAGGTAAATTTCTGGTTAAAATTTTATTTACATATTTATGTAGGCCTATAGTATATTTATGGGATCACAATGAGTAAATCTCTAACGATAAAGAGTTAATAAGTAGTGGTTAATATGTAATTAAAATGTATTTGCGATGATTTCAGAGTGAAAATTGTTTTTGTTAAAGAATAGATGGGCTGGGAATGAATTAAACCACCATTTATAATTAATTCCGATGGGAAAATTTTGTTTGATATTCATCCTTCCCTTGGGAATGGATTAATGACGAATATTGAGGGTCCACTGTATTGTATTTATCATTGACGTCTACTCTTAAAATTAATGGAAATTTATTTATTATGCCACACAAACTTTTCTCATGTATAAAAATGTTTTTAATATTACGACAAATGTTAACTTCTTTCTTTATTCTTGAGTGTAAGATAAAAGAAAAACTGTTGCTATTTTAAAAAAATATATTAATCTTTTTTTTTACACTTTTTTATTGAAATAAAAACACTAATCCATTGAAATTCAACTGATAAGTATTCTTGGGATGTGTAAAATAATATCATTCAAAGTAGATACATATTGCGTGATATGTATGTAGGTGTATTATATCTAATGAGGGGAATCAAAGAGAATGGTCTGAAAAATAGTTTTCCAATTAACTTATTGCTTTAAAAATCAATCAATTGAACATATCTCTAATTAGAGTTCATGTCTCGCATCTCATGTCAGTGTAAAATGCTACATTTAAAATTATTCAAACTCGTGTATTATCTTCCTAACATTCACTTGGCAGAAATTTCTACCAAAATCGTGTATTATCTACTCAACCTTCAGAAGTTTTCAGTATTTCCTTTACTATTGTTTATCATGCAGAAATTCCTGGCATTTTCATCATTCTTCATTAGCAATTATATCTACTTGCTCTGAAAACAATCTTTAACTAATGGAATTGACTGAACTAGTTAGCGCCAGATATCGTAGAATTCGGTGTGAGTGTTTGTTACGGTATAAACGTTATAAATAATCAAAATATTTTTCGCATTTTAAATTCTATTCTCGTAAACTTCCTGTTTCAACTAATAAAAGTTGTACATAAACTAAACGTATTTTTAATCTTACGGTGTGCTTTAATAATTCGCAACACTTTGGTGATGTGCCGACTTGATGCATGACATAATTGATATTTTACTTATAGGACTCATATTTTATTAATCACACGTTAAAGTGCAACTTGTAAAAAGTGTAATTTTGATTCCATTTTGATCTATCGAAATATTTCTGATACAATTTTAACCTATTAGTAGTAGCTTTCACTATTGATCAATTTTGATGAACTTTTTAATTGTGTGATTTGTAATAAATATTGTCTATTTGGGAGCGCGAGAAAGGAAACTAGCCTTTGTTTTCATCTCATAAAAAAAAATTTATCCACATTTCAATTGCAAAATAACTATATATATATATTTTTTTACATTTACCCGTACGAGATATTTCGCCCTGTGTATACTGCGAGGTCCATGTCACCACAGCCCACCAGGCACTGTAATGTGAGGAGGAAAACAATGTAAAAAAATAGTGATTGTAAATTTTACAACTGCATCTTTGCACATGTGAATAATTGATTAGTTCTCATGCGATTGATGTCAAATTATGTACAAATGGAGTCCAGCAGAAAGAATCATTCAAGTTTCTATTGGTGATCTAGATATTTCAAATTGCCAGTCAAAAATAGGTTCTTAAAGTTAAAGATTGCAGGGGTAAGAATTTTTAAAGAAAAATAAAGCCTGTGCATTTGCCAAACAAACAGAATCATAAATATGCATATGAATAATGCATTGATAAAATTATAAAATTTAAACAATAATGTCAGTAACAATTACCTAATTTATATCATAAATTTCATATTTACAAATTTTAAATATTGCTATTGAAGGCAGAGTGATACTCCGTTTCCTACAGTGTTGCTTTGGCTTTTTTGTTTTGGGTGTTAGTTATTCTGTGACCCAGTGTGGTCTCTTGTATCATTTGTTAAAACCTTCCTTCTTTCTACCTTTAATATTCATTATGGTCATCATATTATCTGGTGTACCGGCTAAAAAAATTAATTAAATATGTTTATCCGTCCACCTGTTAGTATACATACCGGGTGAAAAAAGCCCTGATATTTCATTTAATTTGTGTGAACTTTAGATACTTCTATAGCACAGAAAAAAGGTATCACTTCTTCCACTCCCAAGTAAACATGTGCGATAGTAGAAAATTATTGTGAAATTGCCAGGATATTGAGGATTTTCTAGGAAGCACATTTTTGTTAAACGTGCTTGAATATGAAGTACTCACCCTCGGAGTGCTTTGAAGAATTGTCACCAAATGAGAGAAGTAATAAGCCAACGCTGACAAATGTAAAAAATGCATATCGTTGTATAAAAGACTCATTTGTATGGAAACTTATTTACACAAATAGCTCTTAAAGTGTAAGTGTTCTTTGTTAAGGTGACCACACACACACACACACAATTCCTCATAATGATAAATACTTATTTCCCGTTATCCATTCGTTGGTACATTTGCATGACTAAAAATATCAAATCTCATTTGAATTCTTTACCAATCTTTGGAACATGATTTTCTAGTAATATTTTTTAACACTAGTATAAATTTTTCACAGATAATGTATTTTTCAAGTTGAATTGAGTTCCACTTACCCGCAACAAACTTTTTATCTAACATCTCTAATGCTACTATCGAAATCCTTCAGAGGCGATGATATCTATGAGTTGATGCAATTAGTATAAAACTATGTGAAAATCTGTGACTTATAATTTTCTTATTTTCACAATATTTTCATTGAATGTAATTGATGTTGGCTGTTATCCGGAATCATTTAAATTAAAGTGCAACTTTTTTGTAATTAGAATAGAATTTATGTTCTCAGCAATAGCTTAGGCAAAACATATATAATTTATCTAGTTTATTTTATCCTACACAAGGTTTGACTTTTATTTCCACAAAATTTGAGAAAATAATTTAGCATCTTTGATAAATACTATATGCTGGATGGTTATAAATAAAAAAGTTAAGACCAAATCATAGTATTTCGGATAACAGATTAGATATTACAACATTAATTCTATTCTATATTTTATAATTTTAACCCAAATTATTATGTATTTTAATACTTGTGTTTAAAAATACTGTTTTGCGACGTTTGTTATATTTTATTTCTTTTTTAATGCCTTAATTATTAATAAAGCAAATTTCATAAAATTTGAGATATTTTGACATTAAAATATGTTAATGAAGAAATTTATTAATAACAAAATTAATGAAAGTAACAGAAGTATATGTATATACATATGTACAATATTGAATTGACCTCCCCTGTTAAAACACAATAATATAGAATGAATATATCGCTTCTCTTTGAACATAATTTATTTTACTTATGCTTGGTTTATAAAATATCTGTGTATATAAAAAAATGTTAGTTGTACTCTTTTATTTCACAGCGATGTAAACATAAATTAATATTTGAACCGTTGAACACAAATTTGCACATCTAGTGTGAATATTTGAGACATTGAAATAATTGAATGTAGATATGTGCTTGCACCTCATTATATGTCATTGTATTATACTACGATAATTGTATAATAATTATAGTTAATGAATCACTGATCGAACAATTATAGTTTAGTTGAGGTTTTAGATTAAAATGAGATGATATCAATATGATTCTAGAAGATTGTTCAAAAGTGGAACTTGTAATGTTATTACTAATTATATTAATTTATAATAACTCTCATAGATTAATGTTACATTCATTGTTGCAGTTATGGTTTTGATTTCAATGCAAAAAGAGTAAAATTTAAACATAAATATGTTTGTCGTTTCATTTCCCTCCAATTTATAATTTTAAGTCATACTTGCATACCTTTTGTAATCCAGGTGAGAAGTGTCCAAAAACAAAATCAAGAAAAGAACAAAACAAAATTTGAAAGACCAAAAGTTTTAATGTTACGAATTGTCAGGTGATAAACTGCAACATAGTAAATGGCAGTGAGTATAGTATTCGGTCAAAATACGGATATTATTGACTACTTCAATTGTTATCTTTTCTGATCCACAATACTGCACTGGTACTGATACTATCCTAAATTAAATTTGTAACACTATCAATGTACACATTCATTCAAATTAATTTCCTACTTGTCTGTGCTGGAGGATCCCTCCATTTTAAGAACTGCTGCAACTTGTGGAGACACATATTTATTCAGATTTATATCCTTAATTAGTTTCAACACATTTTCTTTATTACTAAAATGTTAAATTCTCAATGCAATTTCAAACTACATATTGATTCATAACTTCATATAGCAAACTAATTGTAATTGAGTTTTTTTTAACCAATTATTGGTATAGTACAGTGGATAGTTGAATAATTCCCGTGTGGTATGTTGTTAATCATTTAAAACTATTAACTAAAATAGCATTGTATGTATTAACAATTGTATTACATTTATACCCTGTTAATCAATGTTAATTGATTCCACCAAATGTCATTGATAAACGAATCGTCAATTAACCAACCAATATATGTACACAATGGATTAAAATTTAATGAATTAAAATGAATTAATTTATAATGGATTGTGTAGGGTTTAATAGCTTAACATGCACCTTACATGTATACAAATGTAAAAATAACATTTTAGGCACAATTAACACAATTCTAGAATATTGGCACCGGCATCGGTTGAATGAATCGTCATAGTCGAATAGCGGGGTATGATATAATATGAGAACGTTGTTTGATTGAATCGTCGATTAACGGAGTATTGAATAGCAAGATATGACAGTGCAGGTCTTAATCTCAGGATTATTGACACAATATCTAAATTAAAGAAAAAATAGAAATTTAGGATTAGTTTTATTCTACCCTGAAGGAGCAGTTTTTTAAAAATCTTATTTTGGTTCAAATTATTCAATAATAATAAATTGACTTATAATTTTAAATAAAATTATTACATGCTGTAAGTTTCTAATAGTTACTATCAGAAAAATTAATGTAACAATCATTAATATTCATGATTATTTAAAGAATTGTTTAGGAAGGAAAATAAATTGAACTTACGAAAAGAGTTAGTCTATAAGTAAATTCAAGCTAAGATAAAAGAATAGAATTTGTGTTCCCTACTTAGTGTTTATTTCATTTGATGCTAGTAATGGAAATAATATCAAAATCACAATCTTTTTCATTATCATATAGGCAGTTCTCGATTTATGGACATTCACTATAATGAACATTACAATTTTAAGATTTTCTTTATTTACGTAATGCACAAAATGAAACTCGAACTTGGCTGATGTTAAAGAGTTGTTGGACTCATATTCTGAGGAATTCACAACTAATGAATTGTTTTTTTGTTCTTTTTGCTTTTTTTGCAACATTAACTCCGAGTGTGACAGTTGTGTTTGTGCAGGCTCTCTTGGATTAATTGGATATTTATAAAAAATCAGATATTTACAAACTTTATTACTTTAATATTCTGAGCTCACCTGTTTTTATAATTTAAATTATTTAACTTTAATATATTTCTTACAGTTTAGGCTATCTGCGGTTTTTTCAGTAGAATCAATTTATAGTTACATTTTTTTTATTTTGACATTTGTCAGAAATTCCTTTGAGTTTTAATTTTTGGACCCTATGTAAGAATTAAGACCTCCGGATCTTCCAGACCCTCTTCTTCCTCCATCACACCTTTCTCATTTCCCAATACCACCCTCAGAAAGTGCAGAATCATCAGACGATTCCACTTTTTCAACATTCAAGAAAAGGAAAATTGAAAAAAGTCAGAAAAGACAAAGAACCGTCTTAAGGCAACCAGCATCATCTCATCTCCTCCTATCTCTCTCACTCCAACCCTAACCATGACCTCTGATCTACCTTCTGCTTCTCCTGTTAATATAACCCGTCCCCAACTATTGTACCCAAATTCGGCTGTTTCTCCTTTCCTTGTTTGTGTCCAAAGAATAGAGCAAGGAACTATCCATCAAATTGATTTTGGTAAATATATTTCCCAGCAGAACACTCCTGGCAATTGCCCAGGTGGTATCAAAGCAGAAGGCAGTTAAATCCTTTGTAAACACCCACAATAATAAATTCAAAACTTTCATCCCGACCTACAATTTCACCCGCATGGGCCTCATGTGTGGTATATCCACTGACCTTTCTGAAGAAGACATCATCCTATCTATCTCTACTAGACGATTGAATTACAAAAACACTTCCATTAGAACCGTTACCTGGAAACCTTCACAAACAGTTGTGCTCACTTTCAAAGGACAAACCCTCTCTTCACATGTCTATCTTTTTTATAATTCATTGCCGGTAGAGCTTTATGCTTTCCCGACAATGCAGTGTTTCAATTGTCGATTTGGACACTCAAAATCAACATGCAGATCACCTGATTCTTGTTGCTTCAAATGCAGTAACAACCACCCAATGCCCAAACTCTTCTGAACCTCCCATCTGTGTGAATTGCACTGGCAATCATACAGTGATTAGTCTCTCGTGCCCAGAATTAACAAAGCAAAAGTACGTAAAGCAATACATGGCTGCAAACAACATGTCCGACTTTCAAGCATCCAAAATATTTTCTGTATCAAAAAAATCTTTCGCGGAAGTTGCATCCCAACCTACCTACGCAAAAGACTCCCAGAGACATTTCCCTACCCCCCTCTTATTGCTACTTCCTCTTCTTCGTCTTACCGGAAAACTATTTATCAAACTCCTAAGATCAATGTTCCTAGTTCTCTGAGCTATAACAGACAGGGACATAATGAATTGCTGATTCCATATTTTTCCAACCCGGTCAAGAGCAACGCATCTAACATTAATCATACTGCAAATTCATCAGTAACTGCATCAACAACTTCTCTATCCAACTCCATTACCGATGAAAATTCTTCCTTTATTCAAACATTAATTATGATTCTCTAATAGTAATAATTTCTTACCGTCCAATGCTGCTTCTTTAATTTCATCTCTCAACTCCCTGCATAATGATCTCCAATGTACAAATCCTACAGTGGAACAGCCATAGTGCTGTTTGCAACAAACATAAAATAATTTCTCTCTTACAAACCTACCACATCCATATATCGGCGATCTCAAAGACTTGGCTTAGGATATGTCTGTATCAGAGATGATCGTTCGGATGGGAAGGGCGGGGCTGCTCTTTTTATCAAAAACTCCATTTAATTCTCCCAAATCCATTTCCCTTCCTTTCCTTCACTCCAAATAGTCCAAAAAATCTTGAAATTTCAGAGGGATTGACAATGTTTGAAGAAAAGGATTTGATATGGAGAGAATTGTGAAAGTGAAAAGATATTATAATGATATATTTAATGAAAAAGATAAACTAACTGTGCAGTATTCCATCCAGTCATATTTTGAAAGAATGGACGAACCAGCTGCAGCCGTTTCATTGGAAGATCAACCATCTACCTCGAGTGCACAAAGTGACGTGCATGTGAAAATAACAAACATTGATACAAATTTGAACAAATAAAAGTTGAATGTACATATATAATTAATTTGATGTTTTTATTTAAAATTAACTACATATTATATTATTATACACATCTTGTGTTATCTTAATATGTTTCAACTTATTTTACGTTCATAGCGTATTGTTATAATAAAATATTTACGTTTGATGTTTAATACAGTGCTTTTCATATGTAAAAATGACCACTAACTTATAATATTGCATTGTTCATATATGCAAAAAAAATGCATATTTAGGTGTTTTGACGCATAAAACACAAAAATATAATATAACGAACGACCTCAAGGAACGGAATTTGTTTATAAATCAAGAACTCCCCGTAAAACAAAAACTGAGTGTATGAAGTGAAGCTTCAGAGTATAAAAAGGTTATTATTTTAAAATATTAGTAATGAATGAATGAGTGCGTAAAAGTATTTCTTAAATTTAAATGCAAATATTTTTAAGAAAAACACATTATTATTAAAACACATTATTGTGAAGTTGCAATTTTTCAGAACATAGTTCTTTAGTATTTTTAATAACAAATTAAATTTTTTAAAATCTGTATATCTTTCTAGTAGATTCATTTAATTTGTATTAAATAAAAATAATTTTGCTACCGCTAGTTTCGTATTAACAGAGAACCTTTGAACATCCAATCAGATAAACCCATTTTAGGTTATCCAGTAATAATATCAGCTATTATAATAATGTTATGTATATGCAAGGTACAATATTAACTATTTTGAAGATTTCCTGGATAGACGGCCCGGTAATTTATTGCTATGGGTTAGGTGATATGTAAATGGCAATCATGAAGATTGTCCATTTTCTACAACACATTGAGATGTATAATTTTTTTGTTTCTTTAATGTCAACCATAGCCTCACATTAATTCTGGCTGCGGGAAAACATAAATATCATTCATATAACAATAAAGTTCATTCATGACATAAACTTGAATTGTAATTAAAATTTTAATATTTAATTATTTTACGTAATTTAAAAAAATATTACTATTAATATTTCATAAATAAATAATAAAATATGATATGAATGCACGCCTAATGTTCATGTTCATATATCACACATCTAGATCAAAAATAAAACAACTCGAAAAAACGAGAATTTTGAGTTATTATTGAATTCGGATTCTTTGTCATATACGCAGCTAACGTAGCCCAGCTCTTGAATAATGTCATTTTAGGATACATTTATGACCTAAAATGTTATTTAGTTTCATAACTTTAATAACAAGAAATGGAGAAAAATGTTTTTATATTTTTGTCTATTGAAAAATGACTTTTTGAATTTTCTTAGTTTTGATCTAGGTGTGCGATATTTTCAAATTATGTACTCAATTCCTGCAAATGCATAGATGAGGTAAATGTCAAAATAAAGAAGTTCGCAATCGATATTCATCTACACCATATTCCGATTTTTGTCTGTAGTTCTCCATGAGACTCCAATGTCGAGTCCCAATCGTCGTGTCAAATTCAAAATCCAAGAACCGTTATTGAAAAAATTATGTAAATAAATTCAAGAGGTGATACATAATAAGCAATAAATTCTGTTTGTTGATGACGTACAAGCATTAGGGGGCAAACAGTAGACTAATCTCTATTTTATGCAGTAGACTATTGCAGTGGACCCGCAATACCAGCAACATATCTTGAGGAAGGCACGACGCAATGAGCTGAAAACGGCAATGAAATTAATTATTTTGTAACTGTTTTAATTTTTATTATATTACAGAAAATGTATTTTAATTTAGTTTTACAGAGTTTCTTTTTAAATTTACCGTGCTTACTTCTGTAGTTTGATTGCATTATTATTATTTTTAATTAACTGTAAGGATAATATTGATTGTTTTTCGTTTTTCTATTGGTACTACGTACTACATAATGTATCTAAATAAAGTAATATTTAATTGTTTAGCCTTATACCAAATACTTATTCGAGATTTGTAATAAGAAATATAAACTAATTTATTGAGCAATAAGCATTATGTTTTTAGAATATATTTATTATGGATTTGTTGAATTTTTTCTATACTTTTTACTTCCACGTAAATTTAATTATCAAGTTGAGTATGATACATTTTTTGTCTACGTAAAATTAGGTTTACTATAAAATACACTAAAATCAGGCAAACATTTTATAGTTAATCACATAATTTATGTGATTGTAATTATGAGTTTTATTTTGTTGAAGCAAAAAAAATAAGTTTCTACAAAAGGTTTTAACCTATTTATGTCGGAGAATGAGATAATTATGAAGTGTTAAATTTGCTCTAAAGTAAAAACATATTCAAATGGGTTGAAAGAAAGAAAAAAAAATTAGCAATGATATTTCATTTGCAAATATCATATATGGCATTTAAACCATCTAAAGACAATTTTCTTGACATTAAATTTAACTTTCGGGCGTATATAGTAAGTAAGTACTATAAAACAGCAAATTTTTAATCTATTGGCTACATCCAAAACCGTTAAAAGTGACACTTGTTTTGAAATTAATCGTTTTGTTTTGAATTAGTGTTGAAGGTAGTTTGTGTGCATTAACTGAAATATTCGAGTTTCTTTCTCTGCAATTGTTTTAAAATGTCCGACAAAGAACCTCATATTAGTTTGGGAGAATGGCTTCTGAATATGGGTTATCCAAAAGACAAATTTCCTCCAGAGGACCAGTTAAAAAAAGTGTGTCGTGGTTCGATATTTCGATGTTTTTGGAAAGATGTAGTGAAAAATGTTAAACCAAAAAACGAAGTAGCTTTTATTAAAGAAAATATATTTGTGAACTCAATTCAGCGTTACGAAAGTATTGAGAATACTTCTAAAGCAAAGCTGGGCCAAGTTCTCCCGCCTGAACCACTGCTGTTATGGAAAAAACAGTATGAGAATCAACTTGTTTTGACTAAACTTCAAAAGGATAATTTGTTGAGCGAAGACACTCTTCGCTCAAATCTTCTTAAAATAAAGATAAAGTGTTCCAAAGTTGAAAAAATAAAAAAATCTATTGAAAACGTTCGGCGTGAAATACATCTTGTAAAAGAAAACATTCGACAAATAAAAGAAGACATTAATCAGAGTAAAATGCTTTCAGATATTGCAATCAATATTCCTTGTTTGAAAAAAGCTATTGAACATAAGATGAAACAAAATGTAGAAATTGATATGCTGGAAGATTTTTTTCAATTTAGTAATACGAAAAACAAGGAAGAATATTGTTTTGTCTCTGCTGATAAGAGTAAAGTTGAAGATTTGAAAACAATTGATGATTGTGAGATCTTATGCTCTACAAAATTTGATGAAGTCGAGAACATAGATGTAGAAAAGTTCCTTGAAAATATTGATGTATCAGATTTGTTTAAAAAATTGTTATACAAACGAACAATTATGATAAATAAAGTATTAGAGGATAAGAAAATAGAAGAAGAGTTGGCCAATGTAGAGCAAGATGCACATTCAAGGTTTGTTTTACCGTGGAGAGAAAGTCTTGCACAACTAAATCTCATGCACTGTAATACAATACTAGATGGGTTCCAGAATAAGAAAGACACAAAGCGAGTCATTATTGTTTTTCAAGATTTGTTGAAATCAAAATTTTTATCTGTCGACATTCCGCAACAAACCATGGAAGCCATTAAAATTAAATGTAAATACATTGAATTATGCGCCCATATAGATACATTCAAAGAATTTATCGGAAGTCTATCAAATGCATCAGGAATATTTATGGGAAATATTAGAGAAAAAACTGCCGCCACCCCAAATTATGTTAATCTTACTGATGATGTATTGGCATTAGAAATGTATCATAAATCTAAACAGATTCTAGTCCACAAGAACATTAATAGGTTGTCAGAATGTATACATATTTTGAAGGACATAAGAAAATCAGTTTTCGATTGTCTCGGACACGGCGAGTTTGGCTTTTCAGAGAGAAATGATTCGCTGAATTTATCAGTCTTTCATCCAAACTCGACAATGAAGTCTGTTATTGGCAATAAAAAATTCATAAACTTAATTGATGCCAAACATTTATTTTGTGAAACGAACACTAACAGACAAACGAAGCAGCACATACGCGATGCTTGTATTCTTCTTCTCAGTGAAGTGAAACGCCTTAAAGGATTTAGATTAGACAGAAATAGAAAGATAGTGCTGGATAGCGGTGAGAAGCTATGGATTGACGAAACCATTCATCATGTCACAGATAATAATGATTTAGAAGTCCAACACATTCTCTTCAAAGTTTTAAACCCTTTGAAAACTATCCCCGGAATAATTCAATCTCTCGAAGGCAAATATTTGTGGAAGAAATCGTTGGCTTGCATTAAATTATCCATAGATAAAAATACTGTGAGCGATTTCCTTTCTTCAAAAGATCTTTCTATAGTAAAAGATGAAAAGATTGACCCGAGGATTGATAATGTAATGAAAAATGTCCAAAAAAGTACAAAACCGTTGCAAATTATTGATGTCATTGCTGAGCGCATTCACAGTAATATAGAATTCTTTAAAACATTTGATGCAAAGAAGTTTATTTATGAAGATCGTTTAGTCAACGGAAGAACCTACACAGAAACAGAATATGAAATTAAAAATATCTTACTTGAAGAATCTTACTGGAATTAGAGTCAATTGACATCAACATGGAATAGAGTCAACAGACTCATTTATTCTGACCTTTAATTTTTTTGAAAATTGCTGTTATTAATGCTAGATTAACTACTTAACCAGGATCTAAGAGTTCTAAATTATATTATTGTCACACAAAACTACACTTTTTACACTCTACGTTAGAAACTTGGGTACTGAGAAATTTAATTGTTGAATCACTAATTTTTGTTAAATTTTATTTTTATTATCTTTATTTAATCATGTTTTTTGTAGTTACAGAATACATTTCACTTCAATATTATTACTATTTTTAAAATAAACTAAGCTCAACACTTGTGATATGCGAACAGGACTAACTTGGTGGTCTTTCGGAATGAGGCTGGAACCTCTGACCCAGTGGTGTAACTACAAAAATTGGTCCCCGATGCACAATGGAAAAGAGGCCCCCTAAATAAGTATTGTATACAAGTTATACAAATATTAGTACTGCGTGGTTTATCTATTAAATAGTAAGAATAAAATTAGTCTCTTGTCTCATATAATAACACGTTTGTGGAGAAAACAAGTGTTCTTAGGTGTTTATATGCACTTGCAATTTTAAAAATACTTGCTTCGTATTATTATTATATTTACTTTACGGCAATGTTCTAGTCTAATCAGTCGTATTAGCGGGGTACTTCTACTATATATACATACATTTTCACATTTTTTCATAATAATGTGAAGAACGATGTTTCATATTTTATAATTTCAGTTCTTACGTTGGATTTACACCGGGAGAGATATCCTATACTTGCAAAAATATTAATGCTAATAGATTGTATGGCGCAAACTTTTTGGGACCCTACGTTAGATAGGGCCCAATGCGCTGCATTAGCTGCATTGGCGTAGTTATGCCACTGCTCTGGCCATTTGATCACTGAGTGTCTTACTGCTAGAATGAAAATCACATCACATTTCAAATAGGGGTTGGAATAATATTTATAAGCAAACAAGATTAAAAATTCAATTTTCCCAGGATATTTTACATTTATAAAAAAAGCCAGGTAGACCAAACAAGTACAATTTATGTAAGATATATGTTTAAGTAAATAATAATGAATCTGAACAAAAAATTAAGTAAATTACAATAGTACCTCTGCTTTGGTATAAGCCCAACTTGGTATACAACCTTTGTTAGGCGACGACTCGCGTGCATCAAATGGTGCGCACTTACGTCCTCGGTCTCGTTCGGCTGAATTCTGTTTTTGGAGAGGGGTATCTCTGCCACAACTGCCCGCGAGCATCAGTATGACTTTCTACCATTCGGTGAACACCGTGCGCTATAACTCTGAATTTCGCTTGATTTTGTATTTTTTCACAATTTTTTTTGTAAATTCAATAACCATAAGTTCTAAAAAAGTTAATGAGAAGCCAACAAAGCTCAAACGCCCTGGAATGACCAGACAATCTCACATTTCCAAAATATCCTGTGGAGAAGGCAGAAGCAAATTTCTTTGGACAGATTTTTAGTACTTAAATGTCAAATCTGATGATCTTCTACCTGTTAAATTTTAATTAATTTAATTTAATTGGTTTTGTATTTATATGTTTAATATATTTTATACAACCCCATCAATGTATAATATGCCAATAACAATATTTGACAAATTAATCATTTTCCCTTTATGGGAAAAATTTGTTTGGTACAAGTCCAAAGATCTGGAACATAAGTATACCGAGGTACCACTGTATAATGCAAGATTGACAAATAACAATTTGAATGTGAAACCATTTTATTACAAATATGAATAATACGCCCTGAGCATTAGCAATGCATCAAGTGTTTCATTATTTAGTCTTAAAATTTTGGTATTCAAGCAACTTGCCACTCAGCTTCCACACTCGGAGGTATTGTCATAAGGTACGTAATTATATCAGTTTCAAAGCACACGCGCCTTTGTTTTCAAACCATTGCATTTATTTTTTATCAGACGTGAGATTTGATGAGCGGATACTATTTGTATGTACCTGTCTCATTTCGGAAGAACTGGATTGAAGGGGAGACAGCCTCTACTTGGGAAGTGCAGGAGCACCGGACATTTCAAACTGAAAGATCGCCTCAATTTTTTACATAAACTACACAGATCAATTCGATATTCTAAGTATTGTATTGTCTAATATCAGATGAATTGATCAAAAAAATTTAATATCAAATGTTTCGAGATTTCACATTATTTTCCTGGGTTTTATAAATACTTTTAGCTGGAACTGGATCCGGGGAATGAATTCCGTGGACATAACTGATGCAATTAGAATTATTAATATTAGTTTATCATGTGAGAGCAAAAATTAAAAGATTAATTGTGCATGTACATGGATTTGATCTCTTGTATCCTTGAGATTTGTCAGTTTGTATCAGTTGCATCATTCTACTCTGTGTTAAAAATATAATAAGCAATGAGTCGTAGCTCGCTTGTGCTCATCTCCTAACTGCTTTTAAGTGACTTTCAAAACGAGTCTCTAAGTTGAGTCTCATCTATGTACTCATCCCATTGCCCATTGAATTTTACCCCATTGAATATAGAATTTTTAATCATCACAAAACAATTACATAATTAGTTTTTATTTTATTATTTATCTATTATTACTTTTATTCTATACATTTTTACTATAAAGTCACTGTTTAATTTTCTTTTATTATTTATTTTAATGTAGATGACTGTAAACAATAATTTTTATATACAATATATTTTCTATTTGGTGTTTTTTTTATTTATATTTTTTGGATTTCTGTTTGGTAAAAATCCACCTTAACCCTAGGCTAACCAGAAACAAAAAAGGGTAATTGTATTTAGAGGCTGAATTAATGTTTCCTGTAAGTATTGCTTTACAAATGCAAAGATAAAATACAAAATTACGTCGCTGGCCGTGGTGAAAGTTTTTGCAATCAATATATACTGTGCTGGGCTACAGAGGGCTTTATGTATATTAATGTACATATATCAAACAGTCTGCATTGCTGTCATGTACATAGTACCTAGTTGTCTGATAGTAGAATGGTTTTTCATCATATTTTACTCTACACACAAGAGAGTTAGTCAAACCAGCCTATTATTAGCTGACGTATATCTCATTCAACTGTAATT
The DNA here is from genome assembly GCA_031772225.1 of Eubasilissa splendida. Classification (NCBI taxonomy): domain Eukaryota; kingdom Metazoa; phylum Arthropoda; class Insecta; order Trichoptera; family Phryganeidae; genus Eubasilissa; species Eubasilissa splendida. The sequence continues at coordinate 28,250,675 of CM062861.1, read as the reverse complement.
CTTTAATTTTTTTAAATATGTAGATTCTAAAGTCTGTTCTGATGGATTTTTCCGCATCTATATATACACCATTATTTGCTGTTTTAAATCAGAATTATAACAAATATTAAGCTTGTTGGTCTAGTGATCTAGTTGTCGGGGGTTTGCGCCTTGTTCCAGGAGTCCAGCAAGTTAGTCCTATTTTCATAGTACAAGCGTTCTGTGACGTGTATTCTGTGTACATATCTCTATTTTTAACTATTAATTTTGTTTTAAAAAAAAAAATCATTTAGTTCTAAAACATCTGATTACAAAAATTAAAACTTTAATGTCATTTAATTTAGTAATATCACGCAGACGTGGGATATGACTAAATTGCATATGCCAATGTTCAAATGAAACCATTGGGGCGGGTTTTGGATCTGAGCAATGAAATAAAATGAAAACTTATTTAAAATGTTCCTAAAAATACAAATTTTGAAATAAACCACTATTTATTACTCTTTCATAACGTATCATTAATATATTTATACACATTTTAGAAATATAAAATATCGAGGAATATGTGTATTTCTTTTTTTCTGAAGTGAAATAACAAGTAAATCTTTTGGTACATTTATTTTTAACTTTGTGCTTCTAAAAAAACACATTTTAAGCTTTGTATATTTAAAAACCTAGGAATTTATGTACATATTACCATTTATCTCATGAGATTTTCTTGGTTTGAATATTTATGTAAAATGTACCTGTGTTTGTCTGATAGACCAGTACGATTTTACATATTAATATAGCATGTAAGTAAAAAAGAGTGCTATCTGCAACCAATGCTCTGAACTAGGTATGTATCATGTGTAGTATGGTGGTTCTATATATCAGCACCCCAGAGAAAAAACTGTGTTAAGTTAATTTTAAAAATATATATATTTTCTTCTATTTCTAGAAATTAGTTTGTCTTTCGTATTACAAAATAAAATAAATAATTATCATTCAAGTAAAAATGATTCTTGGTCAGATTACAATGATTTTATTTGCATGGGAACCTTTAAATGGCTCTATTGTAAAATGTTGTTTTCGTGACTTAATACAGTTTACCTCTGGGGTGCGGTCTTTACCTTAAATTACTAAAATTTTTCACAGAAACTATTACGTCTGTCTTTTGCACCTGTCCTGGGATGGGTTTTAAACACTATTATACTACTTTTTAAATTTATAAATTGCATTAAATGCAATAAAATATTGCTTTTAATACAGAACAGCTGACGACAAACTGACAAAAAAAGGTTATGTTCTGAGTAACTTTTTAAAGAAATATAATATATTGCTGGATATAAGACAAACATATATGCAATCAATATTGGAATATTTCATAAATAATTTCAAACTTCATAGCTTTTGTAGAAAATTGTATTCGACGTGCTCCAGGCATCACTCTAATGTAGTAGTTCCGAAAATGAGAATATTTGACCAACACTTTCATATGTTCCTGGTTCCTAGGCTCTACAACGCAATTAAGGATGAGTAGGGAAAGCATCTTCAAATGCTCGGAAAGAAACGATATAGGTCAGAAATTTCTTTGGATCCATATAATGAGATAATTGGTACATGTTTAAAAAAAATAAATTATGAACAGAATTTTGAAACATGTGATTTAAAAAAGTATATATTATTTCTCTACTTATTTCTATCTTTTTACCATTACCTATGATAATTTGTTTTATAGTACCATACATTTTGTGTATTGTCGTGTATTTATATATTGGGTTATTGTAAACTATACAAGAGTAAAACACTGCCCATCTCATTATGACTGGTTCAGTGAGGTGGGCAGGGATTAGATGTAATGTTCAACATGTAATAATGAATAATATAAAATCAATAAACATTTTAGTATAGCAATCGGCGATAGTCAATTACTTTCTGCCCCTAAATTACTTTTCTAAAGTTGACATTTCCAATATGTGACAATAATACAAGAGTATTCATAGCATAATTACTTTTACTAGACATCAATGAATGGTCATTATATGTTATTCAAAAATGTATTTTAATATATCAAATTTTTGTTGTAAAATATGCAACTCGGTGGCAACAACAGTTTTAGTGTGAAGTGAAATCAATTGGTAACAAAAATTCGAGGCAGAATTGCTTGCCAAACTAGCCACTAAGGCTTGAACCGGTTTGTCTACTACTACTCCACCTGGCTTCTCTCATATCAGTCTCTAGGTGATTCGGTGGAGTAAGTAACGAGCATGAGCATAAAACTTTACACAGCTCACAACTTCGATTCTAGTTGAAAGATAAAATTTTTAAAAATAATTTTGTCAATTTTATTGAATTAATTAATTTTATTTTTGATAAATTTGATTTTATTTCATCATCGTTTGAAAATAACCACATTATTAAAACGTTAATAAATGTGTTAAAATGAAAATAATACGTTATCAAACGTGTTAAAATTATTTTCATTCCTAAAACCCCTTCAAGTCTTTTTTTTCTTTTAAATAGGCAATCCAATCCACCCTCTTTATTCAAGCCAAGAATGTTCTAATACAAAATAAAACTACTCATACGGGGTACATGCGCTGTTTCACTGTCTCTCTTAGTTATTAAGTAGAGCCGCTTCTGCTAATAACGTAAATAATTCACTAACTTCTTTTTAGATGCATGTCCACATGCCGAGAGTGGTGGTGAGTAAAATTTAATACCTACACTTAGCGCCAGGGTTGTAACTTTTCAAAAGTTTTAAAACCGGAAATCGTCTTCTACAACCTTTCCTTCCCAGAGTTACAAAATATTTCGTCATTGTTTCGTAATGCAAATACCCATTAAATAATAACTGAAACAAAAATATTATTCTGTTTCCACGCGATCAGTACATTACCTTGACGGGCTCTATTTTCTACACGGTGAGTATAGTCTGGACACAGCCAAATATTTTTTGATGATTATTTTGTGATTAATTAAATTGAATTGAAAAAGTTATTAATAAAAAATGTAGGTGCATATTAGCCCATATCCGCCCACCTCACTCTGTACATCTCTGTATGCTGTATCTTTTGGAACGCGACACATATAGTTAATTTCACATATAATTTTATTTATATAACATTAAAAAAAGTCACAGTTTCCGTTTAATTAATGATAGCAAACATTAAGTTATTTTTGAATAAGATTGTTTGAAATTGATTTTTAAACACAAAATTATAAATTATTCTAGATTTTTTTTGCGGTTGCTCGGGAGTTGCGATTAAAAAGTTATTTCAGAGTTTGTAAATTTGCTGACTGAAGTTTTCTTATTCTGTCTGTCGAGGAAATTGTGTGATTTCAGCAAATTAAGGGTAGTTTGATCCACCGCTTATTAAAAGGAAAACGAAATATGAAACCTTTCAATCTCGGACTCATTATTGACTGTCAAAAACAGATCCACAGTTGACAGATTATATTGTCTTTGTCCGGTTGGATCGATAATACTTACGTATAATCGTAACTAGCTGTTTTAACATCACCCGGGGTAGTAACAAATGCTTCCCTTGCAGAATACAAAACTTACAAAAAACTTTAATATAATTGTATTGTATCGATGTTAACATTGTAAACCAGTGGTTCTGTATACTGAATTATCATTGGTTCTCATTAGAAAATTGTCCATTTTTATTCATTGCACATTTAAAAATGTTCTGCTTTTATGCCCCTACTACCCGGCTACTGCCCCTTCGGCCCACCCATTATTCCGCCCCTGTATTATTATATACATATTTTATTTCGTATATGTGTGAGTTAGGCACGGATTTGGCTATTTAAGAAATCAAAATTATATTAAGATATTACTTAAACTCAGAGGCGTAACCACGTCAATTCAGCCAATCCGGTGTATTGGGGACCACTTTAGATAAAGGCCCAGAAGGTTCGCGCCTTATAATACATTTGGTGTCAATACTTTTCCCAGCGTTAATGTGGACTATTTGTTTTTATATTCACAACAGCAAGAAATTAAATTTTAAAAATCATTTCTCAAGTGCATTTTGAAAATATTATCGATGCAACCGTACATACTCCGCTATATGTCGGGTTTGGGACTAGATCATCGCCTTTTTCAGTTGCGAATGTCACACTTTTTTCCCATGAAAGTGCAAATATTATAAGAGACGACACCAATTTTGTTCTCACTTTTTGATAATGTGATAAAACCGCGTAGAACTTAATATTCTTATATTTTATATACAGGGGTCCTACCATTTTGCATTGGGACTGAAAGCCTTTTTTAAAATTTGCATTGGGCCCCTATTTATGTAGCTACGCCACTGCTTAAACTTTAGAAATTTAGTAGAATTTAATGGAGATTCAGTTACATTTTTTTAATAATTTTGATTGTTGTATAATGAACCATGCCTACTGGTCTTTGGAAGTGTGTGGTACGAAAATTTTGTGTACTTTTGTACTGAATTTGGTTTTATTGTACCTAATTTGGTATAGGTACTGCATTACTATAAAATAAACAAAAGTTTCGCTTGTTTCTAAATTTAGTCAATTTACAGTACATTTTAGACCAAATGTGACTACATTTGATTACAATGCAAATAAATGTAGGTATAATTAATAATTTTTGAAGGTCTATAAAGAGCGGTTTAAATATTGAAATGATAATAATTTAGATTCTAAAAGTGTGAAAATTTTTCATCTGTATTGAAAGAAAACTAACACTTTATTTAAATGTGATACTTAATATAAAGTTAAAATAATAAAATGTGAATACATTTTAAATAAAATTGATACAATGTATTTTTAAATCTCTGTTATTTCTAGTTCTATTTCAAAATAATCTTGAAAACACACTTGATTTGAGGTTGATTATTCTGAGCAACAAAAAGAAAAGAAAAATGTGTTTCATCGACATTATTTTCACAAAAAAATATTCTAAGATGATTACCAGGCAGAGTGATTTTTTGATATATTATTTTTCATAAGATGTAGATAGGAATATACAGAAAATCCATAAATACCTATTAATTGTGCTTGGCGGTCTAGTGGTTAAGACACTTGGCTAGTGATCCAGTGGTTGGGGGCTATCAGTAAGTTTATTTTCATAGCACAAGCGCTTATCTCAGTTTGAAAATATCATAGTACAGTATTGATAACTTAATCTTGGCAAATATCTTAAGAGAAAGATTGTTATTATGATATTTATATTTTAGCTGAGTTGAGATGAAAATGTTATTAAAAAAATGTAAGAAACATCTTCTGTTATAAATACCGAGTTTTGATGAGTAGGTGCCCAATATAATTTTTCAGACGTGTACCGTTATGAAAGAATTGTGAAAAAATTCGGAGAACTCGACTGTCAGAAATACCAATCAGTTTACCCAATTTGGAATATCGTAATAATCGAACCGAAAGTTCTAGAACTTGTCAGGGAGAGGTACTATAATAATCATGGTTAATCAAATTACAACAGTCAAGAAATTTAACGAGTGTGCCGGGAACGAAGGAGGCAGCTGGGTGGGTCCACCCCCGCCCAGACATTCTGGATTGAGCTTGTTAAAAAATTACAAAGATTCCTGCAAGTCGGAATTCTTATTTTCATCATTATCTATAGCCAGTCTAGCGGGAAGAATATTGCCAGACGCAAAAAATCCAAATGGCGTTCGATTTTCAACCTTTTATGGGCGGGAAATGAGAGAGAGTAGAATTTGTTTCTGTTTTTAGTCTTCTATTTTCTTTCAACCTATTATAGAAATGTTCTAACAATGGCTCAGAATTAAATTAGGATCTCAATGTATCGGTAATATCATTGTGAATGTATAACCAATAATTTAATATTGTTGATACATAGTACATACTAATTAAAATAATACTAACACACTGGTTCAATATATTATAATCTACATTCAGGTGTGAACTGTATTGTTATGATCTCTCAAAAAGACTTTGATCTCTGAGAGTTGTAAAAGGTACGTATGTACTGAATGCATCGTTCTGATTCGCGAGCAAAACTCACGGGGTGATGTTTAATAGATCTTTACGCGCATTCGAGTCGGATTTCCGAAAGAAATCACATCTAATATTTTTATTTAGATTATCGATTATCAATATTATATGAATAGAAAGTTTTTAGTGAGTACGATTAAAATGCACATATTTTTAACCATTTAAATATAATAAAATTAAAAAGGAGCAAAATGATTCGCAATTTTCGATTATTGTAATATGAAGGCTCAGACTATGTTATGAAAGCTTAGTTATGTATACAAATATATATATATATATATATATATATAAACTGGATGAGAACTGCATTAGAGAGAGATTGTGACAGAAGTTGAGAAAAGCCTGTACTCAAGTGGATACAAAATGGCTGATGAAGAAGAAGAATATTGATTAGGATTTGAAACGAGATTGATCGGGATGAAAGAAATTTAAGTTTTTAGGGTTTCCTTATCTCGCAAATGCATGGGTTGAGTCTTGTAGGCCCGTGAAGATCAAGGATGTCTCGTACTTGTGTCATCAAAATATTTTTGAATTGAAGGATTACCCGGACGCAATGAATTGGATTATTTACAACAAAAAAAGGCGACCAAGTAAAAAAAGTTGAAAAGTAATCTTGAAATTGGTATATTTCATAATTCTGAAAGATAAATAATCAATTTGGTTTTATTTATTTATTTAATTTATCAATACCCTCACATTACATTACGTATCGATATACGCAATCGTATACGAATAAATATAATCTAAATAGAGTACAGTTTATAATACAAAAGACAAAATAGACAGTCAAACAATGAAGAAATTTTTATTTTTTATTTAAATACAAATCAGCTTAAATACCCAATTATACCATTGTACAAATATAGCATCATAAACATTACACTTACGAGAATATTTAAACATTGACTTAAATGGTTCCCAAGCCTGTGAGTCTAATAATATATTATATATAGGATCCAAGTCTATACAAAAATAAAGTATTATAATATCGTACATCTGTAAGAACGATTATAACATGAATTAACACGAAAATAAGGTATAACGTAAGACATGTTTTTGTGTAAATTATCCTAGCCTAGGTCATGCACACTGAAGTTACGGGTTTGTTTTTTTTCAGTGGTGTAACTATGGCAATGCAGCCAATATAGTCAGCGTTAAAGTTATATATATAGCTTTTTAAAAATGGAATGATAGATGTATCAATTTTGAAATAGCTGCATAGTAGACAGACAATTAAAATGGAACGAACAAACACAAACTCTGGTCACCAGAGTAAGAAAACTTATTTACATATTCATTAGATTGAGTCCTATCATCTAGTATGATTAAAACAATTTATTAATCTTTTGCCCAATCTATCTTACAATACGGTATAACCGGTTTGGGGATTTTTAAGACTAACCTCTTACCTGTAGAAAGGGTTCCGAGGCTGGTTTTGAAAGTCATCCTTCGGAAACCATCAATATTTCCAACATCACAACTATTTAACTCTCAGTTTAAATAAAATCTTCAAAAAGAACGCACCGGTACAAATTAACCGGCCAAAATTTTTTAATGCCCTCTCATATAAAATTAAAACAGAAAAAAATTATAAAGCTTTCAAATCGCAAATCAAACAAATGTTAGAAAACTCTGACATCAAAAAAGTTCTAATTTGATTATGTTTATGTATATAATAATTTAATTATATATTTATATCTTCCTTCTATAGCTACCTTTACATTATTAAAAAATTAAATACTCCCCAATTCAAACACGAGAATTGATTTCTCTATAAATAAATATTATAAATAAATATATATCTTTCTAATTGAGGCATTTAATTTGTGTTAATAGTAATCCACCTCAAGAAATGAAATTTAAAAAATCATTTCTCATACAGTAGCAGTACTCCGCTCATATGTTCAGTTAGGGACCAGACCATCGCTGTAAGTGAAAACCGCTTTAAAGTGAGTATTTTAAAATGAATAGTGCATATAAATACTTATTTTTTCATTCTGGTTTTAATTCTATGTATTTAAAATCATTTCTGAATTACTCCTTGAGTTCATGAGATTACTTTTATTTTATGTTATATTTTGGCGCCACAATCCTATGGAAGTCACCAGGTTATTGCACCGAGGTTTAGGAAGAATGTCTCTCTCCAGTTCAGTCATATTAGTCGCAGCTGTATTTGCAAGTCTGTTGTCGAAGAGAAAACAAACATCTTTTCTGTCACAAGTGCCGAAGACAATTCTCGCAAGAGTATAATAATTCTTATTTTACTGTGTGCCCAGTTCATGAGCCCGGGAATTAGGGTACACGCACATACGATAGGTATAAATAAAATTCTATGTTAAAAATATGAATTAAATATATTAATTATAAAGATATACATATAAAATCAATTTTATCGAAAAATATTGTTGTTGCGCTACCGGGATTCGAACCTGGATCTCTTCCCTAACCGGGGGAGGTGCTTTATCCAACTAAGCTACAGCGGCACTATTTTTAGCGACAATTTTTCGACCCTATATGTTACCTTTTTTGAAATCAATACATTTAATCGTTCCATCATTTGACAGAGTCATCTACCTTATTTTTACAGAATCTCAAAATACCTTTAAGTAAATCTGATAGTAGACGCCAGAATTATCAATTCATTTTTATTAAATTTTGGACACATTGATACAACTTTATTATTTTTTTAGGAGAACACATTCTTATTGTGAAGTTGTAATTATTCAGAACATATGATATTTTAAATATGAATTAAATATATTAATTTTAAAGATATACATATAAAATCAATTTTATCGAAAAATATTGTTGTTGCGCTACCGGGATTCGAACCTGGATCTCTTCCCTAACCGGGGGAGGTGCTTTATCCAACTAAGCTACAGCGGCACTATTTTTAGCGCCAATTTTTCGACCCTATAAAAAAAAAAAAATCTATGTAATTTATAACTGATTCACGATATCGTTCTGAAAAGTAAAAAAATAGTTTATTATGAGTATTAAAATAACATTAAATTTCGAAACGACATCTTCTGTGTACAGTTTTCTGGGGTAATCTGCTGAGGCCTTTCGGGCCAATGTTTCGGATCCCATTCGAAAACATCGACCCGAAAGATCAGATATACATGGCAGATTAGTCCATAAAACTGCACACAGAAGATTCTGAACGACCGTGAAAACATGAGAACACTGAAACGCGCCCAACCAAAGACCTCGCATGTTAAAATATTTACTGCTGCATGGGTTTGTTTTATTTCCTAAATGAGATTCGATACACTTTAAAAAATCTTAATGTATTACAATAATAATGTATCATTAAGGTTCGTTGAATCGTATGTTTATGATTTTGATAAATAAGATTGATACGAGTGTGTTATGGATTTTTTTCTACATAGGTGGGATCCTTCAAACGTTTGTGATGTCTATGGTTTGTTATATGACAGCAAACGCGCGAACGAGAGTCAGTAGGTCTGCGTGAGCGGGTGATTGTTATAAATATAAGTTGTTATAAGGAAGATTGGTCTCTCACTGCTTCGAGTCGTCAACCCAGATAGATCATTTGTATTACATTGAAAATTGTACTTATTGTGATTAATAAATAAATACTGTATTATACCGGAAGCAGAGTATTATTCACGTCACAGATCCACCAATATTCTTCAGGAGAAGAATTAAAAGTCTGGTGCAACGGTAATCAGCTGGCACCATAAAGACACCACAATCGGCGCAACCGGATTCCATACATTACAGAAGTTTATTTCTTAAGAAATGGATTGTAGATTTCGATAGAAATACTCTACTTATTGCAGAGGGGTTGTCAGAAAATTTCAGTGGACCTTCTTCGATAGTGGCCCCGAAACCATCCTCTATTAAAATGATTCTTGATTTCACATAGTAGCTACTCATAAATTTAAAAAAATGTAAAACTCTGATAAAATAAGCCCTAGAGAAAAAAGTAATTCGAGAGAAATTATGGAGTAACAACAGGGTTCCGTAAAACGTGAAATATATTTTCCTTTCATACACATTAGAAATCTACCTAATTATTATGCTTAAAATCTGTTGTTAGTTAATTGGAAGGTAACTGGTCCATAATTGTGACGAAAATTTAAACCAATCCATAAAACATCATCTACAGCATCTGTAGGTCGGGCTGATAAGCGGAAGTGATTCCTTGCCGATTTATAATGTGCCCACCCTTCCACCACCTCGCCTTTCACTTCCCATAGAGCCTTCGGTACAGGAAGTCGAATACAAACGACCGAATTAAAACCGGAAATTCCGGTTTCAGGCGGCAAAGTACGTTTTGAAGCACTCCTTGCCACCGAATCGGGGGCTTTTGTGAAAGTTAACCGATTGGCGAACCCTGCCTGGGGTGGGGGGTTGCAAATTGATTTTAAGGCATGATTAAGTTACTAAGCGGATACGAGGGAATGGTTTCCGGAAACGGTTTCAGCAACCCTAGGTGACGCATAACTTCGGGGTTGTTGTCAACCATACATTTATATAATAATACTTACATAATATGTATTTAATGCGTGATCCTCATCTGTTTACTCCTACTCCTGTAATGTCTTCGTTTATTTACTGAGATGTGTATTTTAGATATATAATATTTTTTATTAAAAAATTGGACCCCCGTTGTTCATGTCATTTACAAATAGTATTGTAGTATACATTTTTTGGATAAAATTATGCTGGAATTATTTTATTTAAAGCAAGATAAAAATGTAAATATTATTACGTATCGTTTTACATGTACAATTGCTTAAATATGATATATAAGAGCGTATCTAAATTAAATGTTTAATATTTCTGCAAAAAAATTGCGATTCTCTCAATGGAATTATTGTACCTAATAAGAATAAAATAAATATGTATTATTGCATACCTGTGTCTTTCCATTGTCGGATTTTCTAATCTCTAATATCGATATATTAACATTGTAAATAATAATGTATATTGATATATTAACATTGTAAATAATAATTTGTTTTATGTCATAAAACTAATTTGAGTAACGTTTCTTTATTTCCGTATATATTTTGCACATTAGTATAATCTTGGTTGTTGTTTGCAGAATAATCAAAATAAGGCGCGATAATAGATTATTGTTAATATATTTAAAAGAATGAGTATATGTTATATTTATATCTAAAATATATCAAAGCTGATGAAGTACATACAGTTACAAGATTTTATTAATGCCGTGTATTTTAAATAAAAAAGATTATTTCTCCAAAATATTTACTCAAACCGAAGGTAAACTCTGTTTATGAAACTATTGTTTACAATTTACAAAATAAATGTTTGTACAGGACCCCTGGAGGGTAGTCGTAAGGTTAACGTTCTTAATATCTGGAAATTGTGGATCCTTAAATATTTATTTATTAAGGTGAGTAAATAAGTTGTGAATGACATGAAAGCTTTTCCCAACAAACTGAATTAAATGATAACTATTTATGTATGACTTTTTATTTTATTTATTCGACCCTCCATTAATAATTTAGAAATCATACATTAACAGTAAATCAATATTGATTTAAATTCACGAAAAACATAACTGTCTACATAATATATATATTTTTTAGATTTACCGACGGCTGGTATATTGGAAGCTCATAAGAATATTACTATTTACAATGTTAATATGTCTATATCAGGGATCAGCAAATCCGACAATGGAAAGACACAGTTATGCAATAATACATATTTATTTTATTCTTATTATGTATAATAATTCCATTGAGAGAATCTCAATTTTTTTAATTAACTGCTATTTTCATTAAGGCTTAAAATAATATAATTAACTATTTTTTTTTTAGATTTAATTTAATTAAATTCATTCGAATGAAAGAAACATTCCTAATTGTAGACTGCGAAATACGAAGATCCATTTCTATCAGTAGAAAATAAAATAATTAAAAAAAAACGTCTACATACACAGGGTGGTTACAAAAGGGGTTATCTGAAATAATGGGAGTACTGCGAAGGTGGACCCGCCGCTTACCCAGGACCATTTATAAACAAAAGCTCCTAAATTGTCCTACTCATTCGCCGCCTGGTTGGTATTTTTTTAATGCTAATAAACAATTGTGCAACTTCGTCTCGCACAATGTGACGAGACATAGCCGAACAACTGCCATCTCAAAAACCCTCACAGTTCCCGACCTTTAATTATTAAGATTTACAATTAAATTCATGAAAGAAAATAAATAATAAATGAAAAGAAACAGTGTATACATATTTCAGAAATGAACATGAATAAGAGGAGAAAGTAACATCCAAGTAAGAAACATAATAATATAAGATTATAAAGGATTATACAATGTCAACAGAGTGTTAGTATTTTACTTTGGTGGAGAGAAGGAACACGCCCCCGAGAAAAGGAAAAGGATAAAACTATCTGAACAGTCTTCGGTGCACCACTGCTGGCAGTTCTTATCCCAATGACAAGAGAAAAGCAAAGAGGCAACAAAATAAGATAAAATAAAATATAGAAGTAGTAAGAAAATATTGAAAATAAAAAGCAAAGTATAAAATAATGATAATAAGTCAAAAAAACTACTAAAGGCTTATATAAATAAAAATTAGAATACACTTAAGTTCCCATCTAGATACCCAGGTCACACCAAACCATCAATCATATCTTCTTTAACATCCATCAATATCTCATAGTGCCAGAGGATGTGGTCCGGCGTCTGTCTCACATGGCTACAGGCACACCACGGATCAGCTACAAGACCTAAGTTATTTGCTTTTGAATTCTCCATGCCCCGAAATAAGGTGTACCGAGTGGTTCATTCATATATCGCCGAACAAGCAAGACAAGCGTAAAGAAAACCCCAAATATGGACTAAATTGAGTTTTTCGCCTTCATTAAAATCCTCAAACAATAAGGAAAAGCACCTAAACCATCTTGAAAAAAATATTAGCGGTTTACAGAGATTTTTACCTCGGGAAAATCATGGTTTACAAAGGGCATAGTCTTTTCATGTAAGGAAGTGAAATAATTGAAGATGATCACCGTCCGGGACGATCCGTAGAGGCAATTTCTTTAGACATTGTTGTATAAACAATTGAAACATTTGTATTGAAAGATGCCAGATTAAAAAAAAGCAACTTGCGGAAATAGTTGGAGTAAGTATTTAGATTATCTTCCATCAGCATTTAGGGATGTCAATCGTTAGAACGTGGTGGGTGACGATAATGCTCACGCCGCTTCAAAAACAACAACACGCCGAGTGTTCAATACAGTTTTTGGACCTCTGTGGAGGCAAAAATGATGGAGTTTTGAACTGGATTGTTACTAAAGATAAAACTTGTATCATTATTATGAGCCTAAGTTAAAGAAGGGTTCATGCAGAGACATAGAAAGGGCACACCACGTCTTAAGAAATACAAGGTGTCATAATCGGATGGCTAAATCATGGATACCTACTATTTTTTGGGATACTGAGGGGATCCTGCAGATCGATTACAAATATAAGGATACAATAACTGAATAGTACTACTTTGGTATATTTATATAGTTAAAAGAAGCTATGAAGGAAAAAATAAGAGGAAAATGGACCAAATGGGTACTTTTCCGCGACAATGCACTCTTGCACAAGGGCATTGTTGCTTTGACTGCTCTACAGGACTGAGTTTGACTTTAATTAACAAACGTTAAACCCTCTCTTTTAAGTTCAGACTTGGCTCGATCCGACTATTATTTATTCGTAAACTTGAAAAAAAAAACAGCTTTGAAGGTACAAATTTACAGATGACGAAAATGTTAAAGCTGAAATTTTATGGCATTAACCAAATTTTTTTTTTCAAGATTATAAATAAATTTACTTATAGAAAGATTTGAAAAATGTGTCAGGCTTAAAATATATATAATAAGCATATTGAAAGGGAAAAACAAAATTTTATATAAATATATATTTTTTATACATCTATCCCTCCATTCCGTGAATTTCTTCACCTCCTCTCGTACATATATAAATAGATTATAAATATTTTCAGACAACCCTCGGATCCGAGGAAGACTATCTTTTGCGATTGTGCGATTGAAAACTGCGGCTGGGCTGACTTCTATGTCCTGTTTGCTCTTATTTTTGTATTTTCTGATTCTGATTGCAGCATGCTGCTGTTCTGTAAAAATGTAGTGTTCGGTAAAATTTGATAGAAAGGCATCCATGCCATAACAGACGCGAGTTAAAGGTTTAAAATAAAAAATACGATCTAAATCTTAGATTGCTTGTACAAATATTATATAGTTATAAAATGTTTATGTCCCGGTGTACAGTCGCATTTGTGCCCTTGGGTACACGTGTTTAAGCGAATCAATGTATAATAATAACGCCACCCTCCGCAAAGTCAACGCCTCCGTTTGTGGGATAACTTCCAACAACCATCGCCTGAATAATCTCCAGACAGATTACCCGACGTTTACACATTAACTCGATTGACCAATTATCCCGTGCAGAGTACAGATTCCATCCGAATTATTAATATATATTCCATTTGATCACAAACCATGAGCGTCGCACCCATTAATATCGGGCTTTCTTCGCTCCATCCCGCCGGATATCCCAACTTCCCATTGCCGATATCCGTTCTATTAATTTCATAATGAGTTCCACGAAGCTTTTATTGCCTCTATTAAGTTGGGAGCTTTCTCGCGAGAAAGCCCAAGTTTCCTCGTCAAATACGTGCCTTGTTAGGTAAAGACGCCTCTCGATACTCGATGCTATGTCTCGATTCGACGCCGTACTTATCTTCGGCGTCTCTCCCCGGCATCTATACACATGTACACACACCGTCGATTGAAATAATCTGGATTATTGCTTCAATGAGGTAGCATTATAATTTCATGGCTGCGCGTAGTAAAATAATATTGACTTCTGGATAATCGTAACGCAGCCGAGTATATGAAATAACGATGAACATTATATTATTGGCGTGCTTAGGACGATTGTGCCTTTGTATTAACGATTGTGCCTTTTCAAACTTTATATCGCACAATCGAGCTTTTGTGAAAAATGTTACCCGTTTTGCGATATGCAATCAATGTATAATAGAAAAAGCACAGGGAACGAGTAACACACCTCAGATTTGCAAATGATATTGCGATTGTTGCAAGTACTCGGGAAGACTTACAGAAATGCTTAAGGATCTCAATAATATATCGACACGTCTTCTTTTTATTCTTTCATTTTAATATTGGCATCAGTCAGATAACATGTGGCTCGTATAATATTTACTTCCACGAGACTCAGTCTTGGGTCGCCCTTAGCCAGATGCAACGCATTCAACCGTCGCTGTGCCTCTTTTTCAGGTCTTCTTCATTCAAATGTTATGCCTGAGATAATTTCATTTTCTAGACTTTCATTTTGTCACATAATGTGGTCGAAAAATTCGATGAATTCTTTCTTTGCTACCGTATTCAGAGTTTACCATGGTTGAATTTATTGTAAGATTGAAGTGCATTGTAAGATGATGATGGTGGAGAAAAAACGTTCTGGAATGGTGGCCTCGCACTGGTAAAATAAGTGTTGGCCGTACTTAAACTTTATGGAGCGATGATGTCATAAAGAGTTGGCAATCCTCGGGGAAGGCCTGATGATGATGATGAAAGTTATGCTTTTTTTGTAAATAGAGATGCGTACACGGAATACCTGCCAAATCAATATTCTTACTGTTTTTAAACTAAGCTAAACGCCTGTACTATGAAAATAGGACTAACTTGCAAGTCGCTTGGAACGAGGCGCGAAACCCCGACCGCTAGATTACTAGGCCAGCATATTAACCACTAGACCAACAAATTACTTTAAAAGTAGATTACTAGGCTAGCATCTTAACCGCTAGACCAACAAACTACTTTTTCTACTAAAGTTAGTTAGTTTAGTCTGTTTTCCACAGAAATGCATTTCACAATATTTAAATATATGACTTAATCCTGCATCTTCCGAAGGTTAATTTAATTTCATTTGTGGACAAATACTAGGAAATATTTTAAATAAATAAATTTCAAAACTATGTTGTTACTTAGCGGTAAATCGAATTTCTGTTGTAAAATAGTACAAATGTTATAATTACGACAGAAAACATTAAAAACACCAAATATTAATAAAATAAGATTCCTCAATTTTAATTCACAGGCAGGAAAAATAAAATATTAGGTTCACGAAATGAATCCGTCTCATTTTAATAAAACGAAATATGATACGCTTATTTCTTTATTCTTAATAATATTTCTGACAAAATGAAATGGGTTCTGTGAAATGAAATCTGGGATCTTCTTTGTAAAAATGATTTAATCTCCTTAAAGCCGCGGGAGCTCTCAGGTCTCCTCTTCTACCTGATTGTTCAGTTAAAATAATACTTCGGGAAACATCATCCCTTATCCTTACCTTACCAATAACCGAAATCACTTTAAGGTAAACGTGATGTTATATGGAAAACTTAACACATTTTTTTCCAATTCAAATGAGAATCACTATATACTAGTCTAGTTTGGTCTAGGTGGCTGGAATATAATTTATATAAAGTAATATCAATAGAATGTGTGTGTTTGAAAGTGCATTTATTATTTTTTTCTCTTGTTTCGATATCAATACAGCTTCATTTTATAATGAAACTTATTTTTACTTATTCGCCAGGTAAATTTGTCATCATACATATACCATTTACTATCAATCTAGGTATGCATATCTTACAATTTTGTTACTGTCACGATATTCAAAGTTACTCACATTGCTTTTGTCAAAATATTAAGCAAACAAAATTCCCTCGAGAAAATATTTTTACAATTCATTTCTTTTGTCGAGGAAAAATAACTTCACATTCCGAAAACAAAATACATAGTCTGTATCTATTAGAATTTATTAACGGAAACCGCATTCCTGAATGAAAATCCTTTTTTCAAATACAAGAACGATAGAACGCATTCTAATGCAAATTTAATATTTTTATGAGAATGTCAGAACTTTACAGGCATAAAACTGTGGTCCAAATTTTCCCTAGCATCGACAAACGTATAACATACTAGTTAATGACCCAAACCAAGAACTTAGAGCGTTTGCGACGCGTATTAAATAATTTGAAGGAATACTGACAGAACTGCATTTTGTAGCCGTAATAGTAATTTATCATCATAAATTATTTAATTAAACATTTTTCTCAGTACTCAATACTATCTTCTATATCTTTTTACAATCGCAATTCTCACAGTTGAGTGTCTTTTGATGAGTTTTTTAATAACTTATTTTTCCTAATGCCTGTTTTCTAATAGTTTTCAAATTAAATCTTTCAGTTTATATTTTTCAGTAACGCTGCGTTGTAATCGAATGATTTACGAATCGTTTACGTCGATGAAATGATAAAAAAACACTTTCATAGGACATAAAAAAGTTATCCAGTAAGAAATTATTGTACTTTTTATACAAAAGATATTTCAAAATAGTAATTGAAGTTCTAAAGCGTGTAAGTAAATATAACATATTTATTAAAATCGCTTTTTTATACGAACACAAAGCATTTTAAAACCATCAAAAAATGAAATATTGTAATGCAGATTTAATGATTAATAACTCAATTAATTTTTAACATTTTGTTAATTTGATAAATATCGATGTAACTGCAATTTTGGCTTTAAGATCGTAAGAAACTATATTTTATATATTCAACATTTTTCTATATTAAGGAACTATTCTAGTATAGTTACTGAAACCAAATTTAATAGTTACAGTTTTTAAATTAATTGTTTTAATTATTACAAATAGTATTAAGTTTATGAGTTTAATATAAAAAGGTTTTATATAAATGAATGTTTAAAAAAGTAATCTAATTAAGTGAATAACTTCTGATATAAATGAATAATAATTAACGTGCTTGTGTCGCAATAGAATAATTTACTTATCGAATTATCACGAAATATTTCTATATAAAGACCATACATTTTGTTTATAAATTGATTGTAAAAGATTCAAACGAAAATTTGTACTTTTCACAAATGAGTATTTTTGCATCGGCAGTTTATTTTTGTTATGACTGCCGACAAAATTCGGTCAGCTTCTGTTAAGAACTTCTGTTCTTTTAATACTATAAAATTTTCAAGGTATCCCTAATAAATAATTCAATATTTTCATAATTTTTTGGATATTGCAATATAAGACCAATGCAATATAACCAATACAAAAATATCCATTTGTGAAAAGTACAGATTTCCGTTTGAATCCTTTACAATCAATTTATAAATAAATATTTCGAGATATTTCGATAAGTAAATAATTCTATTGCGAAAAAGATTAAATAGAGTTTCGCCATTATATTTTTTTGGTGATAATTGTAATATATTTAGACATTATTTTTTAAGGAAATGCTAAAGATTGAATGGATATTTCATAATCAAGTTGATTGAATGCACGTATTGCGATAGTCTTTGTAAAAAGATTTAAAAACTTTACATTAAATTGAATTTTCCAAAAAAAAAAAAAACACGTGGATCGTGTTCTCCCGCCTCTTAAGTATAGTTATGTATTTTATAATGGTATCTATTTGGTTCATTTTGTAAACGTGTGCTGGTGGATAAGATAGGATTAATCTTTTGTAAAATATTTTGGGCAATTTTGCCGCGCGTCTCCAACCTCTCTCTTTCTCTCAAAGTTATGGATCTGATTGTAGGCTGCTATTATGAAAGAAGTAACCGTGATAATGAGGGTGTGAACTAAAAATTGCCATGTTTTGCAAAATTTGTAATCTGTCAGTGAGTCTATAAGCTTTATTATGATCTTCTAAATTAGAAGATTGTTGTCGGTGGACATTTTCCAGTTTAAATTTCCACCCACCGAGGATACATCATCGAGAACGCACATGAAGAGTTCACTGCATCAAAGTGTGCGCCGCGTTACTTTTGAATCCAAGATAATGTCATTGGTCTAAAGAATATCTGTATACTGTGAGTGTGCCGGATTCATCTATGCGTGAAGAGGGTGGCGGCACTTTTAGAGGGGTCTATTTCGACCCTAATTTTCAAACCATCTATTTACGAGGGAGGCTTGATTCTGAACTGTCTGTAAGACTATAGTTGTGTTAGTGGAAGTGAAAAGAATTACCTTTTAGTCAACAAATTCAGCCATATGGCTGATCGCAGTAGGTATGGTGCTCGATGACATATTGAAGAAGACGTTTGCATGGAGAGGAACTACCGCCCTCAGGGAATGTTCAGTTCAAGCCTTCAAGTTTTACTTTGAAAGTGCGATCCAAAAGATAGCAGGTGGCGATTATGTGAAGTCAACGTTATGAGATTATTTTTTTAAAAATAGGCTATAATACCGTATAACACATTTGATGAGGTCGACTGATATAACTGACGCTGAATTTAGGGGTGTAAGTGTTGTTATTAATTATTAGTATCGGTGGAATGCGGAATGCAAGGCGTGAAAGCCGAGCTGAAAATTGGGGATGATAGAATTATCTTTGACGATTTGTTTGAGGCGAGGGGGGATGGTTTTTCCCAGTATCCTGCCGAATCAAGGCAGGAGACTTAGAGGGCTACAATTTTGAGCCAGAAAAGGGTCCTTGCCTAGTTTGGGGATGAAAATTACATCTGAAAGCTTAAAGGCGGATAGGAATATTGTAAAGCGACTTGCAAATAGCTTTTCAAGAGGGGAACTTGAGTATTTTATTTGAGATTGCATCTGATTCTGGGAATTTCTTGGTTTTCAACAGTGAAGAGTATAAAACTGTGAGGGGGCAAGGTTAAGTTAGAGTTTTGGCGGGGAAATGCAAGAAGGAGGAAATGTTTTTTTAGGAACATAAAAAATAGTGAGGTTTGTTGACAGGTTGCAGAAAGCTATCTTACGCGATGTAAAACTTCAGGGTCTGAGTCAATTATAAAAGTACTCTGGCAGGTTTAGGGGAATCGTATGAGCTGGGATCGTGTGGTCAGAGAACAGCAGCCGTACTCTTTACTCGAAATCGAGGAGTCCTGATACACGGGATCAAAATCAAATTGTCACCAATTTCTGGTTAAAATCAAAACCATAAAAATAAAATAGACGTTGTTAGGTCGCTAAACACTATTTGCTGCAAAAGAGCTGTGGATTATGTTGATTTGAATTGCTTTATAATAATGCGACGTGTTAGTGTTAGTGTTGGTGTTGTGTTCAGTATCTTCTTGCAATACCGTATTAAAACCAGGGAATGTCGATGTAAATTTTCATTGTGGCAATGGCGTCGAATGCTGACGCCAGAGTTTTGGGTTATGTGAAATTCCATCTGAAGCAAGTTCAGTACTTTGACTAAATTGATTTTGCAGAGCCGTATACCGAAAAATATTATATTTTAAGCCATTATACGATTGAGAGATAAGACAAGCTGACTACATTATTTTTTTTACATCAGAGTTAAGCATACAATACTATAATACACTTATTACTTATAAATCGTTATTAAGTTTACAAATTTATGGAGTAAGATGCAGTAGGTATCCACCTCTGATAGATACAGCCTCGTCCTGGCTACTTTGCTAGACTGCCGTCTGTGTTTAAGTAGTCAGTTTTTTTTTCATTCTGTTGAGATGTCGTTTTATTAAAACAAATAAATGTATATATATACAATAGATGTATAATGAATGTGTTACTATTTTAAAAATGATTATTTATGTATTGTATTGATTATCTTGAGTTTAACCTTTTCCTTACGGTGCTAAAATAAAAATGCGCATTTCGGTGCTGTAAACTCAGTGTATATGTAATCTTTTGCGATATTTAAGTCGGATAAATATAAATGTTTTACATTTATTACTTATATTAATCTTTAAAATAATTGTTGATATATATATAAGTGAATACATATATCAATTATTATGTAAAAATGCTATAAATGAGAAAAAAACATTGATCATCACGAACGACATCATAAAGACGCATAAGACATGTTTAACTTTACCAGCGCACGCTTTACTACTCAAGTGACGATCGACATCCGGCACCCCGTGGCCCACGCACTGCGCCGTCCGCACCTCTCCGCACGTATTGACAAATTCACGTCAGGTTCTTCGAAAAAAAATTTTTTGTTTACGTGTGGTAATTATTTTATCCAATACATATATATTACGGAGGAATACCTAAAATATGAATTTAGTATATTTACATAGACATCAGTTTACATCATCGGAGAGGAAAGGTTAACTAGGAATATTAATTAACGATGCTCCCGACTGATTTCAACCCAATTGGATCATATATCAGGACCATGTTTAAGATATTAGAGTTCTATAAGTGAATGTGTGATGTTTATGAACCTTACTATTGAACTTTCTCAAGATTCTTCTGGTTAGTCGCAAAGTGAAGGCCAGTATACCTACAGAAGGTGCTCAGCGAATGGCCGAGTTTGCACACCCGTTATGCTCATCAACACTTTTGGTGATGAGCACAAACGGACGTGTGGGACAAACCCACGTACATTTATCGCAGTATTAGAAATTGAGCCTATAAAAATTTCCCGTTTATAGGCGGACTCAATCATTCGCTGATCGTAACGGATCTTCTAGGAGCATTTTGACGGTTGTAATTTCTTTGTATGAAATAATTTTTTTAACATAATTTTTTTTTAAAGGTTTCCATGTTTATTTTGCAACCACATTTCAATTAATATAAATTAAAAATGATTTTCTTATACAAGTATCCAATTACATTATGAAGATTACCGAAATAGAAAATCATCACGTCTTAGCTTTACTGAGTTTTCTAGAAACTTTTCTAAGTTAATGGTAGGACCCCACTACATTCAATTAACTTTTTCTTTACTCGATTATTGACTTCTCAAAGCTCCACTCTCAGGCTCTGTCGCAGGCTGTATTACGAAGTTGTGTGAGGCTTTGAATATTCGCGAGTATCCAACTTCCCTTCTCTTATCATCCCTAGAACACTGAGTGACTAATCCAAGCAATTGAGATCAACGAAAATTTCTGGGGCGGTTCGAGATGTACGTGTTGTAAATATTTCAGATTAATAAGGAACAAATATTTAGGTGTTATTTAAAATGATGAAGAAGTAGACAACTGTGATCGGCGTTGCTCAGAAAGTAATACACTAAATTTGATCAAGGAAGAAGGAGGGTATGATGGCCGAGAGGGGGGTGATTATATTTTTCTCGGGGTCCTGGAGTGCATCTGAGCAGAATTTGAAAAGAATGGTATTTAATTTAGTATCCATATTAATCTTGTGTGTTTGTTTTGCGTAGGTCTTAAAAAGTAACTTTGCATAATTTTGTTTAGGTCGGTCAAAAGCCGTAGGACTGAAAAAATATTGCATGTGGGTAAATAAAATAAAATAATTTTTTCAAAAATATTGTAATACTGGAGAAGAAAGTCGTTATCGTGTTGTATTCTCACAAGGGAAAGTAAAAGTGACAGCGGTTTTTATTTATCTTTTGACACACAACTGACTGTTCCTTTTATCGCATTCGCCTTTCTACACATGCTTGTTTTTAAGAAGATGACTAGAAATTATTACTATATATCTGAACAATCTAAGTTGTCTATTTTATAAAGTTTCTAATGTTTATGTTATTTTCTTACACATTGTTTCTAACAATTTTTTACGAGGTTTTTTTTAATGAGCTGATTTACACAAATTTAGTCAACTTCATCTGACACTTATTACAAAAGAAGACGAAGTAAATGTTTTACAAAAACAAATTTTAATTTTATTGTTATGTTGTTTTCGATAATACTACACAATTGCAACTCAAAAGTCACTTTATATACCAACTTCTTGATATTTTAACTGCGAGGGTAGTAGAACATGAACAAAACAGAATTTAAAACTGCCTAACAATTATATCAGCAAAGTCACATCTCATCCCCTTCTGTCTAATTTCGTTGGGAAATGTTCCCACCCTGTGTACAATATACAAGGGTAGTGAGGTAGTGGGGATAGTATCCGATATGAGGTTGCTAATACCTTTGTAGAGGTATTTAGCGAATAAGGCTGGCGAATTTTCTAAAATGAACCTGCTAATATAAGACTATTTTTTTATTGTAAATCTGGCAGATTTCAGAAATACGAATTCAAAAAAAACATATTTCACTATTATAATATGCATTAGATTGGCGTGGAGATTATCATAACTTTTTGTTTTAATGACTCCATAATATAAAATAACTCTTTTATATATCCAAGTATGTAGGTGTAAAAGTAATTAGAGAATTCTTATCATCATCATCAGGCAATGTCAATTGACCGCCATATAAAGACCTAGCCTATCTTAGCCCTCACCCCCACCGCTCCGATTATTTCGTCTACCTCATAAATTTTTATAGCTCGCTGTAATTTTATTATTTTCTAAAGAAAAAAATGTAAGATATGTATGCTATAAGAATAATTGAAGCAATACAAACGAGAAGAAAACGAGACAGAAATACATGACCAAAAAATGAAGAAGGCAAGCGTGGTAAATTACTAGGCGACAATATTTCGACAAATAGAAAAATACATTTTACTTGAAAACAAGACAGAGAGAGAAGGAGAAGAAAAAGTAATTAGAGGATCTAAATGTTTTTTATATCGATATTGCTCACATGTTTTTGTTTAAAAAACAAATAATAAATATATAATATGTTATTTCAAGTATTTAGTACTAATTTGTGGAAATCGTATTTTCTCGCCTAAGTGAAACCTTTTTTTGTTTTTAAGTGTTATCAATGAATCAAAGTGTCATCGATCCATCACCAGGTCACCGGAAGCCCCCGGAGATTCGGAAGGGAAAACACAAAAGATTTTTTAGTGAAGCCTTCATTAATCTTGATTAAATATGTATTTATAGGTACCGAAGTGTGTGAATGATAATTTGTGAGCTTTGAACAAAATACTGTTGGGATTCATTATGAGCTTGATCAAAGATTCCTGAATTTCGAATGAATATGGTAACAATTTCACATTTTTTACATTACTTACATTTTTATTTTAGGTGACAAGTTTTACCGTATTGCGAAGGGTCTGTGTCTGTGTAAATTTTATCTTCGAAACTTGCGCATAGTTAGAGTTATTCTCCTTAGGAGGCGCAGCACCCCGTCTTCTTGGGAACTTGCATCGTCCAGACGTGGTTATGGAGACTCAGACTTGCACGGTTATCTGTGTATTCCTCTTGACCTCAGTTAACAATTATGAAATAATAATTACCGTAGTTGAGTGACAACGTGAGCGAGTTAAATCGCCAAACTTTGCTTGTTACGCGAGGCTGTGGGCGAGTTAATTTCGATTTCGAGCCGGACTCAATCGTGACTTTTGTCTGTCGATCTCACTATGGACAACGATCTCCAGATTTTACCACCTATTAATGACACAATAAATGAGATATATTTTTTAATCTGACAAAGTAAGATCAATTCTATATTCTGATTGAAATGGTCATCTCATAATAATAAGTTGCAAAAATCCAATTAAAAAAAAAAACTTCATAATTTGTAAAATAAATTTATTCATAAATTCCTTCAAAAGTCATTAAAAAATATGGTACCAATATATTATTTACCATTTTAAAGTAAAGTTTAAGTTGTGTAGATTTGATTATTCACTGTTCACAAAAGTGCTTTAATCTGAGATTTTTGTGGTTCAATTTTCAAAGACAAACGCAATTTAAAATTTGTGAAATATAATGGGGTAAGTAAGTTTTCAAAATGAAGTGCCATTGATATTATTTTTTGTTACAGCTGGTGTTCAGGTGTTCCTGCGGTTATAAGGTGACATTTTTGTATAATCTTCTGCATTCTAAGTAGATCACACGCCATTAGTTATTTGAGTAAGAGTAATTGATAATGTTTAACTATAGTTAGAATATGATGTATTAAGTTGCGTATTGTTTGCGCATTTCGGTTTTCGAGACGAGCGACTAATAGGTCTTCTATTTAAAAGTTTAAGTGGTATTTTTATTGTTCCCAGGATCAATGATCTTCGCTTAATAAGGACCGTTAGCATTATACGTTTTACTAACTACCTACTTACGCATCCCATTACGAGATCTCTTACAATCATCCTTATTCTCGGTTAAGACCCCCCGAAATCATGCTTCAATATATCTTGCCTCCTCGTCTCGGTCTCGCCTCGGCTGCCACCCCGCGACCTGGTCCCGGACTCACCCCTGGCCGCGGATCTGTCCCACCCCGGCGTAATTTGAAAAACATTCAAATAATGAGATTAGCCCCGCCGGGGAGAGAGGGCATTTTTTTGAGCTTGTAATTAACATCGTGGGAAGGAGGGCGGTTTCCACCCCGGACTTCTAATTCGTAATTTTCCCTCGATTTTCCTTCCCTTAATTTTTTTCTGTCCTTCCTTGGGCCTTTCCTGTCTGCTTTTTTTCATCCCCCCGACGAAAGTGTTTTACTATTCAGCTGAATTTTTTGTCAGAGAGAAATTGGCCGATTGTTCCTTGACATTCTGTGCCCACTTTCACGGTCACCCGAGGGTTGGATTTAATTAAAATAACGAATTATTGTGTCTTTTTTGAAGGTTTTTTTTTTCTAACAAGAGATAAGCTTTTTTAAAGTGCCTACGAGTTCTGTATTTATACCGTGATAATATCATTAGCTGAAATCCATTT
This sequence comes from Eubasilissa splendida, assembly GCA_031772225.1. Taxonomy (NCBI): domain Eukaryota; kingdom Metazoa; phylum Arthropoda; class Insecta; order Trichoptera; family Phryganeidae; genus Eubasilissa; species Eubasilissa splendida. The sequence goes on along the minus strand of CM062861.1, from coordinate 28,225,121 downwards.
AAAATAGTGAAAAAGTCATGTATGTAAATAAGTGTGGCTTTTGTTTCTTTGAAATCTCTACAGGACGTGACAAACCGCCTTCTTAGGAATTAAAATAACCTTCTTAATTAAATATTAAAGTAGTCACCCTATATAATGTTTTCTTGCAAATATACATTTTTCATCATTTTTTTTAGACCGGCACATTCATTTCAAAGAAAAATATGGTTATATAAAAATTAATCAGTATGGTGTAGTCAAGCTAATATAAATGTTACACAAATAAAATGTTCCAAAATATAAACGTGACGTGAAAAAACACGCCTAATTATAATAATACATCAAATGCCCTAAATATATTTATTCCCTAATTATATCGCAGCAACAGCAATAATTTGTTTTGAAAGTTAATAAATAATATTGATTAATGATCAACTATGTAATTTATTAATATTAATATACTTATAATTACAATCAGTGATGGTCCCATAATGGAAGAGCGTTTGTGGTGGAATAAGATTTCAGATACAAGAGCTTTTCGAATCGCTATTAAATAATTGATTCGATACAATAAACAGTACTAAAAATATTTACACACAGATGATATTGGAAGAATCCATAATATCTAGTAGACACAATTGTATTTAAATTTTATAATAAATAATATTTCTAATTGAAACTTATGACAAAAATATGTGCACTTACAAGATAAACTTCTGAATTCACTAACCGATGGTTTTGTGTTTAACAAATAATTATAAACCCATATAATCTATCACCAGAAAACATCTAACAAGCCAACAAATGATCCAATTTAAAAAATGTCGCCGTTTTCATATATGACGGAAAGCTAAATATGACAAACAAAATATCAATACATTTCGTCGATATTTTGCCAAATTAATAAAACCCTTAATTTGTACGAAAATTATTTAAAACTTAGATCTAATTGTAATCCTCACGGAGCAGGCTTACAATTAGATCTACAATTAGATCAACATTCGTTAAACATTAATACAGAAATATTCGAAAGTGACATTTGGGGATGGTTTTGTATTTATACAATCCAATCAGTCCAATTGATATCCGCACCAATCAAACAATGTTACAATTAATTGGCTTGTTTGCATGCCGATTGAAATGCAGTGAGTCCAATTTCACAATTGAAAATTTGAGATAATAATTCTATTCTCTCCTCAACATTTTGACTATCGAGGATTTCAAAAATTGGTCTAAGTATCGTTGGTATTATGAAGTCTTCATCGATACCTATACCAGACGAAATACTGTGTTGACAAAATAAAAAATTCTAGAGCGAAGATTTGAAAATGAGAGGCAATAGGAGGAGAGAAGAATGGCTGATAGGACTGTGGGAAATGTGGTTTCTTAGCATTAGAAAATCGCCGATGACTCGCAAGAAAGAAAAACCAATTATTGTATTGATGTACATATACGATATATAGGGATATTAATTTGGTACAATCTTAAATTTCGTAGTTCAGAAAAATACGAAAAAGTAATTAAATAAAGCATCACAGTATGTCATCACCATGGTGACTATACATTTTATTTAGTAGACACAAACGCACAATGCTTTCTGTGTGAACATGTTATTCATGAATTGGATTTGATTAATGTGAACATATTCATGATTTGGAGTTTGTTGTTGAGTTCATCTAAATAGAAGAAAATATGTGCTGAGACCATTTATTTGAGGTACCGCTCACAGTATTACAACACTTGGGACTAAACGCCCATTCTTTTTTTCAAATGTCAAAAAAATGTAATAAAATTTCATTCCTTTCTGCCTTCCCAGTGAACTATACACATAACACACGCGATGTTTACACAAAGTCATGAGACTACTAATTGTATTCACTCGATTTCGTGCGTAAACTAGAATGTCTAATCTCTAAGTGTTGAAAATAAGATTGACACAATGGGTTATATTTCACGATCAATGCCGGGTGCGTACAGCTAGAGCTGTAAAAGTTTATTTTACAACAATTTCCGTAAATCTTATAGTGAATGCAAATAATATTAGATCCAAATTTTATTTGGCCTTCACGACTCGGTTTCGGGAATATTTCGGAACGAGTTCCAATTCTGGTGTGAAATTCCGTAACCAATTTTTCGATTCGAACTTTTTTGTTTCATTTTGCGCCACGGCGGGAAATATTACACGGAGAAACAAAATATTAATGTTATGCCAATTTTATGTCGTTTGAGAAAACTGAAGGTTTTCACACAAATATTTCGATGTAGAGAGAATTCGTTTAGAAATGTGTTTAGTAATCGGCTCCGTTATTTATTCGGCGAGTGAAATGAGATTTTCATTTTCGATACATTATTTTAAATATGCGGTATACATCGAAGATATTTAATTTGTTTCTCATGGTCATATAAACACACATTTATTGTGTATATTTATTATATTTTTATGGCACTAGTGCTGTTTACTTTTTTACAAGGTACCATCTTACAACAATTTAAACATTCAATAAGAAAAAGCCAAGGCAAATTAAATTTCGCATTTACAATGTGACCATTAAGTCAATAGGTGTAGGCATGTGGAACCAGAAGTATCACAAATAAGCAATTAAAGTATTCGAAAACTAATTTCTTCGGACAGATAGATAGAACACGTTGTCAGATGCGATGACTCCAGAGCACACCGTACGGTCTATGATGGGAACTGGGCCCCTGACAATATTCGAAAGGATGTAGCTAGGATACAAATTCCTTTTGGGTAATCACAACTCAAGACAGAGAGGCCTCGGGGACTGTCATACGGTGGCCCATCGACTTGATTAGAAAGCTTAGAGCCAACTGTATTAATATTATGTACCGATGGATTAACGCTCCAATGTGGCGACAGTTTGATTTGTTTAAAAATTCCAGAGATGACACACTGCAACGATGAAAGCATGAAGAAATCTTCCAATATGGCACTTATCATAACTGTAATCCTATTTTAATTGAACTATTCTACTAGTTTGAAAACATATACATACAAGTATGTTTAGATGAAGTAATTTTTGTCATTTTGTATTAAATTCTTCTGGTTCATTCAGTGGTAATATACGGTTTATACAATAATTGATAAATTGAGGCGTTGAACTTGATCTATTATCTGTCGGTGGATATTTTATTTAAAACTGAGTTGACTTCTACAAGTGCAATATATAGTATTTGAAAGTAAAATAACCAACTAATTGACTCCATATAATCCGCTATAAAACTCCATTCTCTTCTATCTTGACACATCACTCGTGATTCGTTCACTTTCTTACATTTCCTCATGCACGCTCGTCGTTAGTTGAAGCATCCATAATATTAAATACGCACTCCAACACCTGCCTTACCTGCTTACGCCGCGAGTTTTACAAACATCCTTTCTCTGTTCCTCACTCTAAAGTTGCATATGCCTATATAGACTATTTTAGTGACCCCACTTTTTAAATCACTCATCGTAATCATTCTATTCCCATTCATAATTTGCCAATTCCAGGTTTTACTTCCAAAAATTAGTATTGGCACCAGTACTCCATTATAATTCAACTTATTATATATTTAGTAACAGTTCAAGGATGATCGCTAACGTCTGAAAATTAAGGCGACATGGTATATTTTTTAACATTTAATAACATTTTTTTAAACCACTATTATGAGTTATATTTAATACACCAACCGGTTTCCGAAAATACAATTTCCTTCATCAGGATTAATATTTTCTTTGGTTTTCTTTTTCATAGCATTACATTTATTTCATAACCTTAATGTATAACATAATATGTATTATCTCAATGGCGAATCGGGTTAAAAAAAAACCTTATCACGCTGGAATAGACATATTATATTAATATATAAAATAGCTAAAACCACATGTCAAATTGTTCTAACGTTCTAAAAAAAAAATAAAAAAAATACTCTAAAGAAATATACATACATATTTAATGAATAAATCTAGTACCTAACAAAAATTATTACGATGATGAAAGATGTGGTATCTGGCTTATTACATCATTATTATTATATATTGATTTTTTTTAGGATAGGACTTAAATATCTAAATACCTACCACCGAACACTAGATCTGTATTTTATAAAAATAATTATATAAGAAAATTACTCATAAATTTCAAAGACAAAGATGATAAATTGAATTATTCCGGTGTTTATAAACTTAGCTGTAAAGATTGCACTGCTCTCTATACTGGAAAAACAGATCGAAATTTTAATGTAAGTGTCAAAGAGCATTTAAGATGTTTAAAGATTTTTCAGAATTATCCAATAATTTATTTGAATATGATTATACTTTTGATGAAAATTTGGTATTGTCTGTTTAACATATAAACAATGTTGGTATTAACTAACTAATTAATTTACCATCACGCCGTTTCCCCGCCGGGGTAGGCAGATAGGATAGAGTGCCACATTCCTCTGTCCTGACACATAATCTCGCCTCGTCCACATTCATACATCTTCTCATTCAAGCTCGCCGATTATTGAGGCTTCCAACAGAACCATCCTCCATTTTCTGGTTTACCTGGTCTTCTGTCTGATCTATCTTCAAGTCTTCTGTGGACGTTCTCTATTTCTAGTGCCATCAACACTCGTGTCTTATATCTTTCTTACTATTCTCTCCTCATTCATTCGTTCCATATGACCAAACAACCTTAAGTGATCCTTTTTTAATCATAATCTTAATACTAACATCAGCTTTACATTATTTTCTTATTTCTTAATTATTTACTCTGTCATCAATAGATTTGCCACATATACGCCTAAGTGATCTCATTTCCACTGCATTCAGTCTACTTTCATTCCTCTTCTGCCAGCTCCAGGCCTCCTTCCATACATCTGTGTCGGTACCAGGACTTCACTGTGTACCGCTAGTATTGTCTCGGTTGACGAATTCCCGTTACATATAATTCCATTCAAAGCGCCGTTCACTTTGTTCCCTACAGTTACTCTCTTTTCGATATTCACAACCCTTTCGATTCTATCAAACATACTTCCCAAATACACAAACTCATCTACTTGTTCCAAACATTCATTACGTACAAGTATTTTGCACGGTGTCTTTCTTTCCTCCTCGAATACCATCACTTTCGACTAGTTAACATTCATCATGAGGTCGCTTTCCTTGCATAGATCGCACATTCTACTCACTAGACTCTGTAGTTCTTGTTTATTATTCGCCATTAGTACTGCATCATCGGCGTACCTTAAACAGCATACAATCAAAGTTTTGCTCCTTTATTCATACATTCCAGTTCTTTCAATCAATTATTCATATACAAGTTGAACAATCATGGAGATATTACACAACCCTGCTTGACACCCTTTGTAATGTCAAACCATGGTGTGAATGTTCCATTGATTCTTACACATGCAGAGCTTCCTACATATATGGATGCGATTGCATCTATACGTTTATTAGTCACCCCGTAATCAGAGAGTACATTCCATAACCATTCTCTTATAACTCTATCATACGCCTTTTGTAGATCTACGAAGGCACAAAAAAGTTTTTGTGCCTTCGTAGATCGTAGTTTGCCAAAAACTTTTCCATCATCACTCGTAGAGAAAATAATTGATCCATGCATCCTCTTCCACCCACAAAGGCCCCTTGCACATTCCATACTCTTTTTTTCGTTATCGTTCTTGCTCTTTCTATTAAAATCCTTCCATACAGTTTACCAACCGAGCTCAGTAGACTAATAGCTCTATAGTTACCACATTCAATTTTCGACCCTTTACCTTTCTAGAGAGGCATATTGATAGCTTTCCTCCAATCTAACAGAGTGTGGCTATCTTCCAAACATTGATTGAAGAGCGTATGAAGCCACAAGATAACTAATAAGCCACCAGCTTATGAGACGATGAGGAAATTGTCAAATTTTTTATCTCGGCGCCCCGAAACACTCGAGAATCAACAGTAACGGATCTGTCTAGAGTCAACCACCATAAAATCAATCAATTTTGGATCATAAAGTTAATTTCCACGTCTTTCACCATCGTAAAAATTTAAGTTAGTTACGAGATTTTTTAAAATAATATGTATTTATTTAATTTAATTTAAAAAAAAAAAATTAAAAAAATAATAATTTAAAAACATTAGAAGAACACATGATTTTAGTTATTTATTTGACATCCTGATGAAGGAAACGGCATTTTCCGAGACCGGTTGGAATATTAAATTTAACTTATGAAAGTGGTTAAAAACAAAGTTATAAATAATTGATAAAAATCACTATGTAAAGTTTGTAATAAATATATATTTAATGACGCATTTTGAACGTTTTTACCTTCAGTCTCTCTCGTAATTAATATTTCTCGCCTAAAGTATTTCTAATATTCATCATACATATATATGATTTTGGTCTCATAACATAATTAAATAGTTGCCCATGTATAGTATTAATTTACAAACAAATAAAATAAACTTAAATACATTTATTAACAAAAAAATGTTTCATTTCTTGGCAGTATAGTGTTTTCTCAACCACTAATTTAATATTATAATCGGACTAAACCGCGAGCACAACTAGTGTACTGAACCAACGTTTAACACTGGGGAGCAACATTAACACTCGCCTGGCCTGAGCGAGGGGTGAAAATCCTCTTACCTCTTAGGAGGGTGGATATTTTTCAGGAAAATTACTGTAAAATTACATGAGAATAATTGCGTGGGAGAAGTTATAAAGGAAGAGAAGTTTTGCAGACGCCAGAAAATAAAACAGTCCTCGTATTTCATAATTAAATTATCACGCTAATGTACTCAACCGGTAACGAGAATTCGGAAGTCAGAATTAGTTCGGAAAGCTCCCTAATTGAGAAAGAAATATGAATGCTTGCGGTGTTTTTTGTAGTCTACTTTGGTTGGTAATGAAAATAGGTTTAATTAGTTTAAAAATTACATTAAAACTACGCGAAACAACCATTCTGTTTGAACAGGCTACACTCCAAATAGTTAAGTAAACCAATACAAACAAGCTGATACCGAGAACAGAGGTAAAAATTGAAGACAATGTTAAATTATTTTATTTGAATGAAATAGATGATCGATTAAGACATGTTAAAGTAAGTAGTAGGATAGAGGTAAGTAATTTGTAAACTTATTAATGTTTTTTCCATGATATGGTACTACTAAATCGTTACAAAAACATACGTTAATTGTGATTTCCAATTCAAAGATCGTTCAATTATACGATAGCACAAGTACAAGTTATTTTGACGAAGTTACGTAGTCTTACCTAACTATCATTGTAATATCAAATGATGCATTAATTCTTACACGTACAGAACTTCCTTAGAATAATAATTGTATTGCCTGTATAAGTATACCATTCACTTCAGCATAAATCATAAAACGAGATGTCATCGGGAAATAGACGAGGACTTTATAAACGCTTTCATCAAAAAGGTTCGCATTTCAAAACCGAACGCATTAATTCAAACGATTTCGTTTAGATTAGAAAGCTACAAAATTTGCATATTAATTTTAAAACGCCAGCGTCGTCCGTGACGCGAAACATGACATGATACCAAAATGGCGGCATGAAAAACGAGTTAGGTATCTAATCTTTCAACAACTTTAATCTGGAAATACGATCGGCTAACAAGGTGAAGGCCAAATCGCAATTTTTCGTTGTTTATTGTTCCGCCAAATTGATGAAGATAATGATATATGACCCGCGGGTCAAGGGTTGCGCATCAAGGAAAGGATGGATCGGTATCGGGGCTGGACATTCGATTTTTGGCTATTTGAAAAGTTTTGTATTGCGAACGATTCAAGGTCTCATGGCTTCCGTGAAAATTATAATGGTTACGCTTATGACCAATATTTATTTATTTTACAAGCAGGTATAGTGTAATAAGAGAAACATGACGTATGTAATTTATCACAACACAGTAAAAGCAATACAATAATTTGATAAATCCTAATAAAATTTACAAAATTCTATTACATAAAATCACTCAATTTTTTAAATTAAAAACAGTTACTAAAACTTACCCATACGAATTGAAAGTAAATATAAATGTTACAAAAATATTATTTAAAATATCAACGAAAATACATTAGTATAATAGTTTATTTTATTTGAGACAGTTATCCCCGCTTATTTTAATGTGATAGAATTGAAATCTTGTTTGCTTTATGTTGCCATGCGACACGGAGAGCTGTCAATATATATTTACATCTTGCGTCACTATGCATCACAGACGGACAGACGGGCAATACTCGTAGGATGCATTTTTGTTGAGACCTTGTTGCAAAGATGAAGGCAATCGGTTGTCTCGATGGTTCTCCAATAACAACCTCGTGTCAGCAGGCTGAAGTTGATGTGTCCAATCACACTTGACATGTTCAGCGTAACTAACTATTTAACGCGGTCTGGAAAAGCTATACGGTGAGTGGACTGGCCAAACCATCGCCTCATGTTCTTCAGACACGATATCCTTCCATTTCCGGGGTCCTGATGTCTAACTGCCTTTCCCTGTTATGGGATGTGAGATCTGATACTTCTTTGGATGTCACATAATATATCATAGACATTAATGTTTTCGGATTTTTACAGTTTTCACCTTCTTTCCTTTTTCTGTTTTCATTCGGACTACAATATTTTCATTTGTCTATTTTAGACTGATATACATTTATCCGAGGTCCAGATCATGACTAGAACACAATTATTTGCAAATAAAGGTTGTGCAAACTTACTCAATGCGATATTATTAATAAGATATCATAAATTTTGGTATTAAGAACTGCGGGTAGACGCCAGTGGAGGCATTTTCTTGAGATGATTAAGACCTACGATGAATTATAGTGTCGATGATGATAGTAAATTTTCTTTTCGGTAAAAGATTTAAAGATTTAAAAAAGGTTTCAGTTTGTGATTGTTTTTTTTATTCTACTCGTTCAATTTACTAAAGCAATTGAGACGATTTGTTCAATGATACAATTTCTAAAAGCTTGCCTAATCAAACTGACGAGAAAAACACAAAAGATTTTCCGAACTCTTTAATGGCGGAATTTGAAAGTAAAACACGGCAAAAAGCTAGTTTTAAGTATTCCGAGCGGGTGCTCAGTAGCTACAGTTTTTTTGTTCCCTCCACTCGACCTGCATGAAATATTATCCAATTTACCGGCAAGACAGAGCCTCCCCCTCTTTATGAATATACCATAATTCTTTTGCTGCACTTTAACTGTTCAGTGGTATCCCCGAATTTATAAAACCCCATGTTGAAAATATCACATTGTTCAAAAGAAAATCTGCAAAAAAAATACATATAACAGTAAAATGGCTTTCATGGCATAGCGTTCAGTTTTATTGCAATAACTTTAATGAGTTGAATTTCAGATTTTGAATATGTCCAATTCTATTTGACGCTCATTGGTTGCTAGTAATGTCCCCTGACCGCAAGTTCCGTTTGAATTTCTTTCTCTGGGTCACCATATATGTATATATGTTTATATATTCATATCGGATGAGTTAGGCTATAACTAGGAACTTTAAAAGCTGTATGATGAGTGAAAGTTACAAAATTAATACAATTAGGGAGATTATAATGGCTAGGCCGTATAGAACGTATGAATATATTCACGAAAAAAATATCAAAAATATTTTGTATATTGAAATTAGTTACGTTATTTGAAGCGAGACTTGTTCAGGGTTAAACGCGTCTTTTCATCCACCGTAGAAGGAGGAACTCTCATACACTTACTGCCACGAAAGACTTACTTTAAGCAGTTAATACATATTTTATTAATAAGATGCACGGTAGGGTTGTAAAAGAGGGGCTTAGCGAGCAGTCAAACACATCGACGGCAAACTAATATCGAGGCACGCAACAAAGATAGGACTCCCTTGCAAAATATTATATTAAACGACTTGTAAATTGCGTTTTGAGTATTCATTGAATTGGTAATTATTTTTTGTGTAAGGTCTTAATATTAAAAATATGAATTAAATATATTAATTGGAAAGATATTCATATAAATCAATTTCATCGAAAAATATTATATAAAATCCTGGTGGCGCAACAACAATATTTTTCGATAAAATTGATTTTATATGTATATCTTTCCAATTAATATATTTAATTAATATTTAAAATATCACAGACCTATGTTCTGAATTATTACAACTTCACAATAAGAATGTGTTGTCTTAATATTAAACTATTTTAAAATGCCAAATAAGAAATATTATTAGTTTTGAAATTATTATAAGAGTTTGAGAGGCAGATAAATTATTTAAGGGACTTAAAAGGGACGACTTAAAAATTATGTTCAATTGATGAGTACGAATACATACGATTTCTTTTTCATGAATTTGATCCAAGGAGATATCAAACTTTGAGGTTGATTTAAGAATTGAATTTCACATAACGAGGATTTAAAGTATTACCTGAAAATTCTTTAAGATGTTCGGCAGAAAGCTGATGTAAAATTGTGGAAATTGAGTGGAAATAAACCGCACTTTGAATTACCTTTGAAGGTAGTCAAGGAGAATACCAGAACTAGGAGACCCGTGTACCGCTTTGTGGTCCCTTATTGAATAATAATTTTAACTTGAAATTCTTCCTACCCTCAATGCTACATTTTTTTTACAAACAAAAGTCCGGAAAATAAACCGTTCAGAAAATGGTCCTTTGTACTTCTGATTGGACATTTTAGACACCCCGACTAATTTTTTTTAGCTTTTAGAATATATAATATATATGTTTTTCAAATGATATTCAGAGGGTAAATATGATTTGATTTAATTTAACCTTACAGATACTAGTAGACACAATGCTGGACAATAATTCTATATCACGTTTTATCAAAGTTGTTTATATTTTTATTATTATTAGGAGAACATATTCTTATTGTGAAGTTGTAATTATTCAGAATATAGGTCTGTGATATTTTTAAATACTAATTAAATGTATTAATTAGAAAGATATACATATAAAATCAATTTTATCGAAAAATATTGTTGTTGCCCCACTGGGATTCGAACCTGGATCTCTTTCCAAATCGGGGAAGGTGTATTATCCAACTATGCTACAGCGACATTATTTTTAACGATAAATTTTCGAACCAGTTAAGTAAAATTTCGAAATGAAAATACTGGATCTCAGATTTTCAGAAGAATACTGATATATCATGCGATCTCACTAAGAATAAGAATGATATCGCTCATATAGACATAAGTATAAAAAACTATTATATTATAGGTAAGAAGGATAGTCATTTAATTTAAATGTTATGATAAATATCTTAATGAAAATGAATCAAATAAAGTATTAAACTCTTTTTTTGGAAGCTTTGATCACTACAAGAAGGGAAAAATTAGTATGTAATTAACATTAGTTGAAATTTCGTCTATTGTGATCGTGGACGAATTGTACATTGTGTATCGAGCAGGTATTAAGATAAAATATTTACGGAATATCCGAACTCTCTGGTCTCTGATAGATTTCTCGAGCTGATGAAATACTTAAATATTTAGTAAGGGTTTGCTGCAAACCGACATCCGTATCACTAATCTCCAGTGGCGTGCACTAGGCATGGACTCAGGTCATATTGCTAATAACGATGCTACATGATGGGCTGTGTTGCCACTTTGGAAGCGCTTTGCCATTGCAAGCATTATGTTGTAAAAAGTATACCCGTGTGACTTATTTTTGTTCTAGAAATTTATTAATCTAATAACTATTTATGTTTATTAAGTGAAAGGTAAATAATACTATAATATGAAATGCGAAGTTTGCTTTTATTACAGGATTGCCCTTGTAGTTGAGACTTTTTTATAGCACGTTAGTTCTAGCTAAGTTGTGTTTTTAGAACACTATTGCGTTTAGTTCGTATATGTTTGGACACAAACAATGGGAATTATGTGGACATTTTTAATATATTATAAAACAGTTTTATCTATTTGTTATACTGAATACTTTCGGTAGATTTTTCAAGTTAACAACATATTAATAACATTAACATATGAACATTAAATTATTTGCGCGTGAATTGACAAACTTAATACATACATTATCAAATACTTTTGTAATTTAGATTTATTTGGCAAAAATTAAAATAATGCCCAGATTTTTGATTGTTTGGGGTGCACGCCGCTGCTTGGCCCAACAGTGAACTCCTGACCGGGCTGATCTGAAAAATCATTTTAAATTTTCAATGAATTGAACGTTTACTTTTTGAGTAATTCACCATATTGTATTTTACATAGCAAAATATATTTAACAAATAATTGAAGCTTTTAGTTACGGTGTTAAAAATGTCCTGTTTATGATTGTATTGCTATTAAATATATGTTTTTCTCGTGTTGTTTTTGATTATAAAATGTTGATAGTGCTTTAAAACTTGGTTTATGTTTTAAAAATATTTTTTCTAAGAAGTTTGTAGATGAAAATACAGCAATATATATAGCAATAATATATATTATTATTTCCTCACTAACTCACCGTTTGCTCGTTATTTAATGGATTTGATTTCTTTTTGCTTTGCTGGGTGTATTTTTAAATGTTTGTTTTATTTTGTAATATTAACATTTAAATAGGTCAGTTGATAGTTGTTTCTCATGTTAAATATAGCTGATCGTTAGAAGGTTGACGGCGGATCATATTATCAAAAAATACATTTTCAAATTAAGTTCTTAATTTTTTGAACCTGAACCAATATGATTTTTTTTTTTGAGTATTTGTGAATGTGAATTTATATATACGTCGGATTAGATACTAATATTATAGATAGTTCTATAAAGACATATTAAATGTAAAGATAGAAATGTTATAAATAACATTTTGTGTTATGAATAAAATGTTAAAAACATTAAGATAATGAAATGTTACAGGTTACATTGTTTTGTGCTTAAAAAGTAAGAAATAGTTGAAAAAATGAATAATTATAATTTGAAAATTGAGGAGAATGAACTAAATAAAAACGACACGTGACAGTAACCATATATTTCGAACTGAGCTTGTGTCATGAAACTTAGCGTTAATGGCACTGTACTAATGAGAATAAAGAAATACAAATGAATTGATTTAAACCTTTATTGACATACATTTTTAAATTCATAAGTGAACATACACTTATTACTGTCTGGGATACAGTAGGTATCCACCTCTGATATATATATATATAGCATTGTCCTGGCTACTTTGCCGGACTACCGTCTGTGTTAAAGTGGTCAGTTTTATTCGTGCTGTTGTGGTATTATTTAATTAAAATTATAAATTAGAATTATTTGTACCATAAAGGTAACTAACCTGATCTAATTTTGACATATCATGAAACACGAAGTCCTGGTAGAATAAAAACCTCGTGGCTTAGAGAATGTTTCCGTCAGACATCTAAATCTCAGTTCCGGGCAGCTATACCTAAATAAAGTTCAAATAGCCAACAAGACAGCGAAAATCCGTTAGTGAATAGCATTTGAAGAAGAAGACACGTTAACGGATGAGATCTTGTTGTTATTAAGCATTTTAAAGATGAGAAATGACCAAGGTTAGTATTATAAAGGTTGAATAGGCTTGGAGTTTATAAATATTTATTATGTAAAATAGGGTTGGATTTTAAATAAATAATACTTAGTAAAGTTAATAAAGTTGAAAACTTTATTTTGAAACATAGCAGAGCGGACCGTATATTCTTACACAATGGATGTACTGATTTTATATTAGACTATTTTGTTGGTAAATACGGCGCCGCTGCTGAGGGTATTTTCAGGATCTAAAACCAAACTTTGAGAGGAAATAGGCTTTTGTTTAGGCGAGCCTCAAGGATCATGATAGTATCTAATATTAAACCCAGCATTATCTCTGTTTGGACCTCCACAGACAGTCCAACTCACATTGTCTGAATCAGTCGGAAATACATCATTGAGGTCCAGACGTTCACGTACAATAGAAGCTGGTAACAATGGACGAGATGAATTCAAAGTTAGATGGATAAATATACTATACAATTAATGTATATAATTTGTTGAATATTTTAATCACCAGCCATAATGTTACTTAAAATATTTTTTTTCTGCGCTCACTTTAAAGAAAATAATTAATTTGTAATTTAAAAAAATATTAGTATCTAGTCCATCCTCGGAGCTTTAAATGTTTTCCATTATAAACTATTTGCTTGAATGTATTGTCTGTACGATTAAAATTGTCCAAGAGTTTATAATTATTATTATACTTTATAATTATTATAAAACAAAGCATTTTAAAAACAAAACTGGCATAATCTCCTGCAAATGCAACGGTATGGTTACTATGGAAACATTAATCAAAATAAATTTGGATTAATAAATTTGTATCTGGTCTGCGAGGCAGTTACCAATTTGGTGGTATATAATTAATGTTATTGGTGTAGCGGCGATCTTAAGGATGCCGAACAGTTGATTCAGGTGGACCACTATGATTTCAAATATCAAAAGGAATTTAGATTAAGCAAACATCAGGAATATATAACAGAAATAACTCATACATTGTTGATGTTTACTAAGTCACTTCTGGTTGTAATTGTATTGTAACAAGTAAGTACAAATAAGCATAGGAAAATAAACACTATGAAACACTGCTAGGGTGCCCGGGTTATAAGAGTAAAATAGCCTCCTCGTCAATCGCCGCTTAGCGCGAGCACCTGTCCCCACTCCGTGACGTTCTTCCTCTATCTGAGTGCTCATTACACGCTGCTACTGGCCTTAGTATCGCGGCTAAAGTAAATTCACCGCGCGGCCCAAAGATCGTGTTGACCATCCGCCACAATTTTAAGAATTGCGAAAAAAACCATACTCCATCCACGTAAAAATTAAAACATCACGATGTATTTGCAGCAGAGAAATGGTAGCCAGCTAGACAATGGCAAATGATCAACGCAAAGATATAAATAAATTAACGTTTGAAGGAAGTTCAGAGCGTTCCGAACCGATATGGGACTTTATTGTTTATATATTTTTTTCAATAAATAAAAAATTAACATTTTATTTATAGATCAACTAACGTTATACTATAGAAAATAATAAAATTGTATCTTTAATACATTGTGAGTAGATATATTATCGATCTGGTCTTATATTATATTATGTAATTGCATATATTATTGCAGCGTGTTGTCACTATAGTTTTCAAATACATAAATAAGTATTTATTTCAATGCTTTTTTATTTATTTAATTTTAAGCTTGCTTTACTGAATGACAATTTTTAAAGTATCGAAAAAAACCCAATTAATTTTTTATAATTAAACAAACATTGTAAATGAAAATAAATTTTAGATAAATCACTTAGAAAGATAGACATATAAATGTATCTATCAAAAAAATTGAATCCATTGGAACCTTTTATTGCAGGTATATCTGAGATATCTCTTTACCATTTATGGTAAAGCTATCTACTGATAACATTAATTTCCGGGTTCGAGTTCCGGTGATAATTACACTTTTTCGATACGTAAATTTATTTTAAGTTTGAAGGAATAACATTCTAAAAATCGTTATCTTGACTAGTTAAATGTGAGATTTAATTAAAAATGGAAATAATTTTGTTTGGATTAATTGACAATCCATAAAAAAATTGCAAATTGATATTTAAAAATATATATTTTGAAATATAATGATTGTAGTGCGTTTATTCGCAATAAATAACAAAAAAACATCACTACAAATGGTTGCTAATTTTGGGTTCACGATACGATGATTGGTAGTTCGACAGCTTACATGAAACTGAAATACAATTCAAACTAGGTTTTACGGATTAACGAATATTACATAATTGGTCACTAAAATTGGCGGCAATTAAAGCAAATTCGTTATAAATTAAAACCAGTTGTACGTATTACTTGCTTAATTACGTAGATTTAATAAAAAGCTTACATGCAAATAATAAATAAAATTATTCCTACTGAATTGGAATGGAAGTAACGTCACGCATTAAAACAAATTGAAATACGAACGAGAACTATATGTCACCTAAACATTATTAATATTTTTCATAATACGTACACACGTACAAACTAGGGATTCTGTGTCGAGACAACCCGGGAATACCATGTTTTATTGCTGTCTCGATTCCCGGGAATTCCCGGGTCTTGAAAATTTTGATTCCCGAGTAAAAAAGCCAGGCATACAGAATCTCTAACATAAGCACAATATTTCACCTAAATCCATTCACAAATATATACATCATGTAATTAACACTACATATTTTTGTTTTAATATGAAACCACGATATTCACATATTTTTGTCATATAGTGTTAGCATACAGTAGCTTTATATTATACTCTATTATGTATATTCACATACGTCATGGTATATAGTGTTAGCATACAGTAGCTTTATATTATACTCTATTATGTATATTCACATACGTCATGGCATATAGTGTTAGCATAGAGTAGCTTTATATTATACTCTATTATGTATATCCACATACGTCATAGCATATAGTTGCTTTAATCGGAAGAAACATGATTTCCATTTTCCAAGAAGAATGGCAAAATAATGCATGTCTCTGATACCTCGGCATAATATATATTGTTTTGGTTCGCCCCACCCCATCTCGTACACATATAATTGTATTTTGTTGTGGTCTTTTCAAAAATCGTCTATGTTTCATGTTCAGATGTTTTTAAAATTTTTTTGCGCTTTTTAATGTAGTTTAGTGAAAACCTTAGAAAATCATATTTTATCTTAAAATTACACCGAATAGTGGTGTGAAAAACCATAACTTATCTAACGTAACTATGTAACGCAGCATAATCGTTATTTCCAGCCGTGCAACGTGGCACGAGTGCATCGGCGTTTACACTGCACTGGCAACAGTGTAAATCTGTCGCAGCACTAAATATGGCGCCTCAATAGGAACTTACGGCCGGGGATGTGTGGACAGGAATTGGAAATCACGCCGCAATATGTTCCTGTTATTGGTTGATTTGAATTTAACACCCACCTGGCTTTCGCGCCCGGCCGGCCAACCGGAGAACCGGATTCGTTTTCAAATTCAGTACGTGTCATTTTCAAATTTGAAAACGTGTTTTAATCATTTGAATGTGAACCATTAAAAAAAAAACTGTTGCCGATATTAGCCATCGATATTGAGGTCGAACATCAAGTACGGTAATGACGGAATAAAATTAAATTCCAAAAAACGAATAACTTTTATTCAATCAATATAAAATAACTCACTTACCATCACGCCGTTTCTTCGCGGGGGTAGGCAGAAAGGATAGAGCGCCATACTCTTCTGTCCTGACACATTTTTCGCCTCATACACATTCAAACATCTTCTCATACAAGCTCGCCGATTATTGAGGCTTACAGAACCATTCTCAAGTATCTGGTTTACTTGGTCGTGCCAAGTCTTCCGCGGACATCCTCTACTTCTGGTGCCATCGACAGATGTCCAGAGAGGTTTTACTTATAACGTGTATTAACACACAAGTCTATTGATGTGGGTTGAGTCGCGTTATGAGAGTTATGAGAGGGTCCACGTGGTCAGAAGAAGTAACCCTCCAATTAAAAGTGTATCTATATAAACATAATATATATGAGTACGCACATTTATATTACGTTTAATTTTTATTTTCTACATACTAGTATAAATATATATTATAGACATTATATTATCAATAGTTTAATAAACTAGCAGTGATTTCGATTATTGTATAACATAATTCAATTATGGTATATTGATGATTGCGACAAATCAAATCATCACAAATAATTTGTTCGTAGTGTGATTATTTCAAGACAATTGAATGCTTCGTTCTTCAAATTCAGTCAGTTGCTTAAAGCAGCTCTTGAATTTTGAGCTCATATGCGATCTATCGTTCGGCAGTTCATTCGTCTCTTCGGCAATCTCATCGCTTTCGTTATTTTTATTAGTTCGCAATCGTCGTTCAGTACGTGGCGTCTGTGTTTCCTCAGGATTTCCGTTGCTTCGTCGAACAGCTTGTTGGGTTTTGTGTTGATTTGAGTTTAATCGCAAATATTTAATATATACGTTATGTTGATTTGGCTCAGCAGTACTGGCTTACCTTAGAGTATCCAAATCTTAATAAAAATAACATTTTCTCCATGTGATATTCAAAAGCATTCTTTTTTAAATATTTTTTTTTCTCATTGAACAATAATTGGATAAATGTAACAAATAAATGTAAATACCCGTCTCAACACAGAATTCTCTAGTGAGGTGGGCACAGTCCAAACATATTTTTTACATTTGTGTTACCAATAAATTAATATATAAATAAATAATACGGTGTATTGTCTTATTTTTGACAATTAAATGAAATTTCAGCAAATTCGAGTAAAAATTTTTATTTTTTAGGAGAACACATTCTTATTGTGAAGTTGTAATTATTCAGAACATAGGTCTGTGATATTTTAAATATGAATTAAATATATAAATTATAAAGATATACATATAAAATCAATTTTATCGAAAAATATTCTCTGTCAAATGATGGAACGATTAAATGTATTAATATCAAAAAAAGGTAACATATAGGGTCGAAAATTGTCGCTAAAAATAATGTCGCTGTAGCTTAGTTGGATAAAGCACCTTCCCCGGTTACGAAAGAGATCCAGGTTTGAATCTCGGTGGCGCAACAACAATATTTTTCGAAAATTGATTTTATATGTATATCTTTATAATTAATATATTTAATTCATATTTAAAAAAAATTTATAGATCAAAATTGTATTGTTTTTTTTTCCGAGATTTTTTTTGAGATTTTAGATAGTAGTTTTTTGATTCCAACATAAGACTGAATAGATGTCAATATTAAATGTGTAAATCTCACCTTGATTAGGTATTTATTCTCGTGGCGTGAATAAATATCCAAATTAACCCATTAGGATTCAGTTATGGCGGGAAAAAATGGCATTTCTCTGAATTTCTCTCATTTAATTCATCTCGGGAAACTTTCATACACCAACGGTGAATTATACTTTCAAATGTCTAATCTAAATAATACCCTGGCCGGCGCTGGTCATTCGGCATGTGCTGGAGCAAGCGAATGGAAATATCAAATGGAAAATCTAGAAGTGAAACACAGGCGAAAGAAAACGATTCGGGATCTCTGTTTGTATTACCGCTCGCTCTTCAAACACTCGGGGACACATTTTGAAGTTATGATTCCGGCATAATAAGTAATAGCTACTTTTTATATCTGGCATTTGCTATCTGTGGGTACTTTATTGAAGCAACACAATCAGTTGGTTACACACAAAATCAATATGAATTATTTACTTGTTCTCTCATCCTTTATCTAACTAGCGTGCCGGCGTAATACTCCCCGTATGAGCAAAGTTAGCCTGGCGGGGGGGACTCACAGTTTCATAATGATTAGATGAAATTGTGCAAGTTATTTGTATTGAAATGCTTTAGCGCGACATGAAGTAGAAGAAGATTAATTATAATTATAATAAGGAAAAATAAGACGAAGATAAAGGAATACGTGATATGTATTATAAATACAATAATTAAATTAATGAATCGAATCGATTTAGGAGACCGAAGATTTGGGCTTTTACACCAAAAAGAAGAACAGTTTGTAGCTGGAGCAGCTACACTACAATGGAGTGGGTTATATATATTACTTGTTACTTATGTACCTGTTTATGGTGTGCAGAAATGTTCCAGGAAGAGTCTGCTTCATGAGTGACGATGTGACTATGGAATTAAACTAACTGTTAATATAAGGGTGATATCAACCGAGATGTATTCATCATCACTGCTTACTTCATTGTCGATTTTTGCCATTAGTGAGAGTGGTACGAAATAATGCAAATAAATAATATTAGTCAATCAATAAGAGACAAAAAGCATTACAACTATGATTTGGTATTATTTTTTATCGATACGTAGGTACATAACACGGTATTTTTAATTAATTCAAACATTTATTTTATAAAGACTTTATTTATTTATCGAGTATATTTATTTACTATTTCATGTTAATTTATTTTATTCCTTGCTCACTTCTTTAGATCAGAGTCCATATCGAGTGGGAAGTATAGACATAGATACACTACCTTACAAATTCCCTTACACAGTAGAAAAGTTTAAAAAAATAGAGTAAATATAATAAAAATACATGTTTTACATACAATTTATATTAAGCTACCTCACAAATATTCATACACAGTGAAAAAATTGA
The DNA here is from genome assembly GCA_031772225.1 of Eubasilissa splendida. Lineage (NCBI taxonomy): Eukaryota > Metazoa > Arthropoda > Insecta > Trichoptera > Phryganeidae > Eubasilissa > Eubasilissa splendida. The sequence goes on along the minus strand of CM062861.1, from coordinate 28,204,969 downwards.
CATTTTACAAAACAAATATAAATACATAAATTAATAAAATTTATGTTTGTAGTATGGAAATATTATATTAAGGATATCTAAAGAGAATCATTTTGAGTAATCATAAATAATGCTGAAAAACAATTATAATAAATCACATTTAGAATGGAGTCATGGATTACTTCAAAAAAAGAAATTCATCCCCTGCTATTGGGGGTTCTATCAATCTCATAATTGTGTTGATTAAAAGAAAGATAAGAGAATATTAAAAAAAAATACATCTTCACAGGTACGAGACTACTAAGCCATCCACCGTAATTTTAGATGTAGATACAACTCCAACAATTCCTGTACTAGTTTTTACTTTAAAAAAAATCGTGTGTAATTTTCACACGAGAAACAAAGAACACATAATTTTCTTAAATAACCACAAGTTCTCAGAATTTTTATTTTACGTCTAATAAATGATTATATTATACTACATAACTTACAAAAGTAATCTATAAATATCCAAAATATTATAAATCACCATCTGAATTCAACTAATAGTGTAATTCCAGGAACGTTTGCTTTGGTCTGATTTGGATCATTAAAGCCTTCTTTCCACAACTCTGATTACAATTGACCAATTCTGATTACGCTTCCCACACCTTGACTACTGCTCGACATTTTGTAATTGGAACTCGAGTGAATTTTGAAATAATTAGCAAAACCTAAGAATAAAAAAAAAAAAAATTGTTTAAATGAAATTATATCTTATTCGAGAAGTTGCAATTTTTCAGACCATAGATTCTTGATAATTTTTTTCTTCTTTAATTTGTTTCAAAATTATATTCAGTTTAATTTATTAACATGTTGCTTAAATTATTAAACGGAAGTGGTTAAATACAATTAATTATTACTAAATATGCATAACGTTCTATTTAGCTTGAGGAATTGCTCCACCTGATTCGCGAATTGCCACCGAGGTAGCAAATATGTTGACAAAATAATAATGAGTGTGATAAAAATTATTTATTAAAAAGTCATTTTGTTATAAATGTAAACAAATAAATTGTAAAATTGTATAATGAAATATTCTTTTGAAATAAAAAGAGCATTTAAAATACACTTTCATGTTCAAATTAAATGCTACAATTTTAATAAGATAGGAATACAAAAACGTTTTGGTAATATATTAACTATTTAAAGCATCTGAACATCTGCGTGTTTTCAGCTGTACACCGTGTCTACGAAAAGCAAACAGATTCAGTATTTTTTTAGTAGGGTAAATCACGCAATGGAGAAAAATATAGTCATTCTCGTGATAATTATACTGGCATGTCTCACTAGAGCGGTGAAAACCAACGGTATCGATATAATGTATGATCAAATTGACCTCAAAGGAAAGGTATTAAAACTGATTTTGTGTTTTTAATACATTAGAAAAGTACGTGGCATATAAGGTTGGTTATAAGGATAATTCGCCAGCAGCAGCCAGTTTTAATAAAAAACTCCGAACAAAATCAATAGGGTGCTGCAAATTTATTTATACAGTATTCGGAAACACCGAATGGAATGAAAATATTTAAAAATATAAAACATCTAACTGTTCACCCCAGCTGGAATCACAAAGCCACGTCCCTCGTTTCCAGAACTATGAACAAGTGAATACCATGTCATATAGTACTATTTCAGTATCTTTCCTAAAACCTTTTCTGTAGAATTTAAAGAACACTTTCTCATCACTTTTGTCATTTATATTTCACAAGACTTCGTTGACTTCGGAACCCACGAATTTCCGCACTTCACACCCCTAAATGGATAAATATAATAATTATAAAGAAAAATTTGTCCCATGTTCTCCTTTCTGTATCGAAAGAATTAACAAGAGTAAGTTCGACATTAGTCCAAACGGAGCCTACAATTAGAGGACATCACTTACAACCCATTGAACGTCAAATAGATATCCAAAATTCAACAGTTTAGCAGATATTATAACTATTATGATTTTAGAAAAAAAGTTAAAATATATTTTTTTAACTGGCCATAAACAAAAATCTAGTAGCTATAATATCGCAGCACATGTGTACCAAATTTAATCACAATAGGTGGCATAGCGCTTATTTTTGTGAAGATGGCGAATTTCTCGAAATTCACAAAAGTTCGAAAAACTTCTAAAAAATTCAATTTTGAATAACCCTATTTGACTCAATGGATTGCTAATGATATCGTCTAAACGTAGGCTTCATTAAGACCACTGTACTTGGGATATCTTGTATAATGCATTATCTCTCTATCTAAATGTAATGACCCGGAAAAATTCAGAATATCGTAAATCGAATTTTGAAAGCGATTAGTTAATTCTGTGGTACTCGGAAAATATTTCTTACGAGCTAAAAGAATCTGATTAAGACATATTAGTTTTCAAAGAGATGGGCAAAGAACAAATGTTGAATGTTAATAATATTTACTCGCGACTTTATACCAAAGACCGGAATAGGTCGCGACAGATCATTCACGCTCTCATATCTAATATCCAGCCGTGAGTTTCATGATCACAACTATTCTCGTTGACAGTAAAACAAGAAGAATAAATATTTATTTAAAAAATTTCAACAGGTGTAGAAATTTTGTGAAATGTCAAAAATAATTTCATGGCACAGTCACTATTCAGCGCATGAATTTATTTGTTCGTATGTGGTAGGACGTCAATGTTTAAATAATTCAAACTAAAATATTGTACGGATGTAATCATTACGTGTTGTTGGAACATGAATAGCAATTAAAAGTAGCTTAAATTTAAAACGGATACATTGGATTTATTTAATATTTTTCTACAATCGAAAATATTAAAATGTATTTACACTATTTGAAGCATTTGAAAACCAATGTTGTATGTGACTGAATGCTTAACCGCCTCAAACATAAATTGTAAAGTAGAATGTTTATGGTACTCACAAAATAATATTATGCCACATAAGTAGGACAAAAATGGGGGTATTGAAATAATGAATAAACGTATAAACTCCAAAGAATTTATTTAAACAGCGACTTGCATGGGGACGATAATTAAGACGTATGCAGCCCATGAGGAGAGCGAGAGTTTAAAAGAAATATAGTTAAAAATATAATCGATACCGCTGTAACAACTCAGCAGTTATTTTTTAAGCCAGATACGTATTAGCAAACAAATCACAGTTTTTATCAAAAACTCAAAAAGCAAATAAAACGGGACAGAAAAAGTCTTTGAAACAACCCATACGTATATTTTTCTTATGGACCACGCAATGGACATAAACAATGACGTATAAAACCTTGTCGCTTACTTTGCGATAAATTATCCGAAGAGATCAAATAAGGTACAGAAAATTTACTCTTAGAGGTGATTGCCGAACGTTTAAATATGACACAACATCAGAACAGAATCTGCATGACGAAGGAAGTATACGTAATGATTTTGATCCATTTCTAGAAAAGGATTTTTTTTTCCAGAAATGTCTATTACATACGATGCGATGCACTACCATTTGCAGGGCCGTCTAGCTTGGTGTGTTCCCGTAGCACCTGTGGAAAATTTTCTAGAAGATTTGAAAAGTACTTTTCCACCTGAAACCTGGGCAATCATCGGTGGTTCAGCTCTCCTTGTTAGTGTATTCACTAAATATTTATTAGTTCAAGAGGATTCTACCAAATCATTATGGTCGTTCGGAACATTTTTTGTTATTTGCTCGATACTGTTGGGTAAGGTCAGTAGAATCAGTACTAAACATTCAATGATTAGATTAATGTTTGTGTGGTGGGTCATGTTGTGCGTTATTACAAACGTAATTATCCAGTGCTCATTGACCAGTTTGCTTATTCATTCGCGCCGTAAAGGGCTAATAGATCATTAAAGGAAATATTTTTGGAGTTCGGTCGTAATCCAGTTCATATTTATAAAAAATTGAAACACGAAGATAATATGGGCTTCATCAACCAGTATGTCCACTATTCTCTTGTATACCCCGTATTGACAGAGTTGTCAGGGATGATTTCATCATCATCGCTACACAAGGCTTCATGAACTTCTACCGACATTTTTTGATGAACGGTTCTCATAATAAAATTGATTGCATGAGAAAAGATTACTTAAATCATACTCGCCCGTGATAATGACATGAAAAGATTTCCCGCTTCGAAAAAAAATTAAAAAAATCATGAACAAGGTATTGGAAAGTAGCTTGCTATTTATGTGGTATTCTGGTATCAGCTGAAAGCATCTGATAAGGACAATCAGTGACCCTGTGGTTCTGCTCGCACCTCACAGGTCTGCATAAACATACACTCAACAGCCAGACATTCCGACTAGTACCCGCCAAACTCCAGGCAACAATACACTACGATCGAACCAGTCTGAGTAACCACTGGAACCACTCACTCTTCCACTGGCCAGCTCCTCGGAGAAATCTCCTCGAACATATCTACTCACACGCACCTTAGAACCGCCTTCAGTGAACTACGATTAACTTGAAATTAGTTATTATTAATAATTCTTAAGGATGACCCTAACGAGGCCATATAATCTTTAACATGAATCACAATAATCTCCTGTCAAAGGTATAAATTTTGAGGAATTTTGGGATGTGATTCAAATATATTTGTTGGCAATTGCTTTTTGCGTCATAGTTTTTATTTCAGAAGTTGTATTTTCTAAGTATCCTCAAATGAAATAATTTGTAATAAAATAATATTAACGTTACTTTATATTCATAGTACATTATTTGACTGCGTTGTTTTTTGTCAAAGTTTAATAAATCTTCCAATATTTTTTTACATATTTATAATCATAATATATAACCACCAAATATATAAATATGAACTAACGCAAATTCCTTGTCCCAATATTTTCATTTTGGTATCACCCACATGATCACTTTGGTATCAATTACACAATCAAAGAGCTCTGCGACTTTTTTTTAAAAATATGACTCCATTGGAACGAAAATTTAAAAGCTGATAGTGTAATATACATTAATTTAAAAAATACGTATTTTTTACACAAAGATTTAATTTTTGAAGAGTAAATACTATTACATAAATGTGTCATAATCTATAGGATTTATGAATCGTTGGATATATGAGTGTAGAATACTCCTCGCCCCGCAAATAATGTTCCAAACCCTTCTATATATACACTTTGTATCATATTTATTCATTTACTAGTCTGTGACTTCAGACGCTATTTTGTTATTTAGTCAGTCCAAGTTTGTTCTAGACTATTTAAATGCATGTAAACTGATGATATTGATGTATTGTATGATATTCTGATCCATCTCTTGTTGACTGATTAGCGATTTTTCTATAATTGTGAGAGGTAAGTTCGTTTTCCATGTCATTTCTTTTCTACATATATTTATTTTAATTTTATTTTTTTCATTAATATTAAAAATATAATACAATTTCAATAATCAGTGGATATATATATATATATTTTAACATTTGTTTCTTCTCTATGAGAGTAAGACTCGTGTATAGAGAAGGAGTATATTCGAGTTAATTTATGTTTCAGTTAGTCTGTGTACATATTTTGTTAACTTCAGTTACAAATTTATGATAGTCCGTAATTTTTCTAATTGTGATGGGGAGATTGTTAAAAAATTTGATACTTTGATAAATATATTGATTTTGAGTTGCGGTATATTTTAGTTTTGGGATATCAATTTGATCTCTATATCTTGTAGATCGGAATTCACTTCTAAAATTGAATTGATTTTTAATTTTGAAAATTTGAATTATAATTATTATTATGGTTATATAAATAATATACATAAATTCAGATAATGTGAATCACGTTATAAGTGTATATAGATACTCGTACATAAATAAATATATACCTAAGGATACTTATACAAGGTAATAAAAACAATTGAAAAGAAATGATAAAGCAAAATGTTCTCATCTATGAAATGCTAAGAGAAAGTCTATAGATGAACATAATCCAATATGATTCTGTTTCAGATTCAAGAGGATATCGAGGACAAAGACAATACAGTCGTATAATGAGATTGTTAAAATCATTTTCGAAATTTATTGACATTATCTGGGATGTTTTAGTATTTCTTACAAACATGCGACAACTTTCAATCCATAAAAAGCGATATATTTTGTAAATACAAATTAAATGCATTAATTAAAAAGATATACATATAAAATCAATTTTATTGAAAAATATTGTTATTGCTACTGGGATTCGAACCTGGATCTCTTCCAATCCGGGTAACGTGCATTGACCAATTATGCTACAGCACACAGTGCATTGACGACAAATTTTCAACCTATATGTTGCATTTTTTCAAATCGATACATCTGTCGTTCCGTTATTTGAAAGCCATCTACTTTATTTTTACGGAATCTTAAATAATAATTAATACACGTTCTCCGGATTGGAAAAGATCCAGGTGGAGATTTAGGAAAATTTAATTGGTTATTTATGATATTTTGATTATTTTTACGGGCTTTATTCATCATTAACAATTCTAAATTTTCCAAATTATTTTTTCAAATACAATTTAAATGTATGAAATTAAAAATATCACAGACTATATTCTGAATAATTACAACTTTACAATAAAAAAGTATTTTTGTTTACATCTAAAACCTAAGTTAATCCTGAATTTTTATCAAAAGTGTGATCATTTTCTAATTAAACGGTTCAAAAACCCTGGATTCATCCCAAATGCTCTTTGTTAAAATTTCGACAAGATTTGGAATTTATTTACAAAATAAAATTATATGACAAAAATCATTTCTTACTTACTTACCATCACGCCGTTTTCCTGCGGGGATGAGAGAGAGGATAGAGCGCCACACTCTTCCGTACTGACACACAATTCTCGCCTCATCCACATTCATACATCTTCTCATACAAGCTCGCCGGATATTGTGACTTCTAAGAAGACCATATTCCAATATCTGGTTTACTTGGTCGTGTCAAGTCTTTCGAAGACGTCGAAAACCACCTAGGTGATCCTTTCTAAATCTTACCTACTATAAAATTATGTTTTTAAAATAATGTTTTTGCATTAAATATAAAAAAAATACATTTTTATCGTGAACTTATTTTGCTTCATCTATGGGCTTTATAAAAATCAGTTAAAAATATACTATATATTTTTAAATAATATTAATTAATTCTCTATTATACTGTTTATTAAATGCTATTTGTTATATTGAATAAAATTTAATTTGGTAATAAGAATATACTACAGGTATGATGATAAGACAGTGAACCATTGAATACAACACTGAATGTTTATGTAACACTAATAATTTGGTAATAAGAATGTACTACAGGTATGATGATAAGACAGTGGACCATTGAATACAACACTGAATGTTTATGTAACACTAATAATTTGGTAAGAAGAATGTACTACAGGTATGATGTTAAGACAGTGGACCATTGAATACAACACTGAATGTTTATGTAACACTAATAATTTGGTAATAAGAATGTACTACAGGTATGATGATAAGACAGTGGACCATTGAATACAACACTGAATGTTTATGTAACACTAATAATTTGGTAATAAGAATGTACTACAGGTATGATGATAAGACAGTGGACCATTGAATACAACACTGAATGTTTATGTAACACTAATAATTTGGTAATAAGAATGTACTACAGGTAGGTATGTTTATGTAACACTAATAATTTTATTTATTTAATTTTTTTCGACATCAGACACACTTCGAAGCATTCAGTCTACTTTACAGAGAATTGTGTTTATGGTGTGGTTGTTGGAACTAATGACATAAATATAATCCTACGTAAGTATATAATTTCCTTATGATCGTCCGTCCGTATCACATAGCAACATAAAACTACAAACACAAGCACATTGATAGTCCATGTCCATGAAGCACGTTAACATCAAATAAATAAGCCCTCTTGTGAAATTGCTGTTATTATTGTATTTTTCTTGATTTATTAAAAAAAATATTAAAGGAAAAATCATTAATTTCCCTTCATTATTGATCAGCTATTTCTAATGACAAAATAATATTCCAGAAAAAAATTATAATATCAGTCATACAGACTACCACTATTATTTAGTGACACATGTGTATTTATGTATATAGAACTACATATTTAATTATGTAAATTATTCAAAGTAAAATATTGTAAGATTATAATAATCGCGCTCTGTAGAGGCATAGAGAGCAATCAAAGTACGCTTAGAATATAAAACAGGTGTGCTGTATTTATTAAAAGTTTTTATAGAAAATTAACTAACACTTTTTGAAACAGTTGAAAACCAGCGTGGTTTGTGATTGAACGCTTTACCGTGCCGAGAATTCACAGTAAATGGGGTTAAAAATGTTTATAGTACTCGCAATAGTAATATTATGTCATACAAGTATGGCGAAAATGGGGGGTACCGAAATAATGATCAAACATATATACTCTAAAGAAAATATACTAACAGCGACTTGTGTCGGAATGATTATCGAAAAGTATGCAGCCCGTAATGTGGAGCGAGAGTTTGATAGAAATATTGCTAAGATTAAAACCGGTACCGCTATGATAAATCGACAGATCCTTTTTAGACATCTACACAATAGCGAACGAATTACAGTGTTTGTAACAAACTCAAAAAATAAACAAAATGAAACAGAACAAATCTTTGAAAAGATTCACACGTATATTATTTTTATGGATAACGTCATGGACATAAACGATGACATGTCAACTCTCGCAACTTACCCTGACTGGAATCCGCAAGCCAAGTTCTTCATAGTCATCGATCAATCAGATCTTCAAAAATCTGAAATCGTCATGATGTTTAGTATGCTACGACAGTACAGAGTAATCGATTCTTTCGTAATATTCACAAGTATCGATGACAGCAAAGTGGAGTCTTTCACCTGGTTTCCATATCACGGAAATAATTGTGGCAAGTCTTGCAAAGAGGCCGTCCGATTAGATTTGTGCGCGGACGGCGTAATGAAACAATTAAGCGCCCTAGAAAAAAAAATTCCTTCTAAACTACACATGTGTCCTCTCAAAATTAAGGCCATTATCTGCCAACCGTACATTTTACCGGCGGTTGTGAAAAATGAATTTTCCGAAAAGGTTAATAAGGGTTTAGAAATTACACTCTTTGAGGTGATTGCAGGACGATTCAATTTGACACTTAACGTCACAACAATTACATCTTATCTCGAAGGAACTATAGGACATAAGATTTTAAGATTGCTAGATAAGGAAGAAAACGATATAGTTGTTGGAAATATATTTCCTGAAACATGGTCCACTTCGTACGAAACTATGCAGTATTATTTACAAGATCGTCTAGCGTGGTGTGTTCCCGTAGTCCCTGCGGAATCTTTTCTGAACAATTTGAAAAACACTTTCTCACCTGAAACCTGGGCACTCATCGGCGGTTCAGCTCTCCTTGTTAGTGTATTCACTCAGTATTTATTAGTTCGAGAGAATTCTACCAAATCATTATGGCCATTCGGAACATTTTTTGTTATTTGTTTGATGCTATTGGGTAAAGTAAGCAGAATCAGTACTAAACATTCAATGATTAGATTAGTGTTTGTAGGGTGGCTCACATTGTGTGTTATTACCAACGTAATTATTCAATGTTCGTTGAGAAGTTCACTTATTCATCCGCGCCGTAAAGGTCAAATAGATTCCGAAAAGGAAATATTTGAATCGAATTTGGAGTTCGGCGGTCATCCAATTCACATGTACCAAAACAAGGACAATATAAAATCTTTCGACAAGTATGTCCAGTGTACTCCCGTGCATTCCTGTATCGATAGAGTTGTCAGGGGTGATTTTGCCATCATCGCTCCACAAAGCTTTATGACTTATTACCAAGAATTTTTGATGAACGGTTCTCATATTAAAATTCATTGCATAAAAAAAGATTACTTTAAAACATATTCGCCCATGATAATGACATGGAAAAGTTACCCGCTTCGTAGAAAAATGCAAAATGTTATAAGCAGTATTTTTGAAAGTGGTCTGCTATTTATGTGGTATTCTGAAATTATCCCTAACCAGCTAAAAGCCACTGACGAGGACAATCAGAGACCCCCTGCCAAAGGTTTAGACATTAAAGAGACACTGGCTATAATCGAAATTTATTTATTCACCAATGCTTTTATCGTCATAGTTTTTCTGTCAGAAATAATATTTTCGAAATATACGAAAATTAAGGCCACTGTGACCAAATAACTTAATTATGTATTATATTTGAAAAAAATGATGTAGGTACTATTTGACTTTATTGTCATGAAACATTTGAGGGACCCCGCGTACGTTCTTAGACATAATCAGCTAAATATTTTAATTTTGATGTGTTTTTTATATTTTTTATTTCAATTTTATTACATTTCCATACTCGTACATTATAATTTTTAAATTTGCCATACTAATAGTTTTTTATTAATATTTTTTAATATCTGTGTGAAGATAGAAGTACTGTCATGGAATTATAAACAGTAAAGTGGATTATTTATGTTTTTTTGTATTGTATTCTTTGTGTGATTCGGTGAAAAATTGTGAAAGAGTAAACAAATTATACTAAAAAAATATTGTATGTAGAATGATTTATTTTATTTTAAATTTTTTTATACATCTTATAAGACTCTGAACTAACACTGAAATAAAAAATAAATGTATATAATAAAACCATTTAACAATAACTATTGTTTTGTATCAAAAACGGTAAGAGTAACTACTTTCAAAGAAGACTACACTTACAAAGAGTAACTAACTTTTTTATTAGATATTATGGCTTTTATTCGTTCTTACGAATAAAAGCCATAATATCTAATAAAAAAAATTCTAAGCTACAAATTTGATTATAAATATTGAAAAACCGCTTTTGGTGACTTTTGACTCCACGTAAAATTTTTAGCAGCACTCGTGTCGATGGGGACTTTTGACATTTTTTTTGAACTACAATATTAAGGTCCATACCAAAATCCAGCTTTCCATGAATTTCTTAGAAGCGCAATGTCTAATATCACTGGACTATAATAATTTGGATAAATATTTCATTGCCTTTACCCAGCTCAAATAATTGACAAAAAATAGCAGCTTCCTATTATAAGAGGGTCGTTGTGTAATAACTATTTAATTTTATTCCAATAGAGTTCTACTCAAATGTCTGCTCGCCTTACCGCGGGCCGAAAAGAGATTGTTTACAAATATGGAAAAAATTAAAATATCTTTAACAAAAATGGATATTGTGAATAATTAGATACACCATGAATTTATGTATGCACGCCTTCACATAAATTAATATTTAGATACTAAAGAATTTTCTGTTCTCACAAGGCCGACATCGGTGTCACTGACATATAAACGAACGATCTTATACAAGTTGTTGTATTTTAAGTATTTTTGTTTACGGCTAAGTAAAAAAAGTTCTTTTAAATATTTTGCAGAAAATTATAAAAGTTCGAATTACTTCTAATTTGAATTTAAGTTGAATTTCGGATAATCTTATTTCAGATCGTGATATCCCCCTTACATTTGGTAGATGTCTCTATCTTTTCTTTTGCGATCATCAATATATTCGTTAATTTTACACGAACAGAATATTAATCCTGGTTCCAGTTTGTTCTTGAATCTTTTCCACTGACAAGAGCTCTTAGTGCAGTTGGAGTATTATTTTAACAATTCTATTTGTATAGCTTTTCTTAAAGAACGTTATTCAGCCATTCAGTCTATATACATGCTCTTGTCATATATTTTCATGGCAGAGAATGCTGTTTATACCGCATAAACAGTTTTCGAACATATTCCAATGAAATAAATATGAATCTCTATGACTAATACATATAAAATTTCCTAATGTCTGTTCGTCCGTCTCACCCAACACCATAAAGCAATCATATATTAAAAACTGTGTATATTGCATGGCAATATATAATAAAATAAATAAGATAACTTGTCAATTATATAAAGTAAAAACGTGCGATTAACGTGAACAAAATAAATTATTTTTCCATTGTATATTCGTTGTTTTTTTCAAATGGAATACTAATTTAAAAAATATTAATTTCCCGTCATTATTGAACTGCTATTTGTAACGAAAAAATAATATTCCTGAAAACAATTATAATACCTATCATACAGGGAATCATAATTATTCAGTGACACGTATTTACGAACGATATTTGAAGCAAGGTAAGTTTTAAATTACTCAAACTAAAATATTGTAAGGTTATAGTCATAACGTGTTATTGGAATATAAACAGCAATTAAAGTTCGCTTACAATTTAAAACTGGTTTCATGTATATTTTTTGAAAATGATAAAATGTGCTTACACTTTCAGAAGCAGTTGAAAGCCGGCGAGGTTTGTGACTGAACGCTTTACCGTCTCGAAAATTGATATAACCTTTAAGCAGGATTGAAAATGTCGATGGTACTCGTAATATCATTAATATTGTGTCACACAACTATGGCGAAAAAAGGGGGGATCGAAATAATGAACAAACACATAGACGCTAAAGAAAAAATACAAACAGCAACTTGCGTCAGCCGGATAATCGAAAAGTACGCAACCCGCAATGTGGAGAAAGAGTTTAAAGGAAACATTGCTCAAATTAAAATCGGTACTGCTATGACAACTCGACAGTTTCTTTTAAAACAGATACACAATAGCAAACAAATGACAGTTTTTATAACAAACTCAAAAAAGAAACAAAATGATACGGATGACAAAATCTTTGAAAAAACTGATACATATATTCTTCTTATGGACTACGCAATGGATGTAAACAATGACATGTCAACTCTCGCCGCTTATCCTGACTGGAATCCGCGAGCCAAGTTCTTCATAGTCATGAATCAAATGCATCTTCCAATACCTGACGTCATCATGATTTTTTCTATTTTAAGAAAGTACAGAGTATTCGATTCTTTCGTAATATCCACAAGTATTGATGACAGCAAAGTGGAGTCTTTCACATGGTTTCCATATCACGGAAATAATTGTGGCAAGTCTTGCACAGAGGCCGTCCGATTAGATTTGTGCGCGGACGGCGTAATGAAGCAATTAAGCGCCCTAGAAAAAAAAATTCCTTCTAAACTACACACGTGTCCTCTCAAGATACAGGCCATCATCTGCCAACCGTACGTTTTGCCAGCAGTTGCGGAAAATGAGTTTTCCGAAGAGATCAACAAGGGTATAGAAATTACACTCTTCGAGGTAATTGCAGATCGCTTAAATATGACACTTGACGTCAGAATAATTACTACTTACGATGAAGGAACTGCAGGTCATCACTTTTTGTCATTTTTAGGGAAGGAAGAAAACGATATAGTTGTTGGAAATTTATTTCCAGAGTTGTGGTCCACTAAGTATGAAATAATGCAGTACTTTTTACAAGACCGTCTAGCTTGGTGTGTTCCGGTAGCCCCTTCAGAACCTCTACTGAACAATTTGAAAAGCACTTTCTCACCTGAAACCTGGGCGCTCATCGGTGGTTCAGCTCTCCTTGTTAGTGTGTTCACTCAATATTTTTTGGTTCAAGGCGATTCTACTAAATCGTTATGGCCGTTTGGAACATTTTTTGTTATTTGTTCGATGCTACTGGGTAATATCAGCAGAATCCGTACTAAACATTCAATGATTAGATTAGTGTTTGTAGGGTGGCTGATGTTATGCGTCATTTCGAACGTAATTATCCAATGCTCGCTGAGGAGTTCACTTATTCATCCGCGCCGTAAAGGTCAAATAGATTCCGAAAAGGAAATATTTGAATCGAATTTGGAGTTCGGTGGTCATCCAATTCACATGTACCAAAACAAGGACAATATAAAATCTATCGACAAGTATGTCCAGTGTACTCCCGTGCATTCCTGTATCGACAGAGTTGTCAGGGGTGATTTCGCCATCATCGCCCCACAAAGCTTCATGAACTACTACCAAGAATTGTTGATGAACGGTTCTTTCATTAATATTCATTGCTTGAAAAAGGATTACCTCAAAACTTACTCGCCCATAATTCTGACCTGGAAAGATTTCCCACTTCGTAAAAAAATGCAAACGATCATGAACAGGGTTTTTGAAAGTGGTCTGTTATTTATGTGGTATTCTGAAATTATTTCCAACCAGCTGAGGGTACATGCACATAATCAGAGACCTCCTGACAAAGGTTTAGATCTTGAAGAGTCTTGGAAAGTGATTGAAATTTATTTATTCGCCATCGCTTTTACCGTCACAGTTTTTCTTTCAGAAGTGATTTTTTTTAGATGTTCAAATTAAAACCATTTTGGTGAAATAATTTGTTTTTATTAAATATTATATAAAATCTGAGTAAAATTATACACTGTTTGAATCCGTTATAGCAAAATTTGATGTATATAGTTGAATTGTTCAGATAAAATCAGATCTATTAATTATTAAAAATATTTGGTTAATGAATTTTTTTTCTTCGTGTATATTATAGGTGTACAATGTATATTATTGTTTCATTTAGTAAAATTATTTTTATTATTATGTAAACATTAAATTTGTTAGACAGAAACAATATTTATCATTTTAATAAATATTATATATACATATATATATACGCAATATGCGAGCTGCAATAGGCTTACAATAACATTGTTAAGACAATGTATACATTTTATTATAAGAATCTAATGTAATAATATAAATGCCATTAACCTTTACACAATAAGCTTCAGTAAAAAAAAAAAATGTTTACCAAAAAAAACAAATTTTTCGAATTACAAAAATTTATTCAGTATTATATGGGTATATAGAAGATAATGGAGTTTTTATGATTTCAAGGTACACATTTTGTTTTTTGATGTGTTCATTTTTTATTAGCTTAATTATCATAGGGATGTGGTTTCGCATCATTCACCTTATTGTGTACGGTTATCTTCCCGTGGAGGGAGCGCGGTTGAAATATTCAAAAGTTGTACTTAATGTGGTAACGATGGATAAAATAATTAACTTAGGATTAAGCAAATTAAAGGTGCAACGCTGATTCTAGCACAAGTTATAAAGATTTATGGATATGTGGAAAATGCGGTTGTGGAAATTATGTTACGACACGAATAATGTTCATATTTGTTCAGTAAAAAATACAAAATATTTGTATTTAAAAAGAAATTGTACATTTAAATACCACTTTAAATTATAACAAATTAATTTCGTTGTTAAATTTATTTTAAATGATTAATTAATTATAATTATGCGGTGTCATAAAATAAGTATTTGATTACGATGTATGACATTTGATTCGACTATTTCTGAATATTTGTACATGCCCAGTTAAAAGTCTAAATTAAGCAATACAAGAAAAATTTAGATAACCGCGATCTCTGCTGACGTCACAGTGGTCACGTTCCTTTTGTATCCCAAGTTATATCCTCTTTCTCAAATTCTCGTGTCCTTCTATTTTTATTCTTCTCTTACAGAGCTTCAGAATAGATGAAATAGATAGTGGTTTCTTACATGAGGTGACTTAAGTCTCCTGTTTATGGTTATCATGAAAATAACTGGCTTGCGGGTGGACCCCTACTTTTGGATCTATATATTCCGAATTTACGGGTCTATCACCGTATTTAACTCTTCAATCTCTTAATTATTTTTATCTCATTTTTGTCTCATATTTTCAACGAAATAAAAGGCAAGCGGTGTACATTCATCAATATTATAATAAATATGAATTAAATATATTAATTATAAAGATATACATATAAAATCAATTTTATCGAAAAATATTGTTGTTGCGCCACCGGGATTCGAACCTGGATCTCTTTCCTAACCGGGGAAGGTGCTTTATCCAACTAAGCTACAGCGACATTATTTTTAGCGACAATTTTCGACCCTATATGTTACCTTTTTGATATTAATACATTTAATCGTTCCATCATTTGACAGAGCCATCTACCTTATTTTTACAGAATCTCAAATACCTTTGAGTAAACTGATAGCAGACGCCAGAATTATCAATTCATTTTTATTAAATTTTGGCCACATTGATACAACTTTATTATTTTTAGGAGAACACATTCTTATTGTGAAGTTGCAATTATTCAGAACATAGGTCTGTGATATTTTAAATATGATTTAAATGTTCTCCTAAAAATAAAAATTATAATAATGTAATTTGGTTATTTGCAATTCTTTATTTTACATGATTCTTATAAGGTGTATAATAATAAATATTATTACAATCATATCAATAAAAATATTAAGGTTTTGCATTTTTTATATACCTACGCCTCTTCCTTCTGCGCCAACTATCCCCACTTCGTTACTGTTCCGTATCCTTTCCCAGCATTAATGGCATTTCTATCTATAAACAAGTACTGAACCAGTTTAAAAATTACACTTCTATTGTTATTGAGTTAAGTGAAGCATGGATTTTGAAATTCAATCAATTAAACCAAAACTCAAAATGATTATATCCAGTCAGTATCTAGTAAAGGATTTTAAATGAATAACTATAAAAAATTAATAATTGAATAATAATGAATACATGTGATTACTTCCTCTTAACGTCAATTGAGATATGAAGATATAAGATTTAGTTTTTTTTTATTGAATTTTTAAAAGTGCTAAACCCATGCCGAACAATCACATTAGAATCGTGGTTTATGTAAAACTATTTTATGCTGAACGCGCGTTGTTCTCTCGTGAAGCGATGCATTGCGTCTTAATTTACATGGACCAAGTCCCGCGTGTTGTCACTCGCGTACCCCTCCTTCGCGCGGTTCCCGTGCAGAAATGATTTAAAAAGTTCAAAAACTTATGGCCTACCTGTATTTCATTATAAATATTCTCCCTAGTTCTCCAAAACGTCGGTTTAGCTGAACTGTTCTTTTTAAATACTTGTTTGTAGAATTGTAAATGCTATTATCAAACAATTGACTTCTTATTAATAAACAAACACAGTCTACTACGTTTATAATACAATCAAAAGTTATTTACTCGGTGTAGTAAACAATCTAACATTCAATGAAATTTTAAAAATACTCCATAGGGTTAACCACAATCCAATTTTAGTTAATATTATTTTTTTAGTATATGAAGTAGTGTGTAAGGTAGTAAGTAGAAAAATATATTGTTCAATATAGGAACAATAAATTCCAGTCCCCTAAAATAATATCTACAATATTTTATCAAAACATCCAAATAACCATTCCATTAAGCAATTACACCCTCCTGATTTTGGTAGATCTAAAGACTATATAACATTTCAATAATTATTTAGTAGACGTTGATGCCAAGTTATTGTATTTAGATACTAATCTCCTATTGTTAAAAAGTATCGGGTAATTGTGTACACCATAAACCCTCAAAATGTGAAATTTTATTTTATTGCAAACACTGTATAGGCAGGCTTTTAAATACATGTGAAAAAAAGATATGCAAAGAATCAATTGCATATTAAATATAGGTAGGTACCTCAACTACAATTTAGATGAACAGTTAAATAAAATGGAACGTGTTATGCATTAACAACAACATTATTAGAAAAAATACTTAGTAATTAACAATAACTTTTAATACCCATTACATACCACAAAAAGATCTTTATATTTGATGGATGGCGCCATTAGTCAAATATGAAAATTGATTGGCTGAAGGGGACCTCGCACTGGAAGGAAAATGTGGACAGGGCAATGGTCCATTGCGGTGAACTTGGAATACCAGCAATAGAAAAGCTTGGAATAGCCATATGTCTTATACTGAATACGCAAATATCCTCAGAATGATGATGATGCTACCAGGTAGGTTCACAATGTTCAATTCCCACATTGAAATTGAAGACACTTATCACCCGAAACTGTTTGAGGAACTCTTGTTCCTGTAACTTTACATTTACATTCAATGGCTTTGACTTTTTATCTTTATTAATTTATTTACATATTATATATTAAATAATGCATGTTTTATTTAAACCCTATATTTTACACATAAAATAATAGGGAATAAATACACAATATATGCAGTAAGATAAATAATGTATTTGTATTTTGCAAAACTAGCAGACTTCCAATTGCTTACATTTTTATAACTTACGTCTAATTACAGGTTTCTTGGAAGATATAACGAGTTAGAGCTAAGTAAAACTCAAGAAACTAACGGTATTTATTTAGTATTAAGCACGTTACCACAAACAAACCAAGCCAAAAGATGATACCAAAGATTAAAAGAAAACAAACGATGTATAGATCACTTTTATTAATTTAATATCGACTAGTTTCGATACTACTGTATCTTCATCAGAAACACTACGCTTTCAATTAATGTGTTAAATTAATCAATGTGATTTATACAAAGTTTGTTATCTCTCAAAATTATGAAATATGTCTAACCAAAAAGTTAACGCTGTTATCATCAAAAATATAAAGAAATCTAACAGGTTAGATAGATAGGCCAAAAGTTGATAAGGCTTTGAGGTACTTACTACTAGTGCATCATTCACACTCGTAAACAATCTTAAAATGATCTAATGTTCTTAGGCCCTCTCACCAAATGTACATTGCTGGAGGGTGAGATGAGATATGTATATAATATTAAATAAATGTGACGTATACTAAGGGTAAAGTAGGTAGAAATAAAGAGAGACGTACAACGGGGATCTATTCTTTTGCCCATGGGACTTATATTTAGAAGAAATGGTCGATGAAAGTCTTTACAAAGCTACGCAAGAGCTAGTTATAGTAGGGAAGATTTTGAATTACCTACGTCATGGATCATACAGAGCATGTGATCTTCTCGTCGGTTGGAGATTGTTTCTACCTGCTTGAGTGTAACAGTGGTTATAAACAATTAAAATGTATTATTTATTTTTTATATATTTTTAACACGCAAACCGGATGAAAATAATTTAAACAAAATATTTATAGAAGTGAAATAAATATATTATAAATAAAATATTTAAAAAATTACATCCTTTTTAAACGAAACGCAATCAATAAATCAATAAATCAGAAGTAAATGTAATGACAAGGTGAGTTAAAAATGCCAAAAATTAGCTTCATAGATAAGATTACAAATATGGACATTACGTTTCGGTTAAATAAAGAAAAAATGTAATAAAACCGACCATCTACATAGAACATGAAGAAAAATATTCACCAGACTACAGCGGGCCTAAAGAAAAATGTTTATCTACCTATATCTTTCTCATCCGATTTCTCAAGTGTCGTTTGTTAGATCTATGAATGTTCCGGTGTTTATCTAATATATTATATATTTTTTTGCGCAACCAGCAGTTATTTCAGAAAATAGTCATGGTTTGAGAATCACTGGTTTGGGCACGTGTACAGCAATTAAAAGGCGCTTATATTCCAATATATGTGAACGTTTTTTAAAAGAATTTTCTTCGAAATACATATCTACATTATTTAAGGCAGTCGAAAACGTGTTTGATTTGTTACAATACGCGTTAAAAAATAATAACAAAGTACCTAGTCATTATGTTGGAGTTAAAAATATTACATTTTGGAAATATAGCATTGTTTCATAAGTATAGTTTTTAATTATAGCAATAATAGCATTGTTTCATAAGTATAGTTATATCCGGCGGTATTAAAATAATGATACAACGTATAGATCTTAAATAAAAAATAAATGCAGCGACATGTGTTCAGAAGATAATAATAAAATACGCAGCCAGTATGGTAGAGCATGAATTTAGAGCCAATGCGGCTTAAATTAAAATTGGTACTGCCATGACAACTCGGCAGTACCTCTTAAAGAAAATACATAGCAACAGAAACTTATTTGAACTCTCTCATACATATATTCTTTTTATGGACTATATACTAGACATTCATACTGATATGTCAAATTTGGCCGTTCACCCTAACTGGAATCCCCAAGCCAAGTTTTTCATAGTCATGAATCGAATAGATCTTCCAGCATCTGATATCGTAAGAATATTTAACATATTAAGAAAGTACAGCGTTCAACTAATTCATAATAACTATAAGTATTGATGACCGCAAGGTGGAATCATTTACCTGGTTTCCATATCTTGGAAATCAGTGCGGAAGCTCTTGTTAAGAGACCGTACAATTAGATACGTGTACTGATGGTATGATGAAACAAATAAATGTTATATAAAAAAAAAAATCCCACTGACTTCCACAAGTGTCCACTCAAGCTACAAGCCATCATTTCTCAACAGTAACAGTTTTACCAGCAGCAGTGGAAAATATATTTTATCAAAAAACTAACAACGGTTTAGAAATTACACTCTGCGAATTGATTGCGAAGCGTTTAAATATGACTCTTCAAGTCCGGCCATTAGTTTCTCACGAAGAAGGAATAATAGTTAAAAATATTGTTAAAATAACAGCAAAGGAAGTAATATAGTATATTATATAGTTGTTGAAAATTTGTTTCCAGAAATATGGTCTACTATGTACGATACTATGCACTACTATTTGCAGGATCATCTAACGTGGTGTATTCCCGTAGCTCCTGCGGAACCTTTACTGAGCAATTTGAAAAGCACTTTCTCACCTGAATCCTGGGAACTTATCGGTTGTTCAGCTTTCGTTGTAAGTATAATAACTTAGTACCCTTTGTTCCAAGAAAATTCTGCTATATCGCTGTGGCCATTTGGAACTTTTCTTGTTATTTGTTAGATGTTTGTGCGATATTAGAAGAATTAACTCTAAATATTAAGTGGTTAGATTAATATTTGTGGGGTGTTATTCAATGCTCTCTCAAAAGATCGTTTATTCAACCTCACCATAAAGGGAAAATTGACTATTTCAATCAAATATGGAGTACGATGGTTATCCAATTCACATCGAAAATATTAATAGCGTCCAAGATAATATAAACTTCATCAACAAGTATGTTCCTGTATATTCTTGCATCGATAAAGTTGTCAGAGGTGGTTTCGCCACCATCGCCCCACAAAACTTCATGAATTCTTAGCAACAATTTTTGATGAATGGTTCTCTCGTTCATTGCATGAAAAACGATTAGTCCAAAACATATTTGCCCATGATAATGACGTGGAAAAATTTCCCGCTTCGTAAGAAAATGCAAAATATCAAAAGCAAGGTTTTTAAAAGTGGCTTGTAATTTTTCTGGTATTCTAAAATTATTACCAACCAGCTGAAAGCATCCGATGAGGTCTATCACAGACCCCCTGACAAAGGTATAGATTATGAAGAATTTTGGAATATTTTTGAAATATACTTATTAACTATTCCTATTTGCATCTAATCTTGAATATCTAATGCATGGCAGAGCATGCACTTTACTGAATATCTGAAACCGTATCTACAACGCTACACGCTGTCAATGATCGTGAGTGAAGAAAGTGAGTGGAGGGAGTGGAGGGAGTGGAGGGAGTGGAGGGAGTGGAGGGAGTGGAGGGAGTGGAGGGAGTGGAGGGAGTGGAGGGAGTGGAGGGAGTGGAGGGAGTGGAGGGAGTGGAGGGAGTGGAGGGAGTGGAGGGAGTGGAGGGAGTGGAGGGAGTGGAGGGAGTGGAGGGAGTGGAGGGAGTGGAGGGAGTGGAGGGAGTGGAGGGTTATGACGCATTAATGAGGATAACTTTATCAGCATTGTATTTGGAATTTATGAGTAATTTTTTAATTTATTAATTAATTAAAATTACTCATAAATTCAAAAAGCAATGATGATAAATGTAATAATTCCGGTGTTTATAAACATATCTGTAAAGATTGCACTGCTTTATGTATTGGAAAAACAGGTCGAAATTTTAACCTGAGAGTCAAAAAAGCAGTTACATCGTTCAAGAACTAGTTACTAGATTTCTTTTTTAAAATATTTTTTTCTATTTTTATTATATTTAAAAAAAAATAATTTTAAAACATTAGTAGAATTTCACATATGGTTTTAGTTAGTTTATTTGACATCTTGATGAAGAAAATTGTATTTTCCGAAACAGGTTGGTATAATAAATTTAAACCATTTAAGTGGTTAAAAACAAAGTTATAAATAATTTGTATTAAAATCAAAATGAAATGAACAATGTAAAGTTTCTAATAAATATAATATAATATTAAAAAAAAACATTTTCATCAAATAATTTAGATGTTCCATTAAAAATGATTGGTAGGGAAGTAATAAATAAGTAATGATTCATAATATTGACAAAACCAAATATTATATTTTTACCATATTTGATTTACAATTTCTGTCATTTACGATACATAAATATGAAAATAATTATAGCACAATATTATTAGTTTTATATACATTTATACACCGTACTTATCATTTTGATTTTGATGTAGAATAGAAATTTCTGAAAAAGTTGGTTTCGCTCCAGAATTTAATTCCGTAATACAATGATGCTGTTTTTTTAAAATTATTTACATATTAATTAATTTAAGAGTTTTCAATCAGTAATATTCATTAATAAATTAGATAGTGTACTAAATTATCAAGTTATTATGGCAATACATTATAAGGCTTTTCAATTTTAAACGGACATTTATAATCACTAAAATATTAAGTTCACTTTTGACAACTAATTATTAATAATGTAAATTTAACTGCAGCTGAAATAATTACGTTTGTATTATTTAACATTAATGATGTTTTTTGTCGTTAATATTTGTATTATAGGCCGTTGCTGGCCTCAAGAATTAGAAAGATTTCGTCTGGATGTGAAAGGATTTTCATTCCTTTTCTAAATTTCACATTTTTTATTTCTCACATTATCAATTTCTTCATTTTAGATTTTTTTATGATCAATATTAACGGAGTTACGAATCTTTAAAAAAGTTTGAATAGCCGTGTTTTAAAAAGAAGATGGCAAATCAGGCTCATGGCTGATATTTACAGTTAATTTTTCAGAATGATTTGATTGAAATATGACACTAAGGGAGTTATTGTTTTCATAAAATTAGTTGTATCCCATATTTAAATTTAAATAAAATTTATATAGGTACCTATATAAAAATATTTTTATTATTAATAAAATGATTTTTTTTACGGAATGCGCATCATGATACCTCATGCAATAGATCTATCTAATCTATCTTAAATCAGCGCGTTAGGTATGTGATCCAATAAAGATGTTTCATTTTATGAGAAAACATTCTTGGAACGGGGTTAAAGAATTTCTGGGATAAAAAAAAATTAAAAACGTTTTACAGCAATATTATAATCAGAATATTTTCACAATTTACTATTTGACATTATTTACGTGGAATTTTGATATATTTTTTGTTGTTAACTGGAACAGAAATACCAATAGGGGAAATTTTTTAGAACACTTCATTGAAATATCGGTAGAAAAAAATAGACCACTTACTCTTGTTACAAAGTAATAATTAATATTACTGCACCAGGCTAGGGGTGTCCATATTTGGTAGCTGAGCTAGTCAGTGTTCTATGTATAGGACACCAACAGTGGAGTACAAATATGTACAAACATTCCTACTCCTAAAATACCGCCTATTGTTGGCGGTATATTATTTTTTAATGAATTAAATTCAATTAAACAAGTATAATATAATTAATAATCAGATAAAATTTGTAAATACTTCTCTATTGAATATTTTTCCACTTCTAATGACCGTGTAATTCTTTTATTAACTCCTACTCCGTTTTAGGTTTCCCCTCTCTCTTTCCCTTCTCCTTAAGCCTCAGTTAATGTCAGTTTTTGAACTTGAGTATACAACTTATCTTGAGGAAGAGAACATTGTTTTAGAAACATGTAGATCTTATATCTAATAAAGTGGTGCAAAACAAAGTTAATTCAGATGCAATTCATTTTTACGTCTCGTTTGATTTATGCAACATTGTTTTTATCTTTTAATTATTGTATACCTATATTATTATTATTATTACTTGAGTTATTAACATATTCTGTACGTATTATTTTAATTTCTGACTGACACGACTCTTATTAAATAATTTTATTTCAGGCGTTATCCGACATTGTCTTGTTTCTTGAATTTTGTTGGCATTATTACGTGAAATTTAAAAACAATATATAAAATAACTTTGGATAATTTACATTTCCTAATTCGCAATTTTCCTAAAATATTCAACTCAAAATACGTTAAAATAAAAAAATATCGTAATACAGGAAATGTACGTACATGTGCGTATGTTTTTATTATATTAAATTAAAATACTTCATGCATATAATATTTCGTAGTATGTAGTGCATTTGTACAATAAATCGCGCTCAAAATATTGCTGGTAGATTTTAGTTTCAATTCAAAATAGTTAAAACATTTATTCAAAATATATAATATATCTCTAACTGTAGTAAAATTTGGTTTTATATTTTACTCAATATTATACTATAACAAGTTTGTTTTTTTAATTTGCTGACATATTAATATATTGTATTAGTTATGGATTGATTGAATAAAAAATAATCGCAGCTAATTTCAAGAGATTTTCCACTTAAGCTCGATATCTATTATATTATCCAGGTATTTAATTATTAAATATATATATTCGTACAAATAATAACTTTCTAATATAAATGATCGCACTTAATGTGCCCTTAACTTTACTCTCTGCAGTCATACTCCTTTCAATACCTTTTCCAGCCTTTACGTTTGTATCAAACATGCTTCTTAAATGCAGTGACTCGTCTAGTGTTGCAAAACATTACTCTAGTCTTACTCTTTTCCTTCTCGAATACCATTCATCTTATATCTTATTCGCTAGACTCCATTAATACTGCATTAAATCACAAATTTTCGCTCCTAAATTCATACATCTCAGTTCTATCACATAAACAAGTTCAATAACCGTGGAGACATTACGAAACCATACTTGACACCTTTTATTAATATCAAATTATGGTGTGAGTGATCCATTGATTCTTGTTTTTATGTAATATAAAGCGTTGAACGTTTTCTAATTAGTTGAGTGTATTGCCAAATTGCCGCCATAATCAGTATTTTAAAAATATATTTGTTTTTTATTAAAAAAATATACATGCAACTGAAAACACAAATAAATCCTACAATATTAGCAATCTTGGCTGGGAGAGTAATCTACCGGCAATATAAATATATCGGTAGCAAGTAGCTTTGTTTTTCAGTGACTTATTTAAATTGATTTAATTATAAAGGAGCTGTTTGAAGATTTAAACGTAATTTCATGATTTGATTGCACATTTTGATGTGAAGTTCGGCCTATTCAGAATGTTTGCCAGAATACTTATCGTGGTATGGAAACTAGGTAAAGTACTCTGCCTAGCTGTTGTCCTCAAAGCTTGTAAATATGGTAGCTATGGAAGCAAAAATAATGACAAAATAATAACTATGAATGGTTGAAATAAAACTGTTTGCAATTATAATATATATCATGTTGATAGCGATAATTACCTTTGGTCAAACATTGCTGATGCACAATTATATGTTCGTTGTAGGAATCATAAGAATTGTTACATTAGTTGAATAAAAATACTATATCGTTGTACCATTATATCATACTCCGGAACAGAGATATTAAATTATTTTTAGGGGCCAATAACTAAAGAATACACTATTTATTTACAAATAAATAACCTATGTTCATTATGTACACCGATTTGTATTAGTTGCCATATCAGCAATCTACTTTTTTTATTTGAAAAAAAAACAAGAAAAACTGAAAGGCGTTTAAAGAACAACATATTTATTAAGGCACTTATAATATAATGATTATCGATCACTATAATCTAGTTTAAAACACAACATAAATGCAAGACTTTCTTTCAAAAATAAGCGGCTATTTCAATTTCAGGGTAGCCAAAAGTGCTATTTTAATACAAATTTAATGCATCAATTAGAATGATATACATACACATAAAGTCAATTGATTGCAAACATATTTTAGCTGCCACCGGGATTTGAACCAGGATCTCTTCCTATCCGGAGAAGTGTGATAACCAATTACACAACGCCAGCTTCGTGAATAGTAGACAAATTTTCCAACTTATTTCAAATTGATTCATGATAAATAGAACGTAAGATGTATAATTGTGTAATTGGTTATCGCACTTCTCCGGATAGGAAAAGATCCTGGTTCATATCCCGGTGGCAGCTAAAATATTTTTTCAATAAATTGTGTTTATCCATATGCATATATTTATAATTGATGCATTTAATTCGTACTAAAATGTCACAGAACTGTGTTCTGAAAAAATACAGCTTCACAAATAAAGTGTTATTGGTTGAATAAATAGCGGCGGGCAAAAGTAACTGACTTTCCAGCTAAAACAGATTTTGAATAATCAATTTATATTAAAAGAGCTAAGTTTAAATATTAATAAATGAACGCAATGTGTAAAAGCTATGTTAGAAGTAAACAACATTAAAAGATAGGAAAAAGATAAAATAGAGATTGCTTACTTTGCAACTAGTCCTTTCAATTATTTTATGTGAAAACATATTTGACTTTGAGAATAGGAATAAAGATAATTAAAAAAACCTTTAAAATTTGTAAGTTTTTTTAATATAGGTACATGTAATATATACATGGGTATTATTGACATTTCTTGAAATGTTTACAAAATTGACTTGTGTTTTCCCGAGAAACAGTCAACAATTACAAATATTTTGGAGAATACTAATTAAATGAGTGCATACATTATATTTAATTAAAAATCTTAAAATTTCCATCTTGAAAATTTACTGACAATACTTTTTTACGAATAGAATATTTTGACAAAAGAAAGAGTGTGCGTGGAACGTCCTTGTAGTGCTTTTTGTAATGCTTTTTTATTTACAGTTTCAAATAAACGTCTTAGATGCATGTATCAAATAACCTCTACATATAATATATTTTTCTAGTTCGCCCCGTTCCACTTCGCATACGAATCATTGTATTTTGTTTTGGTCTCTTGCCTGAATTTTATTTATAATTTAGATTATAATCTTTGATGATGTTTTGAGGAAATTAAAATTATATACATTTTGTAATTTTTTTTCTATTCATTGCATATTATTCTAAAAAATGTTGTTATTTTAACATATACAACGTTAAATGCGTTCTTGCTGAGGTTCAAAAACATATTACGAAACTTTATTTGATGTGTTAATTATCAGTCTGATATGTTGGACCCACGGATTGAGAATCACTGATTTAGGAACAAGGACAGCGATTAAAAGGCACTTATATTAAAAAATACGAAAACATAAAATACTGTGCTTAATAATATTATTTAAATATTTTCTTCAAAATGTATTTAATATACTTGACGCAGTCGAAAATCAATGCGATTTGTGACTAAACGTGTGAAAAAATATTTACAAATAAGTAAATATGTCGGAGTTCAGAATCTTAGGTTTTGGAATTATAGCATTATGTTTTATAAGTATGGTTAAATCCAACGGTGTAGAAATAATGATAAAACGTATAGACCCTAAAGAAAAAATAAACGCAGCGACGTGTGTTCAGAAGATAATACAGAAATACGCAGCCCGCAAGGTAGAGCAAGAATTCAGAGGAAATGTGGTTCAGATTAAAACTGGCTCTGCTATGACAACTCGGCAGCACCTCTTAAAGAAAATACACACCGACAGAAAAATATCTGTTATCATTAAAAACTCAATGAAAAAAAGAAACCGCACTGGAAATTTATATGAACTGTCGGATACGTACATTCTTCTTATGGACCATGCATTGGATATAAATACTGAAATGTCAACCCTCGCCGTTCACCTTAACTGGAATCCCCAAGCCAAGTTCTTTATAGTCATAGATCAGGTAGATCTTCTAGCATCTGACATCGTGAGGATATTCAACATATTAAGAATGTACAGAGTATTCGATTCGTTTATAATAACCGCAAGCAGTGACGCCAGTAAAGTGGAATCCTTCACGTGGTTTCCGTACCGAGGAAATTACTGCGGAAACACTTGCGAAGAGGCTGTCCGATTAGACTTGTGTACTGACGGTATGATGAAGCAACTAAATCCTCTTCAAAAAAAAATTCCCTCAGACTTGCATAAATGTTCAGTCAACCTGATGGCCATAATCTGCGAACCGTATGTTATGCCAGCAATTATAGAAAATAACGATTCCAATGAAATCAATAAAGGCATTGAAATTACTCTCTTAGAAGTAATTACGAAACGTTTAAATATGACACTTGAAATCAGACCAATATTTTCATACGACGACGGAACTACAGATTACGACTACATCGCCTTATTAGAAAACGAAGAAACGGATATCGTCATTGGCAGTTTATTTCCGAAACTCTGGTCCAGATCATATGATACGATGCAGTACTATTTGCAAGATCATCTAGCTTGGTGTGTTCCATTAGCTTCTTCGGAGTCCTTATTAGAAAATTTAAAGGACACGTTCTCAACGCAAACGTGGGCACTCATTATTGGTTCAGCTTTCGTTGTCAGTCTGATTACTCAATATCTTATAGTTCAAGATGACGACACTAAATCTTTTTGGCCGTTCGCAACATTTTTTATTGTTTGCTCGATGCTGTTGGGCAACATCAGCAGAGTAACGTCTAAGCGCACAATGTTTAAATTGTTGTTTTCGGGGTGGCTGGTATTGTGCGTGATTACGAACGTTATTATTCAGTGTTCACTCAGCAGTTCCCTTATTCATCCGAAAAAAAAGTGGCAAATTAACTCTGAAAATGAAATATTTTCATCTAATTTGGATTTCGGTGGACATTCAATTCACATAAACAACATTGCCAGATCGGAAGAAAACACAGATTTCTTCAATAAGTATGTCAACTGTTTTCCCGTGCATTCTTGCGTCAAGAGAGTTGTCGAGGGTGGGTTCGCTATCATCGCTCCACAAAGCTTTATGAACTACCACCAAGAAATTTTGATGAATAACTCTCTTGTTCCAGTAATGCATTGCATGAAAAAGGACTACTTTGAAACATATTCGCCTATGATAATGACGTGGAAAAATTATCCGCTTCGTAGAAAAATGCAAAACATTATAAGCAGAGTCTTTGAAAGTGGCCTGTTATTTAAGTGGTATTCAAATATTATCTCTTACAAGCCGAAGTTATCCAATAATGCCCTTCAAAAATCCCTCACCGAAGGTTTACACTTTGAAGAAGCGTGGAATGTAATTGTAATTTATTTATTCGCCATTGCGTCGAGCATCTTCGTTTTTATATCTGAAGTATTTTTTTCTAAATGTATGAAAATCAAAGTCACTGTTACAAAATAAGAATCCTGGAATCAAATTTAATATTTTCAGTTTGGCCACGTGCTGTAAAAGTTAAGGATTTTTTATCGAAACTATTTACGTCTGTTATCATGTTTATCGGAAAATTGTGAGATTTAACAAAGGAAACTATTCAGCTATTATATTTTCATACAAATTAAATGCATCAATAAGAAAGATATACATACAGATAAACTCAATTTATATATGTATATCTTTCTAATTGATGCGTTTAATTTGTATTAAAATATCACAGAACCATTCTCTAAAAAATTTTCAACTTAATGATAATGTGTTCTCTATAAAATATTATATTTTCGTTAATTTTTTTAATTAATCAAGGTTAAAAAATTAGTGTACTATTATATTTTAGTTGTTTTATAAAATAAATTAAGGTTACAAGTATTACATTGCTATTGCATTTATAAATAAACTTATATTCTAATAATGTTCATTTTTTGTCATTATTAACGAGTTACTTCTAGAGTTTTTATAAGGCTTAAACAAAGTAAAGTAAATTGATTAAGAAAAATGAACGTGTTATTTATTTATATGTACAAACAATACTAAGTACCATTAAAAAAAAGAAAAAAACTAATATCCTTGAATATTTAAAGCAAAACACAAATAAATATGTATAAAGAAACACAATGAAAGAAAGAGAAAAAAAAATGTCTTAGTTTATTATGTCAATTGCTGCTGACCTACAATTTATAGTATTTAAGTAATGTTGTAGTTCTCATCAGCAATATCTACATACTTGTTATCCAAGTTATATATTCTATGCATTGGAGAATTCAACAGAGCAACCGTGCCAGCATTGTTTCAAAAGTACGGTAATGTAATTCTAATATTTCTGGCAGATACATGAAAGCTGATTAGCCACGATAAATCAGGGCTTTCAATTTATTATTTATTGAAACTGAAACAAATACAGACCATTTATGTATTTGTATAAATATAAACAGGTATATTAGAAATTAGCCTTGCTATTAGTATCCAATATAAATTAATAGAACTATCGTTAATGGAACCTACAACATTATATCTACACTAACAGATAAGTAATCGGCTCAATTGCTTACGCTATTGCATGATAAAAGAGAAAACATTTAAAATCTCACGTCGCATATTTTTGAAAGAACTGAGATCATGTTTACATAAATGATTATTAAATAAATGTAAATATTACAAACCGTTAACGTTGCACCATTCTTTGACAGTGCGACCATAGAAAATTTTTGTACGATTTCTTTCACGGCTTATATGATATGACGTGAGATGACCATAGATAAGATTTCTCAATGTTTTTATTTACAATGTACACTTCATTTCAAATTGAATATATATTTAACAGTGGTGTGCAGTAGGTATAGATTTAGGTTATGCTTTTACCAATGATATTATACAATCATGTGAAATATAATATATGTTGTACATAGGATTATGAACTTTCGTTTAACCAACGTCTTCAGACAAAATAAATCCGTCGTTTATACGAGCCCACCATGTATATATTTGTAATTTTAGAGTAATATTAATCAGAGGAAACGACTCCATACAAAGCGGATCAACCGACAGAAATTTTCAGTTCAGTAAATAACCAATTATATGACTGATTATTACATTATTTATATATATGTAGGTATATTGGCGCACTTAAGGTGGTAGCGATCTGAGAGGGTGACACATTACCGTATCCAGTGAAGTATTTCCAGTTTCTAGTGAATCGATATTTAAAAATAAGCCTCCTTTAATTTTTTTTTGTCAAGCTGAATGCGAATATTTAAAAAAATACGCAATGCTGCTAAGTTATTACAAATCAATTGTATCATATACATAGTACTCGTATATAACAAAAATTTCTAGTTTAGAATTTTAATAAAAATATTAATATACAATACTATTCATTGTATATCATTTTTAACAGGCATCTAGTCTAATAGTTATTGCTTATTATACTGCATCTGATTAAGTTGCGTATAATATAGTTAACAATAATAAAAGTATGTTATAAATATGTTAGAAATCAATAGCTTTGTGAAAGAATGCGATTACTTATTTTAGTGTTTTTAGTTTTACTAGCATATTCAACTGAAAAAAAACATGATTACAAGTCCACGAATTCATGGTTATGTATAAACATCCCGTGTGTGTTATGTATACAGTTTATTGTGAAGGAAAGAAATAATGAAAATTGATTACATTCATTATTGATATGTCATTTCTCAAGAAACGGTTACATAGAATTGCAATTTGTGTAGGTAAGTACATACATGCATATTATTATTAATATTTTTTGGTAGGTAGATAGGAGTAGATAGGTAGTGAAAGGACATATTTTAAATTTCGAACTTGTGAATTTATAATAAGTATCACAATGTAGGTTTGAACTTTATGGATACTGAATAATATATGTATTTACCATGGTAAAGCCACATGATTTTAATAAAAATACGCATTAAAAAATAAATTTGTATAAATTAAATTTGTGGAGGGAGGCGCGACCTAAGATGTTTAGACATCAGTAACTGAGACAAGTGTTGCCTAACTTTCGTTATATTATATTGTTATAATAGAAAAATAATTTGACGTTTAATTCGTTCTAAAATGTCAAATAATCACAAAAAAGTATTATTACGCGTCGGCGTTTTACAACATTATATTGGCTAGACTTTTTTAAAAATTAGATTTAGTACAAGGTTCAATGTTAATTTAATTGTGGAAAAATAACATAATTTTTACATGAAAAACAACACTTCCTTCTAATACAAAATGTATTTTCGTAAAAATAAATTAAAAACTTTAACATTAAATAAAATATTCAGGAAAACATTTCTACGGGGAATAATTCACTTTGTTTGTTGTTTAACTAACTATATATCGCTTTAATACAAAAGCAGAATTATTTTTTAAATTAGGTACCCTTCTATCCGATTTAAAAAAAAAAAATTTTTAGTGTTTGTGGGTCATTTGTCGCCTCTT
This sequence comes from Eubasilissa splendida, assembly GCA_031772225.1. Taxonomy (NCBI): domain Eukaryota; kingdom Metazoa; phylum Arthropoda; class Insecta; order Trichoptera; family Phryganeidae; genus Eubasilissa; species Eubasilissa splendida. Next base: position 28,172,872 of record CM062861.1, on the reverse strand, counting down.
TTTTTTTAAAAATATAAACAATGATTAGTTTAAGTTTTGTGTTCCAGGATCTTTTGGAAATGTAACAATAGAAACTGTAAGCAGAACATTGGTCTTCATAAGAAGAATTGGCTCTCAAAAACAAAAAAAAATAAACAAAAAAAGTGCTTTTTTTTCTTTTTGGAAATATATTTTGTGTTTGTGTTTTTTTTTCGACGCCTAATTTTCTTTAACACCTCTTAATGATTGCAACCAGCTCCCCAATAATGGAAGTGGTGAAAGGCAAAGGTATTATTCTCTAGCACTGCTGCACATCCCTTCGGAGACGGTTTGACAGAGGCATATTCAAAGCCGTAGTCATAACCAAAGCCAACCCGCAGTGTTGTGACCGCGTTATTGTGGGTTCAGTCCAATAGATTTTGGGATTAGTCAGGAAATGATTTATAGACCGCAAATCTAGATTGTCCAGAAATATAATGCAAGTTTAAATGAACGCGATAAATATAATATATTTATTCAGGGTTATTCGACGAGGTTTTTTTCCACCATTGTTGTGATTGGTGTACGCAATGGTGTATTTTATGTTTTTAAATATTTAATACATTTTTTTTGTCACCAGATGTCATAAATTTCACACAATTTGTGTCGAGAGTTCTGAATAAAAATTATTTATTTATTTCCATAAACGTAAAAAATAATAATAATGTATTTAATTTAAATATAATGGTATAGTTTAAATATAACATTTTAATATAACGGTTTAACAAATATTTCTTCAATTCAGGTATGTTCCTGCAACGAAAAATGTCAACGAAATTTAACTTGTTACCAAGCCGATGCATCCGTATTATAGGCGAGTTTACAGCATAGTTATTTCGATGGGTACTTACCATTATATGAATCAATTAACAAAGCCAATTGGTCAACTCTGCATCCTAAATTATATTGTACCAAAAATCGCAAGTCACCCTCTACCCGTCGTATATTGGTGTACGTTTATATTAAAGTAATATCAACACATCTCCGAGAACCGATCGTGGGTAAGGCTTAGACTCAGATTCTTGGAGCGCGGGTTCAGATTTTACCGGTCGCTACTTTTATTTTCATTTTTCGTATTTACCTATTACGCAAACCGCTTTATTTAGCGGCAACCATAATTCCAGGCAGCGTCGGAGTTAGTTGTGTCTACATGTGGCGCTTTAAGTTGTACTATGGAAGACCACTTTCTTGATAAATGATAATTTTAACATTGTAAAATTGGTTTTACTGAAATATTAGCCGTGGCCGCGTTGCAGTCTCCATTGCGAAGCGACCACTACCTAACAAAATTGCGTTCAATTACTCTACCTCATTACATGGATGCCACACTAACGCAAAATATAAATTTAATTAAACTCTAGATTTTTTATGTATGTACTTACATTTTTTAATACATTGACTCACAAGCCATTCATATTAATTTTAAACTTACTAGTTAATAGACATCTTCATATTCTAGTCCGGCTTCTCTATCATCCCTGCATTGTTGATAGTTATTTTTACGTCTCAATGAGATTAATCAAATGTTCCATTCAAATTATAATAATGCGATTCAATTATAGAAGTAGGTTCATTTTGCAAAATATATTTTTACGTTGGTGTTCAGAATTTAGAGCTATTTATTAAAGAAAATGACTTGAATTCTTAGCTAAGCTTTTATTAAAAAACCAGCCACTGTTTAGAAAACCACAAAACAAAGGAAGAAGGAGACCCCTATAATCCTGAACCCAGTTTGCTCATGGAGCGGGAATGCACACTTAAATGTCGTATTTAAATTATTTTCAATGAAACAGATTTACATACATTTAATATAAATAAATTTACAAAATAACACCTTAAGATACAAATGTACAATGCTACAAATATTAATATGATTTATGATGATAATTTACAATAGGCAATGATAATTTTAAAGAAGTGTTTTAAACTCTGAATCTGTTAAAAAATTACATAGACATTATTTGATAATGTTAGTATTATGTTCTGTGAAAAATGTCTAATTAATTACCAATTTTTTTTTTAAAGTTAACAATCTAAAATAATCTAAATAATTACAATTCGTGCTTTAAATACTTTTAAACCAGTTGATAAAAGTCTCAATAATGAAAATATCCTAAATTCCGATCTACGAGCCCTCGAAACTCGATAGCAGAGATAGCTAAAGATCGATATACATCAGTTGGGTCAATATTCTACCCATATAAAATGCACAGATAACATTTAAGTGAATGTTTTATTTACCACCATTATCGCATTGCATACATAAACCTACATAATTATAAATATGTGTCTATTTATACATTTGGTTTTTATATTAGTAGGTACCGTGGGTTTTAATTTTATACATAAATAAATAATTGGTTATCTCTTCAACATACAAATATTCAATAAATGTTTTTGTTACAAAATTATTACAAAACAAAAATACATCGAAAGAATATTTGTGACATAAAATACTTGTTCATACATTGAACGGAAGGAAAATCCTTTTTTTATTTTTTTTGGCCATCAGAGCGCTCACAGTAAACTCCAAAAGAAAAATGCCTAAAGAGAAACTGCAACCGATGAAAAGGAATATAAATGCCCCCAGCATATGCTGCATACCGAGCGGAACCATGTCGCTCTTCTCAACTGTCACCGTCGGGTGCTTGTTCACTTCATTATTCCACTTCCAGATGAGTCCATTTTCTGTCACGCTCCTGATGATCTTATCAAACTTGGCCACCAACGGGTACCACTTTCTAAACAGAATAACCACTGCGTATTTGTAGATAATGTTTGTTTTGTCGAGGCAATACACCATCGACTGTCCTTTTCCTAAATTTGTATCTTGGTACATCGCTTGCCTTCTTGACCCTACGACAGCAAAATTTTCCTGCTCTCTGACGCGTTCTATACATTCCTTAAATCTGTCACATTTTTTATAACGCTCAAGCACGTACGTACTCAGTTCTTTGCTTGTTCTATTGCCCTCAAAATAGATCCGAGTACTGTCTTTTCCACCGACCTCGTATTTTTCGCTGATGATTTCTTCGGAATTTTTTAATTGATTTTTAACTTTTGGGTGAATTAAAAAACTCCTCAAGAAGCTTTGGTAGGATGTGTTTAAATTAATACAAAAAAGAAGCCAGCTAAAAAGGAGCAGTCTGAACGATGTTTTTTTAGGTTTAAATAATGCCCCCCATCCGAGTACCATGCCTACTGTCATCAAAATAGATTTTGTTGGCCATTTTGTGATCGTAGGGTTTTCCTTGTATTTAAACCAATGGAATAAAATTGACACGAGCAATATTGCTGCGAAAGTCGTGGTCCAGGTTGACATCGTAAATATGGTGATCAGGCTTGACCACGTCAGGGCCGCGCCCGGTTTACGAATACACCAGGTTATATCGTCTTGCATGTACGAGCACGAAGGATCAAATGAATATCTGATGATCTTGTTAACTTTGATATTACCGATGATCAAATCGACCTCATTATTTATGAGCTTCTCAAACGGTTCAGTCATATTTGTGAGAGAGTACACATTTCCGGCATCTTCTGATTTATTTGAAGACCTGATAACTAAAGACATATTTGTAATTTCGGAAATAATTTTCACGAGGTTGATTTCAATACCAAGATTAAAATTATATTCATCGTCGTAGATAGAATTGTTCACTTTCTTTTCCGGTGGCATTACGTATGGCTCGCTGACTAAGGTGTAAATCTTTATGGGACATTTTTTCATATCAGGAATCAACAGTAACTCAGTAAATCTACTTCTATGTTCAATTTTATTATTTTTACAAGTATCTAAAATTTGAACTTCTCGACACGGTCCTCCACAGTTAGTTTCACTATAGGGTCTCCAAGAATAAGCCGCGATTTGATTTTTTACTGAGAAGTCAATAAATACTATACATCTCAACAGTTGATTCTCTCTCAGTTGGTTAATTATCTTCATGACTAGAGTTTCGGCGTCAGATATCGCTTCGTACTTGATATAAACAGCAGCTTTCGCGTGAGGATTCCACGTCGGCAGTTGCTTCAGCTGCTTGATGTTCGGTTGCAGCTCCGCCTCGTTCTCTAGGATCATCAGATAATTTTGAGCCTTTTCGGGAAAATGTGAAGCATTCTTATGAAAATATTGCGCGTCTTTTACCATTACTGAATACTTTTTACGATTGTGAATAGTTTCGAATAATATCTGTTGTATCGCAGACGCTTTGGAATTAATGTTTATTATCACAATACTTCCTTTGAGAGCCTTCTTTTCCACCAAGTACTTGGTCGAGAGCTTGAGAACGCAGTTGGCTGTATTTATATTAGTCTGGTTGCTGTATAAACGCGCCAAGAGTATAGACGTGCCGCCGTTCTCTTCTCTCGCGATGACAACTAAAATAATTTGTAACACGATAGTCTGAAAAAGATTCATATTTCACAAGCGCAGAGTTGTCGTATCTCTGTATCGATTCAATATTGTTTCATTGAATACTTATTGACATATGACGCTCCATGCCGGAGAACAATAGGCGTCCTCGCGTGCAGCGGAGAACAATCAACTCCAGGGAAAACAGCATCCAGCTCGAACTGTCCGATGTTGATTGACGAATGTGACCACAAATGCGACAGCCGAATCCGTCGCATCGAAACCGTTGTTGAATTTGTTCCTTGTGACAACTGAACTGGGCTAATCAGCCGGCAGAGAGATTTGAGTGATACGGCGAAACCAAGTTCTGGATGGTCCCCGGAGAAAATTGGATTTATTGTTCCCCGCGTTGTCGATGGACTGATGCCCAGGTGAATATGACACATTCCACGGACGGAATATTCGAGCGATCGTTGCGGGAGGAAAGGGGTGGTTGTTCGTATCCGCTTGCATTATTTATAGCTTAGCACATAATGTTCGTGATTTGGTCGTAACGGCTCGTGGAATTATATTTAATATAACATAGTTTTTTGAAATAAAAACGTATGTGTACCTTAATGCTACAATTTACACATTAGGCTAAATTGTACAACAATATGATAAGATATATTATATTAAATATTGGGATTAAACATTGGGTTTTTATTTAATGATATAGAGTGGTCTCGAAGTAACCACAGTAAAATAAATTAGACTTATTTTTCTTATTGATTGAACGATTTTTTGTTTTGATTTATTATTTCGAGGTGCATATTTTAATCTGCACTGTCAATACGACTTCTTATTATATTATATATAGGTTAGAAATAAATATTTTAATTTCAAGACTCTTGTTAACACAATATATGGTTTTATTCCTTCCAAATCTTGATAAGATATTGGCACTTTAGTCGATCCCTACGCATATGATAAGAAACTTGAATCTCTCTCTACCACTAACTCATTTTACCTGAGTTTTTTTCAGTCAAGGGAGTCTCTTTCTCCCTTCTAAATCCTTTACAATCAAGAGAGTTAATGATTGATCTTCTTTTATACTCAAGTATCACGAGTACCTGGTCCATAGAACAGTTTTTACATTTAGCATCGAGCACTTAAGTCAGGGTATATGGGTTCCGCTAAACAGACTTGACTCTTCATGCATTGACAATATGTGGTAAGTGATGCTGTCATGTCACGTGTCACAAAGTTCGTGTGATCTGGCTTAGCTAGGCCGAAGTGTTGTTTATCGGCACATTAGTGAATCTGGGATGAAATGAGATAAATCATATAATTAATTTGATTCTATCCTGACGATGAAGGGGTGTTTAAATAGTCTGATTACTTAAACTTAAACACTGAACACACTACTATCGAAAATATTACAACATATATTTTTTCTTGAACATATTGAATGTTCTTTATCACACACACATAAGTTATTTTTGCAACTTGTTTGTGTTATTTATAAATACATTTTTGCGATCATGTTCACATTCAGTAATGGATGTTTAAAGGTCGGTTCCATAACTGCGACTGATTGGATGGACTCTAGCACTGCACCGCTAATGAGATCGACGGCGTGATTAAAGGGAAAGCCGGTAATTATTTCCGCTATCGGTATAAGTAAGCACAGTGCATAAAATATAATTGGCCATATAACAATACACATATTCATGTGAAAATATATGTAATTTTTTTTTTCTTAAATTGTTAATTTTTATATGTAAAAAAATGTAGGGAAAGTCAGATAAGGTATGAGTAAACCATCTAAAACCGAAAAATGAAATACAATCTTCTATCGGAAGTGTAATTACGTCTTTCATTGATCGCGCTACGCAGTATACGTGTACAGCGCCATACGGCAGTATGCGTTTACCATCTGCGATGATCGCACGGTCGTTCGACGGAGTGAATACGAGTATAACGGCTAATCGTTTCATCGTCAATAACTTTAATAATCGTTTGGGGTTCAATTTGGATAAAATAAACTGTATTCAATTCTACTGACTAAACTAATGAGATACAAAATAAAGTCTACGGGAAACGAACAAAAAAAACATGCACATGTTTTTATTTATTTCTTTCCTCTTTTTTGTAAGTAGTCAAAAATCGCATCTTCATTTCCCATATGTTACGTACGCCCCTCAAACGACAATACCATCAACAGAGTTCACCATCGACTGGAATCCCACTTTCATATTCGTAGACGACATCAACCTATGTGTCTCTCGCACCGCAGACCAACCAACGCACACCAGCGAAGTATTTTACTTCAATCTATCACGAAACCGTGATCTCTCAAGACATTTTTAGCTAAACTTTAATCCAAAACTTATATAAAATATTCACTTGTCAGGCATCTGCCGTTTAATTTTATTTTAATTGTATCCTATCTATAAAGTTTATATATGTATCTGTACGTTGTTAACACAACTAATAAATATTAGCAAAGACACAAACCGCTTTATTTATTTTCTGACGGCGAGACTACATACGTAACAAGGTACGAAACAATATTATTTAAAGATATGATTCCAAATTTATAAAATATTGCGATCAAAGTGTAAGGGCACTGGTTCTCGTCGGTTACTATGTTAAATATTCTGTTATTCTAATTTATTATAATTTTCGAGAAACCTGCAATTTGACAATTAGTAATTTTGAAAATTGATACACGAGTCTTATTAGTTTACCAAAAATAAAATAAATAAATAACAAAATCATTAAAATGAATGTTTCATGTATACATAAATTATATAGCTGCCCGACAGATAGTGTTTGTATTGATAGTTTTTGGCAAGTCTGCCTTTCTAGACATTCGTGTCTCCACGAGGAAATCATAATTTATTTATGTATATATATATACTTAATATAATGCATACTAAGCTCATGCGACCATGGTCAACTTCTGAGGTCATAATGCAATATTAAGTAACTGACCATTTATCAATCACATTTTATCGCCAAAGCATTTGGAACATCTTTCATTCGGAACTGCTTTTAGCGGTTGATTTAAACCGTGTTTTGATTTATGGACTGAAATAATTTAAACACGTGTTTAATTTTAAATTATTACTGGCTTTGAAATTTTTACATAAAAGAATAATCGCATCAATCTACATAAAAATAGAAGGCTAATATGTCAATAGGCAAGTTCCAGAGGTAGCCCAATTTCTTCTAAAGAAGAATTTATCCGTTATACATTTTTAATGAAATTCTTCGGTTAAATAATTATGTATTGAATATATTATACAGGTAATTTTGCGAATTCTTAAATCCACAAATATTTGAATTAATTTTAATGCTTAATTAATGTGAAATTGTGATTGATTTCTAAATAATATATATGAATTTAGGAGAACAGACTAGTGTTGTGAAATTGCATTTTCAAAACATAGTTATTATTATTAAGAACACATTCTTATTGTGAAGTTGTAATTATTCAGAACATAGGTCTGTAATGTTTTGAATACTAATTTAATGTATTAATTATAAATATATACTTTAAATTAGTATTTAAAATAGTTATTATTCCCTGATGAAGACCACTATTGAATATTATTTTGACTGATAGTGATCAAATAATATTTTCGATTTACGTATAACATTTTAACAATGAAATACAGTTCCGACAGTAGGCAGAAAAGCTTGTAAGCCACACTTATCTCTTTCATGCTTTCATAGTACGAAGTGTATTGTCGCCGATTGTTCGACTTCTTAAGGGACATATTCCAAAAAGTGAAGCTACCTTTCTGCATCATCCTATATTTCTGTTACATCCAACAATTGGACCATATATATATTATTATATTACTTCATAAACGTTGCATGTGCGTGTGGTGTACATATGTGTAAATATAAATATATTATTTAATCGACACCTCTCACATAACCGGCTGTGGCTGATTGGGTTAGTGCGTCCGGTCTTCCTTCTGAAAGCGCAGGTTCGAATTCTCTTCTAGCCAGTTTTTTCACCCAGCCAAGTCAAGCCAAGACACAAGACACACATCCTTTTGGTAATCCGTAACTTCTAGACGATAGAGACATTTGTGCGCCTCGCGGTCTACAGTACAGTACCCAAATTTTAAAAAGCCATCAACCCCTAAAGTATTGTGTACCCTGTATATTTGAATTATTATTAAACAACCTTTCTTTGATTATTTTACTTGAATCTCATGAAATGCCCTATACATCGAGAGGTTTATTAAATTACAAACAAATACTGTCTTTTGTTCGCATTTCTAATATGATATTCCCAATGTCATAAGGGCAATTTCAGAAAATGCTTTTGTTAGATCGTTCGTAGAACGTGTAGTACATAATACATTAATCCCTCAATACGCTGAATTACCAACTCAAGGTTTTGAAAATAAGCTCGTGATAACAGTACCCAGAGTCGAAAGAGATAACAAAATCACATATCTTTGCGGTATAACAACAAATTTTATTTCAAATTAAATGATCGCGTATGACAGATTTCCACATCAAGCCAGCCGTGAAACATATTCTATGATTTCAAATGATACTTTTTAATTTTTAATTTAATTTTTATATTAGAAAATATAAAACATTTTTAGAATAATCGGTAGGATATACTTCTTTTAACATTTATTTCTTCTCTATGAGAGTAAGACTCGTGTATAGAGAATAAGTGTATGCTAGAATTTATGTGATAGTTGTATGTCGTTATGCATATGTTTGTATTTTAGAATATCCGTATATCTGTTTATATACGTATTTGCACGCGATGCCTGGTGAGATGAAAGGTTCTAAGGGCACAGTAAAGAGCTGACTGATATAATGTATTAAATTATTAAGTACACGGAGTACATTTTCACAGCAGCCATCAGAACAAATAAATCTTTTCAAGGATCTGAGAAATACGGAGTTGAAATATAGAGGATCGCAAACAGGTTCTGACCATTTGCACACATTTTTTAGCTTTCGTTTATAAAGTTAATTTTATTATTCATGCAATACCGAGTCTTATACACGTCTTATTTTAGTAGAAATTTAATAAAGGACGTTCGATCCCACTTATGATATATCACACGAATACATTTATTAATATATTGTATTAATATATCGAATAATATGTTTATGGTTTGTGTTAAAGAAGTTCAATGTTTCAAAAATACTATGTTTTTAATAATTTATCATACCAATGTAATAGATAATATTTATAAATAGCAATTAGAGATATTTATAATTATTTTACACAATGAAAATGTAAGAACGTAAAGTTGTACCATGTAATGCTACGATGTTCAGTGGCGTAACTATAAAAATTAGGTCCCAATTCAAAATGGAAAAAAGGTTCCCCTATATAAATATGTATTGTACATAAATACTATAAATATTAAGTACTACGTGATAATAATAGAATAGTGAAATTGGACTCTTGTCTCCTTTAATCTTCACCCTCTCTTGTCGTGTGTTTAGGAATCTATGAACACTTGCAATTTTAATTATTTATGAAAAAAATATTGCTTCGCTTTATGCCGAATTTCGGTTTGCGGTGATGATCTGATTTCTAACCCGACACTGGGGTATTAACTGCTTACCGCTTATTATTTATTGTATACATCGATAATGTTTTGACGTATGAGAAATGATTTTTAAAATTTTTATAGTTATATTTATTGCTGTGATGTATTAAAAAGTATTAGTCCATATCAGCACTGGGAAAAAAATCTATATTAAAAAAAGGTAGGGCGCGGACAGACTTTTGGGCCCCTAACTAACATGGGCCCCAATGCATCGCATTAGCTGGATTGGCGTAGTTACGCTACTGACAATGTCTTAATATGTAGACAAAAATAAAGGTAAAAAAAAAAAACAGGAATACGTACCAAGTGGGTATGCAAGTGTCTAATATTTGTATGTGTCGATGATGACGGCAAAGTGTCAAAGAGTACATAACGTATCAAACTCCCAAATTCCTCAAATTCATATTTAAATTACGTATAATTGAGTTAACACACATTAGTAATTAAATTTGTGTTTGGTACTATAATATTATAACTATTTCGAACATTATGACTATAAATGTTCTTAAATCCATTAAATAATTTACATATTAAAATGTACTTTTTTTTGGATTCGATTTATATTATGCGACTTTTAAAATATTTAATAATAAAGAGTTCATTAATTTTGTTATTAACCATTGAGAAAATTATATACAGCGATCGGTTTCGGAAATACATATTTCTTCGTTAGGGTAATAAAAAAAAAAGTCAAATTGTTCTTCTGTTTTTAAAATCTTATTCTTTTAATTTTAAATGTTGAAACTTTTAAGTAATATTTTTTTTTTTGCATCGGACTAAAATTATTACATACTTTTAAAATCAGCAATGTTATCCTTGTGGTTAAGATTCATATTTTTATTTATTATCTTTGTTTTATTAACCACTAAAATGAGTTTAAATACATCTACCGGTTTCGAAAAATACCATTTTCTTCTTCAGGATGTCATAACTAACTAAAACATATATTGTTTCTTTGACAAATCTATTTTTAAAAAATCTATTTATCTTTAGTATCTAACTCAAATCATTACTTAATACAAATTTACTCGAATAATTTTTAGGAAAAAATTTTCTAATCAAATATCTAAACACCTATCACGAAACATTAGACCGGCATTTTATACAAATAATAGTATAGGAAATTTACTCATAAATTCTAAAGACAAAGATGATAAATTTAACAATTCTGGTGTCTATAAACTTAGTTGCAAGGATTGTGCTGCATTTTATATTGGTAAAACGGGTAGAAATTTTAATATAAGAGTAAGGGAGCATTTGAGATGTTTGAACAATAGTGGGTTTTCAGAATTTGCTAATCATTTGATAGAAAATGGTCATGATTTTGATAAAAAATTGGGATTGTCAATTTTGCATATAAACTGTGTTGGTCACAAATTAAATAATTTGGAATCGTTGGAGATAAATAAAGCGTGTAAAACTAATCAAAAAATTATAAACAACCAACTAAATTTAACTACGAGTCCCATTCTAAAATTTTTTCCTAAAAATTATTCGAGTAAATTTGTATTAAGTAATGATTTGAGTTAGGTACTAAAGATAAATAGATTTTTTAAAAATAGATTCTGTCAAAGAAACAATAAATGTTTTAGTTGTCAAAGAAACAATATATGTTTTAGTTAGTTATGACATCCTGAAGAAGAAAATGGTATTTTTCGAAACAGGTAGATGTATTTAAACTCATTTTAGTGGTTAATAAAACAAAGATAATAAATAAAAATTATTACGGTAATGAAAGGTGTGGTAATTGACTTAATGATCTGAAAATATTTATTATTAAAAATGATTTACCACGTCTTTGCTTTAAATGTTTTATTCTGCGTATAAAATATTTTTTAGACAAGACATTTGGGAGGTATTTTATTGAAATAAAGAATTATAAATAAAAAATTCTATCACAAATTAGATTTTAACAAAATTAATATCACGTCATTTCCACGATGAGGTAGAGAGGGAGGATAGAGCGCCACACTCTTTTGTCCTGACACAATTCTCGCCTCATCCACATTGAGGCTTATAACAGGACCGTCTTCCAGTGTTTGGTTTACTTGGTCATGCCACGGACGTCTTATATTTATATATTATTTGTATATTATCAAATAAACATAAAAATTTAGAATAAGCAAGCCGGTTCGTGTTTTAGATCATATGTACACTACAGCACAATCATTACATAATCCATTAAAATCTCTAATAGTTAAATTTTTCGTTACCCAAGATATATACGAATATGTACATACAGTTCGTTATATATATTATTTTTAATGTTTTTTATTGACTAGCCCCTTTGTTCGAAAAAATGTTTTCAACCCCTGTCAGAGACAAAGATCACTCACTGACTTACGCAATAAAGACAATATCGATTGCCAACTGTGGCTTTGATCGGAGGCACATTTGACAAAGCATAAGATCAATTTAAGTGGTTGGACAATTTTATCATATATGGTCTGGCCGTGTTACGTCTTTAGACGAAAATCTCTGATATTAATAATTTATAAAATAATGTCGCACCGTAAATCATTTATGTTTTATTCATAGAAAGATATCTATTTATTCATTTGTAATATATACACGTGCTTAGATATGTATTTTAACAAAAGTATTGAAAAATTAGATCAATGAATTTGATCTGATGACTGTTTAACAGGGGAAAAAATTATTATAAATTTAAAAATAAATAAATTTAGTGTAAACCACGTTGATTAATTTGACGTTAAATGATAGACCTTTACTGTATTACAAGTATTAGGGATAAGTGGAGAGTTATGCTGCATGTTTTTATTAGTATTATAGTTGGCTTCAAAAGCACTATCACTAATCTTTGATTGACAGTGCTGTGTCTCTGGCATCGTGACTGGTCCGATGTATTGTTCTTCTTCTCTCTGGGTAGATTTCCGACCGATCGAACTGCTCACTTCCGACGCTCGGATTATTGACGGACGATGTACTAATCGCAATTGCGCTCCGCTGGTCGTTTGACCGCGATTCTTCAACTTCCTAAAAGCGGCAATATTCACAACATAAAATGACCAATACCGACCGATAAGAAATCCCAGGGGTGCCAGTCGAAGGAACAGAAGGTGCGTAAGTAATGGCCGACCCCATATTTTGACGCGTTCTAAGTTGTGGCCTTCCAACACCGATTTTTTTGTCTAAAAGAAACTAGGCGATCCCTCATAGACCCTGTGGAGTATTTTGGAGTTGCCTGACAACCTGACTTGCCCATCGAAGCCTTCTCAACTTCAATATATTGCTAAAGTGTTTGGTGATTGGAAGGCCTTACCAAGCTTAGCGTTAGTACTGATGCGCCATCGGTACCCTTAACTTAATAATGAGTGTATTCGAAATGAATGTCGTTTTTAATACATTAATTTTTGATATTCAGGTGAGCTTAGATCGTTAATACCTGACAACGTATTTTGTTAAATTTGTTTTAAAAAAAATTTATCAATTTGAACAATTCTTACGAAATTGTACGTCATATGAATTTCTTAAAAAAATCGGCAAACACAGCCACTAAAGACATTTGTGAAGTGGTAGGTAATACATTAGACATCCGTAAACGTCAAAGATGGTTAAAAAAAATTCGAACGAAAGTTGTGACATCAAGAATAGTCCTGGATGTGGAAGATAAACAAAAGTATACGATGATGTCCTGGCTGCTGAAATGGAAGCAAATCCTACCAGAATGATTTATCAGCTAGCCGAAACACTAAACTACTCCTATACAATAGTGCAATGACATAGTAAGAAGATTGGGAAGGGCTGGAGACAAGGTGTATGGGTTTCACACGAATTGAGCGAAGAAAACAAATCGCCACGTGGTGAAATTGACTCTAAATAAAATCAAGGAACTTGGCTGGAAGGTTTTATCTCATCCACTTTATTTTCTATACCTTACTCTTTCCGACTACCATCTATTTCGATCGATGCAACACTTTGTAGGTGGAAAAAAATTCAAAATGCAGACGATGTGAAAAATGACTACCTGAATATTTTGAATCAAAGCCTACATTTTATAATAGAGGTGGGAAAATCTTATATCTTTACATGAAAATTATATTTTGGATTTTAAAAATAAAAATTAACATTTCAAAATATTTTTTTCTTGTTTTATTAAAAAACAACATTCATTTCAGATACACCTAATATTTATATGTATAAAATGGTATAGTGTATGGGACTGGTGTCTCGTCTTTGTTAACCTAGGCCGACGTTTTGGTACGGGAACACGTGCCATTGCAAAGGCTTTGCCACAAAAGTTACGGTACAACCGTACTTTTTCGCGGTATATACAAATCAACTATGGAAGATTTATATCTCTCGCGAACAATACTATACCTACATATTATGCACATTAGATACAATTAATAAATTTATTCATGCATTATAATTTACATTTATTGTGCCAAAATTGTCTACAAAAGATATAAGATGCAAGATATTATAAAAGTCCATCGCACTTTCATAAAAGATAAAATATAACAAAACATTGTTACGAAAAGCCAGCAAGCTGCAATAAAGTACAGTTGAATAAGAGATAAACCTGCGGAGAATGTGAGCGTGACTAGCAATCTTTGTCACCAAGCATGCAAATGTTTTAGCCCGAACACTGCACACTGCTCGACAGTGCACGAGCGCCGCTCAGCTACAAAATCAGAGTGGACTTCACAATAACACACTTCGAATCACAGTGGTGATACGTGATTGCATTTAAAAAAAAATAAAAAATTATGTACATTTTACACTCAATTATTTTTTAAGCGCGTGGCCACACAAAACTTTCCATCCGCCGAATATCGGATAATGTTCTCGTTAACATGCATTCAATATTTCTGGTAATTTAGAATGCTTTTTATTATATTATAAAGGAATAAACAATCTAAGAAGAGGGAAAGTATTCACCACTTTTTGTAACGTAAATGCTACCTTCCATTTTTACTTTTTAATATTTTGTTGGTTTCATCATTGAAAGATGGTGATTATATAATCGTATAACATATTTTTAACAACTGACCATTATTTCGCGATTGCAAAATAAAAGTGATCTAAGATAAATAGAAATGATGAAAAGTAGGTTAAATTTTATTTTTACGTGAAATTTAATATAATTTGGTTGATCTGAAAATAGTTATAAATATGTTATAAAAATAGAACTTCAAAAGATACGTGCAAAGATATATAAATGAAATTACAGGTAGGCATAATGCGATATTTGGACTACAATGTGACTGGTATGATGTTAGTTTGATATTAATATGGATAGGTGGGGATGAAACGAACTTGTGTTGAATAATTCCAAAAAAAAATTTGGTAATGCAAGTAGGTATTGGAAAACAAAATTCTCTGCAGTTAAGGTCAATGCCTAACCGATCGTGTATTCGCAAGAACTCACTTTTCACACTTCAACTAACACAAAACAAACACAGATCATCACCGTCGACGCCCTGAACGCACCTTGCATATACCAGTGCATAAAACAGAGCTCATGACAGCCATAAACAATCCTGGTACCGATACCAGGCAAGAATAACAGAAATACCATAAGAGGGACGGCGACACCTCCTCCCCGACACCGCACCACACCACCTTTTACCATGTTTGCGCAGTGTTACAGCAGAGCTTGCAAGGTGTACCAGACCATGGGCTACTCTTTCAGGGAGAGCAGACCTCCACAAACTCTTCACAAGATCTTCGAGGGAACTCCGGCCGGAACTGGACCATTGAGGAGAGTGGATACTGTGAAGATGCAGAATGATTACAAGGTTTGTACTGGAGAGATTTAGCCTGAAGAATGAATGTGCAGTCGGCCATGGAGCTGGATAGTTTGTAGCGCCAAGCTATGATGATATATTATTTAATTGATTTTTTTATAGAAACAATGCCACTCGAGAATATCGCGAGCTCGGTTGAGCACTGTCAACCGTTTACATACACCATCATATTGTCATTGTGCATTATTGGCCTCATTTTTTACTCTGTCCATTCAGCTCATCACGTCAGCATTTGAAACCCTTCGAGTGTCTTAGCTTTGAGAATATCTACGTGCTTTCATTATACATATATGATAATACTCATACCATTCGGATTTGTAATCGCAGAGCACCTTATTCATTTTACTGCGAGCTTCTTCAATACGACATTTGATTGCATTGAAAGGTATTCAGTTTTTATTTACGTTGAATCCCTCAAGTAGACAAACAAAACCACCCCTGCAATAACACTGAACATCGGTTTAGGTAAATCTGAGTTATGAACGCCACAACGCTGTTTATCTTCTTGGGCATCGAATGGTTAAACAACCATATAAAATAAATATGAATATTATTAAGTACAATTTCTAAGTGACCGTCTATATAACCGATATACAGTGTTGTAACCTCCCCCCCGCCGGTTTCAAATATTGTATTCTTTCTAATAATTTAATTATGTTTTACGCGACATCACTAATATAAAATTAAAAAGTACGCCAAAGAATGTTACTGGCACAAGACTCTAGATTTAAAGTTTGTAACGAGGCGGGTCGTCTTTTGAAGGCAGACGTTTCATAAAAGTGCTTCGGTCCATAAAAATTTAGTGCCAACTTTGCGAAAGTTTTTAGTTTTATGCACATTTTATCGGTTATTGAATTTCTAAACAAGTGCACAGTTGGGCACAGGCCCTCCCGACTCACGCGCATCTGCGCTACAATGTGGATGCCATATTCTCGGCGAGTTGGGAAACTTTTTATTGCTACGGTGCGCAAAAACTGCGACCGAGTTTTGTCTACCTGCTGTAGTTCAAACAGCTAAAACTGATAATATAACAAATAAACACTACAGTAAGGATGCTGTATATATAAGTTAAAACATAAAACACACCCAATAAATTCTTCAGGCAGGCTGATCACCCGGCGTTGTACGGATATTACACCCCACCCCCGCACTCCATCCGTCCATACAACCTCCGCCTACCCATCGATAGACCTATATTATCCACCCCTTACAACTTTTATACCCTTTTCTGTGTCCTTAGAATATTTCACCTCATCGGGAATCACTTGCATATAGAGATAAACAAGGAACGTCGTAAAATATGAACAATTATTTATTAATTATTAAATTTAGATAAAGCACAAAATATTGTCTATGTAAAAATATTAAAAAAAAATAAATGTGATTTCATTAACTATATTTATAATATTTAAGAAATATTGGCTTGAACTTTTAAAGCAGAGTAGTATTAATGTGTTATATAATATAACGATTTATTTTTTATATACGAATTTGTGTTACGATCGACTGCTATGAACGAGATTCTTGGAAGGAATTAGTTAATCTAAACCTTAAATAGACCCTTACTTAATATGTATTAAAAGCCTATGTTAGGTTTCACCAAATAGTAATACTCATCTAGATCCCATTTTGGTTGGTTAAGTTTGAAATCTTACAGTGCAAAATAAGGTGTAAACCGTTTCATAATACATCTGTTAAAGACAACGTGAATATTTTCCACTCGTCATCCCTTATTATTTATATTTCCAACCCCAAATGGCGGCGAACCATTTGGTTCCATTTTTAAACAGCCATCTCGCTGACCGAACAAGTTTTCCGCCTTTGTCTCGCAAGAACCCTCCCCGTGATAGATTCCCACAGTTAGTGGTCCGTACCGTGCCGCGGCCAACAGACATCGTTCACGTGAAAACCTCTGTCGCTTGTTTATTTATTTCACGATAAATATACCCCGCAGAGAGGGCTGGTTGTTCAATGCCGTTTTATTGATAATCGATTTCAGTTTTAATTTCTACCATCCTTGACATTTATGTAATTTACTCAAAGTTTAAGGTAAAAAATGTTTGTGTATATAAAATTTTTAACCGGAACGTCAGAAACGTAACATTACTTGTAATAATGCCAATCAGTTCAAAGATTTTAAATGCGTATGTTGTAATTTCATAGAGGTGTTTTAATAACCATATCTTTCATTAATCACGTTGATTACTGTATAGTTAATTCACTTTGGTTGGGAGCTGCTGAAACATTTTCCCGGATCAGGCACCATGTAGTGCGGACCCGGCACCACCAAACTTAACAGTCGAGGAACAGGTGGTAACTTTATTAAGCGGGAGGATTGGTAGGGCTCATCTCCCGGTCTCAAAAATTATAATATAATCTCACAGAGATTATATTAAAAAGTAGTTTAGGATATGTTTTAAGATTTATAAATTGTTGTGAAATTACCGTAACGTAGATTTTTTTTTTTCTAATGCTTTCCGGCTAATAAATATAAATAATAAAACTGTATTAAAAGAACGCATTAAAGTGGGTTTAGTTTTATAGAATAATATGCAATTAATAAAAATAATATATATGTATAAATTGTAGATATATTATTTTTATTTCCCACAAAACAAAAGAGCATCATCTGATCTTGAAATAAAATACGATGTTGCATTTGTATCTTTTAACAAATTTTTTTGGTCAAGTATTATTCTTTCTCGTGACATTTTTCTTAAACAGCCTTTCTTAATTCTATTCAATATACACATTATCTAGTAAACAAACTTGAATTACAAAACGGAACAGCGTGCGGTAGCCCATTGTTTTCCGCAGTGTCGGCTCGAAATGAGATATTTTTTTCTTAACGTTCCAGTTTGTTTATTTATTGCTTACTTATTTAAGTTTTCTCGGACGGGGATGAAAAATTGGGATAGTGTGAGACCGCGTGGTGTGTGGAGCTATCTGCTGATTTAGCAGCGCTCAAAACACAGAACGGAAGTGAATTCTGACGTGCTGCTCAATTCTTATCTTGAAAAGAAAAAAGGTGGAAAAATTCTTTGAATAATCAAAAAAGTAGTGACTTCAATGGTTTACCCGTTTCGTTATTCGGGTGGGTGATTATTGATATAGTAAAATAGATGTTAAGAATTCCTTTAACTGTTTAAAAAAGCGAATTTATAACAATGCCAAAACCTATCCAAACCACTATGCTTCAGTTAAAAAGATAACTAATGATCATTGTAATACATTGATCACTGTATTGCTTATTACATTGACTTTCTTGCGAATGAATCATTCAAGAAGTTGACCTAAATTAACGAATTATCCAAGAATATAATATTAGTGTAAGTAAGTAAGTGCAAATGATTTTAAAGAGTTTAATAAGAATACTCGACTATTGTTATTTGCTTGATGTTAGGTGTAATTATAATGGTGTAATTATGATGGGTGGCCATGGCCAGTATTTCTGTAAAACATATTTTTAATGTTAAAAATATAATTGATCTAGCATTAACCGCAAACGCATATAACGCAAACAAATTTCCAATCAGACATATCAAAATGTGTAATTAAATACGTACTGTACCATTCGTGTAGTGTGTGCGCCAACATGTGCGTCACGTATCATGTCTAAGGAGTAACAGATGTGGCATCGTCTTGGCATAATAAATCAAATTTAAAAATGTTTTTTTTTTTTTAAATCGTTGTAGAGTAAGTACATTCATTTTTTTATAACACATGTAATTGTGTCAATTTTTGATAAATCAATCAAATAATGTAAACGTTCAATGCGTGACAAAATTCAACCTATTTTAATCGCATCTCACATGTTACTTTGAAAAGTAATTTGCAATATATTCTATGCAGTACGAATGAATCTAATGGCGCGTGTGATAGATGATTACGGCAGATGGTAAAAATAACACAAAATAAGCTTATTCTGCCATCAGCCGTTCACGCCCAACGACGGACACTATGGTATGAAATATCGGCACACGAAACCCGGTGAGCACAGCTCAACAACTCAGAGAACCAGACTTGCCTGGCAGATGCCAATAATCCGGTCATAGTATATAAATATTTGAGGTTTTGTCCCACACACGCGGTGGCTAAATCTTTATTCGAACTATTTTAATGTCTGTACATTTAAGAATATCGTTTCAATATATCGGCGATCGAGAGGTATGGAAATATTTTAAATTGATGATATACATACCTTATCTAGTGGCTGATGTTGGTTTTCTAGAGATAGACCTCAAGTAAAATTAAAAGATTGAGTCCAATTGATGACTGGAGTCACGTTGCATGTTTTTAAGATCCAGGAATGTTCTTATTACATAAATATTTCATTAAAAAATATATAGTTGCTTCTACCGGAAAAAAATAGATGTCTCACTGAAGTAAGATGGAAACAATAATTTTGATATGATTAACAAGGCTGATATAGCTCGATTAAAATGGCACTATACCAGAATTATCGATAGCTCTATTTTATTCTGAAGAAATAGTTGTCTTTACTTTGGTTTAATCAGGGTCCAATATATTATGAAAAATATCGGTTTCACCAAAAAAATGCATCTAACGTCATTTAATATTTTGTTATATGATATTGCTTTCTGTACATTGTATTAATTAATAATTACAAACTTCATTATTTGATTCCCGAATTACAAAACTTATCTAAGATAATATTGAACTAATCGGAATGCTTTTAGGTACAACTGCTATGATTCTTTGTTGAAAAAAATAAATAGCCAAGTATAAAATTTAAGATATTATCCGAGATGCAAAGCTCCCTGCAATCATAATGTTTAATATTTAGTTACACGTTTCACAAACAATTATCACTTATTTAACATTTTATCAAATATTAAATAAGTGTTGACATACCTTCCTTATTCATAGTGCCTTGGTGAATTCAGATACTTTTAATCGGCGATCATCTAAAACGAAATGCGACAATTTCTTAATGATTTCAGATGTCGTGACCTTTTAGGGTTTTTACTACTTGGGTCACCTTCTATGCTCGTACGACCACGTTTAAATTCTGTAGACCGTTTTTACTGCTGTAAATTACCCGACATACTCTTTATCTCGTAAAAAATTTCCATTGGTGTTAACAAAAAACTTTATTACATCACGATGTTCAATTTTATCCAGTTTTAAACCACACTAATACGAATTTATTAAAATAATTTATTACAACAAACTACTTTATACTTAACCCTTTGCCTCTACTGTCCATATTCCCGTTAACGAACGAAACCTCCACCCTCTTTTCAAGCCGTGCCTTATTCCCCGAATAGATAACAATACTGTATTTAGTTTAGTAATTACCTGATGATGGGGGGGACTGCACCTCTCGAAATAAGAAGTGACAATAACCCACACAGGTGTGGAGTACAACATTTAGTTGCGAAAATTAAAATAATCATGTTACACCACAAAGTATTTGCTGTGTCAATTAATACTGGGTTCTCGTACCGGGGGCTTTGGGTTCCATTCCCGGTACATTTACATGATTATATTCATCATTGTAATTTTCTCAAGCCCGGGCGTTTTTGTGATGTGTTTCACTAACTGGGCCTCGGGGCCAAATGTACTGTTAAAAAAAATAATAAAACAAGGTCAGAAAAGAAAAGACGATCACGTGCTGCAGAAAAGGTGCAGAAAAAAGGGTCAAGGATAGGACACAACACAGGAGCTAACATGATCTTCAGTAATGAACTGGAGAAGAATAGTCAACACAGATTTTTAATGTTTTTTTTAAAGAAGCTGAATCAATTCGAAACAGAAGTTAATAAAACGTAAACATATTGTTGAATCGTACATTTCATTTGTTACAAAAATTAAAACTTTTAACCATTGACAATTTTTTTTACAGAGCCATGAAAAGTATGTTATTAATGATTTTTTTATATTTGAAAGATCATTTGATGCCATTCCAATTAAAATTTCATTCAAATGTGCATTACGACTACATTTGTTACAATGCATTCTTCGGATCCAATTTTCAGACACTTTTTCACATTATACTATTTCACCAATAACGCAAGTTATGTTGTTTTTTAATTGTTCAATTGCTGATGTTCCATCAGTATAAACCAGTGACTGCTGTAATCCCCACAGAAAATACTGTAACGGAGAGATCACACGATCTAGGCGGTCAGCTGACAGGGCCATTTCTGGAAGTGATTGAATCCTTGTATGTTGTCTCAGTTTTTGATACGTTTTAATAACTTGTAAATGTTGTTCCAATGTGAGACGCTCTATAATATAATGGAAGATTATACTGTATAAAAATAACAATAACAGCTGTCAAAATATTATAAATATGGCTACTATTCTTATTTAAAATCACATTTATTGGATAACCCTATAGAATGTAGCGAAAAGTTACTTTTTTTTTACCAATTTACCAATATTTATAATTTTTGAGATTGTGTTATCAGTTTTGTCGGATGCTGGGAGATGTATCTTACGCTCGCTCATCCCTTAGTGGTATTAAAAAACATTGAAGAAAGTTTTAATCATATTCGCATTTTATTTTCGCTTTTTGAAAAATATCAAAAATGTGTTTACAATAATTTGAGCGGATTCGGGATTTGGCGGGCGTCGTCGCAGAAAGAAAAACGGCCGACTGGGGTGCAGTAAATTTGGCCCGAAAATACAAAATTAGCTTTTATATACAAATAGTCATTACTCGGTCGCGGGACAGGGTGGTTCATGAATAATGTACGCGTTTGTGTTTCGCGAAAAAAAAAGAAGCAGAAAGTTGCCCCGCCGCCGCACGTAGGAGACGAAGGCAGATGGCGTGAAATGTTAATCTAACCATGAATCCTTGGAGGAGGGCGCGTGTGGCGCGGAGTTAAATGCGTTTGATTTTATAAAAATACCCGCTCATATTTTGAGAGGCAGAAAACAGAAAGCGAACGTCCGCAGCATTTTTAATAATTCATTTTTGGTTGAATCGAGTGGATGAAGGGAAACGTAAGATATTTTTTCAATTTTTGTCAAAATTCAGGTACCTGCCTGGTATCTGCCTGATTTACCATTTCGTAGATTTTTTTAGCACTGCTAAAATTTCATGTACCTACTAGCTTCATACACCTGGAGTTGAACGGATAGTAACCTCGCTCATAGCAGCCTTCTAATAGGCCTATGTTATCTCTAGTAAGATCTTTACTGTGTGTTTCATCTCACCAAGCATCGCAAGCAATTATTATATTGTTTTATTTATATATACTTTTTGGTCAGAGATATTAGGTATTCAAGATTATAATAAATTGATTTTAAATTTGACAGTCCTTCCAACCAGCTTGGCCCAATCACACTTTAAGTAAGACAAGAGGTAGAATACTCTAAAGATAATGTTTATATATAAATATATTAAAATCAGATATAAGAACAATACATAGAATAGTTAAAAAATACCAATTGAAATGAAAAATAACACTCATCTGATTAGACAATATTATTCATGTATACAAATACCTAATTTTGTATTTTTAACTTCGATTATTTTGACGTTGACCGGTTTAATATTTCTGTATCATTTTCAGTGTGTACGTGATCACGATGAAGACACAATGGTATCGAGATCAGTGGCGTAGCTATGGGGGTTTTAGTGGGGAGGGGGGGCATATGTTCACAGGCGCTAGACTAGGGGAGGGGGGGGGGGGAGTGCCAAAACGGTAAGTGAAATGTTTGATTTTAATAATTTAAATTTAATTCGCATGTAAAATTATAATTTAAATTTATCCATTTAAATATATTATTCACAACAGATTTTTATGCGTGTAAGTATATTTTACTTCCCTGTATTTTAATTTGACATAATTGCATGTAGATGGACTAAGCTTAATGGGTCAATCCATATGAAATGACCCAGAACGGTTGCTTGACCATTTTTAAAAATTCTCTTATTTTTTGTGCAATCACCCTAACTTGTTTGTAGTTCAAAATGACAAATATTTTAATTTTATTGTTTTTGGTTTTTGCGTGGCAGCCATATTTTTTTTACGGGGCGTAGCATATTTTACAATGTAATGGGTTTGCGGAAACTAAAATATCCTAACTCCTATTTGTCTTATCAACATGGGGTTAAAACCAATTTATTTAGAAAGAAACGAACTATAAGATTAACTTGACATATTTTCACCTACATGCATTCCCACAATGTGAAATTTCAGCTTTCTTTTAAAAAAAGTCCCATCTTCACGGGGATGTTTATGAAGAATCAAAAGTTTTTTACAAAGAGGTGACAACTAGTTATGCTCACACACCAAATTTTGACCTTAAGACTTACACCGCTTTTGTTCTAAAAATTCTCAATGTTTGAAAATTTATAAAAATTACTCTTTTCAAGACTAA
This sequence comes from Eubasilissa splendida, assembly GCA_031772225.1. Taxonomy (NCBI): domain Eukaryota; kingdom Metazoa; phylum Arthropoda; class Insecta; order Trichoptera; family Phryganeidae; genus Eubasilissa; species Eubasilissa splendida. The sequence continues at coordinate 28,148,783 of CM062861.1, read as the reverse complement.
ATATCTCTGGTGGGTGGCCAGATAAAAATCTGAAAATTTAGCCCAAAATAGTAACCATATGATGATATTATGCACCAAAAATTTGGAGTTGTAGATTTGACTGCAAGCATAGATATTGCGAGCACAAAATGTAAAAAAAAACTTCACATGTTAATGGGCGTATATATGTTATATACGTATTAAACCGATGAATATTATTTATAATATTTATATATATTATAGTAATATAATAATTTATATATAATTAGATTACATGTTTTAAGGAGATCAATGTAAGTGAATAGTCTTTGCTAGTTTGAGCAAACGTAGGCTTGTTCAGACAGTGTATTCCCTCCCAGCTTGTGCTTCAGTCTAATTTGGTAGCCACAGAAGAAGGTGATCTCTGTATTCTGTGTATAAGAGGTTTTAAAAATGGAATGTAGTGTAGGTGAACTGATTAGTGAAGAGTGTCTTAAGTGTGTGTATAGATCAGTATCTATAGATATCAAATTAATTAGTGAATTAAATGAGGAAGACTGAAATCTACCTATTTTAAGAAAGAAAGGTGCAGTTGTAAATATTAGTAATAACCATGAAATCAAGTTTTTTGTAAAGTGCTATCATCTGTTTGAAAAGTCTTATTGCGACCGACAATAAGAACAAATTTAAACATGTGTATTGTTAACCATCGATAAACAAATATTTTTAGTTGGAAAACAACGGCGATAAGGCAAAATATAAGCCTAATATTGATGGGGTAAAATTAGGAAATTCAGTAATAAAAAAAATATTTGTGAGGGGGGAGGGGGGGAAGGGGGGGTGGCGCCATTCGGTTCACCCCCGGGAGCCAAATATCCTAGCTACGCCTTTGATCGATGTACGTTTAAGTAACATAACTACTACCACTACTACCACTACTGCCACTACTACTACCACACTATTTAAGAAAATAAAAAATTCGATGATATACGTCAAGTAAATATTAATTATATTATAGATATGATGAACATGGTACCAGCGCTATGTCCGGGATTCAGATTTAGATTAATGTAAGCACATGTTAGAGGGAAACGGGAAGGGGTACCTTTATATTGCAAGGGTCCTAGTGAGATATTCAAGAGGGGTGGTGTGGGGTGTCTATATTTTCCTCCGAGTCTTAGAGTGCAAATTATGAAAGTGATGGCTTTTAACCAGGATCTTTTCCTAACCAAGGAAGTGCGTTACCACTATGTCACATCAACTGTGTAAATTGAACTAATTTTCGAACCTATATACTGCAGCTCTTTTAAATTGATTTATATGTTATTCTATTATATTAAAAAGCTCTTTATTGTGAAAAATCTCAAATACCTTTGAGTAATTTACGCCAGAGATTAAATCAATTCATTTTTAATAAATTTAGATAATCTTGGATACAACAACTTGTATATAAAATTTGTATTAAAGGTTAGTTCAATTTTAAATAGCTACTCTTTCAGACCACCCAAGTCGAGTATTCAAATGACGCTTCATTTGTTTTGAGAGTAAAAATACGAAACTTCAAAGTCAAATCTAATCATTTTTATAGAGATTTACACAGCGAGTGAGTTATCTATACACTGGTCATCTGTCTGAACTTGTCAAACTAATAAATAATATTTATAAAATGGTAGACAATATGTATTTAACTGTCCATACCTAAAATTTATTTATTTATGTAGTTTCCGTGATTTATGGTAAATATTGTAAACTTTATAAGTTTTGATACAAATTAAATGTATATCTTTCTAATTAATATATTTAATTTGTATTAATACCAAGTGATACGTTATATCTAGTTTTGGTAAACATAACATTTAATAAAAATAACACATAACAGATTGGTTTTAATTTGCTCACGTTGAGCCTTAAAATCAATAATATTTTTGAACCATTCTGAATATTACATTTTTGGCTCCTAAATCATAACTTGTCATTACTATAATCGCCATTTTGAGTTGCATGTTAACATTTTTTTAAACTGAGTAAAATCTTACGGTCTGATTTCACCGATATTTTCAATTGTTATGCCCGCTGGTTTTCTTCCAAGAGTGAGAATTTATTTTGAAAGTCTTAACTAAGAAACTGATTTAAAAAAAATACTACTTCCTCGGTAGTCGAGTTAAACCCCAAGAGAAAACTAAAAGAAAGAAGATATTTATTTGGCAATGTGCTGCAAATCGATTGGATCACAATTCATTGCAGACCGAAGGCGGGTATAGTTTCAATCAAACTTTTTTCATAAAAAAAATTAACAGATCCTGATGTTTTCAATTTATGTATATACATAAGAAGATCACTTGGTGTAGAGATAAAGGGTTGGTTAAGTGTTCCAAGGATTACGAGCTTTAATCTCGACGGGTGGAGGAAAAAATGTTTTTTTTAATGAAAATTTATTGTATCCAGGACGGGACCGCAGAGAGGAGGGGTTGGGGAAGTAGGTCGGGGTAGGCTACTCCAGGCCTGAGATTTTATGGGAGACTTTTATCGGCAGGGCCCCAACGTAAACCTCAGATTCAAAATCTAAGTAGATAGCAAAATTACTACCGATAGCAAATAATATGTATGAGCGAACAGCAAACACTTTTAGTACTACCTCATGTAGCAAATTTTTTTTTGTGCTAAATCATGATTCACAATCATTTGTCAGTTAAAAAAATCAATTGACTTGTCTAAAATAATTTAATAGTATTTTTGAAGCGTTAACTTTGTAGCTAGATACAATTATTAAATTAAACAAATACGTAACAAATTTTACTATTATTTTGACGTCGACGGGTTTCTATACATTTATAATATAATATAAGTATAATCTATAAAAGTCATCGAAAAGAGGCTTGGAAGCTGTCTACGTGGGGAATGGGTGAGATAAAAATTGAGATGGGTTATATATTATACAACTTTTGTATTATTAATTATTTATTTTTTAATTTTGATAATGTTAATTCATGGTGAAATTCCATTTTAATGATTTATTAAAACACTTTTTAACCTTTTTACTGAAAAACACCCCTGTATTGAATTGTATAAATATCCTAACTTACCAGTCTGAAGATGGCCGTGACAGGCTGAAACTGGTAATGGTAATCAAATAATAAATAGAGGAAAAAAGTTAAAAAGTGTTTTAAAAAATCATTTATTTTATTAATAGCTATATACTTTTGTTTTAAATATAAAACCAATAAAAAAATATTATTAATTAGATTATACAGTTTATAAATTTTCAAATATATGTTTTACTAATTAAAAAATTGAATCGAATATTTATAGAGGCCCATAATTAAGAGGTTAATTAATTAATTATAACACAAATAATTAATTAGCGGTCATAATAAAACCAGTCTAGGTTAAAATAATCAACGTTTAATAGAAACACTGTGATTTCTTTAAATGAATTAATATAATTAGTTTATTGATTTAAAAGTATGATATTTATAATACAACATAGTTTGTTGTTTAAAGGCGAAAATGAAAAATAGCAGGATTTACTAATACGTTAAGGTATATTTTATGTATTTTTAGTATAAAAACAATAGAAATCCGAGTTAAGTGTCGAGTCTAAAACCGACCGTTTTTAAAGCTGTGTACCGGCACGTGAATGGCCACAAAATATGGGTTCTTCAGGAGAGAGAGATCAAAAATCTTGGCTTACGGGAGTAGCAGGAGTAACATTATGGGACTGAGTGAGAAGTACCAAGATAAGGGAGACCTTCGGTAAGCACATACATATATAAAATTCTCAACTAAGGTGGTTTGGACACATCTTGAGAATGCCAGAGGAACAATGACCAAGATATATCTTCTTGGTAACTCCGGTTTGTGAGTCGCTCTAGACTAAGCTGTGATAAATAGCAATAAAGACAGAACGGCTCTTGATTTGTCAACAATGATGATGAAAATGATGGAACATCATCATCATTATTATCGTCTTTTTTGTCTTCTTATGCTATGTGGCAGGGAGCCCAGTCTCAATAAGGCGTCACCATCTTCTTTTATCTTGCTTCACTATTGCTGACCGTCAGGATTCGATTTGTCTAACATTCCATGTACAATCAATCAAGATTCGATCTGTCTATCATTTCATGTACCGACCTTCGCCATCCTTTATATTTTTTAAATATTAGCGGCAAGAGTAAAACGTTAACTACCCACATTCGCTAATATATTTTGACATAATTACTTACATGTAAATTTGAAATATGAAAAATATATATTTTTTATTATTTGGGGTGACTATAAAAGATGTGATACACATGCATGATATACAATAAAAAAATAAATTAAAAAAATGTTTCATATTTGAATGGAAAATGACAGAAACATTCAATTGTGCGTGCTTAAGAAATAATTCGTAGCCCAAGTAAAACAAACAAATTGCTCCGAGAATAACACAGGAATGGAATTTCTGAAGTCTTCTTCCCTAAAGATTTGTAGTATTTACCTAAATCGCCCAAATGGAATTTACTAAATGAGTCCAAGACTAAATTAGCCCCAACTACACAGCTACAAATAATACTAATAGCCACAAATTGTCAAACAAGGATAAATTGGGAATGTTACAATTTGTGTAGAAAATATCTCTGTACAATATTCATCGGTATGCTGGAAAAAGTAATTTACATGCAACGAATTGCTAACCACTAAATTTTGATAGAAACACTACGTACTGCAAAAAGTCTCGTATTGTAACATTCAGAAAATTTCATATCGATCATGACTGAAAGACTTTGAAACCATCTCCGTTAAAAAGTTTATCGATTTATTAAATCGTCGCCATACAATCAAAATTGAATAGCTGCAAAAAAACGAATTATGTGTTTTTTGCATAACTTAGTTTCAAACGACCTGATGCATGTCTGCTAAAAGTAAAATAAAGATAGGTATTTTGTATTTTACTTTTATATATAACTTTTTTGAAGAACACAGTAATAATTTAAGTAATAAAGTTAAATAATTAGTAATGAAAATCAAACGATTTTTACTAGGTAAGAAGAAAGAAGAACAAAATCTATAAATATCTCTCTTGTATAATACAATATATAATGAATTTTGTAAACAATGTTCCTCAAATAGTTCTTATCAGATTTTAATCAACTATCAAGTCAAATTTTCTGACTATGGATAAATTCATCAAGCTTGATCCGCTTGACACGTTATGCCAAGTTGTGGCTCATTGTTAATTTTTTTTCAGCACTGAAAATGGCCACTGAAATGTGATCTGACACATAAGATACGATAAAAATAAAAAATAAATTCTATTATCATATTGCCTGTGGAAATATACAAAATCCCTCAAATATAATAATTTGCAGAATATATACAAAACTGCGTACTAAAAAACTAATTTTGAATTTCCCCGGATACAGCGTACAGTTACAACTATTATTGGAGCGTATTGAACACGGATGTAACGCGAAATCACAGTTGCATCGAACAAACATAAATAATTATTTATATCGCATATGTACATTAATACGCTTAATTATTATGAGTAGTTACACATTAGAAAACTAAATAGTCAAGTGAGAATAAAACGGGGAATGATTAAAAATAAACGAATTCGATGTATCTACATATGTTTAGAGATTCAAATGTCAAACACTGATATTTGTGATTACCATAATATAATATATCATCTTATGTGTAAACTTGTGATCATATTCCTAAATAATTTTAATAAAATTATATACCTAGCATTTATATAGTTTAATATATAAAAAATGGAAATAAAAAAATAAGCAACATATTTTAGAAGATGCCCAAACTATTACATACAGAAGTCATAGATATTTTTGACATTGAACACTAAATACTAAATAATTTCAGTGTAGGTATTTTGGAAATTATTTATATTAAGCTATTAAAAAAAGTATGCATTATAATACAAAGTTTAATAGTCAGTTTTAAAATTTAAAATAATTCTTCTAATTTATTTAAACATAAAAAAAGTGATATATTATAATATATAAAATGTCAACTGAAATTACTTCAAGATTTGCGTATTTTATTTTCTATTGAATGAGAAAAATGCACCTAGATTACTATTAATTAATGATGGACATTTTAATTAGGTACCTTTTTGATCACGTAGCGAACTGTCTGCATGTAGCTGGTACAATCCTGTATTGGACTAAATGTTTGTATTCTTTAGCAACTCTCCGTTCACTGATTGAACCAATCACAACACATGAATGTCCATTCGCGCTATATTACACAACACATAAATAATACTTTTAATTATTTTATGCTTATTCTTTGTAAACAGCTTTGTATAAAATTTAAAAATTGTAATAAGTCTATACATATTACAAAGTTTTGTAGTAAAAAATATTAAATAATGAAACCAAATAACTATTTAAAAAATAGAAAATATAGACCGACTAGCGCTGACGCTATTGCTTGGGCAGATCAAAACTGATTCTAAACGCATTTAACATTTGGTGGGTAGGTAGGTAGTTATTACCTTGATTCTTTTTTCAAACAGTTTACTATGAATAAAGAATTATTAGTACATTATAGAGTTAACAATAATTTTACTTAAATTAATTTGATATAAATAATAATAATAACAAGACAGAAATTATATTTTGAATATCTTATATTTTAAGTTCACTGGGCTTTTCTGACCTCAGTATCTCTGACCTCACTGGCTTTGGTTTTATTTCGTTTCTGTGTGAAGGGAAAGGAAAAAAATATTTGTAACAGTATTTATTTTTGAAATATGAGATATCAGGCTGGCTAACGAACATAGTCGAGATTTTTTCAAGGTAATTTTTTCAGAAAAGTTACCGTGTCCACAAAATCTGTTATACGCTATATAAATTATAAAATATGATGTCCTTAAAGGTTTACCTGATTGTGCTAGGTCTTTCGCGAGCCTCTTTATTTACAGAAGGTTTAGTGACGCAATTTGCGGAAAATTTCATTGAACTTTCTTCGGTCATTGCTATGTGATCCCGAAACTAACTCCCGTTAAAAATTGTATAATTATTGTATAAACGGTTACATCTATTTTGAATCTCCATAATTTAAGTGAATTAACTCTGTAATGTATTTAAATTGTAAGTCTTAAAAACAAAATATTACTTATAGCGTTGTTTCTTTGAAAATCTTCAAAGATTTTTTCTCCCCTCTATTCTGTGACTTGTCGTCAATCCAAATGACAGTTAAGTACCAAAATAGTTGTAAAATCCCTTCCAAACCTATGAATAACCTCACAAAGTAGGGTGGCGCAGAATAAAGATATATTATTAATCGGTCGACTTTTCGTCCTGTAAGGCATAATCCCGTACGCTTTTTAGTCAGTGCCTCACGAGTATAAGCGGGTCCTTACTGAAAAAAATTTTTTTTATAGACTTTCATGTTTACGAGTTTAGCTGCCATTGTGGGACGTTTTTTTACAGTTTTTTTATGATCCCTGTCATTAGTACTAAAAATAGGCATACCTATTATTTTAACGATGTTTCAAAGTAATATCTTGTTATAAGGTTTTTTCTAAACCTTTTTGAAGGATACTACCTCAAAAAATGATTGGCTCTTCTTCTTTACTTTCTCCTTTAGCTATTGCCCACCCCAATCCCAAAAAATTAAATTGATTCATTTATATTTCATCGGTAAAGAATTAAAAATGAGTAATAATATTGTAGAATAAATAGCATGTTTATTTATATAAAATATACTTTGAATTTGATTGTATGCTGTTTATTGCACGCCGATGATGCAGTACTAATGGAGTATAATGAACAAGAACTAAAGAATCTGGTGAGTAGAATGTACGATGTATGCAAGGAAAGCGACCTCATGATGAATGTTAACAAGTTGAAAGTGATGGTATTCAAGAAAGAGGAAAGCATGACACCGTGCAAAATACTTGTAGATAATGAATGTTTGGAACAAGTAGATGAGTTTGTGTATTTGAGAAGTATGTTTGATAGAAACGGAAAGGCTGAGAATGATATCGAAAGAAGGGTGACTGCACGAAATAAAGTAAATGGCGCTTTGAATGAAATTATATCTAACGGGAATTTGTCAACTGAGGCAAGACTAGCGGTGCGCAATGGAATCTTGGTACCGACACTGATGTATGGAAGTGAGGCCTGGAGCTGGCAGAAAAGGAACGAAAGTAGACTGAATGCAGTGGAAATGAGATCACTTAGGCGTATATGTGGCAAATCTATTTATGACAGAGTAAAGAATGAAGAAATAAGGAAAGAATGTAAAGCTGATGTTGGTATAGTGAGTAAGATTAAGAAAGGATCACTTAAGTAGTTTGGTCATATGGAATGGATGAATGAGGAGAGAATGATAAGAAAGATTTATGACGCAAGTGTTGATGGCACTAGAAATAGAGGACGTCCGCGGAATACTTGGCACGACCAGGTAAACCAGTTAATGAAGGATGGTTCTGTTAGAAGCCTCAACAATCGGCGAGCTTGTATGAGAAGATGTATGAATGTGGATGAGGCGAGAATTGTGTGTCAGGACAGAAGAGTGTGGTGCTCTATCATCTCTGTCTACTCCCTCGGGGAAACGGTATGATGGTAAGTTAGTTAAGTTTGTATCCTTTCAAAAGAATATCATTTGAATGTATTCTGTTCATTTACTATTCAATTTAATTACAAGGAGCTGCTAGCAAGATATAAATTAAAATAATTGTCATTCATCAACTCAAAACATAAGTTTTAATTAAAAAAAAAACAATTAGTCTGTCAATAAAACCCTTCAGACTAAAATGATTGATATTTCCCTCCTCATCTGTTAAGCCATTATTACCGACCTACATGGTTCTGCAGGTCCGTTAATTAAAGGACCAGTAATAGTGGCCCAGGACGGCAGTTAGCTGAGAATGTTAAACTAATTTTGTAATCGATCCTCTTAGAGGTTTTGAAAATAGTATAAAAGAAGGATATCAGCTTTCAGAATACACAATCAAATTGTAAATAATATTAAAACTTTAAGTGACATTAAAACTTTTAAAAGTAATGTTTCAAATTTGGTTGTTAAAATTAGGTAGAGCTAATACTGAGAGTAAACTGTTTTATATTATGAAATAATTCTTATAACTGTATTTTGTGTATTATACTGACTGCATTTTGACTTTAATCTTACATATTTTCATTTACCTTGTAAAGGCTTAAATTATATTTATACATATTGTATTGCACATGAGTATTATTATTCTCTCATTTTATATATTTTTACGTTGTATGTTTCCTTTTATATTTAATTGTATTTTGCCTCGTAAAAAAAAGCTTGCCTAGTTGGGAAATGCATTTAAAATCAGCATTAAAAATATATGTAACAAACTCTCTTTTTTAAAAACGAAATTTAATATATTGTTGTATAATAAGTATTAAAAAGGTTTAGTAAATAGTTTGTTTTATTTAACTCCATGAAACAGTAATAAACACAAATAATTAATATACTGTCCCTATTAATCCCGGTCGTAAACGTAATAGGGACATAACTTATGTATAGAATTTTCTCTGTAGTTCACGATCAATTCAAATTTAGGTAAATACGAACACATAGAGAAACCGCTGACTAAATAAAAAACATTGGTTGTATATTAATATTTCAAACATGTGACGATTTATAGCAGTGTTAACCTATCCCTATTCATCCCATATTACGGTGCTTACTCTATGTCAATAGAAAAATAAGCCCTTAAATGTTCAGAAGAAGAAATTCAAGTCAAGAATTGAGTTACTCCACTAGGCCCACAGTTTAATATCCAATGATAAAAGAAATAAGCAATTAAAATATTGGTAGCAGTGTATCATGGATTGACCACTTAACATGAACCACCACCATAGCCAAAAGACATTAATTATAATGAATCTATTCTCATACTGGGTGGCGACACCCTGCAGCCCTACATCTTTCCACTCTAATTGCTCGTCATACATAAATTAATATTGGATCCAAAAAAATATTTTACTGTTGAAGTGTATCCAATCCAGCGCGCTTTTTTTCTCTGCGTTTTGTATTTTAATTTTCATCTCAAATAAATTTTATTTTTGATGGTATATTTTTGCCAGAATGTATTTTTTTGATATTTTCTTTTAATTTCCATAGATAAAGAACTGGAGATGATAAAACGTCACGCGCTTCAGTTGCCCCACCCGGGACAATGGGCAGGAATAGACTAGCATGGACAACATGTAATTAAACCTTCGTGAGTGAGTTTTAGTTGTGTGAGGATTTAATGTACATAGTATATATTGTACAATAGATATATTATATTATGACAGCAACTTTTAAAAAAAATATTGTGTTAAGTACCGATATAATTAAATTATCTCATATAACGTATTGGCTATTTACAAATTTTTCCTCAAACAAAATAAATGAATCAGATTCTAATATTGATTTGTTTATTTTGGTTAAAAATAATTTGTATGAAATTAATAACCACGAAATTATATTTAAAAAAAAATCTATACAATACACTAAAAAAATTAAGAATAGTCACTACTCCAGATTTTTTTATTATTAAGTGTTTATATTATTAAGAAAATTAACCACTGAGAAAAACATTTTATAATTTATAATTTCTATATTCGAACGTCCGTCCATCCGTCTATAGTAACATAAAACAAGCATACTTCATAAATATGTTAACAGCTGTCCATGTTGCACGGAAATATAAAACAGGCAAGACGTGCTGTTAATATTCGCGATTATCTCGTCAAGCAATGCAAAACTATTTTATTTATGCATTTTGGTTTAATAAAAAAATATATTTCCTGCAATTAGCGACAGGTTATTTTTGGTTATTTCTGATAGGTTCTAGTTGTATTTTTAAACATATTGTTCTGTTTTAATTTTTTAAAATCTTTGTATGAAGTACTGGCCGATAAAGAAAAATGAACAAGAAGCAATCCATATAATATATAGATGAATGTGGTTCAAGAAAAGATAATTATTTTTAAAAATTATTAATTATTTACGTTCAACCGCAAAGTTAACGCTATAAGCATCAAATAAAAAAATAATGTTCGTGTTAAATATGTTAGTACGTGGAATGGTTTTGTTAAAATTGTTGTATAATATCGAATACGCAAACTGAGAGCAGTAAAAGTTAATAATATGAAATTATTTTGTATCCATTATTTTATATATTCAATCTTATTCTTCAAATTAGCTGTCGTTCGCAGTTCGTTTGTGGTTTATTGGTAAATTTAAATTTACATAAGACACAAGATAAAGTTAAAAACCTTGATGCTAGATGAGTGTTGTGTCCCGTGACTAAATGTTGTATAGTATAGTATTGGTACGGTACGGGACGCGCGACGCCACTAGAGACACGCGCATTATTGTTGCCGTACGTGTAGGCAGTTAACTGTAAGTGTGACAACCGGCTGACGTGAGTGGTCGATTCTAATAATACCACATGATAAAGGACCAAAGGCCAAGACAGCTGACTTTCGTTTTATTCACTATCCAACTTATACTTTTGTAGACATTTGATTTTTTTTTAGCTGAGGTGGTTTCGAAGCTTTTATTCTCAGACGACATGTTCGATGTATCTAGCTGTGGATTTCAATTTTTCAATTTGATTTCAGTGCCGATAAATCGACGATTATTAGAAAAATACATTTCTTTCGAAGCTTGCATCGATATATATATATCTATATACATATTTAATATAATGAATACACCAGCAAATGCTATTTATTAATGTTGGGTTCTGGGTTTTGATTGATATATAGAATGACGCTTTAGATAGGAGATAAGTTTTAGTTCCATTATTAATACAATTCTAAGAAATATATGAAAAAAATATACTAGCCTAACTAAATAGACTACTGAACTCAAGTAAGTGTATAAACAATGAATCACATGTAATAGAACGAGAACAAAAAGGAGTGTAAAAGTTAGTGAAATGTGGTGGGAGATAACAAAAATGCGAGGGGCAAAATAATTGTATAATATTTCGATTATAAAAATATTTCGTTTGTAAAATCTGAGAAACATCGCATTTGATAAAGTTTTTATATTATACTATGGTTTTACTTTCTACTGGAATGGCAATGGAAAATGGCAGAAAATTTATTTGAATAATAAATATTCATAATAATAAAATAATAATTCCGAGTTGTGTTCATAAACGCATAAATGTGCACTAGGTATGTAAATAGATTGTACGCCAAAATATTAGTCTTAAGAATATTTTTCTATTGGTCAAAATGTGCCAAATTCTTTGTTCATTAGTTGAGGGTCCATCCATCAACACTCCGCTGCGGACGTCTTGCTTATTTACATTTATATTTATTCCTAAACAAGAAGTGAATATTCATCAGCTACACATGCCAGAACAACGTTTTGCACTTAATTAAGTATTTATTATATTCTAATTGTTCTTTTAAAATGGTTTGAGTATTATTGTTGGTTTCATTTGCTCAAATCATAATTAGCATTCTACGACTTGGTTAGTTATTTGAGTTCAGTTATATTTTGAAATATTACGTGAAGAACAAGGTGTGACAATTTAATTCCTGGAATGCACATTTAAAAAATATTATTAAATTATATATAGAAATTATACACAGTAGAAACGGACTTAGGCGGTATTTCTCGAAGCAGGTCTAAACTCATTTTCCAGAATACTGTTGAGTACCTGTCTCAGATTCTGTTAGATATCAATTATATTAGAAAAGTTAGAATGAATAGGCAGGCTGATCTAATCGAGTAATCGCTTTTTGGCCAGAAAGTCTCTCACAGTGAGTGCACAGGGTCTGCCTGATGCTTTTAGATCGCTCATTTTTACGCCAGGAATCTGTCACCCTCCCAATAGCTAACTAATAACTATCTCTATCAGCTTGATATTGATGTACGTTCTAACACGAATGTTTGCGTGATTTTGGTACAATTATATTACGGGCGACACGGAAGACTACACGGCTATTCCGGGAATTAAATTGCGATACATTATATATTTAGTTTGCAAAATTAAAGCCTTTATAGAATAAAATAACAATGAGTGGTTTATTATTCAAGATATATAATATATTTTAAAATGATTATATTCTCTAATAGTAAATAAATATTAAAAATTGTAGCCAGAAAATAGTTTGTCGGCGTTTATCTCTGGTAATTGATCATATGTGTTATATTATATGTTAAGCGTAGATGTTAGATACCAAATTATCCGGATTGAGGAGATTTACAGAATTAAATATATTACATCATTTGAGAAGCAATGCATGTACTTATTTATATTTAAAATATATTTAAATACTAACAGACTATCATATCAGCAAAATAGATTTAAGATGTCATGAACATTGCCGTGTATTAAGGCGTATAATAGATATTGCTGAATACTAAATGCTTACCTACACGAACTTTGGTAAAGGAATTCAAATGTAAGGTACCTAAATTTAATAAAAATAATAATATTTTTAATACAACAGACTAGATTATTATAATAAAATTAGAATACCGAGCGCGGACTGCTAGTAAAAAAAAAAAAAATATATATATTATACCAAATCACCGAGTTCACTCCTGATAATATTTAATGTGGTGGGGTTATGAAGTTGACGACCCCGAAATATCTGTAGTGATGATGGAGACATCTAATTATTTTTTGTACACATTTTTATATAATGTAGTAATAAGGCCGCGGGTAATAAGGCCTGTCGGGTAATAAAGACTAAGAAGCAAAAATAATATTTAAAATACACTCACACACACAAACACTACTTACACACATACATCAGGGGTAAATAAGTCGATTCCTGATCGCGGCCTCCCGGTATCCTGTTACCTGTCGTCAGTATCGTGTAAGTTTTTTGAGAAGAGCGCGCGCCAGTTAAATACTAAAAATCCGTCAGAAACAATCGTAAGTAATTTTGATTATATTACCGTAAACTACGTAAATTTGTACTCTATGTCTTCTGCAATTCATGCATTTTATGATTTTAGTTAAAATACTTAGATGTTACAGTCAAATTTCTTATTTTAAGACATTTTTTCATTTTATTTCAAATCTGTCTTAACTAGGCCTTATAACGCGCAGTTACCTTATTACTTTACATTTTTATGCAGTATCAGGGTTGTGTAGCAATTTAACTTGGTGAGAGATTATAAGAGATTTTTGGTTCAAGAAAATCCCCTGCGTTATTATCTGACTAAGTTAGCTTCAATTAAAATATGGAATTTATAATTTATAGTAATTGGTGTTCCTTTAAAATAGTTGCATAAATAATATTTGTAGACAGCGCCATTTCATTTTGTGGTACGCTTTATTATGCTAAATTTACCGCAACTTTATAATGAAAAGTAAATCGTAGAAAAAGCAAATATTTTCGCTCCAATGTTGCAGTTATGTAGGTTTCGTAAAATGTTACCTCAATGTTGATAGTACTTACCCACGTGGGTATATTTTAAAAGTTTTATGTACGAGATGTTTTATAATTTTGGCTTTCAAAATTTGTACGAAGTGTTAACGCTAGTTAAAACCATCACTATTTATGATACCAAAACATCGCTCCTATTAGTTCGCCCCCTCTCTTCGCTGTAATCTCAGAAAAATATACAATGAAGTGACGAACAAATGTGCCATACTCGTTACCATGGTGACTATATATTTTATGCAGTACCCATAAATGTTGAAATTATATTTTGACACATTTTAGAAATTCACAAGTTCGAACATTTAAATATATCCTTTCACGTCCCAGTAAGTTCAGTACCTACGCAGTACACACAAAAAAAATTGAATACATAATATATAATACAATAAGTACAATGCTAAGCAACCGTTTTTTAACAAATACAATTTTAAAACGTCAAAAATAAAGGTTATGGAATACATTCCTTCCTTCCCAGTAAACTGTATAAAAAACACATATGATATTTACACTTAACCATGAAAGTATTAATTGTACTCACTAGAATTTGTATTATTTTAAGTAACTACATACATTAGATACAACAATAATGAAACTGCATTAGTTCAAATTGAATTCACGACCATTTTAAAATGAGTAAAAATCATCTTTTCAAACATTGTCGTACGTTAATACAATCATTATTTCTGTGATGTATTTTTTTGTCTCGATGAACAACGAGACTTTAATGTAGATGCCGGGAAAGAACTTTATTAAAAAATATATTAAGTATATTGCGGTTGAAGTGTCACACTCCTGAATATTGCAAATATCTTGACGAAGCTTATATTTCTCTTACATGTGATTCACGATTCATTATGCAAACTTTAAATGTCATATCATACATTATTTGTGTAACACTTCACAAAAAAATATTTTCTCAGAAAACGCAATAAATCATTCCTTTTTCCGCTGGCCTCACATTTCTGCTTTTTGCCACTGTTTACGCTTACCCACCTCCGTGTGTATCGCAACGTCTGCAGCTGTCAAATTGTCGGGCAATTTTTGCGCACGAAGTAAAAGTGTCGTTTGTATCGCGGGAATTACAATGACAAACTCGAAAGAAAAAAATATTTTTTGAAAAAGTTGTTCGATGTATTACGCTCGGATTACGGTTTCAGTCTTTTTTCCGCTCTTGAACGCCGTCGGAAGTCAGATTTCTTTTATTTTTTTATTTTTTCTTTTGATGTGACGGAAGAAAATATTTTTAGGCGGGAACGCATTTTCAGCGTTCGATATTTAAGTTTGAATGCTGGAACGTGATGTTCGGTCGTTTCCAGAGTTTAAATTTGAATTTAGAAGCAGTTTGAGGCGTTCCATGTTCCATTCATTAAAAACAAATATTTATTATCTTTATAATATTCTATTCTTATCTATTTACGAATAATTAAATATTGAGAAATGTTTTGTTTCGATTGAAATCATTTAAAAATAATAGTTACATTATAAATATTTGTTAATTTAAAATGTTGAATGATGAAACAATTTTATCATACTGGTTTGTATCTGTGGCGTTACAATGCAAATTAAATTTGTAATCTTGTAATAACTTTAATAACGTACTTGTTGGTCCTATGGTTTAGATAAGTGACATGTATTCTATTTAAAAAAAAAATCAAATCCTACATTATGCATTATATTGTGAAGATTATGTGCTTGTACGAGTATATAAGGGTGCAATAACGAAAATGAAATTTGGAAAAAGTGCACATCAATACAATTGAAAAAAAATGAGAATCAGCTATTAAACATACTCTATTGAGGAGTGGTATTCATAAATGTTGTTACACGATGGTAATGGCGTGGTAAAAATTGCCATGACTGAACTAATCAAAATACGTTCAATACCCTACGCTAACAAAGATGAGACAAAAATAAAGAAATATGTTGAATGCGTTTTTGATGTTGTGCTGTTTCGTATCTCGTGGATGGCTAGATGTATAAACATGTCCATTCTCCAGGAGGATGGGATTAAAGACAGACTGTTCAACTTCTCCAGAAGACGAATACTGAAGTAGCGCTATATTTTGGATATATAGTGTAACATTATACAAGAGTATTGAGAAACTAGTATGTTTTTTAATGAAAAAAATAGAGTCGCGTACATAGAACACGGTGTCGCATCAATATTATTTCTATTTTAAAATTAAACTAAACGCTTGTGCTATGAAAATAGAACTAACTTGATGGGCTCCTGTAATGAGGCTCAAACCCCCGGATTACTCTAGGCGAGTATCGTAACCACTAGACGACAAGCACAAATTAAAAGAACACAGAAGGCGAGAGAAGCAAAAGATGGTCTCTTACAAGATAGACGTTCAGATGAAAATGGCAGGATCATCACTCTAAGCAGTTTTGCGTGTAGCAAAATATAGAGAAGAATGGAGAAGTATTGTCAAGGGATTGGGATGACATCCAAGACCACTATGTCTAGCAATAGGAATGGAGAGAAAATACTGTTATCTTATTGGAAGACAACAATATACGTATAATAGACTTATTTAAGTGATTATTTAAATCGATCGTACGTGGTTTATCCACAGTTTGAAAATAGTCTTAACCGCCGAAACAGCCACGCTTTACGCAAACTAGCAGAACTCATTAATAATATTGATTAAAATTAGATTTTTTAAAATTCATAAAAAATAAACACGGAGTTCTACTAACTAAATGCAATAACAATAAATAAATACACCAATACAGTTGGAAACTATACATTTTGTCGCATAGATTGGTGTTTTAGATCTGTGCGGCTTTTCCGATTATAGTAAAATTTAAACCATTTAAACTTGTCAAAGATGGTGAGTTTTGTAGTTATTTCATGCAAAAAGTTATGTCACAACGTTACAGAATAATAAAAACCGCATTTAATTTTACCAGCACAACGTGAAAGTCAATAACTTAATAATGACAATATTTCTAGTACCTCAAGCCCCGCCATTACTAAGTTTCTATGTTGTACCCGAGTTTATTTCTAAAATAATAAGGCGAAGAATATAACTCTTTGAAATGGTATTAGAATAAGCGACTAAAATCCCTTAGATATCATGCAGTATGTAAGAATAATATACAATTAAATTATATAAAGAATAAATTAATTATTACCGCAAGAGTAAATAAACATAAAAAAAACAAATTTGCTATTTTTTGACACCCTTGAGAGTAGAGAAAATGAAAGACTGGAGATGGGATCGTGTAAAAGAAGGAGCATTTGTCCATGAGTTTTTGTCGAGGAGATTACCCTTAGGAAAACATGAAAGAACTTTGTTGAAGAATTGGACTAGTACGATGGAAAAGAAAAAATATTGTGCATCAATTTTTTTCAATTGTGATGTCGTTTGCTAACTCAACTGCAGAACAATTGATAATTCTACATCTTATTATTATTGTCAATATTTTAAGCAAGGGTAGATAGTAAAATACTTTTTAAGTAGAAGTACCTACACAATATATACTATGTACAATACTTGTATTCCAAATGATTTTATATTAAATATGTAAACGTACATTAAAACATAATACTTATAATAAGGGCCATAGACATTTTAAAATAATAGTGATAATAAATTATTAAAATTAAAAGTGTTTAATAAAAATCAATTTAAAGAATTTAAATTATAAATATAGTGAGGTATCAACGGAATATACTTTTAATTAATATTCTTTAAAGTAAGTTATGCGGTTATGCTATGAAAAATGTAAATAAAGAAGTGTCCTTTGTCATGGCTCGAACTTCTGACTACTCGTGGACAATAGACTAGATCAAAACACAATCTAAAAATACATTTAAGTAAATAAGATAAACAAAAAAAAATAAAGATCGAGGGTCACTAATGGCTATGGTCACTAATGGCGATGGCAATGAAAGGTACGAAGGTACGCTAGTAAACTATATTA
The DNA here is from genome assembly GCA_031772225.1 of Eubasilissa splendida. Lineage (NCBI taxonomy): Eukaryota > Metazoa > Arthropoda > Insecta > Trichoptera > Phryganeidae > Eubasilissa > Eubasilissa splendida. The sequence continues at coordinate 28,130,490 of CM062861.1, read as the reverse complement.
AATATAAAAAATAATATAATAAATCTAAATAGTCACCTGCGGGCGTTTGGTGCGCTACCATATTTTGAGCGATTTGTAACGCCAACCTCTTTACCGGCCGTATTCTGTAACAATTGCGTGTTTATTTGTCGTATAGTTTGACGCGCTCTGTCGCCAAATCTGCGAGATTTGTTCCATTATTTAATCGACCGTTTATTCCTCGTCAAACATCACCTCGCACGTGCGCGGATCTCGCCATCCGGTAATCCTGAAATACCTCAGCGTGCAGGCGCCGGCTCCTGCGCGCGCGAGCTTGAAAGGAAGCCGTCCGCGCGCATCAGTCGCCCTCCAGGCATCGAGACGCATGCGCGTGCCGCGACGCGTTCGGGAGCTAGATCGTTCGATTTTCAAATACATAATAATCATTTTCAAACATCACGGGGAGACTTTCGTCCAAGGTCTGTGTTTTCCGCTTATCGCTAGTGTTGTGGTTTGTGTCAGCGTGGGAACTGAAATCATTCAAAATTTGATTTTCTGTGTTTTGAAAATTGTAAATTTTTGAAAGTTTACGAGCGTCTGTCGTCTGTTTTGTTTCTTAAATAATTATCAAAATAAATAGTAAAAATACATATTAAAAATTGGTTAAAATTGAGTGTGAATAATAATTAACACTTAATTTTTTAAAGTTGATTTGAAGTGTTGCCAATATTTTGATACAACGAGTAGTCATTAATTTATTTTCGATGTGTCTAATGTTGATACGTACGAGAGTAGTTTAATGACTTTGTTTTTCGTTAAAGAAATGTGTTTTCTAATAGTTCATCATCTGGATCGTAAAATATTAAGTAAGTAATCAGATAAATAATTTTGAACCTAATTTTAAATATTTATTTATGTATAGTAATATTGTTTACTGCCCATAAAATTCCTCGTGAAAAAGTCATTGGAATTCGATTTTACAAATATATTTTGTTATGAAATTTAGTGGGATCTATACCTATAACTGATTATATTTAAGGTTAATACATTTTGTTGTGTCAACGGATGTCAATTCTTCTTTTGTAATATCATTAAATTTATTTGACTTCAAAGAAGTATTTATTTCAAATAATTATCATATTAATAACCAAATCTTATTAATCAAATTCAGTTTTTATAAACTATTTATTGATTATCAAACCCTATTAATGAAATTCAAGTTGTAACATTAAAAATGCACTTTATAATTTATATTTATAACAATGAACTTTATTTGTATAAATTTATTTAATATTAAAAACATGAATATTTACAATTCAATTATTTTTATGAGTGAAAAAATATAGATTTTGTTTAATATTAGTTTTTATTATATTCTTTGATATCAGACCCACATATTCAGATTTAGAGCACGCATAGTTCACACTATGACACTTAATGACAGTGTGAAGATGTATAGCATTTAATTGGAAACGGTTTTTAGTATAAACCAAATGAACTGTCAATCTGCATAATCATTAATTGTTTATTTTCTTTTATATACGCCCGTGCAAAATATATTATACATAACTTTCAGTAGAATTATTTGTCACTTTTTTACAAAATCATAATATCTGCACTAGTAAATGTCCAAATGTGTATTACAACACAAAGAGTTTTATTTATATATGTATAACTATTATGTATGTATATCTACCTATTCTTTCTCGTTGGTCCATCTTGACAAAGGATCACGATCATCATGAAATCCACTCGCTTGTCAATAATTTTCATATTTTCTCGTCATCTCATAGATACTTGGTCGGTCTAGCGAATGGGATCTTCCTATTGGGTGGGTTGGAAGAGAGTGATCTCTTATGTGATGGACCGAATGGATCAAAGGTACTACTGGCTATTTAAAAAAATATATATTTTCGAGAAAATCAAACAGTACAATAATACTAACTGATAATAACATGATATATAAAAATTATACCAGTAAAGTTTCTTCGGAATTAAAGAATCTAAGAAATAGTACACAATACAATAAAGAGTAGTGCATTTAAACAAATTGGTAAACAAAAAGATTTTTACACTAAAATATACATAATAAACTAAAAAATAGTATATATTATAAAAACCTGATAAACAAGAGTGTTTTTATACTGAACATATAAAGTGTAAAGGGTAAGGAGGGGAGGGAAATGGGATGCAATATAAATTTAAAAATATAAATATATATATTCGTATACACGCATGTATATACAATTTATGTTAATAGTTATTTAAAAGTTGGCGTAGTTTAATTTTAAAAGGAAGTAATTTATCGTTGAAAATGTCCAGTCATTAAAAGAATTTACGGTATTATATTTTGACGTAGAGCGGGTCACAAAACAATTTTTTATGTAATTAGTTCTGCCAAAATTTGGGTAAAATAGATTATTTGATCGTGTCGGGTGTGTGGGACAGTTTAAAGTTATTTGTTCTAATAAATAGGGCGAGTCAACTAAGTTTTTAAATTTTTTATAGAGGTAGCGTAAATTTTGTGTAATCTTATATTTAAGAGGGAGGGATTGTATGGAAACACTCACTTTCTGAATGAGATTTAATGTCTAAGCGGGCACGTGAATTTAATATATTGAAAAATGTATGTCGAACATTTTCAAGTCGGTCGCTGTTGGTGGTATAATGTGCGTTCCAAACTACCGATCCGAATTCAAGTTAACTGCGCACTAATGAGAAATATAAAATTATAAATAAATATAGAAATATAAAATGATCTTATAGCAATGGTTATAAGAAAGCTATGAATGCAGAGATTGGTGAAGGAGAATTGTCAATGACATAAACAAATCCCAAACCGGGGTTCCCAATATTCAGTGACGAAGGAAACGACTAGAAAAAAAAGTTGAATACTGCTAACAAATGGTTGAGAGTCTATCGTTGATGTGTAAGTTTTATAAAATTGAGGCATCCTTGTGGTTGGTTCAAGATATGCGTAGCATTCATCAATATAAAATGGTAGCTTTAGAACCGATTATACCATACAAGATGCTAATCTTGACTACGGCAGTGGTGTGAGGTATTATGAGAATGACTGGTAAATTGATTGACAAAAAATGACTCTTCTGAACTTCTGCCAGAGGTCGGATGCATACGGTAGAATAGTCCAGAAAACTACACGGCCGTGAACACCTGAGAATATTTTTTAACAAATAATGATTTTGCTTAAGATGAGCCATCATACGAAGAGACAGGAAAATAAAAGTGAGGATATGAGGACAGACAAGAGTAGTTACGTCATGAAAATGGAAAAGCAATGGCAGATCATATCGCTCGGAGGACGAACAATCGTTTGACGAATGCTGTGATACTCGAAGGGAAACAAGAAGGCGATGATGATGTGAGATGAGTGTGGATAATACAAGTGACCTGGCAACAAATTTTCTCGGATAGTGTCAGCCTCTTGTCTCAAGGACCAGCGAGTATTTCCTAATCTTTTCGGAACAATATCATTATCGATAATACGAATTTGTATTGCATGAATATTGTTAAACCGGTTAGTAGAAGATATTTATGAAAGCATATGATTGTGAGAAAGAAAAATATTAAAATTTTTGAAAAGGAATGTATGTGTGTGTAATCTTAAAAAATTGTATAGAAATTTAAAGGTTATATAAAAATACTAAAAATATCACATAAAATAAAAACTGCATTGAATAAAATAAATTAATAAAACAAATATTAGTATTAATATTTCATTCTTTATTACATTATTATTCATTTGCAAACACTCGGTGTAATTTCGAATATTCCAAGTCCTCGAAAACTCTACCTGGTCGATCTGTTGGCAAAAACATTTTTGTATACACGTTATACGTTACACAAGTATTTGTATTCGTGATTCACTCGTAAGCGAAGAAATGTATTGTATCGCGACACTCGCTTAGAAACCAAACGGCTGGGAGTTGGACCTTCGCCGTGTGAAATCTATTTATTTTAATACAATACACATGTAGCTTAGTTCGGAAAATAAAACGAATATGTGTCATCATACATATCAAGTCTCTATCATCTCATCACTTATATATTTAAAAATAATCAAGGTGCCAATTTTTCAAGTTTTTGAACAGCTGCTAGTTAATGAGTTTTACCTAGGTACGTATCAGATAAATTCTCAAAAAAAATTAATTGAATTTATATAAGAACTACATGAGTTATCGTGTCCCCAAATTTGTTATATTATTTTTACCGAAGTGATTTAGAAGTCTCTTGGCCATGATTGAAGAAAGCGCATTGAATTTTACGGATGTTGTGTCATTAAACCTTCTTCAATAGGTAGTATTTCTAATACAAATTATATGAATCAACTAGAATAATATACAGAAAAAAATCTAGTTGAGTAATTAAAATTTTTAGGAGAACACATTCTTATTGTGAAGTTGTAATTATTCAGAACAGACGGTCTGTGATATTTTAAATATGAATTAAATATATTAATTAGAAAGATATACATATAATGGAACGATTAAATGTATTAATATCAAAAAAGTAACATATATGTTCGAAAATTTGTCGCTGTAGCATAGTTGGATAATACACCTTCCTCGGTTAGGAAAGAGATCCAGGTTCGAATCCCGGTGGCGCAACAACAATATTTTTCGATAAAATTGATTTTATATGTATATCTTTCTAATTAATATATTTAATTTAATTTATATTAAAATAGCACAGAACTATGTTCTAAAAATGTAACTTCACAACAAAAATGTGTTGTTATGAAATAATAATACCTAAACGTAGTATTTATTTCTAAATCTATTTTATTTTAATTGATGTCTGTACCTATATTGTAATTTGTATTTGTCGATAAGTGTTTAAAACTCTTCCTAGTACATAATTTAAATAATTACCTACCCACAATACAGCAGCATTACAATTTGGCAATTTTCAATATTTTTCGATAAAATGTTTATTGTTTATTTTTAATAAAAAAATGTTCCATTTCTATCAGAATAAAAAGCACAATACACATAATTCGTATATTTCAGTGGAAATTGGAAATTCGCTTCACTCCAATGTAATGTGTTAGTTTCCTTTCAAATATCCGTACACGTGACAAAGGACGTTAGAGTATTAAATATAAGCTGTAAAATTCTAATAGCACATTTTTTGATGTTGTCATTTCTTTTGTTTCTGCTTCGTTACGTCATTATTCATTTTTTTTTATTGCTCGGCGGGTGTTGCTTTCATCGCTGATATCAACATCAAAGACAGATAATTCTAATTATTCGTCTGGGTACGTAATTGTTGAACCCAATGCCGGTTTTTGATATTAAATAAAATTTATAAAAAAAAAACATTATTTACACATATTTTTACAAAAAAATTACCAAACAAATGTTTTTAAACAGAAATCAGTCAAGTCACGTGATGTTTCCCCCATACTGTATTGAAGGTAAGCTGTTATTGACGCATAACGATCAAGTTGTTGGAGGACCCGAGCATTTAGCTTAGTTTAAAAAAGTAGTAAGGCTATTGATGTGACATGTCTTTCGTGCGCGCATTTTTTTTATAGTATCGAATTTAATGCGTCGCATGTATGATTTTTTTCCGATTTGCGCATTTATTTTATTTAATACTGCTCTGCGCAGCCTCCTGAATATCAAATACTCGTTTGGAGAATCGCATCATAATTGGTTACTCAATCGCTAGTTTTAAAGGAACAAATAGACGATGTCTTTCATATATGTGCCCATTATTATAAAAGTGGTCTAAGTCATGTTTCTTTCATTTTGAGATATTTAATGGTTCGCGTTTGAATTTATTAAATATGTTTATATGACACAACACAATGTTTTAAAATTTATTTAGTCTTCTAGATTTATAATTTATTTCGACATACAAATGCTACGTGTAGTTTACAAGGAAATAAAAAACGATAAATGACTCACTTTATTATCTAAATAATGCCGTTGAATATCGTAACAATACACTGAATATGACGCTAACATTTTTCACAATTGTTTCGATTTGCATCATATTATATTAATTTAAGACAATGCGACACGAAATAATTGATAAACTCATTTTTTAAATTTCTTAATGGGTACATACGTAGTGTGTCTTTATTCCGCCACATTTAATACTTAGTATATTACATAATCATTCATTAATAAATGTGGATGCGCATCGAGAAGTATTGTATTACATTTGCAGTGTTATTTAGCGAATCGATTCTGGCTATGAATTGACGTCCCATTAAATTGTGTGGTCACTCGCCCGCATAATGCTTTTGAAAGTACAGTGGTGTAGTATAGTGACAGTCATTGGATAGATGATGCAGTAAACCGCCCAGCTCTTTACAAACCGATCTATTATCCTGAGTGGAAGTCTATTTATGTACCGCGCTGGTGCCGGTCCACGATTTAGAACTGTAGCTTGGTCTACCTGACTGACGAGCCTGCTCAACACAGCAATTTCCTGGCAGATCGTTGTTTGTTGTATTGCTTTACATCAGCATTTCTCTTTTAGGTGCTGAATAAGTTATCTCAAATAATCCCTTCAATTTTTTTATCTTATTAAAGTGATCGAGGTCATTATTTATCCCGAAACGAGCTGCGGAAATCATTTGACATCATCAATACACAGCACTTTTGAAGCATTATTGTTATGCACTTTAAGTGAGAGCCTTCGTAATACCTATTCAGCTCGCAGGTGACTGATCACCGTCTGATCTATCGTTAACCACCAGTGTTGATGTGCTTGCGGTCTAGTGGTTACGATACTCACCTAGTGATCTAGTGGTCGGGGGTTCGAACCTCGTCCCAGGAGGTCATCGAGTTAGTCATATTTTCATAGTATTTTCAATGTATTTTTTTTAGAAGTAATAGAAAAAGTAATACTCTTTCCATATCATTCTTGTACCTTACTAACAAATTTTTGAGATAATCGCCAGGACCGCATACAGTATCGAAGACGTTCTATGTATAATACTTCTGCAGTCGGTTTCCCCTTTATTGAGGATTATGATCTGATAATAATAATCCCCGGATTGTGAGCTTGTTGATTTTCCTTTCCACCTTTTTCTGCAGTCCGTAGTTTGAAAAGACGTTGCAATAGACATAGACATACACAATGCCAATAACGTGTTTGACCCGATCGGTCCATCGATATGAAGTTCAGCCTCTTCCTCTCTGGCTTTTTACCATTACGATCACCGCCAGGTTCTCCTGGTTACCGATGTGTCCGAATTTAGAGGATTCATCTCATACTGCAAGTGGGAAATGTTTTATGTACCGCAGGTTCAGTATTTGACAATTAATCGACTATAAATTAATACAGACTTGGCGCGACCAGGTAAACCAGATACTGGAAGTTGGTCCCGTTAGAAACCTCAATAATCGACGAACTTGTATGAGAAGATGTATGAATGTGGATGAGGTGAGAATTGTATGTTAGGTCAGAAAAGTCTCTATCCATTCTGCCCACCCCCGCGAGGAACGTCGTGATTGTGAGTTAGTCAGTTAGAAAAATAATACAAACTTAAGTTGATCATTAAATAAACTGTATATTTTTTGGTTGTATATCATCATCACATCATTAATTCCACTGCTGGATGAAGGCCTCCTCTAGTGTCAATCACATTTCTCTGTCTATTGTTATTCGCTGCCAGATATTTACGAATTTAACGATTCCACCAATCCAGAAGGTTTTATGACAGCCTGTTGACCTCTTAATTGCGGAACGCAGGGTACCCTGGTTTGCCCTGCTGATGTGGCCAGCTCACTGCCATTTCAATTTTTTAGCATATTCTATTATAAGGACAAAGTTTTTGGATCTTCTTTAATTGAGAGTAATGTTTCGCAGAAATACTGTACCGACACTATTGAGTATGTGTCGGTTGAACGTTTTCAGTTTTAGATACAATGGAAGATCATATTTGAAAATTGCTCACGCGTCCGTTCAATATATTGTGGGTGTATTAAAAGCGTCCATAAAAAAGGATTGAAGCAATATAGTGAGCGCTCCAGTTGGGTGTATGACGTCTGTATCCTCGCCATGGGAATGTGACGGTAGGTGCTGTGCGGCCATAAACAATAATTACCGGCGGGGATCCGACCGACTATTCGGTGCTCGCGACGGAAGCACTGCGGACGCTTCCGCCCGCTAATGTAAAATGGCAATAAAAATTAATATTCTGTACATCTCATATGACAAACCGGTGGGCGGCTGAACATTATTTACCGCCCTGACTAGAAACGACCACTTTTCATCGTGACTTGGGGAATGATAGCATCGAGCGCCCGCACCCCCAAAGGCGTGACGTCACATCACAAGAGATGTACTGGCCAGTACCTGCTTTCATGTTGACGCTCAGGATGTAATGCTGAGGTGTTGGAATAGTCTTAAAACACCAACATTCTTTTGTGGTTGTTCAGATTACGTTCAAAATTTACTAACTCAGGAGTGTGTTGGATAGGGTTGCGCGAACCCCTTATTAAATTTGTCATGGATTAGCGAGATGTATTGTTAACTTAAAATTTTTTTTTTTCGATTTATATTACGTCTATTGGTATTTTAAGAGTATAATGGAACATAAGCCTTCTTCGCCTAGTGTACACTCCTCGATAAATACTTTATTTATAGTGGTGCTCGAATAAATTATATATAGGATAGCGTAATAATACTGTAAAGTTGTGATATGTATTACATCTAGGAATTGGAAAAGAGAAAAAAAATAACTCTCCTTCTTCCTTGAGGAAATGATACTAGGTCATTGGTGTTATTAATTTTTTCGATGGGCTGAAAACCCCACCCTTTCTCGGAAGAACTTCACAGGAGTACTTACTCTCGCATCAGTTCTACTCGGCAAAGCACTCCGTGATGTTAAATTGGATCGAAAGTTATGATAAAAAATATCAAAAATAAGTAACTAAGAAAGTAAATACTGATTAAATGTATATTTTTTTGTCTACATTGCTTGCCGTTCTACTTCTGTAAATGATTATTCTTTATTTAAATTCTGAATAATACATTGCAACAGAAAAAATAAATATCACAAATACCAGAGAAAACACACACATATATATATATATGATTCATCTTAATCTAAAGATGTTATATTTGAGATTCTCACGGATAAAAAATAACGAATTATTTTCTGGGATAGCTTATATACAGTAGTCTACAAAAATCCATCATTAAAAACCAACATTGATATAAAACCAAAAAAATCCCCCTATAATAATCAAAGAACCAAGGTAATTAATTATGCGTGCACAAAGTCGTTTATTAATAAATAAACAATTAAACAAATAACTAAATTACAAATCACCTTCGACACCATTAGATATAGTTATTTGAAGTCAACTAATAATCTTAGGTACCTACTAAGATTTTAACTCACTTTCATTTTGGCTCTTGCTTCGAACAGTCGGGTTTACTGGTCAGTTTAGGGCAGGATTCAGGATAAAAGGCTCTTGAGAATGAGTAATGATATTTACTCGAAACGTCGGAGGTGTAATAGTCCTTCTCGGGAATATTTGAAGCGGGTTCCCCCAGAAAACAATTCGTTGTATATAAATAAATACACTTGTATTAGCAAATCAAATAATACATATGTTTGTTCAATTTGTACAAAATGTGTCGGTATATGGCAGCCTAGTTAGGAAGTGTTGCGGAAAGATAGCTACAGTGATATTGAATAACCACCCCCGAGTGAGGAAAAGAGACGCGTAGTCCTTGTTAGCATTGGCAGCCTGCTCCTGTGTAAAATCATTATTTCTTCTTCTTTCATTTCCGCTCCTTGGTTGGAGCATAAGGCCGCCAGCCCTTGCCGAACCTGTGTATAGTTCTGTTATTGCGGGACATCCGGGACGCCGGTGTATATGAGAGGGATGCTCGGTTTAGGTATCCCGCAGGTATTATCTGTAATTCACTAATATTTTAATACACGCCGTGTATCCCTGTGCATCTGTAATTACCCAATCTATCCAAATTGCGAAAATAACAAATAAGAAAAGAAAAATCATTTCGTGCAAATAAATCAATTTCTATTCAAAATAACAACATAAACGTAACGTGAACAATGTACCGTCGATATAAAAAATAAAAAAATATATTAAAATTTTTGATCAATTCAATTTCTCCGGAAAGAACGCGACCTTCGAACGGTTTTTACGAAGTTTTTACATCAATTAAAATATTTTAATTTATGTAAAAACTTTCTTAGATTGAAAATGATTTGAATAGGCTTTTTTAAAGAATTTTATATTATCTATTTATACATATTTCATTTTATCTAGTAAAAATCTTCAAATGGCAAATTAGTCATCTTCAAAATATTTTTGCAGATTATATAAAAACTATTTAATACTTGATTTTTGATTTTATATTTTATCTAACAGATATTTTACCTGATGCAACATTTAGGTTTATGTTGGGTATTTATTCTACCGAACCTATGTTATTGACATGGATAAGAGAAACGAGGCAGAGCGGTAGCAGTTATGGTCAGAAACTCAGTCAAAACTCCCCAGCGTTTTCGTCTTGCAATTTTGTTACCAATCGCTTTTACTTCAGTCCGAAAATCATTGTATTAAAAACAAATGAGACATTTAAAGGAATTGTTGAATTAAGCTCGCCTAGTCACCGTGATTTCAACATCATATTTAATGTAATATTTTAATTTCACTGAACGAAAGTTTAATATAAATGTTTAATTTATGCTAAGCTGAAATTAAGAACTAAAATGATTTACTTATAATTACATAACACTATAAATGTTGATCATATTTTACTTAATCTTGTTATAGTTAATGTTTCAAATATTAAAACAATATAAACTTTTGTTTATCTGAAAATGTGTTTATTATTATTATTCACGGATTCTGCGTCTTTTTTTGATCGAAGAAAAGACTTATTCGAATAAGATTAGTTTTCAAAAAAAGATTGGTACAATTTTTCAGTCGATTAGTACAAGTGTTAGTAGACAGACAAGGATGACATCTATCTCATTTTCATCACCTTAAAAATGATATATACATATATATACCGGCAAAGTAGTTTAACTTGAAAAATCTAAGCATTTGAATGTTAATCTGTTAATATATATATATATATATATATATATAAGTACATATATGGATGTTTATTATATTAAATAATTTAACCCCGCCAGGATATACAATAAATCTCCCAACATATATATATATATCTGTCCGGATCGTTCTAAACGTTCTTCGTTCGAGCAAAAAACAAATATTGCAAAACATCGAGATGTTGTCCTAATAGCGTAAGCTAAAAGAGATGTTGCCCTAATAGCGTAATAGTTATCGCATTATATTCATTTTTATAAATAATATAAGGTGCACGGTGCAATATATACTTTATAATATAACAAGTTCAGTAAGTAATACTAAGACTCTCATCTCGTATGTGTATGTAATGTGTACAGCTCAATGGGATGATATTTTTTACATTTATTTTTGACATTTTAATATTTCATTTGTTGAAAGACGGTTGGTTTATGTAGGTCGGTACATAGTTTTTTTTTTTAAATTGTAAGTTTTAGATAGGTACCATGTAGGAATTGAATTTACAAGGAAGTTCTATTTGTTGGTATTTGTATGTGTCAAAACGTAAGTTTAGCGTTTATGTAACGAACATGGCCTATTTGGTTGGTTACTTTTTCGTTTAATTTTTAACTCTCATATAACTGAGATTATTTTAGTTTGAAATTTGAGGGAGGGGGGGGAGCGCTAAAATGTTTTATACATATATCAAAAAACTCTGAAACATGTGTGACATAGTGTTAAATAAACTGGTATTTTTCCGATCTCGTTTCCCTGGGCTTGTGTTGCTCTTGCTGTTCCCAGACTTCCTCGCACGTGCAGTTTGTTGACGGGCAACCCATTTAATTACAAGTGTTTATTATTGTATGATTAATGACTGAGACTATTAAAAGATTATTTCTGTAAAATTATTCATTTACGTACAATAATTTAATTTTCTGATGATCTGTATCGGTTACATATTTTTAATAATAATAATAACAATGGATAATTTTTATAACGCCATTTTCCTAAAAAAATGTCACCTCAAGGGCGCTTTATACAAACATTATTTAGTCCTACACTATCTTCGTATTTAAAATTTAAAAATTGTTATTTGAACTTATGAAATTGACTTTTTGAAAAGGTGCGTTTTTAGTCTGTTTTTAAATAAAGTCTTAAATGCACTGTTTCTTATGACGGAGGACATAGATCCACGTTTTTGGGCCTGCCACCGCAAATGTCCGTTCACTAAACTTAGACTTCTGACAACGGCTGGTCGGGTCTAGAACCCTTCCTGTGGCTGAAGTATAGGTTGACTTGAGACTTTGAAGTCTACTATTCAAGTTGTCTGGGATGCAGAGCTCTTGAAGATACAGAAGCGTCATATATGTGTCGCCTTGTACATCAACCAGCACAATTTATATTCAACTCTTTCAGGGAAATAGAGCCAATGATATTCAATTTGTATTTATGTTTACGTTGAATTTATGTTGATTTGTGTTTACATTGAACGATCTGAATTAAGGTGCGCGCCCAATAACTTGACTGCAGATTTAGCATTCACAGACATTGATTCCTGGATTAAATGTTGGCTTCTAGGCGTCGCTGTTCACAGTAGCTTTATTTTGGATGGATTAAATGTACTCGCCTATTTTCTTAATTATATTTTACATAGCATTAACAATTTGATGAGAAAACAAATGGAAGTATAAATAAGTTTCAATAAAAATATGATCTTCAACGCTTTTATAAATGTTCATCACGTGTACAAAATAAAATGATCAATTATGAAAGCATAATATACTATCATTAGAATATATAGAAATATATTTCGTACCAACATATATATTTTTTATTTCAACTTTATAACATTATTTTTATATTTTGCCAAACTGCAGAAACAGTTTTAAGGCAAGGATTGCCTTTCACATAGTAAATTAAAGTTAAAGTACGCAAAAAAAACATAAAAAATGAAAGTAATGTAATTATATAACACAGTAAAAGTAAACTAAAATTTTATCAACGACAAAAAGAAATACAATAGCGGAAACAAGTAATTGTATAAGAATGTGTTCTTTCACTTTAAGGGTGTTCACTGAGGTCTCTTTATTTTTCATAATATTTACTATTATGACTGATTTTATTAAATCTTCGTGGCACAACACATTCTGTCTCTTGTTCTCTCACTGTACACATTGTTCGCGTTCATCTCTTCTAAAATTACATTATATGTTACTTTTTTGTCAACCAGTAAAACTTTACATATTGTAAATAATTTATAATAATCATCTTTATACAAACATTTCTTCTATAAGTTTTAAAAATCTTAATTGAAACTGTTTAATTTTATCAGTATGTTTTATTTTATAAAGTAGTCCATAGCTACTCACTCTATAACTAATAACCGAGTCGATTTATACAGTGTGTACAAACAAATACAAACCTGGTTTCAAGAAAATGTGTTTATATAGCTAAGTATTATACAATATATGTCTAACTTATTTATTATGTTATTATCATTATACAATGTACATATTGATGAAGTCGAATTACCGTGCACGGTATTGCTATGGTAGGTAACAAATTTTAACGTTTCATGCTACTTTAATGATCTGGTACTTGCTCTAGGAGACCAGATTATTAACAATTTTGTACAGATACAAAAGGTCAAAAATACTGCCTCTCGTGTTAAGACTTTTACTTTTCTTTAGTTATCTATACTAAAAATATCCTCAGGTTTTCATCGCAGCTTAGAATTTTTTGTATTAATTTTTATGGGTCACTCTGCCGTGTTTCCATTATCAATATTGAACTCACTGATGGCCAAGAATATAGAAGTTTATAAAAATGTTACGAAATTCTAACGCTTTTGTGACTATTTTTGCAGAGTTGCCCACTGAATGAACATTCTGCGTTAAAACTGCGAAAAATGGTGGCCACGTGAAAACAATTTTGAATACAGATAAAAAATTACGAACATGTCTGAAAAAAATAGCGCGGCATTACCCACGCATAAGCCGCGTTCTGGCGGGTGTATATTTAGCGTTCGCGAGGTCGCGCTAGAGGCACGATAAATTGTTGAATTTGTTTCAACACTTACCGCACTTGTCACACCGCCTTAAATCATTCGATACGATCACGCCGGGACCACACAAATAACGGCCGCCAGAATCGGCGTGAAATTTGGACGCTTCTATGAGGCGGCAGCGAAGAATATTCAACAGTTTCCGCGTGTGACGCGAATATTAAGACGGAGGGCCGGTCGCAGGGGACTTACTCAATTCTGGTTGAATGTACAATGTGTTGTCGCGACAACGAGGGGAGTTATTAGAAGTTAGACACAATGTGTATTGAGCAAGACCTGCTCTAACGCTTGCACGGATGATATTTAACACGAATGTTTTACAGTTTCAGAGATTCAGTTGACACAAATCTCAGTACCGTGTATACGTGTTGAGATTAGTCAAATAATTTTAATTGCTTAATTTATTTATTTTCTCACTTCGGCGTGTCCACATTATACATGTCATTCACGATTTATTTATAAACACATAACTATATACTCAGTCACAAAGTAATTAGTTATAAGAGGTATGTAATTAGAATAACCGTATAACATATATAAATATTTAGCAAAACATACCTGAGCTGGAGTGCAATCAGACTCTTTAACATGAATATAAAAAGTGATCTTCTCCTTAATCCGAAACGGAAAAAGTGTACAAACAACGCGTACTTCTAGTGTTTTTATGGCTTCTCTTTCAAAAATATTTCATATTTCTGCACTTTTTGCGAATATTTGGGTTTTTATTATTAATTTATTTCAGAAATTAAACTTTATTAATTAGACTTTATTTAAAATTAATACTTAAATAGGACCTTTACACTAATGTAAAACTAATAAACATAATGTTATTTGCCATTATAAGAAAGACCGCGACCATTAAATTTATTTTCAACGTGCCACAAAATTTCCTTAATACAAAAAATTCTTGCATACACAAAATATATTTTCTTATAATATTGCAGCAAAGATTGTGGAGACAACTGTATTGAACTAAATTACCAAAATATCAAAAATGAACCGAGTTATAAACCATTTGACCAATGTTCGACGTTTTTAAAACACTTTGTGTCAGCGAAAAAAATATTTTAAATTATATATTATATTTAATTACACGCTTTGAGACTTCAGCTAGTATATAAGAACAAGTTTTATATCAAAAACATAATAAATTCTAACTAAATAATTTTTATATCGATCATATTAGTGTGTGTTTTTGTAGTGTTTTAATTATTTCAAATCGTCGATTTAAAAAAAAATAACTTCTGATGCAAATTATTAATAAAAACCCACATATTCGTAAAAAACCCAATTTTTTAAATTACGAGTATTATTGAAAGTCGCACCTTAACATTTAAGACTTTACTGTTTTATTTAAAAAAAAATTTGAGGATATAGTACATTTTTAAACATAATCAATATAGGTATATATTTATTTTTACATTTTTTTCTGGGGAGATTATTAAAGAATTTGATGTCTTGATATATATAGTGGTTTTGGATTGCGGTATATTTAAGTTTTGGAATATCAATTTGGTCTCTAAATCTTGTAGATCTAAAATTGCTTCTAATATTTATTGTTATAAATTTAGATTATTGATTTTTTTTTGTATATGTTTATTATTTTTAGTACTTTGAATTCTGTCAAAAGTTAGACACTTGGATACTCATTTTTTTTAGAATTATTTTTATCGTTATTTATTGAGTAATTTATAATTGTGATGTTGAAGTTTTAACTGCTCCTTCCCATCCAATAATACCGTGTTGCATACGTGTCTATACAAACGCGTAATATATAATTTTTAAATTTGTAAGATTAATAATATATTATTTTCATTTGAGTTTGTTATCTATTATGATTCCTAAGTACTTGATACAGTCTTTTTCTTCAATTGATGAACATTGGTCACAATACTCTTGTTGAGTACAGGCTTTGGTGTGAATTTTAATATTAATTTCAGTATTACTTCAATACTAATTTAAGCTTCTACTGCATATAATTTAAATTTCCAATACTAATTTAATGTATTAATTATAAATATAAACATATAAAATCAATTTTGTCGAAAAAAACATCACAGACCTATGTTCCGAATAATTACAACTTTACAATAAGAATATGTTCTCCTTAATAATTTAAATTTCCATTTTTATTGATACAATATCAATATACTGACACGTAATGTTTCCATAATATGATAAAACGCATGTACCTGAACAGTTTAATATAGAAATAATAGATAACCAAAAATGTGTGCGAATATTGACTGAAATATAAGATTAAAACATTTGCATGCCTTTTACAAACTCATAAAATAAGTAATTCAAAATTTTTCAGCGAAACGTTATCCAAATCCGATTTACAAAATAAATATTGGACATAGCATCGCGAAATTTTATACGAGCGTTTCGATCGATTCCACTAACAAAATATTTACTGTATAGATTTGGGCCTTTGTATTTCAATATTTTCAAATGGAAATACGATATTGCGATTTAATGTATAAACATGGCTGGTCGTGCACATTTTCTGAATTTATTATGCATTAGAAATTTTCAAAGACCTGACAAATAAGTATAAATACTTTGCTTTGTCGATTTGCACGGGTTTTAATAATGACTAGCAGAAAGCAACGAATGTTAGTCGCTGTGCGGCCACGGCCAGTATTTCACCAAAAGCTATTTTTTACTGTAGGGGAAATACTATTAGGGTTTTACCGAGTTCTAGATTGAAATAGATTCGGATGACGTGAAATTTACACACGAATGCACATCTGGGTAGGTATAACATTCTCAAAAAAAGACTGAATCATTTTGATTGATTTGTGTTGATAAGAATTTTGTTATCTGACCAACAATATTTAAAAATAAGAATATTATGTAAAACATTCCACACGTGTGTCTGTTTTTGTGGATCCACAACGATAGAGTGAACATTTAGATAGAAACTGTAGCATACTCAAAACAATTTAAAAACGATATCTGAGATTATTTGAGCCCGTGAAACATTTAAGTGTGTTGATGTTTATTATGATAATGTGTGCAAATGAGTGTTGGAGGCTCCAGAAATAATTAAGCATATACAGCGCCGGCGCTAGACTATTTACCGCTACAGCAAAGATCTTTTTTTTCCGCCCTAGTAAAGTAACATAGAAAAGATGATGTTTTAAAATTTTGTAAAACCATTCCCATAAATTGGCCGCCCCCTAAATCTGCGCAAGTAAGGGGCGATATTTTGTTAGGCTGGCGTTTTGAAACTTGCCCTAGGGCGAATTTTTACCAAAAGACGTTCTGGACACTAGTGTTGACTACAAATTACTGCTTTATTAGGAAGTAATTATAATGTTATTTATTGGATTTGCTTTCTTGGAATGATTATATCTATATTATTATCGTTTTGTAACATGGGATTTTGTTTTTCAATTTTTATATATTTTTTGACCGCCCCCTTGATTTGGCCGCCACAGGAAAGCCCCTGCATTACCTGTGAGCATATGTTGGACCTCACATGATCAGGTGAACCGGATATTAGGGGACAAAGAAGTTAGAAGATAGAAATGACTGTTTGATCGTTAACGAAGCAATAGTGGTATGCCAATGTATGGAAAAGTATGGTACTCTAAACTACTTTACCATCTTTGAACAGTCTGCAGTTATTGCATATGAGTCACTCGATGGAAAATTTAATGTGAAGAAATAATTAATTGACAATATGTTCAATTCAGCTTTCATTTATTTTGTAAATATGACCAGCACCCTTAGCTCTTCGCCGTAATCAAGGTACGCCACTGCTTTTAAAATAGTTAAAATCCAACATACATAAAGGTAGTGTTGTCTATGAGGGGTTTATTTCTACGCTGGAATCGTTTCACTTAATCAATGACACGCTGGCCTTTAATTTAGAAAAGATGATATATGTACAATTTATTATGATAATAGTAAAAATACTGTTTACACAAGGGGTGGAAAAACAGGATCTAGGAAGGTTGGAAGAAAATCGGGAGAGGGACTAAATGTTAAAGCAGGGAGTGGAAAAATGGAATCTAGAAAAGGTGGTAGAAATTCTGAAGGGAGCCATAATAATAAAGGACCAACCAGGAAGCACGACTCACCTGGATTTTCTCTCCTGTAGTCACAGCTCTTGAACTTCAAGATCTTTCTTCGATGGTCAGTACGAAGTACTGCAATTCACAATAGCAGTTTCGGCACGCCACGCAAGGAACCGAATACACTAGCGACAAGTAACTTTTTCAAAACTGTAAGTACGTAACGAGCACCTAGCAAAATGTCCCCTCTCCTTGACAGTTCAAAAGTCATAGAAAAATACACATAAAAGTCGTGCACTGAGGGGTAGAGTATAGGGAGGGACAGCAGATAGGTAAAGTGACCATAAAGGAGCATCCAAACTCTCATGACTATCGGCGATCTGTGGATCTATCGTTAATACCGAACAAATGTAAAGCTTACTTTTTAAAATTTGAACACTATACTACAGATATAAATAAGTTGTGATTTTTAATACGACTACTGTTCGAAAGGTGCAACCTCTCTCACAAACAGTACGTAACATTAAACATTGTTTTAGTTAGCTGTTATTTTCACCTGTTGATGAGAGTGACTGCGCTTCACTAAACTAAAGCTGTTTAAGTAATAACTCAGATGTTTGAATAATATAAAGTTTGTGTAAATAAAAATAAATCAAGATATACCACGAAGAGTACCACTTAATAATATATAAAACTAATGTGATAAAAAACAGTTCGATCCGTTTAAATATTATAATCTTGTTGCAAAATAATATTTATCTGATGACGTTTTAAAAATAATATGAATTTTTAACCACGTGGTGATAGTTTTAAGAGCACCTGTTATGTAATTTAATAATACCGCGCTGAAATATACTCTTCAGCATAATTATTATAAGATATTTAAACAGCGACACTAAATACATAATATTGTACAGATTAACTATTATTATAAAAATAGTCTTATAGTAAATAAAGATTAAAATAAGATGAACGACGTGGCCAGACAAATTTATTAAGTCTAGTGGCCCAATTTCTTATCTAATGTAAAGTTCGCATTATATTTGACAGTCGTACAAAACAAAATGTCCACACAGAATGATGATAATAGAAAAGCTTTAAAAAGTTTTGAGTTCACGATAGAGGTTCGCAAATGCGTCTTTCGGTCTTTAATTTAATTTAAATTTTTAAAGTGTGCTTTTATGTAAATGTCTATTGAGGGTATAACGGGGTATTTTTAAGAAAAAATTAAGATACAACCGTATTCTCAAAAAAATTAAATTATTCGAATTTATGTATAATTTTTCCGAAAACGAATAAAATAATTTCACGCAGTATTTACGTGCCGCAGGGCAGGAAAGATGTAGCACCATTCGCCTAAAATATTATAATGTAAAATAAAGAATAAATGAAAATGTTTTTAATGAATGTGTAAATAGATTTGTATCATATTTAAAAAAATAGGGCTTTAAGAAGTCACTCCTATATGAATGATGTATTTCTTCAAATAATGTAATATCATTGGTACGTCCTCAATCTAGGTTTTTTCGGGGTATCTCATCAGTCTTGAAGAAACATTTGATAGGACTACTTTAAAAACATATCCACCATACGAAGAAGAATAACCTCGATGCAATGCTGTGTTTAGTAAGAAAAGGAACATTATGCTTATATAATTCTACATCCACTTTTACCAGCACGCTTGATCTTATGATAATTATCCGTGATTTATTTATAAGGAACGAAATTGCATTGGATATCTTTGCGGAATCCCGGCAATCTCGTCAATCAATTAATTATAACAATTATTACATCATATGAATCATGTTCAATTTTAAAAATATTTCTTGTCATTAGATTGAAATCTTTTTCAGTCTACGTACTTTAAATTATAATATATTTAAACTATAAATTCTCAAATTAGTTATGTTTAACTAATTTTTAAGTAGGTATAAACCATTTATACGCGGTAAAAATATCAAGAGCTGATAGCGCAAAGCAGTTGAAATTACGTAACAAAGGTTAAAATTGCCACAAAAATTTCTTGCAGAGTAAAATGTAAAATTGGGACGTCATGGACAGTTTAGATAATTATTTTGTGAAGGTTTATCTTAAGCTAGAGATGTAAAAGCTCCATTAGACGGAATGAATTCGGGCGTTTATGGATCTAAAGATAACATTAATAAATATGAAATGAGAGGCGGCGCCTTTACTTTATCCCGTCTTCCTGTATTCCTATCGGGCGTAAATCAGACCGGCTTACGAGTTCCCGGATTACTTTCTGGCCACGTTAAAATAATATTTTTTCAGCGTAAACACATAACGGATTTTTCGCAGTCTTTCCAGATGTCATAATTATTTTTAACTACGCGTAAAATTTTCAAGATATGAATAAAGATATCTTTGAAATTATGTTTTTCATATCTACACACATAAAACTGAATGTCTGTCTGTCTGTCTGTTCTATAAACTTTCACCCTTCGACCGATCTAAAACAAATTTTTTCATAGCAACCCTTTAGTTTAGGATTTTGCGCAAAATACGGTCACTTAGTAATCTCATAATTTTGTATAAATATCGCGAGCGTTTGTTTGTTATATGTGCAGTTCACTGGGAAGGAAGAAAATAAATAATGAAAATGTAGAAAACGATTCCTTGTTATTGCATTGTTTTATTTTTATTTCAAATTCTTTGGTAGATACTGAATTCACAAATAAGTTTATCGACCTATCTACCGGGATATGAAAGGACACGGAAGTGTTAAAAATAAAGTTTGCAGTTTATGGGTACTGAATAACATATATAGTCACCATGGCACCGAGTTTGACCGATATGTTTAGTAAGTTTTTCATCGGATATTTTTCTCATACACATCACACATATTCTAGTAGGTACAAGTAATTTTTGGGGGAGGGATTTCACATCAACAAGATTTTTTTATTTATTATTATGTAGTATTAGTTTGGTGCACTTCTACCTGCAAAACACTCCTATTTAAGACGAATAATTTATTTGCTTTGCTCTTCATCCTACTACCCGACGCCAGTCGACAAAGGGTTGGATATATTTAAATAGTTTCCGAAGGCTTCTGAGCGTTATCGATGGAAACCTAATCATTACCAAAAACGAACCGCGGATGCACTAACGCCGCTATGCTACTATGAAGTGCTGTAAATATTCTCTGTTGGAAGTTTGTATACAAGCATAACAGTCACGCATCTTGTCTTCATCAACAAATTAATCGAATTAAAAACGTGTTCATTATCTTATTTATCTGATCTTTCAACGCCTGGAGGAGCGGTCAGCGCGGCGGGGCGCAAAAAACATTTTCAAATATTTATAAATATTTACGTTTGTTCTTTCACATAACTCTTGCACTCAAGTTGTAGGTACTTCACACAACCATCTCATATTCGAATACCTGTAATATCTCTTGAGCGAGCGACAACACTGAATAATAAAATAGAGCCCACAAAATTCCGGCTGTAAAATGAGTTATTAGTAGATTTCTTTTAAATCTAAAAATGAAAAGTAGTTGGGAAAAAAACGAAAGTAGTTTGAATGCCGTGGAAATGCGGCCGCTTAGACGCTTGTGGTGTGGAAAATCAATATTAGTAGATTGAAAAATGAATAAACCAGGAACGAATGTACAGCTGTTTGTAGCACAGCGTAGCGGAACGAGGGCTGCATTATAAGTACCCGTGTTTAACAACTGATGGCACCACTGACGCAAAATCTGTATATCATTGTTTAACGTCATCTTTCGAAAGACACCTGTTAAAATTTTAGACAGATTAATTGAATAGGTTTGTTTTGATAGCTTTTGAAAGTGAGCAAGTTTGTGTTTGTTTGCAACCATGGAAAAGGAGCAATATCGGTCAGTTTCGATTCCTATTTTCCTCGTAGAAGTAAGAAAATGGCATTAAACATGTAAGTGAGGAGAGAATGGTAAAGAAAATATATGATGAGATAATTCAAGACGAAAGGAATGCAGGGCGCCCCCGAAAGACCTGGCATGATCAGCTAAACTAAATTTTGGGGAACGGCCCTGTTAAAAGCTTCAACAGCCAACAGCTTGTATTAAAAGATATGTGAAAATAGACGAAAATAGTGATGTACTAGATCAAAAGAGTATGACATTCCAACCTATCTGCCTACCAGTGGCGTTCATCAATATATGTCTCGTTATATTCTTATTAAAATTATTATTCACATTTTAATAAATCATAATATTCTGTGAGAATAGTATTTAATTTTGCGTTATTTCCTATAATATAAAGCAATGTATATAGCTTATTTTAATGTATTGACTACATGAGCTTGCTGCCTACCCCTATTGATAAAACTAGCGTGATGGTTATTGAGTAAGTAAGCAAATTATAATAATAATTATTTGCTTAACTTTAACAACATAAAAAAAATAATATTTTGCTTCCACTACGGCGATACATCCTAGGGTGAGATTTGGTCTCTTCTGAAACTGCGGGATAAAAAAATAATTTTATTAACATAGTTATAATTGATGGCTATTCCTGACGAACAAGAAACTGAGAACTGTGCGTGTTAAATATCAATTGTTCGAATGCGGGTATTATTTAGTATTTTGAAATCTACACGGGAATATATCAAAACAACTACCACGTTTATGTTTCTTTCCAGAGATAACATCTACGATAGGGGTGGGTGCAACACAAATCTAATTATTATTGTTGGTTGTAACATGATTGCTACAGCATGTTACCGCTATCGTCCCACTGAGTGAGAAGGAGTTACGAGCAAGCCAATTAAAATGAATATCTGAACTTGCCGACGTTACTTTACTTGTTTTCTTTTCTTGGTTTTTACATGATTACATGTTAATAAATAATTATTAAGGATAACATATTTTTGTTTTGAAGTTCCATTTTAAGAACGTAGTTTTTTGGTATTTTAAATACAAATTAAATGAATTAACTAGATATATAGAAAAAGGTTTATTTATCGAAAAAATATTAAGTTGCTACTAGGATTAGAACCTGGACCTTTTCCTATCCGGGGAAAGCGCGTCACCATTTTCGCTATAGCAATCAAATAATAGATATATAAGATGTGTATCTTCTCCTGTAACATTTACCAGAGTTTGGCAATCATTATAGCGATCTTCACTTTAGATGCTGTGGCGCGAATTAGCTCAATGGAATTGCATTTATGCCAGTATACTGAGGTAGGAGTTTCGTTCTTTGAATTATTATTCTTTTTCAGTATTATTCTAAAGTTTTCTGACTTTTTAGTCATAGATTTCCTTGTGTAATCAATCACATGTGACAAAGCTCGACACATTTTATTAAATCGTATATTTATTTATTATATTGGCGTATCTATGGAGGGATGTACCCATGTAAAACGAATGAGCAAGAAGATGATGGTAAAAAAAATGTACGAGGCGATAGTTGAAGATATTAGGAACAGAAAGCGCTCACGGAAGATTTGACACAATCAGATGAACCCATTACTGGAAAACGGCGCTGTTGGAATCTTCAACAACCGAGCAGCGTGCATGATCGTGGATGAGCCAAGAGTGGTGTGTCAGGGTAGAAGAGTATGGCGTTCTATCTTCTGTACTTATCCCTTCTGATGAAAAGTATGTAGTATGAATATTTAAGCTGACCTACTGAAGATTGTCTAAATTAAACTCTAATTTTATCCAGTGTATCAAAACAGAACTGATTACCCGGAGAGTCATGAATCGAATATTATGAAGTTCAAATATGCAATAGTATGTCTCTCAATTGAGTTAGTGTGTATAAATATTTGTACCTTGAAAGCAAATCACGAGCACGAAGTCCCAGCTAGACTATGGTTCATCACCGCGCTGAAACTCGGCTTCATCCAATAGTCTAATTCCACGAGTAGTTTGAAACGACAAGCACATTTAACAGGAATAGATCTGAAAGACCCGCACAGATACACACTCATACACGCACACACATGGACGCCCTCATCACGGTTACCTGGATATGAATAGCGGGTCAGCCGAGAAGGGAAAAGCTTCGACATGACATTGGCACGAAGATTGACGTGAAATATTCGTCGGACATGTGTTTGTCGGGATCAGTAAACTCCGTTATATTTATAAACCAAAATAATCCGAGCGAGATTCCTGTTACAATTTTTGTAGAAAGGTTTTGTGCTAAGTATTATGGTGTTTCATTAATTAGGAAGCGGAAGGGATTATGCGATTTTGGGATTATTTTTATGTTGTTTAATACAAACGTGTGATGTTATCTGTGTTATTATCACCCGTTTCTTCGTATCTGGTCAGCTTCTGCGTACATGGATCCCGATTCTCATAAATCAAAATATTATTTTAGATGATATATTTACGTACTTTTAAAATCAGCAATGTAATCAAAGCTCATTTTAGTGGTTAATAAAACAAAGATAAAAAATAAAAATATAGATATATTTACGAGTTAAAATATTATTATATAATAAGCGTTATCTTGGGATCCCACAGATCTGTGTTTATTACTTTTTCCACTTGATTGGTCCAACCAGAGAGGGATCGTTCTCGTCCTCTCCGTCCTTTGACGTGGCCCATCATGAAAAGCTTAACCAATCCATCTTCTCTTTTTGAAAGACAATAAATATAAGAAATCACCAAAATTGAATGGTTGAGAGTCTGTCGTTGTCGTGTATTTCTTTCAGAATAGTGATATTTGTGCGTCTCGCTGTGCATGGCATGCGTACCATGTGGCTTCAACACCCATCTCAATGTCATCAATCCAACTTCCCTTGCCTCTATAGTCTACGACTCCATACCATACAAAAATATTGAATGCACCAGAGACTGCATAAGTTTGTTTGTCTTATATGTATAACGGTCACTAGATATCAAATCTTATAACTCTTCACCATACCCATGATTCACATGATTTTTGATTCGCAGCTACCGTTGTTAGTATTTATAAACCTGAGATAAATAAACTCCTTGACAATTTCAATATCTGGAATGTGTCAATCAATATCTAACAAAGGAATTTGAGAAAATGTGAAATTGCCGCACTGTTTACAGATCGTGTGGATAATGCTAACTGAAAAGAATTGATAGTCATTCCAAATGCCATTCTCTACAGCAAGATTCGTAACATCCGTAGTATGGGTGCTAACTGACCATCATATCTCGTATCCGTGTTATGACACCCTAACTCTGACTTACTAATTTAACATTATTATCGTAATATATTATTTTATTGGATGACGGAAGTTAACTATTTCACATCTCCTGGTCAGGGTGATGTTCTAATTGGCCGACCGAAGCGGTCGTAAATCAATTAAGTAAAATTATTGTTCCATGAGTTGGTCTCAACTATAAATAATTAACAACCCCTACACGGGCGTGACTTGATAGCATTTCAGTGTAACCTCGGTAACTTGTCCATCGATAAACCGACAATCCAGTAGCAAACTTTTCCATAAATCATGTATTTATGATATCGTTGTTATTCTACCATCATCATCTTCGTCATTTGTTTCACATAATAACTATATTAAAATAACAAAAGAAAGCTGTCCTTTAATCCTGTTCTACGAATTCACTCCTGGTTTGTTATTTCTTCATTTCAATTGGATTCAATAGATTTGTTACACATAAAGTGTCGCATATACTTTTTTCACTCATCAGGACCTACAAAATATTATTTTCGTCGTACAATCCAACAATTTCGGTAATCAAATAGTGTATTGGATGATACGTGAGGTATTATCCAGGTACTGTTGTGATAAAATATTAATTGGCACAATTAAATTTACATAAACATTTCAATCTATGCAATTAGTTGTTCACGATATTTCAAATTATTATTTTTTATGTATCGATATTTTAATATCCCAGTGTTCTTCAGCGTCATGTATACGTAAATTTGAAAGAAAACTGATACGTAAACTGAAGTATTAATTTCCTTTGAAATATACAATATAATTAATTAGATATATAAACTTTTTATACTGATAATGTATTTTACAAATTAAGTCTATTTCCATAGTCAGATAGTATTTGAAATACTAGTTTATAAAAATGTTTGATGAAATCAAATTATTGGGGGTTGCATTACATACATCGAATGTTTTGTAAAAGATTATAATTTTGCTATGCAACGCATTATTTACCTGAAGACCTGGTAGGCACCAGAACTTAAACGGCTCTTAATATTAGCACTATATTAATTAATGTCCGTGTTTGATTTAGAGGTAAGATCGTTCAGTAGTCGAAGGTTCAAGTCTTGTCCGAGAATATTAAATTAGTCCCAATTTACGATTAGATTAGTTTGAAAATAATAAGAATATTAACGCACTCCGTGTGCGCATCTCTATTTATTTCAAAGTAAAACATAAATGGGTTGCCCAGATAACTCTCGAAAGCAGAGAAAACAAAGCCGAGACACGACGGTCATCGATTCTAGAAAAGTATCGTGGTCCATACAGCAACCGAGGGTGGGACGAAATGTTTATCTAGTTTGAGCTATATATAGAATATGTGAGATACACATAAAAAGTAAATTTTTGATGGGGTATATATACCGAGTGAAGTTTTTATTTAAATCGCGATTATGTTAAAATATGTGGTTCAATTATGCTTAAAGCAGAGTTGGAGTTAACTTTCACACATTCATATATCCATTTCATAGTTCCAATGACATTTTTTTATTACAATAAATAACGGCATATTTATAGATAGTTAAAACACAGTAAATATTTATTTATTCATTTACAACTACTGTACATAGTATTATTTTTTTCAAAAAATAAACTTTATGTGTATTAAGTGAGTATGTGAATCTGCAGAAAAGTGTCTAGAAAGAGGTTCTATGGGTCTAGCTTTCAGATTATATAAAACGGTTGATTACAATAAAAAGTTTAAAATATTAAAACATTTTAATGAAAAGTGTTTTTAACCCAATTTTATGTAAAATTAATGATTAGTGCCCTTGAGATGATTTTTTTTACGAAAATGGCACAAAGAAAATTATCCAATATTATTATTAATAGTAAATTGGTTTATAGGTAAAGTTTTATATATTAAATGGTATGTAATACTACATTTTAAAGTTTAACATACTTAAAATATGAAAAACTCGAAAGGTTTTTTTCGTCGTGATCCTGAAATTAGCCTTACCAAATGGATTTTAGAAGGTCAAACAATTTGCTTTTTTGTGGTAGTTTACATCGGTTATAATTTTCAACCGGTTTACTTCAGTCAGTGAAAAATTAAGTATGAGTTTTTATTATAAGAACTTTGCAACATTAAAAATAATATATTCATCTTTTTATTCTAGTATAATGCTATCGGTAGCGGATGTGAATGAATGCATGAGAGGAAACAGTGAACGGTGATGCGAAAAAGGATTATAATTGAGGCAGTGAGATCAAAAGTGGACTAACCCCGAGAACCTTTGTTATTTAAAAAAAATCCAATTCCAGATCCTTTGTTTTAAATATACGCTTTATCCTACTATATAATATATCACTAAAATAAATGCTAACAATATTCATTACACTGCCATCTAGTAATCATTTTATAAATCAGAATTGATCTATTGTTGCAATTAAAATATTTCAAATGTACTGTCATTTAATGTCGTACTCATGAATGGAAAATGTATGGGTTAGTTCACTTTTACTTTCACTGCCTCTATTGATCTTTTTCTGAAACAAAGAGTTTCCCTTTGATACACAAATCTCTCAACGGCACCGTAATATAGTTACCTCATTAAAAGAGCAATACTTCTTTCAGCAGATAAAGGTTTAAGGGCGAGGGAACTGATAATGCTAATGACAGACAAGTAATGGATGCGTTGTCTATTAGTAGAAATATTTACAACGAGTGAAGAAGGGGTCATTATCAAGCCACAGTAAAACCTTTTTTTATTCAATGATATGTTATATATAAAAGTTATGTTTGTTTGTCCAATATCCGAGAAATTTTCAATTTCTGTAGTACTTATTAGTTCTTAGTGTTAAAACCTAAAATCACATAAATTAAAACATCAATCATATAAAATATTATTTTTTTAACTAAAAATATATTTATTCATAAAAATATTAAATATAATATAATTAATGACTAATGACTCTTTTCCTGAGATATTAGGATATGTAATTGTTTACGAAAATAAAGTACGTAATATGTAACTCTGAACTAGCAGTAAAAAATTGTAATAGTAACAATAATAAATGTATATATTTTTAACTTTTATAGATCAGAATTATATTATTATAAAAATAAGAAACAACGTTACTGAAGATTTAAACAGCAAATTAAAAACATATAATTCGTTGTCCTGCCTGCTACACTAGTATTTTACTGTATTATAGCAGATAGCGCTTTTACGGTATAGTAGTCAAGGGCAATGGAATTAATGTAAAAATAAAGTGAATACAAATTAAATGAATCAATAATTAGAAAGATATATAATTGCGAAAAAAAATCAAGTTGATACATCTACTATTTTATTTTTATTATGAGAACACATTCTTATTGTGAAGTTGTAATTATTCAGAACATATTTATTTTTAAATATATATTTTTTTTGTATTAAATTATTTATTTTTTATAATTTGTTAATATTATTAAAATTACTATTTCATGTTTATTAATGTTGTGAATGAATAATTTAATACATTCACAATATTGTCTTGATGTTAATTAATATTATTATTATTAAGGAGAACACATTCTTATTGTGAAGTTGTAACTATTCAGTTAATTAGTCTGTGATATTTTAAATACTAATTAAATGTATAAATGTGTATGTGTTGTTTTCGATAAAATTAATTTTATTTGTATATCTTTCTAATTAACACATTTAATTAGTATTTATAATATTATTATATTACAATTTTTTTTATCTTTGAAAACATTAATATTGTAAAGTTTTGTTAATTTTAATTAATTCCGTTGATTATTTCATTTACATCGATTGTTTATGTATTTATGATATTATATATTTAATCTGTATCTACTTGTAATGGCTAATTCCGCCTAATTGGCGAAGGCCACAATAAACAGAAAAAAAGTATTAAAATTCCACAGAACTATGTTCTGAATATACTTTACTACAAAAATGTGTTCTCCTTAATTAATGAAGTGAAATGTTTACATATTGATTGAATTCTGGTTTTTAATGAAAATTTAGTTATTAATAAATTTGATTCTAAACTAATTTTTTAACGTTCATATTAGTATCACTACATAATTGGTTACATAAATATGTATTTTTAAATTACGTTAACTTTCTAGTTTCTGTTATTTATATTTTAATTAGAGTTATATAAATGTTTTTTTATTTAAAACATCAAAACAGAAAAAATCAATTGAAGCTATTTTGTTTTTAATTTTAAACAATTTTTCTTTTCTATCGTCACGCGTATTCTTCGTCAAATTTGAAAATACTTTAATATTAGAATTTTAAATGTGTTTTGATTCTTTTAACCTTATCTTTCATGTGTACTCATGATATCAGTACGAGGATCATATGCCCGAATAGATATTAAAAAATAATTTTTTTAGGCTACCCCTTCTAAGAGTCCATTTAAACCAAAGCTTTTCAAAATATGATGCAGCTTCATGTAGTAAAAATGTTTTTTTTTTAAGCAAAATATTTATTATTTAGATAGCAATATAATCAAATTATTGTTACTTATTAAAGATATATGTCGGAAAATAGATTTAGAATACAAGTTAACTTATTAAGCAAGCTCTCAATTTTTTAACGTTCCAGGCATATCCAATTAACATATTTCCTGGCAGATCTCAAGATTTTTAACGACTTTACGTAAGACAGTTTCTGATTCTGGACGATGGGGAAAGAAAGTTGAGTACCAAATGAAGAGAAAGTTGAAGAATTACCGCCATTGAAATGAAAAAATGGTAAAAAATGTTTTATATCTCCTGGATAGAATAAAATTATTAATTGCCAAAAACCACAAAAATTAAATATACATTTATGGCCACAGATTATTATAAAAGAGAATAAGCTATGAAATCACTATGAAAAGGGTTTTACCGATCAAGATGGATCCATGATACACGGAGCAATACATGTTGATGAAGTTCCTTCAATATGGAGGGTCTTGGTTGAAGAGATATCTCGATCTCGGCCCCATGTGTGAAATATAGATTAAAGTAATTATTTTCAAAAATATATATATACGGTGGTACAAATTATGATACTGATTAATAGTTTTTTCGCTTTACACAGCCTTTTAAATCTTAGCTAGTTTTTTATTTAGCTCTTAAATTCTAGCGATATCCATGACGAAGTATGAAAATTTTGGCAATATATCTATTGATTTTTTTACTACTTTTTGATTAAATTTAAACCAAACAGATGGAAAACGTTTCTACTCGTAATAACTATTTTAATATGATTTATATATATACCCTTTTGATTATTCTTAATTAACTTAATTCAAAAGATATAAAAAAGAGATTACAGAATAATATATGATTGCCGCATTTTTTGCCCGTAAAAGCTTTGAGTCCTGCAAATTTGACATCACGGGAAAGAGCTCAAGTACTACAATCAATGAAATGTTTAACTAGGGTGAAAATATTGGTGAGGGGTGCTATTTTTTAAATGTAAAAACTTACGGTCTGGATGTTTAAGAAGCGCTGGTTGACGGTAGATACATATTTTGTTTTTCATCTAATGTCGCATCCACACAGACTTCGCTTAATATCCTGTGGGAAATTTGAATTTTAAAGTGTCTTTTAGGGTGCTCTGGTTCTTCTAAAGCCCCTCTTCCCTCTTATTTCTCTTCTCATCGGAGAACCCTCAACCGCTTTATAATATAACGAGGAATGGAAGACGGCGAATTATGAGAGAGATGCAATTTAGTCTTATAAACTTAAACAGGGGCGCACACACCCTGTATTCTTATCGGTACACTCTTTTGTTACTTTTTATAAATATCCGGCATAAGAGAAATCTTATGCCAAGACACAATGTTAAGATTCTGTATAGGGAACGAGGAGAATGAAAGATGTGGAAATGTAAGAAATCGCATATGATCTAGCTATTCTGAATTATTCACTAAAAATGGCAAATCCACTTTGGCTAACAAGTGTGATCTTTCACTATTGTGTTTGCGGAATACATGTACAGCTATAGCATATATAAAATCATACGTTAGAATTTTTTCTTATAGTACGTACAGGTTTATTATAATATAATGAAAAATATTTTAGCAAATTGAAAATAACAAAATTATGTTACAGTTTCTGAAAATGTAGCAGAATATATTTACAAATAATTTCTTATCAATAATGAATAATTTAGCATTATATTATATAAACTATAATTACAAAAAAAATATTTTTTTAATTTCTCGAAGGAAAAACCCATGTCTGCACATTTAAGTGAAATATGATAAAGATAAATATTATTTGCGCATTTTATAATTTTGGATTTTAATTTTCATCCCAACTTTTACTTCAGTTTTTATGATTTTGATTGACATTCGAGTACAAAACGTTATTTTAATTCTTTTCCACTACAGAAAATAGTATAATGCGTTTTATTTCTCAAAATCGGTTAAATTTGTTTTAGTTTCCAAATAAATATTACGAAAAGTTGATTTTGTAATATTTAGTTGGAAACTTTAATGTTTATGGGTGATTTATTGCCTCGATCATAGTAGGAGATAGCGTTGCACTCAACCAGTGCGCAAACAACACGGTGTGATGGTGATTGAGCTGTCCGGATGACCCACAGGGCGCTGGTGTTCCAGTTTACATGTACAGTGTGTGTTTCACCACGCCAAGTGTTGTGCAAGGCCAAGTTCATATCCCGTCACCTACATTACCCGGCTGTGGGAGGAGGAAACGGAGTGTTAACGTGTGACGTTTCCTTGCGTTTACGTTTATTTTATTGGTGCTGGATAGTTAGGATAATGCCGACGTAATATATCACAATGTTGTCTCTAAAGTTAGATTGTGTTTATTAATTTTTTTTATTATGATTTATATTTACTTTTATGTCTGTTGAATTAATCACTCAATTAAATTTACAAAACTAAGTATAACATATACATTATTCTATTTTTCCCACAAGCTACCAAATATATAGACATGGACTAACGAAAATTTATTATCCCGATATTTTCATTTTGGTGTCACCCACGTGATCACTCTGGTACCACTTATGCAATAAAATAGCTACGCGACTTTTAAAAAAAATATAACTCGATTGGAACGAAAAATTAAACGCTGGTAATATAATATGCATTCATGTAAAAAATATGTCTTGTTTACACAAATATTTAATTTTCGAACCGTAAATACTTTTACTGTTGCATAAATGTGTGATAAACTATCTGATTCATATTTCCACCAAGATTATGTATAGAATGTCCCTCGTCCCGCAACCAATGTTCCAAACCTTCTTCTATATGTATACTTTATTTCATGTCTATTCATTTACTGGTCTGTGATTATTTTATTTTTAATATTAATGTTAAAATCTTCCATTCGAAATAATTAACTGTTTCAAATAAGTACCTACAATTCATTCTAATCAATTTATTTTTTAATTGTTTACATTGATTTCACGTTCATAAGGTGTTAAGTAATAATAAATAAGTTATAATACACGTTTAGTGTTAAATACTGATCTAAATAAATTGTATTATCTTACGGAACAGCGTGGTGATAAGTTAGTTAAAAATAAATAAATGTGTGGACGTGCTTGTTTTGTCTACAGGATGGTTCGAATGACCAAAAAGTTAGTAGTCTTTTCTTTCATAGTACTTATAAGTAGTGATGAGAAAAAATACTACTTTTGACTCATTGGTGTGATTGTGATTAATATTCGATAAAATCAGTGATTGAAAACTGTGACTGTGACCACAGTTTCATTACTAATACACATCTATTAGCCGCTAGACATCACAATGACATTACATGAAATAAATGAATAAATAAAAAAACATAATTTTGAACATACTTACTTATAATATTCAAACATTATTTGTATAAAAGCACATTATAACATATATAATTAATATATATCTAATTTAATATCATCACAAAAATAATTAAGACCGTTAAAAATGCGAGTTTATTTTTCGGGTCAAATTCTCAACATTTCTGTTCAAATGCGTAAAATGTTTTGGTAGAATCTACTAGATGGCGCTTACCACGAATTATAACATCATTCCTTCATGAATATTTTTGTTTCATATACACATGCGTCGAATCACGGTTCACAACCAAATATAAATAAAGTATTAAAGCGAATAACGATATTCCCAGATATTTAATCACTGATAGTGAGTGTGACTCAAAGAAATCAGTGTTTGACTTACGGTTCGTGATTTTGAGGTTATCACTACTTACAAGGGCTCAACGTAATTAGAATATAGTAATACTATTGATGTGACGTGTATGTATATGTATGTATATCCGTAATTTTAGAAATTGTCATAATATAACATATCCATAATTGTTACGATTTCATTAAAACATAATTTCATAATGTAAGATAATATTAAAATAAATCGATTTTTAGAGACATCATACTTTTTATAACATTATTTGTATAATGCGTGGTCTAAAATTTTGGTTAGATTCTGTAGCATAGGGTTAGGTGACGTCAAGACTTTAGTTTTTCTTTCATTAATTATTACGAGTGAGACATACACATTTGAAAGGAAACTGATACAGCGTGAAATATTAATTTTATTTGAAATATGAATTAGGTGGATATGTGACCTGTTGGTACATTTTTCAAATAGAAAATCAAATTTAAATAATAAGATAAAACACTTATATATTATATTATATATTTAAACTACTATTTATTGATGAATCAACATGTTTCGACATTTATGGTATCTTCTTCAGGAAACAATGTATACTAAAATTAAAAATACTAGCATTGATAAAAACAAACAACATATGTATCGAAACATGTTGATTTAATAATAAATAGTGGTTTGAACAGTGTTTTATATTATTATTTTAATAATATGTGGCCACAAAGTAATTTTGCTAATATTGAAAAAGAAAAAAAAAGACTGGGTTTCTGTCGTTCGTAATTTCAATATTAGAATTTGATCTGAATTTTACTACTTTACATTTTTTGTACCTATTATGAACTAAAATAAGTACACTTCCTTATATCGGTATATCTGACAGTACGTGATGTTGACACATCATCAATTTTTTAATAGCTTTCGGGCATATTAGTAATAATGTTAATATTTTTCTTGAACGGAAAAAAACTAACATAGTTATATTTTCACAAAAATATACTTCTGGAAGAGTTTATTTATTTCCCATGACTATAACCTCTAGTAACAATACTCATCACTTTTACAGCATAGATTTTATAATTCATTTTTTAATTAAGCCTGTGTTACGAAGACTATATCCCTAATGTGTTAATCCCAATGAGATCTCGTAGTAATGTATATTGTGATTATTACACGAATAAGATTACATACTGGTTGCTGTGTCTTTTCGCAAGCAACGAACCGACATCTTTATTATGCCCAGTTTACACCTCGGCGAATGTTTATCTTTAGTATAAATGCTGCACGTTGTACGTAAGTCCAACATATTAAATTTGTATATTTCTATCATAAGGTTGCTGGTATAAGTATGTAACTAACCAAAAAGTAATTTTGAGATATCCGTGTAAAATATTTAGAGATGTTTGAACTTCAAAAGGAAAATATCGAGAGAGTATTCTCATTTGAAATTTATAAAGTTACTTAAAAGATTAGTAAGTTTATATTTAAACATTGGAGAGATGTTATTAAAAATAATGCTTATTAAGAAGAATATATTCTTATTGTGAAGTTGAAATTATTCTGAACATAGGTCTGTGATATTTTAAATATTAATTAAATGTATTAATTAGAAAGATATACCTGTAAAATCAATTTTATCGAAAAATATTGTTGTTACTACCGAGATTCGAACCAGGGTCTCTTCCAATCCGGGAAACGTGCATTATCTGATTATGCTATATATATATATTTCTAATTAATGCATTTAATTTGTATTTAAAAATAATATTCTTTATTATTTAACTATTCAATTTCAGGTTTAAGAGAAATTCGTCAAAATCATTATCATACAAATGATAGGTTTCAATTATTTATTTATTTATTTCCATCGATGCCCTTGTGGGCTTTTACACAAAACTTTTATATTTTTTTATTTAATTTAAATTTAACAGATTGATATTAACATAAAATAATAACAGTTTAAATATATCATAAAATAATAACATATTAAATATAACAAAAAAAAGCTAAGTATATTTACATATAAATATTTCTTCAGCTCAAGTATGCTCCTGCAACGAAAAATGTCAACGAAATTCAACTTGCTACCAAGCCGATGCATCTGTATTATTGGCGAGTTAAAAGCATAGTTATTTATATGTGTACCTACAAAGAAAACTTCATATTATCATCATTTTATGCTTTCATATTTTCCAATATGGCAATATGGCGTGGTGGCGATGGTTTGCATGTGTTCTTCGCAGTAGGTCCGTCATTACTGACGATCGTGACCGCTCCATTGCCATTGCTTCATCAGCCTTATCCACCCCGACTCGATCCTGAGTAGCGTGCATTGCCGACAGGCAATCTAATCTGTAGTTAGTTTTTAAATGCAATCATATTTTATTCATAAATTTATTAAAAATATGGTGCCATCTAGTAGACTCTATATTTCCATAAAAAATATGGTTGCTTAAAACGGGAAAAAATAGATGTCTCATTAAAAAAGTTTGATATATGTAGATCAAAATCACATGCTAATCTACAGGGTTACTACGCTGTAATTTATAACATATAAAGTCTGGCAATAGTTCTTGGTTCGAATCCTGGTGGTAACTATACTTTTTCCGATATATATTTTTTTCTGAGTATCGTTTTATTTAATTTATTCTATTACTTTATTAGACTTACTATCGTTTTAGTAAGTTTTTACACACTTTTTTTCACAGACCACAAGTTTTTAATATATATATTTTTTTAATATATAATCTGATATAAGTACAATGATACAATACAATTTTTTTTAATGCTACACTTCTCTTGAAAGCGTATACTTGTGCAGAGAAGTGGAGTGTATATTAATAAAAAATATTGTTTACAATAACTAGCATATAATAAATAATAAATTAATAGAAATAGCGATATAAAAGTTTCGGGGTACATGTTTATTTTTAAAGTGTATTTTAATAGCATCGATTATTTCTTTATTATCTTTATTATTATTCCTGATATTTTCCGGTAAGCTGTTAAATATTTTTTTCCTAGGTGCGTATAGTGGTGTTGTGCAAATGATGTGTTGATTTTTGAGCGTGAAAATATAAATTTAAACCTAGTACAATTTTCAGTAATAAAATAATATTATTACTTTTCTTTTAACATTTGAAATATAGAATTTCTTTTAAATAGATCACAAAATGTTGGTACATACTTTGAATTCTTCAAAAAGTAATTTTGTCGATGTAATTTTGTTTTTTATGTTGTCTTGGTCTTGCCGGCCTGCAATGTCTATAGTATTGAAATATGTACTGAAATAAAATATTATCTACCCTTAACACCAAACACTTTTAAAGTATGTATAATGCATATCAGGTATTATACATATTTTAGGACATATGTGAGGTACAGAATCAAAATCAAACATGTCCAATTTTTATGGTTTTTGAGTTAGGTGTGTTCAAATATAAACCAAATTTATGTCTATTTTATTTATTTATTACTATATAAAATATATATTTGGACTGTGCCCGTCTCAACACCCAATTTTCTAGTTTACAAATAATTGTGCAATAACATAAGTAATTGAGCTTAACGAAATTAGACAAATATCACTGAATTTGATATAAAAACGCATTCAAATTTGATTGTTACTTCAATCGCAGACGTGTCCAATAGATAATTAATTTAAACTTTGACTAAAATATTTTCTACCAATAAGACGATAATAATAACTGGTCATTTTTAAAATGATTACAAATGTGAAAAGTTGTGGAACACTGTTTTTTGCATTTTACTCAGAAACAGGTGAAGTGGACATGTCTGCTTTTGATTCTGGACCGCACACATGATCGGTTATCCACGTTATCCACAAAATGCGCTTCCTATTCCACTACTCTCAAAATCAATTGAATTGGAAACACGAGAACTTTTAAAAGCTTCATTTTCGTCGATTTCGTGCATTCTTTTTTAATCGACTAGAAAATGCGTCATCGGTCATGGCTTTTCTCTTTTATTTCTATTTTAACCCCTTATGTCGCTTGCAGATGTTAGAAAAATGAGCTCAGTGAGGTATTCATGTACGTATTTTATGGTTGAGACTTGTTGGAAATAGTCGAGATCGACCATGTAAATCTTTGTACAACCAAATTGTGTTAATGGCAGATGTAACAATTTTTAATGGTGCGTGTCCGTGAATAGCGACGCACGCATAGAGCGGCGGTAAATTACGGTTTACAGACAGCGACACAGGCATCCGTCCTAATGATGAGAATATTGAACCAACCGTATGTCGATATTTTCTCTACTGGTTCAAGTGTGGGATGGTGCTTTGTTGTGAAAAATTGCGCGATGTTGAATATGTGTTACCCCTTGGTGTGAGAACACAATTGACTGAATTACTAATTCATGAATGAAATTTAATGAGTAATTAGCTTCATTAGTTGATGCATTATCTCGCGTATGCTATTGGCGCCGGTGTTGCCCTGGAGTCGTATCTGGGACCCTACTGGACTTCAGTCTGTACAAAGCCGTGTATATAGACGGAAAAGGTTGCTAAATAATGGAGAGCTTCAGTCGTCTCGGACCACCCTTGCCATTGAACCAAGCTCTCTATTATTCCAAGAGTGTGTGTTGGTGGTACTGTGCAATAACACCTACATCTTAAATAATCCCACGCACGCCGTGGCCAAACCGAGAAACTCTGGCAGACGTCATCCTCGTAACGAGAGGCCGCCGAAGAAGAAGATCCCTGATAATATGGCTCTTTTTGACCCTTCTATTATATGTCGTCCAAAAGTCACTGAATATTGTCAATTCTTAAAATTCTCTTTGTCTGTGGATATACTTAATCGCATCATTCAATAATTCAGTTGTGAATTCTCAGAATTCCAAGAAAACCGTCTCCTCTTTCACATTTGTCCTGTCTGCCAGTCCTATCACCCATCGTCCTAGCGACACGACACATAAAGTGTTTTGCCAAACGCATTCTTGGAATTCCATCTGGTCTGCTAATTTTCGTCTGGAGACTCTTTTCGGGATGCTGAAAGGATTGTCTTAAAATTATAGTTATTGCCCGGCTCTAATGACAGCTGACGTTATTGCAGTGGCGTACTGAATTTAAAACGATTTTTCTGAACGGATTATCTCAGTACCTAAATTAAATTAATAAACGAAAATAACATTCTAATACAACAATATGAATTAAAAAATAAAAATAGTTTTACAATTCAACTCACAATAAACATTTATTTAAAAAAAATGATACCACGTAATTTTATCAAAAATACTATTAATCCTGTATACCTACATGATTTTCTTATGGCACATGGCAACATAAAACAAACAAAATCTGCTGATATTTCTACTCATGTGTAAATATGCAGCTAAAACGTTAAATAAACTGATTTATTTTGTTATTATATGTATGCTGATTATTTAAAAAAATATTTATACTGTGAAACATGCCAGTATTGGTATTTGCATTAAAACATTTATAAAACTGTACATTTTAAAAATTATATTTATTATAATTAGAATGATGATACTCAACATTTGTCATACTACAAGAATTGCCCTTCACGAAGTAAAATGAAAAACTTAGAAATATATAAAGTTTTAGCACATTTTTTAACGCAAAAATAAAATAAAACTAAGACATGTTCCGAATAATACATATTAAATAATAAGAGTAGTTGAAAAATTTTAACGGAAGTTTTAGAATTTAGTAAAGAAGTATATAATATTATAAAGTTCTTAGTGATATAAAAATTATACCGTTAAATAAATTGTAAGTATATTTATTTAATAACAATTATAAACTTATATAAGTTTATCATCCTTCCAGATAAACTACTCGCCAAGTGATTGGAATTAAAGAATAAAAATATTTTATAATGGTAAACGTAGTTCTTTCGAGAATTTTTTCATACTCAGTAAAACATTTTTAATGAATACAGGATGATTTTTTTGATTGACATGAAATGCGAATAAGTAAAAATGTTAATAAATATAATTCGACAACATTTCCCTTTTCGAGGTCTCACCCACGTCACTAACTGTAAGCCCGGAGTTCTGTAAAGCGATCCCTGAATGTGCGATTCTTCTCACGCGATGATGGTAGATTGAACTTGTTAGGCAACAGCTGAGGATGCCATTCCACTCGAATTATACCAGTGGAAGAAAACCAGTTCTTAACGAAGTGAAATTTAAAATAATTATTAACTGTTCTGCGACGTATTAGATACCAATGGATTTGTAGACACTCTAAATGTGAATATTAAGTAAAATAAAGCTAAAGCTTAAGTTTAAATATTAAAAAAAGAAAGCGATGGTTATTAATGTTTTAGAAGGAAAGAACTGAGAAAAACTCATGTACGAATAAAAATGATGAAAAAAATACTTGAGCACCTACTTTTGATTTTTTATGAGGTGACATATATGAAGCAATAACACAAGTATACTGCAAGAATAATATATGAAGTAATAATACAAGTTATCTTATGGAAGAAGATGCGAAAGTTTCTTCCATAACCGCGTATTATGGCGTGACTTGACTCGTTATTAAAGAACTTGCGTGACTGATTCCATTGCAGCTTATAGTCATTGTTCAGAGCTGCTACTTCTAAAATTCAAATTGCAATGACGATTTCCAACTCTCATGGGGGAGTGGAATTTTGAAGAAAAATAAGATATTTAAATGCATAAGTAATGGGGACTCTAAGTGATCGCTGATTTTTTAGAGGATCTCTCTTTCTCTCTTTACAATATTCTGGAGACAAATATACAATGAAGAAACTTAGTATAATGTTATAAATAAAATTCTAATTTCCTGTTGAAATTTAATAGAAAATTTATTCATTTCAAACCCTTTTCGAAGTATTTAGAATATATATATATATATATATTGCAAAAGAATAAACAATGCAAATTACTGTCAAAATTAAAAAAAGTTGGAACATGTTATACTGCCGTAAGCCGATTTAAATTCATATGGATATAAAATAATTAGGCTCTTTAAATATTATACAGGTACCTAGGTGATAATTATAACTATTTAATTTACCTGATGTTTCATTTGACATTGGATATTAAGCATTTGAGAGCGGTGTAGAGTTTAGGAAGTTCAAGCATAGTGAATCTTTCACATAATTGTAAAAATATATATCTTGTTTATGTAGGTACCTGATGTTGCAATTGAATTTGTTTGAATTGTGAGCAAGATAAATTGTTGACGATTTCTGAGATATTTGATACGATGCTCATCGGAGCTTAAACAAACATTATCTTTCCTCGTCTATTTATTCCTCTGTGAATTTAAATACTTCATGATATACATAATTATTATTTGTCCCAAATTACTTGAGTTCTCGTATCACCACTTAACTGCTTAGTCTATTTCCACGTGTAGGGTTAACAGAATGTTGGGATCCGACCGTTTGCATTCACGATAAAAAAATCAATGTGTATATTTTATGTATACAGTTCACTGGAAAGAAAAGAAGGAATGTAATTTTATTATGTTTATTTTTGACATTTTAAAATTTCATCTGTTATTTTGTGAAGGTAGATTGTATTATTTTTTTAATTCAATGTGGAGATTTCAAAATAAATTCTTTACCTACTGCGAGTTGAAAGAAAATATTTAATTTTAAACGTGTGAATTTCTAAAATGTGCCTAAATGGATAAGTTTGACGTTTATATTCATTTATCATTCACGTCAGTTCCTCGCGTCTGAAGGTCGCGATTTTCATCCGCCCTCTTGACTATGATTCTTTTTTTCTCCACTTTTCTCGGCGTCCTGTAGATCTTACGCTTGTGACCAGAGAAGTGCCAGTTGGCTGTTCCACAGTCTGTCCAATGGGTGGGGGATTTTCCTCTCCCCCTTCGTCCTTGTGGTTGACGACAAGCTTCCCAAAGCTATCTTCTCTTCTCGCAAGATGTCCAAAAATTGATTTGTCTTCGGCAAATGGTTGAGATTATGACTTTGATGTTTGGAAACACTCGCCTTCCATAGTATGTGAAACATGTCTCCAATACCACATCTCAAAGGCATCAATTAGTCTTCTCTCCCG
Organism: Eubasilissa splendida; assembly: GCA_031772225.1. Taxonomy (NCBI): domain Eukaryota; kingdom Metazoa; phylum Arthropoda; class Insecta; order Trichoptera; family Phryganeidae; genus Eubasilissa; species Eubasilissa splendida. The sequence goes on along the minus strand of CM062861.1, from coordinate 28,089,067 downwards.
TTTATTGGTACTGTATAAAATGTGTTTGATCAAAGTATCAATTACTATTGTACCAAATTTAATTACCGGAGGGGAAGATAATTTATATATAAAAAAGGGTGTATTTGCTGAGCTGAATACTAAGTAAAATTTATTTGTCTTTTCTCAATTAATACGTCGATTTTCTTTTATTCCTATTCAGTATGACTTAAGGAAAAATAATGAAGTTGGGGTTTTAAAAATTGATAAATTAGAATATGAGATGCAGCATAGGAGACGATAACGCATCACACGCATATCAGAACAGAACCAACGAGGCATGTGCATTACGTAATAACTTTTGCGATACATTTTTAGTGAGCGCATGTTTTTGGCTCGCATTATTTGTACGCCTAGATTAATGATTTATTATATATTTTTAGATTTATAAAGTTACTAATTATTATTTTAATATTTGATCGATAATATTATTCCGATATTAATTCTTATCGATACATTGCGTTAAAATTTAGCCTAAAGTTAATTATTCTACAGCGCAATACTTTAAAGGTTCACTTTTCCAATAAAAAAGTGGGGAGTTTACAACTTGTTGTTGGAACCATTCTATTTTCAATATCAGAAAATTTCATCGATCGAGATCAAACGGAAAAGAGTAGAAAAATAGAAAACGAAATGAGAAAACGCGACCCTCTGCTTTTTAAAATTAATTGTATAACGTATAGTAGATTAGCCTGCCCTATGATGTCACATCTTTTAAAATCTTCTTAGAATTCTATCCAAGCAGATATAATAATATCACCATCATCCGCCGTTGTCGATCCTAGATCTTCCCATGATTCTGGAACCTCTTGTCATAAGCCTTGCTGTATGACATGGCAAATATACAGTATTATATAACTTTAGATAATTATGAACTTTGTACCTACTGTTATTCTATGTTACCTTTTTAAGGATATATTAATTTTTAAAAACGAAATACGTTTTATTAATTATAAAAAAATACTTTGTATAAACTACGCCGTACCTTTCTCAGTATATCCTGGATGATTGGTCGAAGATACAGTAGTATCGAAACCGGTTGACGTAAAATTAATCAAAGTGGTTTAGATAATGTTTATTATTTCAAAAAATTAATAATCATGACTATCCTCAAAATTAATTAGAAATAGATGTTCTATTAGGTATGTATTATAAATTATTATATGTAGATATTATATATTCTGAGAATACAAACATATAAGTTAATGTTTTGTCACTACAATCAATTGAAAAAATCAATCTGAGAAAATTGATATAAAACATAATATTCCTGTAATAAGTTCAGAACCAAAAAGTTACAATTTAATTTATATTTCAAACGAATTGACACTTCAGTCTATCTGTTTTCATTCAAATTTCTGTATAAAAAGATAGAAACACAAAGCTGGGTTTTTATTTATATGCGATCAAAGTTATGATCAAATAATAATTTGAAGAGGAATTTCGCCGTAATACTTGCTTCTGTTTTCTTTATTTTTTAAAAATATTTAAAGCAATTCTCGGATTTTTTATTATTAAAATGAGGAAGTGCGCGCTTTGAAAAATGTAGATTTTATGGAGTTTTAAAACAAACAGTAATTTAATTAAAGCATGGAAAGGATACTCGCAGATGAAGAATAATGACTTTATTTAAATTGAAAACTTGGTTATTTTAAGACTATAGCGAAATCTTCGTCTAATCAATCTGGCACGCGCTATACATGGAAATGTAACAAACACGTGGTACAATTAAGTTAATTCGTGGTATTAAGTAGTCCTTTATTTATTGATGAGAAAATTAATGATATTAAAATTGTTACAAGAAATATATACTAAGTAACTATTGATTGATAATAAAAGGTCAGAAATTCCATTAAAAATAAAATTAGATATTTATTGTATTAAAATAAATATGTGGGTTAGGATGGAGGTAACTAATAAATTAATGAATAACTTAATACAAATTAAATGTATTAATTAGAAAGATATACATATAAAATCAATTTATTGTAAAACTATTGTGGTTGCTACCGGAATTCGAACCTGGACAAGTGAATTTTGGAAGAGGGGCCTTGCAAGTCTACCAAAAAATGGAAGAACATAGTAAAAAATAAAGGAGAGTATATTTTAGATTAAAATAGAACTTTGCTTACATAATTTTGAAAAATAAAAGAAGTATAAAAAACCGCATTATTTATGGGATGACCTGATATTTTAAAAGTTGATAGATTATTTGTTATGTGCGATTACGTGTTTGCATTAAATATTTAAAATGTTGCCAGATTTTCGTGGCCATTTAAGACTTAACCAACTTTGAATAGATAATATAGAATAATATGATTCGAAATGTTAGCTAGATAGTTTGGAGATACCTGGGAAAATAGCCCAGAAAACTTTTCAAGGAGGATTCAATTTTGATAAAAATATTGTTTATTTTGTGTTATTATCTTATCGCATATTATCTTCTACTCCTTATCTTGGAAGGATCGGATCTTATCATCTCAATTAGATATTTCCAGGTTTCCGTCCCTGTTCTTCGTTGCTTCAGTGATAGCAGTTCGTTGTATACAAAACCTCTCTTCGCACAGGTTCAACATTTGTTTTCTCTAGCTCTGCCTGGGGCGGCTCACTGGGCGTCTTCTTTCACCGAAAAAATCCGTTGGGGTAATATTTCCATGGTTCTATAATTTACATAAAATGCGTGAACCGCTTGCTTCCATTTCTTCCGATCATTTCCCAGGTAACATCTTTTAGAAATATAGTTTCATGATGTAGAAAATTATTAAAAAAAAGTAATAACTATTACAATATTTATTTCAAGAGTCACTTTAAAATATGACATCAGATTGCATGTCCAAATCAGCTCGTTTGGAATTTCTTAGTATCAAGAATTCCATACCGAGGTTCTCTCTAATTGTGCAACTTTTCACACTTTTGTGGTAATTTTAAGAATTTTGAATATCCATTTTCAATAAAATATTTCACAGTGTAACTTTATAACGTAAATGAGATGAAGGCAGCTTATACAGAATAAAAGCTCAATCCTATTTTTAAATAATTATTGTTTCTGCTAAAACATCATCAATTGCAAGATCTCGATTACTTGACTAACGAAATAGCTCCATTCTTAATATAATACCATTCACATACGCGGGAAATAAATATATTGTAAGTTAATAAAATTGATCCAGTAAGAGATGGTTCAGAAATAAATAAAAGAGATATTTGAGGAAACAAAAGAATATATTTTCATTAAAATCCGATCGCTATGAAGATGAACAAGACGCTTCTATTGCCTCAGCACCGCAATCTACAAGTCTGATAAATTAACCGCTCTGTTTGCGGGTGAGTGTGAGCCAATAAATTATTAGCTGCATTCTCCATCACCAACAAATCAATAATAATCAATGGGATAACAATAATTGCCTGAAATCAGTTGTTTCCAGATGACTATAAGTGTTGCTCTGCAGCTTCGCGGCCGCTTAGTTACATTTTTTGTTCAATTATTTATATTTAATAAAATAATATTTGTGTAATAAAGATATCCGTCATTCAGGTATCCAAGGATGTTTGATTTGAAGTGATAATTTGAATAAAATTAATTTTTATATGTAATTTTGACATACTTGTTGGTCCTGCGGTTGAGACACTCGTGTAGTGAATTAGCGGTTGGGGCTTTTCAGCCTCATTCCAGGAGACCAGCAAGTTAGTCCTATTTCCATTTAGCTTAGTTTGAAAATAGTAACAATAATGATGTGACACGTATTCCATGTAGGTACGCATTTTTATTTTTGAAAAATAAATGTTATAAAATTAATAAGTAAATAATGTTTAAATTTTTTTTAGGAATTTTACCGGAATTTACGATACTTTTAATAGTGTTGTTATTAATTTGTCATTCGGTTACAACAAATTACTTTTTGCTTGCAAAATGCGCAAGTCTGTCTTAAAAAGAAGAAGTAATAATTCAATATTCTATGACAGTACCCTACCACACCACCGAGCCATATCAGTTTTATTTAGCCTACCCACTCTCCTGAGCTCTTGCGGATCACTGAACAAAACCTTATTTGCGGGTGCCTGGTTTTCCATGCGATGCAAGTGGTCCAGCCGGCGTAATCTTCCAATCTTAATTGTTTTGACCACACTGGTATACTCGTGTACCTATCAGTGTGACCAGTTCCGTTTTATATATATATGTATCAAAATAAATTAAAATAGAGATTTCTACACTCCCTTAGGACGTTAACGTAAAATAATATTATGGATTTTGCTTTGAGAATAAATGTTTATCACAACTGGTAACTCCATTTCTACTTCTAAAGTTATTACTGATTCCTGTAAATAAAGATCACTATTTTAGAATTATTAAAATGTAATTTTTCGAACATATTGCGAATTGATAACTATTTTTCGACCATAGTACTAGCGACAGTTTTCAAGTAAATCTGGATCGAGAGAATAAAATAATATTTTTATATTTATGATTATTATATCATTAATTGACATGGCGGTTACATTGTGGTGTAACATTATTTTAATTTTCACAACAAAATTTTATACTATACACACGATGGGTTAAAGTCACTACTAGTTTCGAGAGGTGCAGTCCCTCTCATCATCAAGTGATAACTAAACTGAATACATTATTGTAGTCTATTCGGGCAATGGGGCGGGGACCGTTTCGGTCGTTTACGGGAATATGGACAGTAAAGGTGAAGTGTTAGGGAATGTTATGTTATTAATTAGTGTTTTCTCCGAATTTAAATTCTTTTGTATTTAAATGGTTTCTAAATTTTTCGTTATAAATCTTTTATAAGGTACCGAGTTGAGAAATTTTAGTTTTCGAAAGAGTGGGTTGTTTCAATTATGTGGTTAGAAATTCTGATAAGTTGTTATTTTTTAAGCAACTGCGATGTTCCTTTATTCTCGTATTTAGATTTCTCGTGGGTTGGTCTTTATATTTTTTATCGCAATTTCATATAGGTACCTATTGTGCTTTTTTCTAATATATAAATTTTTGTTTTTGAATTGAGTATAATTTTGGCGATGTTGTTGTTGGTATAAATCGTAGGTTTTATATGCAAAGGGAAATTATAAGTAGTGACAAGAACGAAAATCTTTTGATTAACAAGTTGAAATGAATATTTTTCTGATACCCACGCGAAAATCTTATTCTAAATGTCATAAATCTGTGATATTTCGCAGTCTATATTACAGTTACAGTAGGAACCTAATTAAAGCAACTCAACTCATAACGTGTTCTATAAGTATGGTTTAAAAATATTTTCAACAATTGACGATTTTCTCACACATATTCTGCATTTGCATAGAAAAAATAGTTATATAATTTAAAATACATACTGCTTAATATCTATAAACGCTCATCAACTAACTTTGACTAACTTTGTATAAACTTTGTTGGTTTATTTGGCGTTAAACGGTTTCTATACGCAGCTGTTACTTCAGTAGTATGGACGTATACTAAATATATTAGTTATATACGACTGTTACTTCAGTAGTACGGACGTTTACTAAATATATTAGTTCTATACGACTGTTACTTCAGTAGTACGGACGTTTACTAAATATATTAGTTATACGAGTTACTCAGTAGTACGACGTACTAAATATTAGTTATAACGTTACTCAGTAGTACGGACGTTTACTAAATATAGTCATACGACGTTACTCAGTAGTACGACGTTACTATATAGTTCTATGACTGTTACTTCAGTAGTACGGACGTATACTAAATATATTAGTTTTATACGACTGTTACTTCAGTAGTACGGACGTATACTAAATATATTAGTTCTATACGACTGTTACTTCAGTAGTACGGACGTTTACTAAATATTTATATTAGTTATATATGACTGTTACTTCAGTAGTACGGACGTATACTTAATATATTAGGTTACTAATAATTAAGGTTACAAAGGTTGGATATTTTATAGTGTTATCGAAACAGAAATTGATGTCAAATTGTCAAATAAATCAAAGTAGTTAATAAAATACAAATATTTTTTAAATAATTATGTTTAACCACTAAGATAACGCTGTAAACATAAAAGTGTAATAATTTTTTTATTAGTATTAATGACTATACAAGCACTCGTTAATGTGATGGCTTGAAGACATAAGGTGTAGGCACTTGGTCCCCAATAATAATAATAATAACATTGGTTTGCGCCATTTTCGTAAAAAAAATCACTTAAAGGGCGTTTTATCAATTATCGTTCTGTTTGTTATTGTTGTTTTTTATATACAATGTAATAAATCATTTTATGATGATTTAAATCAGTACCACATTTTTAATAATAAAAATAATAACATAACAATTTTATAGCGTCATTTTCTTTAAAAAAATCACCTCGAAGGCGCTTTGTACATAAACTGCTTTGTTCGACACTATTTTTGTATTTTAAATTTGTTATTTTAATTTTTTTTTTATTTGTTAATTTTTACAAAAAGTGTGTTCCATGTTTTTGGACATGCCATCGCAAATACCCGTTCACTAAACTTAGACTTCTGGCAACGGCTGGTCGGTCATACAACCCTTTCTGCGGCTGAAGTAGAGGTTGACTCGAGACTTTGACATCTACTACTCAAGTTAATGAATGAATGATGATCAAGGGATGAATAGTTCTTGATGATACAGAGGCGCCATGTAATGTATCGCCAAGATCAACCATAATTTAAATTCAAATCTTTCAGTGAAACGGAGGCAATATAGTTATAAGCAAAAGGTATGAGAATTTAGAAAATCTACATATTATCCGTTCTGCCGCATTCAGGATGGATTTTAGTCTATCCAGCTGAAATATTGGTAGGCCAGCATACATGTTGTTACAATAGTCAGTTTAATAGGAATAATTATATGAGGGTACAGTTCATCTAAGGATATGGATAGTTGTTTTATATATTGATCATTAATGATTCTGTGATTGTTCTGCATTGTTTCTATTTTCGAGTGCACGGACTACCTGATACCTCAACAAACATAGCCAATTTATTCTCATTTATCTTTCCAGCTTGGCTATTGATGTGTTCCAATCTATTGATCTATGAATCTATTGATGTATTTTTTATTTAGAATTGATATATTTTTAACTATTTTAAATTAATTACATTTTTTCATGCCTATCTTTATCCGTTACATTGGTATTTGTTAGTTTTAAAAATGGTATTATTATTTTTAATTTCCGTATCTAATATTATTTTAAAGTTACATCTATAATATACGATTTTTATGTTGAATTTAAAAATAGATATACAATTCAAAGACTTTTGAATCGTTTTACCTCTCATTAAAAGAAAATATCTCGTATTAAGAGACGGAGATCGCTTATATTATGTGCAGATTTATAATTTTTAAATAAAAAATAAAAATAAAAATTAATGAAATGAAAGCAAACAATAATTTAGAGAATAATCTTCTGAAAGGAATATTAAATCTGACTAGCAGTCAACAATTATACCAACAACACGGTAAAAGTAATGTCTGTTGCACACTCAGAAAAAATAAAAGCAAAAGTAATACATTTAATTTGTAAAAAAAGCATAACCCGAAAAACCTGCAAGAATATTAAATGTAATGACCAGAGTAAACGTAAAATGTTATTATTGCTTTGTGTTATTTAATGAACCATACAAAAAAATAACATTTCGCTTCCCTTAACGGTAAGTTTAAGAAGTACGTGGTACGAGGACAATACGCGCCCCACACTAATTCAGAACCCTCAATTTCTCAAATAACTAATAAGTATCAAGTTTAAACACTGGAATTTATTGTTCTCACATTATTCAATAAACAACCTGTGTTCTTATGCATTCGCGACATAATTCCTATTTTTAAAGTTTATTATTATTGAAATTGCATTTTTGTTGATTGTGTCATTTTTAGTTAAATTAATTAATCCCTTTTGTGAGTTAATTGTGTAATTGTTTTTTGTATGATAACAATATTACATAAAATTTAAGATCATTTTTGTGCATCATGTGTGAAAGTGGAATATCGCATCTGTGGATATTAAAAATATCTTTTTACCGTTTTTTCGTTAAAAACGCGTTAATCGATTTAATAATACCGCAAAAGAAACATTTTCTCAAGCGGATGTACCTAAGCAATTGTTTATATACTTCCCGAACATTTTTACAAATAATTCATGGGCACCATTGCACTTAAACAGACGATACAAGCTTTATGTATTTATAAATTAAGTATGTTATTGTAATTACAAATAATTTTTTTCTCAATAATTTATTTTTGCTGACAGAATAATGCATATTTAAATTATCTTTCTCATGATTACCAAGCAAACGAGAGCAAATAAAATCTTACTTACACACTTCTAAATCACACCCACATTTCATTAACCGAATATTTGTTCTTCTTTTCAGTTGGAGATCTGAAACAGCGACCACAATACGTCGGTAACATCTGTTTAGATATCAAAGGGAGATCGGGTAAGCAAAACGCATCGAATATAACAAACATGTGACGGCAGTCAGGCGTTAATGTAAACCCCACCTCGACCTCCCCGTAGTGTACGTGCGGAGCTCCGTGCGCGTGAACATGTGCGGGTGCCGTGGAGTGTTTACAAGTGCCGCGGGTACTTGCGCAAGTGGTCGATCAAGCCGAATCAAAATGATTTTCCGGACGGTTTTGGCGCTCTTTTTCGTTTTCAGAGTGACGGCCATCAACGATTCGGCGGAGTTCGACAGAGGCGGTGAGTTGATGCTTTTGTTTCTTTGATCGTGTTTGATATAATGACTTCTCTTTGTGTTTCGTGGCCATCTGGTCGGCACTGGATCGGAAATGGACGATAATCAATTTTCACGAATGACGGTTTGTATATAATAAACGTCTCACATGATACAGTGGAACTTGCCTTATTCGAAACATTCTGGAAGATTTCTTGCAACGCTTCAAATAGTAGATTTAAAAATATAAATTTTGTTTACAGTCTGATTTAAATTTTTAAGTTACTTTCACTATCTGTGGGTCGGATATTAAAATATTATAAAAAAATATTTAATTTATTTTTATAATCATTTTACCCACATAGTTGGTACATTACACACTTACACAGGTAAAATATAATTGATATGACTTCATGAAGTCTAACGGTTTAAACTAACGCACTTAAATGAATTCATCAAAGTGAAACTAACAAAATGTTAGTGTTATGCATTATTTGAACTGTACCAAGTTATGTCTTTCCAAGTCCATTTACTAAAATAAATCATGCTTATAATGTAATACTCGATGGATTACGTGCGGTAGTATTATTATCTATCTAAATACTACAGCTTCAATTTGAAATCTTCCTTCTTCTTCTTTCTTCTTCCACAGCACTACGTCCCAGGGTGGGATTTGGCCTCCTCAGTTCAGTTCCTATACTGCTCCAGTCCTCTTTCATACAGTAAGCTCACCTCGTCGCTTCCTCCGAGGTATCCATTTAGTCATGATATTTGGTACCCTGTTATCTGGCATTCAATTGACATGGCCAGCCCATTGCAGTCTTTGGGACCTACAGAATCTTATAATTGTTTCATGCTCAATCAGATTTTCGAGTTCATGATTTATTTTTATTCTGTATAAGTTTCATTTTTTTACATATTTTAATATTTCACGCTCAAAGACTGCTAATTTGTTACTATTACTAATCTTCCTAACATACGAATAAAAAAAAATCAATTAAAAAAAGTATATCCTTGAATAAATTAAGCAATATGTCTGTCAATGTATAATTAGAACGATGAGTTTTCTCCCCATGTATTAATATGAACATTACAACCCTCAACACTTCATGCGATGTCTTGATAGAAACAGAAGAGTGTTTACGTTTTAAACAAAAATGATGAATGTGTTGATCTCATGACATCATCAGTGGTGGATTCCTAGTCCCTCTGTCACGGAGTGAACATTAATTCCACGTGCACCGAAAACGTCACCACACCACGTGTCGGGATATTTCCCACGTATCTCTACAAGTAAGTTTGTATATGGGATGTTGGTAAAGAGTGTGAGAACCGAGGAATTAAAAATCTACTGCTTTTATTTTAGAAGTATGATCTCAAATAATAATATTGAGTTATTTAATTATAATATAAGTTTTAAATAAACATGACTTAGTACCTATTTATGACTGAATTTGTATATTGACTTAGATTGAACAAGGAGTTCATGTGTATGACTGAATCACATTGAAAAATCAACATTGAATTTGAACATGGAAATAGTATCTGTTTAATTATTGAATTGGATAAATTGAAAAATAATAGGTACTAATATTTTCTTTACCGGCTATCAAATACGACTTAAAACAAATATTGATTTAAATTTTGTATGGAGCTTATGGAGGTATTCACCATGAAATTTAATACACAATATTTGAAACTTATAAATAAAGTAACATTGACTTTGCTCTCCTGTAATATTTGCTAAATAATTAAAACATTTTTCAAAATAAGTAAGAACAAGTTTCCAAGAAATAATTCAAAAAACGATATTATCGGTTCCTCGATTATAAGTCGATCTCTAAAACATTATAGATTTAAGCTACAAGTAAATGTTAGTTTTGGGATATTATCAAAATAATTTAAAGACATGATTATAAGTAATTAATTTTGATAATGTTTCGTACTACTTTGGGTAAATCTTTCTAGTGGATAAGTTAAACAAAGTTAATATAGTATATATTATTATAAATGATTATATTACTAATAAATTAGACGTTGCCTCAAATCCTGTGTCGGTGTGTTGGTAGAACTAATCCTCCCCTCCTATCCTTCGACCACGTGCCCACGTGGAGAGATTATGGGAGCACGAACTAGACATTCCATTTCTATAAGAAAAGTTATTGCCTTTTTTATATTTATCTGGAGAGTGACCGTGGGCCAGCTCTTTCATTTTTTTATTCTTGCATTATTTTTCCATTGTTCAACGAGATTTTTATTTTGAAAAAATCAGTTAAATCTATTGTTTACTTGCTGATTACACAAATAACTAATAAATACAAAATGAAACAACTTATGGATATAACAAATTAAAAATTTATTTTAAAAATACGTAAAACCTTTAGAAAGGTATATGGTATGAATTCATATTATCTATATTTTTATGTACTAAGGCGCTTCACTGGTAGGAAAATGAAATATTCGAAGGTAAGCAGTTAGTTCGTTTATGAAATATATTTAACGATAGGCAGTATCAGTAACAAGTTGGTTTTGAATTTCCTTCCTCATCGGTCCCCATGACTGAGGATTAAGACCCCGATGCAATGCCATAGTATTCTGGGTGACCAGAACCTTCCACCACTAATCATCTTCTGCTACTCACAAAGCAAAGTGAAGACATGTACTGCTCTTTCAACCGGTGAAACCAGTATGTCAGAACATCGCCCTCTCGTTTGTTTTCCCGGGACATAAAATTATTAGAACCACGATGTATGAGGGTATAAATAATTTTAAATTGTTAGTTCTAAATACCAGGGACAAAGACCACATTTTTCTTTATAACAACATGTATTATTTTAAAAAATGTTTGTGGTACAATGCTAACCATATCTTTTTAGTGTCCGAGGTAATAATTAGATTTTAAAGAATATCCAGTAAACTGACTACCCAAAGTGGACATGACCTATAATAATGTAAAATCGTCTTTAACACTGCATATATTTAATCCGTATTTGTACATTAATCAGCAATAAACGTCTATCAACTATAAATAGTCTTTATAGCCTAATATTCTATAGCCACATCCAAGCACACACACACACACATACTCCCCGATATTATCCTCAAACGAACACGTGAGCGCTAGGAGAAATAGAGAACCAATAGTCACACATACAACTTTCTGATCGACGACACTCTTTCATAAACATCAACCTTTTCCCTTAAAAACTGATTATTATGGGGAATATATAAGGTAGCAGTCACGCAGGGCTGCGTGATTTCAGAAAGTGGTTCAACATCCGAAATTCAGGAGACTTTATACATCTTGAACAAAATAAATAATAATCAATTTGGTCGCCGACCTTGAAGATGGAGAAGATTATTTTATATTCTTTCTACTTATCAAAAATATAGCCAACGAAGCTCATGTTACATATAATTTAAGTCACCGTGCAAAACAGAAAATCGAAGCTATACAACGACTATAAACGAAAGCACTTAGTAATACTTACGAATAAATTGCTAATCCTTGCTTTGAATTTATTTTTTAATATGAAGTTATTCCAATAATTACTTTATTTTTTAGCATACATTTTTTCTATACTTTGTATTTGAAATCATATTTTAAAATAATATCGGTAACACTTGACTGTAATTTAAAAAAACGAATAAATTTTTTATTTTAATTTTAATAAAACTTATTAGTAGAAAAGTTAACACAACATGCTACCACTATTAGGCTCATTGATGCCGAATGTATAACTAAGCGCTAGGCTACTCTATCCTGAGTCAACACTCCACTCGAAGACAGAAATATGGATCACCTCCAGATGTCTCCTCCATCCTAATCCTGGTCTGCCAAGAAGCCGCCATCCATTTGTGATCCCTCGATGAATACGGATCACAGCACGTTCCATATTCATGCGCTCTTTGTGCCCTGTCCATCTCATTCCTCGCGATTTTACCATAAACCAAATCGTGATTTTGCGTCACTGTTGTGATTGTGCGTTTGCTGACTCCAGTCGGCAAAATAAAAAAAAAACACATTGATTGAAGCGATAAAAATATATTTTAGTAAGAAATTATTGTGTTATTGAAACAAAGCTTAGTTTTAATTAGTAATTAAAGTCGAAGAGCGTGTGAGTAAATATTGATAATTTTAAAACCCATCAAAAAATTAAATAATGTTATGAAAATTTAACAATTTATAACTATTCATTCTAACATTTTGATAATTTCATATAAACAGATTTATCTTCAGATCTTTAGCTTTGGACCCATAATAAAATATTTTCTATTCATGTATGAATTTTCCATACTTTAATAGTCGCGGACTTTCAATTAATGCCTGAATTGTTTTAATTATTTAAAATAATATTCAGTTTAAAAGTTTTATATTATCTACTATTAATTTCCTCGACATGATTTCGTACGTCATATCATTCTCTGTAGTCAACGTGACTCTAAGACATTTGACAGTTTCAAAGTTGTAATTATCAACAAAACATCCATTAATATAAGTTATTTGATATATTTAAGTAGACGCTTGAAAGATAAATATTTGAAGAAATCAATTTAAAATACAACACGACCGGTTATCTCTGAAAAGATCGTCATCAGCCAGTAATGTCTGGTTTCTCCGAATGTGGTGATCGAGCATCCGTTACCATGTACAACCGAGCGATAACTATCATTCGCCTTTAACGAGGCGTTAGAGCCCCTGACTAGCACATTGTATTTATTGTTAACTTATTTTCGGAAAATTCCTGAGATTTTGTTAAAATCTTTTTTTAATATCAATATATCACTTGGATGAAAACATCAATATTTTAGTATTTTGTAATTAATTATTTCTTATAATTTCTTATAAGGTTCAAAAATTATTTGCAATATCCTTTTATTTCTATTTTTTTAAAACATATATTTTAGTACGAGCTAACCCTTGGAAGATATGTTCATAAACGATAAAAAATTCATCAACAATATTAAAATACTGCACGCAAATATCTATACCGTCAACAAATTGACAACATGAATTTATATTGAAAATGTTATGTTTGGCGTTTGACATTTAGATTGTATAAAAGTTTACAAAAAAATCTTTATTTTTCGTTTCCATAGTTCCGCGATCTTAAATGCAAAGTCAGCCTGTATGAATGCATCATACATAGTACTTTATTATGTATAATAGCATGTGTATACAATTATTCTTATTTGCATCAGCAGAACAGGCCCTTTGATAATTTGGAGTGCTAACGTACACGTTTATAGTGTCCCCAAAGTCAAATATTTTAATAAATTGTAAGATATCTTAAAATAATAAATAAATAATGTGTCCACATTTCTAAATTTATTATTTTGATAAAATAACTCAAACAAAATTTATTTTATAACCTTTATTTATTTTTAGAAACAAGTAATCTCGGCAGTCAAAATGTACATAAATTTGATTGAAAATATATGATAACATGAATTATATAATATTAAAGAGAAAACATTATTATTATGAAGTTAAAGTATTTCAGAATATAGTTCTGTGGTATTTTAACACAGATTAAATGTATCAATTAGAAAGATATAGGAAAATTCAATTTATTGAAAAAATATTTTTGTTGCTACCGGAATTTTTTTACTATCGGATTTTATTAACCGATATTTAATAATAATTCAAAAATTTATCGTCAACTTACTATGTTAGTGTAGTGTATTCGGCGGTTAACGCATTTCCCCGGATAGGAAAGGATCCAGGTTCGAATAACAGTAGCAACAAAAATATTTTTTCGATAAATTGTATTTTCCCGTATATCTTTCTAATTGATACATTTGATTTTTATTTGAAATATATTATTAAATTATATTATAAAATTATTTATTAATAGTCTGTTCTTCAATTTTTATTAGAATAATTTAATTTTTCAAATAATTCATGTTCATCCAAGCTTCCAAATTATTTTTTTAAAACTCATGTTGAGATCATGTTGTAGATATGTATTATATATAAAAACAATTTGAGCAGTTGAGTAATGTAGGTAATACATTTTTTACATTAGATAAGAAAGTCATTATATAATAATTATTAAAATTATGGAATAAGGTATGAAAAATGTCGGACGCGCATTATAATTGATTGAAGATGTAAATCAACCAGACTCGTATAAAACGAATTAAAAAACAAAAGCATCCTTGGACCACCAGTGAGCGGATGGGGTTATATTCGTACCGACAACACTATCAGATGTTAAAGAAATCAGAGTGATGGTGACAGAAGAAAGCAAGCAAAGAAAATGTGCACTTCCAGGATGCAGCCAGCTTTTGAAGCACAAGGAAAACGACGATGTTCCGCATAAAAATATTACGCAGTAATTAACTCACAAATGAACAATAAATATGGCATGAAAATATATGCGCCCATTATTATGAAAGAGGTCTAAGTCATGTTTCTTTTGTTTCGAGATATTTAAAGGTTTACGTTTGGATTGATAATATGTTTATATTGCACAACACACACTAGTAGTCCATTATCTCCTTAGATTCTGAACGATCATACAAACCTGAGAACTTATTGACCTTCAGACGCCAGCGCACGTAGTTTCACATGAGAGAGTCATTATCATCGTCAGAATTGTCATTTTCTCTGTAGCTCTATGAATCACCATCAAAAATCACACGCTTATCATTTAAGTAATGATCCGCCAATTAAACAATTCTCTCGCAAATTTTTAATAAACTACGCTTAAAATTGCAAAAAACAATTCGTAGAAAGAAAGAACTGACTCACAGTGACACACATGTTAGCTTAGTTAATTTGAGAGAATTTGCATTTTATGTCATATCAGATGAGACCAAATGTGTTTTCTGAGAAGAGGCCGTATCGACTCGCTTTTGTGTCATTGCCGCGGTGGAATATATTTACAAATAGGATATTTTTTTGGCGGTTTATATTCCCGGCGGCTTTTTCTAACGCTAGTCTGTAGATCTCGGGTTTAATGACCTAATTCTTGAATATATGTCCGCGTACTCACCAGTGTCGCCTCCCTTAACAGTTTATTTTCAATTAAATTTAATATTTTGTATTTAAATGATTATTTATTGCATCTTAAATTTAACATCATACTTTTAACAAGTATACGAATTTATTGATTCATTATTTTATGATAATATGCATTTATTACATGCATTTTAGCATTTTTATTTCATTGAATCATGTATTTATTACACGCATTTACTGGAACATGCATTTATTTCATGCAATTTTAAATGCAATATATTACGTGATAAATAAGTATCCATTATAATTCTTACTGACTTATGTTATCTCTTAACTACAGAGTACATCTTATTGATTCGCTTTGCTCGCTTTGAAATTGTTCTAAATTCTACGAACGCCAACCAGGCAACCAGCAGTAGAATCCAATGTTTTTGTATATAATTTATTAAATCTGTAAATTATATATATTTTAAATGATATTTATGGCAAATGTAATTACTTTGTTACGTTTCTCCAATTAGTACATTTCCGCCTACTCAGGATATCAATTTAGCAGCATTATGACAAATGGTTCGCTGACCAGCGGTGTTAAGCTAAATGGTACGACAATATTAATAGTCCCTATAGTAATCATTTATTAGGAATAGATTTACTTGAGACGCAACGGTGTCCATGTATATTAACCTAAGTGCTCAGGTAAACGAGAAAGCTGCCCGTGGGAGCTCTCCGAGCCAGGTGGCCCTAACTCGGCCTGAACACCTGAGTGCAAAGAAATAACAATCGTGAAAAAGCAAACTATTAACCGCACGAATTTAAAAATATTTATAGGTATGAAGGAATTTTTTTTGCTTATTGATATTATAAGCCCACGAATGCATTAAAAACTATCCTTTAAATTTTTTGATACAAGATTGAATTACAGAAATGTGTTCTCAAATGAAGAGGTCCAAGATTAATTTATGAAGTATGTTATTACATTTTTAATGAAAATACATATTTATTGTGAAGTTGCAATTTCAGAACGTAGTTCTGTGCTATTTTTAATACAAATAAAATGAATCGATTAGACAGATATACGGAAAAAATATTTCTATCGAAAAAATATTTGGTTGTTACTGGGATTTGTACCAGGACTTCTTCCTATTCGGGGAACGTATATTACTGCCCGTCTCGACACAGAATTTCTATAGTGAGACGGGCACAGTCCAAACAGATTTTTACATTGTATTATATAGTTACAAATAAAATAAAATAATAAAATAATTATTTAACCGATTATGCTACACCAACACAATAAGTTTACGACAAATTTTCGAACTCGTGCTACAGCAATCGATTACTTTTACGATAAATTTAAAACTTATATTCTGTATATTTTAATTAATATAATTCATATATCTATATATTATTACTATTACTCCCAAATTTACCTTTGAGTAATACACGTTAAGAGACGCCAAATTTTCTATGACCAAAAGAAACTATAACTCGGAGGACTATTATTATTAATTAATTTTTTACGACGTTAAAACTTTGAAAACTTAAAAAATGTTACAATAACAATATGGTCATTAAAACCCTTTTAAGTATTCACCACACATTTTTGATATTGGAATAAGGCACCTCTTTTAAGGGTTGTAGAACTTGTTTAAATTTAGATTTTTCTAATATATTGTTAAAGGTCTTCTGATACTAGAGGATAGGATTCCAGAATTACCGTCATCGAGGTAGCGATCTAGTTCAATTACATGAAACATAAAAAATCCCGACATTGCAAGTACGATAATATTATTGAAATCTTCTTTCTTCCAGTTAAACTTTATTTTTAGTGAGGACACACAATGTTACCGATTTATACCTAACTTGCCGAGGGGCGATGTCGCCAGGCTGCCATGGGGTGTTTTCGCAGTCTTAGTCTAGGCCGCTACGCTCCCGTACCAGAATTGATTTCCTCCTCCAGGAGGTTACCCTGATGCCATATCATCACTGTGGAATCTGTTGAGCTCATCCATCTGAAATCGCTCGCATGCGGCCTCTCCGCTGGTTGCAGAGGAGTCTTCTCAAATCCCGCGGATGGATTAGACCCATTTTCAGTTTCTGATCTACCGCGGGAACTCCAGCTTCCGTCTCCACGCCGCCCCCATACTCCTCCGAAGAGCGGCTCCGCCGATCCGTTACTTTCTCTCCGAGCGTCCTCTCAAAAGTGACGTCTTACATAGCTGTCATGTCAAAATGTCAATTCTCGTCCCTGGTTTATCTTTTTAGACAGCCAATCACCGCTCGTGTCATAGGTCGGTAAACACGCTACCCAGGCGTCGGCGCGCAGATTTAAACACCCATAATAATATTACGTATCCCCACCTATTTTCATCTATTTCTATGACTTTCTGGACGTCTTGCAAGTCATGGATGTTGTTTCATTATGGCTATATATACTTGATTAAACGGTCAGGTTTGAGAGACGCCAGAGGAACAAAAAATAACGCGTTTTTTATGTAAGGTTAAATGTTTTCTCTTTTATATATTCAATAACAGTACGTAAATATTCATATATCAGCGAAATCGTATTACGACTGGCAAATATATTTAGCATCTGTCATCCCATGGTTATATTGCGTCAGTTTCTTACCTCTGATAGAACTGTCAAATTATGACAACATGAATATTTTGTTCGTATTTTTCAAAAATGTTTTTAAGTGGACTCCATTTGTACCATTCCAGGAACAGTAATACAGAATGCTATATAATATCGATCGCTTTTTGCTGCTAGAATTTGCGGGCTTACATAGTATTTATATTTCATCTAAAGCAATATAATAAGGATACACAAGTTACACTAGTCGCCCGTAGGATCTATCGGCCACTAACGCCCGCAGGGCCTAGCAGCAAGCATTCGACGATAGCCGAGCCGATTGCTTACCTGCTAGTCACAATATATTTTAAAATACCAAGATCATCAAAATGTATGAAAATGTTTGAGAAAACTTATTAAAGAAAATGAAACAATAATTGTAAGAGAGTGCATAATTTAAATGCTTTTAATATGCAATTAAAATAAATATTGTTTCAGCTTGTGGCCTCAACAAACTTACTTATATATTTTTTTTCTACTCATTTTTTATGACCCCCTTGTTATACCAATGTCATAATTTCACAAGTCATTTAATGTAATCGTTTAGGTTGGCGGTGGAGCATGTAGGACGCGATTGTTGTGATCATATATACATTGGCTTTATTGCACCGTCTTGCGCCGGCCGCCACTGCCAAGAAGATTTTGTGTTCAGTTGACGGGGAGATTTTTAGGAGCATGTGTCTATTTTCGTTTAACACTCTATCATGATTATGGAGATAGCGGAAGGCGTTAACATTTCTTACGATAATATATAAAAATAATACTTCTCATATGTATAAAAATATAATAAGAATCTGCGAAAAATAAGCTAATTTTGTAATATTTATCATTATTTGTATATATATTTACTTTTTGAAAAAGAGAAAAATTTTCTTTGCGAGAATAATCAATGACGAAAAGTTAAGTCGGGGATTTCACGAATTCTATTTGTAATACGCATAATAAAAATGTAATTTATTTAATGTTGTTTTTATTTTTGCTAGTTTGACCATTAAAAATACAAAATCAAACTGATAAAAATGATAAATCATAAAGAATCGCGGAAAAGCTGAATATTTTTATCAGAATTTATCCTACTAGTCAAATTTTGGACACATTGATACAACTTATATTATTAAGGAGAACACATTTTTATTGTGAAGTTGTAATTATTCAGAACATAGGTCTGTTCACAGACCTATGGATGAATTCCAAATGGGTGCGACCTATTGACTGACCTAGACCCCGACCACCTAGATTCAGGACCAACAGTGTGAGGAGAAATCGGGTGGTGAGTCTCCGATTGGAGTGTGTTGGACTAGAGCAGAGATCACTGGCCCCGAGTCGTTCATCAGGCGATGGCTCCGAATTAGCTGTGAAACCATAGAGAATAAATAGTAATAGTAATAATAATAATTTCAAAATATAATTTTTAAATCAAATAATAATATTAAATTGTTCACGGGTAGAATACATCTCCAATACCTGTGATACTGTTGATGTAAACTTTAAAATTTTCCCTCCCTTAAATGCTGTGAACTAAGTCAGTTTCTAACCTTTTTAATATATATATATTTATTCATATTAATATTGCAGATATAAACTAAGATAAAAATGAGTATTCATAACTGTATATCCCGTAATTGTGGATCGAAAATGGTATAAAGATAAATAGCATTATGAAATTAGATTGTTCCAGAGAGAGTTTTTATATAAGTCTGGGGTAAATTAGTCGAGTTAAATTTTTTTATGCATGCAACGCCAGGTATTTGAATTATTGCATAATAATTTAAAAATTACATACCTAACTTAATATTTAAAAATGTATGTTTTACTTGGAAAAACTAAAAATTTTCTTACAACCTCTAAATAAAATATGAAGTAATGAATAAGTATATCGAGTTTGTAAAATTGTAATTTTTTTTATTATTCTGATATGATTTACGAGCAATAATATACTTTTACGGTTGATTTCATTTTGATTTAAATTGTCATTTAGTTTGTGTTCCATTTCTGCTGACAATATTAAAGTTTAACTACGCTTTTATTGGTTAAATATAAAAATATTTTTACATCCCTTTATTGAAAATGTCACACATCGTGTGACACCGTGTGACACCGTATGACATGCTGTGACAATCAAGCCGACCATTTTATGGATCGTAATGAACGTCGTTCGCGCATAAATGCACTTTCGTTCGAAAATCTGTATAGGACAATATTGTTTTATTGTCTTTTATTACACTACTGTTGTATTGTCGTTCAAAAAAAGTGCGAGACTAATAATGTTTATGTTTTTAACTTAATACTTAGTTAAATTATCCACCAATAAATAATTATCATAATACAAATTAAATGTATCAATTAGAAAGATATACAAATAAAATCAATTCGTCGAAAAAAAAATTTTTGTTTCCACCCGGACTCGATCTAGGAACCTTTCATATCCGGAAAAGTGCGCTGATCTATTACACCACGTCAACATAGTAAGTTGACGACAAATTTTCTAACATACATGTTGCACTTTAAATGGATACATCTGTTATTGAGGGTGGCAACAAAAATATTTTTTCGATAAATCGATTTTATCTGTATATCTTCCTAATTGATGCATTTAATTTGTATTAAAATATCACAGAACTATGTTCTGAAAAACTGAAAATTCACAATAATAATGTGTTCTCCTTAATAATTAATTTTATCATATGTGTGCACTTTAAATGCTCGTAACAAATTAATAATAATGAATGCTAATAATTAAATTCATTTATCGAGGTATTTTTGGTGATGACTGTTAGTTTTAAATAGGTAAGTACTCCATTTTTTGTACTATTCTGGATGACGTTAATTAATCATGACTTATCCTCGTAACTCCGCAGTCTGCCAAAAATATTCAAGTCAGAATTAAAATTAGCAGCAACACGACATTTTTCAAAGTTTTACGCGTTTCGCATGAGAGGAACATTAGAAAATTGAATTTGTTTTAATAGATGTTTTATAATATTGAAATCCTCTCTTTTTCTACCCTTATATCAGTTTGTCGCAGGAGCTTGTAGCGACTTTATTGAACCGATTTTAAAAATGATTTTATTTTATTTTTTGTTGACCTGAAAAATATTAGGGAAATTTAGAAAAAACAAACTGTCGCTCTCAAAAGCCTTTCTTTTAATCAATAATACAATTTAAGATAAAAATATAATATAAAATGAGAACGCAAGAATGAAAGAAGATGGCACGTGCTAATCGTACTCTTTCTTTTAAATACATCTTCTTCTTCTTTAATATGGTCTTGTGGAACTCTGAAATCTACAGTAACTATCGAGCGCTATCTCTCCTAAAACTCTCTGTTTATATGGTCACTCATTTATCTCTTGCAGATATCGTAAAGTTGTCTATTCATCTTCTACGTCATGCTTTAAGGTCTTTATTTTATTGCCAGACGTTGCGGACGCCATCTTGCATATGTTTATTTAAGGTTTTAGGTTTTAAATTTGCTGCGTATACTAAATGAAATATTGTTATCGAAAAATGCGGAAAGTAGTTGTAAATTATTGGTATTGGTAGAGTTACTAATTTAAATATTGCTTATTGCATTTTGCATGGAGAGAAAACTAAACAACCATATATAATACTTTGATCTTTAATTCTAATATTCGAATATCTAGGGAATGACATATTGAAATAGTAGACCTTAAGACAAGTGGTCACTTGCGTTTGCAAAATGCATCTAACTCAAAATGAAGAAAATAAATTAACAGTTTTTGAAAGCTAAATACAAAAAAAAATCCCATTATTGTTGTGCCGTCGAAGAAAAAGACGAAGATTGACCATTTCCTAATTATTTTCTCTGGATATAAATAATATTTTTTTCGGGATTGTGTTTCCTAGTATTTTTAGAAACTGTTTTAATTTTTTTAAAATTAGAACCTATCTTTAATTATAACTGAAATAACAAATTGGAATCCTGGGCAACTACCGCTAGTGAGTATAACTGAGGCAAATGCGTAAAACTAGATACATTGTCATGACATAAAATGTTCAAAAAAACATTATTCAACCGCTATAATGATCATTTTTCGTGGACCTATATAACGGCATTAAAATGCGTAACCTAACCCATGCAGAAGCGCTTCGTAATATTACAATTATTAGGTATAACATTACCCAAACAGCAAAATTTATTCAACACACAATCTAATTCAAGTCACAAAGCTTTTCGGTTAATTTTATCAACATGATGAAATAACGTTATTGAAATTATTAATTCGCCCAGTGATTATATTTAAATATTACATTTTTTTATTATTTTTGACCATTTCTTATTTCGGGTCAGGGTTGAAACACTGCCACTTTCAATCGTTCGATCGGGTGACACGACCTTAATCAAATATTTGATCCAATATTTATTGAGCCATCATCTTCGGAATCTTTTCGACAAAAATTCTCAGAACTATCCTCACCACATCCTTTTCTTGATTTTTAAATAGTATGATTTTAATATTGAGTACCTTTACATGATAATTTCTTATTCTGCCGGCTAGAGTTTATCCCATAACTTTTATACAAAATCTCATCTTCGCCGTCTGGATACTTCTTGACCAGATTTTTCTAAGACAGTATTCAAATATTTGGTTCATATGTATGAGTCGTACGGTATACAGATTTGATTATGCAAAATTTCGAGTGATATCCAGTGTGTTATTAAGTATTTTATAGATTTTGGCCATTAGGTCCATGATTTTTTTGTATTTTTCCCAAAGTGATTGATTAGGTGAAATCTTTTGATTCTTTCGTCGTATATATCAAGTGAATCATTTAGGTATTTTTGATTAGTCAGAGATTTAAGGATCTTTCCTCGGATTTGATCTACTCTATAGTTGTGGAATTCATAATCGGGTGACCATATTGTTGAAGAGAATTAACCAGCATAAATTTTCATGAATTGGTTAAATAATTTTTCATTATTTATATATTGCATTTGTTAAAAACAATACACAAAATTATTATCAAATATTAATAGTGCACATCAATTTTACAAAACACATTAACATTAGTGATGGAAAGCTGTTATGCGACTGTGATCGTGACGTTGATTGGTAACTAACATTTAACTATTGGAGGTTTACTATAGGAGTCATTCCTTGCATAATTACTAATAATTTGTTACCAATAATCATTACAATTGAATACAATCACAGTCATAAAAGCGGTTTAAATAACGATGACTAATCAACATATACATCGCTTATGAAGCAAACCACATTAAAAATGTTATTAATAATAAATATACATGTTATCATTTATTAATAACATTTGTGATAAATATGTATCCGATTTAGATTATCTAGGATCCAATATAATTTTGTTTATAAGAAAAACGTACTTCACCCTATTAACAGGTGTATTGCAATTTTTTTCTGTTCATTACGTATACTGGAGAGCACAGCTTGCCACTGCTAAAAATGAAGCTTAAAATTATTTGATGAGGACGCTGGAAATGAAGTTAAGGTCCTGGCGTCTCCTTTATTGGCTATTAAGTAAATATTCAGACACATCATTTTTACGACCTAAAAATTTAACGGTACTTCCTTTCCTCTTCTGAATGCTCATCTCTCAAATATTCTTCCATTCGAGGTAGTTAACTTAATTATCCATTTTCTGACATCTGAAACCTGCAGTTGTATGAATATGAATTTTTGTGTTTCCTGTATCCTGGACGCAGACGAGGATTGTAAATATCCATAGTATAATTTGATTTTAACGTTAATCATTATTTTAACTTTAATTTTTAAAATTATTATTAATAGTTCTCCCCTCATTTTTGTTCAAATTGTCAACTTCTTTTAGAGAAGTACTCGTATATAAATGACGAGTACAGAAATATGTTACAAAATTGTCTTAACAAAATTAATACACATTTATTAAATTGGATGTAATATAATTACATTTTTTGTACTGCCTCTCTATAAGATACAAATCTCTTGTAAAGAGATATCATACATATCTTAAAATATTATGAAACATTTAATTTTCGTAACCATGTTAATATGTTATTAATTTTTAATAATTACACATCTTTTCAGGTGTTAAATTTAATTTAAGAGTAACTTATAATGTGTTCAATGCTCAATTATACCAGTGGGTTAACCTTCATATTTTAATTTATCTTCATTCGTTCTTCGTTGTACTTTAATACATGTGTAGAACTATTTATTAAGGCAAGGCTTGTTTGTAATATGTTTTATTAAAATAATTTGAAATAAATAAAATAAAAATATAGCATTAACAAAAATATAAATGAAAGATTATAAATTTCAAAAGAATTGAAAAAACGTAACAAGCATAAGCATCTGTTGCCTTTACAAATAAAGCAAATTAAATATTTTAAAATATAAAATACATTTAAAAAAAAGCAAAATTTTCAAAAATAAGATTTATAATGAACCGTGAGATAATAAAATAAGTAAACAAATATGTTTTAGTGAATTCCTTCGACAACTTGTTATTTCCGGTTTTCCAGTTGATAATATGAAAGTTAATGCTGGTAGAAAAATCACCACCAACCTGGTATTGCAGATGTTATTTCTCTGCTCGTTGCGGGTTATATTATTTTTCATTTGTTCTCCGATCTTGGGTTTGGATGAGCCGACTCGATTTCCACGAATTATTTCGACCGGCCAAAACAATTAAATACCGGAGCCGATTAATAGGTCCTTATCTAGCGAAGCATCAACTGCAATTATCAACCTCTCCGACTGTAGTTTGACAGTGATTTTACCGCTCGAAGAAAGCGGCGATCATCACACTACATAAATTAATCATACCAACAACAAAAGATTCAGGGGTGCTAGTCGAAGGAATAAGAAAGGGCGTAAACAACGTGAAATCCAAAGATCAGCACAACACCATTACACCCATTCAGACATGTAAGCTCTTCAGTGATATTCCTTCAAATAGATATATTATCAGGCAAATGCTAGTCAAAAATGAGAGTAAAAATCTAATAACTAATGTAAAAATATTAATAGTTTTAAACATACACAGAACAATTGATGGTACTAGTGGCGAGATAAACCGCGATTGTGACAGTGATTGGTGTATAATTGTAAAGATGGTTGAGAAGTGTGATTAAACGATTGGAGGTTAATGTTCTAGGGTGCAGTCAATACGTTGAAATAAGCTGTACGTAACTTTATATTTTAAGAAGTAAAGTTAAATATTTATTAAGAAGAACACATTTTTTGCTATGTAGTTTAATTTTCAGAACATAGTTCTGTGATATTTTAATTCAAATTAAATTAATCAATTAGACGGGCATACAGAAAAAATCTATCTATTGAAGGAATATTTAATTATAATTTCGTAGAAAGCATTCACTTTGTGGTTTGACATATTAGATTAAATAAAATAACGTATATAGTTAAATGTTCTTTTTAATTATGTATGTATTTTGTCTCCTCTGTCACATGTCAATTTATATTCTATCTCTCTCTTTATGTATATATAAGTGCACTCTTTTTGTATTTATAATTAGTTTTAAATACGTCCTGATGAAGCTTAAGATAAGCAAAACCGGTTGACGTATAATAAATTTCATGGTTTCATACAAAGTGATTGTTATTTTATTTAATTGAATATTTAATTGCTCCCGGGATTCAAACCTAGACCTCTTTTTATCCGGGGAAGCGCGTTTTCCGATTGCGCCATAAGATGAAGAGGTCCAGGTTCGAATCCAGGAAGCAATAGAATATTTTTTGATAGATTTTTTCTGTATATCTTTCTAGATGATGAATTTAATTTATATTTAAATATTTACTTGACAATATTATGATATATTAAAATCTAAAAGTACGATAATAATTGTGATATGTGTTATAATAATGTACTTATAATAATAGAAGACATATTTTATTTCGCAGAAATTCTAATTAAGTACAGATTATTTCAAAGTATTGACTGCACACCGCTGCTAGGATCCATTGATTTTTTATCCAGCCAAATATCAAGAGGGCCAAACGACTACAGAATTGTCTTATAATAATATTTATTATTATTATATTGTTGATTGATATTTTTTGTTCCTAAAAATTCGTCAGAAATACATAATTTAATGATCTAAGTACATGTTTTGCGTCTATTAGTTAGTTTTCAATTATTTTTTTTAACTAATTTTCACTCTATCGTAATTAGATTTACCCACAGGTAAGTAAATGAATAAACATGAGATAAAGTATATATATATATATAGAAGAAGAGAATGGAACATTATTTGCGGGACAAGGGGCATTCTACATATATGTATCCAACGATACTAAAATACGATACATTATCACATAATTATGCAACTGTAAAAGTATTAAAGTACTCTTCGAAAATTAAATCTTTGTATAAGTAAGACGTATTTTTTACATTAATGCATATTACAATATATTTTCAGCGTTTAAATTTTCGTTACAATCGAGTCATATTTAAAAAAAAAAATCGCGGAGCTCTTTGATTGCGTGAGTGGTACCAAAGTGATCACGTGTCATTATTTGGTGGTCTGTGGATTTACTACAAATATACCGGCGCGTTCCGTATTCCCACTGCATTCAGTCTGCTTTTATTCTTGTTTTGCCAGCTCACTCGGCTCCACGGCTATACACCGATGCGCCGGGACTCCATTTGCATCGCTCATCTTGCCTCAGATGACTTGGGATGAGACGGGAATCCTTAATTTATTAAATTTCATGTTCACCCAACCCCGACAAAATTCCTTCAACAATTCCAGCACTTAATGGTTTATTTTTCCGCGTATAAATTCCACCCAAGAGCCGAAGATTAAGTCAAGAAATGTCAAAATTATGATTTGCACTTGAAATTTTGATTCGTGAATTCAATGTCTCGATTGAAATGATGTAGCGAATAACTCACAATAGCGATCAATTTCTTATTTAAAAGTATTTTCCAAATATAAACTTTTTTTTTTAGAGGTATGTTTTTCGAATTAGTAACACTTTTTCCAGCAAAAGCAAATTTGACAGCTGATTTGGGCTCAGTTTGGTTTGTTATTTTACTATGAATAGACTTACGCCAGAACAAGGATTTCAAATTGTGCTAATTCATTTCTAAAATCGTGGATCAGTTCGCGCTACGTCCAAAATGCGCTTTATTTGAGTCATATTTACACACTAATGGCATAATTTTTTTTCCCAATAAAGCCAATGCCATGGCCATTACCCCAATTTCTTTGTATTTTATTTCATTTCAAAACTAAAGCCTTTTACGTCTAAAAAAAAGCTTTAGTAACAAATGATAAATAATTTTTGTTCCCAAAAAAATTTCGTACTCGTACCAAAAAGTTACGTTAAACTAGTTACCGTGGTGAGAAATATTTTCTTCAGTATCTACCCATAAACGTCAAACTTATATTCCGACAATTTTTAGAAATTCACACAAAAAGCCATAAACTTCTGTATGAAATTTAAAATATGTCCATTCCACATCAAGATAGGTAGGCACATAACTTATTTGCGAATTAAGTACCTACAAGTTCTTAAAAATTGTATTAAATAAATAAATACATACATTTCAAACTTTTAATAAATTGAAAGTCTAATCTAGTATTTATCTACACAAAATACAATGTTGAGCGACTGTTTTCTATCTAACAAATGAAATTTAAAAATGTCTAAAATAATTGTTATAAAATTTCAATCCTTCCGTCTTTCCACGTGTACATGTTGATATGTAACCATGAGAGCATTAATTATACTTACTTCTTTTTTTTAAATCGATAAACTAGAACCTATGTTATTAGCGATGAAACGTTTTATGCTCATGTCCGCTAACTTACACTACTAAATCGATATTAGTGACTGAGATACGAGAGATGAGAAGTTACACCAATTCGAGAATTTCATTCTTGGTTTTTTATTAGGTACCCGTCGGACTTGCTTCAGTCAATAATTAGTTTAGTTATTTTGTACTTATAAATGTATGTGCGTAAGTCAGAGCAGGGTAATAAGCTATCTTAATAAATCAGACTTTGCGAATAGCACATTATTTGTTGGCACAGTTTGCTTAAATTGAGATATAAATAACGAAAGTGACGTAATGGGACAGTTATTCACATTTAAATAATGTACGCGGGGTCTGGCAATCCATTGACCCTTTCAAAAGGGACATTTAAAAACTGCTATTGTAATGCTGTGTGATCCGTTGCGTTGATACACATACATGTGCACAAATTGCTTTTGTGTTGATGCTCTTGCGCTCATAACTACTTGATATTTTATTGTACCTATCGGTGAACGCGAATGGTCCCACCACCTTTTCCGAAACTGGAAGCTGGTGCTCTCATATCGGTTTCAGTCAAAAAAGCATCCATATTATTTTTGACGTAAGTTAATTTATGCCACGTTCACTATCTTATATAGGGTACTCGAGCACTTATTTGGAAATTTTGTTTAAAAAAATACATTGTAAATAGTAAAACTAAACTAAAATATATATTTTTTAAACAAGTGGGAAATACAAAGCCAAGCGGGACATATGCGAGCTTTGGTCAATCTTTCCGTATGTTTCTGGCCCCCAAAGCCTACAATATTTTGCCGAATAGTATGAAATATTTCTCGATGGAAAAACTTAAATACCATCTCAGGAGCTGGTTATTGGGTGTTGGCAGAAGGGAAACTGAGCAAAGGTTCATGGGAATGATCATATGAACAGGACATTATTTCTTTAAATAAATTTTCTGTTTTGTATTGTGTTTTAATCATGGGAAAACGATAATATTTTAATTATGTTATTAGAATTATTTTATAATCCCCTTTACTTAATTTTTAATATTTTGATTTAGATTGATGATGGTTTCATATTTATTTATTTAATTTAGCGAAATACATTGGCACAATAAATTCAATTATAATATATGGTTACATAGATCATATGGTTTCATACATACATGTTTTTTTTTTTCGCTTACCTCTCCAAAAAAGAGACCAGCTCTTGTGCTTGGAGAGGGAGTTACACTACAACAATTTATATCGATAGATACAACGAATAAACCTGTCGCCATTAGTACAGACTTCGGTCTAGTTAAAGAGACAGTGAACATCTCTTACATTATGAATCATGAATGGAATAGGTACGTTTGAATGTTCGCTTTATAATATTATTTATAATGTATAATCTGTATGTGTAATCAGTTGAAATAAATAAATAAATATTAGTACGTACACACACCAACGGGATATTTCCCATCTTACACTTCCCAGGCGTATGTCCGGCGCTATAGGTAGGTTTTGCGGTTGAGTACAAAACTCCACTAAGGGTGTGAATTAAGTCCAAATTAATACTTGTACGAGGTTGGTAAATAAATTAATGTAGAGTATTGGAATGAAAAATTGAAAGATCAGAGTCTATATAAGACAAGAGAAGAAATCTGGGAGTCACTTCAATCCAGCGATTTACGTATCATATTGAAATTGAAACAGTGCTGAATGGCCAAATTGTAGTACCAACACTAGGTATGCATGTTACATTTTAGCTGATTTTTGATGCATGTTACATTTTTATTTCTATTGCATGGCCACAAACTAATGCTCACGCTCTTTTTAACCTTGAATTGATTAATAAAATATAAGAATTATTAAAAGATTCCCCATTATCAAAAATGACAAGAATGGCCCCTTTAACACAATTTATTTCAATTCCAATTTAATAGATAATTATGTATGTATTTATTATACATACATAATTAGCCTAAATAATATATATAGCTAATATTATAATATAATCCAAAAATAATCACGCAAATAAAATAATGCTTTCATGGCAATAATTAAATAATTTGTACTCAAATAATTAATCCTATTACAATTATAATTATGACGTATTTGTAAGCGCGGTGGCTGCCGCATGTGTCACTAGGTGCTGTGACATACAGCTCCAGATTATTAATCAAGGGTTGAATACCTGTCAGGAGAGGATAGTTAAAGACAATTTACAATTAAAACATTAATTATTAAATGTTTACAATTAAACATATAAAACCATATCTTAGGTAGTGAAAATTCAGTCACTGTTACTGCTGATAAATTTAAATGGTAATGGGCGGACTAAATTTTAAGACTCGCAGATAATAGATGGAATAAGAATATTGTTGAATAGTATCCACGAGACAATAAACGACACAAAGGACAGCTAACATCTCGTTGGAGGAGCAGTGGAGGTGGTATGACGACAAATTCACGGGAATAAATACAAATTTCTTTAAAAATACTACTTTGGAACTTTCAAAAAATGCCATTGCATTTTCTTCGTTCAAGACCAGGAAACCGCAAAACCACCCTCCGTTAAAAAGTATGTCTGTGTATACGAATACATACATGAAATATTTATTAATTTAAGTACAAATTTAAAATTATCCATATAAATTAGTATTTAAAAAAAAACAGTGCTCTTATACATATTAATAAATATGTTCCAAAAAAGTTAATGTATTTAAAAATAAACATGAATTGAATAAATCAAAATAAGTATTTTTATATAATACAAAACAAATAGCAATTATTTGTAAAATAAAATTTAAAAAAAATATATTAAATAGACACGATTACTCCCGTAGCTCTTATCAAATTTAAGTCAAACTTTTCTGAAAAAATAATCTTGTAAGTATCTCGGCTAAGTTCGTTACCCAGCCTGACTTGTCATATTGTTTCAAAATGGCGGTGGTTTAAAAATTATAAAAAATTCGCATCTCAGTTAATATTGGTTCTTGAGAAAAAAATAAAAAACATAGTTACGAAATCTATCTTATCCTTGTGGTCAATGGCGGAAATGATTTTTATAGAATGACCATGGATGTAAGCAATCTGTATTTATTCGCGCAGATGATCAAGTGTGTTAATTTGGCCACTGCGCGGAGTCGACCGGCGGCTGTCAATACCGTGGGACATTTGACGCTGACAATTAGCGCAGCTCGCGGATTAATTGTCGCCAATAAAAATGAACAGGACCCTTACGATGGGACATGCATGATGTTGAATACTGCGAGGATTACAACAGTGAACAGTGTCATACGCGCGTCGGTGGAAATCTATTTTCCAATAGCGAGTTATTGTTGATAATAATATAGATAGTTCTGATTGATTTTGTAAATTAATTAAATGAGGTGCACTCTGTAACAAGTTAAATATAAAATTAAAATCATATGTCTACCTACGTCATATGTAAAGTGTTGAATGAATAATATTCTCAGATTTATTAGTTTTGACAATTCGCTGTTAGTTGATTTTCTGACGTAATGTTTTTTTGAACTTTTTATGTTTTTGAATATGCATACTTATAAACATTTTTTGGTCTCAAGCATTGTTTTAACATAAAAATTAAAAAACTCTGGAACCGTGCACGACACAGGTTAAAAATCTAGTTATTTTATTGTGTGGTAACATAATACCACAACGCAGACAGATGTTAACAAATGTAGACAATGATGTAAGAGTTAAAAAAATGCTAAGGAAATTTATCCGCTTTATTTTTTACTTTTCTGATAAAATCATGAAAGTGCCTTAGAACTAATTTCGCAATTGTTTGATCTGAGTGTAATGTGCTCTTGATCAAATAAGAGTAGTTAAGAAATTAGTCTAATTGATTATTTTGTGGAAATTGAATGAAGTAAGAAAATATTGTTCAGCCACTACCCAAATTTAAATTTGCGAATGAGAATGATATGATGCTGTGTTCCATGTACTCTTATATGGAATGGAACAGTGAACACTCACTAGTGCTAGAGAAGATGAAACCTTGGAAGACGGCAAACATCCTGGCTAAATCTTAGGCAGTCGTTTGAGAAGTATATCTTTCATAGTGTTGCAAATAAAGTAATGGATCTTCAACACGATCGCTAACGTTCGTAAAGAGGACAAGCGATAGAAGAAAAGGAGTGACCAAAATAGTCGGGTGTTTGAGGAGTCCAATAAATTGACTTATTAGACAATCTACGCTTATTGTATACCATTCACAAGTGTGGATAATATGAAAACCTACTTTAGAGCAATCTTCTGCTTTTTTTTCTTCTTTGGCTCACAACTCGATAAGATGGCTCATTTGCTATTCTTTCGAACATGTGGGCATATTTATATTTACTTTTTCCGACGGGCTGCTGATTTCTGGATGATTTTTTTAAATTTGTCTGTTAGCTATTTCATAAAAATGATTATAAGTTGAAAACAATTATCTATCACGATGATAATTATCGTCCTTCAATGCCGATACCGCAAAATAATATAATTTTATTGGATTGTTTTAAAGAAAAAATAGTTTATTTATTCCGTTTAGCATTAAAAAGCGTCCAATTTACACGCTCATATTTTCCGCCACATTGATTTTAATACATTTATTTTTACTTCAACTTTATATACAATATAATTTTATTTTTTGCCATACTGCTTAACAGTTTTACGGCAAGGATTTCCTTTTACATAGTTATTATTGAAGTTTTATAAACAACATTTTTTTTTATATAAATGAAATATAGGGGAAAAAAAATTGATAAGTAGATGTTCATAAACTAAAAGTATGCATTATTCTACATCTAATTGGTATGCTTATATAATATACAGTCATTTCCATTTACAGTGATGGGATACGCTTATAAATCATGTTATAGTAAAGTTAAAAGAAATTAGATGAATTACTTAGAATGATATAAAGAAAAAAATCAATCTTTCGAAAAAATGTAAAATTTTTACAGGGTGTTACAGACCTAGTACAAAATATTTTATGGATGAATACAGTTATACAGTACCTGAATATGGAACAGAGGAACAAAAAAATTAGATAAGAATATGTTATTTTACTTTATATTTTAAGGTAGTCACATATTTCGTTCGGAAAGCATGGAATAATATTTATATTTGTACCACATATACATTAACTATTATATACGGTTTTAAAATAAAGCTATTGAATAACAATGCAACTCAAAATGACGTGATTTTTGTCAATTATAACGCGCTGATTGGAGTACTCTTTCGAGATTACGAGTAGAAAGAAAAGTGATTTTTTTTTAAATCTCATGTCCTTTCACCACGTGACACTCGGGATCACCAATCCCTAATTGCGGCTCGCGTGACGGCCCTGCGATCCATCTCCATTGGCTCGCCCGCGACAGGGCTGCCGTGCATTATGCTAATTAAAATCAATCCGGGGGCTTGTCGCTCCTAGACACGCCACTGCCCACCGCGCCACTTAGCAGGGGAAAACAAGAATTGTGGCTTCTTCGTTCATTCAAGATTACCTATATTATACAAAAAATAAAATTACTGGTTTATTTTTTGGACTAATGGTATTTTATTGTTTGGATGGAAAAATTCTTAACCGAAAAATATTTGAATACGTATTTTTGTATGTAGTTTTTTTATTTATGTATTTTTTGAGTTCAATTTACATATTTAATATCAAATACTTCAACTATTAAATTTGTGTTAGTTAGATAATTGTTCAACAATCAAAAGTTTTATAGTATCGTTAATGTTACCCTTCATGTTACGAATTGATGACAGGTGTTTTAAATATAATATTTTAGAAAATATATACATTTAATACAATTATTTTAACCGTAGACTGAATACTCTGCATCTAGGACTTACTATAATTACACAAATTACTATAATACACTTATTGACAGCAGTTGTACGGCGACGTTTATTTGTGAGGATGTATATATTTTTAATCGACTCCAAAACATTATTAATTATTGTAAATAATTAGGGATAAAGAAAATCACGATAAATAATGGTTAAACATTATGAACATGAGGTGATAGCGAGTAAAGCAGCAGGCTGCAGGAACCACCGTTTCACCCCGGTACTGCGGGAAGTGCGGTCAGCTGTGTGTCTCATATATAACTTTATAGCCACCTATATAGCAATGCTGTTCACTTCAGCTGTCTTCATAAACCTGGTGCTATATCACCATCGTCTCTCATAGATGGAAGCAGGCTAACATAAATACTTTTACTAATGGATGAAATTCGTTTACTATGTGTACTTGTTCATCACATAAATAATTGTAGTTAGTCAAAAATCTTAACTTATTTAAGTGGACGTTATTCACTAAAATTTTTTTTAGAAAAAGTTCAGTTATTTTAAATTTGAAATAAAATTTAAATATATCTGTACAATCTAATTGTATATCTATTTATGGGTGCAACTTCCGTGCACTCTGATAACTTCATCATATTCATCATCATTTAGCGCTATGGGCCATCCAGGTCCAAAGAATACTGCCCAAACATTTTCCATTTCTGCATCATTTTTCACTGGGTCCGTCCTTCTCATTCTTGGGTGGCCATGTGTTTGAATTCCTGCCTGGGTTCTCCCAAAGACCTTTTGGTCGAGAAAGTCCAAGGAGTCATACTTGTCACAATGTGATCAACTCATTTCAGTCTTATCAATCTCATAATTTTCTTATTTTGGACAATTTGAAGATTTTATAGTATCAACGTTTATGCGAATACGTCATCTATTGACTGCAACTGTGAAAAATAATTAGTTACTTTAATATAGGTGATTTATTCATTGTATTTTTAAAGAGAACACATTATTATTGTGAAGTTGTATTTTTGTTTAAAGTTGTATTGTTAAGTTGTAAGTGATATTTTAATACACATTAAATGCATAATTAGAAAGATATACATACAGATAAAATCAATTTGAACCAGTAACTCTTACTATTCGGGGAAGCGTGCTGACCAATTACACCATGTCAGTCAAGTAAATTGACGACAATTTTTCAAACTTATATGTACGTTGCAGCTATTTCTAATTGATACATCTATTATTCCATTTTTTAAAAGCTATCACTGTTTATTGGGAATACCTTTGAGTAATTAATATACGCTATAGGAAGAGTTCCTGGCTTAAATCCCGATGGTAGCTAAACTATTTTTTCTATAAATTGATTTTATCTGTATGTATATTTTTCTAATTGATGCATTTAATTAATTAATTATTATAACAAATAAATGAAGTAATTTATTTCTTAACTATAGTTACAGATTTTGCGTCAGTTAGGATGTTGATGTTAAATTTGTCCCATTATGACATTTTACAAGTGCATAAAATATTTTTTGGGTTAATAATTAATAATTTGTCATATTATTACTAATGATCCGACCAGAACAAAAATTTACGAATATAAATTTATTTTTGTAAAAAAATGTTTTGTCATATTCAATGAATAAAATAATGACCCAGAGTCAACATATTTTACACATACGAGTATTTTGCAATCTTGCACATGTATTAATTATTTTTTTCTCAATATTCTACTTGTGCATCGAAAAAGAAAGAGTGTACTTTCTTACAAGTCCACCGGAAGTCGTGCCAAGTTCGCCCAGACCCCCGGTCCTCGTGCATTGCTCACATCCGGCCGGTGAATCGGCAAATAACAACGCGAAATGTACAATCCTTAATCATAATACGTTTTGGAATATGCC
This sequence comes from Eubasilissa splendida, assembly GCA_031772225.1. Classification (NCBI taxonomy): domain Eukaryota; kingdom Metazoa; phylum Arthropoda; class Insecta; order Trichoptera; family Phryganeidae; genus Eubasilissa; species Eubasilissa splendida. Next base: position 28,053,298 of record CM062861.1, on the reverse strand, counting down.
CGGCTCAGAGGCAAAAAGTTTCCAAACGACCGAATCTCCCAACAAATTCCGCTTTCGTCTGTGCTAAAAATAAAGTTCTAAGAAAGAGAGGGGGGTTCTCTTCGACGCGGCGGAATGCCTTCCCGACTGCGAGTAAAGCGGTCCAACAAAATGATGGAACATTATAAAAAGGTATCTATGTACTAATTAACGTACATGAAAATATTGAACGATAATAAGAAATACAAATTAAATGTATCAATTAAAAAGGCATACAGAAAAATATATAATATTTTGGTTGCTACCAGGATTCGAACCAGGATCTCTTCCTATCGGTGGAAATGCGTTACCGTTACGCCACGCCAACCGTGTAAGTTGACGACAAATTTTCGAACTTATATGCTGCAGCTGTTTCAACCAAATTATTTTTTCGATAAATTGTTTTTTTATGTATATCTTTCTAACTGATACATTTAATTTGTATTAAAATACCATAGAATTATGTTCTGAAAACACTGCAACTTCACAATAATAATGGGTTCTTAAAAATAATAAGAAAAATCGATTGATAATGAAAACGCAAAATTACATCGCGTCCCTCTAGTATTAAACCTTGAACTCGGTTAACTGTTACCGCTCCACCTCACTTCTCTTACTAAGTCGTTACAGTATAGATTTGGTAGATATAAAGATATATCGTGTATAACTTTGTTTAAATGAATAGAATTTTTTTATTATATTTTCGTAAAAAAGCAATCACTTTGTGGTTTGACATATTAGATTAAATAAAACACAATCACTTTGTATTCACGAATTTTTGGAATAAAACACAATCACTTTGTATATAACTACAAATTCGTGGTTTTATTCAAAATGATTGTGTTTTATTTAATCTATATTTTATTACTTATCTATTATTTTAATTTCTGAAAATTGGACACTATTACTTTAAAAAATTCGTGTTAAATGGTGAATCTTCAGACACTGAAACATTAAAACGTTTTATACACTACAGCGTGTACATATATATACCATTATATATAAACATTTATATAGGTGTATAGTGGTGTTAGGTAGATTTCAGAAGGTCATATGAAAATTTCAATGCTTCGATCATGATCAAGAGATCCTGATATCACCCTCTATTAAAAAGTTTATTTACAAATAAGCCATGTAAATATCTCGGTTAAGTTTAATATTAATTTTAATCTGCCATTTTATTTCAAAACGCAGCTTTTCAAAATTATAATAAAAATAGATGAAATCTCTATGATTTTTGTATATTTATATATAAAAGGTTTTTTTGTTGTTGCAAAGTTTCGCTCGTCGCTGGTATTGGTAATGACTGCAACGCTGATAAAGCAGCATCTGACCCATACACATATACGAGTATATGTAGGTATGTAGATGTTATACTGACCTATTATAAAAGTAATTGATTCCGACAAATCATTGTTAGTTGATGTATATTTATGTTTAATACCAGAAAGTATTTTTATGCTGTATGTAAATAATATAAAATTTAGAAACATTGTAATAGTCAGATATACTGTATTGTGTTAAATGTTATATTATACATTTTTTGATTTATGGAGGTATTTCAACATGTGCGATTACTTATTTAATCGAAAATATATGTCAGCAATATTTGAATATGTCCAAGAACACACTATGAGATATTTGTTTTGAAAATATATGTATTTATTTCTAGTATTTAAATTATAACAATACTTTTAAGACATTATACACAATTTTTTAAAGCTGTTTAAGTCTGGTATTCATAATTTAAGTAAATTATAACAATCAATTTAATACCAATTTTTACAATACCTTTTTTAATAACAACTTTTACAATACCCTTTTTAATAACAACTTTTACAATACCCTTTTTAATAACAACTTTTACAATACCCTTTTTAATAACAACTTTTACAATACGCTTTAATACAAATTTTGATGTGCATTTTGCACTTTTAAATGTTCATTCATTTTAACCCCATGTCTTTTAATTATTTTAAATTTTTCTATAATTGAAAAAGTGTTATCACCAAAATTAGAGGAAGCCTGCAAAAGATCTGGCATATCAAGTAAACCAGACTCCGGAAGATGATCCTTATGATGAAGCGTCAACATCCAATGAGTATGTTTGAGAAGACCATTGAATCTGGATAAAGCGAGAGTTAGTTAATACAATTATTTTTTCTAATAAACACTAGATATTTGATGTGTAAGAATAATACGTGACGAAAAAATGACCTAGCAAAAGGTCATATATTTTATTCAATACCCATAAACGTCAAACTTACGTTTTGACATTTTTTGAAAATTCACATGTTCGAAAAGTCACAAAAGTGGCATGTATGAAAATTAAAATAATATGTCCTTTCATGTCCCGATAGGTAAATAAATAACTTAAATATATATGTAAAAATATACACAGCCATTGTGTTGAGTAGGTACTTATTGTACTCGTAACTAACAGCTCCCCCCAAAAGTGTGTTTTGTAATATATTATATTCCCAATTATCTTAAATGCTTCTATATTGTACAATACTTTAATGTTATACATAGGATTGTCTATAAGAATTCTCAATAATCTCTTGATAGTTTGTATATGAAAAAAAGAAAGAAGAAAATGAAAATAAGCAGCAACACCGCATATCTCAATTTTTTCTCAAATCAAGATATTTTTATCATTGGATTTGAATTTTCGCTTTGAATCATTCTATATCACTAGTTTCACAATATCGTCTGGTAAGGGCGTGCAAATCAAATAAACATAATCACCATACATCTGTAACCTCCCTGTCAACTGCGCACAAGTCAAGGAAATCGTATCTAAGTTTAGTCCAGTTTCAGTTAAGAAAGAATTTGATTCTCTTTATAATTCTAGAAAGGTAAGTAATACTTCTATAATTCTACAAAAATCATTTAAAACTAGTTAAGTTTCTCTCCTGTAAAGTACACAATTTTTAGATATGTGGTATTGTTACTTAGGTGACGATATATAAATACAAGCATCTACTATTTTTATTATTATATTTTCAATTATGAGATCTGTGAGACAGAATCGTCCCCAACCTATCATTCTGTAATGATAGATTTACTCAATTAGCGCATGCTATATAATTTGAAGTACAGCTAGATTAAAATATTGTCATCATCATTATTATCAATTGCGCAACCCGCTGTGAACTCTGACTTGCTTAATAACCGATGCCACTCCGATCTGTACATTATATTACGAACAATTTTGTCGTAGAATAAAAATGTTAAATATTATTATGGTTTATGATACCATTTAAATAGTTTTAATTTATATTTTTAAATGAGTTAAATTTATTTTACACATCAACAATATTATATCAGAGGAAAGCATCAATTATTTTCTCTCTTTTTGGATGTATGAACCTTTGTGGATAAAGTTACTAAAAGCTTGAGGAGGAACAATATTTCTCGGGACAGAGATGCATCTGTCGCGTGTTCAGAAGAAAAATGCTTTGTATACAGCTGAACCAAATCTATTCCTGATTCTGACTCAGTACTTTCGTTTTGTTTTGCTAACTAGATCAAAAAAAGGGGACTCTCAAATGGGCTAGGCGTCGCAGCCGTGTATTTATTATCAGAATAAATTACGCTGGCTTTGAGCAATCACTGTCTCCTGGGGGCGACATTTAACTAAACGTCATTCTGAGTGAGCACATAAAGCGATTACTTCAGTGCGCGAGCGAAATTGTGAGGTAATTCAAGAATCGAATGAGCTGTTTACTTGAACAGCGCTTAAAGAATATGCTATGAATCATATAACGTTTTGTTCAAGTGGAAGGCGAAATCTTTTGACACAATTTTCATAGTTAAAAGCATTGTTCTCTTTCTTGTATATTTATTCTTACTATAGAGCAGTAGTGATGATAAATCGTTATGTGATCATGATTGTGACAATTATTGGTAACTGAGATTTAACGATAATCGCTAAGATGTAAGATAAAGATTCAACGGCTAGAGATTAATTTTCTAGTGTACTAATCATTAGTCGAAGAATTAAAAATAATTAGTTACCAATCATAGTTACAATCGAGCATAGTTACGGTTATAATAGCGGGTTAAATAACGGTATAACCTTCACCAGCATGCAGTGGACTTTATTTTGAACCATGTGAAAATAGAATTGCTTGCTTGAAATCACGTTTAAACATAGAATATGCGAGTAATGTGCGAGTAATATTGTGAAAAATTCAAGAATCAAATGAGCTATTCACTTACAAATATTTTTGACTCAAGTTAGGGATGTAATTTGCATAGTTAAGCACTGCTCTATTTTGTGAATATTTACTTCCTACCATGCAGTGGACGTTATCATGAACGACTTCATGTGCAAAGTCAAAAGCCTGCTTGAAATTACATTTTAACGTAGAATATATTTTATAGGAGACTCTCCATTCAAAATATGTCACAAAATTGAGCTAAAAATACAGGTGTGTTAAATTCTGGACATAGTTTAGTATGTATATTTGTCATTAATCCTTGGCATGCCTGGTAGGGTCTGCTAGACCCACCACTTTGAAGAACTATTGATATTTTTTGAAATTTGATACTTACCGCGGCACGCTCCTGAGTAGCTTCGCGTCATAGCCTAACGATCACTTTATCGCTGCTACCGCAGTCCGCAGCGCGTTCGCGTCCGAATAGCACCTGCGTAATGTGTGTGCAGACATAAGAAACCCGACCAGGCATACGAAAGATATAGTCTATTTGTAGTTACCTAAAGTAAAACGTATTTTCATTTAAATATTAATAAATCAATAGTTTTATTTATTTCCTATAAATAATAGAAAATGTGATATCTAACATTCCTAGCACATTACTTCATATACAAAAATGATATTCAATTACGGGTCCAAGAGACCCACCAGGCAGACGGTGTGATTTCAATCCCTCAGGCATGCTAAGGTTTAACGTCGTTTTCAATATAGTTTCCATAATAAACTAAATACACTTTGGCGTATTTTGTGAAATTGATGGATATACAATGCAATAATGCATTATCTCCCTATATACCAGCATATTCAGTTGTAATGCGTTGCTTTAGATAATTAATCGTTGATTTTTACTGATGAAGATAAGATTATTGGTAATGAAGCATTTTAAACTTAAGATGAAGATAACTCTACAAAAACTGACATGCTTGTATTAAGATACTAGGAGAAGTGCACGATCGGCATCTAAGAAACGCTGGTAAAACGACAAGTCGACAAATTAAAATACCTCGGAGTTAAATTCTTTAGCGATGGGAGACGGAAAGATGAAACATACAGGAGAATCGGGCTTCTAGTGACGTTTTACATTCCTTTTGTATTGCGGTGATAAACTGATTGCTTTTAAAGCTGTGTATAGGTCTACTTTATTATCTGATCACCAAATATAGATTCTTACAGAGAGAGTTAGATTATAAATTCAGGCTATTGCAGGAATAAAATTTTGGGACTAAGTGAGAAATACCGCGATAAGGAAAATCCTTGATAAGTTCCTACTTCTAAATATAAAAAGATCTCAATTAAAGTGACTTGGACATGTTTTACGAATTCCAGAGAAATATGTTTTATTAGCAATTCCGGAGGGAAGGCGGCCGTCGGGTCGCTCTAGACTAAGCAGACAAACAGACAAACTAGATAAACAGCAACAAATACTGATTGATAAATTGTATATTGATTAGTTACCAAGTATTAGCGGCGGAAGACAGGGGAAGATGGAAGAGCTTCATCAAAATTTTTGTCCCTCAACCCTCATAGCTGTAAGGGAACGAAAATAATGATAATGATTTTTACTGAATATTAGTAAACAGAACCATACATTTTTTACACATATGTGTAGTTTAGATTAGCTTATAAATATACGAATTATTTACCGGTGATAAAGAATTATCTGAAATGGTTCACACGTTTGTTGTAAACAATAGTCAATAAAAAAGTATTCTGTGAGTATAATTTTATTTTATGTAATTTAAATTTTAAATATCATATATTTAAAAATTTGGTTTAAAATGCTTCATTACCGATAAATACCCACCAAGATGGAGTGATCGAATAGGACCAATTTATGGTCCCCTTGTTCACCTGACATCACTAGTTATTTTATCTTTAAGGATATTTACCCAAAAAGAAAAAAATACCAAACGATTCCACAAAATAAGAATTGACATATAGGATTAAGATTTCATTTGTTTGAAATAAGACTCGATAAAGAAAAACTCTCTAGGTATGGAAGGTTAACATAGTTTTGTTTAACAAAATATGTCAAAGTAACAGAACATCATTTTTAAGTATTAATTTAATCACTAAAATATGTTTGTTCTATCGCGGTAAGGATGCATTATAGACTAAATTCTTATATGAAAAAAATTGTGCAGTATTGTATGTATTTAAAATTATGAACATTTTGGTAAGAACACCCTGTAGTATGAATAGTATAAGGAGTAAGTTGCAAACCTAACATTATCAAATGTAACTAAATAAGGTAGTTAAAATGTCAAAATCTTTAGGTCAATTAATGAAAGTTACGAGATCTTCTTTCCTGCCGTTTTGTGAATATGGCGTAATGTATGTACGAATGATGTATAACTAGCTAATACACCCATCCAATCCTTCCTTATAATTTTGTTGATCGTGAAAAGATACCTCTAGTAATCCCTTTGTTGTGCCCTTAGAACCCTTCAATTCGTCACCCATCGCAGTCGGAGAAAGAAAATCTAAATATTTAACGTAATTTTTACATTGCGGTTATTCGTTTTAATATTGAATTATTTACTACTTTGTTTTTAATCACTTTTACGAGTTAATTTAATACACTTTTTCGAAAAACTCATTTTCATTCATCAGAATGTCAAATAAACTAACTAAAATCATGTCAAATTGATCTAAAGTTTTAAAAACAAATCTAGTACATAAATAAAATTGTAACGAAGATGAAAGGTGTGGAAATTTACCTAATGATCCAAAATTTAGTTAATTATTTATAATATATTGACAGTCCCAAATTTTTAATCATTTTCTATAAATGATTTGAAAATTAAATTAACTCATAAATGTGGTTAAAAACAAAGTAATAAATAATTAAATCTTTAAAATCTTACAAATATATATTTATCTAATTAGCAAATGGTCATGTAACCGAAAAAAATATTTACAATATAATACAAAATAATTATTTAAAAATAATTGTGTGCAATTTTAGTTGTCCATAAAACTGAATTTAAATATCGTCTAGTTTCGCAAAAATGACTGTAAAATGAGGAATATTTTTTATCACCCTTATTATTTAGACATAACGGTCTGGTAGCCTTATATAATGACAATTGATCGATCTTTTGACGTTAGTTTTCCTATCAAGGAGCTGCTTAACGTTGACAATGACACGACAAGGACAAAGAGTTGTCTGGGAGAGAATGACATGTTTTCATAAATGTCAAAAAGATAAACTGAAACTATAATAATGTGTCATGTTATGTAGTAAGAATACCCAATTAATGTATGGATTCAAAAGTGTTTATTTCGTAAGAAAATTCGTACCAGTAGTGAAATTTATTAATGAAAATTAAAAATAATATATCATCAACAAATTTTTCATTCGCGTATCAAATAAAATGCTATTAAAATAATTCAATAATAATTTGTTATAGATGCTATTATATTATATTTATTTAGATGCTATTTAAATGCTATTATTTGTTTATTTATTACATTTTGAAAATATATAAATTGAAATATTCAAATGATCCACCAAACGATTTTTGAATAAAGAAACATATAGATTTTTTAAACAATAAAAACTTTATAAAATTAATGATTTGCAACGTTTTTATTAGTTTTTTTTAAACCAGCCTTAAGAACTATACATGAAATAAATTAAAAGTAAGTCTTTGAATTTCCACATTCTCATTATATCGAAAGTGAAAGGGTAAAAGGTACAACCCTCATTACGAACGGTTTTACGAGTATACTTCGATTTTTAATGGGTTTATAAAATTATTCTTATATTTATATTATAAAATAAGTGTAAACAAAACATAGTTTGATATAACATTATCAAACACAGTGTTTTCTTCTTATACGATAAAATGTTTTAATTGTGGGTTGCTTATAGGTGCCTTTCCACAGGTGAAATGATTAAAAAATATATAAGTTTACGACATTCTCCAAATAACCCAACCTGTACACCCTCTATAGTTACAATAAATTGCAGAAAAAATAAATATTACACGACATCGTATTATAAGATTATATTGTTGAATAGGTAAGTATAAGGGATGGTAAAAAAATTAAATCATATGAATAAAAAAGAGAAAATGTGACAGAACACATTAATAAGTTAATTAAAGATTTTTTTTGCTGTTTCCAGGGTAAGTTTCTAGAAATTCATAATCAAATATGTGAAAATAAAACACTTGTTTTTTATTCTAATCGTTAAATTTCGACTTGCAAGGGAATTATCAATCTTTGATAATGCAGATTGATAATACCCTTGCAAGATGAAACATGTCTTAAATAAATCAAAAGGATTAGAACGAGTAGAAGGAAAAAAACATAAAGGACGTCCACGAAAACGTAAACCAGATATTTGGAGATGGTCCCATTATAGGCCTAAACTATCGACGAAAATGCGTTATAAGATGTTTTTATGGTAGTGATTCGTGAGAAGAGTGTGGTGTTATACTCGTATTATATCTGTCTATAGCCGCAGGTAGTTTGTCTCTCACGTATAATAAAGCTAATTATTAGGAACAAAATATTATTTCGAATAAAGTAAAAAAGAACACTTGTAAAACGTTCAAAATTTCAGAAATAATCTAAATAGATCAAAAATATATTTGCAGAAAAGAAAATAACATTTTCAACATTGTCGTTTTATCAGGAACACACTCAAATAACTTTCGGAACACCTAGTCTCGCATCATTAAAATATCAAAAAAAATTGCCACAGTCAGTTTAATTTCGCGATGCGTAAATGGGGTAGAAGAAAACTTTGGGCACAACCCCTACACTTGCAATAGTGCCTTATCAGGCTTTCCACAGGGTGATTATCCACATCCCACTCTCAAGGGGGAAGTTTCTCCGCTTTGGTTTGTGGAAGTCATTATTAGAGACACTTTCCATGTAACATTGAACCTACTGATCCAATCAGTAGAGATGGATAACTGCAACCTAGTTGTCTAGAAAATGACGTTATTTTTGCTGCGATTAAATCTGTACGCAATAAGTTTACTCATGTTTAGAATTGTACCCAAGGTATGAGACCTCTACTTCTATATATTGAAAGATCTAAATAAGGTGGCTTCGGCATGTCTTTCAAATGCTAGAGGAACGATTACCATGACCTATTGTATATTCTCGCCAATTCCATATGAAAGGCGGCCGATAGGCAACTTCGGACTAAGTTGGGATAATTGAAAAAAGATTCTTAATGAAGACTTATCGAGCTTTGATTATTCATTAAGTACTGAAAATGTGCAATAAAGAGGAAGATAGAAGGCCGGAATTTGAGCCATTTTATTCATATTATGTACTAGAATGGGATGTGATGGCACACGTATATTTGTCAATCAATGAGACCAAATGATTGTGGTCAAAACTGCCTTAAAAGTAAATACTAGCAGAAGACAATAAAGAAGAACTCAAGTATAGTCAAATAATAAGAAAATAAAAAAGGCTCATATAAGTCAGAAGACCATCCACGATACAGCATCTTGGTGTTTCATACTAGGATAGCTGACCCTAAATAAATGGGAAAACGAATAGAGGACGAAAAGTCTATTAATATTTAAAAGATCCTATGAAAATACTAACATAGACCTAGAATATACGAGGATTATCCAGAAAGTAAAAACTTTTTAACTTTAAAAAATTAAAAAAAATATTATTTTTTTAAACACAGTGTCTTAATCTATTTTTTAATTCAATTACATTCTATTTGTACATTGAAACAGTAATTGTACAACCGTCGTATAAAATGATATTTAATATTTTCGTATTTGTTGCTTAAAATGCGCCGAAGAAGATGAAAGGCAGTAGCTATTAAAATGATTATATATAGTATATTTCCTCTATAAATAAAATAATAAAGTACACAAATAATTTATTTATGTATTTTTTCAATAATTGATAAATAACCTGGCTTTTGTAGCAGTTCAAAGCTGTATGTCAATATAATAATATTTCAGCTGTCTCATCTTAAGTGAGACACTGTTTTTAATCATCTCCATACAATCTCCTTTGTTCAGCGAATTTTCATTTAATTTCCGTTTCCGCAGGATACTGCTCAACCCCCCTCCCCTTCGTTCAACGTTTCACCTCCCTTAAATCCTTACCCCCCATCAAGTTTAAATAAAAGCTGATGCTGGACTTTTATTAGAAAATATTCTAAACGAAGTCAAAATTTTAATCAACTCACTTTCCAATAAAGCTCTTTACAACTTAAAGAGTATTTGCTTGTATTATGATGTACATCATATAGTTTATCTTTGCATACTACGAAAATATTTGGAAACATTTATTTGGGATGTGAAACATTTTCACGGGCAACCCCTTAATTTTCGAAATGGAATAAATTCTCAGCATGTATGTCAAAAATGAGGTAACATAATCACAGTGTGGAGTGACTAGCAAACATTTGTTATACGTAAAGTTGTACTGAACCGGTTTGATTTCAGAATATGGTAACTTTTTAATAAACGCTAATCAATTGTATTTATTTATTTTACAAATATGTATAAGTTGATTGTCAAAATATTTCATATTATGAAATTACCGAATTGTTACGAGAATTTTTTATATTTTTAATTACATATTTTTTTAATTGTATTCATGAGTGCTTTTTTAATAGTGTCTTGTGTATTAGTAGAAACTGTTCAAAATGTCTGACAAGGTGTTAATCTATTGTTGAAAAGTGCCATTAGTACAGAGGATGCGGCAGTATTATATAACTCTGAGAAATTTTCGATTATGGCGTGTGTGGATGACTTATGAAGAGGTCAAATATGTCACAAAAATACTTTTAACATATCATTAAATAATACGTTAAAATTTTTTCGGGCCGCAGTAAACAAAATGATAAACAACGTCAAATGAATGGTACGAGAAGAAGAAGAAGTAGGATATAGGGAATAATTGGTAAAAATGAATACACCTTGCACTCAACAAAAAATAGCTACCCGGTAGTTATCTAAGCATATCTTATCACTATGGCGATTTGATTTTTATTAAGTCAAAAACGATTATGTCGTATGAAATAATCTAATAAATGATAGATTTATGACTTGTTTCTAACGGATTAGGCAGATAAAATTGGTTTTTGAATTCCTATATGATATAAATAATTTTTTAAATATATTTTTATTTATTATCTTTGTTTTATTAATCACTTAATTGAGTTTAAATACATCTACCGGTTTCGAAAAATACCATTTTCTTCTTCAGGATGTCATGACTAACTAAAACATATATTACTATTTCTTTACCAGAATCTATCTTAAAAAAAAAAAAAAAATTTACCTTACTCAAATTGTTACTTAATACAAATTTACTCGAATAATTTTTAGTGAAAAAATTTTTAATTTGTGACCAATACCGTTTATATGCAAAATTGACAAATGATTAGCAAATTCTGAAAACCCACTATTGTTCAAACATCTCAAATGCTCCCTTACTCTTATATTAAAATTTCTACCCGTTTTACCAATATGCAGCACAATCCTTGCAACTAAGTTGTTAAATTTAACCAGAATTGTTAAATTTATCATCTTTGTCTTTAGAATTTATGAGTAAATTTCCAATACTATTATTTGTATAAAATGCCGGTTTAATGTTTCGTGGTAGGTGTTTAGATATTTGATTCGAAAAGTTATTTATGTATAAAATCCTACGCCAATAATCATTATTATCATTATGTTTTATCTGTGATTTATATAAAAATTGATTATTATATTCTTTTAATTTATTTTTTAAAATAGTGTCTATCAAACCTGTATTATACCCGTTATTAACTGCTATTTTTTTAATACAAAACTATAAATTTAAGTGGTGTAAGAGGATAAAAAAGATGGGTAACAAATTAGGAATAAATATGAAAACTAATTTAAAAGATGGCTATTTGCAAAAGGATTTGGTTGTTTTTAATGTATAATTTGCGTTTAACACTTTTTATTGTTTTTTAAATTTCTAATTTATCTATCTGTATACCCTTGGTATTTGTATTTAAAATTTCTAAACCCTTATTATAATCAAAATAATTGTTTATTTTTAAAAAGTGATTGACGAATACAGAATAGTTGTTGCTATTTAAACATCTTAAATGCTTCTTAATCGTATTATCAAAATTTCGGCAAGTTTTACCTATATAAATTGAAAATTAATTTGTAGATCCCCAATTTTTACAAAATATTATCTTTATCGTTGTTATTAGTGCCGAACGCTGGTTGTAAAAAATTTTAGCGCCTGCCCGACACAAGTATTTTTAGGAAGATTTCACTTTACCACTCATTGCAAAGGGTCTCACAATGCAACTTCACCCTTTTTCACTTCCTTCAACCACGATCAGAATCACCCTCCGTTAAAAGTTTATTTATATATATAATTATAGGGTATAATAATTTTTATGGACATGATAAATACCGTAGTTCTTATCAGATTATGATTAAACAATTCTGAAAAATTGAATTTGCCTATATTCAATAATATAATTCACTACGCAAACTATTTATGTTTTATATAACCTTTTATAACATAATTTATAATATGTTTTCGTAGAAAGCAATCAGTTTGTGGTTTGACATATTAGATTAAATAAAACACAATCACTTTGCAAAAAATCACGAATTTACGCTTCGTCAGGGCGCATTTAAAACTTTTATTTAGTTAGTTAAATATGCCCTTACGAAGCTTGAGCTAAGCGAAACCGGTTGGCGTTTAATAAAATTCATTGTTTTGTACAGAGTGGTTGTGTTTTATTTAATCTAGTTTATAATATTTTCAAAAGAACGTTTCATAAATTATTGTAATTAGTATTTGTGTGTTAATCCATTATTTGCTAACACTGTCATCAGTGTCAATGAACTCATCGAAAATAAAACTTCAAATGATTTGTAAAATAGTTATTTTTTTGCTGCTTGCCCCTTTATATATTTTGACATGTTGCTGAATGTTTTTCTTACTTGTGTTCCAATTTTATTTCAATTTTTTTCACATTTTCTTTTACTATTTACGTAATTGGCAACACCGCCACAGGTGACAGATTGACGTTCACCGCGTTTGACAAATGACAACGCCATAGATAAAATATACTAACTTTGTTACTGGAATGACATCTGTTGATGTCTACAAAGCTCTAAAAAAATAATAGAGCAGCATTTTAATGTAAAACAAAGGCGAAAACTTCTGAACGTAAGCATTTATATTTTTTTACGGTAATTATAACTATCTTGCCGATCAATCTAATCAAACACCGATTCATACTTTTTTTTATTGTATCAAAAAAATAAATAAATCTCATCTGGTACTGTCTATAAGAAATAGATAGATCTCGTCTGAGTGTGTGGGTTTTTCATTGTTTTACTAGATCCAATACTGACGATGTAACGACTATTAAAAAGTTTTTGAACATTTGCCATTTTGGAACAAGACAGTGGATCACTCTTATTAACGAATTTTCTGAGATATCTTCAAGATCAATTTTCTAGTCGTTTTTTAGAAAAGTGTCATGAGATTTTCTGTAATAGTATTTGTTTCGAAACTTGCCTAATAGTATTATATGACTCGGTTATCTGACTAGTTTATATAACTATAATTTGTCAACGGAGGCAAGACTAGCGGTACACAATGGAGTCCTGGTACCGACACTGATATATGTAAGTGAGGCCTGGAGCTGGCAGAAGAGGAATGAAAGTAAACTAAATGCAGTGGAAATGAGATCACTCAGGCGTATATGTGGCAAATCTATTTATGACAGAGTAAATAATGAAGAAATAAGGAAAGAATGTAAAGCTGATGTTAGTATAATGAGTAAGATTAAGAAAGGATCACTTAGGTGGTTTGGTCATATGAAACGGATGAGGAGAGAATGTTAAGAACGTTATATGGCGCAAGTATTAATGGCACCAGAAATAGAGGACGTCCGCGGATGACTTGGCATGACCAGGTAAACCAGATAATGGAGAATGGTTCTGTTAGAAGCCTAAATAATTGGCGAGTTTGTATGAGAAGGTGTATTTTTTATTATTTTTATTCTTAAAATGCGCACACGGAATACATGTCACATCAATATTATTACTATATTCAAACTAAGCTAAACGCTTGCATTATAAAAATAGGACTAACTTGCTGGTGTTCTAGAACGAGGCATGAACCTCCGACCACTAGACCACTAGGCCAACGTCTTGATCACTACACCAACAAGCTACTCAATGTGGATGAGGCGAGAATTGTGTGTTAGGACAGAGGAGTGTGACGCTTTATCCTCTCTGCCTACTCCCGCGGAGAAACGGCATGATGGTAAGTTAGTTAGTCATATATATATATTGTTACATGCAGCCCGGGCTGGCCTGGCATCATCAGGTCCCCGGGCCTCGTGTCACCAGCTAGCCTCTATCGGTACCTACTCTGAGTAGGTTTTCGCCAGGTCAGGGACATTAACCACTGTGGATATAATATAACGGATATGATTTTAACATTCTGTATTTTGTGTATTCGTGGAAATCTATGGTGTTTTTGAGAAACTTATGCTATAAAAAATTGTGTGGTGTTAATTGCTAGAAGCTTTCTAAACTTTCGTGTTTTTATACTTTATTTTTTCTAAATTTGCTTTTTTTACCTCTTTAACACACAATTCTTTATGTCGAAATTACGTTTTATGATACTATTTAAAATAGTTTTATAATAAAATATTTCTCTACGTTCTAACATTTCGTGTACAAAAGCACACATTGATGATGTACATCAAATGAAAATGATTAGGTATCACAGGCAGTTCTTTACTCTCTCGTGAGCAAATGAAATAAAAAAGGAGTGAGAGCAATTAATACATTCATATTATGTCAATGCGTGTGTTTGTGTGTTATATGTACAGTTCGCCGGAAAGAAAGGGAAGGATTGAATTTTATTATATTAATTTAGACATTTTAAAATTTAATCAGTAAAAAAAACCGTTGTGTGTGATGATTTTTTAAATTTAAATTCTACCGCAGATACCGTGTTTTCAGAAGTAAGTTCTTTACCTACCAACCGGAACGTGAAAATACATATTTTATTGTTCTTTTTGAGCTTGCGAGTGTTGTGCCTATCCAACCATTCGAATTTCTGTAAACAGTCTAAATGTACACAAGGTACTGAATAAAATATACATTTACCATCGTAGCGAGTACGGTGTATTTTTTTGAACATTTTTCTTTCAGATATTTGTCGGAGATTACAGTTGTCGATGCATATTTGTTTGGGAAATTAAATATACTAGCAGATAAGATTATTTATATATATGTTAGACGCTGCGGGCGGCCATTGTGACTATCGCCGATTGCTTGCTGCTAGGCCCTGTGGGTGGCTATTGTGGCTTCGCAGCCAAATTAGCCACAACGTGGACATTGGTGACCGCTGCGCGGTTATAATTAATATTTCAATGATAGAGCTTTCCCAAAAACTAACCACAAGTAAATAAAATCTCGATGTAATTAAAATTATTTCCATAAAATCTATATTTCAATATACTTAAAACAATGCACAGTCCATCTTTGTTCGCGGGGAGACTATAATAAACACAAAAATGCTATTTGGAATTGGATGAACACTGTACATCGTGTTATGGCGATCTACTAGTATTACGCGATGTTTATTAATAGCGTATTTCCTCGATTATAAGATGCACCCTTATTTTTATCTACCAATAATAAAAAATGAAAACGTTATGTAAACTTTATTATAAAAGACAAACAATCACAAAAAAATAATTTAAAAATAGGCATTATTTATGAACTATCACCATCAGGGACTGAATTTTTTTCGAATTCAGTGTTCGATTTTTTAAAATCACTTTTCGACTCTGTTCTACTATTTTACGGCAATTGTCAGATGCATCCCGAATTCAGAGACATCAAAATAGGAAAAATGTACGTCTCATAATCGTGAAAATAAGGTACATCATGTTCCGATGATAAATAATATACAATATTTTTAAGAACACATTATTATTATGGAGTTTAATTTTTTTCAGAATATTATGAACACTATGAATTTAAATGAGTTTACCCAAATTAAAGACCAACTATCTTCTAGAAGAAATAGGAGACAACATAATTTTTTTTTTTAATGGACTCTGATATATTAAATAACAAGGAAAATGATGACATTTAAAAAAAAATCGCTAGTCTATAATTGAATTTGCAATGATTGCAATAATTTTTATATAAGTAAAACATACAGAACTTTTGATATTAGAATTATGGAGCACTTGAGATCTTTAAATAGCAACAGCCGTTCTGAATTTTCAAATCATCTTTTGACAATAATAAGGGTTTATAAATTTTACATATAAATACTAGGGGCTTGCAGTTGGATAAATTAGAAATATTAGTAATAAGAAAAAGTGTTAACAGCAAATGAAATATTATAACTAGAAGAACACGTTCTTATTGTGAAGTTGTAATTATTCAGAACAGACGGTCTGTGATATTTTAAATATTAATTAATTATATTAATTAGAAAGATATACATATACAATCAATTTAATCGAAAAATATTGTTGTTGCGCCACCGGGATTCGAACCTGGATCTCTTTCATTTAAGATAGATGTCTTGAGGTGAAGGTTTCTAAGGGTTGCCCATTCGCCCACTCAATCTTCTCCTTTGCTTAACTTCGCTAATTTGGCTCTCCTAATAGTATAAATACTATCTAATATGCAGTGAGAATTACTGACGAGATATGTATGGACCTGGAAGGTTCTGCCCTAGTGCTCAGTAGTGTAGTAGAAAGAGAGGTTGGCCACACATACGTTAGACTTGGGAAACAAGGATCGATGGCAGAGTTTGAAGAAGTGTCATACACAAAATGTCTTATAGAGAGAAGTGTCTGTTGATTTTTTAAATTTTTATTTTGTTAAATAACAAAACTTTACTGTTGTTTTCATGACTCCTCGTTTCAGTATCCATTTTGGTTGCAAGGTCAATCTATCTGACTAAAGAAACGGATACTGCATGAATATCTGTTTTATTTACTACTCTTCAAGCAAATGCTTTTTGAAATATGAGTTGCAAAATTATCGAAGTTTATAATTTCATAATTATTTACTACTGCGAGTCTAAATGATGACAGTACATATCTTTGATGTTGAAGCTTCAAGTTGTGTAGACTGCCGATTCAATTTTTTCATCGAGGTGGGCGTTGTTTGTGAATAAATATGTCAGATATGTTTCTCGTGTCAGAGATCAAGAATAAGATACATTTACGAAGAAGTTTGGCATCAATCGGCTATAGATTATTAACTATTGCGGAAGGTCTCTTGATGTAATTTCAGGAATATTTCAATGTAGGTACTTTATTTCATCACGAGCAGGAGACCACATGTAAAAAAGTCTATCTATATTTATTTTTTAATTTTATTTTATTAAGAGTTTTTGACAGTATAAACTTAATATAACTAACATAATAAGTATTTGACATGTGACACTATTTATGAAAATCCACAGAAATTTTCAGGTACATAAGTATGATTAGGTGCAGAAGTTAAATAAAAAGAAAAAAGGTAGGAGAAAGAGTGGGAAGGTTGCAACTATATGGGTTATAACGGATTTTGTACAAACGATAATGCCCGATATTTGCCGGTTGTTCATATCAAATTTCATTCAAACTTTTCTAAAACTTACCTTGAACTTAATTTACTAAAACAAATAAAAACTATTTGTGGAAATACTTATTGATTCATAATGTGGTAGTAGTTTTAAAAATGAAATTATGCTTGCAGATATATTGAATACAAACATACATAAGAGACACAAGACAGAAATAATTTTATAAATTCAATAATACGAAACCTATAAAAATAGAACAATTAATAAAGAAATACATCGGAAGACTAAAGTCATCTGAAGTTCTTTAATAAAGTTTTTAAAATAATTTCATTTCACTCAAATTTAGTTTCAAAAGATGATATATATATATATATATATATTTTATATCACATTTTACAAGGAAACATAATCTCATGTTTGAACAAACCGACAAAACCATTTACATTAGATTTTTTTGTTAGTAGTTAATATCTAGGGACTAATTTCTACTTAATGAAAATCTTTGTGGCTGACCATATAAACTATGGGAACTTTCATTTTTTTATATAATTACTGAGTACACATACACCGCTCGTCGCTGGATCACAGATAAAATGAACTCAACTTGTTTAAATTGAATAACAGTCTCGAGTTATATTTTTCCCGGAACACGAGACAGCAAAAATCCATAGAATTTCCTAAATTTATTCTCGGCTTTTCTCTACACAGAATCCCTAGTCAGAATCTATAGCTCGCATTGCCTTTTATTTTGAGGTGTCTTTTAATTTGAGTTTTGAGGACGTTCTTTACTTTCCAAGTGCTGTAAGTATTAGCTGTGTGCGCCTTTATATTTATTTTGTGAAAAATCTATCTACCCATTTTTGGTCAAGGTATGTAGATCTTACTACGTCCTCAATTGTTCAGTTTTTATTCAATGTATTTCTGAGATCTTCAGCATCGATTATCAATATAAAGGTCATGGAGCCTTAGCCAGATATATGTCGATTTGTCAAAAAATTAGAATGCATGTTGATTTAATATAAAAAGATTTCGAATATAATAACTAATAAAGATTAGTGCAGGATTAAAACACTCCCCACCTCCGGGCAGGATGCGGAGGAAGACGGGCGGAATCCGCCCCGGGCTAATCCGTAAATGCGACAACAATTCTAATTAAGACGATTAGAAGCATGATAAACGTGTTTAACGCGTGAGTCTGTCGCCTCGGAATTATTTCTATGGCAATTATTCCTATGGGTAAGATGGGACGGGCCTTCGCCCCAGGTCGCCATACATCCCGGCCTACACTTAAAGCCTAACCTACCCCTAACGCAGCCGCTTTTTAGGCATCTTTAGGCACTTTGTTAATCTTAAGAATAAGACGGATTTATTTTAATGATTTGAGCTAACACACACGTGATAGTAATTACATTAAGCATAATTGATATTCACGAAGAGAAAACGGAAGGCAAATAAAATTACGTTTATGGATGTTCTTATGGAGCCTAGATTAATGCCTTTAATTAAAATATTGTTTTAAAAATAACTAAAATCATTCTTGTTTAAGTCATTAATGGGAGCGAGTTGACATCTAGAACCACTACGCCCTGCATAGAGTAGTAATTAATTAAACATATTGATAGGTGTTAGCACTAATACGCATTAGATGGAGACAGAGAAAGAAAAAAATCAAAACCTTGGCCAATATTAACTACGAGAATATTATCTTGCGTCATCGTGTGTAAAATAATAAATTATAAATAAACCCTAACCCACATATTATATTATATACAATAAAAATATGTAAATGAGTGGGTGTTTATGTTTACATATTATGCATGTACGTCATTGGTGTGTTCTGAAATACATCATATTTTCTTATGATTTCATTAATATTTTAAACAATTTAACATATTTATTTATCTTCTAGGGAGAAAGACCATTGTATTGATTTCTATTGAATTAAAATAGTTGGCGTAATATAGTTATATTAAACATTTCGAATCGATTTAGTAAAAACAATTTACCACGTTTATTTGTGATTCGTCTTACCCGATGTCAAAATATATTCTTAGAAATTTCGATGAAGGATTTAAGTCGTGTTCAGCCTGCGAAATATTGTACGTTTAAAGTGTAACAATGTTTGATAATTTGAAAAGGCTACAGTTGACGCTCAACTGCATTAAGAACAATGTAATGCGAAAATATGATTTTTCGTTGGCAAGCTAAATTCACACTTAGTCTGCATAATTTTGCTCGACGAGATATAGTGTCGGCGTCTTATACTTCTTCTTCCGCAGTCTCATTTACTTTTTGATGCCATTGTCATCGATCATGGGCCGCGGTTTTTCAGTGTTCAGGATCTACGCCACATCTCGTCAAATTCGCTTTCAGGGCGTCTTTGAATCTTTTCCTTGTCCGACGCTATCTTATTTTGCTGTGAGATAGCTGCGCAAACATAACTTGTCTAAATACAGTTCATACTATGCATGAAGGGTGAATATTATGTTCCAGGCCGATGTTATTTTCTAATAATAAGAAAATTAAACATAATTTTTTAATTAAAATTTTATTTATTGATTACCTTGTTTATTACAATTATGTATAAATAATGACATTGGTCATGTGGCCGCCTCTGGCAGCGGCACAAATGCGTGCTCTTTTAATCATATATAACATTCTCGCACACTTTGCGTGTTATATCACCAATTTAATTTCGAATATTGTTGGCTTATTGGCACAGACCTTTCATTCTCTACACAGAAAATAGTCGGGAGCCGTTAAATCGGGTGATCGAGACTTTTTGACATTATGCGGCGGGGTAAAATTTCTCGCAAAAATTACAAGGGTAGCTCGGGCTGTATGTGAGGTGGTATCGTCCTGTTGAAATTACATGTGTTGCAAGCTCAATCGACCTAATTCGGCCACTAAGAAGTTGTCCAACATGTGACGATAGCGATCACCATTAATGGTTACAGCATTGCCATTATTATTTAGATAAGATGTTTTTATAACTTCAACACGCTGTTGACGCGTTAGATGCTCCATAATAAACTGTAATCAACTACTTTCTACGACTACCTGATAAATATTTGCCAAACCAAAATTGCGGCCAAACAAAATCGTCCTAAAACATAAACATGTTTACACTTTAGATGCGTACCAAATTATCACGATGAATAGATACGAGTATATGACAGAGAGCGAGAAAGAGAGAAAACGATGTGCACTCTCAAAATAATAGATTTTAAACATAATTATTATCGATTTCGTACAAAAAACTCACGTACCTAATGGAAAAAAAAAGAAAGTATTTTGAATGTAATAGAAGTTATGTTAAAACATCATGAATTAATTTTGCATGTAAATAGCCTAAGGAAATATTAAAATTAGATTTCGCGGAATTGAAGAATTTCAGTGGGTTTGTTGCCAGAGAGTGTAAAATAAAGAAAATGTTTTCTGGCATTTAAAATCTTAGAAAAAAATATTTTATTCAAATTTTATTTACTTCATATTCTACATTAAAATTAAAATTTTTATCGAAAATAAATATCTTACTAGTGAAAATGTTCTTAGATTTTCACGGCCATTCAGATATACACGGCAGATTAGCCCCGAAAACTATATACAGAAGATCTTACTAGTGTACAATTTTTTGAAAAATAATCACATTTTTATTATTTTTAAACCAAACCGAAGCGCTATGCTTTTTATTAAACTAGAGCTATCTTAGAAGACCGCAAGAAGGGTCAAACTCCTGAACTTTATTACCGAAGGCAGTCTTCCTAACTACTGAGCCTAAATGCTAATAGTCTCATCAATTGTCTACCGTAAGAGGTTCCAGCTCTTAGTGTCTTTGTTCTTCGTAATCAAAACTGAAGATGTACTGTCACACGCAGACCACGTAACGTAGTCACTTTTTAAGTTTCAAGTTCATCCGTCAATTTGCAAGTCTGTAACTTCGTGTGTCTACAATCTGTAAATATTTTGTAAAGTTTCTTTACCAATTTAACAATATTGTATTGTACATACTTTGATATTGTGTTTTTGAAGATACATGCAATATACACATATGTGTACAATATATACATACGTATGCATCATCAGTATGTTATATACATTGATATTGAAACTTTAATCTGTTCGTGTTTTAAGTCTCTTTTGAGTTATTAAAGACTTCGTTTTCGGTTTGTGCAGATCAGTTTATAGAAGATAGTTATTGAATTAACATGACCGCACATATCACAAGTAATATTTTGTTTTTAATATTTGTATGGGCCATAACATAAAAATAGATTTTAGATTAATATATTACAGATATAAAAAAAAATGTTGCTTTTAATTTATACTACCGATTACCTAATTTATTGTATTTTTGAAACATTAATTAAATAAAAAGTTTTAAATAAAGATCGATTTTAGTGGTGAAAGTGAAAATATCACCTGAATCTCCAAAATTGAGAGTTTTAAGAATTGGCGATGATATACATTGCAATGAGATTCATAACGTCGGTCGAATAGCCCAGAAAATCTTACACAGAATATTAAAAATACTTGTCTGCCATTTTTTCTGTATGACTTAAAAATAAATAAATAAAGGATTTAGGTTGATGCATTAGACAAGATGATTTCGGCGTTTTATGCTACATATTATATGGAGAGCTCACGGACAGATGGACCGATGATACAGGTCGCCGACTAAAGTGAATAGATCTGGTAACGCTCACATCAGGAAGTTGCCAGATTCTGATCAGTCAGCGCATCGGAACAGGTAACGCCAACTTATTTTAATTGTATAGTTCTCATTTTCACAATAGACACGAAAATTTGATTCAGAAAATAATAGCAAAAATTAAATAAATATGGATGGTTAAGTTTTAGTTTGATTTTTATAAGGATAACTGTGTATGTGAATGCTTTGCATATTTGCATTCATATTTAAATATATAACAATTTTCATACTTTAAAAAGATAAGAATTAACATTTTAAAAATGATTTACACGAGAGGTGAAACTTTATAATTTTTTTTAAATTTAGCCAAATAAAGTTTTTGGTTCAATTAATTTTTATATTATTTAACTTTGTTTCTTTAGCTACTTAATTAATTATAAACCAACTGGTGTTGAATTATATAGGAATATTGCACAACGTTATTTCCGATTGACC
This sequence comes from Eubasilissa splendida, assembly GCA_031772225.1. Taxonomy (NCBI): domain Eukaryota; kingdom Metazoa; phylum Arthropoda; class Insecta; order Trichoptera; family Phryganeidae; genus Eubasilissa; species Eubasilissa splendida. The sequence continues at coordinate 28,030,351 of CM062861.1, read as the reverse complement.
TCCACCCATTTAAAATTATTTTTCTATTAATGGACGATTTACAATAAGTATTAAGTTAATTGTGTACATTCGGAGCTAAGAATATGTAAAAGCGTTGATAGAAAGTCTTTGTTACTCTCGGTACTGATGTGATGTTGTTCACTCGTTGTCTTGTATTATGACTGTGATTTATTACTTGGTAGTATATTTGTGTGTAGTAATATTCAACAAGTATTTGCTTTATATCTAGAATATTGTATTGCTTAAAAAGGAGATCCGATGAATAAAACCGAACTTGAAAGTACAACCATTAATAACCCTAAGAATTGCGCATTGTATCCTTTTAGCCGGTTTAATAATGCTTGATTAATAGCTTTTAATTATTGATGAATTTAAATTGTAAAAACATATTTGCTCAATTTAAAAAAATAAAAATTATAAGAAGACTTATTTGCGTAGCATTTAGCTGAAAACCTCCCACTGAAGTTATTAGTAAGGCACTATGTGTGAATTAATTAAGGCTGGCGGAGCTTTAAAATCCCGCATAGGGGAGAAAACTGGCTCCGTGTGGATTAAAATATCTTACGTACAGAATAGGTAATTACGTTGAAAGGTTATATTTGGTTCCGTGAATATTTTACACAACTAAATCTATTTTCCTTCAAATGGTTGTGCAGAAATTGGACAAAAAATGATCAAAGTGATTAAACCATTTAATCACTTTGCAAAATGGAACAGGAAGGTAAGCCTATAAATCATTTCATCATTTAATTTCATTAATAATGGATACGACTAATGGTTCCCCGCTTACTTCACGAGTCTATGCTCGTTTTAGGGTAATCAGTTTATATAAATATACCAAAGATTTATCATTATCTTCATTATCAGTCATTTTCTGTCCACTGCTAGATAAAGACCTTCTCAAGTGTCTCCCATTGTTATTTTTCTTACCATTGTTACTGGCTGTCATGTATTTTTGCAGAGTTTGATGATTTTGTTAGTCTAGTGGGTTGTAGGGTAGCCTCTTGATTTATCTCGGGAACCACTTAGTTCGTCTAACTATTGTCCGTCCTCCGAGCGTTGAATATTGCCATTTCATTTAGCGCATTCTATTATATTAACTACTATTGTCTGTACATACATACCTTTATTTTATTGGGAGTTCATGTTTATACATATTTATATATTTTTTCATCATCATCTTTAAAATAAGATTGAAAAAGGATCGCTTAGGCGGTTTGGTCATATAAAACGAATGAGGAGAAAATAGTAAGAAAGATATATATATATAAATATAATACTGGAAAATGGCCCTATTAGAAGCCCTATTAATCGACGAGCTTGTATGAGAAGATGTGAATGAGGTGAGAATTGTGAGTCAGAACAGAATGTCTATCCCCGCAGAGAGATGGCGTGATGGTAAGTTAGTTATCATCTTCATCATGTTCGTCCCCTTATCTTAGAAGGATCGGGATCCAAAAGTCTCGAGGAGGCGCTTCCATAGCTTCTATATCCCCCTGTCTTGCACCGCTTTGGTACCTGTTAACCGATCAATCCAACCAATCTCTTTTCATACAGTCTTTGTTGATGTTTATCCCATTTATTAAATATTTGATATATTATTATGTTATGAATAAAACATGTAAAAAAATCAGTAAAAACTGTATCGTGTTCATTTACTTTCATATTTACAATATGTTTTCAACAGGTTTGTTGCTTGTATGGAAGGATTTATAAACTCTCTTGTTCACCAATTTATACTTTTAAATAATAATGATCTATAATGGTATATGTTACCCTTGAATATGTTTAGTATAGGTGTCGACAGTGAATATAATCACAAGTCTCGAGGATATTTTTATTTATATTAAATAATGGGACAAAGTTGAATTTTTTCAGAACAAATCGTTCAGTTTTTAATGACAGTATTCTATAAATATAATAGAAGTAAAATTTATCACGCAAATAATAAAAGCGTTAGATTAGATAATTTAGAAATTTTAGAAATTAAAAGTCACGTAATACTAAAGCAAATACAACATTAATTAATTGTAATAAAATTAAACAAATATTGAATTATTTAATATTTGTTCAAGTACGTCCGTCCTGACGACGGTACAGTGGTATTGAAAGCGGTTGATATTAATGTAATGTAACAAATATAATGTTATTTAGAAAAAAAATGTTCTACCAAGAACGTTTAAAATAAAGTTTAATGACAGAGTTAAGGGTACAAACATTAAAAGTACAGTAAAGATATGTAAGAAATATTATAATGACAATGACAACTAAAGGGTGTGCATGAAAAGATGTTTGAAAATGGAAGAGGTGAGAGTGGTGTGCCAAGACAGAAGAGTGCCTATTAATAGTAAAAACCATAAGTACCCACTGGTTTAAGACAATAAATATATTTTTAAGGAGAACATATTTTTCTTGTGAAGTTTTAATTTCAGAATATAGTATCATATCATATAATATCAATTATAAATATGTACATAAAAATGTATTTCTCAAAAAAGTAGTTTAGTGGCTTCCGGGATAGAATTAACGTTGTTATTGTTTAATGAAAGGTCCAGGCTCGTATCCCGGTAGTAAATAAAATATTTTTTCGTTAATTATAATTTATTTGATTAATTTAATTTGTATTAAATATATATATTTATGTTAAAAATAGTTATACATGGCAACTGTCACAATAAATATAGAAAATAAAATTATGAAACGTTAGAAAAGTACAGCAGTTCAAAAATGTTCTCTATTTAAAATGTCAGTCAGCTGACAGCTCGTAGTGTTTCTAATTTTTTGCAATTTAGACATGGTCTGTTTGAGACTTAAATACTTAACCATCCATGTAGGATGGAATATTACGTCGTCCTTAATGGAACCTGATAAATTAACTTGAACAGATAATAATATTCATTTTACATAATAAAATAAATTGATGAAAGTAAAATAAATGAATACATTAATACGCATAAAGCCCTCATACACAAGCTAACACGATCAAGACCGAGAGGAAGACCAACAGATATACTCACGGAGACGATGTCAAAGGATCTATGGCGCGCCGTTGTAACTGCGATCATAGACTTCCGAGTCCCATCAGACCACTAAAAATAAGAAGACACACGAAAGGAAACGAATAGAAATGTCCTAAATAATGATTAATAAATAATGTGTTACAAAAATGGGGACATATTATATACGCAATACATGTGTGTAAATGTATTCCGAACATCTTGCATGGTACCGCACCGTGGAAATGCCGAATGAATTTAATTTCATGCTTGTTCTTAAGCCACCGATAATCCGGGAAGACTACGATCGTTCTATCAGAAATCTGCCATGCATCTGGCTGCTTGATTCCTGAAGTTATAATTCGGAGAGACTTCGAGGTGAAACAATAGTTTATCGTGGATATGTTCTTTCTTAAATTTGACGTCGGCAATTGACAACAATGGGTGAGGATTCAAATCCTACTGGCGATCATCCAAGCCACTCATAACTAATCCCTGCACCAACTAAAAGGTATAATTTATTAACTGACACACAAGTAATATCGAGTATCTATTAGACTTTAATTTATATGCTATGTGAAGTGTATATAAATGAAACCCTATACATGGTACAGTTGGCATTATGTTTGTATCTGTTGGGATTTAGTTTGAATACTATGTGTATAAATGAAATCCTAACAGATACTTGATACTATATTAGTTCAAAGATACGCATTTTTTTATCTTAGTATAATTTGCGTTAGAAACAGCTCGGGGTGGTGCTTATAAATTATAAACACAGTAAAATTTTAATTTTTTATTCGCTATAATTAAACAGAAAAAATGTCTACAAAATAATTTACTGATATCGCTTCCCCTTATTCCTTCCCCCATTTAGTCACTTTTCGTGGGCTGACGGGGGGTAATTTCAAAGTCATGAATGCCCTCTGGCAATTGATTCAACGTTTAGTTACCCCACAGCCTTGCTTTTCTAGAGCCTTCTGGCATGCTGGTGTTATGACATTAAAGGTGTCTTGAATTCTCCTGATCTTCCAGGCTAATCTTTATGATATTATCGTCCTTTGAAATAGTACTAATGGCCAAACAATTAAATTTGAAGTATATAATTAGTATATTGTTATTGCATGTATGTATATCATAGCCAATTAAATCGTCATCACAGTTCCACAATGATCTGCAGATAAAGTAGAACGTCACGCTGAGAAACATCTCCATTTCTTACACGTTATTTTTAAAGATTTCTGACTACATCTTGATTTAAAATTTATTATTTTTCTAAAAGCAAGATCTTACATCGTATACAGTGATCTATCGTCTACTCATGTATACAGACATGGCCTCAAAAGTAAGACATCCACATCGGCCTTTCATGACAGAATCGTGAACTCCATGAACTCTCGCCTTTTTGATTATGCTCCTCTACTTTTCTTAGCATCCTTCAGATCTTATGGCTGTCATCAGAGAAATGCCTCTTGACTTTTCCACTTGGCCATGGCATCAGGTTGGGGGGTCTTCCTTCTCCTATTCTTTCAAGCTATATTCCTATCTCGCAAGATGCCCAAGAAATTGAGTAAATAGTTGACAGTCTGTCCTTTATGTTCAGCTCCTGAAGTAAGTGCGGTCACCATCCACGGTATGTACCTCCATGTCAAAATATGTCTCCAACACGATCGTCGACCGTCTTCCCTTCCTTGCAAGAGTAGGTAAAAATAAGCAAAATCCCCATATATAACAACATTATGGCCCGTGTCCACGTAAAGAGACAAGATGAAATTTAATTTCAGAGATTTAGAAGAAAAATGTCAATACCATGAGATTTTGATCTGGAGATAAACTCAGATATCAGTTTGAGATTGATAAAAAGAAACCAAAACCGCCTACATTCTGATTAATATATTTGAATACTGTGGAAAAAGAAATTCATTCTGGATTTCACTGTGTACCGAAAAAAAACTTTTATGTATGCTTCTGAAAGTAATAATGGAGTCTATTTCAATGTGGATGGTCAGTAACTTTTTTCACACTCAAATATGGAGTATAATTTTTCGTAGTTTTGAAGGTATTCTTGACAATTTCAGAACTACTACAATACAAGGCGTCTGAAGATTTAGTTATTGTAATCTAGATTTTAACCTTTACACAACGCAACGGTTCTAAAAACTCGAAACAATAACCCGTTATTAAATCTTTATTAACGCAAAAATTGTTTTATTATACTTTAAAAATGGTTTTCTACATGATTTATAAAATCTACTCAGTATATTACTTCCCCACCAAAAAAACTTCCTTCATTCGTCGTCAAACGTTATGAATATTTATCGAAACTAGTAAAAAAAATAATTAAATAAATCAATCTTAGAATATACAACAAAAATCTACCGCTCAAAAAAATAAAGTCATAGCCGAGATTCGAATCCAAAGTTTTCCCAATTGAGCTAACAGCAGATATAACAAAATTTAATTTACACACCAACAAACAGATATAACAAAATTTCATCTTTATTTCATTAAAATTAATATAAGATTATAAATAACTATATCAAAGCTTATTTTATTAAATAATTGTTGTTTTTTTCATTGAATGCTTTCAGTAAAATCTTGTTTATGAGTGTACTTAAGATTTTGGATAGTCTAAAAAAATGCTTGAAATGTTGAGCGTTGCATATTCTGTAGCTTATGGAAAAAGCGCCTTAATTTAAATGCTATCTTCTCTTTTATTTATTCTACTTTAAAAATGTACCCTTTCAGAATTTAAACCGCAGTTTTGTTTTCTTTGTATACCACGTAAACTTATTAACAAAATATTTACCACTTCAGACTGCATAATATTAAAACCATCGCTTCGTCAGCAGGGTAAACATTTTATTTATGCAAATATTTTGCCTGTTTGCATCATAGAGTTTTGATGCTTTTGGCCCAGTTTTTAATTGTCTCAAATGAAGCTGAAGTATATTATAATAGCCACTTAGAAGAGTTGGAAACAATCTTGAAGAATTTAAATAAAAAAATGATTTGTGGTTTTTTATTGCTTTCAATTTAATGTTATATTATGTATAAAATGAAATATATGTTTATCTGTTCCCTGTACAATTTTACACGTTCTAACTGATCTAAGTTCAATTTTGCGTAGTTCATTTTTAGGATCCTTTACAAAACATTGGCATTTTCTACCATCCTCTAGATATATGTATACGTGAATTATATTGAATGACAACTGTCCCAAATTTTGTTCATGCCCTTGGAGGTTAAGATCTTCTACAATGAGGGAACTGACTAAATGAGAAGAAGATATATTTATGCATAAAAATAATTACTTTATTAGTTTAGTTTTTCATTATTAGTCTTGAACTGTTTTAAAATAATGTGAAAAATTGATGAATGAACATGTGAATGCTGACGATTTATAATAATTAATAATGTACTGAAAACTTTTATTAGGTGTTTTGGTCTCGTGGACGCGTATGTTGATGACACTAGAAAAAATTTAGTTAACAAAATATTTGGATTGATTAGGTAAATAGATATTTGAAGAGTTCTAGAGAGGCAGAGCGCGTGGGAGAGGACAGAAGATTGCAGCGAGGTTATATCGAGAACAATGATTAAATTAATTATTTATTAATGCAAACTAAACTAATCAATTACAAACACATACAAAAAAAAGTATTTATCGAAAAAATATTTGATTGCTCCCGGGATTATTTAATAATCACTAACCAGTGTTGTCGCATTCGCAACGATTGAAAATACTGTTGATTCAGCCAGCCTTCAGGAATAATTGATACTGAAATTCCTGATAGTCTCCTTTCACCCAACTATTTACCGAGATTCACCTGGACTTGTCGACCGTCGAGAAATTATTTGAAGGTTGGTATTCCCATAAGTTGTCATAAATAAGAGTGTTCAAAAGCCTTCCATGGGCCCGGGCACGTCCCTCCCATAACTCAGGCCGGGACCTGGGCGGTGGTGGCGGTGTGGCGGGGGAGGGCGGGGGTGGCTCTAAGATGGCGGCGGACAGGGGTGAGATATTAAAACTAGTTTTTTGGGCGTCTGACTGCTCAGAGACTTCGGTGTATAGAATTATGATTTATTAATGGTTTCCGTATTGAAATGCTATAGATTATTAATGACTGATTTTAATACATTTTTATTAAATTTTAAACGTTATATATTATACGAAAAATTTGATGAGCATGATTAAAAGAATAGGGCGAATATGAAATAACCTCCCAACTGAGTTTTTTTAAAATCTCTTTAGTATGCTGTACACAGTATGTAGTACAAAACAATCATTTGTTACCATCTTCCTGGTAGTTTTTCTTAAACAGCGGTCATAAAGCGATCATTACCTTACGTAGATGGAGACCAGTTTTTCCAGCTTTAATTTATTTAATACAAATTAAATTAAATAATTAGAAAAAAATTATTATTACTTTGTTCTAAAATTGCAACAATAAAAATGTGTTTTCATTCAATATCTAATGTTTTTAGCAAACTAACAAAAACGCTCAGTAAATAAAAAAAATCAAAACGTTTTCGATACATTAAAAGAACATTGATAAATATAAAAATAAATCTTTCTAAAGCCTTTGTGTAATAGAAAATATCAACGCTATGAAATTTACCATTAACTTCTTAGTTAAGACGATACTTTTTTTATTATACTATGAGATATCTCTTTTAAATAAGAAAGCATGAAAACATAAATAATTTTCATTGATTTCATTAAATGTGCAAATAGCTTAACTTTTGAAGATTTGTACCAAGAGAGAAAACAAAATTTCATCAAATTACATAAAAAAAAATTGTAAACCTCTGCGAGATTCAGGTGAAATGTTGGCCCAACTGCGTGCAAAAGTGCACTGCTGCATTTGGCGAGAGTTGCATTCTAATTAATTCATCAAGGACCGCAATTAGAGTGCAATTATGTAAACTGTAATGTTAGGAAGTGATGTTTGTGTGCTCTGCGGCTAGTTTTTCAATTAACTATTAAAAATTAAGAATAACAAAACTGTTTCTGTTAGTCATGCGCGTGTGACTGTTTAATATGTGCTAACGCTTTGTAATCAAGTTATAATGCGGTACAACTTTTCGACTGCATATTGGAAAATCGAAGTTATCCTCAATTTATTAATTTATAAACGCCCTTATGGGCTTTTACAAAATAGGTTTAGTATACAAATTAAAAAAAAAAACATAAGCAGCTACACAGTAGCATAGAATATATATATAAAAATACAATAGAAAAACAGAAATTTAAAAATAAGCATAACAAACTATAAAAATATAATAGAAAAATACAAATTTAAAAATATGCAAAACAAACTATACAAGTAAAGATTCAAGACAGAAAATACATTAAAAATTTAGGTTTGACACAGATTGGGTGAGTATCTAAATCAGTTGTATCTTTGATTCAGAACAGAATCATTTTATGTCTTATACAGTCGTATTCAAACTATTACGCGGAAGAAAAATTTATTTGCATCACAAATCTAAAAAAATATAAATCTATCAGTCACCGATAGACTGATATGCGGTAGCCACAAGCGGTGTATTATATTTATATATATATGCGCTAGTTAATTGATACAAACTTACAAATACCAATCCACCGAAATACGAAAATGACGTGCGGTGATAGAATATTAGAATATATATTATCATCATTATTGTGATATCTATAGTTGACGTATGTACGAGCTCGCGTGAAAGGTTGGCACGACTGGGAACGAGCGAAAGAGATAAAATGAGTTACGCCGCGGTGGGGTAGTCTCTCCGCTTCCAGTCGCGATACGGGATAGATTTGTTAATTAACTTGTAAATATATTATCTGTAAAGTGACGTGAATAAAAGTGTATTGTCACCTGAGCACGATTCTTGTTATTCCGACGACACGAAACCCGAATCATATTTTGAGGACAGCGGTATATGGCTGGTTACGAAGAGACACTGCACTACAATTATCAACCATTTTCTATACACTGCTGGATGTAGACCTCCCCCAGTATCTCCCACTTTACTCTATCTATTGTTATCTGCTGCCACGTACTTCCGATTTCGATATGATACCTACGAGTAGGTACTTACCAAATACCAATCTTTTATATAAATTTTTGATATATACCTACGAAATACCGATCGAAAAGCGGTAGTCCTATACAACGTTTCAAGTTTTACAATATATACAAGCCAAATAATATAAATTGATCTACGAAATATTGGTCTACCAATTTGCGGTAGCCACACGTAGAGTATCACAAATTTTACAATTGAAATAAAATAACATATGCTTTGAGAATACATATAAACTTTATAATAAAAATAGTTCTTACTCTTCCTGAACGTTTTGAAAATATGTAATAATTATCGATATATTATACATTGTTATTTTTGGAATCTATACATATTATAATGCAATTATACTTATACTATATTAGAAAATATCTAATTTAGTAGTAAATAAATAAATTTAAAAACTGTTATGAAAATGTTGTTATATAAAGCATAGAAAAAAAGCCAAAATAAAACGAAAGCAGAAAACTGCGAATTAATCTGAGCACAGTTGTCCTGGCCTTACGTGTCTCATTATTGTTGCATTTTAAATTGCACGCCCGCACTCAAACAGTTGACGTACATTTGCGCATGGCTGGAGGACTAATTACTCATTGTCATGGATGCAGACTGGCACCCGCACTTAAAGGGTTAAAGTAGTGAAACGAGCGCTTTTCACAAGAAAAATGTTTAGTGTGCTGTTTAATTATTTTTTAAATAAAAATGTGAACATGACACATGTCAACACAATATTTTAATATTTTAAAACTAGGGTAAGCCCTAGACACCGTGTATCCATAATTTCAATTGTATTAAAAAACCTTTCTATAAACAGTAAAACGGTAATACACAAACAAATCAAGTCGTAAATATTTTATCTAGTTTTTTTTTAATTTTCTCATTATGTGTATCGATGACGATGTATCATCGTTTCCATGGTTGTATCTACCCGCTAAAAAAAATACATTTCTACTGTCTACGTTATAGTATCGATAGATTTTTTTTATGGGGATGTAAGTTTTCGAGTTTGCATTCTACAGCTGTATAATAATTTTATGTAAATAAATTGAACTAAAATAGATTTAACCAAACGGGTTTTAGTTTTTGAGGACTGACGGTTTCGGAGCGATCATCCTTCATCAGGGCCGTGGTTGTTACATCGATTTAGGTTTTTCTATAAGGGGCAGCGTGTTAAAACGCTTCTCAGGTGGATACGAACTATTATTGAGATGACATAACTAAAGGTAGTAAAACGTCTTTTTAGTAAAACGGTCCAGAAACTAAACAAAAATACTCGTTTGTGTATATTCATTATGATTTACCTTTATCTGGAACATGTCCTGTTAAATACAGGGTGAATATAATGTTCCAGGCCGATTTTGTTAAGTCGCCATTTTGGTTTGAAAAATAATTATCAGTTTGCATTTAGTAGTCGTAAAAAGTAGCTGATTACAATTTATGATGGAGTATTTAACATCTCAACAAAGTGTCAAAGTTATTAAAACATTTTATCTAAATAATAATGGCAAAGCTATTACCATTAATGGTGATCGCTATTGTCACACTATCATTGGAAAACTTCTTGGTGGCCGAATTGGGTTGATTGGGTTTCAACAAGATTGTGCCACCTTACCCACGGCCCGAGCTATGCTTGAAATTTTTGCGAGAACTTTTTTCCGGCCGCATAATGTCAAGAAGTGGTGATATCGGCTGGCCTCCTCAATCACCTGATTTGATGGCTCCAGACTATTTTATGTAAGGATACTTGAAAGGAAAGGTCTACGCCAATAAGAAAATAGCAATTCCGGTGCTACAGGACAATATTCGAAATGAAATTGCTGAAATAATACGCGAAGTGTGCGAGAATATTATGAAAAATATGGTTAAAAGAGTACGCATTTGTGATGCTGCCAGAGGTGGCCACTTGACCGATATTGTATTCCAAACATAATTGTAATAAATCAAATAACCGATAAATAAAAAGTAAATTCAAAAAATGTGTTTTATTTCCTAATTATTCAAAACAACATCGGTCTGGAACATAATATTCATCCTGTATTATTGTGTTATAATTTGTTCAACAGAAGATGTTGGCTATCATCACTTTGTTTACTGCAGCCCGAAAAACCCCGGACCTATAAGTGTGTTTAGCAATTGACTTGTTCATAGCACTGATAGAAGTATAATACCACTTTGTAAGAAAGGTGTGTCTATGTATTACGTACCGTGTACACAAGCGTCTAATACGTGCTCACGTTTACGACTTCCAAAGATTATTTTATTTATTTAATAACCTGAAAATATATATGAAAATTGAAATTGTCCACATAGCCGTTTAGAATTTTCTGTGTAGTTTTCTGGTGTATTCTACCATGTATCTCTGACCTCACTAGCCGAAGTTTTGGATCCCATTGCAAACCAGAGAGGTTGGATACATGCGACAGAAAAATCCAAAAAAATATACTTAAAGACGACTTTAGTGAGATTAGAAAATATAAATTATTAGTCAAGAGTAATTAAACTCTTACTAACCCCAGCGGAGAGTTTATTTTATCCTCTAGTTCTCTGCTAGTTATTATTATTATCATCATCTGACGTTTAAGTTGTATAGAGGACCAACTGCTGTCACTATTATTATTATGTGACGTTTAACTTGCATAGAGTACCAACTTGTGTCATTATTATTATGTGACGTTTAATTTGTACAGAAAACCAGTGGTAAACGTTAAAGTCCGCAATCAAATGTCGTATAAGTAAACAAACTACTACTAGATGCTATATAAATAATTCTGATGGTGCCTTGGCAGAATTGTTTTGACAAATCGATACCCAGTGAAGTTTTTACTAGGAATAATTGTCAGCGTTGGAAAAATGCTTTGATTCTTCTACACCCACGTCATAGATAATTGCCTGCACTTTTTGGGATATCTACTCTGATTTCTTGATAAATATTAAAATATGTCTGACGTTCATTATACGTGCATTGAAATTGGGTGAATACCGTCTACTTTAAAAATGTAAAATGAGTGAAGTGTACTATCTTAAATATATTAAATAATTTCATATTATCTTTAACGAGTATCTCAAGCATGTATTATTTATAGTATAGTTTGCAGTTATACATACGTATGTGTATAACTTCAAACATTACTTACGTAGATTGGAATTTTTGGAAAATAAATATTTTTTGTAAAACAGAGAGAAACTTTAATACATACATAAGTTTAAAATTATCATGTTTAACAGTATTTAATTATATATTTACTAAATAATCATTTAAATTTGGTATTCTAAAAAACTTTTATAGAATCGTTCCGAATTTTTTTTACTTTCAGTTGTGCTCATAAAAAATCTAAATTATATTTTATTTGCACTTTTTGTAATGGATCATTTTTTTTTAGGGGCAAACGTTGTTTGGGGCAAGGCGGGGGGTGAGGTGATTCTACCCTGTGACGTGAGCGTCCCCGTACGCGGAGATGCGGTCAGCATGGTTCTGTGGTTCAAAGACTCTACCGCCATGCCACTTTACAGGTGAATATAAAATGTTTGATTTATAATTAATATTTCTGTCAACCTTTCTGACGTTGCTACTCTCCTGTAAGAACCTAACCACAATGTTGAATAAAATACAGGAGTAACCATTTTTATATAAATACTGGAGGTTTCTGATTAGAAAACCTAAAGATATTAATTAGAACATTATAAATAATCAAACTTAGCAATCAGTCCCATTTTCAAATTGTTCTCAATATAATTAGTTACTTTCCAAGAATGTCAAGTACATTCAGTCGAACTCGTAAGACCGCATATTTTGGAGTTATTAAATACACACAACTACAAAGACGATATTTTAAACAAATAATAGATATCTCACAGACACAAAGTCATTTTTAATGGAAAATATATGGAAGTATGGGTAATTACAGGGCTTACGACCTATTTTAAATGTAAGAATAATTTTATGCTAACCTATAAAAAGAGCGGTCCTTTTAAAACAGATATAAATTAAAAGTTAAAGCCCCAATGGTTGGCATTATTTTTTATAAATACATTATTTAACATCTATTCAGTTACATGAGTATGATAAAATTTAAACATTTTTTCATACTTTGTGTTTATGTGTTCGATGTATTTTTTAACTATCCCTTGATTTTAATGATAAATTATACATTTTTATTATACGCTCATATCACGAGCCTTCGAGCAATGATATCTTTTATACAGTATTTTTTTAAAGCATTACAGTTCTAGCATCATTGATATCCGATAATGTCTACCTGGTTATGCTGGAGGTGTACAAATTGTGTACAAAAGTCACTCAGATTTTCAGGAAATAACCGTAATATTATGTAAAAATATCCCGTGAATTTTAGAACTTTATTCTTACATGTATCCGTATTTTTTTATGCCTCGTATTCTAGAGCAGTGCGCAGTGCTCGCAACTCGGAATACTGAGAAATTCTTAAATCATTTAAAGATCTCGCCGATACTTAATATCGATTTGCTGACAACTAAATTCTTCAAAACAAATCATCGACTAAGTCCCCTCTTCATGAATTATGATAACAAGAACAAGTTGGCACCAGGCCACTCACTCCAGTTATTTCGGGACTGTCCTGTGGGCATTGCCGACTCCAGAAATGAATGTCTCAAGTCCCGTCAATTCATGAATATTAACGCCAAAATTTCAAGATGTATCTGATATTTTTAAAATTAAATTTCATTGCCGGCGCATACACAAATTTCTAATACGACTAATATATCGTTCATGAAATATTATTACGTCATTCACGTCCGCCGTTGGCTCTGTTCCTACGTTCGGCGTTGTCCTAGAGTGCGAGGCCATTATTATAAACCTAATTAAGGTTGAAATGTCAACATCATTTAGTTTCGATTTTCACCGCGAATGACTCGCGTTCAATCACTTTTCGATTAACAACAGATTAACCGAATGCTACGTCATCATTCGTCCGCACTATTTTACATTCGACAGCTGCCGTTTGTTTATTTTTACAGAATTCCTATTGCAAAAAATAAAATGTGTTTAATTAAAATCATATAAATAAAACGTAAAAGAATTCGTTGAATGCTCCGAAGCTATTCAGAACGCGTTTGTATAATTCAGTGTTAACGAAAATATAATATTTTTTTGGTTCTGAGAGTTTATTAAAGTATTATAAAGACTAAAAATATGCCCAAAAACGTTACCACTGATGATTAAAATGAGTTAAATATTGTGACATGTCACGGTACTTCGTTCGAATGGTCAGAGTTTTGCTATGCTTTTCTAGAAACGATTATTGTGGACAATTAGGCCGGCAATAACGTTGTTCGTGAGAATAATCTGGAAGCCCCGTGATCATTTGTGAGGATTCGTAGTGTGATTTAATAAAGTCGAATTGTTTTGTAAATTGAGTCAATCTCTGTTTTATTCCACTGCACTTTTCATTGTGTTAAATGATATAGAACGTTTTCGGGAACATCTTCCCATTATCAATATTATAGATCAACTAAAATTAAAAACACTTTCAGATAGTAATATATGGTGTGTATGGAGTTAACGGCGGTGGTGGTGGGGGTGGGGGTGGGGGTGAGGGTGGAGTTAAAATGAATAAGAGAGTAGAATAATTCAAGTATACGAAGACAATATTTGAATATCTAATAATGATGATGATGTTGACGGCATTAAACAGGTAATGGTGTAGGTAGTCTATATATATATTTTTTTCAATAAACTCGATTTTCGGAAGTCACAGTAGTATCATATTAATTAATAACCTCGCCCAAAGCAAATAGAAACCAACTATCGACATCTGTTGGTGAATACTGCAACTTATTAGAATTTATCAAACCTAATATTTTTAGATAATATTATGTACCTATCGAATATTATGTTATATCAATATATTTAGATTATTTAAAAGAAGAAGAAAGATAAAGTAAAATATATTTATATTTTGTGAGCGTATTTAAAATGTGCTGTCTAGAATGAGGCAGAAACAAGTTATTGCGTTTATATTATTTTTTAGAGTTTATATTACTTTTTAATTTCATAATTTATTCAGAGATTTTAGCAGTATATACATTGTATCCTAAGGAAGGGACCATTGTCCCTGAAATGTGAGTAATCAATAAACAGTGCTATAAACAAACTGTGTTTTCATTATTAATATAAAATGTTGCCATAAAATAAATTTGCATTTATTGAAGAATTTATTTTAAAAATACACAAAAATATTTGAACACAGCAGTATCAAAGTAATGTCACAGTTATAACTACGAAGTAACATTAAGCGTCAATATTTATAAATAATAAATGTATAATAATATATATATATATATAAAATTAAATACAAAATAAACATAGGTGAAAGTAGAAAGGAACAACAAGAGAGTAAGAACGGGTAGGGGAGAAAAGGGTATGGAAGTTGGAGTTAGAATAAAATATAGATAGTAAGGCATTGATATGTATATGTAGATTGAGTGATTAAAATTGAAGTATGTATGATTAGTGTGTCGGTTAAAAATTGTTTTTTGTTTACATGTAGTTAATAAAAGTTAAGAGAGAGAGGTTACTATTAAACAAGTCAATATGTTGTGATTTCACGTACTCTTATAATAATAATATTAATTAGAAAAATAAGTAAAAATACTATTTTTTTATTAACATTTACGATAGTTTGTACATTGAATTAATTTCATTTCCAATTAACAACTTAATTGTTATTAAGTAATTTGTTTGTCTAGTGATTTAGACACTTGCCTAGTGGTCGCGAGTTCGAGGCTCGTTCCAGGAGAACGGCATGTTAGTTCTATTGCACAAGCGTTTAACTTAGTTTGAAAATAGTATAAATGTTGGTGAAATGTATTCCGTGTAGTCATAAAAAATTATCATATGACATCAAGCGCATCGTTATTGGAAAATATTTTATGTACAGCAATTTCATCTCTTTGGTACAATTAATATCTCATTAACCATATTACGTATTCAAATTACCTTCCTCAGGTACCTTAATTTTAGAAATTACGTTAATCATTTCTCAAGCTATGTGCAGGTAGTTTGCGAAGTACTACGGAATGCACTGATATGTTTGAACAAAGACATTCTACGGCTGATCATAAAATCATGCATAATGCGAAATTGACTATGCTGATATTGTTGCAAATATCCATCTGTTACTACTTCAAATTCCTCGAAACTTATTACGATTTACGAGACGAAATGAAAAGAAAAAAAACCGAAGTAAGTTACAAATTTAACACATCACAATATTTTATAAAAACCTCATAATATTTCTTAAATTCATCAGGAGAAATTTAACATCAAATTAAATGTACAATACATATCTAACAAACACACATATTATACCTTTTTTATAATAGGTACATATTGTTAAATTCATATCGGTATAATTATTATGGACCGAATAATTTATACCTAGATACGAGTATATTTTAAATGGAACATAAGTAAAAAAATACGTTATAATGGTCCGTGTTCACGGATGAGATTTCTGTCTCAAGACATTCTTTAAGACACGGATTATGCTCCCATGAGATTATTTGGAGACAATTCTCGGCTCTCATAGTCTCGAAGTCTCGAAGACTCGAGAATTGCTACTAACCTCGTACCTCTTACTTCACGCTTATTATACTAAATGTCAGTTCATTGACCGTTGATGTTCCGTTCGATCGTTAGGTTAATTCATATCCCTCTGCAGCAGTTAAGAATAAATGTTTGTAATTTAATGGATTTGTATAAATCTAGATGACGTTTGTGCGCACAGGTCGAATATTGCTATCAAATCAAATGCAATGTACACAAGTTGGTCATTTCAATCTCAAGGGATGATCTCAGAGTTTATCTCAATAATCTATGAAACTTATTTCATCGTATCTAAATTCATGGACAAGGGTTGTAAAAATACCAAAGAAAATAAATACTCCCAAACAAAATAATTTTTAAACCATTGTATAATATCTATTACGTTGGGTGTGAATTAAGAAAATTATGATTCATGATGAAAACATTATCAAATGTATCCTTTCTTTTTCTGCAGTCCGTATGAAGTAACGATCATTACTGAGAGTTGTGACCCCCCGTGTGACCTATCGATGTCCTTTACAATTCACCTCCACTTCTCTCTACGTCGCGCAGTGCGCAGTTGCAATATAATATTGCATCTAATCGATCCATCGAGTGATCGCCCTCTTCGTCTCCGGTCTTATACATCACCAGTCACCAGTTTTTCCAGATTATCATCGTCTTTGTGGGTGATGTGTTATAAAAATTGGAATATATATATTGGATAGATCGTGGATCTAGCATTCTTAATAGTTACAAAATTATCCCTTAATTGTAGAATAAATGTATACTCGTGGGCCTAAAATAACCTCATCATTTAAAAATTAAATAACTTTTTGTATTTTTTTTTATTAGTACATAAATAATCTAACGAATAAAGTAAAATAAATAGTATCTTGTAAATGACACCCATTTTTATAAACGCAAAAACGAATTCTTTTAATGACAGTCTCCATAATTGCATGCGAAACGCCTGGCTCGGATTTCTTAACAAATATTATTATTCAGATAAAGAATAGCTCTCAATAGAAATAACCTAAAGGCAGACCGAGTAAGAAGTGAGCTGTGTGGAAAAGGACTGGAGCAGGATGGGAAGGTCTGGAAACTGGAGAAAAATAGCCCGGGAACAGTCGGTGAAAATCATTTGTGAAGGAAGCAAATTTTACTCTGAGAAAAAGAAAAAGTTATTTATCAAGTTTCTATTTTAGAATCTGAAGGAAAAATAAGGTAATACAAGGTGAATTTTATGTTCCAGGGAGATTTAGTTAGTTAGCAGCTATTTGTCAGTTTGCATTTGTTAGTCGTTGAGAGTAGTTGATTTAATTTTATTATGGTGCATTTAACGCCTCAACAACGTGTTAAAGTAATTAAAACATTTTATGTAAATAGTATGGCAATGCTGTAATTGTTAATGGTGATCGCTATCGTCACATGTTGGAAAACTTCTTGGTGGCCGAATTGGGTTGATAGTATGTAGTTTCAATAGAACAGTGCCACCTCAAACACAGTCTTGAAAGTACTTGAAAGAAATTGTCAACGCTAATAAGTCAATAACAATTCTTATACTACAGGCCAATCTTCGAAATTAAATATCTGAAATAACACGCGAACTGTGTGAGAATGTTTTGAAAAATATGGTTAAAAGATCACGCATTTGTGCTGCTGCCAAGGGCCACTTATCCAATATCCATATTCCATATATTATTGTAATACACCAAATAATCGATAAATAAAGACCAAATTATATATTTTTTATTTATTAGCTATTCAAAAACAACATTGGCTTAGAATATAATATTCACTCTGTATGTAACTTCTAAAAACTTATTTAGCTTTTAAATAATATTGTGAATATTAATCCAACCTGTATATTATAGGTATTGGACAATTTAATTAATAAATTGCACAATGATTTCAAATGTATTGTTAAAAAGCCGTAAAATAATAAAATTGCAGCGTCACGGGGTCGTGAATGTAAAAAATGCAACAGTTCTTTTATTAGACCACACATATAACTGCGTCAACCACACAAAAATATTTTTTGTATTCACTCATGCAAGGAATATCATTTATCTATCGTTGCGTGTTTGGTGTGGTTCGTTACATTGTTTTGGAATCAATAAGGCAGATACTAAACGCGGGCTATATGTCAGTGAATGTTTTATTTTCGCAAAACTTGTACCTCGGATTAACAGTTAGTTACCTAAAAACTAGTCTAATATGCACAGCACAAATTATTAAATTGATTTGAAAAATATTATAAAATGATGATTGATAATAAATAGGACACATATTTCCATGTATTTAATTTTTTTATCATTTAATATGTATTTTTAATGGAATGCTTTCATAATTAATTCATATTTTTTCGTTTTTTACGAAAATGTGGGTTTTTATATTTAATTTATATCAGAAGTTATACACTGAATTTGACTTTTTAAAATATTGTTACTTAGATAACACATTTATATTAATGTAAAACTAATAAACTTAATGTTATTTGCCATAATTAAGAAAATACAAGCATTATAAGAAAAACCACGACAATTTTATATATTTATAATATTTACAGCATGCATACCACAAAATTGTCTTAATATAAATAGTTATTGCATATTCAAAATATATTTTCTTATAATCTTGAAGCCAAGATTACGGAAGCAAATGTACATTGAACTAAATTAGAAAAATGTTAAACCATTTAATTTGCAGTACACATTATCAATTTTTGGCGTTTTTAAAACATTTTGTGTTAGTGAAAACAAATTATTTTAAATATTATATTTACTTACATGACTTGAGACTTCAGGTACTTTTTAAAATCAAGTTTTATATCAAAAACACAATAATTTATTACTAAATAGTATTTATATCGATCCTTTTAATGTGTGTTTTTCATTGTTTTTTTTATTTCAAATCGCCAATTAAAAAACTCAGAAATATGAATTCTTTTTGAAAGGGAAGCCTTAAAGGCTTACCGCGTAATATGTTTCACGTAAGTACGTTAAAAAATTGCGTAACACTTTGTTGAATAAAATAAATGTAAATGTACGTCGTTTTTATTTTCCATGAAGCAAGAACTCTTCGTTTGAAAACTACTTTGGTGGCATCTACAATATTTTCGTAGACTGAAATAAAACAACTGAAAAGTGTGTGCGATAGGGAATTATTTATCATCTACTCTGTGATCTCGAACTAGGTTTTCTGCTACTGTTCTGCAGCACCTTTCCTATCACAATCACTAATGTTGATTCTGTAGAGGAAGTATCGGATGTGTGCATAAAGTGTGATATCATTTAAAAAATTTGTTAATGCTAATTATCAACTTTGATTTTCTTTAATTGATTAATATCGATTTGTGAATTGGTATGTCTAATCGAATTTTAAGTGATGAATTTTGTTTTTAATGTTAAAAATAGTCAGACTATTTATATTCTTAAAAAACCTTTACCTTGTTTAAGCTAAAAATATTTACCCATAAAATATACCAAATTTTACGAGTTCAGTTTTGTTTTTTTTAAAGCAAGTCCATTGTGATTTTTAAATCATTACTCTGCTGATACGACTCATTAAAATGAAGTTATAAAAATATGTCTACTTTAAGTACTAAAATAGTGAATACGAATGAAGTTAAGGTTAATCAAAGTAATGTAATGTGTGGTATTGGTAAAATGTATTCAAAATGAACCACAGAGTAACCCGCTAATCCAATTATTCATTTATGCCCCGTTACACGAGGTACTAGATTTTGCCGTTATTCAAACAGAGTCGATAAGCACCAGAATCGAGTGCAGTTATCTGGCACTTTATGTTTAATTGGAAGCATACATCTTGCCAGTTGGCACATTGTATTAACCCTTAGTGGCAACCCGAGCAGGAAGATAGTGGACTAACTTTTAACATAGTTAACGCAAACCTGGACAACTTGGTGCCTGTTCGACTTCGAGGTCGGATGTTACAGAATATCCCACTCTCCGTACAAACCGAGTAAACGGAACGGAAGCCAACATGATTACAGGACACCCAATTCAATTAGTTTTACTTCTGTTTTAAAGTCGTGAACTGAGATGGGCAAAGGGATGAAAAAGTGCGAATGTATGTTTACAACACACATTCCACCAAATATATAGATATGAACTAACGCAAAATTCATTATTTCAATATTTGCATTTTGGTGTCACTTCAGTACCACTTACGTAATCAAATAGCTCGACGACTTTTAAAAAAAATATGACTCGATTGGTACGAAAATTTAAACGCTGACAATATAATTTGCAGTAATGTAAAAAATACGTCATATATATAGATTCAATTTTCAAAGAGTAAATACTTTTCTATTGCATAAATGTGTCATATATAATCGGATTTATGTTTCCACCAATAATGTGTGTAGAATACCCCTCGTCCCGCAACCAATATTCCAAACCCCTCTCCTATATGTACACTTTATTTCATGTATACTCATCGGTCTGTGGTTTACAACTACAAATGGTAACCAACTAACTTCATGTACCATTTCGCCATTTCTCCATAGGAACGGTAGAACGACATCACTACTAATTCTCTACTAACAGAACTTGCACATATCTGCTATTGATACTGCCGTGGATCATGTGTTAACTGTATCTAGTGTAATCGCGATATATCGAAACGAATGCGAAATTCATCCATGAAATATTTGAAATCATACTACCATCTCATTCATAAACAACAATCCAAAGTTTTTATATAACGTCATAAGACATTATACTTTAAAAATATACATGCATAATTAAAAAAAAAAATTTTAAAGTGATATAAATTTAGGAATTTCTTCCGGCACTGGCCACAAGAATCAAGAAGATTTCGTCTGTGTGAAAGGAAATAATATTTCCCCCTTTAAGCATGTAGATACTCTACCATTTTTAGCAAAGTTAAGAATTTAAAAATATTTCGAAAACATTGATTTTTTATTGACTGAAGATATTTCCTAAAACAATTAAATTTACAGATAAATGGGTCCATAGTTAAGGTCGCGTTTTATATCCTTTGATTTAAAAAAAATCGTATTAACGTTCTTGTTCACGTAACACACATTGAATTTATTACATCATGGCGTACCGTTACAAAACATTTTTGAAAAATAATAAAAAATGTTCAACAATAGAATTCAAATAAAATAACAACATCCGTAAACAGCGGAAATTAAAATGGACGAATTTATTATATTTATCTACTTACATAGTCAGAAATTTATATTTTTTATTTGAATATTATTTATGAATATATTCCATAACATATCTCGTGATGAACAATAAAAATGTTACATAAAAATATTCTAGATTTGTAATTCAATACAAGGATTACTATTTTGAAGAATAGTTCAACATAATATACATTTAAAATATTATTTAAATAAAGTTTGATTGGTTTTAAAAGATATTAAAATATCATTATTATCGTATTAGACACCCACTCGTCAGTGTATATTTTAGTCTACTAATAAGTGTATAATTTAGTATAAAAGAATGAAGAAAGTAGGAAAGAATGTGTGGTAACTCTTGGTTTTCTATACTCTGCATAATGTCTTGCTGTATATTGATGGTATTATTGAGCAATAAACTCTGCCTTACTTACAGCAATTGTAGCTTATTACAAAAGTACATGGTAATTAACACACAGTTTACACTCAGAATAGGTATTTACAATTGGAAGTCGCGGAGATAAAAGAGCGCTTGCCAAAGGCACGGCGAATTATATCGGCTCTTCCATACACACACACATTCACACAATCATCCGTTCGATATTATGCTGTTTCCATTATGGACACACACATACACAAACAAGCGACAGATTCCATAGAGTGTAAATCTGATCTTAGTATAGTGAGTAACTTTAAGAAAGGATCACTTAGATGGTTTGGTCATATGTAACGGATGAATAAGGAGAAAATTGTGAAAAATACATATGACGCAAGTGTTGATAGTACCAGAAATAAAGAACATCCGCGGAAGACTTGGCATGACCAGGTAAACCATATGTTGGAAGATAGTCCTGTGAGAAGCCACAATACCTGGCAGGCTTGTATGAGAAGATGTCTGAGTGTGGATGAGGCGAGATTTGTCTGTCGGGAAAGAAGTGTGTGGCGTGTATCCTCTCTGCCTACCCGGGAAAACGGCGTGACAGTAAGTAAGTAAATTTATTTCTGTTCACACCTGAATTGCTATCTCAATAAATTTATTATTTAATACATAAAGAAAAAAGTTTTTTTACTTTTTTTTGTAAAATAAGTATCTGGTCGATAAGGGAATAAAATTACACGTATAAGATATGAATAGACTGGTGTCGATCTGAAGGTTTGTGTGCTCATTTTTGTCAAGAGTCGAATGAAAACACTGGCCAGTTTTGTTAAGTTTTTTGTTGCGCGATTATTAACTATCTGCGTCTGCGTAGCAGTTATAATCTTAAATAATTCTATTTTATTTGTTCTACGTTGTCTTCTACAAACCTGACGCAGATTATAAATGATTATTAGTAATTTTTCTTATTGAACACGCTTTATTATGAATATGAAATGCTGAGCTACTTTATAGTTATCATCACCATTTTAACATTTTAGTAATATTAATATAATATTATTTATAAATTAACGGTTATATTGAGTCATTTAAATAAAATTAATATTAGGTATGCATGTGCATGTATGTAAAAATGAATATATATCAGTTTACTCATTCTATATACAATATTTTACTCTTTGACCAATATAAACCATTCTCTTTAGAACCCTGCGTAAAATAAAGGTATCCTCCCTTTTACTCCTGGTTAATCTGTGTCATTCCATGTCTTTATATATATTTAAAAAAAGAGAGATGAGTACACGGAATGCATGTCGCATCAATATTCTTACTATTTTCAAACTAAGCTAAATGCTTATGCTATGAAAATAGAATTAATTTGCTGATCTCCTGGAACGAGGCGCGAACCTCCGACCACTAGATCATTTAGCCACCATCTTATCTATTAGACTAACAAGCTACTCAAGCTATTGATCATAATCCGTTCCAAATTTTGGTCATATATATTCTGAGACCCTAAATAAAAAATAATAACATTTCGGATATCTCGCTCTTCCATACCTGAAACAAATTTCTTTTTAGGGACTGCGCTAAACAAAGGCACCCCACCCGCCATCCGAATCTCGGGTAATACCGAATACTAACCGCTAGTAATAATATATATTCAGATCTGACTCAAACGCTCTTAACTTATTCCAAACCGAGAGTAAATATTGCAAAATCACCATAATTTAGCATATAACAGATGATGTATGTATAATAGCACATATTGTCGATAATAAATCAGCTAGTCTTGATTTCTAAAAAAAACAGATATTGCATTATTTTCACTTTTGTAAATAAAATTGAAATCTTTTTTATCAACTTTTGTGCTGATGGATTGCATGTGTTGGTATAAATAATAGATAGTCGCGAATGAGGATTTAATATTTTATAGTTTATACATACTGCTGTCAGTTGATATGTTGTGTTGAACTTTTTTGAACTAAAGCAATGTTTTAAAATATAAAAAATATAAGTTCAGAAACGTTATACAAAAACTCTGAAACCGTACAGGATATGGGTTAATCGTCTACTAATATTTGCGTGTTTTTAATGTGAATTAAATTAGTAGGCATATTTTTAGTTTGTATAATAAAATAAAATATAATAAACTCACAATGTAAAAAAATGTTTGGTCTAAGTGTTACGTTTTAAATAACTTAAATAAAGCCGAATAGAAGTCAGAAGCGAGAAGAAAATTTTGTCCGAAGATAAGAATTTTTCTCTAAACTAGTGCATTACACTTATCTACACCCCTGGGGCGGGGAAGAGCTTTTGGGGCTTTTTTCAGCATAGTCGAAAGTTGTGCAGAAAAAGGGCTGTAAATTTTCTTTTGCATTATAACCAAAGTTTGTCCATTTCATGCTCCTGGCCCGGGGGCACATAGCCCTCCCAGCCTCACAAAGAATTAGGGGAGGAATCAAGATTCCGGAGAAGAAAGTAACACGTGATCTTTACCCTCGGTTAAAGTACGTGATGTAAAATGGTTCTGCCACTAGACATCTACTAGTACTTAGTTTTTATATTAAATTTCAGTTTTTGTCATATTTAACTCTGCCCATATGAATATAGGTCATTGTTGAATATAAAGGTTTAGAATGTGCCATGTTATAACGTACAACCACTAACTTAGTCAAAGACAAAAGCGATATATGGCAAATGGTGTGTAAGAAAATCATTTGGACGAACTGTGTGTGATTTAGGTTTGCCATTTATCAAACAAAAAATTAATCTAAACCTGTAAATTAAAGAACGTTGATTGAAAATATTTAAAAGAACACTTATAGGGGAAGCGTATAATTATATAGATTTTTATAAACTATATTTTATATGATTTATTTATTTGAAAAGAAGAATGCGTGGCTTTATTTTTGACCATAAATGGGAATGAATACTCGAGAGCAAAAGATCTGTACAATGCTTGTAGGAAAAAAGTTAAAGAAAGAAAAGTAATGGCTGAAAAGAGGAAGTGGTGAAAATAACCGAGAATTTCCAGGATAATATAAAGTTCTTCCGGAAGGCGGTCAAAAAATCTTGATGTGGTGTTGAAGGCAGTAGTATGAAAGCTATTAAGTTAGTAAATGAATAAACTTTAATGAATGAGGACAAAATAAAAGATAGATGAATGAAATATTCCCAAAGAACGTACGCGAGTGAAGAGAATGCAAATGAGGAATCCCTTGAGAGGCTCTCTGTGGTAAGTATGAATGACGGAAACGATATGAATGAAATAAGTTTGAAAGAAATAAAGTGTGCAATAAAGCATATGAAGAATGGTAAGGCTGTGGGTTATGATAACGTTGCTTCCGAGTATATCAAAACTGATGGCCCATTAGTTGTTTCGTGGCTTCATGCGCTCTTCAATCAGTGTTTAGAGAAGAGCCACACTCCGTTATATTGGAGGAGAGCTGTTATTATGCCTCTCTACAAAGGCAAATGGTCGCGTATGAAATGCGGTAACTACAAGGCAATTAGTCTACTAAGCTCGGTTGGCGGACTATATGTAAGAATTTTAATAGAAAGACCGAGAACGGTGACGAAAGAAAAAGTATGACACGTGGGTCTTTGTGGGTGGAAAGGACGCATAGATCAAATCTTTTATCTGTGAGCGATGACGGAAAAGTTTATAGCGAAAAACCAAAAACTTTTTTGTGCCTTTGTAGATCTGCAGAAGGCGTAGGATAGAGTTATATGAGAAAGGTTATGGAAGGTACTCTCTGATTAGAGAGTAAATAGTAAACTTATACACGCAATCGAATCCCTTTATGAAGGAAGTTATGCATGTGTAAGGATCAATGGATAATTCACACCATGGTTTGACATTACAAAGGGTGTCAAGCAGGGTTATGTAATGTCTCCTTGGTTGTTCAACTTGTATTTGGATAATTGTACAAAAGAACTGGAATATATGAATGTACGAGCAAAAATGAGCAATTTGATTGTATGCTGTTTATTGTACGCCGATGACGCAGTATTAATGGCGAATAATGAACAAGACTCACGGTCTAGTCACTAGACTAGACTCTAGTGAGTAGAATGTACGATGTATGCAAGGAAAGCGACTTTATTATGAATGTCAACAAGTCGAAAGTGACGGTATCCGAAAAGTAGGAAAACAAGACAGCGTGCAAAATATTTGTAGGTAATGAATGTTTGGAACAAGTAGATGAGTTTGTGTATTTGGGAAGTGTGTTTGATAGGAACGAAAATACTGAGAAAGAAATCGAAATGAGGGTGACTGCACGAAATAAAGTGAAGGGCATGGGAAATTGTTAACCGAGGCAAGACTAGTGGTTCAAATGGAGTCTTGGTACTGAAGCGGTATGGAAGTGAAGCCTGGAGCTGGCAGAAGAGAAACGAAAGTAAACTGAATGCAGTGGAAATGAGATCACTTAGGCGAATATGTGGCAGATCCATTTATGACAGGTAAAGAATGAAGAAATAAGGAAATAATGTAATGCTGATCTTAGTATAATGAGTAAGTAAGTAATTAAGAAAGGATCACTTAGGTGGTTTGGTCATATGGAACGGATGAATGGGGAGAGAATGGTAAGAAAAATTTATTACGCTAGTGTTGATGGCACCAGAAGTAGAGGACGTCCGCAGAAGACTTGGCACGACCAGGTAAACCAAGTACTGGAGGATGGTCCTGTTAGAAGTCTCAATAATCGGCGAGCTTCTATGATAAGATGTATGAATGTGGATGAAGCGAGAACTGTGTGTCAGGGCAGAAGAGTGTGGCGCTCTATCCTCTCTGCCTACCCCTGTGGGGAAACGGTGTGACGATAAGTAAGTTTGTTAGT
Source organism: Eubasilissa splendida (assembly GCA_031772225.1). Lineage (NCBI taxonomy): Eukaryota > Metazoa > Arthropoda > Insecta > Trichoptera > Phryganeidae > Eubasilissa > Eubasilissa splendida. The sequence continues at coordinate 28,003,317 of CM062861.1, read as the reverse complement.
TATTTAGTCAGTCATTAATTTATACTAAAATACCATAGATCTGTTCTAAAAAATACAACTTCACAACAAAAATGTGTTTATTTAAAAAAATATTGTTTATTAGTTTTAAAAGGATAAATTTTAACATTAATTATTTATTTTTAATGAAAAACACTTTTCATTAATAATAAATAATGTAATTATTATCTAGGAAATGGTTTACGAATTCAGTGAATTTATTATTTGATAAACTTACCCTGAATATAAGATTTTTAGGCATTACACCTACATCATATTTATGGCAATGGTTACAAAATAATTTATGTACATTTTTTATCGAATTATTAATAGTTTCACCCATATAAATATTGGTATAAAGAGATATATAAAGTGTCTAAAAATATACCCACAGATTTATTATTAGGTATTTATTACAGTAGTGGGATGACGAGTTCCGAATTGTTTTAGTAATATTCATTTATAAAGAATTTCAAAAATAGCATAGAACTAAATAAGATCTTCTCAATGACCGAATAGAAACTCAGTGAAGATTGAAGCTCAATATTGAGAAGGCCACAATAAAACGAGATCAATAATAACAGTACTTCGATCCCGAATGTAATAAATATAACCAAAGAATATAAATAATTACAGAATTGTACAATTGTTACAATTCTGTACCATTGACGCGATTTTTGAGACAAGTTTCGACGCCAAGACGTGTAGGTGTAGGTATACAAAAATATTGAATGAATTAGAATCTAACAATGAAATATTTATGACGTCATCTATCATATAAATACATTGAATAATTTGACCATTAAAACAAAAATAGACTAATTGAAATAATATTTAATTGCAAATGTTTTGCCCTAAGAATCAGTTAATATGTATTGTTCAATAGGTTGGTATTTTTTAACCTCTACTTTAAACCTTTCTTAACCAACATGCAGCCATGATTACTTTATACATAAAATGGTGATATTAAAATAGGATATATAAACTTTTGGTGAAATCATCTGATTTTTTAAAACGTTAACCTTGGCTGAAATAGTGATTTATAACTTGTCTTGATATTGAGGATGTTGAGGTAAAACTACAGAACCATCACAACTAACAAGCGAGTGCCTTAAAACAGCTGTTTATGATCCGTATAAATTAGGTCGTAGAGCATGTTCGTGTTTAATTACTTCCCGCCATTCGGAAGCTCCGCCATTTTGAGTTCTCGCGGCGGACGCCATTTTACGACTGGACAAGCAGTGCAGTACCGAGAAATAGAAAAATATGAAACTTATAATAACTTTTGCTTAGTGTTATGTAAAAACTATTCTGAAACATTAGTGGTTAGAAGGAAAATAAAATAAAAACAAACACAACGTAATTCGGTTAACACACTGTCGCTAATAATGATTTATTTCTGGCTTCTTTTAACACTTATTATTACATATATGTATTTGTTAATATGTATTTTTACAGCTATTAAAAACACGTTTGTATACTTTATTTAATTAACTTAATTTTTGTTTTATCTAGGTATCTAATATATATGTCGTAATTTGAATATTTGTGTTGCGGATAACATTTATTATTATTACATTTCACTTCTATACATTTTTTATGATAGCCGAGTAACTCTTTAAGCTAATTATACTTAGTATGTAGTATTATATTTACGATAATAAATATAAATTCATAACAACTCAAAAATATAAAAAATATATATATTATAATAAAAAAAATGTAGTTCCCAAATTATATAATATTTCAATGACCAGCGTCCAAATATTTATGTTATGATTGCAATTGATATTTTTTCGACATAATCATAATTATTACTAGGTATATAACTTCAATGCATTTTTAGGTTTTTACGAAGTTTAAGAAAACGTATTTAATTTTATTTTAGTGTGATGATGATTGTAATTTATTTGTTTAAAAATGTATACTTCAAAAAGCAATATATATTTATTTTTTGTGAATCAAAAAAAAAAGTTTTATAAATTTGATATATTACAAAGTCGTGATGTGTTTTTGATCCTTGATCCTCGTTTCAATTCCCTTTTTTTTTTGTTTAAATGCAAACGTTCTTCTATAATTTTTTTTTCAAAAAATGATTATTAAAGTCGTGTAATATACAATTAACACGAAATATACAGCCGATATGTGTATATTTCATCCCATGTTTTTATCATAGAAGACCCATTACCTTTTTAGGGCACCTATAGGTATACATCTATTTGTATCCTTTTCTCTTTTAGCGATTGTAGCGCGTAGTGCACCAAACCTTTCTTAATACAGATCCTCCATATGTTTTCCTCAGGTTTACTTCGTACGACCCGATAAGAGTCTTCCTTCTGAAATCGCTAAGAAAATCAATAGGATTTAATATTTTCTATTTGTGGAGCTCCTTATTCAGTCCTACAACGTCACCTCAGCCACTTCTTACTCACCGTAGTCCTACTATTTTTATTAGGTTATTTAGTTTATAAAAAAGTAAGGTGTTAGAGAATTTAAAACAGTTATTATATTTGTTATTTTACTTCCTAATTCATTTTCATACCTCATTTAGTATTATGTATACTGTTCCTCTCGATACACACAGAACTACAGCGATGCATGTGCAATCGATCTAATCATGAAATGAATTATAATTAATAACTGTTAAGAAACATCTTATGATGCTAGTGTTGATGGCACCAGAAATAAAAGACGTCCGCGAAAGACTTGGAACGACTAGGTAAACCAGATACTAGAAGATAATCTTGTTAGAAGCCTCCATAATTGGCGAGCTTGTATGATAAGATGTACTAATGTGGATGAGGCGAGAATTATGTGTCAGTGTAAAGGAGTGTGACGGTCTATCTCTCTACCTCTCCCTCCAAGGAAACGGCGTGATTATAAGTAAGGAAGAAACATCAAGGTTTATTGACTTCTTAAAAAAATAAAAATATCCCTCTACGCCACTGTGGGCACGTACACTAAGATGGCGCTCGTACAACACGCTCGCTTTTAGGGGATAATAAAAATCCACGTCTAGGCTATTCGGACGTCCGTGGCCATTATCCAACACCCCAGGTGAAGAGATAAGGAGCGAGCTTCCGTCTCGCTCTCATTGGAAACTATGTTATCTTCGGCAAACATTGATAAAAATCACATTCATCCATACTTTGGTAATATTTTAATTTGACGACAAACGGTACAATTCCGTGGCCCGTGTCAGACATCGTGGCGCTAAACGTGATTTCATCGTAGTGATGTGACACTTCTTCCTTCCATACCATTCCTGATGCAATGACGATATGGAAACATTGATGGTTCAAGGTGGAATGAAATCTATTTACCTGGTCGTGCCAAGTCTTCCGCGGACGGTCCTCTATATCTGGTGCCATCAACACTTGCGTCATATATCTTCCTTACCATTCTCTCCTCATTCATCCGTTTCATATGATCAAAGCACCTTAGTGATCCTTTATTGTTTTCACTCACTATACTAGGATCATTTTTTTCTCTGTCACAAATGGATCTGTCACATATAAGCCTAAGCAATCTCATTTCCACTGTATTAAGTCTACTTTCGTTCCGCTTCTGCCGGCTCCAGGCCTCACTTCCATACATCAATGTCGGTACCAGGACTCCATTATGTACTGCTAGTTTTGCCTCGGTTGACACTTTCACATGCCGTTCTCATTGTTTCCTGGAGTCACTCTCCTTTCGATATATTTCTCAGACTTTCCGTTTCTATCGAACATGATACCAGCTCTTATAAAATATGCAATCTGGATAAAATATATATTTCACTAGTTCTAATTATATCTCGATTATCTGATTTTATTGAATATACGAGAATTGACAGTAAAGAAGGTTAGAAAAAAAAAACAAAAGTAGAACATACTTGTTCGTTATCTGATGCACGATGCTCTTCAAAATAGTTTCCTCCTAAAGCGATGCACTTGCTCCAATGTTTCTTCAATTGTAAGAAGCAGTACAGCAGTAGTACAAGCAGGCAGTTTAGAGCACGCGTCGTAATCCAGACTGTCTCCGCTCGTGATCCCCGATGAGAGTTTTGGCGGGTCAACAGTCAAATATCACAATTCACAACAAAGACTGTGTGAGCTGGAACCGTGCCCTGATGTAACATCCAGTTATCGTTTGATAACAATTCTGTGGTCAGCTTGTTGCGCGGAGTTTTCACATTGCACAATAAATATTTTACGATCTCCACCGGGCGTTAATAAATTTAAGTTGTTCAGATTAAAAATTTAAATGATTGCACAAAAGTGCAAGAAATGAACGATTGCATGTCGTTTATATTTCAAACCTTGGACTGTTCTAGGCGATATACCCGGTGTGGCTGCTTAAATTTTCCGCTTTTACGAGTGTTCGTGATGGCCGCGGGAGTCGACTTACACCCAAGTAATTGATATCGTAAACCCATGTTTATTATCCCACTTAAACACTTTTTTACGGCGGAATGATTATCGCAGTTCCGAAAAATTTATATTTTCAACGGCGTCAAGAAGTGACTGAACGGGAAGTTTCATAAAAAGATTATTACTCCAAATTGCTATTAGAGAAGATTTCGCTAATTGGTTTTCTTGCTACAAATATTAATATCGAAAGCTACGGAAATAAAAGTGTTCTTGAGTTTTGTTCTTTCACGACATTAGCCTTCAAATATTAATATAGTATACTTGTATTCATATAATAGAGAAAGGGGCGCTGAAATGGTTTGTTCACGTATATGAGGCGAGTGTTGAACGCATCAGAAATAAAGGACATGAAAGTTAAAGACCTGGTGTGACCAGATTAATTTTAAGAAACTTTAATAATCTAAAAAAAGCGCGCAGAGAAGATGTATGAAAGTGGACGAGGCAAGAATGATGTGTCAGGACAGAAAAGTGGTATTCTACTCTTATATGTTTACCCCTGAAATGGCGTGAAATGCTGAAGATTAATGAGAAAAATATACGATATTGATTGTTCGTAATAATATTTTTTTTGTGTATTCCGATTATGCAATGGAAAATGATGGTTTTGAGCTAGTTATTTTGGAGAAGAAGGATAAAATAAATAAAAAAACTCAGTTAAAGAATTAGAGTATCATGCGATGAATTTATTATTGTGTATTAATAAAGCATGTTAAGGCTTATTGAAATCTCCAAATTGTGATATTTCATTAATTTTCATGAGGTGTGAGTCGTGGCGCAGTTCCACTGGAACCGGAGCTCACCGTTGATCAGGATATTCCATTGTTGCCAATATTACATTTATTGATTAATTGATCACTTTTGATGGTGACAATTCGGATACCTTTTTCAAAGAAGTATGATCCAATGATCCTAATCGCCGATATACCACATTAAACTGATACGTGTTTTCGCTGTACAATGCGAACGCTGTATATATGTTTGTTTAGGTTGTGCATCACACTGCATACCTCGAGCATACGTGGTTGTAAAAATTAACCCTTGGACGTTGCGCGTTTAACCACCCTTGCGTAATTAAAACCGTCACATACCGCTGAGGTACCATGTGCCGTTAAATACTACATTTTCACGAAAAACAATTCGTAAATTTTAGGAATTAATTAATACAATTATAAATGTCTCTAGTTAACATGGCATAAGATAAATAGTCGTTGATTTCCTTTGTATTTTAATTTAAAAATCATAGTGATATTAGAGATTTTTCTAAATCACGAGTGTTGTTTTTCTATATATAAATTCCATGTACCATATCTAAGGATTGCATCTATGAAAAAAAAAGTATTTAAATCACGTTGCAGTAAGCAGTATTTTTGTGCATAATACTAACTATTACGATTTTGTTCTGTTTTTTATTATTATCATACGATGCTTTATGGACATGTAACAAAATCTGGGTATTTGTACAAGAGTAATTCGCCGATCTTCATTTCTGTAGATGAAACAACCTTTTGTAGATAGATAGTACGTGATGCAATGCTAAACGTAGGTTCCAAAGAGCAACGAAGGTTGAATCGTGCCGCAAAAGGTCAGCGAGGTCCAGAGAATAATTTTTAAGCCCATATTGTCCGACACAATACATCATTTTTTGCAGTTAATCTTGGTCAGTGAAAGAACGGCAACAATGGATTTAGCTGCTTTGCTACTGATGTGTCTACAGTTTTTAGTCTACACGAAACATAACTTCACGTTATTTACAGAAAAAACAGGGGCGCACATATTTATTGAGAATTGCTAGAGCACTCTGAATATAATCTGTACAAACATATTATATATAGTTCTTCTTCTCGTGTTACATCTGTTTAACGGACGTTAGCTATCTTTGTTTACTGATAACCCGGATAAGCTCTACAGTACACTGGACAAACCATTACCTCGGGTTCTCCAGCCATGATGTTCTCCTTCTTACAGGGACTCGACTTCCAGAAATCTTTTTTTTTAAAATTAGAGATGCGCGCACGGGATACATGTCATATCAATATTATTACTATTTTTAAACTATTTGTTTGATGAAAATATAACTAACAAATTACAAACATTATTAAAAATTATTAATTATCATTATTACAAACAAAAATAGCATAGTAACAAAATCATACGATAATAATATTTCAATATATACTTTTAAACAAAAAACTTGTATCTGTCACATTAATTTCGAGTACGGAATATCGTAAATCGACACAATAAATATGTAAATACTTGAATTTTTCAACTAAAAATTCGTAGAAGTAAAAAAAGATATGTAATTTATAGAAGCATTGATAAACAATTAAATAAGTTTGTCAATTTAAATTTTCCAGTCATAATAAATATGTTATTTCTAAATGAACATTAATATTGTTAAATACTAATTAAATATGTTAATTAGAAAGATATACATTAAAATCAATTTTATCGAAAAATATTGTTGTTGCGTCATCGATTTCGAACCTGGATCTCTTTCCAAACCGGAAAGGTGCATTATTCATCTATGCTACAGCGACATTATTTTTGACAATTTTTCGAACCTATATGTTACACTTTTTCAAATTAATACATATATTGTTCCATTATTTGAAAGCCATATATTTTGTTTTTACAGAATATCAAATATCTTTGAGGATACCGATAGCAGACACTAGTATTAACAATTCATTTTTATTAAATTTTTGGACACATTGATACAATTTATTATTATTAGAACACATTATTATTGTTTAGTTGTAATTATTCAGAACATAGGTCTTTGATATTTTAAATACTAATTAAATGTATTAATTAGAAATATCTTTTTCTATCCGGGGGAATGCATTAATATTTATTCGATAAATTGATTGTATATTTTTCTAATTAATACATTTAATTTGTATTAAAAATATCACAGATCCATGTTCTGAAAAATTGCAGCTTCGCAATAAGAATGTGTTTCTAATAATGAATATTGTTGTATTATGAGATATTTTAGAAATTGCCAAAACCAATTATAACATAAATGCAGAAGAATATGTTATTTAAAGTATTCATGTGTATGCAGTCAGGATGTTGATATTGATGACCGTTACCATTTATCATGATACCACCACTAATATTATTATATATTTATATATGTGCACTAATATAGTCTTTATTTAAGAATCATAATAACTTTATTTGATTCTTGTAAATAATACATTATTCTGTAATTTTATAAGTGTTCTAAATTAAAGTGTTATTATCCTTTTAACGACTTAATTATTTTTATAACTCTTGGAAATACAAATGCTGCTTTTCGCTGGGTAAGAGTTAAGGGTGTCTTTAAATTATTATTACTAGAGATAAAGAGATAGTGCTAACAAATTATTGTTATCTTTGCAATGGCCAAAATCAAGTCAGGTGCAGTGTATCATTGCGCAGACGTCGTAAAAAATACATTAAAATAATATGACTTGAGCTATTATCGCCCTTAAATTGGTGGGGGGGAGAGTGGGGGTTAACTTGTAACCTTTTATGATTAAACTTTTGTGCTCAGGTGATAATTATTAAAATTTTATTATGGCTCAGTACCGTTTTACGATTGTTAGTTCATTTATCAAACAGATGCATGATTTTAATTACATAATGCACTCATGGAGAATAATAAAAAGTTATTTCATATCACATTAACTATTTATGTCGATATATATATGGTTATCCAGCAAGCGTGTATATCTTTCTAATTAATACATTTAATTTGTATTAAAAATACCACAGACTTATGTTCTGTAAAATTGCAACATCACAATATGAATGTCTTCACCTTAAAAAAATAAACTACCATTATTATTTGAAATTCTCTCACATTTATTGGATAACCCTGTACATACATATATTGACTTTGGAAAGAGTACAAACGCTCAATTACAAAATGTTCGATCCGATTGGCTTGTGTGTTAAAGCTTTGTGCAAGTTACGGAACTCATCTGCTCTCGTTACATGTCCCGCCAACTGCAGTCTCCTTACTTTCACTTTCCTCAGGTTATCTGGGGCGGTGTGCCATTCCCGAAGTGATAGTCCATCCGCCTCCCTATTACAGTCATCACTTATTGGGCCGTAAGTCTTAAGTGAGACTTTATTTACACCTACAACCTACTTTCTTGCGCTAAAGTGTTAACATATTTAATAATTCTGTAATGTTTTATCGATTTTAAAACAACCTAAAATATCATTATTTAGTTTTTAGAGTATCTTTTTTCCAGTTTCTGGTTTGAACGGGACTCATCTTTTATCAGATTCTTAACTGGCATCTTCAGAGATTCTCGATAGTTTATACGTTTTTATAAGTAGGTACTATTGTATATATTATTACCTGCACCTGAACATGACGAGTTACTGAGATATGTATTCTATTATAATTACTAATTTTTAAACTAAGGTAGGCGCCTGTATTATATATGCGTTGTGTAATAAGCCTTGGTGTGGAAATAGTACATCTGAGTAAAGTCTATATAACACTTTAAAATAAATTCTTTTTTGCCTGCTACAGATGTATAATACTATTATTCATTATAAAACTACGATTAAAATTAATGACGGTTAAACAAAAAATAAAATAAAATGTTCTAGTATTAATATACAAAATGAAAAATAGATTATTGCGATCATACATGAATAAAAATATTAAATATAATTTTGAGGTTCACATGTCTCTTACGAGAAGTCGGTGGGATTTTAGATTTCCACAAACAAATTTGGCAGGAACACTAAATAGTTAAAATCCGGTATACTACCAATTGTGTTATAGTAGTAGGTAGTGTACTTCCCCGGATTGGAAATAGAGATCCAGGTTCGAATCCCGGTAGCGCAAAAATAATATTTTTCGACAAAATTGATTTTATATGTATATATTTATAATTAATACATTAAATTAGTATTTAAAACATCACAGACCGTCTGTTCGGAATAATTACAACTTCACAATAAGAATGTGTTCTCCTTAATACTAAATAGTTTATAGTTAATGGTTTCAAATAATCAATGAACTGCCAGCAAGTGTGAAGGAAGCAACTGGTCCTAGTTTTGCTACTTTTCGTAGCTTAAGTGCAGAAAATGTTTTATCTCAATTTAATGACTAATCATTTTTCGTATATTTATTTTTTTTTATATACTGATGCTAATTGATATACGATATATGTATATATATATATTTATGTTAGTGTTGAATACTAGATGTAAGAATAATAATTTTTTCAACTAAATGAAAATATATACACAAATTTAGGATGCATCTCATATTAAAATACCCCCTTTCACTTGTTTCATTGTACACTGTAGAATTGAGATGAGATAGCGAATAAAATAAATAAACATCATATTTCCAATTTTTGATCATTTTTCAATTGAAACATCACCAAGCTCGCGGACAACGAACACAGAAAACTAAAGAAAAACAATTTACGGTCGTGGATATTATAAATTAATTTTATACAAAGTGCGTTCATTAAACGGCAACAATTCGCCTCATGAAAATATACCAAAAAATATACAAGGTAAATTTTGTATTCTCGCATATTTTTTTTTATTTCTCAACTGTTATCTCTTTGGCGGAAACGGACGTGTAGCTTCGTAAAAAATAAAAAAAGGAGCTTAATAAAAAATAATGCCTTCTTAAAATGCTAATGAGAGGAGCAAAAATATCCTCCCTGAGGTAGGATGCCATGCTTCCAGGAGATGTTCCTTAATAGAATAACGTTTTTTCAATTCCATTTGCACACTTATATTTCAAAACTAATGTTTTCATTTTCTTCTTCTTCTTCTTCATGTTTTCTACGATGGTTGGCGATCAATTTGTAAAACCTACGCTGGATTATCCTGTGCAAGATGTATAAGTTATTTTAGACATTGAACCACGTTCTAAACTCTTTCAATCATCAAGTAATAATATAGTTACAATATAGTAATAGTAACCAAAGTATGCAGTTTCCTTTTGTTTAATAGTTGTTATTACTTATATTGACTTGTTCGGGCGTCTTAATACGTCTTCATTGATAATATGGTTAACACAACAGATTTTTAGCATACGTAAAGTATACATCTTAAACACATAATTTGAATTATCTCATTTTGTTAATTTTTGATGAACAAAAAACAATAATGTTGCAAGTACTTTTGACGCGGATTGATGTACCTATGTAAAAAGTAAGCTGGACAGAATGGACAAGAAAATATTAAAAAAGATAAAAGTTATAAAGACATTTAATAGATACTTTTTAAAACAGTAAAGTGAATCGATTATACCTTTGTGCATATTTTCAAATACATCCAACCATCTGCGTTATCATGTTTTGAATCCTAATAAAGCGTGTTCCAAAATTAACACAAGATTTAAATTTGCCGTCATTTCTGCAGTTAATTGTTGGAAACCCTGAAAAAAAAAACAATTTGACAGCTGAGAGTTTAGGGTTAGTAAAAATGGGGCGTTACACGATACAACAACGTGCTTTCATCATTGAATAATGAAAGTTTGGCGGCCGCAATTCAAAAATTTAATACAAAATTTGGTCGGAATAGTGTTTAAAGTTCAACAACTGCGAAGAGATTATTTGAAAAATTTAGAGAGACTGGATCAGTTGGAGACCCTAAATACACTGGTCGTCCAAAAATAAGCCAGTCAGCAGTTATGCAAAATGGTCATAAAAAATTCCGACAAAAGAGTGCGTATGTGTCAGCAAAGCCGTTCGCCCGATATGTTATTCCATAAATAACTCTATCCCATGTACTTTATGATTCAATAAAAAAATTAAAATCTAAAGACTAAAAACTGTGTTTTCCATTTAATTAAAATCTTGCGTTCATTTTGGGACACCCTATATAAAACATTGAAATTTTTATTAATTATAGTAAATAGCTTATTTCAATAGTCACGGAACCAACACTGTCACCATAACCTTAGAAATATTGATATTTGAATGATAATGGTTTGTTTTGAAATATTGAAATATTCAATTTACGCGTCTGCGTTAAACTTTAATATCTCAGTTTATTTTTGAATATTAACATAATAGTATTCTTAATTAAAATATTATTTATTATTAGTAGAGACTAAAACTGTATTTCTTAAGAATATTATAGAAGGAATACGATAACGAGAAAGACAGATGCATAAATATATAGATCAAATAATGCGAGAGACAAATCAGGAACTTTCAACTGAGAAAAAGAATATGAAAAAACGCCACATAGACAAGGACATTGTTTTTAAGTACAAGAGAGGGAGAAAACAACAAAATCGCAGTATTACAGCCGTCATATAAATCACCCTCGTTTTGTTTCGTCTGAAGTGATTCAAGGCGCCTCGCTTTAATTGAGCCCGGCCCCGCGACCCTGGACCTATAAATTTCAAGGATGTGTCCGAGATACTCATTTTTCCTAGCACCTTCCTCTCGCCATTTGTCAAGGGAATCGCGTCTCGCGATCATTATTACTCACGATCATTATCACTTACGATCATTATCACTATTATCATTATTACTTACGATCATTATTACTCACGATCATTATCACTTACGATCATTATCACTATTATCATTATTACTTACGATCATTATTACTCACGATCATTATCACTTACGATCATTATCGCTATTATCATTATTACTTACGATCATTATCACTATTAAATCCAGTGTCTTAATTCCAACAAATTTGTTGAGTGAAAGAAGGGTGTTGTTTTTCCAAATATTGGTTAATTAATTACATTTTCTCATATGTAATACCTATTCCATGCTATCCTAATTCAATCTATGAGATATTTAAGTAATATACTTTACTTTTTGAGATATCTGTAAATTTGTGGAGTCTTGGTTCATCAAGATACAACGTATTAAGTCTGTTCGACTATTCGTAACTATTGTGCGATCCCCGAGTCGCACTTCCAGCGGAATGGATTGCGATAATTTCGGTTGTAAGTCGGAATTACCGCAAGGTAGTGACAATATCGGGAGACGTGGTATAGGGAGAGGTTGGTAAGAAGAAAGGGATTATTCGAAGGACCAGCGATCTGAGTATAATGCTTCCGTAGTCACCTGGTCGCCACTGAAATCACATAATGGTTGAAACGAGGATGGTGGGTGATATCCGCTCCCGACTGAGGACGACGATGCCAATGTTCATCCACGACACACACAAATAATAAACACTGCGCTCACAAATCACAAAATACAGGGCCGGTGCATTAGAGGTAGTGGTTCACACCGCGAATTTCGAGATCAAAAAATCAATATTGATCAAGTGACGCCTCGATAGCGCCAGGTTCTAATTCACACTGGTGAGCAAATAGGAAAAAAGGTTGAGGGTAGAAATTTGAACGCGGATGTGTCAATAACATTAGTCGCCACTGGTATTAAAAGACGCGTCAAAAGTGTGTTTACGAATTCGTAACAACCATGGTTTTTAAATTATTATTGCTGGTACCTACCTACCTTTCATTTACTAAAATTTAACGTGATGTATTTTATATATAGTATATTTACTGGCTCAAAATACCAATCAGGTCCATCGCTAACCGCATAACCTCCATAATCTCCTTCAGTCATATTTACCTGGGTTGCTGTCCTCTAGCAGGGAGTTTACAACCACATTGCGTCTTTGTTTACTCTTTCTTGAAGATCTTAGAGACTGGGTTTTTGCCGGATTTTCATGAAATAACTTTTGAAGTGTTCCGGGGTTTTCACGTCTGGTAACATTGGTAACATGTGTCATCATGATTGAACCTGAATATTGTTGTTAGGAAGAAGTAGACTGCTTTTTATAGTGTTGTGGAAAGTTAATCCATCATTTAATTTTAATCCACTGTGTTGGTTTTCAAATACTTTAAAGTTAAAGTTTTTAAAAGTGCCTTATACTATATATAAATTTTGAAAGTGAATCTGAATACAAGCGCCGTAGACCCTGGGCAATTAGAAGCCGCGGGAAATTATCGAATGCAATGGAGTCAACATATGCATTGCGCCAAGGAAACATGCGAATGGAAAAGAGCTACCGCAATAACTGAGAAAAGGAGGAAGATAAAGAAAAGGAAGAAAACCCCTCACAACCTTTTTGACCAGGAATGCACCTGAATAATACGTGAAAGGGTATACGATTCCTGAGCCGCGCGTAGATTCATATCAGATAAATCATGACAGACGTTATTCAGCCAATGAGGGACCGCCGAAGAAGAAGACATTTTAGTCGTGAAAAACGACTACAAAAGAATTGATCGTAATATCTGATTTAAAAATTCAAAAATGAGACATCCCCTTTATTAAAAAAAATATGTTATTTTGTGTCGTAGATATTACATCATGTGAAATAAAATATCAGTAACATCATTCCGGAACACAAAAGAAAAAGCACAACAAAAACCGTCTGATACAAGCAATTCCATTGCTTTTATTGGAGAATGTTTACAATATAATATCTCCACATTTACTCATCGAGATAGAAATGCGGGGAACGGCAGGAAAGCTATCGAGATGTGTAGATTGCATCTGTGAAAGATGATACCTCCCACTATTACTCTTCTGGATTCAATGAGATGATTTTTTCATCTTTGTGTCGCTCTTCCGCAGCGACAAAGGATGCGTGTCGAGTTTGTTGCCTTAGCGCCTGATTTATAGACGTCGTTCAATTTCTCAATTTGTATTCCTGTTTACTTGTTTGTCAGTATTATTTGGCGGATCGCGAAGTATTCTACTCGCAATTTCAATTTATTTCTGATTCCTAGTAATATATTTTCAAATAATCTATTTTTCTGTGTTTTTCTCATGCTTCACAAAAGTTTATTGAAATAAAAGGCAGCAGCCCTTAACAGAAAATTGATATTTTTCATGTTCATTTTTATGTAAACCTACGCAAAAATTCACCCTTTGTCAGGTAAGGTCCATGTCGTTAGAATATTTGTGAGCTGTATGGTAAAAGTGAGAATTATGTGAGTAGTTCAGATGAAAGTTTCATACTTATTAGTACTTATTTATATTTCAGCGTTCGTAGGATCTTTACATTTTTAATTAATGAATTGAATTTATTAATTAATTAAGGAGAACATATTTTTTGTTATTGTGAAGTTGAATTTTCAGAACAAAGTTCTATGGTATTTTAATACAAATTAAATGAATCAACCAGAAAGATATTCAGAAAATATCAAATATTTACTAGAAAACGCGCTTCTCGGATAGGAAGAGTTTCAGGTTCAAATTCCCGTAGCAACTAATTTTTTTTTCTATAAATAATTAGACAAAATACTATTTATCGATAATTCAACACGTTTCGATACCTATGATATCTTCTTCAATATTTTTTCGATGATTAGATATTTTCTGTATATATTTCTAGTTAATTAATTTAATTTGTATTAAAAATATTACATAAATATGTTCTAAAATTAGAACGTCACAATAAAAATGTGTTTTCATTAAAAGAAATAGAAAATAATTTCAACAAGTACAGAAATTAAGCTCATTACAAGATGTAATTATTTTATGATCTTTAGCAGAGATGTCGACTTAATTAACATATACAGCCTTCCGCGTGGGTCGACACAATAGCTCGTAGTGGTGCATCAAGCGGTCTGTAGATAAATGATCTCTTGCACCCTTGTAAATTGTGGTGCCGCTGGCCTCTCGCCAAAAGAAACCCCCGACTGATTGTTAGGCGCTGCAAGAGCCGTGACGGGGGGTTGATTTGGTCGCGAGGGACGTCACCACAAGGGGTGGCTTTATTTTCTTGACTTTATAAATCATAGCATCAAAAGCATATTGCATTCCAACTCCCCTACATATTAAATATAGTTTGCATCATAATGGAACTTTTTATTTTATTTATTTATTTATGATAAATTTTCATTATTAGGAGAACACATTTTTATTGTAAAGTTGTACTTTTATATGTACATCTTTCTAATTAATATTTAAATTTTTCATTAATTTGTATGCACTAGTTTGTCTCTTCCACTTACTTAAATAATTTTAAAAACTACAAAGTGTATTCAAAATAAGGTACGGAATAAGAATAAGTAAAAAAGTAAACATAATTATTTATTATTTATTTTACAATTATTTATTTACACAATCGTTGCGCAAATTTTGTGTTCATTTTTGGCATTAGAAAGATTTCGAAGGTTTTGCCTCTATGTGAAGTGAAATTTAAAAAATAATAATTTAGGATTGATCTGGTATAAACTTCAGTTACATAATTTCAGGCATAAACCATAGCAGAGTAGGGAGACAACATGGTAGATGGAACTATAGTTGGAGAGCCTAGGGAAAAAATAAAAAACACAAATAATTACGATCTGACTTATCATCACAGCATCACCGTTGGCCATTCGTCCCCAAAGACGGGAGAAACAGACAAAGAAAAGGACTGATATTGGTATTACTAGTTAATACCGCTAAGGTCCTGAACAATTCCAGATTCCTTATGCAGCTGAGGAGATCGGAGTTCCGGATGGACATCCGATCCACTCCCACCAAATCTTCAATCATATCCTTTCTTGCATTCGTCAATATTTTGCATCACAATATATACTTTCTCTCGGACGGCAACTGTAGGGAGGAAGGAAAAGGCCATCTTCCCAGAGGAGCCGCCTCTCATCTATCTTACCACCTGACTAACGTAATAGCCCTCAGTCTCTTGCATAAAATCTTGTATTCTACTCCAGATGGTCTGAAAGTGTGTCCGAGATGGCACACTTTCTGACCCCATTTCAGAGCGCGTCTAGTAGACGCCTCCTGCACTAGCAGGCAACACCTCCGCAAGCACCGATAGGGTGACATTGGAGATAGTCCGGTACGCCCCAGTCAGCACCAACATGGGTATCCTCTGCCCCCTATTAGGGCCTATGAAGGCTATGCGCCCACACCCCCGCAGCGTACGTGACTTGCGCTACATACGTCGCGTTGAATATGAGGCGCATGGCAGGTGACTTTACACTCCACTCGTTTGATGAGGGCACTTTTAAAATCACTCCTCGATATTACATATCCACCGATCACTGTATCATTAACGCCCGAAAATATTAAACTGAACTGGGGATCGGCCGCTTATGATGTCTCTTTAAAGTCTACGCTAGTGTTCAAGAATATTTATATTAAATGATGACGAGCACTATGGCTAGAACAATATTAAAACGTACTTTTTTTACTTATTTATTGACAACGTAGTTTGGTTTTGGTGAATTTCAAAATATTTAAATATATTATATGAATATTTACTGTTTCCGCGGTACGTTTGTAGAACTTAATAATCACATAATGTGAAAATAAAACACTTGTTTTTTGTACATTTGAAATTAGAAAAGTTAATGTTGTGGTTAAAATTCATTATATTTTATTTTTTAACTTTGTTTTATTAATCACTTATTGAGTTTAAATACATCTACCGGTTTCGAAAAATACCATTTTCTTCTTCAGGATGTCAATACTAACTAAAAACATATGTTATTGTTTCTTTACCAGAATCAATTAAAAAAAAAACACATGTATTTAATAAATAAATTTAGTACATAACTCAAATTATTACTTAAGACAAATTTACTCGAATAATTTTTAGGAAAAATTTTAGAATGGGACTCGTAGTTAAATTTAGTTGGTTGTTTAAATATATATATATTTTTTTATATTATAATTTTTTGATTATTTTTACACGTTTTATTTATCTCCAACAATTCCAAATTATTTAATTTATGACCAACACCGTTTACATGCAAAATTGACGATCCCAATTTTTTATGAAAACCATGATCATTTTCTATCAAATGATTAGAAAATTCTGAAAACCCACTATTGCTCAAACATCTCAAATGCTCCTTTACTCTTATATTAAAATTTCTACTCGTTTTACCAATATAAAATGCAGCACAATCCGTGCAACTAAGTTTATAGACACCAGAATGGATAAATTTATCATCTTTGTCTTTAGAATTTATGAGTAAATTTCCTATATTATTATTTGTATAAAATGCTGGTCTAATATTTCGTGGTAGGTTTTTAGATATTTGATTCGAAAAGTTATTTATGTATAAAATCCTACGCCAATAGTCATAATTATCATTATGTTTTATCTGTGATTTATATAAAAATTGACTATTATATTATTTTAATTTATTTTTTTAAATGGTGTCTATCAAACCTGTATTATACCCGTTATAAACTGCTATTGTAAAACTAATGAAAAAATTAGATTACAAATAACCAAATAAATTTAACTACGAGTCCCATTATAAAGTTTTTTCCTAAAAATTATTCGAGTAAATTTGTATTAAGTAACAATTTGAGTTAGGTAATAAATTTATTTTTTAAATAATTGTTTTATTTTATTTTTTAATATAGATTCTGGTAAAGAAACAATGACATATGTTTTTAGTTAGTATTGACATCCTGAAAAAGAAAATGGTATTTTTGGAAACCGGTAGATTCAGATAGTAAACTCAATAAGTGGTTAATAAAACAAAATTAACAAATAAAAATAACTAGTTTTTTGATTCTCCTCGTTTAATTTACTTGAGACGCCTGTCACCTTATAAAGGCATTATCAATGTCTAACCCATATGAACTAAATATTAAAAATTGAGTTTAATAGACTTTATAATTATATCACTAAATGGAATTTATTATTTGAAGGGCGCTTGTGTGGGTATTATCACTGTTGCATTACATAGTTCTGATACGAACACTGATGTACTAAAGTAAATCCTGGAACTGGCATACGATGAGTTACCTGGATGCATGGAAAATCTGTACACCTGCGATAGAGTGAAGAATAAATATATTTTGAGCAAATGTAAATCTGATTGTGAACAATGTGTTTGACGGGATGAAAAGGGGTCGCTAAAATAGTTTGGGCGAGTAAGGTGAGGATGATAAAGAAGACATATGATGCGAGCGTGATTTAATAACCGATTGTATTGAAAAAAATACACAATTGTAAAATACCACACATGTCAACTTTAAACCTAGCGATTGTGGTTCTTCTTGCTACAAAAAACTGTTATGATTACGCCTCAACCAATACAGAAGTTTGCATATATAACTTCACAAATATTCTCCGCCTACCCCTTCCTCACCTTACTTATTTGTGGTCTACACCCTAAGAATTTGACAACACGCTTCAGAAACAATACATGTATATCTCACCAACTTTTCATTTTCTCATCAAACCAATATAATAGATTTTCTGAGTGCTTTTCGACTTTGGTACAATCTGCCCCAGTACCTATAAGACCACTACGTAATAAAATACAATTAGAAATAATCCATCAGTAATGATGGGAAAATAATAATTTTTAATTATTTAAACAATCGATTAAAATATAATAGCAAAATAATTTACTTTAACGTGATAATCACACTCTTTAACATTATGTAGTTGACAGCAGATCTTGTTCGTTGCTATGCAACACATCACGGTACGGACAGATATTGTTTTTTTATGTTACTATACCGTACGTACAGCTATCAACATATGATTTATAATGTATAACAACATATAATGTATGATGTATAATGTATGATGTATAACATATGATGTGTAATGCAGTATAGACAGCCGTTGTTTCTTTTATGTTACTTGATATAAAAAAATACATATATAGGATATACAGCCAAAGTTATTTCGTCTCATTTTACTAGATATTTATCATATTTTACGTATGTGAAAATAGAACACTTGTTTTATTATAGAGTTATACAAACTTATCTCGGAAATAGTAAATACCAACGTCATATTTTAGTTTCATTTTCGTTTGATACCGGGACTCGAACCTGGATCTTTTCCTATCCCGGGAAAAGGATTAACCAACTATAACGAAAATATCATAAAAAATTGCAACTTTACAATAAAAATGTGTTCTGCTTGAAAATTAAAATACAATTGGTTTGGTATAATTTTAAATTAAATGTTCGGTATCACTAGACTACCGGGCTTTTGCAGACATGTTTATTAGTCTTCCAGCTCCGGTATTGTTTTGGCACGGCATTCTGATCATTGCAAAAGGTAGAAACTATGTCCCCTACCAAACAGTAAAATATAATGCTTTTATTGCGATCCGAGCTAAATCTTGATTTATGACTTCAACATGCATGTTTCGTACGGAAAACCATAAATACAAGTTTACTGAAGGTATTTGTTATACAAAACTGAATACTCTCTGCTTATAATACTCGTACGTATGAGTATATGTACCTAATATCATCGTGTCGTCTTTCTTGGGGTTGGTGGATTTGGAAAGCGATCCTGACACGATCGCCAGTTATTTCGGCATCTGACATTTTGACATCTACATGCAGATTTTAGGACTCAATTATAAAAAAAGTAGAAACAAACACACATTTATTTAAATCTAACTTTTCTGAATTTGTCATTTATATTTTGGAAACAAACCATTCTTTTGACATTAACAAGGGCTTAGAAATTTTATGTACTAGGTGTTTATAGTTAGATAAATTGGAAATTTTAGAAATAAGAAAAAGTGCTAATAGCAAATAAAATATTATAAATAATCTAATCCGTTTTGCAAATAGTCTCATTTTAAATTAGTTTTTACAGTAGTTACTAATTAGTTACCCACTACTTTTATTTATATAGTTTTTTTTTTTTTTTAGGAGAACACATTCTTATTGTGAAGTTGTAATTATTCAGAACATAGGTCTGTGATATTATATATATATATATATATATATATATATATCCCGGTGGCGCAACAACAATATTTTTCGATAAAATTGATTTTATATGTATATCTTTATAATTAATATATTTAATTCATATTTAGTTTTGTTTTTGTCTATACTTGCATTTTTTATTTTAGTTTTAGTACTCTACAACATTGTTTCCTGAAAAAGGATCCATAGGTCTTGAAACATGTTGATGTATAAATAAATAGTGGTAATGTATTTTTTAACAAAGTGTTTTATTATCATTATCTTAATTCTGAGTGAAGTGACCGAAGTATTTGGAAATGTGGATAAAAAAAAACCCTCCTATAATTGTCTGCTCAATAATAATTTAATAATGTTTTTATCACGTTATCCAGGGTATTCTAATTAATACTATGTCTCGATAGTGTCCATCTTCCGGGGGTCTCGGATGTTACAAAGGTCAAGATTTTAGTTCAATTCTGCCCACACAATATTTTGCCAGTAGTTTTTGACTAAGATGATATTATTAGAGTATACAATACTAATACTACATTAACCATCATCATCATAAATTTCAGCATCATTGGATCTAGTACTTACGTCTTCCCCATTTCCTCTACGCGCTACAGCGTGGCTGTCATCGACACAGCGGCCTCTTGGCCTGGCTACACTTCGCCTTCCAGTCCTAGTTCTCTATTCAGTAAACGTTTTAGTCCATCTGTTGTCTTCTCATCTTATCAGATGTCTTCCCCACTTATGTTTATACGTCTTTGAGTTCAGTTTGGCTACGCACCTACCCACTTGTCTTTCATTCCCGTGGTGAATTCTCCAACATGGATCTCTCCATGACCATATTTCACATCTGTATGTAAAGCTGTACCTATCTTGTTGAAAATCTTTCTTCTTAATGTTTACACTATAGTATTAATTAGGATTAAAAACTCATTAAATCCAAGGTTATTTATTTACATTTTTGACGTAATAGAAGAATACAGACGCCGTCATAATTTTTTCCCATTCATCGTGAGATACCAAATTTATAAATTAGTTGAACAGGTTAAAAGGTAAAGGAACAATGATATAAAATAAAATAAAATAGCAGGTTAAAATCAGGAAAAGCTCGAATATATGCTTTTTCTGATTGATACATTCCTGGGGAAACTGTCATCGGGGTTATTGTCGCAGAATTTTAAGATTAAACTATATATAGCACTGATATAACCATTCATTTCTATATGGATGAGAAGCTTATTTTCTCACTTATGTGCAAGAAATCAGATTATAGATTTCCCAAAAATAAAGTTTCGGGTAAGATTTATAGCCAAATACGCGATAACCCAATCGGATCTTGGAACTGCAGGAAAGATATAGCGCCTCAGATATCCTGGGATGAAAGTAAGTAGGCTGCAGTAGGAGTCCTGTAAAGTCAAGACAGACCTGCAAGAGGTAGGTAAGTGTCCAGTAGACTGGACCACAACGGCGATGTCAAGGGGGTGGAAAGCGCTCTGTAGTTACTGCGAGTCCCACGAGGCCGCTAAAAAGGAAGAAGAATAATTATTAGTCATTATACAATCAAATTTTAATAAATATTATATTTCGAAGAAACCGATGAGTTTTTCTCAGAGGAACGTATTATTAAAAAACTTCCCATTTATGTGTATAATATCTATGTTTTCTAATGGATTTATTGTTATAATTTTTTTTATGTTAAGCTTAATTGTTAATTTTCCCCATTTCTGTAAATGATTAGTTGAAGTATTTTGTAAGTACTTCTATTTATATTTTTATTTATTATCTTTGTTTTATTAACCACTAAAATGAGTTTAAATACATCTACCGGTTTCGAAAAATACAATTTTCTTCTTCAGGATGTCATAACTAAATAAAACATATATTGTTTCTTTGACAGAATCTATTTTTAAAAATCTATTTATCTCTAGTACCTAACTCAAATCATTACTTAATACAAATTTACTCGAATAATTTTTAGGAAAAAATTTTAGAATGGGACTCGTAGTTAAATTTAGTTGGTTGTTTATAATTTTTTGATTAGTTTTACACGCTTTATTTATCTCCAACGATTCCAAATTATTTAATTTGTGACCAACACCGTTTATATGCAAAATTGGCAATCCCAATTTTTTATCAAAATCATGACCATTTTCTATCAAATGATTAGCAAATTCTGAAAACCCACTATTGTTCAAACATCTCAAATGCTCCCTTACTCTTATATTAAAATTTCTACCCGTTTTACTAATATAAGTTTATAGACAATTTAATCTTAACCTTAACCACAAAGATAACATTGCTGATTTTAAAAGTATACTTCTATTTATTTTAAATTACATAATAAATAAACATGGAGTTCTACAAACTAAACACAATAACGATAAATAAGTTATTATACTCATTCATACATTGTTAATCACGAGTATACAAATATCTGCTCCCTGTAAGCTGAACGCGAAGAGTTCTGAACCCTCGAGAATGTCGCCAGGGTGATTCGTGACAATACTAAACTTTTGTATAAGTGTCTGAATGGATGTGATTAATAGCGTGAGAATTCGTCCTATTAATTTGGCGTTAAAAAGGCTCGGAATAAAAAGCTCTCAAAGCAACACGCCGAAACAACCAAAAAGTAAACATTTCGACGGCAAAAAAGAAATAAATCATAGCGCGCGGACTTAGCGAAATAAATCAAAGAGAATATCACGTAAGAAATGTACATGCCCGGGTAAATATTATATTTTCTTTCGCCTAGAAAAATTCGACGAAGACTGACCGCAGCATGTCGAGATGTGATAAATTGGGCATTACGGTGCGGGGGTGTAAGGGTTGTTTTTGCGTGAGTGTTTTCTCATTCAAGCGCTGGACTATTATCTTTTTATGGGAGCTATTTTACGAGCGATGTTTGCCGCTTTCGGTGCCACTTGCTCTGTGTAGAACAAGAATGCCTGTGGGTGGATTCTGCGCCAGCGTATTGTATTAAATTTTTACATTTCTAATGCCTTGAGTAGTGGTCAATAATACACTAAATAAAAATAATAATTTATTAGTGATGTCAACATTTTTCTGACAGCACTTAATTTTTTTTTTTGCTACTACTAACGTAAAAGCAATTGGGATCGAAAATATGAGAACGGAAATAATTAAAAACGTCATTTCTAAATAGTTTATTATAGCTACCTCTCTGTAATTCATATAGAGTCTGTTCAGTATTTATGATAGGACCAGATAGCTGATCGCCTTGCGCGTGTGAATGCTCCATTAGGTTTATTATACTTATCTGTCCCGTCCCCCTTCCATTACTCTTACTTCAGAGCACAAATTTTTCTATTTGATCCATTACTTGTGAACTGTCAAGAAGTGTCAACATCCTGCTTTGCGCTTGTTACACTGGTCTGATTGTACAAAATACTGTTCCAATTGTGTGTTTTGGTTTTCTCGCGGCGCGTGCCGAAACAACTATAGTGTTCAGACTACTTTGAGTGAATCAGAGAGCTGTGATTACAGCAAAAAAATTCAGGTAAGTCGTGCTTCCTGGTTGGTCTTTGAGTCCTTATTGTTTTTTCTCTATACCAAATTCCTATCACCCTTCCTACATCCTGTTTTATCACCCCTTTGTGTAAACAGAGTCATAGAAAATAGGTAAAGCAATGATGGTCTGAGAAATAAATGTTCAGACAATGGTATGTGTGAGGTGAGCAAAATAAGTAATCATGTATCGATAAAAGATTTAATCAATAAAATATGAAGCTCTGTTAAAGATGTTTGGACGAGGTACTTTAAATAAGTGACGCGTGGAACGGAACGCGCTGACGAAGCGCCCGCCCGCTCGTGGTACCATTTGCACTACGTGCATTCTAATATCTCCCGCGAATCTTCTATAAAATGTTAACGCACTTTTTTACGTGTCTCTTTTGTGACACATTTTACCCGGAAAGTCTCCAAAAAAACATACATAAATTAAAGAATAAAATAAAATTGACCTCACTGTATATTTACTCGAAAGTAAAAAAAATAACTGACCAAAAATAAATGACCGGGCCAAAATTAGTTTCAAAAATAAAATACGATATTTCGAGAGTTACCGAAGTGGGATAGTTCTGCGCACACTCCAGAACCGGAAAACCAAAAAAAAATATGGCGGACTAAATATACGCCGGTGAGATCCGGTCGGGTGCGTGGGGGTAGGTACGTCCCGCATCAACAGACCGGGCCTGCCGATAGCACACCCCATGGTTAAATGCTGGATTTTATTTCCAATTTATATAACTGGGTGATTTTTCAAATTTAGCACATTCGTTCTAATTTTTTTTGTTGACCCATACAGTGACACCCTTATACTAACACGTTAACTATAATAAGTATAATCCATTATGAATATATTATTTCATCGTTTTTATAACAAATTATTATGCATTTTCTAAAATTATGAAAAAATAATCCCGTATAAATTAAAAAAGATATATATAGGACAACACATTCTTATTGTGAAGTTAGAGTTTTTTCAGAACATAGTTCTGTAGTTTTTTTAATACAAATGAAATGTATCAATTAGAAAGATATACAGAAAAATTCAATTTATCGAAAAAATATAGGTGATAGTTTTTAAATTTGGAATAATATATATTCAATTTGAAAGAACTGCAACAAGTTCGATAATTGGTCGTCAACTTTCTATGTTGGTGTGGTGTAATCGATTAACGCATTTTCGCGGATAGGAAAGGATCTAGGTTCAAATCCCGGTAGCAACAAATTTTTTTTTTCGATAAATTGAATTTTCCTGCTTATCTTTCTAATTGATACATTTAATTTGTATCAAAAAAATATAATTTATATGCATTTTATTTATTTCTTACAACTATGAAGATCAAATTAATAGACATGCATACCAACACGGAGTATATGTTGCATCTATTTTCAAAGATATCCCTAAACCCTTGCGCATTGAGAATAGGACGTACCAAGATTTTTTGGGCATTTCACAGGAAGGGAAGATAGTTTGGAGAAGCTTCTTGCGGTGGGCCACGTCGAAACACGGAAAGAGAGAAAGAGGAAGACCCCTCACCCATTAGACTGACCAAGTGGAAAATATAACTGGTACTTATGTGGTGACAGTCCTGAGATATGCAGGATGCCGAGAAAGGTAGAGAGGTAGTCGAGAGGGCGGGAGTTCACAATCCTCAGTCATGGGGGACCGACGCAGATGTGAGAGTGAGTATAGAACTAACTCGATGGTCTTCCGACCACTTGATTACTAATTTATTGTAAAATACCATTATTTTAATGTGGTTAAATAATTTTAATATTTGGTAACAGATAAAGATAAATAACAGGACAAAATCAAGAGATAAAAATGCTTTACGGAAATGACTGTCGTCGAGGCTGTTGTCACAGAATTCAAATAATAAACTATAAATATGTGATGTGATGCTTGATTTTGGATCAATACGTGATAATCTCACTGGAGAATGGAAGAAGTTAAAGAACTTGAATATTTGGGAACGGTCATCCTGAAGAGGCAACTAATCCTCATATCCTGAAGAGGCAACTAATCCACATATCCTGAAGAGAAAGCAACGAGGCTGCAGTGGACGGGACATATAGTGAGAGTAGGTAAGTCCCGTTAATACTCTTACACAAGCTAACAGGATCAAGAGATACATTAATGGGCGGATAATAAGTCAGACTTGCAAGAGGTAAGTTAGTGATCAGTAGATTGGACAACGACGCACGATTTCGCTAATGTATATTTTTTCATACTCGCAATACACACAATGAACACTTCAAATTGAATATATTGTATATTTACGTACTGTTATTGAATACATAAAAGAGAAAACATTTAAGTAAACTTAACTTTTATACTGGCAATGACTCTTACATCATTTTTAGTCCAATAACATATCCATTAAGTCACAGATACTCGTAAAATATGAGGAAGAGCAATATTATTATGGATATATAGCCATATTATTTTTTGGATATTTGAAAGATTTGAATTAAGGGTTTTCTTTCAACATACCACTCCCATCATTTTATGCGCACCCTTGACCGCACCACTCCATAATATTTCTGTTGTAATTTTTAATTAAATTAAACTAAATATACGTTAAATTGAAATCCAATGTTACTTAAATTAAAACTTAATGTTGCAAAATTAAAACTAGCGAAGCAAATGCTTAATATTGTTCTGTTCACTTTTAAGTCTATTATCCATATTTCACATGTACAAGTGTGCTTGCATTTTATGTTCGCGAAACAACGCATTTTACTAAAAGTTTATGAAATATTGAATCGATTCGTTGCCACTGCAGTGAAAAATATTCAAACCGATATAACATTCAAACAAGAGTTTGAGGATGATTTGTATTTTTCATATCGCAAACTTGAGTTTTAGGGGGAATTTATCACCCCCTCCCTTCGCTCTGGTCTGAAAGCTTTTCGCAGCAGGGTTGCCAACTTGAAAGCTCGTGCTAGAGTAACACAACACGAGAAGATCAAAAGTTTATCTCAACTTGTTGACACACTGAACTTTTGTAAAGTTTGAACCGCTTCATTTTTATGTCACTTTCAAGTAAAAAATATAGAAAGGGTCTCACGCTATAAGCGAATCGGAATATTATTAATATTTTATTTTTACATTCTTAATATCATAATCAAGTAATAAGTATTATTTGAGTTAGTATATTAGCAAAATGTTAGCATAATTCTCTATAAAAAAATCGAAAACATATTTCTAATTTATTATACATATGTATATATTTATTTAAAATTTATGAAACTCGCTATATTAATACATATTTATAATAAAATTAACCTCGGTAACTTTGTGCTCGATAATCTTTTTAATTTGATTTTACATAACCAAGAAAATTGTTAAGTTTTATTAAATGGTCTAAAAATATTTTATATGTTATTAAAAATGGACTAATTGAGAATTTACATATTACATGGACTTAAAAATATTTTAACGTCATCCAAATAACTTCAGTAATTGTATTTAATTTTAGTCATCAATATTTACTTTTATTTTTAAGGATAACACATCATTCTTATTATGAAGTTGCAATTTTTCAGAACATGGTCTGTGATATTTTGATTATAAATTAACGGTAACAATTAAAAAGATATACATATAAAATTAATTTATCGAAAAAATATTTTTTTCTATCCATTATCCTATGCATTAACCAATTACATTACACCAACATAGTAAGTTGACGACATATTTTCGAACTTAAATGTTGCACTTTCACTTTACTATTTCCGAGGTAAGTCAGTAGAACTCCATAATCACACAGCTGTTAATCACCACAGATTGACATCAATATAAATACAAGTTGTTGAGTCAAATTATTAGATTTATAATGCCTTTACAAGGCGAAACGCGTCTCACTTAAATTCAATTAGGAAAATCAAAAATAAGTGTTTTATTTTCACATTAGTATGTTCAGTCGTCATGGTAATTCACATTCGATCATAACATGGTATATATTTTCCTCGACTTAATGAGTTTGGAATTAATCGGCACGTTTCTAATTATTATTTAGGAATTGGATTAATGAAAATTTACAACGCTTTGGCAACCCTGTCTGTCAACTACCGTAATGTCCATATCTCGTCGGACTACCGCCCTGGCCGTCTTCCAGTGTTCGCTACGCGCACCGACTGCAGATAGGGTTGCCAACCCGCTTTGTCGAATTCCAATTCCGCATTCCAAACAAAAATGCATTCGTTGCAATAAACCTGACAACGACCGACTCCAAATGTATTCGGAATTGTCTTGAAACGCGACGTGGGATCAGCCGGCCGGATTGTGTGTGCGCCGGCCGGATTTCCCGTGATCGAGCGGTTATCTTATCATACACTGCGAAACACGTATCAATAACATATGGGATTAAACGATAGCAAGCGCACGTATTATTTGGTAGTGAATTATTTAGTTCGGCATTAAAATAATTACATTTTAATAAAAGTCCAATGTTGCGTCTAAAGCTAACTTTTTGTAGATACATTTGAAATAAAAATTACGAATTAAGTAGACGAGTCATATTTTGTTCTGAAGATACATTTTTCTAATAGATAAACGAATGACTTTATTTTACTTCCAGAAATGAAAATTCAATTCTGGATTTTACAGCTTCATCTTTTATATCTTTTTATAAGTATTGTGAATACTAGCTAAAATGTGTATATATATATATGTATTTTATACTATTTTATTAAAACAAATATTATGAATGGTCAAATTTAGTACAAATTGGTAAAATTAAAAATTGAATACCCTTTACCTGTGAATACCAAAAACGCATTAGTAAAATTAAAGACTTGTTGAAAATCTTCTTCAGTTTATCAAGTAATCTTTAATAATAAGAAACTTTGCGTTCACTGCATCTACAGGCTATTTACTATTAAACAAAAGTCTAAAAATCAGAATAGTGTGTTAAAGATATAAATATTAAATAAATGAAAATGATCGGAATATGTTGTATTCTCTCACTGTGGTAAGTTTTATGTTCGAAGTGTGACAATTTAATTCTCGGAATGGCCGAAAAGTCGGCCGTGGATATCATATCGTGCATAAGTAATCGTGTTTGAACACTAATATGTGCGTAAATTTAAATCTGATAGAGCCAGTTATTAGTTTCAGGGTGCACTTTGGCGTAAAAACGGTCAATCGAAATTTAGAGCAGTCACAATGCACGCACTATGAGATGAGAGACTTTTAGAGACACAATTAGATCATTATGTCTATTCGCCTGATTTAACTCTCAACGGTTCCGGCTGTTTTTAAAATTAAAAACTGCGCTAATGGAATGAAGATTTTCTTATATTTATTACTAACATCCAACAGAATGTAAGACAGGTACTCAACAGTATTACGGAAAATGAGTTCCAGGCCGGCTTCTTGACATGGAAGCGTCTAAGATGCACAAGGGAAGAAGGTAAATTTTTATTTTTATTAAGTAGAGTTGCGTACACGGAATGCCTGTCAAATAAATATTCTTTCTATTTTCAAACTAAGATTGTGCTACGAATACAGGATTAACTTGATAGCCTCCTGGAACGAGGTTTAAACCTCTAACTACTGGATCACTAGACAAGTATCGTACCACTAGACCACAAGCACATCAAGACTTTAAAGGTGACAATTAGTAGCTACTAGTACCTATACAGTTGCTCACGTGTGTTTTATAAAGGTGAATTCCGGGAATTCAATCGTCACATGTTGTGCCAGTAACGACAAATATCAAGGCAAAATGAAAATGTATTATTTCAATATTTTATAATATTTTTCGAAGGCGTCAGTACCCTCCTTCGCCATAGAAACACTTGCCCTTTTACGTCATATATTTTCCTCCCATTTTATTACAGATTAAACAAAAAGAAACTCGCGAAAATTTCCGCAGAATTCAAGAGATTAGCAACGCTTTAAAAATCGTTGTGATATTAAACACAATTCTCCATGTTCGTTCGCAGATCCCGGATTTACTTGAAAAAGCTTTCGCGAGTCAAGGACTCTCTGTCTGTTAATAGCGGTGTAAAGGCTCTGGAAAAATGTTTCAAGAACTTCAAGGACATGGTGAATTGTTACGCGGTATTACAAATTTCTCTGAATCTAATTTTTTACCAAAAAATTAATGAATTGATCTCTCTATAAATATGAAGTAAAATTCGTTTACCTTATTTTGTGAAAGAGATTCAGCACTAAAATAATTCAGTCATAATTGTTTATTAAAGTAGCTTGTTGGTATAATGGTTAAGACGTTGGCCTAGTGATCTAGTGGTCGGAGGTTCGCGCCTCGTTCCAGGACACCAGCAAGTTAGTCCTATTTTCATAGTACAAGCGAAAATAGTAAGAATATTGATGTGACATGCATTCCGTATAAGCATCTCTATTAAAAAAAGATCATATTATTTCTCAGCTTCCAAATAACCAGCCGGATGTGTTTCTTAATGTCGTCGGCACTAGAAGTAACCGTGTAAAATAAAATATGATGATTGAATGATCGTGGAGTATTTTCATTTTATACACCGACAATAGAAGGAGACTACTTCAGAATAATATTTTAATTTTAATATAATTGAGGGATTTTGACAGTGGTAAACATATTATAACAAACATAATAAGTATTTAACATATGGTACTAATAATGAAAATCCACAAAAATATTTAGATACATAGGTGTGTTTAGATGTAGAAAATAAATAAAAAGAGAGAAAGGGTGGGGAGGTTGCAACTATTGTTGCGGTAAAGGGAGAGCAAGATGTGTTTATAGGTAAAATGATTGGCCAAAATTTAGATTGTGGTGGTTCATAAGAAAAACCCTTTGAGCGTAGTAAGGCTAATGTTGTAAAAGTCAATTTCAGTAAATTTCTCATTACGGTATTTCCATGACCGGTGAATGAATGAATTTTGTATATATAGCCACAATATACGTTAATGCATCTGGGTAAAATATTTCCAAAAATGGAATTCATGTTTTAGACTACTCTGTAAACCGTTCAAATAAACGCATTTTTTGCGTTTAAAATTAATTCTCCATACCTATTTCTATCTCGTTGATGTCTACAGAGCAACAGTGTCATAATTATTACAAAATTTTCTGACACTATTTATATCGTTATTGTTAGTGTTAAAAGTGAAACAGATTTTTATTATATCGATTTATTAATAGATATAAAAATAATTTAAATGTTATTACGTACTAATACTATATTTATTTAACGACTTGTAGGTGTCATCTTCAACATTATATTTTTATAAAATCAGCATTAAATTCGTACAATTTGGCACAGCAATAAGTGGAGATGGTAGCAGAGATGATAGAGCACTCGCTTAGATTGCGAGAAGTATCAGGATTTATACCCGGCTCACCAGAAATATTTTTGAAATAAGGGTGACAGTTAAATACGTATTTTATTTCCGTAACAAATTTCACTGGGTGAGCCTTTGAAAAATCATTCTATGTTAAAACATTATCGACGAAATGGATCATGTGGTTTTATGATTTTATTAAAATTGATAAAATAGTACGCTCACATAAAAGCACCCACCTGTTCAGAAAATAAGTAAGATATAAATATAAGTATAATGATAAGGGTAGATAATGTGTATTTATAAATTTAAAAAAAGAAGTTATTTTTTAGAAAATATATTAAATGTAAAAAAATAGATTTAAGATGAGATAGATAAATCAATGGATGTGATTTTTTAAAGGCAAATTTCAATAAAACAATATTTTAATGAGAATAATAATTATATTTTTATTTGTTAACTTTGTTTTATTAACCATTTAATTGAGTTTAAATACATCTACCGATTTCGAAAAATACAATTTTCTTCTTCAGGATGTCATTACTAACTTAAAACATATATTATTGTTTCTTCACCAGAATATATTTTTAAAAAAAATCATTTAAAAAATAAATTTAGTACCTAACTCAAATTGTTACTTAATACAAATTTACTCGAATAATTTTTGGAAAAAATTTTTAGAATGGGACTCGTAGTTAAATTTAGATAAGTTATTTATAATTTTTTCATTAGTTTTACAATAACACTTTATAACGGGTATAAAACAGGTTTGATAGACAGTATTATTGCATATAATTTTTTCATCAGTTTTACACCCTTTATTTATCTCCAATGATTCCAAATGATTTAATTTGTGACCAACACTGTTTATATGCAAAATTGACAATCCCAATTTTTTATCAAAACCATGATCATTTTATAGAAAATTCTGAAAATCCACTATTGTTCAAACATCTCAAATGCTCCTTTACTCTTATATTAAAATTTCTACCCGTTTTACCAATATAAAATGCAGCACAATCCTTGCAACTAAGTTTATAGACATCAGAACTATTAAATTGATGATCTTTGTATTTAGAATTTATGAGTAAATTTCCTATATTATTATTTGTATAAAATGCCGGTCGAATGTTTCGTGGTAGGTGTTTAGACATTTGATTCGAAAAGTTATTTATGTATAAAATCTTATGCCAATAATCATTATTATCATTATGTTTTATCTGTGATTTATATAAAAATTGATTATTATATTCTTTTAATTTATTTTTTAAAATAGTGTCAAACCTGTATTATACCCGTTATTAACTGATATTTTTTTAATTGTATTCAATTCAATATTGAAATTGAATGTTGACATAGGAATATTGACTAAAAGATGTATCATGGAGTGCAATCCTGAATGTTTGTGTGATAATGGATGATTAGATTCATTATGTATGATAGTATCTGTTAGATCCAAAAAATTTAGGGTCGAATTATTTTCCATTTCTAATGTAAATTGTATTATATTATTAAATGAATTAATGAATAAGTTAGTTGACGTTGTGAACCTGAGAAAATACATAATATATCATCCACATACCTTTTCCACAACAAAACATTTTTTAACAAAGGAGAATCACAATTAAAAATATTCCTCTCTAAATTGTCTACAAAAATATCTGCTATTAATGGACTTGTGGTTGCTCCCATAGTAAGACCCTCTGTTTGATTATACATTACATTATTAAATTAAAAATAATTTTGGTTCATACAAAGGTTTAACAAACGGCATAAATCTTTTACCAAATAAATAGGTAAATTAGATGAATTTAGTAAATTAGAAATTAAATTTTTACTTTCATTAATAGGTACATTAGTAAACAAATTAACAATATCAAAAGAAACAAGTTTAACATTGTTGGGAAGATCCATGTCCTTTAACATATTCACTAATTGCAACGAATTTTTTATAGTGTATTTTGGTTTAAAAATATTAAGTCTATTTATAGTTTTTGTAATAAAATAACATAATATAAAAGTTGGAGTTAATTTTGCTAATTTTAAAAATAGAATAATAATTTTTTTAAATATACACTGTACTTTTTAATAGATTTTTTTAATTGGTCAAAATTTTTTTATCGGTTACATGTACAATCCATTAGAAACATCAGTATAAGCATTTGTATTTAAGTAGGTAAAAAAATTAGAGAATTTATAGACCTGTGCGGGATGGCGAAGTTTGGAGAAAAATATGCAAAAACAAATTGCATAATATTCAGCAGAACCCTTCTTCATACAGAATTATCCATATACAGACACACAACTTCAACGACTCAGGTGGATGGCCACGTCCAGAGGATCCCAAAAATTATCCTCAGTGAAAACTAGTCAGTAGAAGAATAGTAGGAAGACCTCGACTTCGCTGGGAGGATGGCGTAAAGAAGTATGTTGAGCTGGTACAGATTGCTACAGAATTGAAAGACAGTCGCCGAGAACCGAAGCATGTAGAGGTGAAAGATTCAGGAGCGGCCAATTTAAAAAAAAAATGATGAAAAAAGTGATGTATACAAAAACATAATACAATTATTTTTTTATATTGTCGTAGAATTTCGTGATTCCATACAAAGTTATTGTTATTTAATTTAATTTTAATAATTATTCTTAATCAAGGATAATTGTCGTTTTTCTCTTTTCTTTTTGAATATTTAAGTTAAATTCTTACGTAAAGAATAGTTTTATTTCATTTTCGCTATATATGGCTTCTATACATTGGCGCTATATATTTCTTCTTTACTTGTTTAAATACTTTTATTATTTCTACATATTTTTATTTCTTAACTGTTAATTTTATATATTTTTGGATATGTATTATCTATTTGTTTATGTTTTTAATATCTTTATGTAATTTCCTATAAATAATCTTCACCCCACTTGTTTAATAATCTATCTTTAAAAATATTATTGTTTATGTTATTTTTTTAATGGTACACCCAACTGTATAAATGAATAATTGTGTAAAAATACTTGTATATCAGTGTGAGAAAAGTGAAAATCAGATACTTTAAAATACATAAGCGCGCTGCGTTGTAAGCCTATATTATACTATCACACGCGTTCGATCAATCGGGGACGATTTAATATTTATTTTCATATTAAAAACACACGCGGGGGGGCCCTAGTCGGCAAGGGCCTACGGCCGAACGCGCTACCGCCCAATGCTTATCGATTCCCCTCGAGTTGTCGGGTGTCCCAACTTTTTGTGGCACTGCGCCCAGGGACTTGTTGATGGGCGACGCACAAATGAATTGTCTTGTTTCCCGCCAAATTACTTCCAAATGACAAATGGCGCCGCTTGAGGTCTGGCACAATACCCCTTCGCACAATACCTTCTATCCACAATAGCGGCTCGGCGGCTAGGCGGCTCGGACGCGGAGCGGGGCAGATGCAAGACGCAACCGAACTACTGTACAATGAAAGAAGGCGGAAAATGGGTTTTGTACTTTTCTCTATCTTCTCTATTTGTTTTTTGGAGATTCGGAGAATCAACAGTTTGGAAAAAATACTTTAAAAGAATCCTTTTCGTTATTGAATTGAAATAACATTTGTATAATGAATTCTTTCGATAAATATGATATATATTAATATCCCGGTAGCAACTTAATATTTTTCGATAAATAGATTTTTTGTAATAATTTTTAGATGATGCAATCAAAAATTATAAAGTTTTCGATTTGTAGTGTTTTCTTTACCCAGGTTGGAACATACTTCTGTATCACCCGGTGGAACATCTATTTTGGATACCATATAATCGTTTTGCTATTATATAGATTAGGTATATATAATTAACCAATTAGGTTATAATTTAAAAAAATTCACATGCCTGGATTTTTCGTTCGTCTTATTTTCTGTCACACATTATCTTAACAGATGATCAGCGTCAGTGATGCCATTGAATTAATAATCTTGTAAATTTTAGATTATAATGTGATGCACTTGTCTAATGAAAATGCACTCGCCTAATGACAAGGTTATGGATTCGAGACTTGTCTCTGGAGGTAATCGAGATACTCTTGGTTTTCATAACACAAACGCTTAACTTTGTTTTAAAAATAATTCAAATTATTTACCACCTTTTATTGGAAATGTTATATTTTCATGTTTGTAAAATTAGTAAAAAATAATAAACATATCTTAATAATATATATCAGATTCTCGACCTACAATATTCCATGCATTCGAACATAAAAGTTAGAACAATGAAGCTCTGCAGTAATGACATATTTATAGGTACAAAATAATACATCGTGAAATTGACTGTCCTGATATTGTTGCAAATATCACAGGATTCGCGTATTGTTCCTGTTCCACATTCCTTAAATGTAATTACGGAGAAATAATACAATCAGATAATGTTAAGTTACAACGAAATACTTTCAAAATAAATACAAAACACATTAAATAAACTAGATGAACCATTCAGAAGGATCCATCTATTGAAAAATATGTCGATATATTATTTGAAAGCTGTAATACACACTGGAGTATTTTAACAATCTATTAAACTATTATATTTCACCTTTACCTTCACCCACGCATACATATACACAAAAATAAATAAATATTTTTCTCTTTTTCTGAAACTATTTAAAATTTGTATGTTTATAAAATATAATTTTGTTGTTTAGTTTTATTAATTCTCGTACCTGGCTCTATTTCAAATAATGTTAGTGGATCTTAGGAATAAAACGAATAAAAAATCCAATAAAATATAAAATATATATAATATCGTTTGAATATGAATTAAATATATTAATTTTAAAGATATACATATAAAATCAATTATATCGAAAAATATTGTTGTTGCGCCACCGGAATTCGAACCTGGATCTCTTTCCTAACCGGGGAAGGTGCTTTATCCAACTAAGCTACAGCGACATTATTTTTAGCGACAATTTTCGACCTGTTACCTTTTTTTTTTTTTTGATATTAATACATTTAATCGTTCCATCATTTGACAGAGCCATCTACCTTATTTTTACAGAATCTCAAATACCTTTGAGTAAACTGATAGCAGACGCCAGAATTATCAATTCATTTTTATTAAATTTTGGACACATTGATACAACTTTATTATTATTATTTCTCCTAAATAATATCGTTTGACTTTTAAAAACATGATAAACTTTTCTACAACATTAAAAATAGTTTTTCTACTGGTTTAAGTGTTGAAGAATAATAATAATAAACTGTTTTTTGTTATTGTTATACAATATTTTGGCTTGTTTCATGTGCACTAATTCTTAAAGGTATACTCTTATACTAGATGATTTCGTTCTGTGGTTACACGTGTTTTTGATTCTTGTATTTATCTGGTTTCGCAGAGTCCCGCAAGATTTTCTGAACACAAGGAAAACACCGCGTCATAAGCTCAGTGTAAAAGGTTGGTACCGACCGCTAATGTCAGGTTCACACCGGTTTGCGGAAACTGGTTGTAAAATTTGATACCTCGCACTGAACTATTAAGAAAGCAACAATACGTTTTGTTTAAACCAAAACATACATTAGTTATATTCTACATTATTTTTAAAAATCATCGTGTCTTTAAATAATTGTAATGTGTCATTTTGAATAGAAGGCGATGAAAAAAGTTTATGGTGTTCATAATATATTCGGAAACAATTATCATCATCATTTGTGTCTCTTCACACTTCATCTTTTTTCGTCCATCTATTCCTCGCCACTCTTCTGATGTTATCGCTCCATCGAGCTTGCGGACACTTCTTCTACTAACGCGAGGCCTCCATTCTATTATCCCGCTTTCCCTCTGTCCATAATCTCTTCGACAAATATATTCAGCCCGTTGCCACTCGAGCGTGCAGATATTTTGAGCGACACCATTCATTACCGCTGGTGAATTAGTATGTTAGAACTCCATCCTTAGAAATATTCTAAACATAGCCCCTTTCATTGCACGCAGTTGGTACCCTACGTCTTTATGGCTGTTGGGAGTTTTGTTGCAAGCACCGCCTTGCTGGGCGCATCCAGCATCGCTGCGCGGTCACCATCACACATCATCATCCATGTCGGTCCCACATAACTGAGGATCGCGATCTCCATAAACTCCCGCCTCCTTGACTATGCTCCTTCATTCTGCAGATCTTAGGATATATTCATCTCGGAATCACACATACATGAGCCAAATGCTGGAGAATACCGATACAGAAACTACCGAGAAGCCAAATATCTGGCACCGAAAAGGGATCGATGGAGAGACGCTACAGGGATGATGAAATATTCTTCAAGTAGAAAGTTTTCTGCAAAATATTTTTTTTCTTGTATTTGTACGTGATCTTACATGTATATCACAGTTTGAAAAGCTATCTATAATGCGATTTAAACCCTCAATCTTGTTGTGAAAGGTGGGTTTCTTGACTATTCGGCAATATCACGTAGCTTTATCTCACAATTAGCAAAGCATTCCGTGATATAAAATTGGTGCAAATGTATGTAAGTCATTTTGTATGTTAACCATTGCAAAATGATCTCGCCAACTTATTTATTTCCCATATTTGTATTTATTTGAAGGAGAAAATAATAAAAAGGAGGACGGGGAGAACAATGAGCGAGACGGACAATGCTGCCGGCGGGGGGGCGGGGGGTAGGAAACAAAGCAATTTGATGGATGAATTGTTGAGTGAAGCACGGGCGAACAAAAAATATCCATTAGGAGTCCAATTATCAATGTTCAAAGAGAAGTGTCTCCGTTCTGTCCAGGCCCCTCTGCGAGTACCTAACGGAGGAGGCGTTGTGTTTAATTTTGATTAGACAACAAATACATCTCGTATTTCCTCAACTTAAGGCTAAGTAATAGGCTTTTTAATAACGATTCATTAATATTATTTATGGGTTATAATATTAATATCAAAATAAATTAGTCAAATCTCTATTGCCACTTGTATAATAATTATTGTAATACTGCAGTTGTTATCAAAACTCGATCTGTATATTTTACTTTTAGTTAGACTATTAGAAGTATTTATTCCCGTTGGAAACGATCTGTTTATTGCAATGTTTCTCAAATACATTTGAGAAAAACCTGCTATATGCTGCCAGGACATAGATGGAGGTGAAGCAGACAGCCGAGTAAAATTTTTTTTAGGTTTTCGATGTCAAAGATGTAAAATGAATCGTGCGGAAATGTCAATAAAATAACGTATTGATCATATAAGTGCATGGAAATCTTGGTATGTTAAAAGGGGCTAAAAAAACTTGTTAAAATTTAAACCATTTGTAAAAATACAGTGACTAATAATTTACAAAAAATTCAGACAGAATACGTGTTACTCGCACTGATAACTATTTCATTAGTTTCCGTTAAAAAACGTTGCATTAACGGTCATGTTGAAAGAGTCGAGTTCATAATTTTAAGTCATTTATATATTTTCTAAAAGCGTTGCTTATTTTTCAAGGAGTAGCCAAGTCTTGTTCCCGGCACATGTTCATAAATAAAGGAAGTTTCCGAGCCAATACACTTACCCCCGAGAACTTTGAATTTAAAGCATGTTTGATTTGTCTGCAATAGTTAAAGATTAATCTGGCGGAAACTTATAGTTAAAAATTGCTTTTTATTTAGATTATTTTAATGTATTTATAAAAAGGATAATAAACCATATCACACTGTCTTCCCACAGTAAAATCATAATATTGGGCAAAATATAGAATCTCTGGTAGCTACTATTTCTGAAAAAATAAGTGAAGGCTGACTCATTTAAATTAAATTATGGTTAAATAACTTTATGACTGCTAGCCAAATATAGTATAGAGGTAATTTTTAAAAAAAAGTTTATTTATTTAGCCTTTTTGATGCAGTAATACAAGTACAAAAGTATTGTACGTAAAATATATTCACTGTCTCCTTAACTAGACCGTTATACTAAACAGAATATTATAAACAATCTAAACAATATTTTGAAAAATTATTCTAAATTAATGATACTTGAAAATCGTCTGCGATCACAAGTTTGTAAGTTCAAAAAATACCTTCTCAATCAGGCGTCAACCAGGCGTGACATAAAGAATATGGCGATTTAACTCTCTTGTGGCGTTTAAATTAAAACCTCGGAATCATTTCATGGTATGGATCAACAAGTATTAACAATTGTTTATTTGTGCAGTTTCATTTTGAAAAATGTTTTTGAGAGATTGATATAAATGAGAATTTTTGAGAGATTGATTGAAATATCCAAATTTTAAGTGAAAATACCAACTCTATTTATGTATCCATGATAATATTATGTTTCTTCGTCTATTTCTATGAATTTCTGGACGTCTTGGATGCAGTGTCATTATGGCTGTATAATGCTTGATTAAACGGTTTGGTCTATGAGTAGGGTAAAAAAATCTATAGTATACCATAGAATTAAGCACTTTCCAAAACGTCAAAATCATAATAACCACCCGCAGGGCCTAGCAGCAAGCAAGCAATCGGCGACAGCTGATGAGACCCTGACCGCGCAGTGATCACCAATGGCTTCGTAGTGACCAATTTTGGCCACGAAGAGGCCACTAGCAGTCCACGGCCTAGCACCAAGCAATCTTCAATAACTGATGAAACCCTGACTGCGTAGCGTTCATCAATGGCCGCTTCGCGGCCTCGATAGCCGCCCGAAGGGCCTAGCAGATAAGCAATCGGCTTCGTTATTATCTATATAAATTTATGGATGACTGTTACTGTAAAGACGCGTGACGTATTTTGACTAATTATGATACAATATGTTTGCAAATTGCTATATCTACAGTTTTGTGTCTCTTTCTTATGACACAAAATTCCATTTCAAAAATTTCAATGCACTTTTCGATTATGACCAGCTTTGGTTCCGTACACTAGTTGTGCTCGCGGTTTACGAGAAAACCTCTGTGAAAAAGTTTATTAACATACATTATCCAATCTTTATATGTACTAATGAAAGTTGAGCCTGAATACTAACCTAACTCAGAAGCTCCATATGTTGTAAATGGATAGAATAATGCTGAGAATCAGTAAAAGAAAAAACAATAAAAATCACGTTGGCTTAGAGCGTGATTTAAGGTCATTTGTCACTGATAAAAAGCGTAAATGGCAATGGGAGGGGGGCATACTTTAGCCTACAGATATAATAGATGGATACAATATTATTGATACAAAGATCTACTACAATATCTCAAAGTATAGACAAATTTATCGAAGTGGATGTTATTTACCAATGATTGGCGGAGGACTAAAGACAGTGAAAAAGTTATGGGGAGGTTAAAACTGATCAACGGCTGATTATAATGATAAAGTTTGAACAAGGGGTTGGGAAGGCGGGATGTATGAAGGGTGGAAGGAATTTAGTACAGGGACATGACAGTAAGGCCTCAAGGACCTGCCAGCCGCCAGGAAGAATACGACTTGCCTGGATTAAGACCTGGACACAAGAGCAATTATAACAAGTTTCGTCACGTACAGCGAAAAACCGAACACACAAAATGTAATAGTAAATGGTACTTCAAGTCAGAGTAAATGTCACGGCAATCGGCAATCCGTAGACCCGTCATAAATATCGAATAAATGTGATGTGTCCATTTTTTACAAAAATATCTATAAATTATATAAAAAAAAGCAAATTCAAGGACATCTTTTTTATGATTAAACAATTCGTTAATTGTTATCCTCACTGTATTTTTTACTTTTGATATTAATTGTCGCTATTGGAAATAAGCAAGACAAAAACAAACTCCAGCGTAATTTAATGCAGCCGACTTGTCCTGCTATTGGTTGATAAAATGGAATCCTTTATTGGGATTCGAACCGCGCAATTTTAAATCACAGACTCGGGATTACCGCCGCGCTGGCTCTAAGCTGAGCCAATTCCAAATTGTCCCTGTGGATCGTAAATAAAAATTTAAAATGCTAATGGATTAAGATCTAGCCTCTACTCGGCTAGTTTTTCTTGCGAGTTTTATTGCAAAGCGGTAAGCGTATACGGTATTTCTTGTTTTTTTTTTTAAGAATGGCGGCGGGCTTCGAAGCGCACCGTTCCGTTTGCGCGCTGTGCGGATTAATTTGTTTGTTTTTACTTGATAAGCATAATAAATAAAACGGACGTAGGGCACTTACTGGGAGTATCAGAGTGGTCACAGTACAGTAAAAAGTAAAATTACATCCAATATTTAAAAAAAAATGTATTGGAAATCAGCAATAGATAGCGAACGTGCATTTTGTATTTCGTATGTAATTGAAAATAAAAACATTTTTATTTTATTTTACGCCCCAGTAAATTTAACTTGGGTTACGTAAATTTATTTGATAAATATTTTTTATTTTATTTACTTATTATACATTAGGATACAAACGATTAAAAAATATTTTTCTATTATTTAAATTACGCGGAATTTTATATGAATTGAAAAACCAGTTACGCGTATAGGGCATATGTTGTAAAATGCCTGCATATAATATGTTTGATGGCGAGCTCTTTGGCTTTTTTCATTTTTATACAAAAATATTACAATGGAACATTTTGATGATTTGTATTTTATTTCATATTTTATACAGAGATGAATATACATGTATCTTATTACCCCTTATTTACTAGCCAAAACACACAACCATCACGATATCGTGCATTACGTTGGATTTATTTCTACGATTACATATTTTTAAAATTTTATTTTATTTAATATTATATATATATATTTATTTATAATTAGACTAGACCCACAAAACATCTTGCTAAACTTTTGTCTGCAAGTACACTCATATCAATTATTACACTTAAGATAAACATAAAAACTAATCAGTGTCACATTTCAACCATCCATTTCTTTTCATCGGTACATTCGTATCAATTTATACATTTAAGATGTGTTACGTTTCAATATTCCATTGCTTGCTTATAAGTTATAAAAATCAATATCAAATGTGACTATGTTTCTACGTTCTTTTTAAACATATTTTTGTTTAAAACGAAGCAATGTAGATTAGAATAGTAAACAGATTGTATTATTTTTGAGTATCAAGGTTTTCATGGTTCAGTGATCTCAAACAAAATCAGTCATCATGAATTTTTATTTTTAATAATATTGACCAATTTTGTAAAGCCAACACAAATCGTTTTACATAATTATTAATGCAATTAAATATAAGCGACACAATGCTCGACCTAACTTTGTGTTATTTTTGCAGTCTAAGTTTGCAACTGGTTATGAGTAATGTAAAATGTAAATTAATTGCTGGGACTGTTTATTAACCCCTGGTTAACTTTTAATTAATTATTCTAATTAATATAATAATCTTTGGAAAAAGTAATTATGTGTTCCTGAATCGTTGATTGAATATAATAAATTGTCTTGCGAATATGGTCCACAATAGGAAGATGTTTGGATATCTAACAAGAATATCGGTTAACTCTAATCCGACTTTCATCAGATGTAAAAAATAATCGCTTAAGTTGTATCAGAATGAATTGTAGTCACAAATAAACTACGTCAATATGGAATATAGTTGCGTATCAGCCATATTAATATGGAATATTAAGTAATACACGTGATTCAATACAGCAAGTAATTATTCTAAAAAATCAATATATAAATCACTAAGCTTTATAAAAATAGTCCCATTAAAACACAAAAATCTATTTATTGAAAAACAACATTCGAAATTTACGTGTACTGGTAGACTCCTATATCAATTAAGCCACAGTAATTCTATCAATTATAGTCAATTTGTAATCTATATTTGTAATTTTGTAGTATGACATATGGATTACAGATTCAGGTCGCCTAGATAGCTATATATTTTCGAAATATAGATTTTTTAATGCATGTCATTTTAAAGATATATCTATTTTGTTTTAATTTGATTATTAAAACAAATTAAATAAAATTGCTAAGTCTCTGTTCCCTGATGATGAACTACTTGACATGTCTGCAGAGCATTTTAAGTATCGTGAGTAGTGGGGGACAAAATAAAATATTTTAAGGGTGGAGAAACATACCACACATACACATAAAACATATATACACACATGCGCAGTCATGCAGATAGAAAGGTGCAGAACTTTATAAAGAGATCAGGAAACTGGAATTTTTTGGCGCCCTTCCAGCGCCCCCCCCCCACCCCACCCCTTCCACCAAAACGGCATCTTCCGAAATAAGTTCAACCATAAATAGTTCGCCCGGCCTGTTTAGAGAATCGGTTCTCTCAATCTAATCGAATGCTAACTTCTATACATTCCTGGTGTACACACAAACCAAAAAATATCAATGTAAATTTGGTAAACCTACATATATTTATTTCAATTTAAAAAGTATATTGTAGTAAATTAAACCCTTTATTTGCAAATTAGTATCGTGTGTCCAAGTTAACTACAAAAAACAATAATATG
This sequence comes from Eubasilissa splendida, assembly GCA_031772225.1. Taxonomy (NCBI): domain Eukaryota; kingdom Metazoa; phylum Arthropoda; class Insecta; order Trichoptera; family Phryganeidae; genus Eubasilissa; species Eubasilissa splendida. Next base: position 27,960,023 of record CM062861.1, on the reverse strand, counting down.
TATTATTAAGGGAGCACATTCTTATTATAAAGTTGTAATTATTTAGAACATCAGTGATATTTTAACTATTAATTAAATGTATTAATTAGAAAGATATACATATAAAATCAATTTATACTACTATCGCAATTTTCCCCACGTCTTTCATTATCATACTAATTGTTTATTTTATGCAGTCAGGTATTAGATTTGTTTTGAAATCATTTTTTAAATCCTTTTTAAAAATTGAATTATTGAAATAAAAGACAATTATTTGATATTTAGGTTTAGTTTTTGATCACCCATCAGATTAATAAGAAGGACAATAATTTATCCGAGACCGGATGGTTTTTCATATAAAGCTCACGTATAATTTATACCTTATTGTATAATTTTATTACTTATTATCGTTTTTATTTTTGGATAATCAATTTTATTATATACTCAAGTTGCTGTAATACTCTTTTTATATTGTGCTCTTTTGAAGAAAACGAATTTTTATGCCGCGGCAATTTGTTTTTGGAAAGTAATTATCTAGTTAGCTCTAGAATTTTGAACATTTTTTCAGAAGACATTTGCCAAATGTAATTAGTTCTATCCTAAAGCTGGAAAATTAACACAAAATTATATTTATTAATCAATAGTAATTGATTTTAAAGATCATGAAAGCTTAGGGAAAATAAATATAAAGTACACTGGACCCATTGCTTTGTTTGAAATACATCATTGATCTACATGATTTGTAAATTGAGGGGAAAATCGTTACTTTTGCTGATGAAACTGTATTAATATTGAAGGGAATAACGTGGGACCATGTTTATTATATTGCTGAACAAAACCTACAGATCACCAATAGTTGGTTGGATAAAAACCAATTAACGCTTAATGCAGCAAAAACAAAATTTACACCTTTCTCCATCACAGAGGTAGGACAACCCAACAATTTAAATAATATTAAATTACATTTAAAGATTTACATTAAATAAAAATATTAATTAAAATGACCTCAACAGTATAGCTGAAATATTAAATAGGATTTTCAAGTGTTCTTGTGAACCTGGAAATTTGAAATACAGAAACTCAGAAAAACTACCCCATAATCAAAAGCCTGATTTTATTTGTTTTGTACCCATTACTTTACAAATATAGTTTTACTGAAAACAATTGAAATTATAGAATTGAAACGAAATATGAAGTAGAGAAAAAAATCATTTCACGTAAATCTAAAATACAAAAGAGAAAGTGATCCATTAATGTATCATGATTCATGGCTTTCATAGAAAAAATATGTTTATTCGCTAATCCATCACAGCAAACAGTTGATATATCAAACAAAAAGTATTCGGGTATGAGGCTCCTTCTAAGTAATTATAACAGAGTACTTTTTAAGGAATATTAAACCCTGTCCTAGAGAACGGGTCCTTTTATAATTTTTCTTTAATGTATTCAAGTCAAAATATATTAATCAACTTAAGATCTGAAAACGTGCTTGATATTTTTGTGATTTAGCGAGAAGAATGTGTGCAATGATAAAAACTTTATAACTACAGAAAATGTTTTCCATGTCATTATAAAAACAAATTTAAAAATGTAGTAAATAAAACCTAGACTTTATAAATCTTTCTAAATTAATGACAGCTGTGGTGGCAGTTGATAAGTGACTGCAGTCATGTCCCTGTCTGACAATTAATTTCGTACCATGTTTTATATTATGGATTATTCAGTGTAGCTTCGTCCTATCGAAGGTACAGTAGTATCAAATATCAACCGGTCGATTAAATAATTAATGTAGTTTATAATTGTTACAAAGCATTATTTTTAAATTAATAAACCAAACAAGATTTTTTCAAATTTCATATAGATAATCTTTCTCTATACAGCACCGAGGATCTCTTATAGCATCCTCCAGTTTATTTTCATCTCACACAGATGAAGCCGATGTAATGGAGACATATTTCCCAGTCAATCGCACATTAGGATCTTCAAAGAGCAGCATTCATCTGCTGTCTGTCGTTAATACACTATCGCACCGAATAAGCGCTCGGGAAGCCAACGGGAATAAAGTTAACCCAACCCGTAAATAATACTTTTTTATTTCTCCACATACCTACATTAAATTTAACTCCAATTTAATTGTTAACTCAACTTTAACTGTAATTAACTTGTAAAATAAAAACATCTACTTTGTTTTTACGGAATCTCAAATACCTTTGAGTAATCCGATAGCAGACGCAAACAATGTAGATGGGTCTTTCAAATAATGGAGCGATAAATGTATCGATTTGAAAAAGGTAACATAGGTTCGAAAATTTGTCGTCAATAATGATGTCGCTGTAGCATAGTTGGATAATGCACCATTCCCGGTTTGGAAAGAGATCCAGGTTCGAATCCCGGTGGCGCAACAACAATATTTTTAGATATAATTGATTTTAATGTATATCTTTCTAATAAATATATTTAATTAATATTTAAAATATCACAGACCTATGTTTTGAATAATTACAACTTCATAATAAGAATGTGTTCTTCTAATAATAAAAATAATTATTGACACTAACAGAAATTACTCCTTTTTACACGATACACAAAATTAGCCTTCCTAAATGGACTTATTCTAGAATTACTGTTCTAATTTATGTTTTCTACCTACACACCAATACGTTTTATTTTTCTTTGTTTTCTTTTCTTATGTATAACGTGTTTTTATCAATGTGAATGACAAATTGCAACGAAATAAAGCAAATGTAATCAAGCTGCTCTGACACAGGCGTTGCCTAGTTGAGCAGTGTTATATATAAGAATATTATATATCATTAGTTATAAGGTTATATATTTTTGATATGCTATGTAATACTGTATCACATATAAAATTATAAAATATAAAAAATCACATTGTAACAAGGATTATTTCTAAAATTGTATCACTAGTTGAGTATCTAGTCGCACGGGTTACCTATATTTCAATGTCTATTCGCTTATTTACTCGAAACTTTCAGCTACGTTCGAATATTTAAAGCCACAAAGTAATCTCACATGTAGGTGCGGCGTCTTTTATAGTCTCTAGTCGTTCGTGAATATCCTTCCTACATTATTTAACTGTCAAAACAATTGTAGGTCGCGTACAGTCGCCATCCAGATATTCTCTGCTGGACTATATCAACATTTTACACACATATGACATAGTGACATTTTATAGACGTCTATATATTTTTTTTAATTTGAGTGCGTCAACATGTAATACAATCAGATTTCATAATTATACAATTTATCTGTATGGTATCAAACCTTAATGTTTACAATTTTATACTCAAACCGATTTAATAATTGCAAAGACATTTTGTTGAATTTAATTGAAAATCCAACCGATAATCTCACGAACTCTGAACTCAAAGGCTTCACGCTCAAATCTCCACTGCTTTGCGATTTCGGCTCTGCCATTGAACTGAATATTTTTTGAAATTGGATAAAAGAGAAAATCTTTCATTTTTATGAATTCCGAAAATTCAAGAAAACAATTCTTAAAATGTGATTAGATGAACGGTGATGTGAAATGAATATGAAGTTCAAAAAAATTCTTAAAAAAATAATATAATATTGTGAACTATCTAGGGGTGCCAATGGAAGAAAAATCAATAATAAAATATAAAAGCAGAGAGTTTTGATTTTCCAACAGAGGAATAGAAAAAATAAAACGTGCGGTTTTCTCGAGTGTCCTGATGTCAAATTCTCACTTCGTTTCAAACATCATCTCGTGCATGCTCGTCAAATATAAGGTCAATCCATAATTACTTAGTTTTCCTGGTGCCATTATGACGTTGTATATCTTTCTCCTTGTTTACGCCTGAGCGATCTTTTCTAAATCCTGTTCATTATATTCAATCAGCTTTGTACTTACCCTATATTTATTCCATCTCTACTGGATCATTAATGGTTCAGGCCTGAACGACCTCGTCTGCTTTCATTCTTCTTTTTGTCACCTGCAGGCCTCATTTCATTCTCTGAAGAATCATTCATGATGAATCGTACTCGTAATGCTGTTTATTATGGTCCCCCGAAATATCAGAGATTCACATTAATATATAGGATGTTTTTTAAGATGTATAGAACTTTAAAATGAAATAAAATACATACTAATCGTGGTAATTGCCATGGTATTAGCTTTATTTGAAAAACCATTTTATCTCATTAGTATTTAAATATGATTTCGGGCATATGAGCATTGCGGCTTGCTCGAATAAAGCGCAATCTGGAAGTCCAATTTTTGATCATTTTTTGGAGTAGCTGGGGACTTATATCGGCGTAGAGTAGCGACTTCACATATTCCCACAGAAAATAATCCAAAGACGTTAAATCACACGATCTTGGAGGCCAACTCACAGGTCCAATACGCAAAATTATGCGTTCATCTAATGTTTCCTTCAATGATAGTCACGTGGCTTCAATTCTTGCACGAGCTGGATCTTGTAAGCCAAGATCCAAGATAATGAAAACCAAGATCTTATCGCAAAATCTTCTATAAAGTGGATGGATACAGCTCCAATTGCTGTGCACGATGGTGAATTGACTCATTCGGGTCCTCCTTGATACTCCATTGCAGCAACTGCTTCTTCACTGCGCACTGTACGACATCTCTGCGGATGCGTATTATCAATTAGAGTATGTGTGATGCAAAAACAAACCACTGTTATTTGAATTACTTGCTCGGATGGTAGATTATTAAAGGTAGTAGGTAAGTTTCGCGAATTGAACCATAATTAGCAAGCGTTGTTCTGGCGTTACTTTAAATGGCACACCAAACTGAGTACAGATCAGCTATCAGTTGTCAAATTGGCTGTCGATGGAAAAAGTATTGCGAATTTGAAAAACAAATCTCTAAAAAAACACTATTTAGTATTTGGGTAATTTAATGAAATGGAGTGATAATATTTTGTGTACTTCATTAGTAAATTAATAAATATATCAAAGTAAAATGTATGAATAATATAAATGATCCGAAAAACTTGGGAGACTTGAACCAGAGAATCAGTAAACAGTTTATCTTAGTTATTCCAGCTTTAGAAATCTTCATCAGATTATGTTATTTACATCACTAGAAAATAACCAGATGTTTGAATAAAATATTTGAACACATTTTTTTTATAATTTATGATATTGAATTTACATTTTATTGGTGAAAGTACGATCCTTCAGATTAAATATTTCACTGAAATTTAGGATACGATTGAGTTTATTCCTTCAGAAAAATATCGCAAAACTTTCAAAACTATTCCCGAAAACGAAAATAAAACAATAGGTAAAAGAATATGATTTTCAGAACATTTAACAGATTACTCATAATAAAAGAAAAGGAACACATTTCAAAGTCGAGAACAAGAAAACTCCTCGCATAAAAGTCAAACGATATCACTCCCGACCAAGATTTATAACATTTTTAACCCGAGCCGTTAATACCTAAGGCGACTCGCCACGAGATAACGAGTTGGCGGAATCTGTGCTTTATCGACCACGACACCAAGTGCCATTATAAAGTTACACCATTGTGACGGTTGCCCCTTTGCGAAGGACGACTTGTAAAAGTGATTCGGTTCGCGAATCATAATATATACAGAGCAGGTGCGTTCAGGGTTGGCCCTTTGGAGCAACATGAAGTTCGCAAAGGTATTTGCATACAATTCGTAACAAAGGATATTAAGTAAGATTATTTTTGAGTTATTTATTACCAGTAAACAAACACTTGTGGATGTTGAACATGGCCGACGATTACACTTAATATTGTGATATTAACTAGTAATTAAAATTATTAATGGTGTAAAAAAATAGTAAATATATAAATGTTATTATTTAAGATTTATTCATATTATTATAATTAAGCAAAACTTATGGACGCAAAAAATGCCATGAATTTAAAAACAGATGTGAGTCGTTGTTAAAAAAAGATAAATGGCTTACAAAGCTATAATACCGTATTCCGTGTTATAAGACGCGCGCTTTTTCCTATTTTAGTGTCTCTGAATTCGAGGTGCGACTTATAATCGATGTAAAATTCCGTAGTCACAATGAATCATCACTGGTTACTAGTAGAACTAGAACTATAGTCGAAAAATGATTTAGAAAAATTGGACACTGAATCTGAAGAAATTTCACACTCTGATGGTGACAGTACATAAATAATATGCCTATTTTTGAATCATTTTTCTTGTCATTGTATGACCTTGTCTGTTATAATAAAGTTTACATAATGTTTTTTTATTTTATTATTGGTAGGTTTATAAAAATTAGGGTGCGTCTTATTATCGAGGAAAAACGGTAGTATAAAGATGGGCATATTACATAAAAGATATGAAATAATTTCCAATAATTCCGAGACTAGAATTCTGAACTTCCAATTACCGGTACACTGCCAACCTATTTTGCCATGGTCTCTAATAGATTGTCTAATTTTGATCGAAGGAGGATTTCTAATCAATTTGTTTGTTAGATTTTGTTTTAATTATCAAAGAACTTCACAAAAAAAGTCATTTCAATTATTTAATGTTAAAAAAAAAAATACATAAAAACTATTTTAAGCATTTAAAAAATATTTATACTTAATATTTTTTTTTAATAGATGCCTTTTATAAAAGACATTATGGGTACTTTTGGTACTTATTATATTACGTAGTTTTTCAATGACTTTCTTTGAATAAAATCTTCACACAATTATTTTATTTTATAGTTATACAATCTATTTCATGTTCATATTGATGAATATGCCTCAAACCTATAATATAAGCAGTGTTGTAATATTCAAGAAATTAATGAGTTTGAAAAATTGTAAATAATTGTAAAAGATTCAAGAGAGGATGATAATGGATAATTATTATTGGAAGTGATACAATTATCACTTCAAAAATACGTCATTATCACGAATTGAACGGGACTGCAGATTACAAGGATGAACCTTGTAGCAGATAGACCACTAACAGTATACTCCTCTCAGATTGAATGAAAATAAGTTGAAGTTGATAGAAGTATCAAGAATAAATTTGGTTAAGAATTTGTGCAATTTAGCTAGTAGTTACGAGTTAAAAATAATTACGATATTTTCCCGTTTCTTGTTGTTTTAGTTGTAGCAATTAAATATAATTATTTTTTATGTATGAAATAATATTATAAAATCATAGTGATTTATTTAGATCAAACGATGTTTGTGATGATCTCTAATTGAAGTACTATAAAGGTAATATTCCGGAAGGAAGGTAGTTGGTGGGTCGACCTAGATAGAATAAAAAATAATAAAGACTTTATGAAGATAAATTAGGTCTTGATTGGAAATCAAGTATTGAAACATCTGAAAACAAGGGAAAATTGAAGTATCTTGTCGAGACTATGAGTCTCAGCCCTCTTAGGATAAAGTAAGATAGGATAGGATAAAATACTATGTAACGCACGATAAAATTAATTATATAATATAATTTATTATATATTTGTAAAGGCCTTATGGATGGATATATATATATAATTGCTATATTTGTATTTTAATAACTAACAAAATAGTATAAAATATTTACTGGTCCATTCACTCCGGTACTTAGATCAATGCACAATAATTATGGAGATCCCTGAAAAATATGAAAACTTCCTCTGTCGGCTGAATTCCTTTTACAGAGCCGAAGTTTGGGATGCTTTTTTTTCAGAGCACAGGCTGAAATTCACACGGTGTGAAACTTTGCACAAGTGTTTTATTTCTATGTTTGTTGTGCGGGGGTGATGTAGCGGAACCTTTCTCGGTAGAAATTGTGAATTGGGTTAAACACAAAAAAGTCCGGAAAACTTGTTTACGAAAATTTATGTTCAGATTGCGTAGCCGTTAAGACGGAGTGAAGTTTTGTTTTATTGCCCTCATTGTGCTAATTTATCGGGATTTTTTGCCTTTTGGTGAGCGAGCGATTTTTAAAAGGTGTTTGAATAAACATAAATATTACACTTCCTCGTTTCATACAGAGTGGGACTTTACTTAATACGTTGTTGTTGATGGAGAGTAAAATAATATTTCATATTTTTTGATACACCGTAATTCTTTAAAGTTATAATAATACAGATTTATGAAATCTGACATTTAGAAATTCAGGAAGTACGTGCTTAAGATACAGAAGGTCAAAAATATTAATATGTTAAAATTTCGTGAAATGACTGCCTGGAGCATGTTATGTAATATAACGTAACAAATATTTAAAATTACTTCTTTGAAATATTAAACAACAATATTTTATCATTTAAATGTGGCTCTCTGGAAATTAAATTTTAAAAATTTAGCAGACATAATGAAAAGGCTGTAAATAAATACTTTACAATTTTTTTTAAGCGAATGAACACGTAATTTACTTATATGTACTATTGCGTTGTTAGGAAGGTTATGATAGAAATACTATTGCAAAGGATCCCATGATGCAACTTTTAATAAAATTCAATGCACTTTCATCGTCATCATGAGACCAGAAGAAAGAGACCCTGATACGAACCTCTGTTAAAAAGTTTTTTTTTTTTATAATTTCGGAATGGAAAAATTAAAATGATCGAAAAAAAATTTTTCTTTCAAATTTTAAATGAAAAACATTTTTCTACATTTCAAAGATTGGTTTTGATATTTGCAACATACAACGTGAGACGGCGAAAAGATCGCTCTGGGTCGTGGCGACATTCTTTTATTCCTCAATACAACGGTTATAGCAAATTGCGACATTTTGGCTGATGAACTAGTATAAAATCATTAAAATTAATTAAAAACAGCCAAATCAAATTGCTTGATTAGGAGTATCAGACCCATTCTGGAAACCGGAATTGATGAGATTTTCAATAATTATTAACAGAAAAGTAAAATAAATGTGAAAAATTAACTCTTTTCTATAATAATGTTTTGAACATAATATCCGAAAAATGTTCTAAAAATGTAAAAATATTAAATGAATCAACTATAAAAATGTATCATTAAAATTATTTTATTTTATTGGTTTTAAATATCACAGAATTATATTCTGAAATTGCTGATTCACAATAAAAATATGTTTTCTTCAAAAATAAAAGTGAAAATTTTGACTATCATGATCTTTTTAAAATACTTGTTTTAATTTTCTTCGGAAGTGAGTAACAGGCCAAATATTCCAGAAATATAAATATATTAGGATAAAGTAATCAACAACAAACATATTCTCCCATCATGAATATTTATTTACATATTATTTGGTTTTAGCAGAATAATACGCCGCAGAGCTTATTGAATGTTTCGATTATTATAAATACATATATATTTAATTCTTAGAATCTTTTTGTTTGAGGTATAATATTATTATTGAAAAATTTATGTATTTTTATAAATCGTGATAAAATCGATTATTTGTTGAACAACTATAAGTATATGATATTTATATATATAATGTAGTTGTTAACGGCTCTAGGGATATTTATATTTATTAAAGGTTTTTTAGAAAAAGGGTATCAAGATTCCGGCTTTTTGGGCTTTTATCGATTAAAATTTTAGGTGACTAGATTAGACCAAATAACAATATTATCAGTAGATTTTTATAAAATATTGTTTCAATTCCCTTTATTCACGATGGGACCCCGTTAACTTTGTGATGCAACTTTATCCGACTAATTCACCAGTTAGTCTCTATGCAAGATGGATTATGACGGCGTTGCGCTTCGCAAGTACGAGGGCTGGTGTAATTGGGGTTGAAAGCCTCTAGGGTGGATTGCCTGTTTTTGTAATGTGAGGATGCACGGTTAACCATGGGGTGCGGTGCGGAGTGCGGAGTGCGGAGTGTAGGGAACTATAGCCAAGAGCACTTGCGCATGGATGTCAACTTTGTTAGCCGTTTAATCTTATTTTTCATACTTAATCGACGTGAAAAAAAAAAATTTACTATGCCGATAAAATATTTAATAATATCGTTCAAAATTGAAAGTAAATAAAATTTATAAAAAAATTTGTTTAGTTCAAAAATACACTAAAAGTATCATTAAAATACTGAAACTCTTATTTATAATATCAATCCTAGGACATATGGAATCTTAAATTCCTTAAAATAAACATGAGAATAGCCCAACATCATTACTTTTATCAAGGCATAATATTTTTCAAAGATCTGTCCGCGAACTTCCAAATAGAAAGGTACTTTAATCATTTCAATAGTTAAACTAAACATTTAATCGCTTAATCAAGAACTCACATTAATATAACTTAAAAATTATGAAGTCTAAACTTTATTGTATACTATACTCCGATTTTAAGCAAAATAATATAAATATTCAACAAAATAAACCTGTATTAAAATTGTGATATTACATTTACACAGAAGTTTAGTTATGGATTTAAATTAATTTTGACTTCCAATATACATTTACAATAAGCACTCAAAGTGATTAACATGAGTCTCCAGATACTTTTAATTATAGCGAACCACTGCTTGAACAAAGTTGACCAAAGTGCCCAACGACGATGATGCATATTTCGTTTCAAATTCTTCTCGAAGGACCGCTAATGTTAGTTTTTGTGTGATACAAATCCATAATCCGATTCAAAAAAATTGTAGTATGTATCCCCTATAAATAAACGTCTAGTGGTGATAAATCTGAACCTAACTAACTAACTTACCATCACGCCGTTTCCCAGTTGGGGTAGGCGCATACGCCACACTCTTTTGTCCTGACATACAATTCTCGCCTCATCCACATTCATACATCTTATCATATAAACATTGCCGATACGGCGGTGTTCAAATTTTGAAAAACCTTGATAATCCAGGTGAGAGATACGCGGCGATGTTGCGCCGGCTCGTACCTATATCTGCAGCAGGTCTCCAAAATGAAGAGCCTCTAGCCGATATAATAATGTAGGTAAGGGAAGTCGGCAAGTTGGATCTGTAACTTCGGGATAAGAATTGCCTCTGAGGGCCGTGGCGTGTCGGGCCTAGTCGGAGAGAGGTCATACAGCTGAACCTCTTCAGTAAGCTCGCACGTCTCGGTGATAATTACTCATTCGCATAAAGTGTGCGAATGCCAGGTAAAGAGGATTTGCATAACATTTGTAGGTACACTTAGCCAGTTAGTAATTTAAAGAAGAGTGATTCATTTAATGTCTAGATGATATTCGGTTCTATGGGTATCAAACTTATTACGTATACGTGCAATTGTCAGGCGTGTTGGTATCTCTGGTGCATACTTACGTTTTCATTGCCATTGTACTTCAACAACATTCCAAATTTAAACCAGATTTTAAAATAATCTTGCACTTCTTGAATGTTAACCATGCATTTTATATAAGCATTTAAACGTTATTTTTTAAAATACGCATTTGTAAAAAAACGAGTATTCTCATAGATTCAAAATTTTTATTTAATTCAAACTCAGATAGTTTTTAAAGCATTATAAAATCTATAGTGATTTTTGATGTACACAGTTTTTAGATAATTTTATGTGTGTCGGTGAAAATCAGCTATTCCAAAAATAATAGCTGATTTTAATCTTAAAATTAATTTAAATAAGAGTAAAAAAAATTCATTCATAAAAGTATTTAATTCTATGTATTCTTGCCGACAAATTACATGATTTTTTATACCTGAATAGTAAAACTCGGACGGATTTAAAGTCGATATATCTTTAAAGGCATTTTCTGCTGTTCTCTGTTACTGATTTTTTTGTATTTGACTATCTTTATTTTTAAGATATACGTTTCTACGCCTAAATTTTCTGAACCACCATTGCACTGTTCTTTCAAAAGGGGTTATTTCAATCCATACTTGGTTAAAATTTCATGCTGTTTGAAATAAATAACGCTCACATTCGAATTCATGAAAAAAAATTCACATATTTTTAATTTATCGATCTTATTTCTGAAGAATTAATTAATGCAAATTAAATACTAGATTTTAATTTTTTTTTTATTTGACATTTTTACAATTTTTTTATTATAAGTATTTAACATTATTAAAATTACATGGTTTTTTTTTTCGCTTACCTCTTCACTAGCTCTTGTGCTTGGTGAGGGAGTTACACTGTAATAATTTTATTTATTATCTATTTGTGCGCTTCAGAAGTGTTCTGTAATATTGTTTATTTTATAATTTTGTGTTTCTGAAGTGTTCATTTCATTTTTTTCTAAACTATTTTATATCTTTTATTTCTTTAATTTGTGTAGGGAGGCTATTAATTTTTTTTTATTCCTAAGTATATAAAATTTTATAGGGATTTCAAAGTTATTTTTAAACCTTAATGATGTGTTTGTTTCAAATTTTACAGTGTTATTTTCTTTAATTAATTGATTAATTGAGATTTCTTTGTAAATGTTTTCTATTTTGGGAACTGGGAATTTTGCAAAAAGTGTTAGTGTTGAAAAAGTTGATATTTTTTAATATTACTTTGATAATTGTTCTCTGTATTATTTTGACCGAGTTCATTATATTCTTGTATGCTCCTCCCCACCCAATTATTCTATACTGGAGTAGTGAGTGAACAATAACAAAATATAAATTTTTAAAATTATTTATACTTAAAATGTTTCTTAATCTTATGAATATATAATATATATTTTCTTATTATTTTCACTAATTCGCAAATGTGACTGTACCATTTTAAATATTGATCAATAATTACACCAAGATATTTGATTTCTTTTTTTTGGTCTTAAGTTTGTACATGAGTCGTTACAGGTAATTTTGTTTCAGTTGTCGTAATGGATAGAATTTTTTATATGGGGCGGTGTTTTAAGTCTTTTGATTGAAAAGGGAATATAATAGGTTTTTTCGGAGTTTAAAGAAAATAAATTACTATCGAACCAGGATTTGAGTGAGTGTTCATGACGTTATTTACATGTTAGTTTGTAGTGTTCAAATCTTGTTCGTCAACAACGATAGCAGTGTGATCGGCGTATGATCAAATTTTTCCGGTCAATTTTAATTTGAAAATGTCATTGACATAAATTATAAAAAGAAGTGAACCCAAAACTTTCTCCTGTATTATACCAAATTCACTGATTAGGGGTTGGCTTAGAGTTTCGTTAATTTTTACGTTTTGCGGTCTTTCGTGAAGATAGCTTTGAATCCAGCTTAGTGATTTGTCGTCTATACCGACGGATTTTAATTTTAATATGAGTTTGTTGTGGAAGATACTGTCGAAGGCCTTTCTTAAGTCCACGAAAATTCCAATACATTTAAAGATTTGTCTAGAGATTCTTGGATGATATTAGATAGTCTACCTATTGCGTCTTGTGTATTTTTGTTTTTCATGAACCCAAACTGGTGTTCATCAATTACTTTGTTTATTTTAATAAATTGAGATGAGACAATCTTTTTTTAACAATTTTTTCTAGGATTTTTCCAAAGTTTGAATAAGAGAGATTGGTCTGTAATTGGTTATTTCCTCAGGGTTATTTGATTTATATTTTGGGGAAATGATGGCTCATTTGTAGCATGTTGGGAATACCCTTGCTTTAAAACTTAGGTTTATTACATGCATTAGGGGCTTAGATATTTGTTTTTTTATAAATTTAAATGTATTAACAGTATGTCCATCATAACCTGGTGCTGTTTCCCCTTTGTACATGTTATGATTTGATCAATTTCGTTAATTGTTGTGGGTTGAAAAATTTATATTTTATTTCCTGTATATACTGTATTAGAAGTAGATACGTCAGTATTATAGCTCGTTGTAATTTTACTAGCCAAGTTTAATACATAAATAAATATTGCACTAAATAAACGTAATTTATTATCAAACAAAAGCAAACTAACAAATATTTTTTAGCAAGGAACATTCAAAATGATTTAATATTTCAAATATCCTAATATTCTAGATCTTAATAGTTAATTCTACACATATATCTAATTCATATCAGTCGTGGATTCCAATATTTATTTATTTTAAATCTCAATTTACTTTACATTATTTTTTTTACATACAACTCTTAGAATTTAGACATAAATCTAACCATACCATTTTTCAGACTTAGTATATGTATATAAAAACAATGTGCAGGAATTAACTGATCCAGGACTAAGCCACATATATTAATGAGAAAACCCACCACTGATGTGGGATTGACACTTTTTTTAATCCATCTACCCTTATATGTTCCGCCCCGTGGGGTATATTTTTCAGTAGATGGATTTCAGTGTACACACAAACGCCATGGGGATTTGGAAATAAATTAAATTCGCTTCCCTTGAATGAATTTAAAAGTAAATTGAAGGAAATGAGAAGTATTGAATATCGAAATTGATTTTGAAGGGAAAAATTGAGAATATAAATTATAAGCGCTTTTTAATTTTCCTGGTGGACTATTTAATTTCATTATATTAACGACGGTGCGAAATAGCGATTACGCAATATGTTTCGATTATTCATTAATGTTGAGCACAAATTCAACACTAAATAATTGAAGCGAAATTTTTTATATTTAAAACATCTGGAGGTAGCAAATTTCATGACTTATTAGATAGGTTCATTATTAAATGAATGTATAAATGTTAAAAATAACTGAAACAGTTATCTATGAACTGAACTGTCATAAGAATTGATTTTAAATTTTAAATAAAATTGATAGTTTACTTTATTTACAAAGATTTAGACGTGTTGGTTGGTCTAGTGGCTAAGATATTCGCCTAGTAATCCAGTGGTCGGGGATTTGATTTCAGGAGACCGGCAAGTTAGTCCTATTTTTATAGCACACGCTCAGTTTGACAATACTAAGAATATTAATGACATGTACAAATATTTCATTTATAATTACTAAATGTGAATAAAAATGTACCTATTTATTTCTGTCTAATATGTTTTGCACGTCCCTTCAACAAGATAATAAACCTAGTTTTTAAAATTTTAAGTATACTATACTACTGTTTAAGATTAATTATACAGTAAAATGTTAATTTAATTAGAAATACGAAAAATGTTCCCTTAACATTATATTTTCAAACGCACCAAATAATGCGTTTGATAAAAATTAAATTAGACCACGTGTATTTATGTATTCTAGAACATATTTATTTTTATGTTACATAACCTATTCAAAATGTGTTCAATTTATAAATTTATCTTTAAATTTTTAAGTAAATATCTCACCTCTCAGCTGTCTCGCCTCCTTCAGATAGCTTTTTTTTTTCGTCTTCTAGACAAATATATATTCTAGACAATAAATCGAAATCTATCAACGTCAGAGTAATGAACGGGGTGAACACAAAGTTAGTTATTTGTTTAAAGTAATAATAATATATTCTACATACCGAAAATGAGTCTTACCGCTTTTGAGTCAGGCAGTAAAACTCATTTTTGGTACTAATAAAACATCGCGTTGTTCTTCTTTTAAAGAATAAAATTGGTTAGATTCACAGTGTAGAAAGAGTGTTTAAAGTTTGAGTTTAAAGTATGTTTCATGGCTTTCAAAGTATTTCTTGGAAATGCACAGAATCAGGTTCAATAAATCTGAGGGAAGTTCAGAGGCGCCAAAATTATGTAGGATGTACTAAACAAATATAGGTTTAACATCGAACTTTGAACAAAGTATACAAATTTGATCTAAAATATATGTGGGTACCTAAATTTAATACTCTAAATAACGATGAATTAAGATTGCGTGTTCTGAAATAAGACTTGATTTATAAAAACTCTCTAAGGAAGGAAATTTTATTAAAAAACACTTTTAAAAATACGTCATAGTAACAGGATAACATTTCGAGCATTTAATTTAAATAAAAAAATTTCTTATGTCTTAGTATTGGAGGATAAAAAGTTTGTGTAATTTATATATTTTGTTTAGAATTTTATGATAAACATATATTCAAAGTTACAGACGTTTTCTTTAAAACATCATATATAAATAAATACATTAATTATTTTGGAATGTCAAAGTTAAGTATATTAATTTAATTATGGAGAATAACATTTAATAAACTTGAAATATTCACTGGAAAATTAATACATCTTATTTAATATTGTAAATGCGATAGCCGCATATTTTTAAGTAATAGATTTAACAGATTTGGTTTGAAAACTATCAATATAATGTATCTGTTTTACGTTGTGATGCGGTACGGACAGTTATACGGAGAATATATGTTTTGCTGTTTCCGAAGTAAGTTTGTAGAACTCGATAATTATATATGTTAAAATAAAACACTTGTTTTTTTATTCTACTCGTTTAAATTTAAAGTAAAAATAATTAAAAGTATTCAAAATGTATGTAAATCCTCCGAATTCCAATGAATAATGTTGTTCCTTTTCATCTCATGTAAATAAAATTGTATAGCTGCCCTCCATTATAGTTATAAATACAAGTTGTTGCGATAGATTGTTAGATTGATAATGTTCTTACAAGGCGAAGCGTGTCTCAAGTAAATTTAACGATTAGAATCATAAAACAAGTGTTTCATTTTCACATATGTGAGTATATATGTTTGTTGAATCATGAGAAAAGCTTAAATTTCATTATTGCCTGAAAAGAGATATTACAAAAAATATACTGTTTAAGCAGAAAACATTAAAACAAGAATTAATTGTCTCGTATATAAATTTATAAAGTTAGTTATTATTATTAATAATTAATTTCAAAAACATTTATGTCCGAAGATAATGTTTCTACTTCCAATGTTTACAAAATTTTATTTATTATAGTATTTTATTCGAGATTTCAACAATAGTTAATTGTGGATTAATTGCAAAAAAAAAAAGAAAAATATCTGTGAATAGCTTACCTACCTTAAATTTAGTTTTCACACGGATACCGTTTACGAACGACTTGCGCAAGCGGCATCTTGTCACCATCAAGTGGAAGTAATACTCGACAAGTTGGACTTTTATTGGTGCAGGAATCCCTCGGGGGTCGTCAGCAGCGAACTCCGAGTATCCTCCTGTTATGAGCGAGCTGAGTCCGCACTCGACAATGTAACTGCTCGGCGAGGCGCTCGACGAGTATCGCCCTGCTTCGGCCAAAAGCAAAGCGTGTTCCAAATGTGTTTTATGTTACCGGTAGCTTGCAAAATCGGCATTGGATTTAATAACTGACATTTTTCAAAATAATAAAACTATATAAATATTTAAATAAATTTATTTTACAACCAAAATCATTAGCGCTACCCACCAGTTGATACAGTTGACACTGCCCGCGTCCACGGAATGAGATAAATCTTAAGTATTATGTACACGAGTTGAAATTTTAATCTGGAGATTCAGAGATTAGCTTGAGATTTGTTGTAACAGAAAAAAAAATCTAATTTGTATTAACGACGTTTAATTTAAATGTCATTTAGAACCATATATACTATAACTTTTTCCGCATAGGTAGACAAATAATGGCATTAAATTACACACAACTGCTACTGTTTTTAAAATTCACCCAACTGACGAATGCATTTGACGTACAATAAGTGTGAAGTGAAGCGCGAGACTCGAAACGTGAACTACTAAAGCTGAGAGTTGTCTCCGAAGAATCTTGTGGATGTATAATCCGCGTCAGAGATTGTCTTGTGTTGAAAAGATCATAAAAATCTCATCCGCGGACACAGACCATTAGACACGTTCTCATCCATACCAGTTATCATATTAGACCGCATCAAGTCAAATGAGCACCATCATATAAATACAAATATGTGTCTTCAAGTTGTCTCATGCGGATATATATCGCGGTTTTAAAAAAATATTACAGCTATGCGTTCTCTTAACACTAATTGTAGTCGGATTAAGCCACCAAAGTATAAAAGACTGTAGCCTGATGGGTAGGTAAACGATAAACACATATAATGTTTATAATAATAAGGTAGTTTGTAAAAGTGTCAAAGTGATTAGCGCTGATGCACTTGTAGTAGTAGATTAGGCGGTCTAGCCACATGTAGAGTACTCAGAGTATCGTAGACTCTAAGAAATTGGAAAAAAAATAAAAAAATTGGTAGGTAAACGATAGTTTTATTGAATTAAAAAAATTATATTTTACTACATAATTTTGCAGAGCCTACGGCGCATTACAACATTTATTAATGTTTTTTTTAACTGTTCAAAGGATATTGTTGAAACTTTGTGGAATTTCATGATTATTTTGTAAATTGGGTTGAAACACTGTTTTTTTCTACTATATTTTATTATCTTAAACGTTAGAACGTTTTCAGGAACATCTTCCCATTATCACTAATATCATTAAATTAAAGTTAAAAATATTTTCAGACAGTAATTAAAGGTGTGTTTGAGGTTAAGGGGGGTGGGGGTGGGAATAGAGTTAAAATGGATTTTTTATTTTCTTATTGTTAATTTTTAATTATTGCTGTTATGTAAAGGGCGATATTTAGATGTTTAGTGTTAACAATAATTAGAAATTAACAATAAGAACTCAATTTACAACTTTAAAAAATATATATTTTCTCAGATCTAAAATGATTGTGGTGCGCTACACTACGTTGCATTTATAGACAACGCGGTTTAGTCAGTTAACAAGCAGAGTATTTTCTTATTTATTTACAATTAAGTGTTTTTTCAATGTTATTATTTTTGTAATTTATCGCTCTAAATTTATTTAAAACATTTTCAGCGCTAAAAATATGGCTTAGAGATGTAGGAGTTTTCGAAAGATCATTTCTCTATTACACCGTATGTAAACCCGTTTTTATCTTTATTATGACATATTAACCTTTTAATTGCCAACTGCATTTGAGGTAGGATAAACCAATATGACTTTTAATATGTGAACTGTTTGTTGTGTGCAGATAGCAGAATGATTTTAATTATATGACATTAATAATTGTGTTTAATCTCGCCTCTTCAAGAAGGAAAAGAGCGTGCAATCACACTTATGGCAATGCTGGACTTGCAATGTTTGATGTGTTCACTCATTCATAGCAATTTATTTTCAGCTTACCGAGTTATGAAAAAAACGTTTGCTCCCGATGGCATTGCTGCGAGATACACCACTAAAATCATAAGTATTTCTTGTTTAACCAACATTACATACGTTTACTGTAGCGATTATGTTGAAATAAATTTATAATTGAATTTGAATGGCTACTCTTTGTGTATTATATTTATTATTTTAGAAGGTAATGTTAGTTCACTATCATACTTTCCAAGCGCCATTTACCATTGCTTGTACTTAATTAATTATATAATTTTAAAATATTTTACATAACTGATTATTATTATTAATTTGATATTGTCGTATATATTTGTAATTTCATGCTTTCAAAATATTTATTAAATGTATGCAAGAAAAGACTGGAAGTTTTATACAATGCCTGATTTTCTCACTTTGTCGGTAACACAGTTTATGTTACAAGAACGTTGGAAAAAGAAAATAGTTATGTAAAAGTGTATTCTGATTACATTACGTGTGCAGTTTCGTCATATCATGAAGTAATATGACTACTATTATATAACTAGGTATATCTTAAAAGATTTTCGCAATGACTTCTTAACTTTTCCTCTCAGAGGACCATGAGCACATTACACTGAATTTGATTCAATACATTTTTTTAAAGTTTTCAATATTAATAAAAAACTTTCATTGGTGTGATTTTTTAAAAATAATGTTCATAAATCACTCGGATTTAATTAAAATAAATAAAAAATCAAAAAAACAAGTATTTGAACAATATTAATACAATTTAATTAATCAACAAAAAAGATATACAGAAAAAACATATGTATTGAAAAAATATATTTATTTGCTACCAGGATATAATAATGATCATTGACTTAAAATTCATCATGCTTTAAAATAATTTATTATTGCGACGCTTACCCGGCGTTCAAATTTAGTTGCAACTTAAAATAAGGATTTACGGGGAGCATCGTTCCTTTGTTTTGCGCAGGCTTTTAAAAAGTATGTAACATTTGGTCCAGGAGTAGAGTGAGATACCCGGGGAAGTAGGGTGGGTTGACTATATTTTCCTCAGAATCCTAGAGTGCAACTCAAAATGGATGGTGTTCGATATAATGATCATTTATATCTATGGAGAGGTGATGGGCGAGCCAAAAGAAGGGGGGAGAATGTCTATTTATGCAGGATCCTAACGAGTAAATGTACGAGTGGATGACATTCAATATAAAATAAATTTATATCGTGGGGAGAGGATGGATAACCAGAACAAGGTGAATGGTGCTTATGTTTTGCGTAGGGTCCTAAAATATAATAAATTATATGATATATTTAAAATTTGGTTTAGATTGATTAATAAATAAATAAAATATTAAATTTAATACACTTAACAGAATACGAGTATACTGTAAGAAATAATCTAATTTTAGTATTATTTCATGTATATTTTTCTTTATAGTACATGGATTATCTCTATTATTTTACGAAGGTATGATCAAGGAAATATTACTTAAAGACTTAAAATCATCCGTCGTTAGAAATATTAAAATTTTTAATAAAAAGAATGTTCATAATACCCGTAAATTAAAAACAATACACGTAGATAAGCTCAGTTTTCCGTATTCATAGCAGATTTTTAATTCATTTCCTGTGCTGAAGCGTAGCTCCTGCGTCACATCGCACGTTCGGATATGATAAACAGCTCTCCAAGATGCACAGTGCGCTGAGACAATTCAAGAAATATGTCATTTGAAAAAATTTTACTTTTTAAATATTTAAAATTATCTCTGATATAAAATGTATGTATTTTTTAATACTCTCGTATTCATCTTCTTCATCGTGTGCTCAATGCTGAGTATCGTGGTCTCCTAATATGTCTGAAACTTGGTACATAATTCGTTCCCATTCCATCTGGTCTTGGTAATGCAGTTTATGTAAATGTATTTAATTGAATAATGCAAGTATTCACAAACAAAACATTTATTACATGCGTATTTTGTATGTCACAATATAAATATCTAAGGTGCTAGCTGAATAATTAACAAGACCTCAGTTTTTTAATATGAAAGAATAAGAGACTCATATGAAGGAAACCCAAATGGGTCCCACCCTATCCCGGAATCGTTTTGAAAGTTGTTTACTCTCGCTTCGATTCCACTCAACAAAGCAATGCATGCAATATTTTACAAAATATTCAAAGCTTTTATAAGGAATATATTTTAAAGTTCGAGCAATTAGTTAAGTTCCGGCAGTTAGTTACTAAAACCTTATGACTTTCCTACATATTAACTGTTTTCTTTTTATTTATTATATGACATGATTATTACATTCAGTCATTAACATCATAGGTTGGCTCCGATCTCATCGTACCAGAGACATACCTGTACAATATGTATTCATTTGACGTGAGACTCGTTATCATAAATTCAGAAGGCAGTCAGAGAGAAGTTATAGAAGTCATGCATACCCCAAAAGGGGAGGATAAACGTCACAAGTATGTGAAGAAGACTCATATAGTATAATATAAAATATATTAAAAAAATGTTAGGTATCATTTTACTACCGGCGCATGAGTCTCCAGCAATGCTCCTAGGCAGAGCTGTGTACTAAATTTGCCTGAAAGTGGCAAGTGAAAATTGGAATTTGCTACGTGTGCTGACGTACGTACATGCCCACCTCGTATGACGTCTGCATTTATGTATACAATATGCAAACATACATTATGCATCTAACCTAAAATATAATATAATGTATACAAGTTGTCTTCCTATACGAAAATATGTTGTTGTAAAAGACGCATACATTTTATTAATACTCACGTTAAATATTTGATTCCATGTACTATACGGCTATCACGATTTTATTTCCATAATATATAGCCCCCCTAAAATACGTTTATACAATTAAATGTGTACGTGTCCAAACCGTGGTCTTAAGTTCATTAACCACAACGTTTTTCTTCTTCCAGGAACTCTGGATTCCATCAATCTTGCCCTCTGTCATTAGTTACAAAATCTATTTATTTTCTGGACTCTGTAGGTGAGTCATTCGTGAATCGTTATTGTCAATGGTATGTGATAATTATATTTTCATATACAAATCAATATTATACAAAATATATTATATTAAACGTGACATATTATTTTATGTATAATATAATAAAATACAGTAGTGGAAATATTTGTTTATTTGATATGTCTAATGTTTAGTTCTGATCTGCTTGCTGATCCTATAAATAAAGTCACCTTATCACATCGATAATGAGATATTTAACAAAAAATTGATGATATTAATACAAATGTAGAGCGTTTGAAAAATGACGTCCAGTAAATACTTTATCCTTTGCTTTAGTTTATAATCAACTTTTGAATTAATATATTTTCGTAGAAAGTAATCACGTATTGACATATTATATTAAATAAAATAACAATTACTTTGTATGAAACCACGAAATTTATTATACGTCAACCGGTTTCGCTTATCTCAAGCTTCATCAGGACGTATTTAAAACTTTATAACGTATAATAAATTTCGTGGTTTCATGAAAAGTAATTGTTATTTTATTTAATATATTTAATTAATATCAATTTTGCTATTATTTATTTTACCCTATTTCAATTATTAAAAAATTTATTTTTCGTTTATTTATTAATTTGATCATATTTAGATATGATACATTTGAGGCTTACATTAAATTTTACTACGTTTAAAAAGTAATCTTGTTAAGGGTTTTTGCGGCAAAATGAATGCTTCATTCGTGCATTTATAATATATTTATTATTATTATTCACGCCATATTCAGGCATTAACATAATTTGTAAAATAACATTAATTTCATCAGAAGTGCAATACGCAAAGAAAAAAAAATTTGGAAGATACACATCAGATGTCATCGCTTTGATGTATAGTGAATTGTATTAAATTTTAATTCATCATTGTGTTCAAAGTTTATATGGTCAGCAAGAGTCCAACACAACGGAATAAGGTAATCAGACAGGGTGTTACGTAGCCAAACACAAGGATTAATAATTATTTTTATAAACATGAGATACCCTTTACCAGGTCGTTTGGATTGGTATAACCATACGTGAGTTCGATTCATTGCATCAATCATCCAATCAAGGGAGGAAGAAGGAATTTTCAATCAAATGAATGTTATAATTTTCATATAATTATTTATTCTAAATTATCAATATAATAAAAATAAAGTGATAATACAAGTTGCATTCATGGTAACACCCCCACCAGGTTATAATTCTAATCATATTCTCATTTTTGAAGCTAGAATAAAAATCTTACAACCATCCTAATGCTATCTTAATTAATTACATGAACTGGAGACTTTTTGAGCGGGAGGGAAAGGACTTGTGCCAAGGCGCGCTCCATAAATAAATGTACGTAGTGTGGGTTAGAAGTACCTTTTTTCTTTTGCTGTGGTGGGTGACGATGATCTAGTCAAGCTTCTTGGCGTGTCCTCAAACAAGGCCTGGCAGTGGAATTTCGTCCGACGTGGCTCCAGAAATTGCTGCTTACCGCGAAATTATATATTTGATTATTATCGTGGCTTTCTTGGACATATGTTACATGCAACAATTTGTCTCAAGAGTTAATTTTACCTTAGATAAGTTCGGCAGAGAATGATTATTGAACACTCAAAATCTAATAACTTGTAATTATTGACTTGGGCTGTCATTTAAATTGACTTTAATTTAATGAGCATTGCCGTTTATGACTTATTATTGGGAGCTTAAGTTGCCAAGTCAACTGCGATCTTAGTAATTGAATTATACGTTGGTTGATTGTGAACCCGAGAGTGAAAGCCGAAATGCGCGTGTCTTATTTCGAATTAATCCGAACTATAGAGAAACTTCTTTATTGCCCCGGTGCTAGATCTGAACTCCAGCCGGCAGTTGATCACGCGATTCTTTTCGCACCGTGTCAAGAAGTTATTTTTGGGAGACAAATTCGCATACCTTCACTTACGCATCCTAATTTAGAAAGATAAGTCAATATTTACCACCTTGTCGGACACTACATTTCTTATCTGCAAGAAGTGCTCCTGCACGCGTATTCACAGAATGCGTGCAGGATTTTCTCAAGTAGGTGTAAGCCAATTTTGTATCCATTCATCCAAAGGGATCAGCGTTCAGACCAAAACGACGTGCGAGAGTCAGAACCTTTCTATCCGGCGTTTGATTTGCTTATTATACGCTATCTAGCCTGGATTGTGCTTGACACGTGCCACGGCTACTGGCTTTAACGGAGTTGCTTTTTATAAAACATGATTCCGAAATGTTGCTTCGTAACAAGGATAATGAATGAGTAAGATGTATTTATGGTTAAACCAAATGGTTTATTAAAAAAAGTAACAGTTTGATACGTGAGAAAAATGTGACTATGTTAAACGCAATTTGAGTGCGCGGAGCCAATGCATGCGGATTTAGCTTGATGTAGAGGTACTGACACTGTTTGCTGAACGGGATGCGACAAAATAATAATTGGCCGCTTGGCGGCGCTGGTGGCCGTGCCGTGCGTCTTGGCGGGGTTGATTTGCTTTCTGCAATATGTCACGCCAAGTCCATCTCACCACATTTGTTTATATTTCAATAAAATAATATTTTTCAAATGACTTCTTAGGCATTTGAGGTGACTATGAAAGTAACACAATGAGAAAATATTAAACGAAAAAAAGAGTACCTAATCCATACACACATAAATATAATAAAATCAGGCGAACAAAAACATTTTCGCTAGGCTTCTGTATTTTACGTGCAACCACTGATATTGGCATTTTAGTTTTCAGAATCATACTTTGAATTTTCCGCAGGTTTAACCATGGTTTATAGTATTGAACCGTTAAGGTCATATCGATGGGAATAAGGAGGATAAAGGGTTATATTATTCAACTAGCTCAAGCTTACCTTCAAACTCTGACAGTTCGTTTAAGTTTAAACATAACATATAGGATCACGACAGTGCGGTTTGTAAATTTAACCACATTGACCATCGAATATAATTTTATTTATTTATGAGTCATTGTTTGAATACATATTTTTTTTGTCAACTTATATAATTATTAATCGTATAAATTTACATATAAATATGTATCGCTTAATGCAGTCGATTACGGTTACGATTAGATAAAATGAAAAGCTTCATGTTTTTTCTCAATATTTTGATTTTATTACAATTTGTATATTTAAAAAAAAACTCAGTTTAAAAAATAAGACGTTACGCACCCTGGTAGCTACTGTCTGTACATTTGTCTGGAACATATAAGTTCAAGAGTGGGTGGTCAGGAGCGGACGTGGATGACGTAATAATTTTCAAGATGCATTTTCGTCTTCATGAATGAACTGTAAACAGTTTTCTATAATTAAGTTGTATGTTACTATAATTTAATTACATAACATGATTTTTAGTCTAATTTTGATCTAGTAGTCAAGGGTTTGCATCTCATTTCAATAGATCAGTAAGTTTGTTATATTTTTGAAATAGTGAGAATATGTAGATTTCTAAAATATTTAAATAAATATTTATTTATTTATTCTTATTATACACATACTTACCTATCTAAATTACCCGATAAAGCTAAAAAATCCGCTAACCATACGTAAGTATGCATACAGAAGTATCAAAATATTAATTTTAGTACAAATTAAATGCATAAATTAGAAAGAAATAATCAATTTATCGAAAAACCATTTCCGTTGCTACCGGGGTTTGAAGTTAAAAAAAAAGTATTTGAGATTCTTCGTAATATAAGAGGATTACTTATAAATTGAATAATAAATGTATCAATTTGAAAAAAGAACTGTAACATATAAGCTCGAAAATTTGTCGTTTACACACTAGGTTGGCATGATGCAATGGTCGGCATGTTTCCATGGATAGGAAAAGTTCCAGTCCTGGTGGCAACTAAAATATTTTTTAGATAATTTGATTATCTTTCTAACTGATAGATTTAATTTGTATTAAAAAACCCTAATTAAAAATAATAATTTTAATTGTATATTTTACCATTCTTACATGTAGAACAATCGTTTTGGTGTTGCCCATCAACATAAATGAAATGCATGTCATCAGAAAGAGACGTCATATTTTTATAATAGTAGTATACATCAAAAGTATGGAAGAACAGAGCTATAGTGCATAGTGCATAGTTTTGAGACTATTTGGGAGATTTATCATAACCCACGTGTACTGTTTATTTACAGCCCGCCCCCGTATTATGAAAAAATATAAAATACAGTTATCATAATTATTATCATCATATTGTGATTAACGACCTTTTTTTTCATTAGTATTGTATTATTTAATTTAACTTTTAAGTATTTGAATGAATTTAACTTTTAAGTATGTCAGTAGTTTATAGTCATGTAAAATGGC
Organism: Eubasilissa splendida; assembly: GCA_031772225.1. Classification (NCBI taxonomy): domain Eukaryota; kingdom Metazoa; phylum Arthropoda; class Insecta; order Trichoptera; family Phryganeidae; genus Eubasilissa; species Eubasilissa splendida. The sequence continues at coordinate 27,933,826 of CM062861.1, read as the reverse complement.
TCTAAATCTTATCCTAGAATATTGAAAAGACGATTTTATTAAGGGTAAATATTACATTGTAGTTTTCCTAAATTTTAAAAGAGCTTTAGAAATCATCGAAAGATATATAATGATAAAAAAAACTCAGGATCTCGGAATAAAAAGAACGCCTTTAAAATGGTTTAAGGAACCGAAGTAATATATACCAAACCACTAAAGTAGGTGACCTATTATGAAGGTCGGTTCTTGGACCCAACCTTTTCATTATCTATATAAACGCCATCGTAAAAAATGCTAAAATATTGCAAAATAAGATTATTTGTAGATGATGCACTCATATACATCGCGGGAGATAATTATGCAACAATACTGAATGGATTCAACGATGACTAAAACAATGTAGCAGTATGGCTGAAGAAAAATAAACTAAAACTAAATTCATGAAAATTGGAAATAAAAAAATAACAATTACACCAACAATTATCATAGATGGTGAAATTCTGAAGGGAGTGATAAAAATAAAATATTTGCGAGTCATAATTCAAAATTGAACATTTCGTAAAATACGAGATACGTGACTAAAAATATTGTTAAAAAATCTCACTTCTGTGAAGGATCAGAAGATTCATTAGTATTGAGTCTTGTAAAATAGTATACGATTCTGTTATTATTCCTCACATTAAATACTGCAGTAGCATTATCAGTATCTACTGCAAAATAAATCTTTGAGAATTACACACAAAAGTAGATATACTCGGATAAGTGAAATGCTGAAAGATCTTAATATGACGTTTAAGCAGAAAATATATTTCAATGTTATGGTATTTATTTTTAAAATCCTCACTAAAAAATATCTGCATAAGAAAAATCAACGTGAGCACAAACACAAGAGAAACATACAAGAAAAAAAGATAGACTGAGACTGCCATTCAGGAAGAAGGTTAAATCTCATAAATCGGGGATGCACAGTACGATGAAGATTTTTAATGAAATGCCAGAAAGAAAGAAGGAGAAACTACATATATTCAAAATGAAACTAAGCATAAGATAATTTCTAGAAAAAAAGAAACACTTAGATCTTGTTTATATTAGAACAAATATGTATATAAATAGTATTAAAAATAAATTAATAAATAAATAAATTGACAAAATTGTAATGTTATAGTTATCCCAGTAATTGACAATATTAAAAATATTTTTCTTAGAAAATAAGATAAATATGATTTGAAACATCACTCAACTTATTTCCAGGCCTTTATTAATTGATATAAAATACGTTAATTAACAGAACGTAAGAAATGATTGAAAATTATTACTAAAACAAAATAACAAAATAAATCAAAAGTTTTATTCCTTAAACTGAAACAAGACGTAAAGAACGGGAAATTATGGAATTTTTTTTTTCTGAAATACAATTAAATAATAGACATATGGTAAATATAACCAGAATTAAAATAAATTTAATTAACAATAATCTAATATTAATATTAAAAAAATATAGTTTATATATGCATATTTTTTATTTACAAACCAATTGATTTTATATTTTCGTATTCCGCATTATTTTCATAAGTTAATTTATCGTTTTCCTTACATATATAATATATGGCTATCTGTGTATTTGCTAAGCATTTCGTATGACATTAATACCAATAAGTATTCATATAAAAAGCTACAATTTTCGTACAGAAATTTAATTATCAATTTATAATAAAAGAATATCTACATATAGGTATTAGAGGAAGATTTTGCAAAAAAAGCAAACAAGTAGTTTTATAAATGCGTCCATCTTAAGAATTTTATGAAATTTGGTAAAAAATTACCATACGAAAGATTATTTATGATTTTCATGAATTAATTCACTTAATCATTCATTCCTTAAAATCTTTAATTTTAAGTAACGTGTCTAGTGGTTTGGTGCCAACAAGTGAAATACGCGAAAGCACATGTATAAGGTTAAACACGAACCTCTCGAGATTTCGAGGCGAGTTCTACAGGGTTGCAAATTATTACATTATCTGCTGCGAGCCATAAATTCCTCTAAAGTTATAAGACTTGGCTTGCACTTGCCGGAATCCGCAGCTAATCTCCAATACGCCAAGACCAGCTCATGGTTACAAAATGATCTCTGTACTTCACTTTGCTAATCTTAGTAGACCTTCTCTGTAGAGGTCTATTTGCGTTAAATGAACTCAATTGAATAACTAAATATAACTTTAATAGATAACTGGTTTTCTTTTGAGATAGTACTTGTCCTTAAGAAATTAATATTATTAATGTTTCGATCACTATTTTGCATTTATAAATACAAAAATTAATCAAATTTAAATACATATAATATATGTAACGGGAATACTTTTAGTATTTTTCAATGGTACCTGGGACGATATTTAGCAGTTTTGCAATCTTTACAGCTCACTTAATCATTTCAGTGATATATATTTGGTTAATTGTTTCAGTGATATATTTGCTCTGTAAAAGGAACAGTATATTCTGTAAAAATCGAAATGTGTATAAAACTGAAAGATTCTACAGCATTTGACTCTATATAACAAAAATTTTACCATTACTCTTTAAAACTTTGTGCAATATAAATATATATACAACGATATAAAAATTGGGGAGAAGATAAAACTTCAAGTGAGTGCTTGTGGCGCATTTATACGATTTCTTTTAATTGTATGGTAACAAACGACATTTTCTTTTCGAAGCTTGGACTTCCGTGGCGGTCCCCTGGTGCACTGGGCTAACACCGACGACCTTGGCTCCCGGACGCACTTCATCCTAGATGAAGGTCGGCCACATGCAGCTCACCTGGCGATCAAAGACGTCTCATTGGCCGATGAGGGAGTATTTCGATGTAGAGTCGATTTCTTTGACTCTCCCACCAGAAACTATAAGGTTAACCTATCACTTGTAGGTGAGAACTTTTAAAAACTATTTGTATGCTAAATTAACGGAATTACATATTATAACTTTTTAAGTAAAAAAAGTCTAATGCATATAACAATAACAGGTTATTGAAAAAAAAATTAAACGCTTGTATTATAAAAATAAGACTAACTTGCTGATCTCCTAGAACGAGGCGCGAACCCCCGACCATTAGATCACTAGGCCAGCATCTTAACCACTGGATCAACAAGCCACTCACTAGTTAAAATCTTCTAGCGAATCATCTAGTCAACTAATTCGTAGCTGCACGGCTTAATTTTTTTTATAACTGAAATATTATACTTAAATAATATATAATGTTGCTTGAGAACAAATAAATGAAAAACGAATGTACTTATTCTCAAAAATAAAAAAATATATTAATTTTGAAAAATAAACTGACGTCTTATTATTAGAGATCAGACCTATCTAAATAATTATCAAAAATAATCAACTATTGGCGCCCTTGATATTAAAGTTTTTACGAAAATGGCGCTATACAAATTATCCAATATTAATATTATTGGGGCGACGTTCATTTTTAGATTTACGACATTTTGCAATATTTGTTTTCAGTTCAGTCAATGTTTAGAGCGTTCAGAATAGACCTGCATATTTATTGTATTAACATGAACCACTCAATTCTTTCCTTAATATAGTTGCACCTAATGAGCCGAGAATCTTCGATGGACAAGGCAGAGAGATCGCCGGAGTTGCAGGCCCGTTTCGGGAAGGGTATGACCTCTACTTGGCCTGTCAGGTCGCTGGAGGTACTCAATTATATTCAATTTAAATTATGTATTTATGTAGGTTAAAAATATAACAAAATAATTATTATGTTAAAAGTTTGGCTTCAGAAGAAGATTTTTCGCATAATATTTTTTAAGAAAATATTTTAATTATTTGAAAACAAATTTTTAATATTCACTTTATGCGCATATTTTGATATACAAAACAGTTTAAATAAAAAAAAATATTCTATCCCATAAAAATAATAATTTTGATTTGTAAAAGATAATTTCCGATAAAAATACACATTAAATTATACACTTATTATAAATATTATCCACACCAATGTTATACATTAACATTTTGAATTGTTCTATGTTACAATTACCTAAGTAAAGCATTCTTATTTAGCTAAATAAATCGAATTTAAATTATAAAATGAAAGTTAACGTAAATAATTTGTTAAAAAACTGCGGAATTTAAATTTGGTTGATCTTTATAAACTTTTTAATCATTATTTTATATCTTTTTCTTAATAAAAATTGTTGATACTCTTAGGGATAGTATAATTTTATGCGAATTTTTAATCGATGATTTAAATGTTAACTATCACAGATGTACATACAGGTCATGTTTCTCATCCTTTCAGTACATCAGTAGTAATTATTGTATAATATTTTTGCTTTTTCAGGTCGACCGCCTCCAAAAGTGACTTGGTGGCACGGTACTCAGATGCTGGAGAGTATAGCAGATCCCACCAGTCCAACTGGAACTGTCAGCAGTCAAATATTTATAGGAACTGTTACCAGACAACTGTATGCAGCTAGATTTCAGTGCAGGGCTGAAGTATCAGATCTTATTCCTTCCACCATCAAAGAAATTCATCTGCAAGTTTATTGTGAGTATAATATTTCATGTGTTTATTTTTGTTGTTTTTATTTCAACTGTCAAAATTCATTCTGTCATTATTATAATATGAATATTCTAAAGACAACTTTTCTGTTAGCGTTGTATCTATGGCACTCGTGAACTTTCCTATGGTAATTTTATCTAAACGTTTAGATATATGAATAATTTAAAAATGTACAAAATTTAAAATCTTTTTACGATGCATTTTCATACACGAATCTTATTTATTTCTTAAAACAATTTCAGTTAGATATTATGTAAATATTATTTTGAAATAATAGTAGGTACCTACTATAATGGATGACGATTAGTACCAGGATTGAATGTCAATATTTTTTTGTGCCGTAAGCGGTCAGAAATTTTGTGAGTATAAAGTATCAATTAACAAACTTTATAATATATACGTTATTATTATTTACTGTTTAACTGCTGCAGATTGCATATTTGTCATTTTTGTCTTATTAATAACACAGATTAAATTATATTAGAAGTCAGATCTCATTTCAACAAAAACAATCAAATGGTACCCTAAAAACTTTCCTGGAAGAAACACGATTCTTAATAAACATTTAATTTTGAATTGTTAAGTTATTCAAGTTAATTGAAATCAAAACCTTTTTTGTTATGTTTTCTTCGAAAAAATTACGAAGCAGGCAAAAAGATCAATACATAATCTCCCTGGAGAAAGGCTTTGTGAATAAAAACAGGTGTATTAAACAACTTCTTTTAACTTACCTATAAGCATACTCATTATTTTTTGATATTTCGATAGTAAATTGCGTTTTACACATCCAAGATTATGTTTTTAATAATAGGTATATTTCAAAAATTGTGTGCAAAATATAAAATAAAATACAATAAATAATTTAGATATACGGTATAATTATTCAGGTGCTAATAATTCGATGAAACGAATAAACGCGACGATCTTCTTTATTTTGTGCACCGCGAATCTATAATAAACTGCCAAAAGATCTCTAAAGATTAAAGAATTTAAACTGAAATTAATGAAGTGGTTGCTTGATGTGGGTAGAAAACAAAATTAAAGTATTTTGTCGTTTGTGCTAATCTAGTTACCTATACATTTTTGTCTCCAATCCAAATTTAGATATATGCAATTTTGTATTTCACATTAGCTTATCTATGCTTTTAGTTTAATAATATATAATTTGGTTTGGAACAGACCTGTCTAGCAAAGCAATTACCTTTATTTATATGTATTCTTTTTATGATAAAAAAAAAGAATGTATTTAGATGCTAGACTGATCTAAGTGGAAAAATTAGTCCTTGATCAAACAGCAAGTAAGAGATCATTCTTCATTCTTATTTCACTGATGAAAATTATGGAAATTATTGTAAGTTAGAATTAAATATATCATATGTAAAAAACTCATAATATTTAGCATTTTTCACTTAATTTTATACGATCTTCTTACTCCAGCTATTCATTTGTTAATCAACTTTTATATGATACTATATTTATTTTTCCATGATAAAAACACAATTAACAACGAAAATGTTAAACTTTATTAATTTTATGCAACCTTTGTTTCTTATTCTTATATTAAATGGCTAATCGTTCAACTCTTCCTATTAAGAAATAAAGGTGATTCCACGAGTCTCTGATCTAACATGCTTTAATGATTCTCTAGATATTTGCTAGCTAATACATTCGGCATTACACGGATAGTAACCCCCTGTAGCACAATGCACCGTCCTGAACCAACCCAATACCCCCTACCATCACCCAAACTACTCCCCCTCAACCATCATCCTGTTAGGCCTATGTTATCCAATGTAAAAGATACCGCTAGTAAAAATTTCCTATGCCCTTAGAATTTTTCATTTCGTCAGGCATCGCGAGCATATAGATATCTTTATAAGTTAATGTCGAGTGTTTCAGTGATATCTTGTTTGAAATTTGTCAAACGTTGGGTGTTAAAATTGGTAAACAGTTTTGTTTTATAATTTCAAAATACAATTACGAACCAAATATAACGAAGAACATGCAATGTGATAATTGTTAATTTATTCAGAAATGATATGATGAAATGATCAGATAGTAATGTAACTATTCTCTTCTTGTTAGTGAAAATAAGGTGTTTAAAATTTAAAAAATTTACGGAATTGGTATAAAAATATCTGAAAATAGACGTGTTTCATTTTATTTGCACCATCCATTGTCGTCGCTAGTTTGCTCCACAATAATACTTTTTCCGCTTTGCTGGATAAGGTAGTAATTTTAATTGATCTAATTTTGTTCTTGGCACCTAGTTAATTTGTGCAGTTTTTTGTATATTCTCTGCACTTTTCAGTGTGGCAACCCATTACGGAAGTCAAAAACTTTGATGCGATGTTAGAATCTACCACCCCTACGATCGTCAGCATTAAAGCAGTGTTCTCGCAGTCCAAATTACCCTCAGAGGTGAAAATTTAATACTGCGCACGATGCATCAACTTGGTGCATAAAGTCAAGCGAAATTGTAAAGGGCGACGTGCAACCACGTGAGATAAAGTCAGCATTTGCAAATCATTAAGTAATTTAATGAAAGTGAGTAATTTACAATAATTTGATCATGTAATAGTAAACAAAATTGGTTAATTTTAGTATACAATTTATTATTGAGAAATAGAAAAAAATATAAAGTTTTAAATTTTCCGCAATTTGTTTAATAAAAATATATAATATTAAATAAACGTTTGTTATATCAACAAAAAATAACGTATTTCATCTTGAAATAATTTTTAATTAAAGTTGATATTAAGTTACTCAAGAAGTTTTTTATTTATTTAGGAATAAAAATATACTTCATCATCAGTTATTGATGATTCACTGCTTGATGAAGTTCTTAACATGACTTACTACCGTCTATCTTTATCATGTTACTCCCACAGCTCCGATAAGTTATCTTTTTTTATTATTATATTGTTACGAAATCAAACTTTCTAACTTTCCACCGATAAGCCGAGCACTTTATCACTACTGTAAATCAAAATATTTTGAACGTTTCAGAGAAACACTGAAAAGTATTTTGTTATTTTCAATAACTACTCCCACACTCTCGCGCTTGTTTTGACAAATGAAAAGAGTCTACAAAAGAATTATCTGAGTGCAATATAAAAGGTTATCTGCTTGTTTTTTTGTGAAGTGTGGGGGTCCCCCATTTTTTAATAATATTCCAACTTTCAACTCGATTAAACGCGGTCCATGGCGAGATGAAGTTAATAAACTCAAAGGGAGGCTGTCCTATCTTGTCTAATCTTGAAGGTCTTGAAGTACCCCGAAACTTGGAAACTTTTTACCCATACCAGAAATTAAGAACATAAATGAACCTGGAGTCGTTACTCTTAAAAGTTTTGATTAATTAATGTAAATTTTATCTTTGACTTTCATACCTTCTTTTTGGTTAGTGTATCTTGGCAAGGTATTGTTTCCAAGTGTTTTTTCATTTAATAGTTGAAGGGATTGGTTCATTTTCTGGTCAATTTAATGGCGAAGTTATATGTACGTAAAATTATCATTTTCCTAGAGGATACACAAACAACATTCGATTGACTTATCTCTTAAGTCAAATGACATTAAAAACATCATATATCTAAAGTTTAGAAATGAAATCATCTGTTATATCCAATTCATAAATATCATTCTATCTACAAAGTGTAGCGTTGCATAACTGTTATAATATGTTTCTAAATTATTATAGCCCAATCAATGCCCCCTTCTTAAAACAAATAGGTCATTTTTGGTTCTAGTATTTCGCATACATTTGATACATATTAAAAATGGCAGTAATTTTTAAAAATATATCTTATCTTAAATTTATTTTATCTAGATGATATGCAAATTTAGAAAACTCTTAAAGTATGTTGTCTTAATAATTTTTAATTAATAACCAACAATAAAAAAGGAAAATTAAACATTAAATATCTTAACTAAGCTGTTTTTATTTTAAATACTATATATTATATTTTTATGTAAAGGTATTACCTGCCCATAGGGATAAAGCTGTATTGAGCAAGGATAATAAATAAATATATTTAAAAAATCTTATGATCAAAAAGAAATATTATAAGATCAGTAAATAAGATCATTACATAATATGAGATACACTAGAAGTAATCTAGATAAGAGTATGTATGTATTGGAAATATTTAAAAATGGTCTTAATACTAGACAATTTATGATTTAAATAATTGATTTAAGCAGTTAATTATGGGTACTACAGCGTTCCCAGTCTTTTTTATTAGCGAGATTTTTAATTAAAGATTACCAGTTACTTATTAATATGATCGTCTTTTCAGCTACTTTTCTAAACTCAGCAACTGACTGCATTCTAACGTGTGCTGTATATCTTACGAAGGATTATATTTATTCAGTTTCAATCACTTTTTAGCAGTGCTCTTGTAACACAACACGTTAAAATATTTAAACTGATTCTTTTGCTTCAGTGAAACCGGTCATGGTACACATAGTCAGCCCAAATGATCTGCTGTCATCGGGGAAGCCCCACGCATTGCGCTGCGAGACCACGGGCTCCTATCCTGCCGCGAGGCTCTCTTGGCTCCTGGACGGGGAGGTCATCAGGTCGCACCCTGTTACGGTAAGGCCTCATTTTAAATAAAAATATTAGCTAAATAAATAAAAATGGAATTCCTTCAAATGTTATCGACTTATAAACCGCTAAATATTATAATATATATCAAACAGATTAAGGTTATTTAAACAAAAAAGTTAAATTCTATAATTTACAACCATTTTCCTGAACATAAAGATAGTATTATAATACACATTTAGTACCTATACTTAAATTAAAGAAATAACTATATATTCGTATACTACTATACTACTACTACTACTACTACTATACTACTACTACCCTATACTCAAAAGATCACGAACATGGTATAAATGATATAATTAAATTAAAATTATGTTTTGTTGGCGAAGTTGCATATTATCAGAAAATATCATTCTTTCATAAGCAAACCAAAGTAAATATGTAACTAAAAAAATGCGAAAGAAAAATCTTCAGTAAAATACATAATACAAATAAAATTGAACAACCAAAGTAGTAGTCGATATAATAGAATTTACCAAGAAAATGAAATAGCAATGGGGAGGCCACATCACTTGGAGGACGGACAATTGTTGGCTCAGTACCCAGTAGTACCCGAGAGGAAAGGAGAGGCCGACAGGGTGCCCTAAAACATGTTGGACTGATGAAATCGTCAAAATTTGCAGATAAGAATAAACTGAGAAATGTTGGAAGGCCTTCATCCAGCACTGGAAAGAAAAATGATGATGATGATGATGATAAATACAATTGCTACGATTTTTAGACTGATGACATTTTTGAACACATGCATATTGATATATAATCTTCATCATCATGTTTTTCACAATCATTGACGTTGACACTTCATTTATTTCGTGCTTCTGATCAGATCCAGGCTTTTCTCTGCATTTTCTAGATCTAACTATGGCGTGATCTTAAAATGGTCTAAATAATAAAATAAAACACTTTATTTAAACCACCACTTATTGATAAAATAACATCTTATATATATGGTATCTTCTTCAGAAAAAAATGTATACTAAAATTAATAATGCAAGCATAGATAAAAACAAAACTATAAAATTATAAGTGGTGGGTAACTAATTAGGAAAAAATGTATAGTTTTGTTTATATCTACGCTTGCATTTTTAATTTTAGTATACATTGTTTCCTGAAGAAGATACCATAGGTATCGAAACATGTTGATTTATCAATAAATAGTGGTTTAAGCAAAATGTTTTATCTTATTATTTATATAATATGTTGCCACAAAGTAATTTTGGTAATATTGAAGAAGTTAAAATGATCTCTCTAAACGTTTTATTGGCAACATATGAAATGTATATTAGCCATTATCGCTTAGGTTTTTCAACGAATTGTAGATCAAATATTTGAATTCTGTTACATTATTCATTAATTCAATTTATACAAAAGAATTATTTCCATTTTATTTAGAACAATTCTTTTTTTTTGAAAGGTGGTAGGTATAGTAATTAATTTCAGGAATTATGGCATTTGGAAACGTGGTCCACAATTTAATTTAATTTGTTGATGAATTGTATAAACCGCAGAATCCTAAAATAACAACCCATTTATAATGTGGTATAGTAGTACGAGTGCGGTTTACACATTTTAATTTAATATGATTCGTATACGAGATGGGATACTAACAAATACATTTTTAATGAAGGACATTGCTGACTTTTACATTTAACCATTAATTTCTGTTACATGTCAAACGTATGTATTTGTCAAAATAATTTTAACTCTAATTTTTGTTTACAATTTATTTTTTATATTTTACTATTGAATGAAATTTGATTTACAGGTAACCACAACGGGCAACAACACGTCCAGCATTGCAACGCTGATCTTGTCATCAGCTGATGACGGTAAGGACCTGACCTGCAGAGCCACAAATCCTTGGTTCCCTGGAGGAGTCTTGGAAGAAACCAGAACTATAAATGTTGCCTGTAAGTATATATAAGTATTGTTTTTATTGATAGAAATGAACGAAAACATATTATTATCAATCAATATATTTTTCTCTCACTCTACGCATACTTCTGTTGAATATTCAACCGGATCAGAAGTTTACATTAAAAAGTACATACATAAACAAACATGAGTGTGAAATAAATTTATTTACTTAAGTATGTACAAAAACAGACGTTTGGCCCTAAACTTTCATCCATACGTAAATATTATTTCAATCGAATTTTAAATGTAAAAAAAATATATTTATAATTACACTGTATTCATCGATTCAATACGTTTCTTCATAAACGCGAGTCACACCTGACTATCTAGGATGAGATGTTTCTATAGTTTTCACTGTTCTAGTAATTAAAATTGTAATTTTGCATTACAAAAATAAGAATTTTACTCTTATTTTTAGACAGGTAGTGGACACCTTCCATTTTTATATATACCTATATACTCATAGATAAATGAAAGATGTACACATATATGAAACTGGCGTCCTTTATAGGTTCGATCGCCTAGGTTTTTCTATGAAAATAATCTACAAAAAACAGTATTTAACCTAGAGGAGATTCCAGTTCCAAACAGTTCACGCGGAACTGTACTTAACGATTTCTGACCTTGTACATATTTCAGCTAAATTCGTTAACTAGCTTAATAGTATTTCAAATCAACGGTTGTTCGAAAGTTTTGGATATTCGTTGATATTTTCCTATAAATATAGAGAAAAGTAAAAATATAATTTCACACAGATACTAAAAGAAATCTCATTCTTGCGGCCAGTATCGTAAGTGTTTTTTTTTCTTCAAATAAACGAATTTTCATATATGTTTATCTGAATTATTGATAGCTGAATAGAGAAAGAGTGTGTTATTTTATTATTTGTTTACTTTATTTGAATTTTATATAGGTATGTGGAAAATATATTGAACTGTTTACATTCAGAATACTAATTTTGTGACTCATCTTCATTTTTTAATAGAACAAGTCAGGATTTTCAAAGAATCAACTTGTTAAAAATAATAAAATAAAAATTATAATAAATTAGGTTAAAAATATTTATACTTTTGTGCACTGGTAAAATGAAATGTTTTATTTTTCGAGTGAGATGACCGAGATGGTGAAATTGCAAGTCAAACACTCGCTGTGCAATATTTCAGCGCGAAGTGGCTCGTGGAAAGCCCTCCCAACCTCGTACAGTTACAGGGGCCCATAAAGGCTACCGAGCGGCGGTAAACTCGCATTACAGATACTTCATTGGATATATTGATACTTGAAATTTCATAACGCGCTCAGAACAGCTTTCTATTTCTTCTTTGCATTTGGTATTTTTTCAAAAAATATTCTACCAGTTGAATTAACAGTTGTTTGATTCAAACATTACGAATGAATTATTAAGGATTTTGAATCTTGGTACCGAAACTAACAGTAAAGAAAACCGAAAAAATGTGTAGAATCTGTGATAGGGCAAAAAATAAACTTCATTAGTAACTATACATATAGTATGATTAGTTTTTTTATGTTTGTTTATGATTTGTCTTACTTGTAAGTACGAAATTGATTGTTAAACTGTACCACTGATTAGTTTATATTTAATGTAATAACAATTGATATGAATGTACCAGCAGGCATACATCTAGAAAGATGTTTTGTGGGTCTAATTATTTATTGCAAAAAAAATGCAATTCTGTAAAACCACCACGAAGAACGAGAATTAATAAAAATCGTTGTAACATTTAATATTTAAATCATAAAAGAATGGTCTCGGTAACAAGGAGCTGTTCCAACTTTCTAAGAACAGAAATCAGTTTGGACCAATGTTTGATGGTATCCGTAGTATTTTTATTAGATAGAAGCTTAAGCCTGAATACAGACTCGGCACCAGAAAAAATATGACTATGGAGCAGGAGTATTAAGAAAAAGCCACTGAGGTGGTTTGGTCATATGAGAAGAATAAATCGGGAGAGAATAATAAGAAATATATGTGATGGAGTATAGATAGCACTAGAAATTGAGACGTAGAATATGACATGACTTGAATCGGTTTAAAATTTGTACTCTTTAAAAATACTATAAATAATAATAAATATTATTTTGGTTCTATACAATTTTATTTATAATAACCGTTTCTTATTTTTAACCATTACGGAATGGTATTGATATATGGTGCCTACGTAACCTGCATCGTATTATAAAATATGTTATATACATGCATATTGATTTGTTGATTTTTATTTTATTTTGAAAATAATTATTTTACTTTATTTTCCTCGCTAAATATTATTTGCTCGATGTCCACTAGCAATCTCGCGAGATATTTAAATTTAACACTTGTGTAACGTCTCTATTTTCAATACAAATTTAATTTAAAGCAATAAACTATTTTTAAACATTAATATTAATGGCACTTACACACTATAAAAAAATAATCAATAAAGAAAAAGTTTATAAAACATATAAATAAATAGTAAATTTTAAAATTATACTGTTGTTTTACGAAAATGGTGCTATAAAAATTATCTAATATTATTATTAGCAGTACGAATATATGACTTTCACCTGAATTTCTCTACTATTTTTAATATTCACTATAATAGACGCCACTCCTACTCCCTTCCCTCTCATGCCCCACCACACTACTTGAATAGATATGTTACCTAATAATGAATGATTTTTAAAATTTAGTTATCATTTCATCATTTGTTGGTGAGAGGCCTGCACCTCATTAATTACCGCAATTATTCAAACTGTAATGATAAAAATAAAACTCGCTAGTTTGTATAGTATAACTTGTTATTCTATAAGTATAGCTTGTTTCGAAAAACAACATTAGTTATATTACCAGTCCGCTCCTGGCTTTTTTCATTAGGTGTTGGCAGGGCTGTCCAAAGTGGGCACTCTTCCAGGGCACGAGTCAAGTTTGGGAACCCAAAAGTCACGAACAATAGCCCACTGTGGAGGGTGCGGCGCAATTACAACATTCAGGGATGCCTCTACTGTTTGCTGAACTATAGGAAGTTATATCCTTTCATACCACCGAAATATGAAAAATAACACAAGGTCTCACGAAAGGGTTCGTTAGATATCCGATGTATTTATCTTTTTTTTTTTTTAAATATAAGAAATCCGGGAGGGCTATAAAAATTAACTTTTAAATAACATAATAAAATGTTAATAGATCAAATAACTTTTAGAGTTTATTTGCGTTATAAGTACGTTTGTGAATATCTTAGTGTTTTATTCACTTTAAAAAATAACTCTAAATATTCAATTGTTATTTCTAAACCATGTGGTAAACTTTTATATAATCTATTGCAAATGAGTCGTAATTGCAATAATTTTCTTAAGTGGGATTTATTTGGTAGTTTCCATAAACTATAAAATGGTATTATATTGGTGTTATTTTGTGTAATTCAATGTCTTTGCATTTCGTTTCATTGGCAATCTTGCGTGCAAGATTTAGTGTTTCAAGCTTTGTTGTGATATTGATAAATGTAGTTTCTATTTTGTTGTCTTAGAAGTTTGTTTAAATTTATTTTAGTTCCTGTTTTAATTGACTTTAAATCGTTTAATTATTCATATCATTTATGAAAAATGTTGATTGATTTTAAATAATGTTATTAGCTATAAAATATTTTAGAACATACAAGCAGAATACTAAATTTAGACCTCAAACACATTTCACTCATATAACTCACGATGGCAAGTATGAATTTAATATATTACAATTATATATTAAATCTATATAGATGAAAACATGAAGTTTGCCCACAGTTAATACTGTAATGCGTTTCTCACTCCTATTAAAAGTTTGTCTGTGAAATTTTGCAGCATCGTGCATTAATTTTATCTTAATTCGTGACTAATACTTAAGACTGATTGTTATTTAGGTTGTCGGTATAAAATAAAATATTTGTAAGGTGTAAATAAACAACAATTTTATTTTATTTTTAAGAACACATTCTTATTGTGAAGTTACAATTTTTCAGAACATAGGTCTGTGATGTTTTTAATACAAATTAAATATAATAATTAGAAAGATATACATATAAAATCAATTAATCGAAAAAATATTGTTGTTGCTGCCGGGATTCGAACCTGAATCTCTTCCTATCCGGGGAAATGCCTTAACCAATTATGCTATATACGGGTAATGTATTTCTCCGGATAAAAAGAGATCCAGGTTCCAATCACGGTAGCAACAATAATATTTTTTCGATTAATTGATTTTATATGTATATCTTTCTTATTAATACATTTAATTTGTATAATAAACAAATTGTTAATTTGTCTCTAAAAATTGACAAAAAAGACATGTTTTAAAAACTTAAACAAGGTCACTGATTAATAACGAATACACCCTGGATTCGAAAGCACGAAATCTTAATTGATCAAGAAACAGTGATGGGCTAGCCATGTTGAGAAAATGTCAAATGACAGGTCACCAAAGATAATGACGCTGATGAAGAAGTGGATACGTTAATGAGAGCCTAGAGGTAGACCAAAGAAGAAGTGGGCTAATTGTGTGGAAGGGGACTAGAGCAAGATGGGTGAGTCCGGGAGCTGGAGAAGAATAACCAGGGATAGGAGTCGGTGGAGAGCACTTGTGAAGGAGGCACTCTCGTCCTGGGACGTAGTTCCATGGAAGAAGAAAAAGAGAAAACATTCTAAATTCAATATTGTCGGGAAAAAATATATTTTCATAACCTTTCTGAATTGAGTTTTCTGGGCTTACAATAACAGTATCGAAAGTCTTATTGTGTTGTATGTAGATATGTATATTGCAAAAATGAAAGCCTCATTATGATATATATATATAAAAGCCGGTATTGTAAGTCAATTCCTAACAAAACTTCAATACTCACACGCCATATTAGCCCTGATGATGGATGCTGCGATGAGATCGTAAACGTCGACTAGGGGAGTCAGAGACATACGGCAGAATATACCAAAAAACTTAGTACAGAAGATTTGAACGGTCGTGAAAATCTGAGAATATTTTTATCTCAAAAATATAATATTTTTCTAACTGCTTAAGAACATCAAGTACTTTGAAATGTCAGTCTTTTCAAACACTCGAAGCGAGGTCAGTCAACATTTTTCAGGTATATAAGTGGGTTTTGAGTTTTTGGAGTAGAATTAAGCTCACCGAGATTTTAGTCTCCGTTAGTCGAACAATTTTTAAAGGTTGAGCCTTGGCCGTCCACGAATCTCTCTTGTCAACTATGTTCTCTTTTTACAATTTGAAGTATTCATCTTTTCTGTTTCTGATTTTAATAAATAAAATAAAAATACATAAATAAAATAAGTAATGGGAATACGCAGTATAATATGTAAAAAAATTGAATTTAAATTGAGGCATAATCTACAATTGTTATATTCTTCCGTAAACGTTCATCCTGTATATGGGCTGTTACTGTTCCTTTTAATAAAATAAAATTATAACAAAATGCTCTAAATAGGGTGGTTTCATATGGAAAAAATACAAGAGGTGTTAGCTAATCTGAATTTAACACTTCCCAAAATCACCAATAAGTATAGAGGACAATTAAATTTGTTGTTCCTACAATAAAAAATAAACTATATATATATAGAGTATGCTTTCTGGAAAAAATGATAGAAATATGGCTTATCGATAATGACCTGTCTTACCTGTAAGGATGAAATGAATTGTTTAAACTGTGACTGATTAGTTGTTATGTTTTTGATTATATTAAATGTAACAAAATGGATATAAATGTACCCGCAGACGTCTTGCAAGAAGTTTTGTGGGTCTAGTTTTAATTTTTTTTTAAATGCAGCATCTAGTACGCCAAGATAATGATTAAGGAAAGCGTATCGCACGGAGGACGAATGAAGTCATTCAGTGGTATCCGACTGAAATTAAGAGACCAACATGTTGACATAAAACCAATTGAACTGACGATATCGAATTACGCATAAATACGTGGTAGAGAATAACAATGGACAGAGAAAAGTGGGAGAAACATGCGGAGGCTTTCACCCAGCAGTGGATAGAAAACGCCGATAATAATGAAAATAACGATGATCTACTATTCAATACTGATTGAATGGCCTATATTAAAAAAATAATTGATTTCATTGGGTTTGATTAAAAAAATTGTTATAAAATGAAGTTGTTAAAAAAAAATTGGATCTAAAAATTGTCGAAATCATTTAGGGAATTTTATGAAACTCTGAAATTGTTAATACTAGTTAAAAACTTAAAGTATAAATAAATAATGTAAATTATTATATAAAGTCAAACTAAAATAATATAGCGTAACAAAATAAATGTAGATAATATATTCTCAATGGAATTTATTACAATTTTACGGTTAACAATATTTTATAATAAAAAATACATTGATTTACACCCTTTGAATTTTTTAAGTCTCTTTAATTCCGATTCTCTTATTTGATTTGTAAAAGAGTTCAAGGACAGCCTCTCCATCTATGGATAAGGTACTTGAACTTACATAATTCACGTTCCCTAAATATACTAATAATTCTATGCTGTCCTTCCTGTTATCAATAAACCTACACACCCCAAACTAGTCACTGTTGAGGATGTACATGAGAAAATGGTTATTCCATTAACATTATTCAACCCTTCAGATAACCTTTAGTGTCATAGTATGATGAAAATGACATGGATATGTAACATGCTGTTGTCGTTGAGCGAAGATCAAATCCCTGATCTAACAGTTATTTGGTAATAGTCAAGTGGTAGCGAATAATAAAAAATCCTAACAGTTTGTAATACACCTAAATATATATTACAGTTTTTTGCATCTGCAGGGGAAATCTTATCAAAGGATTATTTATGATATTATGATTTCTGGAAATATTAATGCTTCCATTTATCAAGAGAAAACTGCTAGATATGTATATAATTTATAGTAGCTTTATTTTAATGATATCATCGTTCAGGTTTATTTTATCTCTCCCGGTACCTCGTGATATATACATAGATTCGTATCCGTAATTAAATTATGTATCAGTCGGTATTTTTTTGTCTTTTTATATTTTTATGGTGATGTGGAGTTTTCATGCCATCTGTGGGAACGACATAAACATTCACTTCATGATGTCCGGCGTGGCCGCCAGAGTATCGAGCGATCATCCGCGTTTCCACAGCGACCGAATACTTCGCTATCCTTCCGTCACACTTCGTTAATCTAAAGGGATCCATGTCTTGTAACCATTTGTGAATAAACCATGTGTCTACTTTTTACTCTCCATTACCTTGTCTGATTATCGCATTTCCTCTGTATTGAATCAAAGTCTGAACAGCCCTGATAGCTGAACAATTTCACTTTAGTTGTGATTTTATATACTCGTTTCAACTGCAAGCTTTTTTATCATCATATTGGTGGTACTACAGTGTATGATATAAGTAGCTTTAAATAATTTAGTTAGAAATTGTTTTAGTCACTCAATATTTCCTATCAGTGCAGATTTTTTTTTTTTAATTTTTACAATTTTTTTATAAATGGAGTTATTACTACTTAATGTATTTATTAGAAATATATACATATAAAATCAATTTTTGTCGAAAAATATTGTTTTTGCGCTACCATCATAATATCACAGACCGTCTGTTCTGAATAATTACAACTTCACAATAAGAATGTGTTCTCCTTAATATTAATTAAGTATTGTACATTATTAAAAATACATGTTTTTTATTCGCTTACCTCTTGTGCTTGGAGAGGGAGTTACACTCTAATAATTCTATATAGAGAGTTATACATTTAAAGTCTATAATTATTTATTGTCTATTTGTGTGTTTCTGAAGTGTTCATTTAATTTCTTTCCATGGTCGTTTATATCTTTTATTTCTTCAATTTGTGTAAGGATAGATAAACATTTTATAGTTTTTTTTTTGATTTTATTATTGTATAGCTAGGCACTAATTGTGTATTAATATATATTATATTTTATAATTCAATTCGGAATAAAATAAAGTAATATTTTATGTATTATATTGTATAAGGAACCTAATATCAAAATACTTTGTGCAAAAATAACGAAAATTCGAGTAAAATTCTCAAGATGTTAGGTGGAATATCGTTTTGTAGACTTAAGACTAAGACTTAAGGACTAATAAAACCACTTGATGCTGACCTCATTCAAGCCGGTGATGAGCCGATGGTCAATACTTCATCGGTGTTTGCTTTTAGTCTGATCCCTCCACTCATCTGAACCCTTCACATCTTTGCTTTTCCCCGAGCTGATGGGTTATCTCTGCTAACCGAGGCTATACTCATTTATTAGTCATTACTTGACCATTTGTCAAATAAATGTAATCAGGTGTAACTAACCGCAGGATAGCTTTGACTGTTAACTATTTTTAAATTTTACATATCTAAACTTATTTTGTAATTTATGAGGTCTCCAATTTTTTTGTCTGAAAAATGAGGCAATAAGAATAAGATAAGCAAATCTAAAAATTAGTATTACGTTTAAAATACATACAAAGATAGCTTTTTAATTTAGTCTATTATTCAGGAGATCAAAATAAAGAGACTGTCCAACTTCTCCAGAGGATAAATTGGACGTAGTGAATTTTGTAGTGTACAGAATAACGTACGAGGAGATTTGAAATATTCAAAAGAGTGAGAAAGCGATCCATTACAAGACGGCATAATGACACCATAATAACTATACGCAGTCTTACATGCAGCACAAGACCGGACATAATGGTGAAGTATTATTAAGGCAGCCACAGAAGTGGTATGACACCTACGCCCGCCAATGAAAAATATACTACAGAGCTCATCTTTATTAAATGGAATAGTGTTCCTTTCAAGGTCTTCTGGTTGAAGAAAATGCAGTAAAATTGTCTGGCTTATTTAATGAGACTATGTGCAATAGGTGGTTTTCGAAATATATCTAAAAATGTACATATTTCTATTTACTAAGGAAGATATTATTATGGTACCTACACATTCGTGTTTATGTAAAGTTAAATTAATTTTCTGCGCTAAATTTTCACGTAAATACGAAATTATTTGATTCATTTGATGATTTGTAGTACTTTAGTATTTATTATGAATTTCTGATCCTGCAAAAGGATTTTATCGGAAAATATTATTAACGTCCATTTGGTGTTTATGTCTACTTCCTGATAAATGTCAAACCTTTCACATTTATTTCGGAATTGTTAACACGTGAAAAATTAATTTCGTCCTATAATTACGAGGTTTTGTGGTGTTTATCAATGACGATGACATGATGACAGATATGAATTCAATAAATAATGATTAATCGTTTGGGTCGCGTTGTGATTTAATATTCTGTATCATTTGTAAGGATTTCCCTTTACTTCGCAGCTTCACTATTCGCTCACAGTTTAATATGAATAAAATATATTTATTTGTTTTAAAATATAAATAAAATTTTAAAACATATAAATATAATTTTATACAATTTATTTCAAATAGTAATTAGGATAGGAGTATCACCAGATCAACCCAAATAGCCATTTTTTCTCTCGTCAGAAAGATGTATTGTAATGAAACATCTTTACGGAAGAAATTTAAAAAAAACTGTTTTAGTCTGTTCTCCGTTTACAATGCAACACCAATGCCTTAGTAAATGCCTCGCACTAATTTTACGCTGATTTTAGTCATCTAGGCAAATTTTGTTCAAACCGAAAAAAGTACGGGAACACAAAAATAAATTTTATTATCTTACAATCACGTTGATGCCTCGCAAGATTGATGCTTCCAGAGCCGTTTTCCAATATTTTGTTAATCTGATCATACCAGGTATTTCGCGGACGTCTTATATTCCTGTTACCTTCAAACACTTCTATACCATCCTCTCATCCTTCATACGTTCCACATGAACAAAACGTATGTGTTCATTTATACGTGTTTTAGAAATGTCGACCACCACGGACAAACAAATTCGCTAAGCAATGGAACAAACTGTCATTTGTAATATAAACCGTCCAATTATGCAATTAAAAGTCAAATAGAGCCTTACTGTGAATGAAGACTAGGAATAAAAACGCATAGTTTCACATAGAATGCGCTATGGATTGGCATTCAGTATTGTATTTTTTTACAACTTCACCAACAATATTCGAAATCATTTAACTCGCAAATGAAAAGATATCAACGAAGCATGTAGGAATCAATTCAAATAGTCGAGGATATTATTAAACGGTTTTGTCTTTGTAAAAAGCGGGTCCAAACGTCCACCCCAACTGGAATGAAAAATAATAGAGGGTTGTTCTAAAATGGGTGTAGAGAAATTGTAAGGTTGTTGGCGCTGCAGTGAAGCTCAGGGTCGTAACTAGATATTAACGGGAACCCTTGGAGTTACGATTAAATAGCTAATTGTAAAGTAGAGACAGGATGATGGGATTTAGATATTCCTGTTGAAATCTTTATCATTCCAAATCTCATTACAAAAATCTTTAAACAAGCGATTCCAAAAATATGCACAAGATGGGAAAATTGAACAGACTCTTGAGATTTGTGTTATCTGTTTGTATAATATTATATATATACAGCATAAAAATGACCTGGAAAAAAATATTTCTTTATGACATCTTGTAAAGGTGTCTTTGCTCGTGGTAGAGCAACAAACAAGTGAGGTTAGGTATTACAAGGTATATCCCTTCCGGTAAGCTCAGTGTGTAGAAGGGAGATATCCTATACTCAAAATGGGATGTGAGTCAATGTCATTCAAATGGGGAACATTTCAATAAAAAGATATGGTTCAGTTCAATAGACAGTTTATTCAAAAATAAGGTGCAAAATATTATAATCAGAATATGACGGATATGACATTTACAGTATGGTACAATGCTTATGTGCAGATGAATAGTTGAATAGTGCACAAACAGATTTACGCCTTACAGGAGGCGGGCTAGCTTATATTTCTTAAAACCAAATGATTAACGTAATTACAGATCACTGTGCCAGAGTGGCGGTAACAGATGTGGACGCCTCGTAGGCCGTATACTCACTGATTTTACTTTGTATTAAATGTTCAATAAATAACTTGTAAATAATTAAGTAAACCTAAAGATAAATGGGGAATGCCTGCACAGAGGCTGCAGGGTACAGGTGGCGGTGGAAGAATTCTGGGTCAGACGATGCCGACCGGAATACAGGAACGATGAGGCAGGTGTCAGCAGAAGCGGCTAGCAAGGGCCCGTAGTGGATGGCAGAAAATGGCGTAGAGTGATGAGAACAATGCAATCTGGTTTGGACGGATCCGCTGATGCAATCGACACGAGGATATCTGCGAACGTTATCGGGTGTGCTCAAGAAGTTCACAATCCGTCTATCACAACGAGTTGATGGATAAGGCGAGCTCTGAGTGTTCCTTGGCGAGATAGGAATTTATATTGCAATAGGTTCAACACGACGATGTAAGCGAGATCGCGTGGAACGGGTAAGGGTGATCAATGCACTACGCAATAATAAATAAGATTTATATAAATATCTTGGAACACTCGCGGGTATGATGATAACAAATTACACAACAAATTGGTAAATTAGATGATGGATCACGATGGATTGGTTCCGAACTACGGCTCTTTAAAATCGAGCTGAGTTATATAAATGAAATCCAAAATCCACGCGCGACGATGTTAATACTCTGAGCTCGCTTGGGAGAGTAACCGTTGGAAATTGGCGTTGGTCCATTGGGACGCGTTCCCGGCGGATGCTGATATTCAAAAATGTGCAAGGGAGCGAGGGACTAGACGTATCGCGCGTCGTTTATTATAGCGGTAGGTACTCAAATATAAAAATAGACTCTTTCTTGACAACCTTTATTGCCCACAATATTGAGTTCATATTATAATATTTGTTGCTCCCATTAAAACCTTCTCACACCGTGGAAGATAAGTTAAGATTTTATTCATTCATTTAATCACTTATTTAATGGTGTCTAAATGAAATTAAAAAAAACTGTTATACTAATTGAACTTGGTTGAAATTGGACGAAACAATAAGATCCGGCAAGATTGATAATGCCCTTACAAGGCGAAACACGTCTCAAGAAGGGTTTTTTTTCACATATGTAAGTGTAATCCAGTATCTAGATTTTTCCTAGGTCTAGAGGTATGTTCAGAGTTCGATTAATAATTCAGAGTTAATTTTATTTTTAACAACACAAAAGCTTGAATTTAAGCAAATCTATATACATGTATGATTATATTTAATTTTAATTTTATAATTTACAGAGCGTTAGCAGTTATTTTTATAATTAAAAATATAGTCATTAAACCCTTTAAAAATGCTCATCGCATGCGTTTCCTATAGTGTTACTACGAGTATCCTCTGCAGCCTGTAGCGTAGATATTACAGGGGGTATGAACCCCACATTAGCAATGAAATGCAATGTACTTGAGATATTACAGCATATATCTGCGCAAGTTAAAATGAAAAATATAAGTATTTATGTTTCTAAAAGCAGCAATCTTTCTGATTATGTACTAATCTATGAAATATTAGATCAAACTTCATGAATCATGTCCAAATAAAAAAAGTTGTCGAACATTCTCGATCCCAAATCCGATTTTCAATCGCCGCCTCCCGGCACGTACCGCACCACACACAAACGTACCGCGCCACACACAAACTTACCGCACCGCACACAAACGTACTTTGTAACCAAGTTTGTAACGAGTCAATTTTCGACAAAAAACTATCGCTCGATTCGATTCATTCGACCCATTTATTCCCCCGATCGAGCACTTGAGAAACTTGTATCTGTTTGCGGGATTTGAATAAAAAAAATCATAAACTATTTCTTTTGCGTAAATCTGACACTTCTCCGAGCATGGAAATATAAATTGAATTCAAATTGGATTTCTTTTATTGCTTTTCTTTTGCCAGGGGAAATTTTAACGGATGTCAGAAAGTTATGAAGATTGCTTCCAGGAATATATAAAGACATTCAGGCGATGACCTTCAGCTCTTCCCGGATCGGTGTATTTTTTTGGTATTTCATTTGTTACATCTCAATAATCCAATACTGAAAGTTACATCTTGCGGCGTGAAAATAATCGAGTTAGTCGAAGACATTTTACGAATCTTCTCACGAGGCAATAATTTTTCTTGTTTTCGATTGTTAAAAAACTTTTGCAGATTATACAAAATATAATGTAGATAACTGCCTTGTAACTCAATAAGTTATTAAAAATTTTACTATACAATTTTTTAACATTGATGTTACCAATATATAAAATACCGAAAATATCATAAATTGAATCGAATAATAAGTCTCATTTTAAGAGAATATATTTGAGAGATGAAATAACTGACAGCCAATAATTAGTTACTTAGGGTCAGTTGTGTGATTAGTAGTAACTTTTTACTTTAATGACTTTTTACTTTGATAACTTTTTACTTTAGTAAATTTTTACTAACGCCCGTAGTTAAAATCATTTGTGGGTTGTTCGAACGTCAAATTTACTATTGTCAGAGCATAGATTAGATGTCTATAGGCGTGACAAATAATTATGAAATATGCTTTATTTTTTACTTTACGTGTGGATTTTTTCGCCTCTGCGTTCAAAATCTGTCACTTTGGTGGTGAAATTTATTCGGATTATGTGCTAATGTATATTAAACAACGAGATCATCATCGGACAAACTCTCATCATCTTTAAAGTATCAATGTGTCAGATGACTATTGGAACAGCTGTGCAGTGTCCACCATATTTAACTATCGATACTTGATTTTACTATCGGATATCTGAGAGTAAAATGAGATTTCTATGGGATGTACTTTTGAGAAGTAAATATTTTTTTACCAACGGTTAAACAATCTGTTATCGCAAATTTTTTAACTTTTCTAACATTTTTTACTAACGTAAAAAGTTTCTACCGATAACACAACCAGCCCATATAGATATGAATCTTAAGCATATTGGGCGAATGTTGCTTTGAATGAAATGGCTAATGGGAACTTGTCAACCGAGGCAAGATTAGCGATTTACAATTCAGTCCTATTACCGACACTGATGTATGGAAGTGAGGCCTGAAGCTACCAGAAGAGGAACGAAAGTAGACTGAATGCAGTGGCAATGAGATCATGCAGGCGTATATGTGGCAGATCCATTTACGACAGAGTAAAGAATGAAGAAATAAGAAAATAAAGTAAAGCTGATCTTGGTATAGTATAGGTGGTTTAGTCATATGGTTTGGATGAATGAGGAGAGAATGGTAAGAAATATATATGACGCAAGTGTTGATGGCACCAGAAATAGTGGATGTTCGCGGAAGACTTGGCACGATCAGGTAAACCAGTTACTGGAAGATAATCCTGTTAAAATCCACAATAATCGGCGTGCTTGTAAGATAAGATGTATAAATGTGAACGAGGCGAGACATAAGGGTGTGGCGCTCTTTTCTCTCCACCTACCCCCGCGGAGAAACAGCGTGATGGTAAGTAAGTACTTTGAACAATGACTGACAAGTTCTGAATTCAGAAGATGAGTCTTTTCCCTTTTTTACTTGAATCTTTCTCTGTAGTATTATTAGTATAAGTGCACATTTCAGGCTTTTAAAACACTTATTTGTTACACGAAATGAATACGTACGAAATATTTTAAATTAAACATTACTTTCATACTTTTTTTTATTAAAATTTGAAAAGAAATTGCCAGTAAATAGTTTTTTTCACAGTTAATACATTAAAAATTCGCAAAGTTCCTTCTTGAAATATTAAATAAAATATACAAATATCCGTTGAAAAACTTTAATTTATTAATTTTTGTAGTAGACTTAGTAATTCTTTTCCAAAAACAATTTTCTATTTAAAATAATTATTATATTTTTTATTATTACCTCGTTAATCCTACGAAGATATCTACTAGTGTAGATATATATGTATTAAGATTATTTAAAAATGAGGTTTCTTCAGTTGTGACTTATATGATAGTTTGACTGCACGTCTTTTTATCGATAGTGTATTTACCGTTCTCCTGAAAACGATTCCTCGTAAAAAATATTTAAAAAGACTTGTTTACAATGAAATGATTTATTAAAAAAAGTATTTACGCAATTATTTAATGAATTCACCAAAAATATTCAGCGACCAGAGCAACCAGAAACATTTGCACAATTTACGGTGACGGAATGCGTGTTCGTCAATGCCAAAAATACATTATAAAATAATTATATCGGAAAATTTTGTGCCGAAGATAATCCTCTAAATGAACCACCTAGTATTTTTAATAAAGTTTAGATAAAGGTGAAAGATTCAATATTAAAAGATCCGTATTGTATTGTATATATTGTTACACAGAGTCATTGAAATATCCGGATCTATATAAAACTGATTTTTCATTTAATAGGTATGCGACACTTTTATTTAAATTAAGCTATGAGTGTGTGTTAATACAAAGCTGATATGATATGAGTATATGTTAATAATAATAATGGATAATTTGTATAGCGCCATTTTCGTAAAAACTTTCACCTCCATGGCGCTTTACACATAAACTGTTTATAGTTCTACTATTGTCATTGTTTTTAAAATTAAAAATTGTTATTTTTACTTATAGAAATGAGTTTTTCTTCTTAAATAAAGTCTCCGATGTTTCTTATGACGGAGGGCAAAGAGTTCCATGTTTTTTGACCTAAAACGACTGAAACCTAAGTTCCATTAACAATTCCATTAATATTATGCAAAAACAATTCATTACATTTAGTAAAAACTCTATCTTACCTACGATAAAGTATATATACATCTATATATTTTAGTTTTTTTAAGTTATTAATTTATTTTATTAACTTAAGCTAGTCCTTTTTTCATAGCACAAGCGTTCAGCTTAGTTTGAAAATAGTAAGAATATTGATGACATGTATTCCATGTACGCATCTCTATTTAAAAAAAAAAAGAATCATTGATAGGTAACTAATAGAGATTGAATTAATATTTATAGTTCTGCTAATTATTAATTACTCTTATATGCAATGAATATAAAACAACACTTATGTTTATGAATTGCCCCTCTCCCCCACCCTCTGAATGAAGAATATCAACATGATTTAAAATTAATTTTAGTTTCTCCCCGGGTGACCATCACCGTGGGATCCAGCGAGGATCCATCAACCCTAAAGGAAGGAGGTGACGTTCAGCTCATCTGCAATACAGACGCCAGACCTGCAGTCGACAAGTACGCCTGGTTTCGGGGGGTATGTATATACATATATATACAATATGTTTCAATGAATCCGACAATGGAAAATTTATTATATTAATATTTTATATAATCATAAATGTACGAATTATTACTTGACTATGGCTAACGACTCCACTTTATACACTGTGGCGGAAAAATTGGGCCTCAATGCAGAATGAAAGAAAAGGGCTCCATAATTTAGTATTGTAAATTAGGTATACGAATATTCGTACTGCGTGGTTTATCCGTTAAATAGTAAGAGCAAAAATAATCTCTTGTTTCGTAATATTCACACTTTCATGGAAAAAACACAAGTGTCGTTATGCATTTAAAAAAATACTTGCTTTTGACTTAACGGTGATGGTCTGGTCTCTATCCCGACAAATTAGCAAGATACTGCTACTGTATACATTGATATGAGAAACAATTTTTTAAATTCCATTTCTTTCTGTCAATTACTATAGGTATCGATACTCGCAGAAATACCATTACTAAATAGGCCCTTATTTAACGTGGGCCTCAATACACAGAATTGGCTGCATTGGCATAGTGACGCCACTGCTTACACTGCTTTCTAAAAATTATGTCACAACTCTGTTATAATTATAGCGTTTAGTTACATATATATTTACTTCATTATCAGTGGGATCCAACAATTTGGAAATATCAATTGTTATTAATTATTTGCACATGTGGTTTTAATACGGTACTATGTAAAACAGTATAACATTCTTAAAAATCAGCAGATTAATATGAAATATGCTAGAAGAAGGCATAAATAAATAAATATATATATATATATTTTAAATTACATATTAGTGTAAATAGTTAAAAACTTATTCTGTGGAAATAGTTTTATATCTTATCCCAATATGAAACAATACAATGCCATGTATATTTTCTTCTCCCCAATAATATTGTACATTGGGAGTGAACTAGTTTATGTTTTTATTTATCTGAACATACAATACTAAAAATAAATCTACGATGGTTTAAAAATAAGAATCAACTTATTATCATTGTGTTGGTAAAATCGGAAGGATGGTAATTGCATGACAGTTACGGTCGTGCAGTTTGGTTTAATGTAATTCAGGCGAACTCGTATGATCATACAACCCGAAAGATTAATTCATTTGGAAACTAATGTGATGATTTATTTATAATTTAAAATAAAGGTTATTATCTGGGGATATGGAAAGGGTTAAGATCTAAGCCCATTTTGTATTTAGGATTAGGGAGGAATGATATATAGGAATAAGATGCACTCTTCTAGTCTACAGTTGTTTTCCAAGCTCTATGCATATACATTATTGACACGGAAAGAAAATCATATTTTGTTACAAAAAAATCCACCTGCAAATTCGCCTCAAAAACGATTCTCAAACGCCACTATGTTATTTCGCACACGTATTCAAAGTATTTGAAGTATTCGAACAGTACCCTTAAATTGATGAGATCCGCGCACCCTACAAGCGTTGAAATAAAATTACTCAAATTTTTTGAAATTAATGTCCCATCTCAAATATGTTCCAAATTTATAGGGCCCATCTGCATCTCAAATATCGGCTCCTTCCGCGCCATCTAACCCTTTCGAAAAATGATCAAGACAAAACGCGCTCGTTGACCTTTAGAACCCAATAATTCATCCCTCGGCCTTACTGTTAACGATTTATCAACCCCCGGGGCACTTCCCACCCCCCGGGGGAGGGCCTGCGGTCACGCAAGAATTGGTTTTGTCTTTTCCCCGGAGGATTATGATATATATCATTTTCGGCAGACTTTTAAAACAGTTCACGGTTTCTTATTACTCCCTGTCTCTTATGTTCGTCTTTGCTTTTCATAACACCGTCTCTGGGAAAACGTTGGTAGAGATCTCACGGATGAATGCCGTTTGTGAATGTGTCAGAAAGATAATATTCTTGAACAATAGAATGAAAATAAGGAAATAGTGCACATTTTTTAACAATCTTTAGAAGTGTACCTCAACCATGTCTCACTCAATCACGAGATTTATCAGTTACCTGTATTTATGGCCCAATAACAAATACTGTTATGGCCTAGTAGCCTTCTTACTCTGATATATCTTGGTTTTTAGCCCTCAAATACAAACGGGCTTAACTATTTAAACATTAAATAACTTTTTACATTTTTCTTTTGTATGATATTTTAAAACGCATGTTTTTTTTGCCTGTACATGAAGGATTGTGATATAATGAGGGAAATTTATATGACATTATTTTTTATGAATGAATAAAATTACATTTTTAAATAGTAATGTGACTTTTGGCCCATTCTATATATGTTCGTATACAAACCCACAATACGTGTCAATATAAACCAAATTGTATTACTTATATTTATCTAGAAGCTTATGTTGTCTCTTTTTCTCTGTTTCAGTTGCAAAGGTGCAAAATGAAAAATTAATTTAATAAATAAAAATGAATATAAGGACTAGGCAGGCACTGAAATTCCGACTGCTTTCATATCGTTTACTTTTACATACATTGTAATTTATTAATTGCATATGATATCAAAATCATTAGTATAAATAAATACAACTTACAAAAATTAATAGAACGAAAATAAAATAAATAAAAAAGTAATTAAAATTTATTTTTATTTAATCAGGTTTTGACATATATATTTTGTATATTCTTGATTCCGTTTAATTTTTTCCAAACATTATAAGAAATAGTTCTATTGGTTATATTTCTAAATTGAATTAAAAATGCTTTTGAACTGCACAGGGAACTGCATAGAAACCATGTATTCCCTCGACTCAATATATTTACAACGATTCACATAAATATAATTTGTGAAACATTTACTAATAACACTTATTTTCATCCCATAATGAAATACAAAAATACTAAAATTTACTGAAATTTTCAACCCTGATGAACTTTATTTTGAGAAATCATCAGCTGGTGGAAGGGAAGCATCCTGACCCGATTCTCGAGTATCGATGGACCCTTAATAATTATTAATGAGTTAAATCTGAGTGATGCATACCTATCATATATCTAGCAATTACGTTATCAGAATATCAAAATTCACTGGTTTTAATTTTGATTTGCATAATTTCCTCATAAATAAAATGTTTTTTAACACAAATTTAAACTAGTTATTTTTCGTATTATTTAAAATTAAAATTCACTATTATTAAATTTTAATGTAATTATTGAAGATCATTAAATTGAATAGTTATTATCTTAATATTAGAAGGGTAGGGAGATCATCGCCTCAACTAGGCACTTCTAGGTGTCTCTGACCTTCGCTATTACAGTAACTGCAGCCCAAGTGTTCACTAAGCCTCTATTCACCATCTGTTTTTCTCAGATTTGACCCACTGAGCGTCTCCTTACCGGGATTGCAAAGAAAATCTTTTAAGGTAATATTTTTATTGGCATTCTTATTACATATTCTAGCCTCCTCATCTGAGATTTCTGAACGAAATAAAACAGGGATATAATACTGAGGTTCTCTCCAATTGGAATTTCTTGCTTCATCTTGTAATGTCACCCTGGCATCCCTCTTCGAACGAACTGTATTAGTAAGATTCAATGATTTTTGATGTCCTAGGTTAGGGTGGGTTTATAAAATAACTTAAAACATTACCAGATTAACATTCTAACTTATCTCCCATTTCTTTACTAACGAAATGTACAGAGAACAATAAGAAGGAACATATGTAAATATGAATGAAAACATAATATTATAATTATTATATCTTAAATATTAATTTTTTAGTTTTGTAATACGATTGCATTAGATGGTTTAAATATGAATCCATAAATAAAGCACAATAAAATATAATAATTGAAAATATTACAATAAAATACTATTTTCATTGATAAAACTCGAAACTACAAAAATCATTTTAATCTATTTAAAATAGTTTGACAGCATCTTCTTCTTTTTCTTTTAAATAGGCAATCCACCCTCAAGAGTGATTTGTGCCATTAATCAAGTTAAAACTTTATTTTACAGAAAAAAATACAATAATATTATAGAATAGGTAATATTATATTACAAGTCAATACCATTGTCGTTCAAAAAAATTGCTATTATATAGATTAAATGTGGCGAGTTAAGGGAAAGAAGATGACACAAGTTAACCGGATGTTGAAAATTACTATTGATGAGTTTACTGTAAAAAAATCCTATGATCCTCAATGAACAGGCAAAAGAGATATTATCAACGGTCCTCCTCGGCACCACACTCACACATTGGGGAATCTATTAAGTTCAATCTAAATAAATGTGAGGCTACGTGATAATGCCCAATTCTCATTCTAGAGATATTTGATATTATTCTTTTGGTGGCTTTCCTTTGGAGAATCAGGGGGTGCGGGGAATAGATCTTTGAATTATTTTAAGCCGATTACCCTTATGATGATTTGGATTCATCCATTGTGCAGTCTAGATAGAATTCGTAAGTTCTTTTACCATATTAAGTCTGTCATACATCGGGATATGGAATTGATAAGGGAAAACTCTGGAAAGAGTGGCCTCCTTCGCCAGTTTATCAGCACATTCATTTCCATGAATTTTCTTATGTGCAGAAATCCAAACAAATGACATCTGTTTATTATTGCTGTACAAATTAAATATACATCTTCTGATGGAACAGATAATCTCATTGCCTAGCCAAACTTTCATATTAGCAGATAGGGATTTAAAAGCTGCTTGCGAGTCGGATTATATAATAGCCTTATCGAGGTGCCGGACCACGCAGATGTCCAAGGCCTTTTTAGTTTGATAGCATCAAGGATAACAAATAGTTAACAATCGCAGTACTAACATTTATCATCGTTTAAAATGACTTTTCACAATTTAGTTCACCAGGTAGAATCGTTTCAATCGTCATTATGTTTATAATATTAGACCCCGTGCCATGCTACTACTACTGTCATCACTCCATATCTTCACGGCCGATTTAAAGCCTACGCCTATTCCAAAGTATAACCAGGCATCTCTGCCTTAGGCCAACACACCATCAGGATACACAAACATGTAGCGTTTCCTGATCTATCCTCATATTATCGCTTCTTATTCTAGAGCTGCCAAGAGATTGCTGTCTATTTTATTTAAAAAATATATCAAATTATTTTAAAATTAATTAACGCATCCTAATAACCTGCATTCAAAGAATTGAACTATTATAATTTTTGGTTAATGTTTCAAATGATTAAACGTCTATGTGAAAAATATTTATAGCGATAAGCTAAATGATTGATTGTTCTTATGAAACCCGCAGTGCACAAGCCTTTAATCTTTTAAATACTGCTCTGTCCGAAGTATCTAACATCTGTATTTTATTTTGGATTATTTAATAAATTTGAAAATTAGACAGCACACACACAGCTTGATATGAAAAAATGTATTAAACATATTTTTAGTATTTACATCCCTAACTTTGGGGTTAAATATAATTATTAATTTAATCAAATAACTTTGTATTAACCACGTTGATATAATTATCGTCATTATAGTCGTTGTGGTGGGGTAGAAAAATATTTATATTGGAAATACACTAAATATAGGGCTCTTTTTTGAGTTTAACTGATTGTTAATTATATTTGTTGTTATAATGAGTATTTTTTTAAATATATACAAGTTCGAAATTATTTAATCTTAACCATCTTTAAGATTTAAATGTAATATTTCAATACTATCTTATATTTTTTGTTAATCAAAAGCTTCATCTAAAAAAATATTGTCAACTTAGAAAAATTATTATTGAGAAGGCGTCTTAAATTATATTTTCTCTTTTTTACATTCATAATAATTCACATTTGTAGTTAGACGTATTTTAAAAAATATAACACATAGCTAGAATACATATGCTTAACAAATTAGGGTTCAGGTTCATTACTTATTTATTTTTAAGGACATGTTATCAACGAGTCATTAATGACCCTGATAGATAGTTCTAGTATGATATTAAGGTACAATGTCAAACATCAAAGATAATTAGAGGCATAATATGTTACAAAATACACATATTAGTTAAGAATTTAAAAACACGATGAAAAGTGAAAATAAATATTTTATTGCAAACTGAAGATCATCATATATTATAAATAAAAATATGGTGTTATGATAATAAAGCAATTAAATATCATCTAACAATTAATGGACATAATAAACGATGTTTTAAACTTTTGTCAAAATAATCATTAATGAATCAAATTAAAATTAATACGTACTGTACCCCTTTGTACTTTGAAAGTATCTCTAACATGCAGAGTTGCTAATGAGATTCGAACTCATATCTTCTTTATTGATGGCGGGTATTCCGACCACTCAAAAAGCCACCTCACAATTGATGCTGTGATTTTTGATTTTGTTCGAACATAAAATTATCTAAAAAATCACGGGTAGAGGTGTTTCTCAATATTTTTCCCTGCCGACTGAATAAATCGGCATCCAGGATCGCAATCATAATTCATACGCAAACAAACCAGACCCTTTGTCCTACATAGCCTATTTGGCAGGATTTCTGAGGGAATGCCTCCCCACCCCCAGGATCTTACCTTTCTTAATACTCGAGGGTACAATACAGACCTTTTCATATTTTAACCCGGACCCTAAAATTTATTGAATATCTATGTATAAATAATATAAACCGCGGTAAATTTTTACTATGCCGATATTTCAACTGCCTCGTAAGCGTGAGCAAGAAGGAAGAATTTTTTTTTTAATAATCTTAAGTACACCAATATTGAAACGAGATATATTGTCTTATCTAATAACTAATTATATTTAAGAAATCTTCTTTCTTTTTATCAGTTAAACATTTGCGAACACAAATAATTATTTGATACACACAATTATTGATGACCCTAACCCTCTAACTACAAAATTCCCTATGCGATGGACATACGATTATTTTTTTATTTAACCCTTTCTACCCTGACGGTAGGTACTTTAGAGTACCGTTAACTTTATCTAGTCATATATTTTACTACGGTGTCAATTCTTTAACGATACTACTAACTCTACGTAAATAATAGTCTACTCGAGTTATTTAGACTTATAACATTAGTTATTTTTTTAATATGTCAACACTGCGGCAGGTGAAATATCAGTTGCGTATTATTACAAGATTAGGTTTGACGCGCTTGTATTCCTTGTGATTATTACAAGTTATTTTAACCAAATTTTTTTCTTTATTTTTGTTTTAGAATATTTCTTTCATATATTTTGTACTATGGTATATTTTTTATTTTTTGTGTATGTCATATAAGGTTTGACTGTAATTATAAGTGCCACAAATTATAATTAATAATATTAATATACCTATATTTTTTTTTAACTTTCTCTCAAAATCTGCTTATTTTATGTTTGAAGAATACTACAAAAAATATACAGTTACTAGGCACTTACATTAAATAATTTGGGGTAGAAAATGTTTTGATCAGTATCTACTTTAAAAGTCATTGATTTGAAGCTGTGACATTTTAAATAATTCATAAAACAGGTTATAACTACGGGTATAGTGGGTAATGAATGTTTGGAAAAACTAAAAGAGTTTATGTATTTGGAAAGTAGATACTCGTATGTGTGAAATATATAGGAATGAAAATATTAGGAAAGATATTAAAAGGAGGATGACTGCAGAAAGCAAAGAAAATGATATTTCAAATGCAGTGATTACTATAAAAACTTGTCAGCTTAGGCAAGATTACATAATGTAGTCCTAGTACCACACCACTGATGCATGGATGTAAAGCCTGGAGCTGACAAAAGAGGAAAAAAGTAGTCTGAATGCAGTGGAAATAAGATCACTTAGACGTACGAGTATTTGTGGCGATTCCGTTTATGATAGAATAAATAGATTGATAAAATTAACAGTGAATGTAAATCTAATCTTATCATAGATATTTTTTATGAGAAGATGCACGAATATGGGTGAGTTGTGTCAGGTTTAAATAATGTGGCGCCCTATCCTCTTTTCGTACGCTCATGAAGAAATAAGATGGTTATTAAGTTTAAAAATAGATGTTTTGCTTAATAAACTTAACTTGTAGATATAAATGGTGAATTAACTGTGCTTTATGGTAAAATTACTGTTTAAATATGTGTATGTGTTAGAGTTGCGCCAGCGTCGGTATTTAAAAAAAATGTTCACAATGCTGCCGTAACGTGTTAATAATAAAATTTTACTTCGTCCTTCTATACAATAAACTTATTTTCTGTATAGTAGTTAAAGGCTTTACACAATAACAATATTTAAGGGAAAACCTTTTTTATTATTGGTACCTGTAATAAATTTATTTGTTATTTTGTTTATCGTTTTTTAAGGCTGAAGTGACGTTTATAATTTCACAAATAGTTATAATAATAAAAAAACGTAGACATTTAAAAAAATAATATTTCTCAAATTATTTAAAAATATGTTTTACCTATTTGTGGGAGTTTTATTTCATACAAAACTTATTGTGTCAGTGTGACGCTTTCGTTCATATATTATCTTATCGGAATTTTGCAAGCAATTTTTCTAGGGATGGTGAATTCGAAGGGAGTGACCGTAGGGATTATCGTGAATGGTATTGTGAATTGCCATGGCAGACATTGCCGATATGAACATGTCGTGTAAAGTGAGATTAGTTTCGCGCAATGATATCCCGGTACCGACGCTGATGTATGGAAGTGACATCTGAAGCTGGCAAAAGATGATCCAGTTTGGAATGGAATTGTTTATTTGGTCATTTTTACTTTTGTTCAAAATCAATATTATAATTCTTAAGTTCTAACTCTTTGTATTTCAATAATGATAATGAACTAATTAAATAATAGTTGTTATAATGCTATAATAATTGAGTTGTTGAACGTCTAGTTGATGTTTAAATATCAAAGTTTCACCCACAATTTTTATTAAAAAAAAAAAGAATTGACCAAACAAATATGCCATGTTCATTACCACGGTGATTTTAATCAGTACCCATAAACATCAAACTTACTCTTTGGAAATTTGCTTGTTCAAACAACATTCGCAACACTTAAAGTTCAAAAATTAAAACATATTCTTTCACGTCTCGGTAGGTACGTAAATAACTTTTTTATGAATTCACTACCCATATGGTACCTATTTAAAAATTCGAAT
Organism: Eubasilissa splendida; assembly: GCA_031772225.1. Classification (NCBI taxonomy): domain Eukaryota; kingdom Metazoa; phylum Arthropoda; class Insecta; order Trichoptera; family Phryganeidae; genus Eubasilissa; species Eubasilissa splendida. The sequence goes on along the minus strand of CM062861.1, from coordinate 27,897,462 downwards.
TAAAAAATAATACTTTATGTACAATATATAAATACAGAATAAATTAGTTTTATATTTAACCATAATCGTTCTACAGTATTATAATTAAAATACATTTATATTAATTATTTTTTTTAAACTTTTAACGAAAATTTTAAGTTTTTGAAAAAATTAATTAATTATTAAAATAAAACACATTTTTTTTTACTTCACACTTGTACTTTTTTTGTTAAATTTTTTTTAAAAGTAAATACAATGGACTTTCACAAAGTTAGTCACGAAAATTTTGAAATATTACATGATGTGCAAAAAAATATACAAAAAAAATACGTTCAGTAAAAAAGTGAGAACCCTCGTTTTAAGGATGAACATTATTCTGGTTTGGGTATTACATGAAATATTCAACGTGTAAACTCTCCGGGACCGCGGTCTGTGTTGGCTGAATGGTCATCCTACCGTGAGAAGCAATGTAGGGCTTTGGTACATAATTCGTATAACTCGTCCCGTAAAGATCAGGGTGACCATGTGACCATTGACCATATGTTGTGGTGGAAATAATTTCACTGTATTATTAATGTATTTTTCCAAAATCAAAAATAATTCTTTCTGCGGGGGTTTTTAAAAATGTTAATTTATTTATGAGTTAAAAATGAGCAAATCGTTTTATAATTTGAACGCTTAAGAGTGATCTACCATTAAATTTTTCAATCATTCGAAACACAATTTAAAAATAATAAACATTTTATTAGTATCTATTTAATTCTTTTGCTGAAACAATGTACCCACAAATTAAAATTACACCGAAATTTGTGGTAAGATAAACTGTGATTGTAAATATGATTGTGATGTTGATTTTGTGATTAGTGTTCGATTGTAATTCAGCAAGAAATCACCGGTGTATAATTCGGTTCAATTGTTGAATAATTATTAATGTAACCACCTTTGATATGCCTCTATCTATTGATTATATATTTGTAGGTTTTTGTACTATTTAGCCCTTTAAAAGTTTATGTTTAAACTACAATAAAATTACCTTCACATCTATAAAAAATATAGGTATATACGCTTATCTATACCATATGATGAAACTTAATTATTAAGTTTTCGAAGAACTTTATATGTATTTAAATGTATATCCGATGATATACATTTAAATTTCGGCACTTTCCTTTTTCCTCTTGGCTACCCCACCCATTCAGCTCAGAATAAATATATGTAATATATTTCACTCAAGGACCCAGAGGAAAATAAAATCACACCCCCACCACCATGCATTTCAACCCTTCCCCTGCATATATCCATTTTTTTATAAATCGTTACTCTTTAGGTCGTGCTCAAAACAATGGCAATCCTTCCTTTATCCCCTAATTATCTGAATCTTGAGTAACTCCGGGCATGGAGCACTATTATAGTATAAATGAAGCAAAAATAACTTAATATCATATAAATTGATAGACTCCCTTCAGCCTCCAATTTAATATTAAATAAAATGATAGAATACCCACAGATTGTTGGTTTCCTTGACTTTCACGCACCATTGAGGTCATCGAGACACAATTTATTGTTCTATTACAGAAGTAATGTTAGAACAAATGCATTAGCTAACTCCGCAATCCCCAGATTGCATTCTTTGAGGAATGAATATGCAGAGGTAGTCAATATTTTTGCTGTTAGTTTAACTGTTTATAGAACTAAATCGTTACAATTTTTTGTGTTTCAACTCAATATAATTTTTGTGTTTCAACTGAATATGATACTCAACGGATAAAGTGCCTTACTGATTGTCTAATATCAAGTGTGTTGGCAACTGATATTTATTTATGTCGACTAGTTGTGCGTAATTTGAAAACTATGACACTTCTAACTTTCTAGGATACTCCACGTATTTTTGTATAATTTTTGTTTTGCTTTATTCATTTTCTATAATTTCCAATTTGTTTTACATCACTTCTTAAAAAAAAAAAGATTATGAAAAACATACAGATATAATATAATTTTTATTTTTGTATTGCGCTTCTGATTTTAAAAAAAAATGTTAATGCCTGAATAGGGCGTGTATAATAAATAAATAAATTAAAATAAGTAAATTTTGTATTTTAACATTTAATTACCAATTTTTAACGTGGAATGATCAGAATGAAAAAAATTCTTATTCAATGTTGATAGGCTAAATCTAATGCTATAGATAACATATCCATAGGTGAAGATCCCACCTACGCAGGCCGGCCTAACTACCCACTTAAGGAGCTCCAACGTGTCACCCATACCCGAATAAATACCTTATATAAAACAAGATTCGTCCCATTACTAATTAGGTCTGCATTCCTGGGCGGGCGGTGTCTAAGTCCAGTCAAATCACCAATCATACATTCACGTGCATCACTAAGTATCTCACAATTCCACAAAAAAATATTTATGAAGTAAGCAAGCACTGTGTTTGAATTTCATTTAAATAACTGTATTATTAATTTATTTATTTTTAAAAGGGCCGTCCTCGTCAATAGTTTATCTGATCATGCCAGGTCTTTCGCAGACGTCCTAAAAATATAAAAAAGCAACAATTAATATTTTTATAACAGAAATTTTTGAACTTAACTCAAATATACTTTTTAATTGTCAAAATATATGATAATTAGACTTCTTAAATAATTGCTTGTTAATAGTTTTAAAAAGTTGATTTTCGTGACATATTTATAAATTTACTTTAATATTTGTATACAATTTAAAAGAACTTAGTTTTCTGGTGTAAGTAGTGGTTGGTTACCTTTTCACAGGTAGTTACATACTTCACTGTTATTACGTTGATAAATATTCAAGGAACAACCGTCGGCTTTCTCGAAGCCAATTCCGTATTCACGACCTTCAGAGACGCGTTTCACATGAATTTTGCTCGCATTATGGTACAAGATTTCGGATAATTGTTGGCTAGTCACGTGCGCATACTCTTCGTGACGTCGCGAATCAATAATCGTTTTATAATAATCGTTTAGAGAGCAGAAATAAACTTCACATGTAAAATAATTTAAAATTTATAAAAATAATACATTTTAAGCGGTAGCGCTCTGAAAGTTTTTATTTTTATATATCATGTAATACAAATAAAGTTAATCAACTATTTATTCTTAAGAAGAACACATTCTTATTGTGAAGTTGTAATTATTCAGAACATAGGTATTTAAGATTCCGTAAAAACAATGTAGATGGCTTTCAAATAATGGAACGACAGATGTATTAATTTGAAAAAGTGTAACTCGAGGTTTTGTAATTTTCGAGACATTTGCAACCTGTCTTATGAAAATTAATGCTGTACCATTAATAAACCTACATATGTAATGAAATTTGTCACACGCAGTTGTAATAATGATACCGCATAAGCAAACATATTATTGTTCTCTAAGCTCCGTTTAGACTATAGTTTCTTGGAGATACAGTATATCTTTCAGAGACACTGATACATTTTATTAAAGTGAAGTGTCAATATCCTTTGAAATGTGGATATGTAGTCTTTTTGTTCTGAAGTTACATTATTTAATTGTAAAAATTTTGAAAATTGTGTATTGTGTGAATTCGCTATTATCTACCAATAATATAGAATAGCCGCAATTATTCCATGTATTATTTGTATTAGAATTACTGAACAATTAATTTAAATGGATAATTATCTTGTATTATTTCGAGCGTTATTATTATCGTATTTAATTCACCATTATACTTTAAACAGATAAATATTTATTTTCGATTTATATCTAATAAATATATAAATGTACGTAGGTACATAAATTTAAATTATAATACATTTTTTCACAGATAATATTCTATATACTTACACCTTTCTTGCTCGGTTTTGAACACAAGTTATTCATATAGTTTCTCGTGCCAATGATTCATACAAATAATGTTGTTAATGAAATCACAATTATAAAATAATGTAGAAATTTTCTATCTTTCGTATTCTTATTCATTAAATGCAGCCTTTTATTAATAATAAAACAGCCTCTCACCTCCGCGACACAATCAATCTTTATTTCCGAGCAGCTTAATACTGTTACACAATCATTTTCATTGAATAAAAATACAGTCCACCCGTCTCTACGTGAATTATTAGCCACCCAACCCTAAGGGGGTAATTTTACTTCAGTACAGTCATGAAATATGGTGCATGTAGGAATCAATTTACAATATTTATATAATCAGTAACAGTAAATTCTGTGCAAAAATATTATTACCCGTTTAATATAAATACTAATTGAATGCAATCGGCTAAAGTAGATTAGAGTAGTAGGCTACTGTTTTTGGAATAGTTTTTTTATTTTAATAAATAATCCTCGAACAATTAAATCTCAGTTACCAATCATAGTTACTTAACGTTTTACCATCACTATTAGTTACAAAACTGAAAATATTAATAAATAAATATTGAAAAACTTGTACTTGAATATAAACTGTGATACGACGTGAATTTAATAATCTGAATAAAATATGATAAATGTATTTAACTTTGCAAGAATATTTATAAATTTGATTTTAAAAAATTGGAACAGTATATAGATAATTCTCAGACAGTCGTCCCAATCTCAAGTCTCAGAGAATCGCCGTTTAACACCTCATTTCGAGCTTGTCGTACGTCAAACGTCAAATGTCAGTCCATCATTGATAATTCTGTTTGTCAGTTGAATGAATTTGAATCTCCTCAGCATTCATTAAACCTGAATAAATTCAGTTTGTAATTTAATGTTTTTTTTTTGTGTAACTTTCAGAATAAATAGTAGGTATTTAAGTTTCTAGGTAATGCTTGTGTCTAGTCTCGAACGTCATGTACACGGGTTTGACTTTTTGTCTCTTTCTACCAATCTCAAGCTGATCTCTGAGTTTATATCCAGATCAAAATCTCAACACATGCACGCGGTGCTGAGATTTATCCGATCGAGTTTCATTCTATAGACATGGGCCATAATGGTTTAGGGCTTTGGTTAAGAGTTCGAGTCACCCAGCACGTCACTGCACGGGTTGTGACAATAATTTGTGTACGAATTTCCATTTCGAGATGTGGCCGCATATTTCACACATGTCTCTGTGATGGAAGTTGGGGCCAAGCACGGCCTTTGCGAGGAAAGTTAAATTGAAAATTAAGCTCTCACGTTTGCCGCGTAATTGGGCAGGATGAGGTCCAGCCGGACAGTGGAGGTGGCAGCTGAGAGCTGATCGAGCCGCCGCCCGGAGCGCCGCATCTAGGAGTTGTGTTATGTCAACTCTCTTCTAAATTGAGCGGTAAAAAAATATTTTAATTATTCACAAAAAGTAGATACCAAAAGTATAAAATAGTCACACTACACATTGACGATGCGCCATATTATGATACTCACTGTTAGAAGATTCAAATAAAGTTATCAAAATCAATATTTTAGTTATCATTCATGGTGTAACATTTAAATTTAATCATATTTAGTTAAACTTTGTACTACACACACAATTTAAATTTGTATTAAAAATATCACAGAACTACTCGTATGTTCTGAAAAACTGCAACTTCACAATAATAATGTGTTCTTAAAAAAACATATACGTTGTACTAATGTTTCCAAAACTTAATAAAATGGATTAATTAATTTAATTCTGGTGTCTCCTATCAGGTTTTACTCAAAGCTATTTGAAATTCTCCGTAAATATGAAGTAGATTGCTTTTACAAAATGGAATAACAGATGTATCAATTTGAATGTGAAACATGTAGTTTCGAAAATTTGTCGTTAATTTACCATGTTGACGTGGTGTAATGGTCAGCGCACTTCCCCGGAAGGATTTCTGGTTCGAATCCCGGTGGCAACAAAATATTTATTCGATTTATTGATTTTATCTGTATATCTTTCTAATTAATTTGTATTAAAAATATCACAGAACTATGTTCTGAAAAAATGTGTTCTCCTTAAAAAAAAAATTGGGTATTATTATTATTTTTTCGTGTATCCCATGGTTGTCGATCGTGAGTGCGAGTGTGGCTGAGGAGTCCTATTCTCGAACCGCATACCCTTCCATATATTGTGTACGTGCATCCACTGGGTACCGGGGTTCTGAGGGACGAATATTCCTTATTTTCTTTCTTTCTTCCGGAATTGCATCAGCCGTCTTCCGTTCGTAAGTTTCCTCTGCACAATGTACTTTTTGACGTCATTGTCCTCGGTCATGGGCTGCGATTTCCTAGTATTCAGGATCTACTCCACATATGTTCAGGTTTGCCTTCAGGGTGTTTTTGAATCTGTTCCTTCTTTTGCTGTGCGACAGCTGCGCTAACATAACTTGTTTGGGAAGCCGTGCATCATCCATCCATACGCACACAATGTCACTGAAAAATAATAATACCCAACAATTTTTTAAACTATTTAATTAAATTACATCTCTTCACACCACTTTTCCCACCTTTTTTTCTTTTTCTTTATCTTCTGCTATATTACCTAAACATATTTGTGGATTTTTATAATTAGTATCATATATAAAATATTTATTATATTAGTTATATTATGTTTACACTGTTAAAATCCTTTAATAAAATTAAAATTAAAAATAATTTATTTTCTTTACGTTTCTGACATATTTTTACATTATAAGTGATAATAAACGATTATCATGAGTACGGTTTCATGTATGTGTTTTTTTAAACAGTTTTAAATGATTTTTAAATAGGCAGTTAAAATGGAATGATTTTAATTGTATTTAATTATGACAGCATGCGCTAAATTTTATTTATAAAAATGTAAATATAAATCAGAACTTTCCATATTATTATCGATAATAATATGAGAGCGACACCTGTTTTAAAATAAAAAAAAATTTCGAAACGTTTAGGTCAAGAGTTTTTAATTATCGTCGTCATTTATATTGTTTTTTACAAATAAAAGTAAAAATGAACAGTGAAAGATGATCTCACTCTAGCCATGACTGTAAAACATAATTACGTATACTGTTTTTTGATGCCATCCAGCTTATTACTGAATCATGGTATTAAAGCAGACCGTTTAATAGTTGTATAGCATTCATTTGAAAGGATTTATTGTGCGAGGAATGCGTTGTTTGGGAGCAAGGGTGGTCTTCGTGCCCAGGTGGTGACAGGCAGATCGGCAGTATTTGACAGGCAGATCGGCAAGGTAGGGAACTACGAAATTCTGCTTTGACTGAGCTGCAACTATATCAGTTTTTACTGTCAAAAATTTGAAAACTGTCATTGTTAATATTTAATTTTAATTCAGATTTCTCTGTCTCTGAAAGTCGATATGCTCATACCCTTTGGTCCACTTATACAGCGCGTAGTGCTTATCACCGCTCATCGCGAGCCTAGACCTTGTTGGAGGTCGACATCTCGTTTTTCGTCCTTGTCCATTCCCAGAGATCACCAACTTCTCCAAGGTGTCTTCATCTTTTCCAGTAATATCTCCAAAGTACGCAAAATTTCAAAAGTCAAATGGTAGGAATTCTTTCGTAGCATAATTGAAGGTTTCATCTGAATAACGGTCTATGTGATTTTTTTAAAACTTTAGAGGAGACACAATAAAAGTCATCGCTAAATTAGATATTTTAATATTTTTTTGCCCGGATGTAACATAGACCGTTATTGCGTTAAACTCTTATGGCAGTGACAGTACTAACGTCATTGTTTTCAGGAAATATTACTTTTTTCCATTACGTATTATTATTCAAATAATAGGGTGATAACAAAAAACAAAAAACTAAGCAAAAACAAAGAACAGTAACGAGCCGACGTGCGAATGTAATAAAGTAACATATCAAAGACATTTGTTGATTTCTGTAAGAACTTACCTAAGGAACGTGTAACAGAAGCTACACAGAACGTTATTTAGTCAAAAACCCGATTTCGCAAAAAATTGTAACTGTTATTCGGCCGAACCATTCCATTAACTGTAAGTAAAGCCCAAAAAATGATTTTGAGAGTTATTCATAAAAAACCCTTTCGCTATCCTTTAAATGAACTCTTCAAAGAATGTCTCGTCCTAGACTAATATATATTCTTGGTATACTAAAACACTTTTACCGGCATAAACGATATTACCATCAAATTACGCACCCTCACACACAGGCTAACTGTCACTATCTTGTGCCAAAACTAAAAAATACTCTTGCACAAAGATTCCATTTATTTTTAGCACCAAAAATATACAACGGTCTAAATACAAAAGTGAAAGATTACAACCATAGTCTTGCATATTTTTCACGAAAAGTGCAGTTCTGGCTCCACGAAATGGGGAGAAATTACGCCCAAGAACTTTTAAAGGTCCAAATCTGAGAATAAAACTGCTGCAACAGTACATTTAATTACCTAATTGCATCTCTTGATTAACTGTTTATATATATATTTTTTTGTACATTGATCATTGCACTTTCCTTACTGTTATACCGGAGGAACACTGTCTGCTATAACATAGTAAATTACTAGTGTAGCAGCAGGTTACCCAAATATATGTCTTACTTTCTTACTGATGTGTTGTATTTACTTTGTCAAATTTTATATGCATACCCTCGGTACATTTGTCTGATATTTGAAATATTACGCAACACTCATAGTAATTAACTAGATGAAAATGTTAAATATGAATTAAATATATTAATTATAAAGATATACATATAAAATCAATTTTATCGAAAAATATTGTTGTTGCGCCACCGGGATTCGAACCTGGATCTCTTTCCTAACCGGGGAAGGTGCTTTATCCAACTAAGCTACAGCGACAATTTTCGACCCTATATGTTACCTTTTTGATATTAATGACATGAAGGACATGAATTGATAATTCTGGCGTCTGCTATCAGTTTACTCAAAGGTATTTGAGATTCTGTAAAAATAAGGTAGATGGCTCTGTCAAATGATGGAACGATTAAATGTATTAATATCAAAAAGGTAACATATAGGGTCGAAAATTGTCGCTAAAAATAATGTCGCTGTAGCTTAGTTGGATAAAGCACCTTCCCCGGTTAGGAAAGAGATCCAGGTTCGAATCCCGGTGGCTCAACAACAATATTTTTCGATAAAATTGATTTTATATGTATATCTTTATAATTAATATATTTAATTAATATTTAAAATATCACAGACCTATGTTCTGAATAATTACAACTTCACAATAAGAATGTGTTCTCCTAAAAGATGAAAATGTATACTTAATGAATATTAATTTGGAAGAGTAATACGTCAGACCGTTGGACATTATTTATCAATATAAGTACATAATGCATGTAAAAAGTGAACCTAATAAATGTATTATTATTATTAATTGTTCTTTTACTACTGATATTTATTCATATTAATTGATTCAAGGTTGAATAGATTATACATTTACCTGACAGTTAATAGTTATCATGTATCTATAGGTAGTAGGGTTGAAAATATCGATAAATATAATTTTATTTATTAAGTAGACGGCGTAAATACTTGATCCGGTCCTGCATAAGGTTCGAGGTATGGGCCAGGTTCCAGGCTTTCAAGGAGACTTTTCAACTCGCGTAGAGTCAGCGTTTGCTGTGAAACAAACAGACCTTTGACATATGGAATTTAAATGCCCTGTGTTATTAACCTCTGCGAACCAATTTACATTCAAAATTTAATATTGCATATTTCAGAGACCTACGTAATGTTGTAATATACGTACCTATAGATATTACTACTCTAAGAATAAATACGTTCATTAATGTGTGCATTTTTTACTGACCCCGTTTATTTTAATAAAACAAAGTATTACGAATAAATATACAAACATTGAAAATATAAATGTCCTTTCTGACCGACGTTTCGGATCCCATTGCAGAGTCCATCATTAGGGCTAATGTCACATCAAAAACTATACACATAAGATTTAAATTTTTATTTTTACTTCCTAATTGAAAATTTCAGTACATCATCCGTTATACGTATGGGAAATGTAGGGGTGAATTTAGGGAGGTTTGCGATTATGAATGATGTCTGAGTATGGTGATGAGATATATGTATCTGACTCCAATCAGGGGGTTTGAAGATGATGGCGTGATTTGTATGAGGGTATTGGATGCCCCAATATTCACCCAAATACACTCGTGTTCTTTTGAATCGCAGTGTATTGTGGCTCGCATTCGTGTCGAAATATATGGGAATGTATGTGAATATGAATGTGTGACAGGTCGCAGGTTACGAGAATATAAACATCTGCACTGAATTTATTGAAGTTAAAAAGGTACAAGACTTAGATTGGAGGCGGCTTCTAGAGACGCTGTTCGGGTGGTGTCGATAGGTAGTGATGCTCGTGACTCAGCCCGTCCGAGTATTGCTTGCTGCATTCGTGGAAGCGTAGTCCTCCACACAAATGCTTCAACATTTTAGTGTAACCGTGTTTAAACGCGAATAAACCCAAAACGTACGGTCATTATAAGAATCATTAAAATTAGCGAGAAGTATTAGGATACATTGTATTATTATATGATTATTAAAATAAATATTTATATGTTAAATTTTATATGTTATAGTTGTCAAAATATTTCATAGTCATACATACGAGAGTATGTATTACAGTGTAATTATTATTTATCTACAATTTTTTAAATGTCGGTTTTGTTATTAATTACTATGTTGTATAATATTCAACTTAACTGTTTTATATAAATACTGAGCTCAGAAGAACATTATTATTGGACTATATTAATAAGATACAAACGTCTTCATTGTCTTCGCCTTAGCCCGTTCATCTGGAGTTAGTTATTCTAGTGTAGTTAGTTATTCTAATTGTTTTGTTTTGTCCTGAACTAGTACCCTCATTCTTGTTTAAACCTTTAAGATCGTGACTGACTAAAACACTCCTTCTTGTGGTTATTCTGGTCTTCTTCTATCAATTTCGATACTCGTGATTTTGTAAATCATGTGATCATCCTTCTTTCACATCACAGTCTGAGTTGGCCTTCTATTATATATTAAATATATTTTCGCGTACGAAATAGTATTTTGGGAACGAATTATTCTCACTCAATCACTTGAATGTTCAAGGTTTTTATTACATAATGATTCTGACAATATATAATAGCAGTGGCGTGCACTAGGCGTAGATTTATATTGTGCTGCTAATATTGATGCAGTAAAAGTACAATGGGTTATATTGTCACTAATGGTTGTATTCATTTGAAAGAAATACACTCTTTTAGAAGCATGTTTTTGTAAAATTTGTGAGATTTAATTTCCATTCTTGAAAAATATTATTACTCTCATCCTTGGGAATTTCGTCAAGACAAAAAATATTTTATAATACAAATTAATACCACATTTAAGAGTAAAGTATTCAACGTAAGGACGCATATATTCAAATCCACTTCAAATACATATTTGTGTTGTTCTGCAACACGTATGTTCAAGAGAATACGCGCATTCAGAGCACCTCGCGGGGCGAGAGACAAATATCGCGATTAGTTGGTATGTGCTTGGGGCAGATTTTGCGAAAAAATGTGCAAAACACGCGCGCAGCTTTATTTGTAATTTTGAAATTCTTTTGCTAGATGGTTCTAGATAAAACATTAACACGTAAACTATTCAATATTTGCATGTGAACATGTATATACAATACATAATATTATTTTTATTATTTTAATTTTACAACACCAGGCTATGGGGCCAATTGCTGTAGTGAATCAAAAATACTTAAGCGTGAGAAAATAATATAAATGTACTGTGTCTTCACCGGGAATTGCACCCGGAGCTCTCGGCGTGAGAAGCCAGTGTCTTGCCCACTGAACTACGAGAGTCTCCATCATATACCAAATAAACATGCAATTTGTAGTTCGCAAAGTGTAGTTATACACAGCTTCTTTGATTGTATGGACTGTATGCGCCTATAATACGTATAGTAAAAGTATTAAAAATAATATAAAATGTTTGCTTTGGCTTCGCATCGTTTTTTACTTCGGGTATATAATTTTCATTGAATTTTTATTCTAGGTACAGCACGAATCATATATTTTTGTGTCGTACCCATTTAATGAATTAATGAAATTACGAATCTGGCCTATTATTATATTTTTAATTACATGCTAATTAAATTTTTATGTTTCTTTTTTATATTATAAAATTAATAGGAATTGAAATAATCTTTTTCCTCCCTTTTATCTTTTCCTCTCCACAACTTTTCCCTTTAAAGGGAGTTTTAATTATTTTATTACACTTATAAAAGATGGGCGTCCCGTTACGCATAATCTCGCCCCTCCTGAAGTTTACCTATAAACCCAAATTAATGCGTTATGTCCGTCAGTTACTGCGTAAATTCTACACGAATCCTCATTAATAAAACATAGGTTCAAAACGTTCTCCGACCTGCCGTTACTCATATTTTCCTCAGACGAAGCCTCTATTTCCTTGCCAACTTTAGGGAAAAGTTATTTAGTATTTTTAACAGCACGAATATATTTTGAAAGATAGTCTTACAACTTACAACCCAAGAAAAATATTTATTTTATTATTTTATTAATGTGTTTCATTTAAAATTTTTTATAAAAGTTTTACGATTTTTATTATAAATAATATGATGCTCTGTTATGAACCATTGTCGTGGCACCAGTAATAATATCCACAATGCCACTATAGAACTTAACTAAATAATTTTTTTTTTTAATTTTACGTCGAAAAAATATTTGGTTGTCACCGGGATACGAACTCGGGTTCAATACATCTTTTAAAGAAAGACAGAACGGTGTTCTAAAATTGCAAATTTTAATTTAATGTTTTTTCATCAAAAATATTATTATATTTACTGTGAAATCATTAATATACTAGTATATAATAGAATAAAATAAAACTATTTAATATATTTTTAATAAAAACATATTAACACTTCTTTTAATAAAGTTTTTTTTTAATGTGGGTGGAAGGGAATGTAGTAACAGAATCATAATGCGTTCAAAAGCGTTATATAAAAGATAAAATTAAAAAAGAGTAGGTGTTGATAAACATATATTTATAGACCACTGTAGACTTAACTAAATTTGCTAGTCATATACTCGTACACACAAAAATTAAATGTTTTATTGTTGTCGATTTGCTTAAAAACATTTTTACTTTTGATTTGAAATTTATATAATTCACCCCATCTTTAAATATTTTAAAAGGGAATTAACTAATATTACTATTCTATTCTCGACTATGTTTTTTTTTACATTAAACTTTTACATAAATAACTTATTCATCACTTGTATAATTTATAATTTCATTATAATATTTAATTCAAGCCCTAAATTTCTATTTAAGCCGAACACATCTCTACAATTTTTTTTAGATTTACTAAGCTATTAACTACTTAAATATTCTAAAATCTATGATTTGCTTAAAATATGTTTTCTAGGTAACTAACTATGTAAAGTTCATGAAACGTTAAGAGCCGATGAACGACAGACGAAATGTATAGGAAAGGAATGGTTTGAATGTGAGCATACGTATATTATATTCCGTATCAAAAAGGTGTTCCAATACTGAGGTAAAATATTATTTAATAGACAAAACGATAAATATATTTATTTATTTTTGATTAATTTCATTATAATAAACGAGGATTTCCCCCGGGTCCTGGGAAGCTAGGGTATCCTCGCAGGACGTGCGGCGTGAGTCGTGGAAGAAAAATTACATTATGCTAATCCCGAGCTAATACATTCCGCATGCGGCGAAACTCATCCACGATATAGGCAGCAGTCGCCAAGTACCGGCAACCGCCTAACTGCCTCGAGAGGCAACTGCTCTACAGGGACCTGTAAAGAACAAACGGAGAGACGTACAAAGAAGGTGAAACTAGTTATAACTTGACGATACATGTTCAGATCGCTGTGGGTGAACAAATTAAAGAAAGTTCGAACATTTGTGATTTTAAAATGGATATTTGGAAAAAATACGTTCGTTCCTTTATAGGCCATTAACTAAGTAAAAAAAACTTAGTAAGAAAACTAATTGTGGAGAAATGTCGAATCTTTACGTAATATTAAATATATATTCGTAGTTTAAAGGTAAAGGAGAACATTTTCGACTAATGTTCCATTATTATATAATACAGGGTGAATATAATGCTCCAGGCCGATATTGAATAACTAGGAAATGAAACATAATTTTTTAACTTGGTTTTTATTTATCGATTATTTAGTTTATTATAATTATGTATGGAATATGACATCGGCCAAGTGGCCACCTTTAGGAGCAGCACAAATGTGTGCTCTTTTGACCATATTTTTCATAACATTCTCGCACACTTCGCGTGTTATTTAAGCAATTTTATTTAGAACATTGTCCTGTAGTATCGGAATTGTTGTTGGCCTTTCTTTCAAGTACCACTACAGAAAATAGTCGGAAACCGTCAAATCAGGTGATCGAAGAAGCCAATCGATATCATCACTTTTTGACATTATGCGCCCGGAAAAAAATTGCCCCAAAATTTCAAGCGTAGCTTGGGCTGTGTGTGAGGTGGCACTATCTTATTGAAACCAAGAAGTTTTTCAACATGTGACGATAGCGATTACCATTAATGGTTACAAAATTGTCATTACTATTTAGATAAAACGTTTTAATGACTTTGTCTTGAATGTTCCATAATAAATTGTAAAGGTGTATTTTTTAGATGTATAGAATTTTAAAATGAAATAAAACACAAAAATAATAATAATGGCTATAGTATTGGTTTTATTGTAAGATAATATTATGCCATTAGTGTTTAAATATGATTTTGCACATATAGTGGCCGCGGCTGGCTCGAATAAAGCGCAATCTGGAAGTCCACTTTTCGACCATTTTTTGGAGCAGCTAGCATTGTATATCGACAATACTGCGACGAATGTTCCACGTCGTTTATCATCTCTGGTTTATCAGCGTAGAATAGCGACTTCACATATCCCCACAGAAAATAATCCTAAGGTGTTAAATCACGCGGATCAATCTTAGAGGCCAATTCCCTGTGAATTGCTGGAAGGAGGCTGAGAGTTGGTATTTCTTAGAACTGAATATTCGATTCGTTTAAAAGTTATAGAAAACAATCGACAATTGCTGTATATTAGTGCCAACTAATCATAACTATACTATTACTATTGCTAGCCATGTTGTTTTTTGCAGAAGCCCCATTTGAGAAATAATCGTTTTGCCGTATTGTGAAGAATAAGGCATAAAAGCAATTCGTTAGTGAGATACACAAGAATTTAATGTTGAATAAAAAATAAAGTGAGTAAGATTTATGATAGGTATGTGCAAGAAATGTAATCTTATGAATGTTGGTTGAGTTGAAAAGTGTTCCTAACCGGGGAAGGATAATAATAATGCACCTTCCCCGGTTAGGAAAGAGATCCAGGTTCGAATCCCGGTGACGCAACATCAATATTTTTCGATAAAATTAATTTTATACGTATATATTTCTAATTAATATATTTAATTCATATTTAAGATATTAATTATGTTTAGTTAAGTGGTAGAGTTTGTATATTTGGAAATAACTTTTTTTATATTCTTAGAATAGGAAACGCTAAGAATGATTTGCAGAGATTACAACAGAAAAAATTAAAGAGCTATGAAATCAACATTTATTACGCGAAACTTAAAATTCAAGTTAAGATTAACGGATACGGCATGGAGTAAAGCCAAAAACTGGCAAAATTAGAATGAATTTAAACTACATACAGCAATGGAAATGAAGTCTCTCATATATTTTACACATGACAGATCTATCTTTGATTATTATGAGTGAAGAATAAAAAAAATGAAAAAAATAAATTCTAAATGTGATGATAAAATTTTTTTAAAAGTGGTTTTGATATCATTGATTGATTTGGCAGTTACTTCGTGGTATAAGATTTTAATTAAAAAATATATGTAATTTTTGTATTGACTTTGTACTACACACACACAATTTTTAGTTTATATCACTACTAATTTTGGGAGGAGCAGCCCTTCCTATCTACAGGTGTTAATTGAACTAAATTAAATACATTTGGCTATGAGAGCCGTAAGGGTGGGAGTGACTTTGTTGTTTCTTGGAAACATCGATAACTTGGTTTTGATAGTTTGAGTAAATGAACTAATGAATAAGAAAAGGATGGTAGTAGAAATAGAGTATTTCTACAAAATACCTGTTAGAAACCAGGTAAATCAAATATTGATCGATATTAGGAGCTTCGGAAAGAACATGTTAGAAAGTATGTGACGTATTAATATTTATATTACAAATCACCCTGAATAAGATGCAATTCTTTCCAGTATTTAATTAAATGTGAACCTCATAGGGTTGTACTTGTAGTTGTTGATTAAGGAATACAAAAAGAGAATTTAGAGATGTGTTAGTCTGCTGGAAGTGGCAAGCTGATTGGATTGCTACAAAGAATTAAATAGGGATGCGCTCTTTTCCGCAATACAAATTTATTTTGCGTTCACTGACGATGTACTAAAATATATCCACTGTGAAATAAATAGTAAATTGAATTTAGTAAAAGTATCAAATCCTGATTAGATATAACATATGCTGTATTTAAAATGTACTATGTATACAATTATGAAATTGCTGTTACTAAAAATAAAAATGTTTTCATTAAGGGCGCGCTTTCAAAAATAATTCATATTTTCGTGTTTTTTACGAAAATGTGGGTTTTTATTATTCATTTATATCAAAAGTAATACACTAGGTTTGACTTTTTTAAAAAGTATTACTTAGATTGGTCCTTTACACTAATATAAAACTAATAAACTGAATGTTAATTGGTCTAATTAAGACAATATAAGCATTATAAGAAAGATCGCGACCATAAAATGCATTTTCCGTGTGCTACAAAATTATCTTAATATGGTAAATCACTAGTATATTTTCTTATAATCTTGAAGCCAAGATTACGGAGACATATCTTGATTGAGACAAATTAACAGAATGTTCAAAATTATTAAAGTTATAACCATTCAATTTACAGAACATATTATCAATTTTCGGCGTTTTTAAAATACTTTGCTGTAGTGAAAACATACGTTTTTAAATAATATACTGTATTTAATCACTTGCATTGAAAACGTTTTCTTGAACAAAGTAAACATTTAATGAACGTTACTTTTATGTATGTCACAATTAAATATTTCATTTATATATATATAATACAAGTATGTATATAATAGTATAGTATATTTATAATAGTATGTAAATATGAAACAGATATATCACCAAAACGTCAACGTGGCGTTTTAAATCGATAATATTAAACAAAATAATATATTGCAGCTGTCATAATAATTTTAAATTCAGAACAATGATTTAAGCGATCATCTAAATATATGTAGGTACTTTGTCTGATTTCAAAATATATTCATAAATATGAGTTAGGTACACCAATAAATTATTTAATTTTCCATTGATTAATTCAAATGGCAACACACATTTTTATCTTATTTCATATATTAATGTTTATTATGTCAACAATTTTACTATCGTATCTTTCTATTCAAACCTTCCTCTCTTGCATGATATACGTAACAAATAACATCATTAATTATTTATCTGATACTTAAAAGAATTGAACTATTAGCCTCATGTTGAAAGCATATCTAATTCGTGTATAATTTCTCGAATTTCAAACTGGAAAAATGAAAGCTCGCCCTTAATAAATCAGACGTGTGTAATGTGGCAAACTTGTTTAATATCAAAATATTAGGCTTTCGAGTTTTGGACATTCATTTTTTAATTTCTTTGTCGGAGTTTTATGCGACACCTCATTAGCCTATGAGGTGAAATTTTATATTTTATAATTTTATCTCTATATAGTTAAGAGTAATAAAAAAAACTGATTCCTGATTTCGAGCACGTTATAATATATAACTTGTAAATTTTATTTGAATTCAAATCTAATTATTTGTATAAATTATTTGTGTAAACTATTTGTAATACAGTTTTTAAGAGAATTATGATTTAAAAAGACAATTTTACCCAAAAATGTCACATTGTACATTGCCATTCCAAAGCCACGAAATGCCAATATTGGATATATTAAATGAGTTATAAAATCAACGTATAAATTTATGTAAATGTAGTTTTATACTATAAATAAAATAAGCGAAGTTGAACGACAATACATTTTTATACATTATTTTTGTATTTTTTTGCTTAAAACAACGTTCTTTTTCATCCGATTCAATACGGCATAGCAGGTACCAGTCACCTATTATATGTATGTGCGCAGGCAATATTGTATATATAAAGCAGTATTTGCGAGTAAACCAATTTTAAATCAAAACTTGCTTTAAGTTTTCTATTGCGTGCTTTAAAATGGGGACATTTTCCAATTGGAGGAAATTGTATTTTTCACAAAAGAAAAACTACATACATTTCTTTTAAACGCGAACAATTTATATTTTAAAATATTGATTTATAAAAATGTTTTAACAGCCTACCGTACGTAAAGAAAGAACTATATACATATATTAGTGTATTTATATATTACTTTGTGTTATTTTATTTATTTACAGGAAAATAAGCAAATTAACATACTAATCTACCTACATTCAATATTAATTGATTGAAATATATTTTTTTAAATAAAAAAAAAGATTAGTACATTCTGACTATAAATGTATTATCGAAATAATACAAGTTTTTAAATGGTCGCTAAGAAGAGATGAGCTAATGAAAATATATGAGGCAAGTGTTAAAGGCAACAAATATAGGTAATAGGCATGCTCAGACAAACCAGATATTGGAATATTTATATGTTCTAAAATTCAACAATTTGCATTTCTGAATGAAGCTAGAGTAGTACACCAGCGTAAAGTAGCATTGTATTCTATCCTCTCTGAAATAGATGAATTGTAAGTTTGTAAGTATAAAGAAATTAAGATAAATAATGGATTAGTTAGACAAATACTATATTATTAGTTTTCGTAAAAAACACAAACTTGCAACAATATTCGATCTACATTAGTTTTTAAGATTAAAATATTGGAAATATATATTCGAGTATATTGACAGCCACGCATGTAGTCCATATATACAATTTTACTGCACGTTCATAACTAGAAATTCAGGAATATGTAAATATAAATTAAATATTTATTTTCAGATCATTCAATGTATTGTAATATTACATAAGACAAATATTTAATTTCCAATTTTTTTTGTCATGTACAGCCTATTTAAATACACTGACTACATGCACCATTAATATTACATACACGGAATACGTATCACATCAATATACGTACTATTTTCAAACTAAGCTAAATGCTTGTGCTTTGAAAATAGGACTAATTTGATAGCCTCCTGGATCGAGGCTCGAACCCCCGACCACTAGATCACTAGACGAGTGTCGTAACCACTAGACCACAAACACATTAAATTTGTGCCAAAATTCGGAGTACGAAAATTAGACCGAGACTAAATTATGAAAAATTCGTTAATTATAATTTGTTAATTTTGCGTATTTACTTAATTCAAAAATATTTCACTTACTTATCTAACGTCATTTAATTTGTTTCTTTTTAGTTTTTAAAAATTTTTGTAGTGCAAGCGTTTAGCTCACTTTAAAAAAATCAAGTATATTAATGTTACATGCATATTGTGTCTCTACACGTCTTTATTTTATTTACAAATTTAAGTATTACATTTTGGACAACCGTTATTTTGGCTAACATGATTATTATTTATACCTTTGTTATGTATTGTAGGTATTAAGTTAATTTAAAAACAAAATTTTGTAACAACTAAAAACGGTGATTCAAAAATATCAAAGCAACACCTAACAAAGGATAAACGAAACAAATATTTCTTTGATACCTAACAATAACGTTTCATTGTGATAAAATACTTTGAACGTTTCTTTCAGAATGAAATATAGCCTAACATATTTCATAATGTTATATAACAAACACGAAATCTGTTTTATTTAATACATTTTGCAAAGGTTGCAAAATAGCTAATATATGTATATTAAAAAGGGACGAATTGATTCAGAACTAGCGGAAAAACAATCAAGTGTGCGCATGCGCATATGCGTATTCGGAGAAATTAGATTATAACGGTTGCTTAGCATTGAAGTATGTTTGACTATTATAATTTTCGGGTGTAAATGTGTATAATTTTCATAATACATATTTTCATATACAATCAATTAGAACATTTTCAATGAGAAGAGCATTGGCAGTTTTAACTTAAAATAAGTGTATGTAAGAAGAGAACAGTGAATCAACAATCGAGATTTTGTTATGTCTGACGATTCTCCTTCACCTCTATTCCAGGATAGAATACCTAAGGTACAGCCAGTATTGTATTTCATTTGATTAGTCCATCGAGTTGGACATCGTCTTTATCCTCTCTTGTTTTCCACCTTTTCACCACCAGCTGTTCCAGGTTACTATCCGATGTGTCTCAAACAGATCGTGGACAATATATTTTGAATTCTTAATGTAACAAAATTAGATTCTAAGCATTCGCCTCCAGCACCACATTTTATAAGCGTCAAGTTTTTTTTCTCACTTGCTCTCAATGTCCATGTTTTAGATGAAATTGCGTATGTGTTCTACATTACACAAATGCTTTCAATTTATTTTACAGGATAAAATTTTGCGGTCAATTATAATTGATAATTATCATATCGATGAAAAAGAGTTATCCCTTACTGCTAGTTGATTTAAAAAAAAATAACACTAACCTATAATTATTTCAAATTATGAGATTACGTTTGTTGTAGATTGGCTTTAGAAGACAAATACAAGAACGCTTAGATATTAGAAGACCAATGGTAATGATCCGTGTGTACGTCTGTTGTTCTTTTCAACAATTATTTTGAATTTGATTAATTTATTTTTGACGATAAAACAAAAAAAAACCTTATTTCACAGACTACTAAATATATAGACACGAACAAACGCAAATTCCTTTTCTCAATATTTTTAATTTGGTGTCACTCACGCGATCACTTTGGTACCATTTACGCAATCAAATAGCTCCGCGACTTTAAAAAAAAAAATGTCTCGATTGGAACGAATATTTAAACGTTGACTGAATATGTCTTGTTCACACATTTAATTTTCGAAAAATAAATAGTTTTACTGTTGCATAAATGTATCATAAACTATCGGATTTATGTTTCCACCAAGAATGTGTGTAGAATGCCCCTCATCCCGCAACTGATGTTCCATACCCTTTCCTGTATGTACACTTTATTTCATGTCTATTCATTTACTGGTCTGTGAACACATTCTATATTTGCATTATTGAAAATACTTGATCATTAAAATCTTGCTGATTGATATGATGAACACAAATAATACAAATATTGTTTACATAATGATAGACTTTTCGGACTATAATTAAAATAATCCTTCAAATGTAAAAATTATTTCTCAATTTATGTATTATATATTAGCCTTTCGGCACATTTTATCTTCTGGATGTATTATCGAATATCTTGAAATTTATATTAAATTCGTGTCACGCAGTTTCTTGTTGAATAGCGTCGACATTTGTTGAACCATAATCGAGTAGATACCTGTCTCACATATTTTGCTTTTTCTTGTAAAATTGTCATTATTCTGTAAAAGTAAGTATTAAACTCTGAAAAACATAATAGTTATATAAAACCTTTAAAAAAATAACAATTTTTAATCATTAATCAATGTAGGCACCAGTCAAGTTGTATTTTATATGAATTCATTTGGAACAAATTGCAGATAAAATATTTAAATATATCATTAACATTATTCATACTATGATGAAAAAAATCAAACAGTGGTATATACAATTTACACTGGCTAATTCAGTACGAATATAAGAATCTAGTAGTTAATATCACGAGATGCATTAATTGAATAAAATTATGTTAGTATATCTAAGATTAAGCAAATGACATTTATAAAACCTTTTATTTGTTTCAAAATGTATAAAATTTCATTTTAACGAAATATTTTTTAATCTAATTACAAAATATATAACCACTGGGGTTTTAGTTTTTAACGCCGACTGATTTCAAAACGTCGGTTCTTTCCGTTACGAAACACAATTGTCAGTGAACTCAAATGACTGTTAAACGTTTAGAAAAAATACATTTGTTTCATAAGTCACCGTGTGAAGAGAATCTTAACGGTCCACACCTAACTGTAGTATCACGTATGTTCGAAATATTATTAGGCGAAGGAACAAACCAGTCGGCTATATTAATTATTATCTTATTTAATATATTTGGTGATAAAAATTGACCGTAATAAAAATTTCCAGAATAAAAACTGGAAAATTGTATAAAAAATACATAATTATACAAATGCTGTGAAAAATAATTTTGATGGGTAGGTATATAGTTAATCTCTTTCCAATATTGTTTAATAAGTTTTTAATATCGGATATACATTTTTGTTACCTTTATTTTAAAATATTACAGTTTTGCAGATATTTATGTATTTAAATTAATTATCAATTTGTAGATATATATTATTTAGTAGATATAAAAGTAAGGTGTACGAAAATGAATTGAAAAAATATCATTCTAACATCTCGTGCGCTGCATTTGACAAATTCTTCCAAAAATTGGTACGTATGTTTATATCACGTTCACTTTTAAAATAATGGCGGGCTATTTGTAACCGACACCCCTCATGAAGGTGGTTTGTACGGGGGTTGCAAGAAGATTCCGGCGATATACAAAAGTCATTCATGGCTGAAGGAAATGTAGCAGAACTAAGATATAGCCGTGCAACGCTCATAAGGGTTGATTAAGTGCATATTTATTTCGGCGGCTGTTTGGTTATGCCGCCATCTTATGTGTAAGAAACGCATTTGATTAAAATAATGTTGGTTTTAAAATATTGCATCATAACTTTAACAATGTATGATAATATTCATTATTTAGGACGAATAATATAGTACAGTCATTGAAAAATAAATACATGTATTCTTCTCCAGCTGGTTTCCCATTATTGAGGATCATGACCTGTTGATGTTATTGACGATTCTCTTCCACCTTTTAGTTCAATTAACCGTTGAAATAAGGTAGCCAGGAGTGGCTTTGCTTATTTAGATACTGCTATAATTGTCAATATCCGCTTCTTCAAATTCATATTTTTATTCTTCGTATAATATAATAAAATATTTAAAATTACGAATAAAGTATTCGTCTTCTTTAAATAAAAATATCTAAACAAAAATTGAAACTTTTACATTACATTTAAAAATGTCAAATAAATAAAAATGACTTTTTTAACTAATTTAGATGTATTAAGGAGGACACATTTTTATTTTGAAGTTGTAATTATTTAGAACATAGGTTTGTGATATTTTAAATACTAATTTAATGTAAATTAGTATTTTAATTTAGATGTGCTTTGGCTATAAAAATATCACTAACTTGCTGAACGTTGAGTGTAAGCGTTGCCTTCCCATTTTCTCATGACGGATCTTTGATACAGTTAATTTTGTAATAGTTTTGATAATGCAGTTTAATATGCTCAGTCTGATAGTTAAAATTATTTCAAGTTGTTTGTTTTCAGGTACAAAAATAATTTTTCATGAATATTATATATTTTACATAGTAACTCACCTTCCCGTCTACGCAGTGCGCCGGAACCTTATTTCCATTAAACAAGTACGGGGTCGTCCGCCGACACGACGTGTGAAACGAAACAATTATCTAATGGAAATATTCTATTTCAGCCATTTTGCTTGGCCTTTCAGCTTTTCTTGCCATGGATTTTATAGCTTTAGAAAAAGAACCCCGCGTACGCATTGCTGGCTTTCAAAGGAACTTCCGCTTCCCGCCTGATCCGGGAACAGAGACGAAAAATACCCTGACAAGGGGTGAAGAATGAGATAGCATTAGTCACCTCTATAGACCAATGGGGTGCGAGCGTTTTCGCGGGCTTTCTATCGCGCTCCAGCTTTTTTTCCCTCTGTGTTTTTTTTTTTTCATATTTTCTTTTTCACTTTCTTTTATTTCTAAGGCGTCTCTTTGTTTGGCGCTCCGTGAAGTTCTCACAATGGCAGCTTCTCTTTTGACAGTTGGTGGATTTCTTGATATCAATAGATTTGTATTTGCGTATTGCTAGTGGCACTGTAGCACTGTTTAAAACCTTCTGATATGAGTAATATTTTCACTGTTCAATTTCAATACCACAAAAGGACATTTATTATTTTCAATTGGATTCTTTCATAATATCCCCTTATCCTATTGGTTTATCAGTGGCTGTCTTTATGTAGCAGTTACAGGGAAATGTAAACTACATGTTTAGTATTACGTACTATTCAATTATTTTAATACAAATTTATAATATTACAAATATATATCTATTAGTAAAACAATGGCATTTAAAAAAATGTTCCGTACTGTTTTTCATAGCAGTATTTTTTACATATTTGAAATGTAGGTTGGATATATGTTAAATAATTTTGTATATTAAGAAAATAATAATCCAATGTGTTGTATTAAATTATTAATTTTAATTTTATTGAATTTCAAATTATTTTGATATTTTTATCATTTATATTGGCTGTAATTAAACATGTTGAAAATTATATTAAATTTGGACAACAAGTGTTCACTCTCCATGTTAAATTTTCTGTGTTCCTAAATATAACACAATGGCGATGTCTAAAACTTTGTTTCAAAACAGTAAGTTAATAAAATACGTTAATATAATATATTGCTTTAAATGTCATACAAAATGAAGGTTTAAACTAGTTCTGATAGAACCTAATAATTTCAGGATGGCTTATAACTACAATAAACTAAATATAATAAAATACTATAAACATTTAAAAAAACACATTTTTAATTTTATTTTAATGTAATATATTATCAACCTTAAACAAATATTGCCACGGATATATTACATATAGTGTAACAAAATAAGTTATTGGGTTGAAAGACCCAACTAAAATATCTAAAAACACATTAAAACAATCAATGCAGTAAAGCGTTGTAAATAAGGAGAAAAACAAATAAAAATCATAAACACAATTATTGCAATTCAAGGCACATAGCTTCGAAAGCCAATATACTGTATGAACAATCATTATTAAAAACTAACCAATTCAGATTCGTACACGGTATACAAGTCACATTAATATTACTAACGTTTTCAAAGTAAGTTCAAAATTGTGCTTTGAAAATAGGACTTTGTCTTCGGGACAAGTCTCGAACCTCAAACACTTAAGAACTAAGCGAGTGTATTACCGCTAGATAAAAAAAGCACACTATTAGATGGAAAAAGTACATAATAATGCCTAAACTAATGTAAGATTACGACCCCAGTACTGTCAATGATTCCCCAAAATCTCCAACTTGTACCAAATCTTCTAATCCATAAATTAATAATAAATTGTATGTTCATTCGCTAATGAAAAAGGCAACAGTACGTACTTGGGTCTTCATCATCACTATTTCATCTTTAGCCATTATTGATTCACTGCTGTATGAAGGTCTCTCCATGACTTCGCCACTCTTTTCGGTACTTCGCCAATATCTTCGCCAATAAACTCTCACTGCTACGATAATTTCATCATAGAGACTTTGGACGTCCTCTAAATTATTTTTATGACTATATGTCGTGTCTCTACATATATTATTTATACGTCAAATAAATTTGTTTTATCAAGAGTAGATAGAAAAAAAAACAGAAGATAAACTACCACGCCAATGAAATAAATAATATAACATATTTTTTTTTTTTTAGGAAAACACATTCTTATTGTGAAGTTGTAATTATTCAGAACATAGGTCTGTGATATTTAATTCATATTTAAAATATTTATTTTATATATTCGTAGACTGATTTTTGATCAAACTATTGTTTTTAACAAAATATATAAATATGTACAATATAATTTGAAGTGAGAAACTTGTGTTATTTATTATTTTTTAAAACACGAAGCAAGATAAATCTTTTTAACGCGAAGCGAGTCTTCCATTCTGTTTCATGTTCTGTTAACCAAACACATTCCGTTATTTCCTTTCGGTTCATTAAATTTTTTAGAGATACGTCATTCTTAATACAACAACACGTGTCTCAAAATATTGAACTCGAGATAAAAGTATCAAAAATATGCTCGCCCGTCATCTCTCGTTTTGCGAATGATCAATTGTGTAAAATCTATTTTCTTTTGTTTGTTATTGCCATCGGAAAAATATTCGGTAATGCTCTTACTCTGTATATTTTTCCACAAAATATTTAACACGCTAAGGATTAGTGATCTCGAGTGTGATACAGCGTGTTGTGAAATATGTAATCCATTAAATAAATTATTTACCACATTACATCATGGATGATTTCAATTTTTTTAAAAGGTTTTTTCAAACATTGACGACGCAGAGCTATTTTAATATATAAGAATTTATAATAAAAAATATATTTTAGTGTACTATCGTCTTGTATTTATTATGGAGATATTTATTTTCAAAGAATAGTTTATACTTATTTTGAATACATTATTTAATACTACACCATAAACTATCCACGATATAGATTTAAAAAAATAGGTTTGTATTGAGCAAATATTTTCCACTTCGAGTAATATTATAATTGAGCAAGAGGCAGATATGAATTATTTAATATGTTATTATATATTACAAAGTATATATATATACTAATAACGAATATGATGGAGATAATATATTCATCTAATAACCGAGAGATTGGATCAATACTGATACAGGGAGACTACCAAGATGGCGATCGCAATAAATAGTTATTATCAGGATTATATGCTACTACATTTTAGAAACGTCATTTCCTGATTATTTTATCGATATAAACGTCCAGCATTGAGTTCATTCCTTTTGAAATAATTGCAAGACAATATTGACTGTTCTATTCGACTAGAATTAATTTCTCTCCCCGTCCCATTCAGATTGACTCGACTGAAGGTACTCTTCCACGTACCGGGAAATAGAACCTTGTATGTCCAAAATTTTATTATTCAGTGTTTCTGTGAATCCCATAATAATGAGTTCAGTGAAATTGTCATGTTTAATTTTATCTTATAACTTTAATTATAACTTTATTTTATACGTTGAAAAAATAATTATGTAACTTTAATTTATACATTGAAATTTATTTTTGTGAACTGTAGGTAAAAAAACCTATGCGCACATCTAACCCTAATTCCAATCTCTCCATCTTTTTCACCCTACGCAGTCTTATTTCTCTATTATTCTTCCCACTTTCACCTATGCTTGTAGTTTAATTTCCATTTTCTTTTATTATTAGAATGCATTTATATATTTAATAAACATGGATATATTATTTGATATTTGTCAATACTCTCATCTAATGTTACTTCATATTATGTGAGATTTTTTAAATACTGTTGTTTTCAAATATTTTTGTGGAATTTTATAATTAGTGTTATATTTTATAATACATGATACGTTATTATATTTATATATTTTAAACAGTTAAATCCCCCAATGAATAATTATTCATAATATATACGATCTTGCTGTATTTCCAAATATCAACTCGTAACATTTTTTACCATCAGTATTTTACCATTAGTGTTTTACCATTAGTGTTTTATTAATCACTCAATGAATTAAAATACATCTATCGGTTTCGAAATATATTATTTTATCCTTCGGGATTTCACTAATCAAAAACATATTAAACAATTTAAAATGATGGATTTTGACCACAGAGTTGATTTTGCTAATCTTAAAAATTGTATTTGAAATTATTTTAAAGTCATTGTCAATTTTGTTTGATTGTGTATTTTAATAATTATAAAATTGATGGTTAATATATAAGTAAAATGAAGAGTAGAAATCGTAATGGCTGTATAGAATTAACATATACATTAATTAATAAAATAAACAGCCAGATCTAACTGAAACTCTCCGAATTGAAATCTAAAAAAAATACATGGTGAATATTATGTTCAAGGCCGATTTTGTTTGGCCGCCATTTTGATTTGGCAGATATGTGATAGTTCGAATTTGGTAATCGTGGAGAACAGTTGATATATAAAATGGAGCAACTAAAGCCTAAACAATGTATCGAAGTCATTAAAACATAATATCTAAATAATAATGGCAATGCTGTAACCATTAATGGTGATCGCTATCGTCACATGTTGGAATACTTTATGGTGGTCGAACTGGATCAATTGGGTCTCAATACATATATGGTTTCAATAGGTCGGTGCCACCTCTCACACAGCGTGAGCTACGCTTGAAATTTTTCGAAAAATTATTCTCGACCGCATAATGTTAAAAAGTGGTGATATCGACTGGCCTCCTCGATCACCTAATTTGATGGCTTCCGACTATTTTCTGCTATTTTATTCTGATATTACGATGCTACGAATATAGAATATAGTATATGGTTATAAGAGCGTAGACTTGTGCCGCTATCAGACGCGACTACTTAACCAATATAATATTTTATAAATAATTGTAATAAACCAAGTAATCTATAAATAAATAAAAAAATAAAAAATTGTGTTGAATTTTTTAGTTATTTAAAAACAACATCGTGCTGGAACATAATATTCACCCTGTGGATGTCGCCCCAGTGTCTGCACCCTGTAATAATCACAAAATTGTTAAAATCATTTATATTTAACTACTGTGTACTTTTTGATGTAAAGTATATTGAATAAATGTTGTGAGTGAAGATCTTACATTATAATAAATTTTGATATTCCGGTTGATATTTTGGGTCAATATTGTTGTATTCAATGCTGTCTTATAATTGGGATATTAATATAAAATGTGTTCTATCCCTGAAAACGTCCAGATATATTATGTTAACGCTGTTGTATTATAATATTTATCGTATATTGTAACATGCAGAGATATGTAAGAAATTTAATAATCACGACCGATTACTCAAATATTAATTTATGTAGCAAGCGGGGATCTTCTAATACGTGTATGATAGTTCTTGCGCCGCTTTCGGAAAGCCACCCGAATTCCTTTATGCAAATGTGTTCTAACAACCCCCACCTTTCTCCCGCGTCCCTCCCGCGTCCCTCCCGCGTCACTCCCGCGCCCCTCCCGCGCCGGAAAAGTTTTCACTCGAATGATATATTTGAACCATTTATATCAAAATGATATTCAATTTATCACGTGGTATTTGTGAAAAGTACGGGATCCGTCGCAGGAACCGTACGAATACTCTAATGTAAATCACTGGCTTGTATCAGACCGGTGCGAGTTTGAACAGCCATCGAAGTTATTCCGAACACGTATTGAAATTTAGTTTTCTTCGGATTCGGGTTAACCCCGGATCACGGCAGGACCCTGTAGCCAAACTACCCCGGGGATGATATGTAAATAGAGTAATTTGAAAATTACACGATTCTGTTTGAAATCGAGTTCGGAGGTGAATCGTGATCATAAATTGTATTTTTCAATGTCCTTTCACAGAACCTTTTTATTGAAATCGCGGATCAGCGATTTTATGGTTGTCTGACAGCTCTCACAATGCTTTATTCAAAGTAAAAATAAGAAAAATTAATAAAAATTCTTTTTGGTACTGGAAAGAATCAGGTAGATTTCGTCACTGTGTGTATTTTTTTTCTTTTTCTGTTGGGCTTGTATTAAAAGAGTTACAATTTGTTCGATCTTTATGATTCATGGATCGCCAATCGCCATCTCGCGCGTACGTAAACGTAGATATAATGGTTCCTGTATATTACTACCCTTTCTTCCTATACCCAGAATAAGACATTTTTCTGTGGTGTTTTCTATGGTTTGAACCAGTTGAACGTTGAAGTTTGATCTGAGAGTTATCGTTTACCGGTGATACGGTAGGCTGTGAAAATTGCGTGAATTACCTTCCTGCCATGTGGGAATAATACATTTATGGAGAGTGTACTGTGTGTATTCGGTTTCTCGTTACCGTGCGTACCGATTAGTACATATTCTGTTGTGCTTGTTGTGTCACATTTCGCGCCATCACCGAAGTGTATGAACAATAAACTTTATTTCTGACATTATACTTAACCTGTGAAAACCTCCAATTTACATATATTCTAAAACATGTATAGGCATATATATATTCTAAAATATTTAAATAAAAATAATTATAATTATATATTAAGTGTGCATTGTAAAAATGTTGGATTTGTCGGCACAAGTAATATATGTCATATCTAAATTTGTCCTTATCACATTCCTTCTGCGTGAACTACTTACATCAGCTCGATTTCACTTATTTGAATTTCGGCTGGCTGGAGTATAAAGCGATAAATATTATGGCGCCTGTATATATTCAAGAAAAGTTAAAACTCTTAGGTTAACCTCTACTTCAACCGCAGGAGGAGTGGTGAAACAGAACACTAGTTTATTTTTTATTTCGTGAGGTGCAGTCCCTCTTACTTATAGCAGTAATTAGAAAGTTCAATATTGTTCAATACAATATCGAATGTAGTACTGAAGTATTAGGAAAAGTAATATTATTATGAATAATCTCTCACATAATATCCCTTTTGCATGAACTACGTTGGCTCCGTTTCCTTGATAGAGTTGATTTTAAATTGTGTCGGTTGATGTAAGGCGACAGTTAACATGGCGCCTCTATATCTTCAAGAGCTGGATAATTTGTAGAGCGCTATTTTTGTAAAAACTTTCGCCTCAAGAGCGCTTTACACATAAACTATTTATAGTTCTACAACCCTTCCTAGGGATAAAGTAGAGGGTGAACTGAGAATTTGACATCTAATATTCAAATTGTCTGGGATACAAAGCTCTTGAAGATACAGAGGCGCCATGTTATGTGTCGCCTTGTACATCAACCGGCACAATTTAAATTCAGCTCTTTTAAGGAATTAGAGCCAATATAGCTCATGTAAAAGAGATGTTATGTGAGAGAATTTAAGATGCCAGAAGACTAAGTTTAGAGAACGGGCATTTGCAGTGGCAGGCTCAAAAGCGTGTAACTCTTTGCCCCCCGTTATAAGAAACAGTGCATCAGAATTTACTTTAAAAGATACAAAAAACGCACCTTTTCAAAATAAATCATATCCTTAAGTTGTCATTCTTTAGGACCCCGCACAAAATACAGATACCCCCAACCTCCCACCCCTTCCCCTTATGCAAATGTGTGCTTAATAGAACACCATCCAAATTTTATTCAGTTGCATTCTAGGAACTTGAGGAAAATAAAATCATCCCGTCCCACTTCCTCGGACATTTCACCTTCCTCCTTCCTAGAGTAAATTTTTAATACCGATGTTTCGGATTATACCGTTCTAAGTTATCATCTGGACTGATATTGCCAATAATTGTTCTATTGGCTCGTCCGCTACTTTCTGTCAACACTTTTTTAAAATTATTTTGCGCTAACTTGCCAGCTGCTTAAATAAAATACTGTATTTTATTTAAATAAATATAAAAATAACTTAAATAAATATAATTTGGGAATAGTTACCATATCTAAAATATCACATGTTAAATCTTTATATAATTATGTACGTTAAATACTATATAAAGAGTTTTTTATTTATTAGTTACAACATTGTAGAGGTACAAGTAATAATCTGTAGATATTAGCTAGACTACTAGACTACTAGACTACACACGCGTGTGCATTGGACGCATACACATATTATATTTTAGGATTCACCTCTAGTTCACTGCACTACACACATCATATATTAACTAACTTTAAGTACTTTCTTTCTTCTCGGGTGGTTTGTAATAATTAACGATCTCTCTTGGTGTCAGTGTGTCTCGGTTCGTTAGTATTACCTTTCGAGGGGTAGTTTTTTGTCCCCACTTGTGGGGGAGTTCCTATAGGTAATAAAGAGTGTTCTTGTCTGAAGACTAAAATAATTAACCACAGCCAGATAAATGGTTTACGTATTGAAATTTTATATTTTTAGGGAGATTTTATATTTCACATTTTGTTGTCACACAGTTGCATTTTCATAAAATAACTGTTCTGTTGTATTTTAATAAAAAATTAAATGAGTCAATTTGAAAAAAAAACGGAAAAAATCTATTGAAAAAAATATTTAGTCGCTTCTGGGAATCATCTCTGGACCTCTTCCTACCCGAGGAAGCGTGTTCACCAATTTCGCTCTAGGAATCGAATACATTTTCGAACACGCTTCCCGGATAGGAAGAGGTATATGTTCAAATCCCGGTAGCGACTAAATATTTTTTTCAATATATTGATTTTTCTGTTTTTCTAATTGATTCATTTAATTCGTATTAAAATTGTATATGTCTGTCTTTGTACGTTTATCTTTTATGTCCTTTATCTTCATATTTCTTATTATTTATTTATCTTTCAGAAGTCAAATAGAATATAACTCAACTCTGTGGTCATCATTCTACAATGTACACATTATTGAAAGAGTAAGAATAAATATTGTTTCTGAACGTATTCTAAACGTATCGTTAGTTAGTTGGGTATCGATAGAAATGATAACTATCGAATTTTTGACTATAATTTATATATATTCATACATTGTAATATAATTTGTTATATTATATAAAATATTACATGTAATATAATGTAAAATACAGGTAATTTAAGTAGCGTTAAAGTTTTCTTACTGATTATATAATAATTTTTGTTATACTTGCTTTATTTTTTGTCTTTTCACAGTATATCGTAATGTAATATATCTAAAAAAGTTAATAAATAACATTTTCAGAAACACCTTTATTAATTTTGTCTCACTTCAAGTCCCGACCACTGCACTAAGTTGGAATTACAAGTATTCATGTATATTCCCATTCAATTATTCACCAATAAAACGAACAATTAGCGTAGAGCTTTAGAAAACAAAAATTGTCAAGGAAATTCTGTTATAGGTTTCACGTTTTTTCTAAAGAACAAAGCTGATCTCCATAAAAAAAAAGTCTCGTATAAAAAGGTCCTTTGGTATACTCCTGGCACTATATGTTTTTTTTTTCGTACACTGTTTATTATTCACCACGAGCCAGCCATTTATGTTGTTGAACTCTGACCTGTTAACTTTGCATCTAATTGAACGAGATAGGTAAATTATTATTAGTGTTTCGCCCATTTATCACGTCCGGTAACTAATACATATTAAATTTATATTATTATGCGTGTTAATATTCAGTTTACAATATATACTATTTGATATTAAAATTATATTTTTCTGGTATAGTATTTATTACAACTTTATAATTTTTAATTTATCTATTATCATATTTAAGTCACAACTTGTACAAATTATAAATATTTATAAAAATACAGTTTATTGCTTATATTTACGGTCTTGATATCTCTATTTTTTTTAAATTTTCAAATATATTTAAAAAATATATATTAAGTAGTATTTATCATTATTATAATTTATTATCCTATATCCACCCATCTCATTCTTAGATGGCCTAGTGATTGAGTTCTGTCCGAAGAATTTTGAAAAGTCTTAGATTCAATGTGACTAACTCATCCCAATCTTCTGTCTCACATTTACTATTTAGGGCTATTTAAGATCTAAATATGAATTAATTATATTAATTATAAAGATATACATATAAAATCAATTTTATCGAAAAATAATGTTGTTGCGCCACCGGAACTCGAACCTGGATCTCTTTTCTAACCGGGGAAGGTGCTTTATCCAACTAAGCTACAGCGACAATATCTTTAGCGACAATTTTCGACCCTATATGTTACCTTTTTGATATTAATACATTTAATCGTTCCATCATTTGACAGAGCCATCTACCTGTAGCTTAGTTGTCGCTGTAGCTTAGTTGGATAAAGCACCTTCCCCGGTTAGGAAAGAGATCCAGGTTCGAGTCCCGGTGGCGCAACAACAATATTTTTCGATAAAATTGATTTTATATGTATATCTTTATAATTAATATATTTAATTCATATTTAAAATATCACAGACCTATGTTCTGAATAATTACAACTTCACAATAAGAATGTGTACTCCTAAATATTTAAGATCTCGTATCTAAATGCCAAAGTACTTCATCTCTATCTCAACAAGGAATAAAAATAAATCAATCTTGAAATTTATTTTAATATATTTTTTTAACTTTCATCAAACTGATGCATGAAATGATCAGCCCCATAAAGTGGGCGCTTTGTAAGCGGCGCTGCAGAATTTTTCATAAAACTCTTCATCGTAAAATTTTATCATGAAATTCCTTTTTATCTTGAAAATACGACACATTTTACCCCATCCCTTCCGCTCGTCCATTTACATCTATATTTCCGTGAAGGGCTTCTTACCATATTACAAGGCTATTTAGTGACATATTCACCTTCTCCATATAAATAGTTCATTGAGTGAAAATAAATAATTATTAAAAATTTAAGTAATTCAAAAATATTTTTAAAATAAATAATTATTTTGAAATATTCAAGTAAAAGTAAAGTATTAAAGTAAAGTAAAGAATCTAATATCGAGATCCCGACCCACTTTGCAGTATTTATGAATCCTGGATATAGAACATTTATCCCGAAAATTTTGGGATTTTGAAATAATTTCGGCATACCAAAATTAGATCCAGAGTTTTATGTACTATTTAATCGAATATAAGTCTAAAATAAAGATATTTTTCACCATTCTGATTTGTTACATTTTTAATTTGGAGTCCTGAAAAAATAATCCACACAATAATAACGCCGACATGGTTGCAATAAATGATTTTATATATGTTAAATACTCTGCATTGAAATGCAATATATATATTATTAGGAGAACACATTTTTATTGTGAAGTTATAATTACAACAATAATCACAATAAGAATGTGTTCTCCTAAGAATAAAGTTGTATCAATGTGTCCAAAATTTAATAAAAATGAATTGATTATTCTGGCGTCTGCTATCAGATTACTCAAAGGTGTTTGAGATTCTTCAAAAATAAGGTAGATGGCTCTTTCAAATAATGGAACGATTACATGTATTAATATCAAAAAGGTAACATATAGGTTCGTAAATTTGTCGCTAAAAATATTGTCGCTGTAGCATAGTTGGATAATGCACCTTCCCCGGTTTGAAAAGAGATCC
Source organism: Eubasilissa splendida (assembly GCA_031772225.1). Taxonomy (NCBI): domain Eukaryota; kingdom Metazoa; phylum Arthropoda; class Insecta; order Trichoptera; family Phryganeidae; genus Eubasilissa; species Eubasilissa splendida. The sequence continues at coordinate 27,862,541 of CM062861.1, read as the reverse complement.
AGGTTCGAATCCCGGTGTCGCAACAACAATATTTTTCGATAAAATTGATTTTAAATGTATATCTTTCTAATTGATATATTTTATTCATATTTTGCAATATATATAATTAATTAATGTAGAACTCTACCTGGTTGGTAAAAACAAAATATTAATATTTTTTTACATAAAACGATCTGTACAGTGCCACACCAAAAGCATCATATTTAAAAGGTATGTAGATACATACATATAAAAATATGAGTTGAAAGTGTTCAAGCTACATGCATCTAATCTCAACCATGTCAGAGATATAAGCATTTAAAAAAGTCGTAGTTATGCTATTATTTTGATTAATTGAAATATGTTTTGATTCCAAATAATATATTGAATATAAAAATAAATGTTCATCGAACTTCAGTTAGCCAGATAGATTTTGTTAGCTTATTTAGGGTCTGAAGAAATGATATTAAAAAATATTGGGTCAATCATGCAAATATTTATTTCGAAGTATGTAGACTAAAATCAGTATGATTTTATGAAAATCTCATACAGTAAGATTTACCGTAACGGCATAAAATTTGTACATGTTCCTTGAACATTTTCAATTCGTAATTTAGTCAGGTATCCACTCATAAAACCTATTGCACCTTGTATGATATATTGTTACCATTGAAATAGGTTGTCCAATAAATTCTTGTTATGTGTTGTTATAACACAGAACAAAATAACAGGTATTTCGTTTTTCTTGAATTAAACATCTAAGTAGAAATACTGCAATATTCATGTTGATATATTTCTAATTATTTATATAAATATAGTAAATATTTAATATTAAGTTTCATATATTCATTGTATTGACTGGAGAAAATTGCATCTTATTCTGTGCTGGAACGTCATTCAGGCAGTTCATTTGGGTATTTACATCTGAGTCATAGGTATTATAATCCAAAATCGTACAAAATTTTTTCTACTTATTAATTATTTATTGTTAATTGAATATTTCTATTTTATTTCAATTATATTAATTTTATTTTAATGTGTTTATTTTAATCTTTAAATTAATTTATTAAAATATAATACTAGACTATCTCTGAGCTATCATGACTGGGTATCTTTTCTAATCACTTCCGACTTGTAAATTCACATTATTTTTGTCACCATCAAATATGTTTAATTTTTATATGAGGTAGTAAATTTACTTAAATCATGTTGCTTGTACCATTATACTTATTCTAATGTAAAATAAATAAAATCAGTATTTAAAAAATATTAAGGGGCTGCGTCACCATTTCTGTATAAACACCAGATAACTGTAACTGAATTAATTTACTCTATGTGACCTGTTAATATTCAAATAAATAAATAAAGTAACAAATATAATATAAATAAAAACGATCATTTTCTTTTTGGTTATTTACGAACATATCTTATGTCTCGTTGGATTAGAATTATTACGTTATTCACGGGAAAGCGCATGATTTAAGTAATGCTTTTTCATAGTGATAACGTGATCAGAAGTGCTGAAAGAGTACATAAATGATTTAATTATGACATTCAATTGAACAGAATTCCATTGCATTTTATTATTTAAAATATTTTTAAAGTTAATTGTTCGTTTCGGTGAAAGTTGTGTTCAGGCGACACCTGTTTCCTTTTGTATCGTCGTTTGAAGAGACTTTGAAGCGAAGAGGATTTCCTTTCATATCTTTGAGGATACCGTTCTTCTTGAAGACGCAAAGCTATTTTTAATGAATGTTTTCCTAAGCTCACAGACTTGTGCGTGCAAAAGTGACATGTTTTTGTTCGACATTGAATGTTTGTCACCTATTGTGACTGCCAGGAAGTCACCTTTGTGGAGAATACTGTATATATATACGTCTTTCACTTCTTTCATTTCCGAGTTTTGATTTTATATTATTTTACTATCTAAGAAACAACAAACGTAGAAATTTATTGCTTTTACATGTATATAATATTTATATTAATCGGAGTATCATGCAAAAAAATAAAGACAATTGTAAAAAAAATTGTGTGCTGTACATAGTTTTATTTTAATAAAATATATAACACTATTACAAGACCCACAAGAATCTATTAAAGTCGTAAAGGTTGAAAAACAAAAGCTAAAGTGTAATTATTAATTATTTCATTTTTTATTATTAATAGTTTATTACATTCATTTATTAAAATTGTTTTCTTACTTCAGTATATTTTCTTTGCCAATTATTTAACCGGCAGTTTCGCTTAACTCAACTTCTTAAAGCAGCTTTTGATTTTTATATATCTAATTATTATAATTGTTCAGACGCCGACAATGCATATTACGAGATTCTGACACAAGAAAACATCTCACCACTAGCCAAAATTCACTGCATTATGTAAACGTTTGCAGTTAATGCAAATAGTGCAACAAATAATGTATATTCATATCATATCCACGGAGTAGCAGAGGCGATGAAGTCCACGTCGCTTATGCTATGAGGAGGATAACAACAAAAGAGATCTTATTCATATTTAGTTTGTACTTTAAAAAAGTCTACTTGATTCATAACTTAATTACGTTATGCAAATACAATTTAAATTTTATCCGCATATTACGAAGCGCATTAGTTCACTATTTCTGATCTAGATCATTTACAAAAAGACTGGCTTTATTCATTTGTAAAAATGATTAATTTTCATTATATTTGTTTGCATTAAACCACTGTTCAGTGGTATAAACAAAGTGGTTTATTATTATTAATATAATATGTTGCCACAAAGTAACTTTGCAATTATTGAAGAAATTAATAAAATTATTATAATATATTTTACTTTTAAAAAATTAACCGTGTAGTCGATAGTCTATCTTATAGATTTAAGTTATAGTTTATTACTAAATATAACACAGTAAGTATAAACCTATTAATTTTTTCAAAAAGTATTTTTTACGAAAATACCACGAATATTTTGAAATAATAAATTATAATTTATAATGGTACAATTTTAATTTTTTATTCATTTCATTTCATGGTTAAGTACTAACTTAATTATTTATGGATTTAAAAAAAAATATAAATCGCTAAAATTTACTTACATTTATGTATGTACACTTTTCTAGTGCATAGTTATTCAGATTGAAATACTAGAGACATCTATGATTTATAATGCACATCTCTTTTATAATGCTTAACCTTTTTTGTCGATGACAATGAAACAATTTTTCTATTACATTTGAAAATTTGATATCAAATAATATTGTTCTTATAAAAGTCATATCTGACCCGTGCTAGTGGCCTTACAATGAAAAAAATTTGTTATAGTTTTGAGATTAACATCAACTTTTTGTTAATGAAATTAGACCAATAAATTAGACAGGTTACGACCTGTAATAGTTGTTTGTATCAAAAAAGTTGTAAAAAATGTTCTAAGTATTAATGATTTTGAATGATTCATAACTTTCTTTCATCACAATTTTCGGTTTTATTCAAAACACTATCGCAAGCCCACGTCCGCGCACCATCTGGTTACAATTAGTTTGAATTCGGAAATAGGGCACTATCATTATTTAAACTTTAATTATTTGACTATATTAAAACGATAATTTGTATCAACTGGCACATTAGAGTAGCTAAAGAGAACGGGAAACTAGTTTTATTTGGGTTTGTCTCAAACAGTTGCGTAATTTTAAAATTTAATACGTTTTATTTATTTTAATATTTTTCCGTTATAATGTGATAATATAGTTTATATAATAGTTCGACACTTGCATATTTGTTATATAAATCTAACAAGTTTGTTAATAAAGTTTGATAGTTATCAACATATTTGCGCGTACATCATTAATACATTAATACGTTTTATAAATAGGATCCCCCAAATAAAATTACACCGAAGCCAAAATTGTTTTAATTTTTTTTTCTATAATAAAATATATTATCATTTAAACATTTTTTCCTTTTTTTTAATATTGCGATTTTGGATTCATTGTATACATATTTAGAGCCATAAAAATGTTACAAGACATGTGGTATAAGCGACAGGCAACAGATATTACAGTAATTCAATCAGTCTAAAAATTTGCCACTTATTACAGCGCTTCACCATTAAACTTATAACATAGCCGATTTCTAGCTGTATGACTTGTAATGTCTATTTCATATCAAAGTCCTCGTATTTATTTAATATCTTGTTTTCACAATATCTGTCAACTCACTAGTTTTAATAAACTGCCACATTTCAATTATGCTACCTGTATTGTGTATAAATTATGTGTTATCCATATAAATTAAAATTGTTTTTGTATGGATATTTATTTTTATTTGATTAAAGATTAGATATCACCTGGTGATATAGTGTAATGACAAAATATAATTTAATAAATAGTGGGTCATTTTAGATTTTACATATAATGAGTAAATAAATATTATATTAAGTTAGAACACATTATTATTGTGAAGTTGTAATTATTCAGAACATAGGTCTGTGATATTTTAAAATTTGTCGCTGAAAATATCGTCGTTGTAGCATAGTAAGATAATGCACCTTTCCCGGTTTGGAAAGAGATTCAGGTTCGAATCTCGGTGGTGCAATAACAATACTTTTCGATAAAATTGATTTTATATGTATATCTTTATAATTAATATATTTAATTCATATTTAAAGTATTATATTAAGTATTAAAAAAACAACGATAATACAATTGCAAAATAATTTACACTATTTGCACCATTCACTTTCATACAGTAGTGTGGATGGTAGATCTTGTTTATTTTTATAATATTGCCATAATTTTTCATAATATCTAGCTGCTTTGAGTACTGTTATAATCTCTCAATTAATAAAATATATCAATAACCTTTTTTATGTTACTTAAGCATCTGCACAAGTTAGGTCAGGTTGAGTTTCGAGAAGCTGTAAAATAATGCAAAGCTATCGTAGCTCCAGGTAATCGAATTCTTTAAGCTCTTTTAACTTTATGGAGCAGAAGATAAAGCAGGAAACTGCATTTCAGGTAAAACACTTGTTGCACGCGAATTCCACGGCTGATAAATTAGAGAGCGCCTCGGTTCAGCGAGGAAGACTGTCGAGAAATGCAGCTGCTTTTTTCATCCAAATAAAAAAAAATGCCACGTTTTGAGGAAAAATGTGCCAAGAAATCTAAAAAAATATTTTTTAAATTTTTTATTTTATTTTATATCTTTATGAAAGAGGTGCATTTTAAACGAGGTAATTTTTTTTAATCACACTGCTGGACTTATAGTGACTATGGTTTGACTTAGCTCTCTTGAAACTTTAATTCTACACTTATAATCAAAGAAATTATATTAGACAAAGATGCTATGTAAAATTTTTTAAATAATTTCTTTCGACAATATCTACACCAAGATCAGGAAGATTTGAATTTGTGAGTGAAAGTGTTTTTAATTTTCTAGATCCAATATTACAGGACTTTTTAGGTTTTTTTATAGTTACCATTTTGAAACAACATGGCAGATGAGACTGTAACTAACGTAGCCATTATGCAAGTTAATTTTATATATAGTTAAATATATATATATATAATATATGTAAATTAACTAATGTGATATATTAATTAGAAAAATATTGTTGTTGCGCCACCGGGATTCGAACCTGGATCTCTTTCCTAACCGGGGAAGGTGCATTATCCAACTATGTTACAGCAACAATTTACGAACCCATATGTTACCTTTTTGATATTAATACATTTAATCGTTCCATTATTTGAAAGAGCCATCTAACTTCATTGTAATAAAGTTGTATCAATGTGTCCAAAATTTAATAAAAATAAATTGATAATTCTGGCGTCTGATATCAGTTTACTCAAAGATATTTGAGATTCTGTAAAAATAAGGTAGATGGCAGACATTATTATGGAGAATGGCTTCTTCGTCTTCTGGTTGTGTGATCAAAGATAGTGGATTGAAATTTTCATGAAAATATACATAATATTTCTATCGAATTCTATCTACATGGTACGTCCACCTATATGAATACCTGATTGTTAAAATGCGGGCAGTAATTTTACACCATACCGATAAGAAGTCCGTGGCCTCCTATCCAAAAGCTATAATGCTTATCTTTGAAGATTGTATAATAGGGAATCAGACTCGCTATGAGTACCTACGAAGGTGTGTGTGAGGGTATGCATCACCGCCCTTATTACACTCGAGTCAAGTAATTTAATTCAAAATATTAGTTCAAAGTCACAAACATTCAAATGAGTCAATTCGTCTTCATACTTTAGCGCCTTGCGTACTTTTATTCTCTCCATTTTAAATAAAAATATCAAGAGCTTTATAAATGTTGATGAAACTTCCATAATTTGCTGCATTTTGTAATCCCTCTAAAAGAATATTTTCGCTGCATTAGATGACAGAAAAACACCACAGTTATTTTGTGCAGTCGTCTCCCGAGAAGAAAATTTGCTTATCTTTTGCACGGAGCTATGCGGCTGAGGATGATATTCTCAAGAATATTATAATTTAATTCCAAACTTAATATTATATATTTTTATAATTTTCATGCTGTTCACGGAATATTGTAATAGATATTTTCCATCATAAAAAATACTTAACATATGTGCAATACATACACAATGTACGTAGACATATATGAAAACCGTTTGAGGATTTCTGAAAAGTATATTTTATAGGAAATGTTTTTGATACGTGAAGTTGTACAGTATAGAGATGGAATATATTAATGAGATGATTTGTAAAAAGTGTTATATACTCACTCGGTGACAATGTTTGAAAAGTGTGAATTGATGTGTTTTATAATTATTACTTGATACCAGCACGTGAATCTTGAGGAAGGGTAAATTCAAGCTGAATTCAATAAAAGTATTGTGTACTTTTTATTCGTTTGTAAAAACAGTTAAATAAATCACTAGGAAAAATCTATCTATCGAAAAAATATATTCGACATTGGCTCTCGAACCCAAAACTTTCAATTGCCTATACAGAAAGTCGTCAAATCATTTACAAGTGAGGCATCTTTTTTATTCGGTATCATTGGAAGTGACATTTAATTCTATTTCTTTAAAATTTTTGAGAAGAATCTGCTAGATGGCGCCAGGACTTCCGATTTATTTTATTAACAGAAAACACTAAAATAAACAAGCAGTCATTTAAAAAAGCTATCTACCGGCAATATAATATTTTGGGTTCGAGTCCCGGCGACGACTATATAATATTTTTTATATATGGATTATTTCTGATTTGAAAAATCGTAACTTCACAAATAAAATGTGGTTTCGTTTAAATTGATAAAGATTTTAATATTCAGATAAAAAAATATATAAAACGACGTAGAATTATATAAATCTAAATTTTTTTTTGATTTCAATTAAAACAGTAATTATAATTTTATTTTATTAACATTTATTTACTATATAATTCGACAGTATATTTTCCCAATGATGAATATTCTAATTTTCGTGTACATTCAGATACAAATATTATTATTTACAGCCACATGTAGCAGCACCATTAAGGTTGTTGTTTCACACTGAGGACCTGTAGCACTGCATTGTCTTTAGATACGCATTTAGAGGATAAACATGATTAATTAATGCGCGCTTTATCGCCAAATGAAACTACTCGATGTTCCCTCGCACCCTCCTCCGGCGCCCCACAACCTCCACAGCACAGCCACCCCAGCATCACAGCCCCCGCCATTGCGGAAGAGGCGCGGAAGCGACAGATGGACAAATGCTCTCCATCCATCGCGCCAGACGAAACAATGCCTCGCGCGTAGAAAAACTACATCAGATATGCCGGCACAAACGACTTCAATAATGTGATATCAGTGCTCAAAGGAGCTGAACTCTTTTACACTTTGTTGCATGGCTTATTTTACACATTCAAATATTAAATAATTAAATGTTGAAACAAAAGACCTATTATTACGAATTTTACGGGTGGCGTGTTAGATTCATGATTTAAGCAAAATTACAGTAACTTGATACAGTTTAATGACATTCAACATTTTTTAATTCCGTTGAGCATTAACACTGTATACATTGAAATATCTTGAACAAAACCAGACCTTATAAATGCTTTGTAATTAGCAGCGCCCTCAATATCAATTGAATGAAATTCAACATTTTAACATGTTCCTACTTGACTATTTGAAAAATTTGTTAAGTTTCAAATGGATTTATAAAATAATAAATATTTTAATTGAGACATTGTTTTTATTCTACGTTATTTAAAAAATGAATGGATAAAATAATATTTTCTAGAAAATTAACCGATTTAATACTATAAAGGTTGTAATTGATTGAGATGACTCTCGTTTGATTGAGAAAATTTAACAAACAATATTAAATGTGTTAGCTGTACAAAAATAAAAATCTGTTGTTGAACAGTTATCATTAAAAATGTTGAACCTTATCGCTGTCCGGAGGTTCGAAGCCTCCCTTCCCTGTCGAATCATCAAGCGGGCGACTTCTAATTTTTCACCATCACTCCGTTATGGTTGCGTATGTTATCTGGTCTTTCAAATGACAGGCATCTTGAAAGATTCATGGGTCCTTTAGTAACAATGAATCCGGAATGTACGGGGGTCAAGGAAGGAATAATTGATGGTGCTCAGAAACAGGAGGGGTGGATCCCGGACTCCGGAGGCCGCCCGCTGCCCATGCAGCTGAATTAATGAAAGGAAAACAATGAGAGTATTATTGGCTTTCTTTGAGTTTTTCTTTGGCAGTAAGAATTCGTTGGATTTATCACATTTTTCCTATTTTTAATATGTCGACGTGAAACGTAAAGAATCACTGTAATAAATTTTCTCACATGTAACTTTCTTGACGGCGGTAGATACCAAGTTTGTGGATTTATTCGTACCTATGCACGATTGAGATACTAATATCCATTCAAACGTTACAAATACATTGGCAGACATATATAACTAACTAACTAACGTACAGATATATATAACTAACTAACTTACCAGAGATGATAGAGCGCCACACTCCTCTGTCCTGACACACAATTCTCGCCTCATCTACATTCATACATCATTCAGTACAAACTAGCCGATTATTGTGGCTTCTAACTGTCACTGCATATGTATCTATTACGAGTATTATTGAATTAACGAGGTTCTAATGAAAAATAATTTTTAAAAAAGAAAATTAATTATGGAAACTCAAGAGATACAATGAAAACTACTGAGTCTACTACAAAAATTAATAAATTAAAGTTTTTCAACGGATACTTGTATATTATACTTAATATCAACTTAAGAAGGAACTTTGCGATAAGAAATTTCAATAAATTTACTGCGAAAAAACTATTTACTGGCAACTTCTTTCCAACTTTTAATTCCAACCATCGGTTCGGAGACGTGTAAAAGTAATGCTCAATTTCAAATATTTCGTTCGTATTTTTGAATCACGTCCATGCGAAAGGCCGACGTTTTGGACTGTGTAAAAAATAAGCGTTTTGGATGGCTGAAATGTGAACTAATACAAATCATATACTATAGGGAAAGATTCAAGTAAAATAGGGAAACGACTCATCTTCTGGATGCAGAACTTGCATTATCATTCTTCAAAGTATTTACTTACTTACCATCAAGTTGCTTCCTCACGGGGGTAGGCAGAGAGTGTAGAGCGCCACACAATTCTTGCCTCATCCACATTCATACATTTTCTCATACAAGCCCGCCGATTTTTGTGGCTTTTAACAGGACCATCTTCCAGTATCTGGTTTACTCGGTCGTGCCGAGTCTTCTGTGGATACCCTCTATTTCTGGTGCCATCAGCACTTGTGTAATATATCTTCCTTTTCAATCTCTCCTCATCATGACCAAGCCACCTATGTGATTATTTCTTAATCTTACTCACTATACCTACTGAGATCAGCTTTACATTATTTACTTATTTCTTCATTATTTACTCTGTCATAAATGGAATTGCTATATATACGCCTACATGATCTCATTTCCACTGCATTCAGTATACTTTCGTTCCTCTTCTGCCAGCTCCATTCCTCATTTCCATACATCAGTGTCGGTATCAGAACTCCATTGTGTGCCGCTAGTCTTGTTTTGATCGACAAGTTCCCGTCACGCTCTCCTCTATCTCATTTCCGTCTGCTGGTCTTCCCAGCATTTCCCATCGTGAGGTCCACACCTTAATAAAACTTTACGTTTCCATCAAACATTTCACAAATACAGAAATTCATCTACTTGTTCCGAATATTCATTACCTACAATTATTTTGCACGGTGCATGCTTTCCTTCTTTTCGAATACCATCCTTTTGGATTTGTTGACAATCATTATAAGGTCGCTTTCCTTGCTTACATCGTAGATATATTTGTTGGTTTATCTCATTTAATAAAAGGCATTATACAGAAAATAAAATTTAAAACAGTTTAGCAAAAATCTAATAGTAGATAAGTAATCAATACTTATTCTCAACTTATTACAGTTTATTCGATACATTTGAATTTAGATATATTTCACAAAATTCCAAAGTCAACGTTGTTACTGTCGTAAATGAATAGGAAGTTAATCATTGTTAAATCACAGGCGCTGCGAGTCACTGTGGGCAGTGGGCGTCGGTCAAACAGGGAATGCTTTGAGAGGAAATTTGCTTGTTCCAATCTGCTACTTGTGCCCGCGTGGATATAACCTGACCTAACCTGTGTCTCGTATGATAGTGCCATCTGTCGTTCTTTGGTAGTGGATACCTTTCACAAAACAATCTATCCCACTGATGTGATATATCTCATTTATCGTGTGCTTTTTTTTTGGAAAAATGTGTAATATACTAATTTAATGTATTTCAAAACATCACAGACCTATGTTCTGAATAATTACAACTTCACAATAAGAATGTGTTCTCCTTAATAATGTATAATATACATTACATATATCTTCAATTTATTCTAGTCCAGTAGAGGTAAATAAATAGTCAAGTAACAATTTAATGACAATTTACGGTATTATAGAAGTGTAACATTCATAAGTAGAACATCTGTATAACATTGTGAAATGTTCGTATTAATATCTAGAACAAGTGCAAACATGTTAATAATTCTGTTGAGAATGCCGACTTAGTACCTTCTTGGTGAATAGTCCGGATTTTTATACTTCATGCACTGTCGCTAGGTGCTTCCGGTTGACAAAGGCGGAAGATTTATTTCCGTTTCCGTCGGAATAATAATAATGGCGGTAGAATAATAGTTGTTCAGAAAGTCGTGTAGAAACGGCCGCGGCACCTGGCCGGGTGATGCGTCTTTATCTTGAAATTGGACCCGTTGGCGTACATAATTAATTCGTGTCATATTTTACCATTTATTAGTATGAAAAGGTTGAGAATGTGAGATGAAGGGGTCAAAAGATTAATGATAGACACAAAGGAGAAGATTTTAAATTATCAAAAGAGTGATGATACAGACGAATCTAAATGTGATTATAATTATCATTTTGTTTTTTTATTGATTAATAAAATTTACCTAAATGAATTTAAAAAATCATTTTCCATTTTAATATTTTTATCACTTATTTTTACATATGTAGACTAATAAAGCAATTGTTACGTTTCGTTAATTATGTTGATTTATAATATCATACTAGAAGAAATTTTCATTACATTAAATGGATCTAAATCAATTTTGCTACTTTTGTTACTTTTAGGATCCTGCGAGAAACATAGTAACCGTTGGTGCATTTTATCCGTTATAAATTTTGGTCAGTTGCACTCTAGGACTAGAAATAATAGACTCTAGGAGAGTACTTTGTATCCCACACTAGGATATAGTGCCGTAAAAGAAGAAGTACATAATATAATATGTTTGTTTTTGTTTTAGTACTATTATATATTAGGCATATTATCAGAACCAATTGGCGCACCCGGTATAATATTTTAACGGTGTCCTAAACTATCAAGAAAAAAAAAATGACTAATGTTTCATATTTTGATGTCAACCAGACCCTCTTCATTGTAATATTAAATATATCCTCAATATTTAATATTGCCTATGTGTGCATTTGTTATGATGTATAGCTAGATTACACTTTCATTGGTCGTACAATTACGTTTTGTATGGTGTAATTGATAAACTTAGGAAGTAGTACTAATTATTTTATTATAAAAATATTTATTGATTTATATTTTTATGGCAGTTTTGAATAAAATTTACATTTATTTATCTTCTACGTATGTCAAGTGTCTAGTGTACCTTTAATGCCTCGAGCACCTGCATGCGAGCTGAAGTCGGTTTATAACTAGAATCGGATAACTATCACCTTAGAAGACCTCATTCATTCTAAACTTACCCCACATCTAGCATCCCATTGGAATCAATTGTCTTCTGGGCAAATTTAAGGGCTTCCGGGACCAAATGTACGGTGGCGTTATTTTGAACCCGAGCTTACTTTGATGTAGAATGATACACATTTTTAATAATTAATTTAAAATACAAAATAAAATACTAAACCAAAATTACAGATAAAGAATTAAACTGTCCACGCCCAAAAATAAAACAGCTTTAATTTAGGATATTATACAGGTTTAATATATTCTTCTTTACTGCTATTTCGATAAATTGACCAATAAATAAATTTTCAAGAGATTTTTTTTTCTTATTTTCAATAACGCTTTCAAATACAATACTAATTTAAAATCTTTAAAGCTGATCACTTATATCGATAAATAAAATATTTATTTTAAGCCCTAAAATATCAAATAATTTGGTAATTGATGAATATAAACTAAATTAATTTTGTTTATTGAAGCGATCATAAAGCAAAGAAATACACCGAGAAATCCGCGTGTCCATAGTTAAAAATTTAAAAAATATTAATAAAAAGCTATAAATTATAACTGCAAAAAATAATTTTTGACGTCGGACGTTTTTCTCTGGCACAAACAATTTATTTCATCCGATAGTCAATGCGAGTCACCATACATTCAAATTTTGATCGTCTATTCTAAAATTTTACGTAAATAGTCAAATGATTTATTTTATTTCTCAATAAATTTAGACGCTCTTTTTGAAATTGTTTTTCTTAAAAATACCAACGAAACAAACAATTTGACGTCTCACCTTATTTTTAGTTGGTGTGGTGTATTTGTAATTAATATATGTATGATTTGTAATTAACTTGAAGCGTGCATCAGCTCCGGGGGCATAATCTCGCTCGTGTAGGATTAGTGGGGGATGCCCGAGGCTATAAAAGGGAAGACGCACGCTGAACGAACTCTCTTTTAATTTTCCGTCGGCAACCACACTTGTAGCTCTAATTCTGTATTGATTATTATATATTGTATATAATAAATAATTCTTGTTCATAATTACGAGTAGTTACTTCTATAAGTACACGGACAATAATCGTCACATAGTTCAGCCGACTCGCGGACTTAAAGACATCACAACTGGCGCAGCCTAGTAAAATATTATTGGTTTCTCCCGATATAGTAAAATCAATACTTAAAATCTCCATAGATCATGAAATAATGTTTCGAGCTGATAATAATTACGTTGACCTAAAAATTCCAGACAGAAAATATTGTGTAAATTTCATGTCGTCATAAATCACTATTCGAGAATTTTTGATACTACAGTCAAAGATTCCTGCTTAATATTTAAGATTAAATTCAATTTTTTTGTATTTTTTGTATATTATATAATATAATATAAAATAAAGGAAGAATTATTATTTTGTACCTGTCATTTATGGTTTGTATTATATTTGCATTATTTTGATATTAAGACATTTTAATATTTATTATTTGATGTACCAATGGTATTTTTTAAAGAGTAAAAAATAGAAACATTTTTTTAATGTTCCAAACTTTACTCAAGTCACTCCATGCTTTATTGAGAATTCCAAGAATTATTAGAACGGAAAGCGGTCTGGCTGGTAATCGAGGAGATGCCGAAAGGTCAGTTTACATTCAGTTGGATTTGATTTGTTATCGCCAGTTTGATTGGAAACAATAGAGCGAATTAACTTTTACAGTTCTAGAATGTTCTCAAATAGTTTGGTATACGGCCGAACAATGAGAGCAAGATCGGCCCCAAACATTTAGGAAACCGCTGAATTATTGCGTCATCGGAATTCGGACTTATATTTTCTTGTTTTGAAGTTGAAGGAACGTTAGAATATAATAATTTTGTTTACTAACAAAGTACCGAAAAATGTAGCGAGTTTTTTGTATGATCAACTTTTCATTATTGTTCGTTTTAAATTTCTTCTTTAATACATTTTCATATCACGTCAATTTATTGTTTGGGTAAATGGTTTAGTAATGAATAAAGTTTACACTTCGTTTTTTTAGAGGTTAACATATAACATTTAAAAAATCATACACAGTACATAATTTTATTTGCAATTAAATAAAATTTCCTATGTGATGAAACAATAAAAATAAAAATAGTCCTGTAAGGCTCTAAAAAATATACTACAAGCACTGTAAGCCTATACGTTTCTTACGTGCAATTGTATTTGGAATCATATTTTCAAATAGTATTTATTGTTACACACATTGTGCTCGGTGAATATTTGGAAAAATAAATAAAGCGGTTTGTGTTTTTGATAAATTAAAACAGAATACGCCACCATTACTGGCATGTAGCGTAATTACGTAATATACGAGTATGCAAATTTCATTTTAAAATTAAAGAAATATATTAAATTTTTAAAAATACCAAAGATAAAGAAAAATTACAACTGATATTTAATTAAGTATATATATATATAAATATTTTAAGTATCGTCTTACACATATAGGTTATAGTAAATAAAACATACTAGTAGTAATCACTTAGATCATTATAAAGAAAAAAAATTGTTTGTCGAAAAAATATGGTTACTTCTGAGACACGACGGATAGATTTTAACGTAGAAGATATATCTTGGCAGACTATCCTCCACCGACCAGATCAGTGGCGAGTATGAGAATGAGTGCATGTATTAGAATCTACTTACCATAATATTGAGGTACACTTCAACCATCTCCTGGGAATCTTTACTAAAGAATATTATATGTGTAAATGTAAATAAGCAAATATGCAAGATGATTTTTAAAATAAAAGAGTTTTAGTTAATTAGATGTTATAATTTATTACAGAAAAATAATAAGTTATTAGATGAAAAATATTGAAAAAGAAATGCTTAAAGAATCAATCGTTAAATTGAAATAAAATTACATACAATTAATTTTACATAAAAATAATAATAGCAGAGCTAACAATCTAATCTCAGGTTGATAATAATGTACCAACTGAGATAACACATTTACTGAAAAAAGGTGGTGACGACTATAATAATTTCATAAAGAGAAAACGTCGTGACTTTAAAACTTGTCTGGTAGTTCATCCAGCGGTCTAGCTCTTTCTCCTCATCAGATCACAGCCATTATAATCAATCTGCCATAAAGAAAATACTGCATGTGTAAGTCGAATATATCATCCTAGTAAAACCTCCACCATCACTTAGGTGCGTCTCTCTAAGATAACATAGATAAGGAAGAAAAGAAAGAAGGAAGGAAAGAAGTAAGAAAAAAGAAAGAAGGTAAATATAACGTATTTCCTAGAACAAGAGAAAGTTTAAGAATACGATTAGGATTAGAAATATTCGATATCGCCGGCGATGGCCTTTGCCTCAAGAAATGCTTTTTATCAGAGGTCATCATCATGCCATTATTTTTATAAAGAGTCCGCGGTTTACATTGGTCGACGGCATGGAGCCGCCGCCGTCACGCGACTAACCCAGCCTATAGCTGCAAGTAAAATGAAGTACCAGCGCTAGCGACCGTTCCTCGATGCGCCGCGAATGTAGCGATCCATGCGGCCAGAATTCACTCTTCATTCACGACTTCACCCGCATGAGATTGACTAGCGTAAATATTTATCCAGGGTGATTCCTTCAAAGATTAAGAACTTACGTCACGTTTTTTACCACGCTATAATTCGTAACGCGATCCCCTATAATGTTAAAAATAGAATGTCAGAAATAGGGTGTTAGAAGTAGAGCGTTATAAAATTTCGGACGTAACACATTATTTTATCTTCAATAATTTATCAAAAAATTTAAAATTATCAAATAAAATCGCAAATTCGCAATGAAATGTGATTTAAAAATATATTTTAAATATTTGCATAAAATTGAATTTTAAAATGCTCACAAGACAATATTTTAAACCAAATTGTATAGAATATAGTGAAACCTGAAGGCAAGGATAAGAGGCATCAGGTGCTGTTAAGGTTTTCACTCGAGACAGGTCCTCCGGAACAAATTGCAGCACCTTCAGGAGTGCATATTATAATATTGAGAAAATTGTCACCGTGTTTCAAACAAATCATCCCTTATTCAATTGAATTCAGTCAATCTGTAGCGGAATAGATTTCTCAATACGAAGCCATTCATATTATATAATTTCAGGTAGTATTTCATTTTTTGATCAAAACATCGTATTTCACACTTTTGCTGTGAAAGCATTTTTGGTAACTCTTCGTAAATTTTCAGTTTGGAATAAAACCGATTGGTAACAAAAATTCGAGAAAAAATACTTATTACTCCTCTTTGTGTAGTACCTAATCTAACCTAACCTAACCTAACCTTTCTAATCATGTCACATTCATATTTTCACTATTTTCAAACTAAACTAAGCGCTTGTGTTACTTCTCCTACATGAATGAGTAGCTAACGTGAGCATAATACTTCGATTACAGCGGTACGGTTAAATAAAATAAATTGTTTGTATTTACTTTTGTCATTAACAGGCGAATTTTATGAAAATGAAATCTAATACCAAGCTTAGTGGTAATTAGAATAATAATAATATTAAATTAGAATAGAATAATATTTATGATAGTAAAATAAATGTCTGATAAAAAAACAGAAGTTATTTATGACTCGACCTAAGTAAATAGGTATAGAGTGTGCAGAAACAAGTTCAATCATAATCAATTAGAAAAACATGAAACAAAGAATAACAAAACCAAATTTATAATGCAAATTTCTATTAAAAAAATACGGATAAATATTACAAGAAGTTAACCTAGAATCAATAAAGTATGATATTAATTAGTTATTAAATTTTATATTATATTATAATAGATTTTGATCGTTTTTATGTAAACGTCTAAGCCACCCCCGCAATTCAAAATCATTATTATCTGGGAAGTATGAAGCAAAATTTTTACATAAAAATGTAATTTTATTGTAGTGTATTATTATTCGGTGAACATTATATCAACCTTAAATCTCTATTCTGGGCAGCATTCTTGATAATTAGAATAACCGAAATTTAAAATTGTACCCGCTATCGTACATACATACAGATAATATGCAATGTAGTAAATAATTTCTCGCTTACAGTTACACTTATTTAGACTCGTGCAAGAAAGTGATATTTTGTGCTTTGTGTACAATTTACCTACGTTCAATTTTGACGTTACGTACGCATTATATAACATCACTAAAATAATTATAGATTATTATCAAGATATTCTCCTTGCACCCTAATGTGCACCCACGTCATGACGTAAGAGAATTCAATTGCGCAGAAGAAGAAAAGAAAAGCTATTGTGAAGAAAAAAATGGTGAAGCGAGTCGAAAATCTGTTCGTTATAAAAAAATAAATTCGTAATTAAGTCAGCATCGTACACAACATACATCATAAAAAAAAATTTAAAATTAAATAGAATTTAGAATATTGTTTAGAAATATTTTTTGATTCTATCGAGTTTTCTCATTTATTTTTTAATATGCACTGCAATCTTTTTTTACACGGTTTTCAACTACAGTTTTTTAGGAAACGAATCTACTGTGTAAAAAGAGAATTAGATGTATTTATTATTATATAATTATATTCCATCGGTAAATAATTTGATAGTCTGATTTATATTGGATATATAAATTTTTGTTTGAAATCAATAATATAAGAGATGTATTCATAAATATTTAAAATTAAGATATAAAAAGGTGATTAATAACAAGCTCAATACGTCCTCATTATTTTAATCATAAACCATTTTTAAATCACTTTGGTTTCGCTGGATTTATTTGAACCAAATTGGAGTATGAATGAGAGTAGACCGAATGTTCGCGCTGAGGTTGCCGTGGAAAGTACTGAGAGAGAAACGAGGATATGAGCAAACATAATATAATTCAGAATGGGCGCTACTTTATTGTGTTATTAATATTATATTACTCATCATTGTTACACGTATTATATTAACTATTATTTTTAGCTTATTTATGTCTACGGAATAGTTCTTTTTGGTATACTATAAAAAATAATCTAAAATAATGTTCGATACGTATTACATCTATGTATATATGGCATGTCGTGTGTTGTTGTAAAATAAAGTTTTGTGGCATTATAAAAGAGAGAAGAGATGAAAGTGGTGATGCTGTTAAAGAATGGAGATTATGAGATATGTTGATGGATCAGAAGGATCTGCTTTAGCATGAGTGAACGAGTGCCCCATATAATTAGCCCATTCACTCATGTATTCCTTTGACTTAACGCGGAGTGTTGTGTGCGGGTGTATGTAGATTTGTGCGTGTGTGTATGCGTGTGCTAGAGCAAGATGAACAATAAAGACTACCTACAATTGTCACAACTTGAACACACAACACTTGAACACAATTACAGTAGGAAGCATAAGCAGGTCTAAAACGAGATGTGTTGGTTAATAAACTTATCTGGAGGGCTGCTGCGAGAGAAGTAGTGCCCTCAAGGGGCCGAGTTCTCGGATGGTGCGGCGCATTATATTGTCACTAATTAATAGGTAGGTACTGGTGAGTTTTTGAGGTTGACGATAGCCCCGTTTTGTATCAAAGTGCATGCAGATTATGGAGGCGATAGACCTTCGCATATTCATATGTTGTAAAATATACTATTTGACACTTTGAACAATTTTGTTTCATATTGTTGGGTTTAAGGTATTTTCGTAAAATCACTTTTACTAGATTTCGGTATTTTGTATTAGCGGGTTGTATATTTTTTGAGGTGTTTAATTCAATGCGAAGAGTCAAAATGTGATAAACATCGAAGTGTTATTAATAATTTAGCACTTTGTTGATAGATTTTAAATGATACAGTTTTCAGCATTATTTAAATTTTGACATTCTATAAATGTTCTTATAAATGGATTAAATAATATTTATCCAATTGACCTTTTTCATGACATCATTCGGTTAATTTAGAATTAATTATCAATTTTTAATCATGTCATTTATTGAGTTTAATATGAAGTTTTTTTTAATAAATTTGTATTTATTTGAAATGTTTAATTAAGTAAACAATATTAATAAAAAAAATCTAATAATGTAACAATAATTCATTCTACTAATACTGAACTCAAGTTTATTGTTTTTGTTGTAAACTTTTTGAAAATACGCTTTACAATTGTAATAATCAGTTATTAAAAACAAAACTGCAATTATTGATATTTGTTATTTATAAAAGGATATTTAAAATATTGAATTATTCATAACTCTCGTTGTTATTTACAGTATACTTTTGAAGTCCTAAGATAGCAGAATAAAATTATCACAGTGTAAAACGGGGGTTCTGCACGATAAATACGTTTTCAATTAGTATCAAGTACCTACATTTGAAACTGTAACTCTGTTATAAACAGAGTTTTATTTGATTTCACAAAAGACGCCCAAGTTTAATTTAGCTTCATAAACATTTTTACCGAGAAGAATGCAAGTATTTAAGAAGCTGAGAGCTAGTCTACAGTACATTAATATTTTCTAGAAAATTCTGAAATACGGGGCCAGTGAGATTTCTACAAATGTAGCGTACGTTCGTAAAATTATGGGTAACCCTTTATTTGTACGGGATGCGAAATAAATTAAAAAATTACGCCTGAAACGATTGACACAACATTGTATATTTAAATCTTTTATATTATCTTTATTTAACTATGCAATACGATAATCATAATGGAATTATAAAATAATATATAAATAAAACATTTTTTTTTTACATTTCCACAATCATAATGTCAACACACTGCAATGCTAATATAAGCAATAAATAGAAAAATAATAAATCTGTCATTGTTATGCGATATTAATAGACTTTAGTTATGCGGTAATAAGTTGTATTGAATTATCTATGAATTAAATTGAATATTTGTTAACGCCGAAATATTCCGTAGCTATTTAGCATTTGTACATATACTTATAAATACGAAGCCTAATACAACTTATAAGATGGCGGATTTTGCCAATATATTACATAAGTTGTTCAAATAATATAAGCGTATTTTTTAATTAAGTTAAAGACATTTCGGTAAAAGAAATGAATTGAAATATAATATAAATATGAGATATGAATTGAAATGATTGAAATATAGAGTATAAATAGACATTACATTACGCACAGTAATGTAGAATAAACTGTTAATTAAGTAAACCTTTATAATCTCTTGGTTAAAAAAAGTGTGTCCTTCAGGGCCACGCGGTTTAAGTATTAAACAATATCCAAGGCTACCACAATTTAATTTTAATTTTAAATAACTTTATGACAAATACTCTTACTAAATAAGTTATTTATTAATTATTATCAAATTTAGAGTTATTACAATATAGAATCTTAATATAGCAAAATACATACAGTCCACACAGTCTGACATGTGATAGATATTCGCCTAGTATGAGCATCTGTACTTATACAGATGCTGATATATTGGACCAGTTTGATCAGATACGGGCCTTTAAAATCGAAATCTCATACACGAGCTTCCGGTCAAATACCTTGTGAAGGTTAAAAAATGATTGGGAAGAGAAATTATGGCTTATTTAAAAAATAATACATTGAAAGAGAACAAATCGATAACTATTCGGATTTTAATCAGCTTTAAAAGCAAATGAACAACGTCATATAAAATTCTGAGTAATGATTTTATCCTGCACAGCAATTAAAATATATTACATCGGTAACTGTAAAATAATTTTGTTTTATTAAAATATATTGATAATGATTTTTAATTTGGTATTGAAGGGGGTCAACTAGTAAAAATACAAAATAGTATCTGCTTTTGAGGATGAGACAAAAGTTTGTTAACAATTCGTTCTGCGCTCTGAAGCTACGGAAGTTTTTGCTTGTGATTAATAAAAATGTTTTATTCGAAATAATTCGGGAACAAAGTAGAGAAATTTAACGTGTGCAATAGACCGATGGAAATTAAAAAGTTGAGGATGCTGTCTAGTCCAGATAGCAACATACATAGTATTATACAAGCATCGCTTATGAACCAATTCGTTTATTTATCATCCAACATTTAAATGATTTTATCGGTATAAAACTAACATTTTACAAATATATTTTTTTTTTCATGCTTAGTTTAAGTAAATCCTTGTGCAAGTGATTATATTATCAGTACTTTAAAATTGAGAAATTTTTTAAATGTCGATTAAAAAGGAATATATGAATAATGGCCACAGTGACCACTTGACTATGAACCATGATTTATTAATATAAGTTTTAGATTAATTTATTGTTTGATATACGAACACGTAGTTGCTAATAAATAAATTTCAGTAGATTATATTAATTTATTAAATTGAATATTTATTATCCTTACTTTGTTACTGTAATATTTTTTACATGTATGTATATATTTAGCTATGTCGGTATCCTCTTTAAATTACTCGTAATATATACCCGATAGAATGGTCTCTTTGATGTTTTGGCATTGAAATACGCGCCCATTTAGAAACTGCAATGACTATCGTTCATTAAATGCTTTCAGAGACGCAAAACTCTCGAAAAATCTATAAAAATAACTGTTACTAAGTAGTACGTAATGTGAGCTGTTCAATTCTATACAATACATACTGCTAAGTTTAATATCATTAAAAGGGAAAAGTTAAAACAGTATATGGAATTTAATTTAATTCGATTACTTTAATGAAGATAAAAAATGAATCATTTTTTTAAATAAAAATATTTTAAAAAAAAAAATCTTAGTTTTACATTAATATCCGTTATGGATAAATTCTTGAAAGGTTTGATTAAGTAAACTTAGTTTATCGTCCAATACCTTTGCTCATAAAGATGGCCTGAAGGCTATATTTAGAATCTAAGTAGTAAACATGTGATATTATGGATATGGAGATAGCTGGAGACAATAAGGAAAAATACACCATTACAGCCATTAGTTCAGTTTCTTGTTTAACTATTTGCCTCTAGGGAATAAAAACGTTGATAGTGAGAGCAAGCGAGAAATAATAGTTTCTCAATAAAGAATAGATTAAATATTACACTATCTTTCTGAGGTGCTTACTCATTTTTTCGGACGCATGGTGATAACGCAGAGAGGATGATAATATGAAAAGTTTTTTAAGATTATCGGCATTTAGTTAACCCTTCCCAAACCATGCAGTAACACAGGTCTACCGCTCTGATTAAATTTGTAATATTTTGGTAGATATACGCAACATACACTTCATACTTAAGTTAGTTTGAAGAAAAATATTTACGCTTAGAAAAATCAATTATTTAAGGCGAATCCTACAAAAATAATTATTTTTAATTCATTCCGTTATAAAATTACTACGTTGACAAAAATACCATGTGTAGCAAGATAGAAAAAAATCACACATTAATTTCACAGTGAAGACAATAACAAACATATGAATGTAATTAATTGTCATTAATTAAATAAAGATAGATAAAAAGGAAGGTTGTATTATACAATGCAACCTCCTATACAAAACTTGATGAATGCTCCGAATTATAATATTACTTTTTTTAAATATTTAATGCTCAATACTTAAAGTAAATTTATGACATTAACCATTTTTTTACATTTTAAAGGCTAATAGAACTCTAATTTCTTATGGTAACACGAGTTGACAGCATGGCTGCGTGCGAGTATTTTATATCACGATATGGTAAAGGTTAATAGTGTCAGGAAATGTGAATGGCCGGAAAGGAAAAGGCGAAGAGAAGTTCATACCAATACAATGTATTGCATATATTTTATTATAATTTTTTATATTTAAAGCAAACACGTTGTGATTCATTTTTAATGAATAATAGTTTATTAACTGTGTTTTATAAACCACTGTGAATTATTTATATTCAATAGTTTTGGAGAAATACATCTTCCGTCATCAGGATGAAAAACTAACTAAAATAATGTGTGAAAACAAACAATTTATTAAAAAAATATTTCTAAAATAATTAAAAAAATAAATTTAGTAACTTACTTAAATTGTCACGACGATGAAAGGTGTGCAAATTATTATAATGATCTAAAATTATTGGAAGTTTTTTTAGGGTACTAGTGGTTAAATTTAGTTGGGTATTTAGTTTTACATGCTTACTAAATTTGTGTCTGCACCTATTGTACGCCACTGGGGAATTTAAATATCTGCGCTGCCGAAGGATACGAATGAAATGTAAATATATATGTTTACACATATCTTTACCTCTTTATTAATAAGATTGTTTTTATAACTAAGCTTAATATAAGGTGTTACTATATTTCAAATAAAATCCAATACTAGTAACAAACTTTGATGTTAAATACATAAATAATAAAGTACATCAACATGTAAATCAATGTTGTAAATTCTAACACAATAAATCAGCATTAAACATAGACCAGAAAATAAATAGATATGAAATAAAGTGAACATATAGGAGAGGGGTTTGGAACATTAGCTACGGGACGAGGGGTATTCTACCCATATTCTTTGTGGAAATATAAATACGATTGTTTATGACACATTTATGCAACAGTAAAAATATTTAAATATTTCTTCGAATATTAAATCTTTGTGTTAACAAAACGTATTTTTTACATTAATGCATATTATTTTATCAGCGTTTAAATTTTCGTTCCAAACGAGGAATATATTTAAAAAAAAGCGCTGAGCTATTTGATTGCATAAATGGTACCAAAGTGATCATGTAAGTGACACCAAAATGTATATATTGAAACAATAAATTTGCGTTAGTTCATGTCTATATATTTGGTAGTCTGTGGCATTAAACAATGATGCAAGACGGAGCGATCTCTATTTCGATAGATCGACCAGATCAATATAACTATTGGATATCATATTGCAGCTGCTCTCCGAAAGTAGGTGGTGGAGAATCTCCAAGGATTCCAACGTCAGTTAATTTGCTTCTTAACTAATTTTTTATTTGATTTATGGAAGGGAATGTTTTTTGAACATAAGTAGTGTTCCGTATCCGTGAATCATTATTTTAACCCGCTTGAATAATGGTCGCGAATTATTTTGTTGATACATATTCGTGACCTTCGTGCTAACAGACGTCAACCTGATTAATATTGTGGTCGATTTCGACACCGCGAATCATTCGCGTTGTGGACCACTCAACTCCAGTGCACCGGCACTGTTTTTGTGAGCACATTGTTTATTGTTTATTTGTGCCGTGGATGAACAGTGACATCGCCGTCTTCAGTCGAGAGCGGAGATTGACCATCCGCGTGTCAATCAGTGTGTGATCTCGGCGGCGACCACAGGGATTTGCGGAGGCATCATACTCAAGGTCCAGCAATCTTTTCTAAATCCCGGTCCCCGAGATCACTGGTCCTTCGACTAAATTCCCTCCCCCTCAACGACCTCTCTCTGTACCACGTTTCCCTATCCCCCCACCCCGCCACCTTGCGGTGATTCCGATTTACGACCTGAATTGTCGTAATCCATTCCGCTGGACGCGCGACCCGGAAATCGCGCATTCACTGGTATTGAATGAAGTAAATAATTTAGAAAATGTATTGCGTGTGCATGATATCTAAATACGTTTTAGGTGATATTACAATGCAGCCCGGGTAGACGTGAATAAGATAAAATTAAGTGTAATATTAACAGCATGGTGCCGAAAATACCTCGGATGGCGGAAGCACAAATGTCTCCATTCTATAGAAATTACACATCAACGAAAGACCCTAAGATGAATTATTTAATTCTTTCGATATCTTGGATAAAGAGAATAGACCTTGAAGAAACCTGTTTTGGTAGACCACGTCGAAGGACTGAGAACATGAAGATCTCATTTTATTGGAACAACCAAGTAAAAAAAGTGACATATACTTATATGATGACTGACCTGCAGGATACTGGGAACAATACAGGAATATAGTCAAGAAGTTAGGAGGTCATAAAGATCACGATCATCGGTCATGAGAGACCGACTTGAATGGTGATGAATACAAAATGAATCTACCGTGAGAGATTATTTTCTCAATGGAATCAAATTATCCATAATAATATTACACTTCCTGGATGGCTATGACTTTCTGGATTTAGCTTCAGTAGTGTCATTTGTGGCTGTAAAGTGCTTATCGTATTACGGTTGGCAAATATATTGAGTGTCTGTTATCCTGTCATAGATATGAAAAGCATCCTGTCATCTCATCTATGTCTCACAGTCATATCGCGTCGCTTTCTATGGTCGCAGTTTTTTCCTTATCTATGGTATAACTGTCAAATGTGACATGAATGTTTTGTTGGTGTTTTTCAATAATGTCTTTAAATGGATACATATATTTCTAAGTTAATACGTAAGAACACCGTTTGTACAATTCTAGGGAGAGCAATACAGAATGCTTTCTGTTAGTGCAAAAAGCAGTCGACTTTTTGCTGCTAGTGATATTTGATTATTAGATAATAATGTCTTATCGGTGATTCTCTTATTTCGCTGCTGAATTTAATATATATTTTTTTTGATTCATTGTACAGTGTGTAATCGAACAACATTGCAGCAAAGTAAAACATTTTTTTTTTACTTTTTTTTATTTCAACTTTATTACATTCTATTATATATATATACATTATAATTTTATTTTTTGCCAAACTGAATGGCAGTTTTACGGCCATATGTTTTGGTACCCTGCCTGCTAATCTAGTATTTTACTGTACTACAGCAGACAGTGCTTTCCGGTATAGTCGTAAACAGAGTATAATGTTTAATGTACAAAAAATTATATACAAAGAGTAAAACAAAAAGCGATTAGATAGCAGATAAATACATTGTAAAACTTAAAGTAACTCCATTGTTCAATGTATAAATATATATATACACATATTATTGCACTTTTTCTATTATTTATTGTTACGTACTTGTTTTCTAAGTACGTCTTCAGTGAACACTTCGCAATGTGAAGGTCCAAGAAATAGTCTTTGTAACAATGATACATTTATTAAAATACGATAAAATTTTGTAAAAGGTGTATCACAAGTATAGGTCAAACGATTAAGCCGATGAACACGCAGAGAAAGAGGCCGCGCCCTGCCGCGCGCCGCCCTTTATAGCCTCGCATGCACGCACACCGGCGGTGCGGCACTCCAATACAACCGTACAATCCCAAGGACATCACATTTATTAAATACTGATTAGTACTTATTAAGTAAGACCTTGTGAAGTCTTGTAGAATTATATAACACGTCTGATCTGGCAGAAGCTTCGCCGTAACAGGAATGTTTTATTTTCACTACAGATGTTTTTATTGATGAGTGATCTACTTTCAAATTAATTTCTTCCATTTTATCTGCAGGCAGCTGCGAGAATCTGTATTTACTTCATACAATATTATGTCTACAGTTGATTCAGATATCTTGTTTCGAATGTTTCGATAGATTATTATCTTCTATAACTCTTAATCAAAAACGTATACAAAATATAAATAAGGGCAGAGGTAAAATTATTACCAGTCCATCTCACGAAGATATTTAATACCAAAAATTATTAAGTATTTGATTTCTTAAATTTATATTCATTTAGAGAATTTAATTGAAGAATGGAAGGAGTATTGCAATGCTGATATAATATATTTAAAAACTTCGATATTCATGGACTAAAAATACGATTAATTAAAGACTCTCAATTTTTGATATTTCAGCACTTATACTTGGAGCTAGGAGATTGAATTTTTTTGTTCCTATACTAATCAATAGATAACCGATGAATTTATGCACTAGCGAGCTTGAACAATTGAAAATATATATAATTTGTTCATTTGCGGTACTTAATAAATAAAAAAATTGTAGTACACCGTATAGGCGGACGGCAATTTACATCCCCAGTTGACTTGCACTTTTGTGGTGAAGAACGGAAATATCACTGCACTTCGAGATGCTGTAGAAAACAACTTTTTCGTGGTCCAGATTTTATGCACGGCGACACTTTCGATCCACAAAAAAAGCCTGTTGACATGTCCGCGTCGAAATGTAATCCGTCCCACGTCGGCCGAAATTTCTATGTATTAGTTGACCAGAACGGGACAGGTATATTAAGGTTTATTTGAACGACGGAATGCATATGGAGTACTCGATTTGCGTCGACAGGTAATTTAGAAATAAACATAAATAACATTTTGAACCCAACTCAAACACACACATTTAATAAATTTAAATAAAAATGAAAAACAAATGTTAAATAATTAGATTATAAAAACAGATCAGAAAAGCGATGAAGACAAATTAAACATAATATTTAGCATTTATCATGGCACTTAATTTTTAACAGCTCAGTTTTGACGGTCAGTTTTATTTTTTTTCCACATGTTTTGTAAATTCTGTGTTTTTTAATTTTTTTTATTTCATACATTCTTCATAACAATTTTTATTTTTGGTGCATACCCAGACCTCACTTTCGGATGTGTAAAAAAAATTATTTTAATTGACGATAGCCATTTTTAGCATTTGGAGGCGTGTTATTGCGTTGCGTTACGAATTACAGAAAATATAGAACTGCCGTTATTTATTATATTTTTCTTATATGGTAATAGGAAAAGAAGAGTGACTTTTTATAAAACTATAGTATAGCAAAATTAATTATTCTTAAATATTTGGATATGGTAGAGTTGTATTTTAATATACACTATATACAAATTCATTAACTTTAGGACATTAAAAAATCTAATTAACTTACCATCACGCCGTTTCCCCGCGGGGATAAGCAGAGAGGATAGAGCACCACACTCTTCTGTCCTGACACAAAATTCTCGCCTCATCCACATTCATAAATCTTCTCATAAAAGCTCGCCGAATGTTGAAGCATTTAACAGAACCATCCTCCAGTATCTGGAGTGAAGTATCAAGTCTTATGCGGACGTCCTCTATTTATGGTGCCATCAACACTTACGTCATATATCTATCTTATCATTCTCTCCTCATGCATCCGTCCCATATGACCAAACCACCTAAGTGATCATTTCTTAATTGTATTCGTTAAACTATCATCAGCTTTACATTATTTCCTTATTTCTTCATTTTTTACTGAATCAAAAATCTAAATATAGTTAAATGCCGTGTTAACTAAACATTAAACGTAAAACATTTTCAACAACAAACTATGTTATTATCATGCTCGAACCGCATGCCCTTAGGTCCAAAGCACGAAATTGGAACAAGTTATTACGATGTAAAGTGTAGCATAAACTACTATGGTACATCATACAGCCTTCATCACACAGCCTCCATCCTATAACCTCCCTCCGTTGCTGATTCGCTATTCATGAAGGCTAATTGCTGGCAGATTGAGCTCAACGTTTCGTGTAATACAACGAGTAGGTCGGAGAATTTTCGATGTGAATGATGAAGTGGAACCTCAATATATTTATGGTAATGTGTAAACTAAGTGAATGAATTTTAATGAAAGAATATCATTATATTTTAAAATGTTATAATCACTATCTTAAATAAATTGAAATAAAAAAACAAATTTGATAGACAAAATGTATGTGAATAATGAAAATCGCTTAAAAATATGTTCATCCAGCTTGATTATTTAATATTGATAATAATGTATATTTACTTAAATAATATTTAGGTAATAAATAAATAATAGTCAAAAGTCGAAAAAGCTACCATCCATAATTCATATTCATGTCTCTACTCCAAGCAGCTGAACTCAATACACAAGAATTGTAATCCGCAAACGTTTAAGTGGCTTTTGAATAATGACTTGTTATTTTAAGGTTACCGAGTTAGCTGATTATCATCCACACTATTTTTTCACACTGTTTACTGGTGGGCGTTGGTTAAAAACTATTTTCATGGCTTAAAATTATACATTTTCTAATTACTTGTAATTATTAGATATTTAACAAAAAAAAAAAAATTCCATCTTAAACAGAAAAGTCCAGTTAGTTAATGCTCATAGCTTTGTATGGAATTAAAAAATAAACTCTAAAAAGGAACGGAAAATACGTACTCGATATCTTCGTTATATGGTGTTGGCGTTATACGCTACGTACGTCATGGACTGCTATACAAATAAATGTCTCCATTGAACTTCATACCAAAGAAAGGCTTTCCAAAACTAAAAGAAAATTAATTTTTTCGTACTTTGGGCATGTTGCTAGTAAAGATTGAGACAACCTGAAGATATCAGTGACCGTTAATGGAAAGAAAGTTGATCTCCAACAAAATGGACATAACAAGAAGATCGATTGCACGGCACTGAATCCCGAGGACTAGAGGCAAAATAATCCAAACAACTACGATACGAAAGACGTGATCACATGAATGAGGTACAGATATCTATTGAAGTTCCACAAATTTCTGACACCTGAACCAAAAATATAATTTATTTTTGAAAATCATCGAATATCCCAAGAAAGTGAATCAATACCGAAGTACATCATTATCCCGTGTACATCGAGCGGCATATTCCTGAATTCGACTAACAATTTATCGTTTTTCACTTAAAATTAAGCCTTCAAAGGTTCTCCGAGAAATGCTATTAACGTCACGTAACGAGTGTAATATCAACTTTATCACTGGAAATTCATGAAGAGATCACAGCTGAGTAGATGATTGAGAGTTTGTTCCAATCTACGGGGAGACTTCTGTATTAGACGGTATTAATTAAAAAGACACCTCATCGAGGATAAGTCATTTCCAAGATGGTTATTCAAATTGCTTTCATAAAATTCAGTTTGAAATGATAACATTAAAATAAAACCAATTTCTCAATTTATAAATTAATACAGTAAACTTTGTAATACAAATTAAATGAAACAATTAGATAGGTATACTTACATAAAAAATCTAAGCACTTATATTTCTAGTTTATTAATTTAATTTGTATTAATATGAGAATACTGCGGAACTATATTCTGAAATTGTAACTCCACAACAAAAATATATTATTATTAAAAAATATTTTTTCGATGGATAGATTTTTTTCTATATCTTTCTAATTGATTAATTTAATTTGTATTAAAAATGCCAAACAAATATATTCTGAAATTGCAACTTCACAATAACAATTTGATAAAAAATAAACGTTGTGGTTAATCACGTGAGTTTTATATTAAAATTAACCGGTTTCTAAAAAATAGTTTTCTTTATCACTTTTTGTACTGTATACATTTTATTAAAAATGACTAACCACAATATTTTTCAGTAAATATTAAATTATTATGTCAGCAAGTTTATTTAAAATTTAAATTGATTTAGACCTAACTTTCATGTTTATTTTTTTTAAGAAAGTTCATTTTCTTTTTTAACCATTGTACAGAGTATAAAATATATTTGTTATATTTATATGATAACATTTTAAAAACTAGCTCTTGAGCTTGAAATATAAATTAATAAATTAATAAAAAAGAATAGTTATACTGTTGTAATCTACTTCTTCTTGTTATTTGAACGTTTCATAAAGAGATTGTACTATTTTTTACATAATAATTAACGCAATTATCTAATATATAATACCATTTACTCAATATCTGAATATAAAATCATTTTTGTAAATCAATATTTGTGTATATCATAAACCACATAACCAGCCCCCCACTTAAACGAAATATAAAATAAAATATAAATTCGTAAAATAAATAATGGTTTTTATCTTCGCTATATTCGTACCGGTCTCGAAAGTGGGTGAGGCAAGTAAGAAAACTACTGATCGGTTAAAAAAATATTAGGCAGTAGTTGGATTTCCGAGAAATGTCCCTTGAATACGTACTTTTTTTTTCAATTTTAATTCCTCATTTCAATTTTACCATAGTGATCGTCATAGTACCTGAGTAAGACTCAAATATAATTTATAAGTAGATACTATTATATTTTGTACTTTTACTTTTATTATTACATTTACCTTCACCTTTTCAACCTTCAGCAACAAAATATTTATGTGAAAATTAATTTCTCATAAATGTTGGATAAAGGTTTTTCATTTTACTTAAGGAGTGTAATTTTAATTTTAAAAATATTGTAAATTTAGTCGAAAGATTATTTTTCCATTTGGGTTTAATGTAAAGCTAAATATCGACTCCTCTACCAATTAATTTGGGGTGACTTGTGAGTTCAGAAATATATTTTCAAATTAATTTGTGGTATCAAATTAACTTTCTGCCAAAGTGGTGAATTAACAAGAATATTAAGTTTATTGTTATTTAAACGATATAATTTACTACTTGTTTATAAAATAATAAAAATAAATGTATGTGCTTACGTAATGTAATTATTTTAAAAAAGGACATCAATTTATTTATACTTATGTTTGTTTTGTTAACACTTGTTAATAAATACGGTAGCATCCACATACCTCGCATACTGGGTGCGTAGGTTCGAATCTTACCGTCTGCGAGTTTTTTTATCTTTGGTGTTTTATTTATTTTTATTTATTTGTTTTCACGCAATAAAATTTAATTTAATTTACATGATCATCATTATTATGTTGCTCTACATACCAGTTACGGTGGCGCAAACTCTCTATATTCAGGACACAAACCACATTATATACATATTATAACGAGGTACATTTCTTTACAGTAATATTTAAAAACATGATTCTAAATATAATTGTACATACGAAACGTAAAAGTATGTAGTATAATTATATTATTTTTTGGAATGATTTAAATTTTATTTCATATTTTCTTAATCAATCATATTATCAATCATTATATCTTAATCAATTATGACGTGACGTCATTAGTATCTCTGATCAGGAATATTTACCTATCCAGCGGCATTTGGGTTTCCTGTATAGATTCACGTCCACAACGATCTTTTTACGAGACTTTGATTTCTGAGAGTCAGTAGAGGTACTAGATGTGTCATTTTAAACCGCAAGCGAAACACGTGTGATGATGATTCATAGGTCGCTTCACACTGAACTTTGTACCGTTTTTATGCTACACTCGAGTCGAATGTCTGAGAGAAATTTCATGTTTGGAGAAATCTCACGAGCCATGACACTGCATTTTTGGTCATTATTCACACATATCTCTTCATCTGTTTTCCGCAATTTCTTCTAATATATCAGTCATCGGATTTGCAAGAGAATCCATCTCGGGTGCTTTTTCTCTGGTGATGGTATCAGAAAGACATACAGGATCTGTAGTACTGAAAGTCTCGTAAATCTTGTCATTCCTTGACATACTGTGTATAAGATCTGAGTTACTCTAATAAGACATCTTCAATAAGTTTCAGCATCTGCGAAGGCTCTAATGAGTTTCCATACTTTATATGATATATTAATACTAATTATTAATATTAATATTAATTAATCCATTTATCAATCCCTCTCTCTCCAAAATACTCACTAAATACAACATTAGATAGAACACTAATTTATTATCTACGTCATAAGGTATTATATTTTATAATTTATCCGATAGTCTCTCTCTAGCTGACCTTCGAATCTAACTACCCGGATCGTCCCGAATGGAAAACCTCAAATATTAGATTCATTATCCCATAAAACTTTGTTCCAATTATCGAAGGTCCAGTTTGAGTATTCTCTTCACATAGCAACCTCTTTTCTCGTTTGCATACTTTAATAAAGGGTCTGAAATTGAAATACTTACATCATGGTCATGTTCGCATAACAGTTAAGACTAACTTTTAGACACAAAACATTTAAATATAGATTATTTAACTTTGTTTTTAACCACCTAATGAGTTATTTTAATACACCAACCGGTTTCGTAAAATACTATTTCCTTCATCAGAATGTCAAATTAACTAACTAAAACCATATATGTCACGTTATTCTAATATATATATTTTTTTTAAATCTTAAAATAATAATTTTAGAATAAATCTAGTTCCTGACATTGTTACAATGATGAAAGATGTGAAAATTGACTTAATGATACAAAATTATTAGAATTTTTTTTAGAAAGGACATATGGTTAAATTTAATTGGTTATGTATATAATATTCTGTTTTAATTTTTAATGCTTTATTTATTTCTAATGATTCTAAATTATTAAATTTAACACCAACATTGTTTATATGTAAAACAGATAATCCTAAATTTTTATCAAATGTTTCAAGTAAGTGAATAATTTTATTATTATTTTTATTGGCATATAATAAGCTATTATTTTATATATAATAAATTTATATATTATAAATAAAATTTAAAAAATGGCCGCGTCATGTCAATTCCCGTGGAGCTCCTCGACCGTTACGCGCGTGACTGGCCTGTAGCTTTTTCCGGTGCATGCTTACTTGAAATAGAAAAGGTTACTTAGAAATAAATTATCTAAAATGTAGCATATTAAATTTATTATTATTGTTAATAAATGGTTTATCGGATTAGAAAATCCGTATGATATATTAGATAACGTTATCTAAAAAAAATAAAAAAATAAAATTGATATTAAATTGTTTTTTGATAATTCCAGTTGTTAATATTGTTGCTAATATTGTTAATATGTAAAATAGACAATACCAAATTTTTATCAAAAGTATGATCATTTTATAACAAATGATTGTAAAATTCTGAAAAACCATTATTATTCAAACATTTAAAATGCTCCTCGACTCTTATGTTAAAATTTCGACCTGTTTTTCCAATATAGAAAGCAGTACTATCTTTACAGCTTAGTTTATAAATACCAGAATACTCTTTGTCTTTGGAATTTATGAATAATTTTCTTATCCTATATTATTATTTGTATAAAATGCCGGTCTAATGTTTTGTGGTAGGTGTTTAGATATTTGATTACAAAATTTATTTATGAGTTATTATTTATGATAAAAATTGACTGGTAATGTATAATTTTTTTTTTTTAAATCGTGTCTATTAACTCTGTATTGTACTCGTTATTAAATGCTATTTGTTTAATGGTATTTATTAATTCAATATTGAAATTAGATAGTGACTAGACGATGTATTATGGAGTGGAACGCTGAATGTTTGTGTGATAAAGGATGATTAGATTTAGTATGTATGATGGAATCAGTAACAGTTGGTTACTGATTCTATCATACATAATAAAATAACTAATTTATCATACATAAAAAATATTAATCATACATAATAAAATAATAATCAGTAACAGTTGGTTACTGATTCTATCATATAATAATAAAATGACATTTTGTTATTATTTTTAATTAGTATTAGATTCAAATAAATTAGGATCGAATTATTTTTTATTTCTAGTGTAAATTTAATTAAATTATTAACTCATTAAGTAGTTAAAAACAAAGTTAAATAATCTATTAAACTAATAACTATTGTAGCTCAATATTGAAGAGGTTAAAAATCTTGGACCTTAAGTAAATATTTTCTTTTTTAACGTATTCTCAATGCATCTTTTAGTTACATTTCGAAAGAAAAACTTACCGAATTATTTACTATAATATATTTCACGAATGGTCTCTATTTTGTACCTTTTCTCTTCAGTTTTGGATTTCTAAGACATATATGTCATTATATACTTTTTGTAGATACGATAACTCCCGTAGTTTTTATTTGATTTTGTTCAAGCTTTGCTGAAAAATGATCGTGGCTAAGTTTGTTAACCAGCTTGATACGACCTCTTGTTTCCCAATGGCGACTGTAAAAATACTTAAATAACATCGTTAATATTTGACATAGAGAAACAAGCAAAAAACCTACTTATATACAAATGAAATCTACCTGATTTTAAAGGTTAGAGCCGAAAGTGATATATTTAAAAAATATGTTAATGCAATAAATAAAAAAACTGATTTTCATATAAATGTAATATTCTGAAGAGAAAAATCTTATAATATCGATTTATTTTTATTATTACAAAGGCACCCTTACCTTATGATAACATAATTCTCAACCCCAAACAGGGAAGGTTATATTTTGAAGACAAACATTGTCGAATGGGGTGTAACCACTTCAGTGACGTAGTTTACTTGTGGGGCTGCGCGAATGTGTGGATTCCCACGCATCGCCACTGGCGTGGAAAAACTGGGGGGTGAGAATTCAAAATATTTCATCTAATTACTAGAAGTAGGTCTTATTGATTTATATGAAAAATTAAAAACAAAATTAAATGAAAAATTAAAAGACTTATAAAAATAAATTGAAAACACGGGTGAAAATATAATGTTGATTATTTTATAGGCGTAACACGTAAATAAAATTTTTCAAAGAATATTTTTAATTATTATTTTATCTTCCTAAACACAAAAAAAAATGCCGGAGTTATAAAATATCTATATATTTTATTCGCCAAATTCAATATCTAAAGCCAAATGGCTTTGAACTCTAAAAACACCTTATAAAATAGTTAAATATTTAAATATAATATGAAAATGTACTCAGGTACTGAATATAGTTTTATGAAATATTAAGGATGGGTGAATATTAAATTGTTGTAAATGACACCTTTACCGTTACTCCGTTTCAAATGTTTTTTTCTAAAATAAAATTTGCGCTCATCTTAAAATTTGGTAAGCGGGCATCACTTTACCGCATAGACACCGACGCCGTGGAAAGGTTGGATTAACCACCATTTCTGAAAAAATTGTATCGTCAATTTGAGATGACATAAAAGTTACACTTCGCATAGTGCTTGCAACAGTCGAATGAGTAGAGTTCAGCGGCTGCAAATAACTTGAATTAAAAAAATGTTAGAGTTACAACAATTTAACATTCACCTCTCGATATAATTTATAAACACGTGCCAAATACGTGTAGATAATTTACTTTACGCAGCATATTAATAATGCGTGTGTTATTCCGAGAATTTTTCACCAAATTTTTTGAAAAAGGCCTCTGGCTAAATATATTTTGTTATGATATTTATATTGATAATTTGACTTTCCTGCAAAATGTTTCCTTTTCAAAATTCAGAGAACACAGGATATTAACGTCTGGCTTTGTGGATTTCATGATTTTTTAAAAAAAAATTCTTTGTTATTTTCTAATTTTTTAAATTTAATAATATATTTTATCTTTCTTTAAGTATTTCGTATATGATATAAGTATATAGATAAGTACAAAATAAAAATATATTAAAAGATACGTAAAATGGAGTGGAAATCATGGCGCCACAGTAAAAATACTTTCATACCTTTCATAGCCTTCTACTCTTAAAATTAGTTTTGTAACTAGAAAAAATTATGTTAAATAAGAATTGTTTAAATTATTATATATTTTTGTTCATACATGTCTGTCCCTCATGACTATGCCCCTTCACTTTTCTCGGCATCCTGCAGACCTTAGTGTTATCACAAAATAAGTGCGTGTTACCTTTTCCACCTGGTCGGTCCAACGGGTGGGGGCTCTTCCTCATCCTCTTCGTCCTTCGACGTGGCCCATCACAATAAGCTTCTCCAAGCTATTTTCCCTTCTCGCAAGATGCCCAAAAATTGAAGGATTCGTCTCAAGCAAATGGTTGAGAGTCTGTCCTTGATCCATCCGTAATATGCGCAACATGTATCTCCAACAACACATTTCAAAGGCATAAATCCGTCTTCTCCCCCTTGCATTCTGGGTCCATAATTCTAAATCATATAAAAATATAGAATGCATCAGAAATTATACAAGCCTGACCTTCGTTATTTTGAAAATATCGCGGTCTTTCCATTTCTATTCACCATTCTTATGCGTCGTTTACTTTCTGGCTCACAGCTACCGTCGTCAGTAATTATGGATACGGGGTAATTGAAATCTTTAACAATTTCAACGTTGGAAGAGCATCTGTTCGTGAAAGCTGGTTATGTCGATCAATAATCTTGAGCATTGTTTTTTTCCTTGTTTATCTCAAGGCCCAATTTTCTACTTTATTATTTAACGCAACAGAGTAGTTTATCTATTTCTTCTTCTGATGTAGCGACCAATGTTGTATCGTCCGCGTACCGGAGATTGGAGATCTTTCTCCCTTCAATTTTACTTCAGTATTCTAGTTTTCGAGTGCATTTTTCATGATTTTCATGTTAAAACATTTTATGTTAACAGGTTAAGATGACTGATATAAATTTTAAATCCTAGTGATACATTTATATATTATTTCTTTAGATTCGAGCATCAAAGAAAATAAGTCAATTACATCATAATAGATGAATATAAATGCAACAATTGTTATTACTCTACTTGAGTTTATTAGCACGAATCAATGAAAGTTAACTTGCAAATAAACTTAAGTAGAGTAATAACATTGTTTCATTTATATCCATCCATTATGATGAAATACTACAAAGTGAACGCCGATTCTTTCAATAACACAATTAAATCGTTTTTGTTTCATGTTTCATCGAAAATCTTAGATTTTTTAAGCAAAGCTAAGCGTTTGTACTCTGTAAATTAGCACTAACTTAATGGTCTCTCGGGTTGGTGCTCGAACTCCCGACGCTACCAACTTGGTGAAGTAGCAAATGACTTGCCGATAGACAAACAAGTACATCTTATAAATGTATGATTAGTTTTTCCAGAAAGAATAGTTTAACAGACAAAATGATATAAAATCTATATATTAGGAGTTGACGAATGTTTGTTTTCCATCAAATATTCTTGGAGGGTGGTGGAAACATCAGATCTTTGATTTTCGAGCTCTCATGCCCCGGGATAATTCTGTTATCACAGTATTATTTTTATAGACCTTTAGGGAAGTTCTCTTATTTCCGAATGTTGTGATAGTCTACGGCGATGTTTGCCTTCTGCAAAAGTTGGTTGATTTGATGAAACATTTATTTTATTCAAATCACATTATTTATGCAAATGTTTTTCCATTAAATAAATTGTGCATTAACTTATTATTTTTATACTTTTAATGTTATAATTTTTTGTTTTTTATTATAAATAATATATATATCTAGAGTTGTGCCGATTGATCAATCTTGATTCGTCCATCTACCTATTTTGATGTTATTCTAAATTTGTCTACTTTTTTACTTCAACGTTACTTTTAGTAAAAATATCAATGCTAAAGTATTATCATTTTTCCATCATAAAAGTTTAATACCATTTGAAAGTAAATTTTGACTTTTTTCTATTTGAAAAATGTGGATGTTCAAAGTGATCTGATTTAACGAGGTATCACTCCCAACAGACATACGGTTTAACATGATATCACACCCACCATTATCGGCAGACTGGTCATGTGTATCGAAATACGAAATTGTATGCGTTTCCGCTGTCTAAAGTATTAAAGTAGTCTAAGATATCAAGAACTCGTAGAATTGTTTTCATAATAATGACGACATTTTTAATCATATTAAATTAAAGGAATATATAACCTAATGCAAAATAAATAAATAAATTAAAAAAGTATATTGTAAAAATCTATTTATCGAAAAAAAAATAGGTTGCTGATTCGAAGCTGGACTTCTTGCTATCCGGGGAAACGTGTTACCATTCATTTACGTTTAAAACAAGAACTTATATTCTATAGGTCTTTAAAAGTGATACATCTGTTATTATCATCCCAAATACCTTTGAGTAATACAAGCCAGGAGATACCAGAATTAAATTAATCCATTTTATTAAATTTAGATAAACTTTCATACAACTTATATATATTTTTAATAATAACACATTTTTATTGTGTTTTTTTCTGTATATCTTCCTAATTGATTAATTTTATTTGTTTTTAGGAGAACACATTCTTATTGTGAAGTTATAATTATTCAGAACATAGTTCTGTGATATTTTAAATATCGATAATATTGATTTTGTATGTATATCTTTATAATTAATACATTTAATTCATATTTAAAATTTTATTTGTATTAAATTTACCACAGAATTATGTTCTGATATTGCAACTTCACAATGAAAATGTGTTTTCATTAAAAATATGTGACTACCTACACACATCCACATATCTACTCAATTTAACTTATTCTTGGAAAACTTTGACTATTGGTATGTATCCGAAGATTTATTTTTAGACTCTTTGGTCTCCACCATCTCTTGACTGAAACATCTCATTGTTTCGTATCTGAAATTAGTTATATTAATTATTTGAGTTCTTGTATATTATATCTAGTCTTTTAGGTGAGTATCTATATCGTTTGTTGGTATTTTAACACTTACATCCCGGTGAGTCAAAACAAAACACGTCCGGCGGTGGTGGGTCATTTTAGACCCACCTCAAGTTTTTGATTTTACAACCGTTTTGTGGGAGATTTTTTAGAGATATTCATTTTAAATATGATTTAATGAAATTGCATGATGTGCCGTAATGTTTCTGCTAAAAAATTAAATTTAAAAATTAAAAAATATTACGAATAATGTACATATTTTCACGCATATACAGCCAAAACACAAACATCCATTGAGCATGTGATCTTCTCGTCGGAACTCGAGTAGGTAGTGCCATAAAACTTACAGGTAGTTATATTACGAGTATTGTCTAGAGGCCGCCAGACAAAATTAATTCAAAACAAATACACGGGCGCATATTCTTTATCTACCCGCTCAAAATGTTGACAATATATGTTTTGGCGTAAGAGCTGAGATTCAATCCGCCTGTCTTAGGTCAATTATTGGGCGTTTTTTCACATTCTTATCAATAACTCATTTGAAATTATTTGAAAATATTTAATAAAAGATCAGCTAGAAGGAAAACAGCCTTAAACGAATATTTGTAGCGTAATTCATATTTTTACAAATACCCGGGTCAAGTCTGATCCATCACCGCAGAGTTTGTGTTAATACTACATAATACAATACTGCACAATGAAATGTGACTTACGTCGTAAAGGAGTACAGTACTCTACCCGGTGATAATAGTGTTGCTACTCACCACCAGGGGAATGTTTATTTAGCAGGTGCATTTCTTCGCTACGTTACAGTGCCGTCAACGGATATTGCAATATTTTACAAAGATATGTTTTCTGGACAGTTTTAGACAGATTCTGCTACCACTACTGCCACTTGGAATTATTAAATATATTCGCAGCAATCTCTGATCTATTAATTTACTATATTTTATAGCAATCTATTAATTTACTATATTTTATATATAGATCAGCCGAATGCTTAACAACAATCTTTTTCGTAAAGCAAACACACAACGCCATGTAAAGTCCATAGATAATTTTTAAATATGAATTAAATACATTAATTAGAAAGATATACATATAAAATAAATTTTATCGAAAAATATTGTTGTTACGCTACCGGGACTCGAACTTGGATCTCTTTCCAAACCGGGGAAGGTGCATTATCTAACTATGCTACAGCGACAATATTTTTAGCGACAAATTTTAGAACCTATATGTTACCTTTTTGATATTAATACATTTAATCGTTCCATTATTTGAAAGAGCTATCTACCTTATTTTACGGAATCTCAAATACCTTTGAGTAATCTGATAGTAGACGCTAAAATTATCAATTCATTTTTATTAAATTTTGGACACATTGATACAACTTTATTATTAGGAGAACACATTCTTATTGTGAAGTTGTAAATTATTTTTATAGAAAGTTTGCGGGTAGGGATGTAATATATAAGAATGTTATTACAGGTATTTAATATCTTTGTAGATACCAATGGGGAAGAAATTTTTCCAAAAGTAAAAACATTTGAACTTCAAATATAGGGTGTTCAGCGGAAAAATTTCAAGATTAAATTGTAATTGCTCGTAAACCATCAGGGTGAGGTAAGTGGGAGGGATATTGTTCGACGCGCGTGATTTTCAGATTTAGCAGTTGGGAGCGCATCGCAATATTTAAAGTTCGGTGATTCATTGGTTCGTGCGCGTTGCGATTTTTGTACTCACTTTAATATTCGACGAGTAAGTGATGGGCTGAGTACGCACCTTATCTGGTGTTGAGTTCAAAAGTTCAGACAAAAAGGGACAATGTTTAACCAAATTCCTCCGGGACCACCAACATCAGCAGCGATGCCGGAACATGTGGTTCAAGTTCGACGTGAAATTATGCGCAATCCGCATAAATCGATAAGGAAGATTGCAGACTGTACTGGAACAAAAAAATCAACAGTGCATATTATTTTGAAAACGAAACTATAGTTTCACCCATACAAACTGCAAATCGTACAGTTTCTTAACGAAAATGACAATTCTTTACATGAAACCATAGCGAGAACGATGCTGGAATGTTTTGGAACAGCACGAACGATTGGAAATATATTGTTTACTGACAAAGCACATTTTCATATCGATGGCTATGTTAATACACAGAAAATGAGATACTGGTGCCTCGACAACTCAAGGGAATGCTATCAAAAACGTTTGCATTGTCCAAAAACGACAGTGGGTGTACAATTTCTGCCCGAGGGATAATTAGCCCTCATTTTTTTAACTAGTGAGAGACAATCACTGCTGATGTGTATTGCCGAATGATCTACGAGTTTTTGGTACCGCAACTGCAGCTGTTTCTCGGGTTCAAAAATAAAATACAATTTCAGCAAGACGGAGCCACTTCACACACAGCTAGAGTTGCAATGGAGAAGCTGAGGGGAATTTTTACCAATAAATTAATCAGCAAGTACGGAGACATACCCTGGGCACCTCGGTCACCGGACCTTACACCGTGCAACTGTTTTTGTGGGGATACCTTAAGTCAATAGTTAACAGCAACAATCTTTGAATAATTCAGGCCCTACAAGAAAATATCCGCCGTGAAGTTGCTGCCATTGAACCAACGACTTGCTCTCGCATGTTCACAAATTTAAGAGTCCGATTGCAAGAGTGTCTTGAGAGAACCGGACGGCATTTAGACAATATTATTTATAAAACATAAAATCCGCATTAATAAACTCCATTTTGTATAAATAAAATATGAGAGAAACGACTAATTTTATCAAAATAATAATTTGGTTTGAAAATTAAATTAAATATATTTTTAATAGAATTAATCTAATAAAATCCTATTTCTTATTAAATTAGCAATAAGTAATACTCATACTAAGTACTTATAATGCAATATAAACAATTTTTATTTTTAATTAAATTCTGAACCTTTTTTATTTCATGGTGTTGGTTGGACCACACGAGACAAGATGTGGATGTGTTGTTACTAGAAACTAGACGATGGTCCTGATACAAATCTCAATATTCGACAAGGAAGCATGAAAAGTAAAAGTATGAATGAGGATGAGATAAGAGTTAGGTGTCAACATAAAATAGTATGGCGCTCTATCCTCTCTGCCTGTCCTTGTGGAGAAATGACGTGGTAGAAAGTGAGTTTGTGATTAGTTTGGATATTTGTAGCATTAGTTTTATGGTTGGACGTAAAATTAAATTTTAAAAATAGCAGGTATGATATTTTGACGGACAGACTTATACTAACAGTAACAGTTAGTGTTCTTCCATCCTAAGGAAGATATTCTGGTCGAAGCCGATCGACGTCAAAAAATTTTACTTAAAAAATGCAATAAATATTTGAAAACAAATAAGATAACAAAAAAAAATCTGTCTATAAAAAAATGTTTGGTTGCCACCAAGATACGAACCCGGAACTTTCTCATGCCGGGAAAATGCGTTCGTATTACAACCCGTGGTAACCAAAAAATATTTAATTATGATTAATTCATCTAATTTGTTTAAAATGTCAATGTCATAGAACTGGGTTCTAAATCGCAACTTCAAAATAAAAATGTGGTTTCATTAAAATAAGTATATAAATATTTTGATGTATTCCGATCTTGTGAGATTTTGAGACTATATTTTTTTCTCTATAATTTTTTTAAAGTTGCGTAAATATAAGTTTTAAAATATTATTTCTGAATACAGCGCCTCCGATGATTGTTTTTCAAGGGCTGAATATAAAGGGTAGTTATATTTGATACGGTTCAATCTGAACTAGGCAATATATTAAAATCGATACAGCCTCCTCGACGGACACGTGTCTATAATGGAGGTCTATTTGTATTGTCTCCTGAAATTCAAGGTTAATTTTGAAATTTTAAGGCGTGAACTTAATGAGGGGAGGGAACCACTCATTAAACAGTATTTAAATATTTTATGTCCGATTTACAACTTCTTGACAAATCGATGTTAATTATTTTACAAACATATTATACCGTTCGAGTATACCACGGCTCTCGTGCGGACGACGTAACATATATTAATTCTCGTATGTGACGCATGTTTGTGGTTAGTACTGAAATATTGTTGAGATAATTAAGAAATAGTGTTGGATATTTTCACCGATATTATAAAAATAACTGAGCGATATTAGTCTGGGGAGGAGCAGTGAAAACAAACTTTATTAGAGTCGGCTAAAAGAGCACAAAAGGCAATTATTAGGGTTATAAGTGGTCGCCTTTTTAGATATTCTTCGAATATTCTTTTTTAAGAATACTTACAATATTCAAGATGTAAAACAAATCTACATGCACTTAACACTAATTAGCAATCGCATTCTAATAAAAATATATTAGAAAGATTTACATAAAAATCTATCAATTGAAAAGAATTGTAATTGCTAATGGGATAGACCTCTTTATATTCGGGAAAGAGTGTTCCCCGATTTCGCTATAGCAACCGAATACATTATCGACAAATTTTTGAACTTATATTTTGTAATATTTCAATTTGATACATCTATTATTCCATTTTTTTTTACGGAGAATCTTAAATACCTTTGAGTAAAACCCAATAGGAGACGACATAATTAAATTTAATAATCCATTTAATTAAATTTGAAAACCTTAATACAACTTTTTTTTTACTGTGAACTTGCATTTTCAAAAAACATGTGGTATTTTAATTCAAATCAACTGAATTAATAAGAAAGATATACATAATTAATCTATCAATCGAAATAATATTACGTTGCTACCGGTATAGGAAGAGGACCAGGTTCGTTCACAGCAGAAAAAGGGTTCTCCTCAATACATAAATAATTCAAATATGAACCCAATATATGACTCAACTGAATAAATAACAATCGAAAACAACGCTATTTAATGTTGCTAGTTAAATATAACACAAATACAATTACACATAAATAAACAATTTTTAACACATTCGTTACATATTTTATTTTGTATTTATAAAATATTTATATTCATATAATGACACCATCTAAACAGCATGAAACAAATTGGCTTCTTTAACACGAACAAAAATCTAGCAAAGTAGCCAGGACAAGGGTGAATCTATCATAGGTGATACCTACAACACACCACATTAAATAAATAAATTATAATCTAATCTGATGCTGAAAAAATTAAGAAGGTGGTACCTACTGCATACCTCCAAAAATAAATTTGTAAACTTAATAACAATATATTTGTGATGGGGGTATTTTTTTATTGTATGTTTATTTCATTATCGTATCTCAATAGGTGACTGAATTTTGAGATGATGGTCCACCAGCTGTATACATTAAAAAATAGAGTCATTAAAAATAGTCATTAAAAAGTATACTTTTTTTAATGGCGCTTTATTCGATGGTGGAATTGGAAATGTTACATGTACAATATTAATCTGACGATTTTTTTGTGTATCTTTCTAATTTGTGTTAATAAAAGTGAATATTCATAGTTTGTAGTTGTCCATACTAGGTCTACCTATCATATTCTGAATCTGTACACTCAAAATTCGCTTGGATAATAATCTCACCTCTTTATTTAGTCATTGTTTCAAGCGATGTGG
Organism: Eubasilissa splendida; assembly: GCA_031772225.1. Lineage (NCBI taxonomy): Eukaryota > Metazoa > Arthropoda > Insecta > Trichoptera > Phryganeidae > Eubasilissa > Eubasilissa splendida. The sequence goes on along the minus strand of CM062861.1, from coordinate 27,817,785 downwards.
CTAAATATCTGGCAGTAAAAAAATGTATACGGTGTAAAATTGACTAAGTATTTCATATATCATAACATTATTAAACGTGAAACTTGCGGCGCTTAAAATTTCTTCATATTTATTTAAGGAGGGTGACCATGAAAGTGTATGTGTGCCCGGACACGTAACTAAATAACACCCTGTGTTTGAGAATGGTCCCAAATGCCGCTCGGTCCCTTTATAAATTATACACACGTCAGGTGTTTATGTTTTAACTAGATTGTTGTATATTTGTGTTTGCAATAATCACCAACACATTTGTAGAGAGATTGTTGTCTCACTAAATATTTGTGATACATTTAAATGGGTGCGTATAACTAAATAAATAAATAAATATTTGGCTTTTAAAACATTAATAAATTATATATAATTTTTCATTATTGCATATCGCACAACTAGATCAAAACTAAGATAACTAAAAAAAACAAGAATTTTGAGTTATTATAGAATTGGGATACTCTGTCATACACGCAACTAACTTAGCCCTAGTTCTCAAATGATGTCATTTTAGGATACATTTATGACCTATAATTTTTTTTAGTAACAAAAATGGAGAAAAATGTTTTTATTTTTTTTGTCTACTGAAAAATTACTTTTTGAGTTGTTTTAGTTTTGATGTAGGTGTGCGATGTGCATTTTATTTGATCCCTACCTATTACAAATATTTTTTGTTAGGGCGACATCTAACAAGTTTCGCCCCAAGTATGTATTTAATGATAAAAGGCGACATTTGTCTCCCTATTTTTGTATATTATTATTATAGAAGCAATAAATGTTTGACGGGAGAAACATCTCTTTTGATTCCTTATAATTCTGTGGACTAAAGAAGAAGTATCCTCCTTCATCAACCGGATTCAGACCAGATCTAACCCTAACTAATCAACACTCGCATCAGTGGCATTATGATGGACCCTGCAATGCGATTCAAAACACTGGCTGGAGAGGTAGGACACTCGGTAGAATAGCCCGGAAAACTCAGCACAGAAGATTCTGAACGGCCTTGAAAACCTTAAAAATAAAATCTACAACTACCAGCAAGTCCTCACAGCTCATATCAATGGTGGTTTGCTGATGTATCGATCCACTAGCACAAAATTATGTAAAAACGAAATCATTTGTTGAATAATTATGTTTACATATTTAATTCAATTTTAAATAAAATCATGTATACACTACTAATTATTAATTAATTAATTCAGTTCGTGGTAGCAAAGCCGGTAATTTAAATTATATTGGCACTTACCGATGAAAATAAAATCCAACCTCTTTTGCATGAAATAACTGTGAAACTCAACATTTTCGACAAATATGTGAAGTTATAATTCGCGACCATCCGATTCCAATATCAAAAATGCATTGAGACATAAGAAAAAATTATAGACAACAGCGTATGCGGTTTTCGCAGTGGTGTAACTTCCCCAATGCTGTCAATGCGGTGATCTAGGTCCCACGTTAGATAGGGGTACAGTAGATCTACGCTATACAATACTTTGGGTATCGATACTATTGTGTTTTCAGCACTCACTAATATTTTTATATATTTAAATATCATTTCTAACGTGTAATCATTATATATAGGAGTAACACACTAGTACACCGTTGGATTATGGATCAGATCATCAAAAAGCAAAACAAGAATGTTGCGAGTGCATATAAATGTTTAAAAACACATAATCGTTTTTCTTCATGAAAATGCGAATATAACATGAGATAAGAGATCAACTGAGAATTAGAACTAGTCAGAGAAGCAATTAGCATTTCTTACATTACGTTATGTACATATCACTGTATCAGAAAGGCTAAATAAATCTTCTCGTTACTATTTATTGGATAAAACCGAGCAGCACTTCATATTCTTATAACCTATATACAATACTAATACAGGGTTCTTTATTTCATTTTACTTTGGAGGCCAGTTTTTTAATTACGCCACTAGGTTAGGCGACGAGTCTTCGAACCACAGACATACAACATGTAATTTTTTATTTCTCGTACTTTAGCGTGTACACCTAACATTATAAGCGTTAACAGCCACTGCCTCATACGTCACTTTCCTAGCGTACGTGTCGTTAAAATTTGTGCAGCATATTTTATACGCGCTAATGTTGTTAAAATATTGTATCTAACTCCTCGCGGCAGAAAACATCCAGAACTGAATGCACGATGTATTAACTCTGGTGAAATTTCGCGTACAATTTCAACGTTCCGGGTGATTCGCTACCAAAGGGAATTCAGCGAGTATGGAATAATTAACACGGAGAAGCTTTGCGGGCGGGACTGCAAATTGAAAACATTAAATTATTCTTCCAAAATGATAAACACCTTGAATAATTATTATCGCGGATGGTGTTGAAATGATTTGAACGGTTACCGTAATTTAATAGGAAGATAATGAGCATCGGGTGATAATGACTGCATTAGATTCTACAGATTTCTGTACTTATCTTTTTATAATGCTTGTAAGAACTATTATATACATAAATAATACCTGAATAGAAACCGACACATATCGCTCCATTTATAGTAAAGTGACAATTTCAAAAAATTTTGAACTGGGTTAATTTTGAAAACCTCTCAAAACTGGATTTTTCATGGAAAAAATGCCAAAAGTCTTACTTTAAAAATGGCAAGAAATATGATAAAGTTGATTTCTGAAATTAGTTACATCAGAAATTATAAAATTAGTGACTGATTTTGTTAAAATTAAAAATTAAAATCATTTATTAAAAGTAAAGTTGGCATATTTTGAAAAATGACACTTTTACATAAACGGAGAGATATAAGTATACACAAATATAAAATTTAAAAATGTTTCATGTATTTTTCGGGACTGTCGTATGATATGATTCCAATAAAAACGTTTAATTTACAAAACAGTGAATATGCTTATTGTGCTCTACGAATCAGAGTATTGGACGTGTATAGAAAACAAATGATGACACGCTGACAAAAAATGATAATGAATAGTGAAAATGTTGAATTAAACCGGTGGAGTTACAAGATTATTATTTATAGAAAAATATTCATGTTTCTTTTAGGGTAGCCTCTAATCCTGAAAAAATAAAAGAAACCCGACACAAATGGTGAGGACATTTACAGCAAAGTAAGAAAAATCATATGCTTTGTAAAACCATAAATATGTTAAGATCGACGGGAAAAGAGTGGAAGGACCATAATCTACATGAATCACTTTAGATTTAACGTGATCAAGAATGCAGCCCAGCAAAGAATGATAAAGGTGGCCGAGCCATCAAGAATGGACTAAGGCGAGGACAAATAAGAGGTTAATAATGATTACACCACTTGAGATTTATTAAAATATTACTAAAGAATATAACACGTATACATATTTTAGAAATCTTAAGGTTATGAGCAAACAAGAAGATATTACTTCCATCGACATTACGAAGACAATAAAAAATCATAGATAATTACTGCCATGTCGTGATAATTGATATATCTGACATTTTTTATTTATTTAATCTATTATAATTTATAAAACCTGCCACAAATAAATACGTGGTATGGACGATACATAAATCTAGTCTACGGTAACCTACTGTGTTAGATTTTATATCAATACTGGTTTTATACCCGTATTTCATTATCTTCAATTTTATTTTTAACTATGCGTTCAATATCTATACTACATTAATAAAAATATTGTATATTTAATTAATTTTAATTAATAGAGTTTCACAACGTGTTTACATCTGGGCGTAATCCCGTACAGTAACGAAAAGGTTAAGGTCGGGGGTTACTACACTCCACCCCTTAACACTTGACTGAGCGTTACTATCGACGCGTACTTGCGTCCTTCTGAACCCTCTTCAGAAACTAGTTTCATCTTAGTGTTTGATCAGGGATGTCCCTAGATTCTTTAATTCAGGTAATATTTTCATTCACGATTGATATTTAACAATACGAATTCATATTAACACTATTAAATAAATAAATATATATATATATATATATTACTATACACTTAATATTCTATCCCTTGTCCTAAAATGATCGTATTGCTTCAACAAGGCACCTATAGTTGTCGCTGTCCGTCGCTGTTTCGGTGATTACATACACATTGAAGGCTAATCTTTATATACATAGGTTTTTTATCCAACTCTGTCGCATTTCTTCTTTTTTATAGGTATTCTCATTACACTGACATTTTCATTAGATGTCCAAACTAGTCCATCTGGAATCTTTATGAAAAGATACAGGGGTTCCATATTATCTCATCATTACCCCAGCAACTCTTCCCACAAATCTCACATAGCTTTGATTCTAATATACTAGACATTTTTGAATAATTAGACTTTTTTTGAAATATTATTACTTTTTTTATTTATTCATCAACCAACGTGCAGAGATATTGTCATCCCTTAATAGGTATTCAATAATGAATGATTGTATATGTGTGATGATTTTAATAAGAATTCAAATTTGAATTTTACTATTTATAAAACTGACTTACTCAACTCGAATTCCTTATCTTCACGCGCCTCTTATACATAAATTTAATTATAATTTTACCACTCCTACGTTCCAAATATTCAAACCTTTTTCCTTCTTTTTTTCCATTTTTTAACACCAAAACTCATAATTAAAATATTTTTTATAAGCACACTACACATAAGTCAATCCAAAAAGTATATTAATATAATAATATTTCTTTTCAGAAATATATTTTTCGTGTAAATCAAGAATACAATTTTATAAAACAGTTTAGTTTTAGAAACTAATACACAAGTCGTGTTCGAAAAGTTAGTGTAAATATACTAAAAAAATATACAGAAATCACATTATTATCTACCTTCAGGTACTGGACAGGTTGAATTTAAAAGTTCCCAATGTAAATATTAGATTTTTTATATATTCTGGCAGAATTATTTGAAGCGATTTCTTTTTAATTATTTTGTGAAAGAAAAATAAAAATTATACTCAATAATAATGAGAAAAAAAAAAGTTTTCAAACAAAAAATCTCCAATTTCCGTAATAAAATCATTGGATTTTTATACTGGGAATATTTTTGGCTTCACATGAAAAAGTTTTGGAAGTCATATATAGTCATGATTGATCATTGAAAGGACGATGAATAAAGAAAATTATAAATCCTTCATAAGCAGTTTATAAATCTCTCATGAATCGCAAATTCTTTAACTTTGGTTGTAATAAAAAAATCTTAACTTTTTCAAAATGACTTTTCGAGTGAACGCACAATACACGGCTTGCACTCGTTGCATATGTCGGTACCAGTATATCGTCGTAGGTAGGTTATTATAATAAAAAATATATCAATATTTTTTTAAGTAGAGATGCGTACACATCACAATCCGATTCAAAGGAAACTAGGAGAAAAACCTTAGGTTACTTTTTAGTGCCAAAAATAGATACCAAATTTGGTCAACAAACTTGCTTGTTTTATGCACCGCGTATATTTAATAAATTGCCACTAGACCTTAAAAGGTCTAAAGTGATTGACGATTTTAAACTAAAAATAACAAAGTAGTTGCTTGATGTGGGTAGAAAGCAAATTGAAACTAATTTGTTAATTGTGCTAACCTAACTATCTACTCATTTTGTCTCCAATTATATTATAGATAAACGTATTTTTTATAACTTTTGATTGTACCTTAACAGTATACAACTTATAAAAACTGTACAGGTAATAAATTGCTTTAGGACAGTTCATGTCTAGTAAAGTAATTACCTATATTTTAAATGTACTATTTTATGCTTAAAAAAATATATTTTCAAACTATGTTTGTGCTTTGAAAATAGGACTAACTCCCTGGTTTCCTGAAATGAGGCTTGAAGCCCCGACCACTGAATTTCTAAGCTAGTTTTTTAATCACTAGATCAACAATAAGTTTATTTACAAAAATGATTAAAACGCTTCTAAAATTATTAGTTTTATAAAAGATATTAAAGTAATTAACTGTTTTATAAAGCTATTATTTAAAAAAAAAAATACTTCCCGAACGATTTCATTGAAAAGGATAAAAACATACATTTTTTTGTATCGATTCCAAATATATCGTAGAATTACCCGTTTATTTGGAACTATTAATTTTGTAATATATTGTAAAATTAATGTAATTGAAACCCTTCGTATTTACATTATTCAATTATATTATGTATGAACCCTTCAGTTAATATTTTTGTAGCCAATGCTCAGGTGAATTTGCGCCACTTGTGTTAGGTTAGGTTAGATCACGTGTCCAAATCTAAATCAATCTAAAGACTCTGGACTTGTTAACCATTATTAACTAAAGCTGAATCTATCTGGCTGAACTGTTAATGTATGAAAAATAATGTAAAAAAATAAATTATAATTGAGTTTTCAAATCAAATAACTGAAAGATTCAATATAATTTTTCGTCATTTCTGACTAATTGTTCTAATTAATCAATATAATATTATATAACGGCACCGTTATGCTTCGCTAGACTGTGCGCGGGAGTTTTTTCGATTCAAAGAGTTATACCACTGTTTGTTGAAAAATCTCTCAATCCAAAATAACGTTATGTTTGTAAAAGCAACTTTTTTGCCTGTCTCGATTCTGAGTCGTAGTCAAAGAAAACAGCAAGCGCAAACACACGATCACTGTTTGCACACGGTCGGTATACAAGACGAATGTTTCAATTTCAATATCACATTTCTGTAAACATCCACTCAGACATGACAGACTGTTTGTTAATCTCACGTCTACAATACTTACACGACTGAAGCTGCCTCAGTTCAGCAAGAAAATCCCATACACATTTTACCTTTCATGACTTATCCTGAATTTTTATTAGAGTTATAGTTGTTTAATTTTTATGTGTTATATTTATGTTGTGATTATCGTTGAATCATCAATATTACAACATCGTACTGGTAATTGTAATAAAATATATTTTTATTATACTTCTTCATTAATTTTCATTATAAATTCAATATTTAAAAATGACATTTTGTGATAAGTATTTACCTAGTATCCACATCTACCTACTAAGCGGTATGTAAATTCACCGATATATTATATGTAAAATGTTATTACATCTTGTAAATTATTTCATGAAACGATTGGTATATGATTAAAAAAAAACACTGCAATAAAATTTTAAAATAACATGAATTCGGCTGGTCACTTCTCACCGAAGCAGTACCGGTTGAGTCTGGTACGCGCCATCACAGACGATCAGCATCAGATGGTGGGAGATGAGGATATAGTTACTTCTGTCACCATATTTTCTCAACACTGTATTACAATATTTTTGATAAGTAAGTGCGCATAGAGATGTTTTACATATTTTTATTTTAAATATTTGTATGTAATATACAGACATGGATTGCCACCGTGACAAAGCGGGATTGTTCTCAAAATGTGTTTGCTATTGTATTTAAAAATAAAAATTATAACGCTGTTAAAAATAAATTTAAATGACTGTTATCTTATTAAAAATGAAAATAAAAACTTATTCGCATACTATTAAAAATAAAAAACTGTATATGACAGTGACTCTCATTTGTCTTCGATTGCTAATATCAAATTCAGTCTATCCTATTATTAAAATTTTAGTTTACCTACATATTTCGGATACTCGAATGCTACTTTGATATTGTATTATACATTGGTGCACAGTTGGTCTCATAATAACGTAGCCATTTCGTACAGCATGACGTTATCTGTATTATTTTAAAACTTAAAATAATACATTTTCTTTTCTGTATACTACACCACTGGATTAATTTATAGTTTATATTATATTCTGTTATTCTATTCACTCTGTTAATAACGCGCTTTGAAGACTGTGCCGCTATTTTTTCGATATGTTCCTAAAACTTTTCTTGTTGAGAAAATTGAAATCCTGCTGTATTTTACTTTAACTATAAAATTACAAGAAATTTTATATTTTACGACTATTTTTTATATTTCGATGCCTACTGATTTCGAAGAAAACTGCTGTCATTAATTTTACATGACTACTTACTTTGAAAGATAATCAATTTACATCATAAAAGATTCCTTAATTGAACGTAAGTCAAGTAGTATCTCAACATTTATAAACATCTCGGTATGGTAACAATATATAAACTTAGTTGCAAGAATTTCACATAAGAATAACTATCTGTAGTAAGAGCGTATAAGTTGAAGAATTCTTAAGATGTTTAAACAATAATAATTTTTCTAAGTTTGCTTCTCGCTTAATTAATAGAATCTGAAAATAATTTTGATTAAAATAGCTAAACCTAAATATGAATTAAATATCACAGACCTATGTTCTGAATAATTACAACTTCACAATAAGAATGTGTTCTCCTAAATAGCTAAATCTATTTACACGTATGTTCCGGTGGGATTACTGAGATTACTAATATACATTTGAGATTAGCAAGTAACCAAAAACGAACGAAAACGTTATAAATAAATTCATTGTTGCCTTCATAATCTTTACTCCCTGCACCAGATCAGAATAGCCAATGTCAAGACACTTCCAAGAATATTACACAAGTATTCAAACTTTGATTTGGTTGAGAGCTAAGAAATCCACGATAAATTAATCGATAGCGAACATAGCAGTAACTTGCAGGAATTTACAGCACATTGTGGTCTACTATGCGGGTCTCGTATTGGATTTTGTGTTGTGCTGCTGCATTCATTAATATTGGTCTTAATGCTGATGGAAGCTACATAATTTTTTTGACATGTGTCATTTAAAATAAATGATTAATCTTATACTGCTTTGAAACCAGTCAATATTAAAGGAAATAATCGCGCGTGGTTAAATGCTTAAAATTGTTGTAGTTTTATTAATAGTTATAATATTTGGCCTCTACCGCTAGTATCATTTAAAAATACATAATAAATTTTCAATGGCATGAAACAGAAGACGTATAAAAACTTGTCGGAAAATCTTATCATCGCGAAGAGTTCCACGTATTGTTAAATAAAATAAGATTTATTAGCTGAACATAAAACGACGACAGATAAATATAACCTAGAATAAAAGCTTTTACTGTAGACTAGTAAGGGTTGCCTACAAAAACCTACTTTCTGAGGGCTCTACGTATATACTCAGCGCTGTGACTGTTCTCGATTTCAGCCCCTGGCCCTATTCGCTTTTGTCTTCATTTTTGGACGTATCGCTTTCAAAAAGAATTAGTTTACTTAAATAAATACAATCAGTAAAATAATGGTTCCATTTTCGATTAAAGAGTACATACTAAAGACATTTAATACGGTTGCTCCGCGGATAATTGATATTCCGATAGACGAAATACAAGCCTTTGTTCTTTGAATCAACGCAATGTAAATAATTAATTAATTACTCAGACCGTAAATTGGGTCTCGCGTATGTACCTCGAAATATCTAGAGATTTGCTGAAGTATATTTCTTGTTAGTTTTTGATGTGAATATACGGACTAAACTCAAACCGATTGATAACAAACAAACATTGATATAGTAGAGTAACTAGGGGGTGTAAGTATGAAACGTTATAATACTAATATCTTCAGTTCTAATAATTATATTTTTTAAAAAAAATCATCTATTATAGACAAAAAAAATCTTGTGCTGATTTCAAAAAGTTTTAATAAACTTTAAGACTAGTATTAGCATAATTGAGATTATTGTGTAAGAATAACAGTTTCATACTACATAAAGATCATATGAAAAATACAGACAATGATTATATTTTAAATTATTTAACTCTTTCGGATTCTGAAAATCATTCCGTATACGATAATTTCGGCGATATAACGAATGCGATATGGCAAATGCGTTCGCCATGTTTCTCTACATATTTATTGGTGATTAATATGATGTAATTATGATGATGATAAGTGTATGATGAGAGTTTTTCAAAGCACAATCAAAATACGCGCTTTTAATTGATGCGTTACGATATTTTTAATCCGATTGTTTCTTGGTACCTTATCATTGTTATTTATAAACTAAGCACTTGTGTTAAAAAAAAAACTTATTTTAAAAATAATTTATTGATCAATTCACATGCATATATAATAATTTAAAACGGTCGTTTATTCCTTCAAGCGGAAAAGATTAATTATCATATTGTACCTATTACTAAACGAGATTCTTTTTCTCTTCACAGGGCGAGCAACTTCTGAACGATCCAGCTGAAGGGCTCGTGGTTCTCGGAAGGACTATGAGGATCAGGAATCTAACCAGAGAGGACTCTGGAAATTATTCTTGTAAGGCGGCTAACACCGAGGGCAATGCCAAGAGTCAAATCCTTACCTTAAAAATTCTATGTGAGTATAAATAAACATGTTAATTTTTGGATTATAAATAAAAAAATTGGATTATATTTCAGGTTGTACAAATATTCTCTCGAATGGTAAATTAAATGAGTTACTATAATTATTTTGATTGTTTTCTTTACAGAGTATCGTTAAAATAAGTGGTTTAAAATCACAGTCTGTCGTGTATGTCTGGTTCAATATGCATTCACTGATTTAAATCACGATTTAATATACACCTTTTCAAAATATAATATAAACCATGACCCAGATGGTATCTTGGTGTAGTGGTTAAGACGCTTCCCTAGTGATCTAGTGGTCGGGGACCCTCGATCCTCCTGGTCCTGTTCTCGTTCTAGGACACCAGCAAATTAGTCCTATTTTCATAGTACAAGCGTTTAGCTTAGTTTGAAAATAGTAAGAATATTGATGTGACATGTATTCCGTGTATGAATCTCTATTTAAAAAAAGAGATGATTTTATATCCAAAATGAATACAAGTATATAATTTTTTAATAATTTTGTGACTAAAGAAAATTATTAAAAAAAATATGTCTATTTCGAACCGTGATCGGAACCATCATCTAACGAGCATACGAGTATGATGACCTTAAAACACATTGAAGATAATCTAGGAAATTAGACGCTCGCTCGGAGTCATCAGATGGTGGTCAGTGATTCGAGATTCACAAAGTTAAGCGTTGAACTAAATTTGAAAATGTTGTTACGACATGTCTTTTTTAAAAAAACAACAATTTAATACAAATTTTAAAAAACCCAAAGTTTTTAAAATACTATTTTAGAACGTAATATACGAGTATAACGTGCACAGTGTAAGTAGGTATATAAAAATAAATTCAAATATATAATTAATGGTATTCCAAATTAAATATAATATCAATTTTTGTTGCTACCGGGATATAAAAAAAATATTTTTTCGATAAAATTGATTTTATATGTATATGTTTCTAATTGATGTATTTAATTTGTATTAAAAATAACACAGACTTGTGTTCTGACAAATTGCAAGTTCACAATAATTTGTTCTCCTTAAAAATAAATAATACTTATTTAGATGAGATAATATAATATATTATGTATATTATGTTCCTAATGATTTAAAAAAAATCTAATGTACATCAATGGCGTAAATTGATATATTGTCATTAGGTGATTGTATTACGTTATAATTATACTATAATATAGTACACTTATTCCTACCACATTATTAAATTACGTATTTTTAAATTTGCTTTATTTTTATACTTGTTTTCTTTTTTATACAATATTTTATTAGTTTGTTAAATTCAACCACTTTTATTTTTCAATGTGTTTCAGTAAATTCTAAAAAAAATATATCTTGGAAATTTTCCCTCGGCTCAAAAAATATTTTTCTAAATAGATGAGAAAATTGTAGAATTTTACTTGTCTACATGTTATCTTAAGATTTTGAGGCGGACTCAGACAATCTAAGTACGAAGGATCCAAGAGTGAGTTATTTTAACCCAGAGTGAGTTATTTATAATATTTTTAACTATTACAAGAAGTCTTTGATTTATTGTCATGTCTATTTTTGTAACATTTACAAATATATTTACACAATTCATGTATTCAATTTTAGTAAAAAAAAGTCGATAAATTTGCAAGCACTTAAATTATTAATAATATTATTTTGGTGACAAAATGGTGAACATAGTTTTTTTTTAATGTTTGAATACGATATTTATCTGTCTTAATTTATATTATTATATAATATTTATTTATTTTAATTGTGTAATTCAATTATTAAAGTCATTCCAAAAGAGAAATGATAAAGATGGGTTGATAAATCAAAAACTTTTTTGTATGTTCTCAACGGGAAATTCTATATGACTTCCCAATTACGAAGTTCTCCCTCCAGCACGTCACGGTTCGTGGAAGTGAACTTAAATTGAGGAATTCTTCGTCTGCCGCGGTTGTGCGAGGAGTCGAGGAGTCGAGAAGAAGATTACCGCGGGAGGCTGACTTATTAAAGAATTGTTTTTCAAGTGAAGTGATAACGTCTTCATTTTGAAAAATGGGAACGAAGTTGGCTCCCTATCAAGATGAACGCGAAGTTGTAAATGATTTGTCCAATTTCGAATAAAACGAATATACACTTTCCTATTGTACGATATTGTTTTATGATGAAAAAGTTTTATTATTCATTTGTTTCGTTTTTGTTTTCTTTCAAATAACGCAGCTTTATTTAATAAATTAATTTTCAAAATTATAGTACTCGTTTTCTGAAAATTTTACCGGTAGCAACTAAGATATTTTTTCGATAGATAGATTTTTATTGTGTATCTTTCTGGTTGATTAATTTAATTTGTATTAAAATTATATTAAACTATGTTCTGAAAAAAAGCAACTTCACTACAAAAATATTACGTTTAAAGTTGTGTATATATTTTTATAAAAATGAAAATTTTCTCTATTTTAACAACATTACTAATATTAAGCGCATGCAAATTTCTGGTCTCCCGCGACGAGTGTGGAATCTATTTTTTTGTTTCAGACGAGCACCTTATACCGTTAGATCATATAAGTGTATCATAAATGTAACTATTTAAATAACTAATAGTGAAAGTAACTATTTTAATTACTAAAATGTAAGATACTCCTTGATCTAATGATCAAGTCGATTTAAGACTTGTCCCGAGAGACCGCCAAGTTAGTGATATTATAATTGCACGAGGCTTTGAAAATAGTAAGAATGCTGAAGTGACATGTTTTACGTACACATACGCGTTTCTTATTTTATGAAATTAGAGGTATCTTTGTTAAGTTCGATTAAAATATTTTATTAATACATTGCAAATAGTATATAATTTGATTCTTCTATTAACCCGTTATACCTAAGTTCTCTGTAAATATCTACGTACCTAGTAGTTTTCAGATAAAGCTTCGTAGTAATAAATGTTTATGTGGAGTAAGTAAATTCCTACTATTGAGTGCCAGTTACTTTTCATTACCCTCAAGATAAGAATAAAAAAGAATATACATACGTAATATAATGGTTTTTACTGAGTTTGGTAACGCGGGGCGTCTACATTCTACATCAAGTCTTGGAAGATATGGGATGAGGTTTGAGTTTCGGTTGGTAAAATTTACAACCTCAACTCCAGGGGTCGTATTCCTGGGTCGTCCATCATCACAAACGTACAGCCTTATCTAGAGAGCAGCCTCCCTACTCCACCACACCTGATATAACGCAAAATTACAACATTTTTGTTTTACTCTCCGATTCCTAATTGTTTTCTTTGCATAATTTATTTTAAATCTTATTATCATTTACTGCTTTACAAATTTTCATTCAAATGTATTTTCAATGAAAAAAAGAAGAATTACTTCTTTGAATTTTTTAACAAATATGATATAGTCATATTTACATACAATAAGTAGTGGATAATTTATTAGAGATTAATTAAAATATATGTTCTAAAGCTTATTTATTAATTAATTGAATATTTTGTAGAATAGAAACCCATATGATGAAAATTTATATAAATTTAATTATTTTCACCACGTGACTCTAGAAGTTGATACCGCTAGATATTTTTTTTCTTTTTTTAAAAATATTAGAATGTCGTTCGTATATAATGCATCATTAAATCTCTTAATATTCATAATATTTTAGATATTTAACGACGAATTTCTATTTAAGTCCAAATTAACTTCTTCAATCGCGTCCAAGTCCATTCATCTCAGTCAGAAATAACGTTTATATATGATATTCAATTACATAATATATAAACAAAATATAAGAACACTACAATAATTTTAAACTACTTAGTGGCACGAAATAATATTAAAAATAATAACAAAAAAAAAAATAGAGTAATAATTATTTAATATTCTATTTATATTTTATTATGATATAGATTAGATAAATCACTTAAAAAGACACAAAAAAAATCTAGAGACCACCAGGACAGAACCCGACACTTTATATTGTCGGTAGCTGACTTTACCAATTATTACGCTATGCGTCAGGTTTCATCTGCATATGTTACACTATTAGTGAAATCTATTTTTTCTTGTTGGATGCGACCATCTATTTAATCATTTTATTTTTTGAATCATACATACATTTTTGTTTATTCTACTAAGTGATTTTTTTAATTATCATGAAACTGTGTTCGAAAAATCTAAACCTCACAAATAAAACGAGATTTCATTAAAAATAATGAAACGTAATTTTAAATAAAAGGTAATAGTTCTGTTTACTAGATATCTTAATTAAAAATGTAAAACTCTTCATTTCGATACGAATCAACAATGAACAATAAATTTACTTACGAATAGTATTTTTCTAGATTATTTAAAAAGATTTAAACAGAGGTTTCATGTGGATAATATTTAAATAGAGAGCGTCCGCGATCTAGGCACTGAAGATGGTCCTGTTAGATGTCTCAACATTAGACGACCTTGCCTGAGAAGTGCTACACTCTTCTGTCTTGATACATGCAAGTTCATGATTGTTGAGGCTTCCAATAGGGCCGTCTTCCAGAATTTGGTTTACCGGATCATGGCAAGTTTCCGCGAACGTCATTTCTTCCTGGTGCCATCAAAACTCGCGTTATATAACTTTCCCCCGTCTTTCATTCTTTTTTAATCAAATTCAGTGCGATAAAATCTGCTTTGCATTCTTTCCTAATTTATTCATTTGTCAGTCTATCGTAAATTAATTTACCACTTACACTGCATTAGTCTACTTTCGTTTCTCCTCTGCTACTTCACTTTCACACATTGGTCTATCCTCGACTAATGAGTTTCTTTTTTAAAATACTAATTAAATGTATTAATTAGAAAGATACATATTGTTACGAAAAATGTTTCCTTCTGTTCGTTGTCGAGTTGGGATGGTATCGCAGCCCTGAGGGCCACCAAATGGATAGGTTCAATGAAAGAACGAACAGATAATATTTAGAAGCCTCTTGGGCGATTTTTTAATGACGAAAGTAACAAAAAACAATTGAGCTTATATACTAGATAATTAACACACATAAGGGTTGACCATTACAGACTCTTGGTATGAATTAAACATGAACTGAAATCCGGTGGATCTTGACTAAAGGTTGCCACTAAAAAGGAATGCTGATTCAAATCCATAGGCGGTTTACTGGGGAGATGGCGCCGTTCCAGATATATGGTCCGGTCCCTGGCCAAGTTGTCAAGGCGGCGGTCGATGGGAGACGAAGCACAGCCATAGCGGTGGAGAAAATATGTCGAGGTTAAGATCAGGTCCGGCGCGCAGCTACGAAGATGTTGTGTCGGTTTCTTTTAGTCACTATCTCCTGGGAGGGATACGTATTCCCGCCGCAGATGCGTGTACCCTCACTCCTTGCCCTCCCGTGACTGCCCCTCTCCTTCTTCCACGGGCACGCTCGCGCTTGGGCACGTGACTCGTTCACGCCTGCGTAACAGCGTGAACATTCCAGATATCTCAGCGCTGATGGTTAAAGTTGCTTCATAACAATATATAATCAATTTTATCACAGACCATCTGTTCTGAATAATTACAACTTCACAATATGAATGTGTACTTCACAAATACACAAATTTATAAACCTACTTGTTTCAAAAATTCATTACTTACTAATATAATATTTCGTACGTTGTTTTAGTTTTATTCTCTATTACTTTTGACTTGTTAAAATTCATAATACGATGACTTTCCTTGCATACATACACACCCTAAAATTCATGTGAACCTCAAAAGACATGAGTTTTGATTCCATACTTATTTATTTTATGATAAATAATAAAGGAGACACATATTACAATGGAACTTTATCGGCAATATATTTTTTCAAGAACCTATCTCTACTTATATTAACACGCAATAGCATGTTGACATAAATTGGTGACTATGTTATGGATTAGCATCAAAATGCCATAAACTTTTCTGATTCCTAAGAAATAAAATTGTCGTTGGTTCCTTATACAGATGTGCCCGTGTGTAAGACCGGCATAGATGCCAGAGAGATCGCTACCCTGCGCCATGCCCCTGTGCAGTTGCGCTGCGAGGTGGACTCGCCCCCGGCGGCCGGGGCCGTCAAGTTCTCCTGGACCTACAGCAGGACGAGGGATGTTTCACCGGTAGGTGAATCACCAAACTTGCTAAATCTAC
Source organism: Eubasilissa splendida (assembly GCA_031772225.1). Classification (NCBI taxonomy): domain Eukaryota; kingdom Metazoa; phylum Arthropoda; class Insecta; order Trichoptera; family Phryganeidae; genus Eubasilissa; species Eubasilissa splendida. The sequence goes on along the minus strand of CM062861.1, from coordinate 27,801,351 downwards.
ATTATATTATTATAGTTCTGCCTGTAAATTGTAAACTTACTAATTAACTTTGAAAATGAGAAATTACGTATTATTTCATACGTATAAAATTGACTCAGGTCTTGTTGATATTTGTAGCGTTAACTATGTGGTTAGACATAATTTAAAATTGTATTAATATTTAACATTATTTAAACCACTGTATTGTATTTATGCTAACCGGTTTAAGAGGCAGTCCACAATTTCGGGCGAAATTTTACACGTTAATAATAAAGGCCTTAAATTGGATAATTTAGAAAGTCTAGAAATCGAGAAATCAATCAACACAATATAATAAATAGCCAATTGAACCTTACAAAAAACCTGCTATTTAATAAAGTATTCCCTATTTTAATGCCCCTCAGTCAATCACTTCCTCACTCTTACCAAGACTCCGCCTACACCCCGTAATGGGTGTCGTTTAAATTTTATGGAATAGTTCAGTTGTACGCCAGTCCTGATAGAGATACATTAGTATCGAAATCGGTTGACGTAAAAACAACACAGTGGTATAAACAAGGTTATATATAAATACAATTTTGACTCAGATTAATTAATGTGGTATTAAATTAGGAAGAATTCTTGATCGATCATGTGTTATTAATTAATAATAAGCTGTTTATACTTTTGTCCCCAGATCCCAGCCTCCAGGTCTACAACCACAGGAACAGTGAGCGAGCTCACATACACCCCTCAAGTAACGGGAGACTTCGGTACCCTGGCCTGCTGGGCCACCAACAGCGCCGGTCATCAGAAGAATGCCTGCCTCTTCAATATAACACCAGCAAGTAAGTTTTTTTTTTAAGTTTAAAAATATTTTTCATGAGCCATCCCCGAATAGAATTAAATGTCTCAATATATCTTATATCTAGAACACTCAAAGATGTTGCAACGAAAAATTACTTATAATTTTGAGACTGCATCTAGTTTGGCTTTTTGTAAATTGATTCAGTGATTGTAAAGGTTTCTGTTCGAGGCATCAACAAATATGTAAGGAAGAATTGTAATTGATTTGTTATTTATTATACTTATTGAAGACAGATTTAATTACATTCTTACCATCATATTTGTATTCAGAAAGTTTATTTAAAATAGAGAAATGATCCAATACAACAAAGTCAAACAATAACCCAATTGAAAATAATCTTAAAATGTTTAAAATATAATTATATAAATCACATTTAATTTACCGTTCCGGCGATGACGCGACACACGGTTGCGATACCGTATGATAACAGATTATATTCAGGGTCACGCAAAGTAAAGCGTCTTGTGCCTTAACTTAATAAAAATAATTTTAAAAAAACTAGTCAGGGATTCGAACCTGCTGAACAAGATATGATTTCTAGTTAGATGTCAGAGCCTGACCTGTCGCAGCTGATATTAATATTTCCATAAATTTGTGTCTCATACATCAATAATAAGGCATTATTTGATATTATTTATTATACAATTCGGTGGTAGTGGTGTTGGAAGTAGATGTTAGCAACATTTATTATAAGTTGACAATAACATGGTTTACTCTATTAGTCGGAAATAGCTCAAGTACAAAATTTGCAAAACTGCTTAAAAGCATTACTGTCAACACATTTCGCGGCAAGAACTACTCAAGTGCTTTTCTATGACTGGAATGCAAATAAATATATTTTTATTAAAGAGCCAATGCGACCGCAAACAGTTAGGCATCCCTCCGAGCAGGGACAATGCGACGTTAGCTACGGCATTATATCTGGGGGGGGGGGCGCCAACTCGCGTTACGTCTGAGTAAAGATCTCGATAACACTTTGTTTCCGTAAGCGAAGTGGAAATAACTAGCAGTTTGCGAAGTATTTTCCTCTCGAGTTTCTTATGTTTTTGGTTAGTTCTTTTGCAGGAAAATTGCGAAGAGTAATACCTTCATTTGATGTTAAAGAATAAACAAACTTTTCCTAATATTCAAATCGTAAAGGAACATACCTAATATTAATTGTCTTCGATTTTTTTTTAAATGTTTTATATTACATCAAATTAATTTATCTCTCTCTTTCCCCTCTTTATCTCTACTTTTTATATTTGATAACAGTGTAGCACTCTTTACATGTGTCACGGTTACCTTGTCTTTTTCATTATTTGGTCAATACTTTTCTATCTCGGCCCTTCTCTTTGGTATTTACTTTACATTGTATATTTTTAGCACACCTTTATTTTGTCTCTACTGTTTTCTAAAAAAAATATTTTGGACTTTTATTTACCTTTTTTAAGTATATTTTAATTTAAAGTTCTTTCCGTCCAGTTTATTTTATCTATACTACTCTAACACCACATTTAAAATGCTTTCAGGTTTTTTCCTATTGGTTTAAGAATTTACGAACCACGTTTCAATTTTATATGGTGTAATAGTGTTATGTCCATTCATTTTTCTTTTTTCTATTTCTGGGTTAGATCCGTATTATTGGAGTGAACATGTAAAATGTTATTTCAAGTTAAATGAACTCTACTATTATTCAAACCATAACTTAATCTTCGTTTGGTTAAATTCCCATGTCTGTGCTTTGGTATACTGTAGTTTATGGAGACCTCTAACAAATATAGTGGACAGTCATTGTCAGCACATTCCATGGCTCAAATTTTCATATTCACTTTGGTGTTAGTCAGTCAGTTCTAATTTGTGTTGAAAATTGTTCTGATCAGCAATGTGGTGATCAGGCTATTTAAATTGTATATGCGACTTTGTTTTCCGCTTAACTGCCTTTAAGGTTATCTTGTGATATTTTTATTCGAGAAAGTGTAAATTAGGAAGGTATTTAAGATGTGTACCATTTTTTGAGGTACTCCGCATTCACATAGGGCTGATTCCTTGAATCCCTGTTTATGTATCAAATATGTACATCAACTGCGGTAGCTTCTAATACTCCTCGACCTATTCAAGGCATATCGTAGTGTATTAGAAGAATTATATATACTATATGAAGAGTTAATCAATGATGGAATCATTCTATTCAAAACACATCACTGTTTCGACACATTGCTTAATAATAGATTTTTTTTGTTAAATTGTTTGTAACAAAAATTAATCTTACATCAATTTTATATAATACTTATCGAACTTCTTTTTTGATGCATTGTCTTAACCTCGTATACCTCATAGTACCTTCTATCAAATTTAAAAAAATATTTTTTTTTAGGAAAACACAATTTTGTTATGAAGTTGTATTGACAACATAGTTCTGTGGTATTTAAATACAAATAAAATGAATTAACTAGTTAGATATACAGAAAAAATCTATTTATCGGAAATTATTATTTTTTAATAAATATATTTTGTCTGATTTCTATTTGATTAATTTAATTTGTGTTAAATACATTTATTTCAATTTCTTGAATTGCAAACAATTAGGCGTATCATAAAATGTACAAATTTTTATAAGAAATTTTACAAAATACCATAAAAACTTACAGCACTTTTCAGGTTACCGTAAATGTTTAAAATTGTTTAAAGATAAGTTTATATTAAAAAACTTTTAGGAAATCGGGTTTTTATCCCTTTAAAGTGCCTATCTAATAGAATAACAGTAGTTAAACTGTAATCAAAACAAATAACGTCTGAAAAAAACATAAGTTTGAAGATCGTTATCGTCTTAACTTCCTGACAAACAAATCGGCCAATATTCGTATCAGGATCCCAAATTACCAAAATTACTTTCAGATAACGAGAAGTTGGGAATAGTAGACTTTTTATTCTTTTCGCAAGGGTGATTATATTTAACTCAGTCGAGGCGGGGAGCCGCAATCTTCTTGTAATTTAAAGTTTTACAGAGCGAGCGTAATCCAGTTAGGATGGGAGAGTCCGCGATTGAAAAGGATGCTGGGAAGTATGACTGCTGTAACAGTTGCAAACTTTCCATCTCTCCACGTACAGAGGACAAATTTCATTCGAGTCATCATCTTCTTAAGTAAAACTAGGCTTGCATCTAACAATGACTTGCGAGGGATATTCGAAAAGTGTTCTTCAATTTTTTTTCTTCATTAAACATGAAGGGATTGTGCAAATATTTTATACGAAATGAAATTAAATGTATACAATAACAAATAAATTAAAAACTAAATAAAATGTAGCTCAAAATATTTTCTTTGTTATTATTATGTCAGGATTACAATTTTATATAAAACATTGGAAACAAATACTATAATAATCAATCTTGTTGAATTAATATATTTGATACGGCTGTTACTTTGTGGTATTTTATTGAAACACGCGCTGTTATTTTATTGAAACACACTTTGTACTATACACACAACCAAGTTTAATTTTAGCATAACTAATTATTATTTAACAAATATTTTTATTTTTACTCAAACCGTTTTCGGAGACTATGGTTTTCTAGAAGCGATGTGTGTAAATCGTGGAATGGTATTGTTACTAATATTTTTAAATTGTGTAAAGAAATCTAGGTTCACGACATATCCTGAAGTAAATATATGAGTATATATAATATGTAGGTTCATAGAAATAAAAAGTGTTTATAATAACATTACATTGAATACCAGATTTTAGTTTATCTGGTAAAACCGTTTAACCATGCAAGCCTTTACAAAGTGGTGGGTTACTGTTGCAATTTAGAGCTCAATAAAAGTCTCGCTACTTTTATTGACACAACGTCAATTTAATTACGAAATTTGCAACTTTCAATGCAGTTCCATACAGTGTGATTTTTATTCAGCTTCAGAATTTATTTAAATATTGCAAAAACTAAAACCAACAGAGCCCTCTAGGGAATGTGTGTATGTTGGAACTACTAATAAGTTAACAAAAACATGAAATATTTAAATTCATATGTTTGTTTCACAGTACTGTAATGTTTCGTTGTAAAAAAATGTCCACAAAATAATTGCAGTCTTAAAACTATTAACATTAATAATAATAATAAATAAAAATATCCATACTTACATTTATGATCACTGAAAGATGAAAACGTTAACATGTTATTGAAACAAAAAAAAACAAACTTCTTGATTTAGGTATTATAGTCACTAAAAAAATAATTATATCGCAGCAACTTTTATTTAATTCTTTATAACTGTATTAGTATTTTTTTTACCAACAGTTTAGATATCTGCGAACTTTTCAAGACTTAATATATTTTTTAATATGTTGCGTACTTGGTATATAAATATTCATACTATTTTTCAAACTAATCTAAGCCCTTGTGCCAAGAAAAATAGTATTATAACTTTGTAGATTCCGGGACATATAATATACATTTTAGATTATTTTATTATTGTTTATGAAGAGATCTTAATAGGCTACCATAATTTTTAACTGTATTTAATAATGTTAATTTTTTTTTAAATAGTGATGCGTACACATAATATATGTCAAATTAATATGTTTACTATTTTCAAACTAAGCTTAACGCTTGTACTATTGAACAAATATCAGATATCTCATAGAGACAAAGCTATTTTTAAATATATTTGATGGAAAAAAAATGTATACACTACATATACTTCCATATATTTTCCATTAAATATAATACAATTATATCTTTGGTTCTATGAGATATCTGATATTTGTTTAATAACAGTGCCTTTGTAGGTAAAAATCAAGTAATTGTGTGTACTTGGACATATTCAAATATTGCTTGTACTATTGTACTATTGGTCTCCTGGAGCGGGACGCGAACACCCGACCACTAGATCACTAGGTCAGCGTCGTAACCACTAGACCAACTAGCTACTCATTTAATAATAAAGACGTGCTTTTGGTTTAGGAGTAAGATATTCGCTTGGTGATCACGTAGTTGGGAGTTGTCACTAAGTTAATATTTTTTTCATAACACAATAGATTCACACAATTAATTTTTTTTTTTAATGAAAGATTCAATAAAAACTCCGGAGATTTTATTTTAAAAAGGGAAATATCAATACATACATTAAAATAAATACTTGTGAATTATTTATGAAATAAAATAATATCGGTTAGCTTCGGTTAGGTTAGGTTAGAAAGCTGATCTCAGTGTAGCAAGTATGATTAAGAAAGGATCACATTGATTTGGTGATATGGAATGAATAAATGATGAAAGAATGCTACGAAAGATATATGACGGAATTGTTAATGGTACCATAAATAGAGGACGTCCGCCGAAGACTCGGCACGACCAGGTAAACCAGATACTGGAGGATGGTTTTGTTAGAAGCGTCAATAATCGGCGATCGTGTGTGAGATGATGTGTGAATGTGGATGAATCGTGAATTGTGTGTCAGGACAAATGAGTGTGGCGCTTTATCCTCTCTGCCTACCCCCACCTAGAAACGGCGTGGTGGTAAGAGTTAGTTAGTTAGGATAGGTTACGTATTTTTTATTGAACAAATATATATTTACTTATTGTTTATTTTTTTAATATTGTAACGCTCAAACAATTCGTTTTATGGAACAAAGTATTTATTTTAATGCATATATCTCTTAAAATAATTTCTGGTTAAATTGTACTCTTTGAAAAATACTCATTGCAGGTATGTAAAATATTTTGAACAAAATAATTAAGAACTTACTTACAACATACTCTCCCTCTTCAGTCAGTTCCACATGAACTGGAATTCGGATTAGTTCTGCCAAAAGGCTAGTTCAAGAGCAAATCCTGAACTAGATGTAAACTAGGAAACTCCTGTCCACGGCACACCCCGGCCAATTTATGACATCCTGGTGGCACAGACCGGATTTTGTGCGAATATTTTTAATAGACATTAAAATAGTTCTATACTAAATCATACATAATTCATATCTGCATTTTCCGGCTCTAAAAAGTATATGAAAAATGGTGGTTCATCGATTCATAGAAAATACATTGCATGCGTTGAAAATACGGTCAAATAGCGTACGATAGAGTCATCTGTTTGTAACATATTTCTCATTAGCATATTGCAGTCAAGATGATATTGATTAAAAATACAAAACCACAAAAACAATTTAATGTAGAAACGAACGTTTCATATAATTTTTTGAAAATTCAATTAAACGAAATGATTAATCTACACCACAAAATAAAACACAAAATCTATGAAAATTTCCTATACTTAATTTGGAAAAATAAAAATATTTGTTTTTGTTAAAGATTACTAGAAAAATATTAAATTCGTTGCTTCTCCAGTAAAACTATACATTTATGCCTTTGACCTAACATGATATACATATTAAATGCACTAATTTGAGTTTTTTTAATATTATATTTATACATTTTCTCATCAACGCAGAAAAACACTATAACTTAATTCTCATTTGTGTAATACAAGTAATAGAGAGTAGACAAATTTTGCAAAAATTTGCTTTAAGATTTAATCTTGTGCCAAATTATTTGTGCAACAATTTTATGTTAAAGGTTAAACATATATTTATGATCATTATATATGTCGTAATACTACAAAGTAAAAAATGCAATAAGCCTAGTAATGTAGAAAACGAGAAAATATGTAATAATGTGGAAAACAGATAATAAGTTTTTTTTTAAAGTACAAATTATGTAAAATGGCAGAAAAGTTAAAATAATGTTAAATTGAAATAATATAAGAAAGATGAAAATATTTAGGCAAAAATGTATATTGAGATCTGGAAATAAAGCAACAATTTCGAATAATAAACAACAAAAACGTTTCAATACAAAATGGCGATTTTGTACCAGGGATTCACCGTCGACCCTGATTTTGATTAGCAGAAAGCCTGATATGCGGTGAGAGACCGGGAAGAAGTAGCAAAATATGTGTGTATTATAGTACAGGTATTCATACATATTGTGGAAGTCCATGGTCAGTGAGTAGAAAAATGTTTGTTGCTGTCTCAGTAACCTTAAACATCAATGTATATAAAAAAAAAAAAATGCATAACAAAATCATTTTATATCATCAATAAACTCGTTCCGAACATTTTTGAATACTACAAAACCAATTGGTTTTAATTATCACGTCGCAATTTAAATAAATAATACAAATTAAATTATTAAACGTTTTGAGTTTAATTCTAGCAAAACAATACTTAATTAAATAAAAAATATATACCTATAAATTCACTTGCATGGAAAAGCGCTGCCTGCTTATATTACTGTAGAAAACTAATGTAACATGTACGTCGACGAAATTTGCTATAAAATTTTAAGAAATGTTTTTTTTTACTGCACATATTACCTAATATGCAAAAATTACGTGCAGAAAGATAATGAAATACTTATTATTATTATTACTAAAAGTGAAAGTAAAAGCAGCAATGAATCATGTTTCTTCTTTTCGATCCATTCTATTATTAATAGCCATCTTTCCTTTTCCTATACAACTTTCGCCCCGCAGGTGTCACAGATCCCAGTGAGTTAATAAAAAAATATATATCTACGCTATTATCCTTTTGCGTTGAATCTGATTTTTTCTTTTCGGCAATTTAAATCTTCTCATCTCGACGTATATTACAATATTCAGATATGAAATATTTGACATCTGATTAAATATATTTTTTTCAAAATTAAATTAAAAATGTCTCTCCTGCGACTATTGGGATGACTCCCTTCCACATAAATTTTTAATGTTTTTCTCCAGACAAATTCAAAGTTTTCATCACGAATCTGAGTTAGGTTCCCCCCCCCCCCCCCACACAAAGAGGGAGATAAAATAGGTCATATCAGAGTAGACTTACAAATACCACAGGATGTGAATACACACAATATGTTTTTTGAAACACCATCGTTCACCTTAAGTCTGTATTTAATTTCAATCGAGGCAATCAAGCACATTTTTAAAATATTTAAGATCATAAAATTATATAAATGGTATAAGGTAATTTATAAATACGCTTATTACGAGCTACCCAATACAAATATCCTAAGCATAATTTAATTAGTTATTTAAAGGAGTAGCTCCGATGTGTGACAGCAAACATTAACACTAAAAGTGGTAGTTTAAATATTCATCGTCAGATCTCTCTAATATTTATAATCGAACTGTGCGATAGGTTGTCGTTAACTAATATAATGGGTACGCAATGAATATCTAATGAATAAAACTATTATAATTATTTTATATTATATATTTATAAACATAGAAATCTTGCTTAGTTTTTTCATTCTGATTTTAATAATAATTAAAAATATTTATTTAAATAACTATTCTATCTTATGAGCGTGATAATATTAGCGCATTAATTAATATATTAATGAACGCTTGACACAAAAATACAGATTGATAAATGAATTAATTAAAGATATTTGGCGTAGTCTTAAAATTAAATTCATTATTTCTGAATCAGACTTCTCATTTACCTATAAAGTATTAAATACATATTTGACATTGTATCTCGATTTATTTAATATTTACTAATGGCGAATTTCAAGTTCAAAAAGAGATACACAACTTTTTCTGCAGCTAAATATGAGCTTTGTTATATATTGTGTATACTAGTATTTTGCGACATCTTAATTTATTTAAATCGCGTGCCCCATATTAAGTTAGACGTGCAACATCTATATTTAATTAAACTGCATACCCCATATTAAAAGCACCCCTCATTATTGATAGATACCTACATAATTTATAATAATACACCAAGTAATATTTTCAAAGTAGAAATACACTTTTTCATTTTTGAAGATACACCGAATTGACACTAAGCGGTAAATTTATGCTGGACAACTTAATCAGAAATTTACACGTGCACTGGTCCACCAGGTAATCGGTCCAACTTCATGAAGCTTCGTCATCGTTCCCAACGTCCCCACCGTCCCATCGCTCCCCATCTAAGCTCACTTTCAAGCGGCTTAATGTTCTGTAATCAAGCCTTTACTCCTGTAATTCTTTGGGCAAATTGGTTTTGATTTATGGTCAGGGAGAAAGTTGGACGCTAAGTTGGCAAGAGACGTCGGATTGCGGCGACAGCAGCACGCGTTCGCGTTAAGTTGATCGACTTCTTAACCAATAATATATATTTATTTTTATGATTGTTAGGAATTTAAAATTTTTTAATTGGATTTAATTATTTTTAATATTGTACATCGAATGATGTATTACACTTTAATTACAGTAAAAATGATTACAAATTATATTAATGGTTCACATATTAACGCATACTCTATATATATCAAATAAACATTGTGTTTAATAAAGGGCATCGTCATAATAATAATGTTCTATTAATATTAATCTTTAGTATGATTATTTATGATAATTGTTTCCAAAATTTGGGTAATGTCCCGACAATTATATTTTTAGTAGCAAAAAAAAATTGATTGTTTTGAAAAAGAGTTTTAATATTAACGAACGAATAATATATACTGTTACGAATGTATATAATCGGGAAATGTATAATCCATCTGCCTACAACAAACAAGTACATAATGCTCCATATATGATATTTCATACGTGGAGTATTTGTCGGTTAAAAATAACACCTGCACCTGATCGTTCGACCGGTTCCCACATTATTTCATGTATAAAAACACGTGTCCTTACGTATCACTTCCACCATATCCTGTAAATAGCACATAGGCAGGAATAATAATCTGCTTATATAAGATGGCCGTATATAAGTTTTAATCAGTTATATTGATAAATTTACCGTGTAAACACACTTCAGAGGTTTTTATTTTATTATTTTGTTACTATTATTGAATAATCAGCAACTAAGAAAGAATAAAAAGAAACTGAATTATTCTGTACGTAATATATACTTTGGAATGCCAGGGGCTATCGTATGTAATGGTGATTAGACTTCGTCAAAATTGGAACGCATGCACCTCTGTAGTTATGCGCTAGTTTTTAAATCCTGTTTGTCTCATTGTTAATTTGTAATATTACTTTATTTTTTAATTGTTTCTAATTTTTCAACTGTAACTTGGTGTTCCCCTAATTATCTTGAAATGTTTTTACATTGTACCTTAATGTCAAACTAGGACTATCTATTAGGGTCATTTAATGCCATATTGGTAAACCATATATTAAAAATAAATAAATAAAATTCTTCATTAATGATTGAATGATAGTGAATTACGAAATGGTAATACTTCAAAAAAAAAATTAAATTCAGTGGGCACCTCAGCAACCTAATGTTATTTTTTTCTACCTTGATGTATCTCTGGTAGACGGAATGAATATATTAGAGGAAGATATGTCCTAATCTTAAATAAAAGTGCGGTGTTGGGAAAAGTTGTCGTATCGTACCACTATTAATTTATCTATAATTTAATTAAATTACATTTTTATTGTGATGTTGCAATTTTAGAACATAATTCTATGATATATAAATCAAATCAGATGAATTACTTAGAAAAATATAAAATATATTCATTATTAATTTGTTTGATATATGTAGGGATAAAAAACAATACTTGTCTAACACAAACAAAATTTACACAAGATTACTTAATGAAATTTATTATGTTTTAATTGTCTCGATAAGCCTCAAAATACTTCTGTGAAGTTAAAGATAGGAATCCTTAAAATAATATTCTGTGGAATCTTATCATCAATTAAAATCACATCATATGTAATAACGTACAATAAGTATTCAGCCTTACCAAATTTTATGGCTAGACTATAAAAAAGGACTCATCGGTGGCTAGCTACGATGTTTAGTAGTGAAGTTATCCGGCGAAATATTAATAACGGCGAGATTTTTATTATTTAAATGTTTTTTGGAAGCATAGAAATATCTAAAAGAAGAGAAGCAAGAGTCTAAAAAAATTGTTTTTGTAGCTTTAAGTAAAGTCTTAAGTAATGTTCCAGTAAAAATAATGTGATTTGTGTGATGTGTTCACATTTGATGGCATCTAAACCCTAAACTTAACGTCAACACCAACCCTTTCTGTTTCCAGAATTACCGCAAATAAGAGACAAACCCTGAATAGTAGAGAATATATTATTATATAATTCTGAATTTAAGTGATTGTTAATATTGTTATGAACGAAATCTGGTGTGGCCACATTACAATTTTCTTCGTAATTTTTTCAAAATTGTAATAATATAACATGAATGTATGAAAGTGGTACAACTAACACAGATGTATGAAAGTAAAACCTGGAGCTGGAAAAAAAGTAGCAAAAGTAGACTGAATACAGTAGAAAAAAGGTCGCTCGGTCATATATTATATGGTAAATGCATTTAAAATCGAGTAAAGAAATAAAGAGTGAGTGTAGCTGATCTTGGTTTATAATGAACAGAATTTAGAAAGGTTGGCTAAGATTTGGTTACGTGGAACGCATGCATCAGTGGCGTGGAAGTTCGTTAGTTAGTTGGCTATAGTACATAGGGCAACGAATTGAGTGTTAATTTTGCTGCCCAAACCTTCACATATTTACAAAATATTTTCAATTAATTAATTATTTACATAAAAATAGAAAATATTTATTATTTCGAAATATGTTAAAATAGGAAAACAAAATCATAATCAATAAAATCACAATCATTAAACATTCTTCACAAAAATGCAATTGCAAGCACTTGATGTAATTATCTGCTCCGAGCAGAAAATATGTGAAAATTCTGGAAATTAATTAACTTTAACTATAGTATTCTTAAATGTTTTTACTTAGTAAATAAATTAAAAAAACACATTTTTCTAATGTACGTGATTACATCTAAAATTACTCATTTAGCCGGTCAGGTTTATGAAAGTTAAATTATTTAATACAACAAATGCTGTAATTTTAATTTTCCTTAATCTCTACCTACATACATATATATAAATGGTAAATAACTGAATCTAACTGACCTTAAAACACAAGAATGGCTGAACCGATTTTAATACGGTTCTCTCCTGCATATTGGAAATTAGAAAATTAGTCAAGTCACACATAAATATTTTAAAGAGAATACATTATTATTTGTGAAGTTGTAATTTTTTTAGAACATAGTTCTGTGAAATTGTAATGCAAATTAAATGCATTAATTATAAAGATATACATACAGATAAACTCAGGATATCGAAAAAATATTTTAACTGCCACCGGAATTTGAACTAGGATCTCTTCCTATCAGGGAAAGTGCGATATCCTAGTGGCAGCTAAAATATTTTTTCGATAAATTGAGTTTATATATATGTATATATTTCTAATTGATACATTTAATGTGTATTTTCATACATAAATAATCAAAATAGTTGGATTTTGACAATATTATTTAAAAAATATATTAATAATAATTATGACAGCTAGAGTTGAATCACTGCAAATTATTTAAGTCAGCCAAAAGGTAGGCACTCTTGTTGCTTGAGTACGCTTTGAGTTAAAAATGTAATTTCATTCAGCAAAGTAAAAGTGTTCTAGGATATTTTTTTCCAAAGTTTTACAAAATTTTCTGATGCCAACAATAGAATACTTTATACGAAAAGTGTTACCCCTTTAGTAATTTTGACCTATGATTTAAAGTATGAATTATTATTTTAACTACAGGTCATATTTGATATGAACGACTATTTTTACTGTCGTTGGTCATGTCTCTGCAAGATCGTAAATGAATGCAAGCTATTCGCTCATGGCTTAGCGTGACATGAAAAGTACGGAGATTTTCCATGCTCATGGTATTTTAAAGGATAATAAAGATTTGAAAATACTCTCTCGTACTTTGTGTAAAGAGAAAGCGAAGGATAAGTGTTTATTCTACGAACACGGTATAAAGTGTCAACTTCGGTTGGTTGCACTCTACACAAAGGCCAACTTGAGGTATAATTTTATTTGATTAACTCTGTATACATACATGCTTATATAATACATATTGCGACGTCTTAGACACCACCGCGGTAATATTTCCAGAACACGGATATTATATTGTAATATATATTATGTTATATATTTTGATAAAGACTTTTATCAAAAGAAAGATTATCTTCATTCTGCCAGACAAATTTAATTTTAAAGATGATGGTACAAAAGGAGTAACTCGCCATTATGACACATATATATTTTTTCTATTAAATATTCAAAAATTTAATAACAAATTTTTAAAGGAATGAATGAGTTAATATTTTTTTCTTTATTTGGACTTCACATCTTTATAAGATCAAAAATACATAATATAATATTATGTTATAACAATTGTTGACGTGCTTGTAGTCTAGTGGTCATGATGCTTGCCTAGTGATCTAGTTGTCGGGTCATCATATTAGTCCTATTTTCATAGCACAAGTATTTAGCTCAATTAGAAAATAGTAAGAATATTGATGTGACATGCATTCCATGTACGCATGTCTATTTTTTAAACATAGAAATTAATATAAACTTGGAATAGAGACAAATAACATAAAACATTTTTCATATGAATTATCTTCTTTTTCGTCATCGTCGTGGTTCCCTGAAATATCTGAAACTTGGTGCGTAATACGTCTTCTTTCTTTGTTTACATCAGTCTTGAGCCATGTTGATAGAAATATTTAAAGAGGATTCTGTAAAATCCTTTATTTTGTCTATTCATTATTACGGTGCGATTTGGCTCTGGCGGATAGTACGCCGAAAGCACCGTCATTAGCTCAGCTCTGTCTAATTTTTGGTGTCGGCTGTTTAATTAAATGTATGGAAATAGATCTAACAATGTAGACACGTCTATGTTCTAATACAAAATATAATTCTGGTTTAACAAACTAATGTCCAACAAAATACAAGAACGGATAGTGTTTAAATCTTCTGGTTTGCAATAACAACATTCTCACGAACAAGGTTCATCCACTTCATTTTGCAAGATTTTATCTTGCCCAATCCATTGCCTTACTTCCCGAGTTGAGATATCTGCCATCCTCCTGAATGACAAAAGCCCGGGTCAAAATTGCGCCTCGCCTCCAATCCATTTCCAAGGGAGCCATCGAGTCACATCCAATTCGAGGACCTCGCCGGTCCGCACAGCCACCGGCCGTGATACTCCTCCTATATCCAGCCAGGAGATAATAGCAGTGGTTCGGAATCCACAAATTTCCCCTATCCACCGCATCCAAAAAATGCTCACTGCGATTTTCTCTACAAATTTGACTGGTGCAGCGCCGCCGGGTGCACCTCTCTACTCGCTCTCTACGCACGGAAGTGTGTCGCGCCACCCGCCACCAGAGGGCCAGTTCTCATTCTCCCATTAGTCAGAAGAATCCTACTGGTCATCGTGCGCGCTACAATTGCATGCAATTGTGCAATTGTGATGCGGTGTCCTCAATGAGGATTCTGTCCCGTCACACAATCTTGCAGGAGACCGTATTTCGCTCGTATTTCTTCAACTTTCCCCTTGATCACGAGCTTCTCCAGATTTACATCGTTACTTCTGGAAACAATTTATTATACATTGATTTTAAACGTCTTAATAATACACGAGTATATTTGTGGGACGATTTCGATCCCAATTCAAAGAAATATATAACTTTCGATCGATCGCATTCTCACGAAATAAAAACAGATACGAGTATATCAATTAACATTACGGATATCTATAGTAATTTACTTATAAGTTATGATATAAACCAAAATGTTCATTAAAAAACATTAACAAAAGCATTTGTCATTGTTACTTGATGTTGCCAGAATTTGACATAATTTTTTATCGTTTCTTGATGTTGCCAGAACTTAATATTTACCATTGTTACTTCGTGTTACCAAATTTTATTATAATATGGATATCATAATTAAATATCGTTTAAAATTTGAGTAAAGGCTAATTTGCTGGACTTTTTGGACTAGAATTCAAGCACCAACCTCTCGGTAAATAACAAGTAGTCCGAATACATTTGACAATATATTCATCATCCACATCGGTCCCTCGCGAGTGAGGATCGTGATCTTTATGAACTCTCGCTCTCTTGACTCTACTCCTCCACATTTCTCGGTATCTCGCAATTCAAGGCTGTCACCAAAGAAATGTCTTGGTTGCGGGGACGTCCCGTGGGCGTAGGCAAGTAAGGCGGTGCCTAAGGGCGGCAAATTCTAAGGGGTGACAAATTGTCAGCGGAAAATAAATATTAGATCTAACATAAATATTTGAATTACTGTCTCGTATAAAAAAAAATTTAAAGAGCACTTTGTGAATTTTTGAAATCAATCCGACAAATGCATGTTTGGAAAATATAAATGGATCAAATGTCTCAAAACTATATTGTAAAAAATTGGCACAGGGCTACATCATTGTTGTATATTAAAATTATCATTGTTGTATATTAAAATTATCATTGTTGTATATTAAAATTATCATTGTTGTATATTAAAATTATCATTGTTGTATATTAAAATTATCATTGTTGTATATTAAAATTATCATTGTTGTATATTAAAATAATCATTGTTGTATATTATAAAAAAATTAACCGGTTCGTAAAACAATGCAGTTTTAAAGGACAACATGCAACTAAACAATATACAATTCTTTTGATTGATAAGATTGATTGCCAATTTATTTCGAACTTTTATTTGAAAATAATTTATATTTATATTATTTATTAATATATTTTTAATTAATAATTTTTAAGTACCGTAATAATTGTAAATGTAAAAATGTACCATTTATTCTTGTGAAACGTGTGAAGCGATTACAAATAGATATTATCATCTTTTTAAAGTTTTATAAACAGTGAAATAAAATGGAGTATATAAAAATAAGTTACTTCAGCTAATTTTAAGTTGAAAATTTTTGTGTTTATGCATAACAAACTAATAAAACAAAATAGTTTAAAATATATACCCCAGTTAATATTTTACCTATAAAAATGAGGGCAAGAAAGCGATTGTGAGGATCAGAAAATAAAACAATTACGTCTCACTAAACCAAGAAAACCGAAGCTATATCATATACATAATTATATTAATAATAATAACACTTAAAATTATTATTTTATTAAACAACATATCGCTGAAAATAATTCGGGCGATGAGTATAATTTAGAGGATAAAAAACAGATTCAGGATCCATATTATTCGCCTGTGTTAAAATTGACGAAACAATGAATGTCACTATTAAAAATTTAAAACGGGTTACAGCAAAAATTAAAAAAACGAAAAAAAATCTATTACGTATAATGAATGCATACTGAAAAACGAACATGATTATTATTTTATGCGATGTTTACTATTTATATTCTGTATACTGTTTTCATACACAATGTTGTAGAATATTAAATAACCAAATAGTTCAGATGGAGGAATTACATCTATAAATGAATGGTTCTAATGAGTGGAAAAATGTACGTGATATATTACAAATTCATAAAAAATCGATGAATTATATTCAAAAAATTTCAAAGTAACAAGATATTTGGATAAGATTTATATTTAACACAACGATTGATGAGCAATTTACGTTTAAATTAAACACAATGACAAACAAATAATGAAGAAGGCGGCGTTCAATATCAGACCGATTGTGTGCGATTCGGTGACCGAAGAAAGGTTAAACGACTTTTCAATATTATCTATTGAAGCTGAAATGTATTATGTTGATTTGCAAGAAATTGTTAATGATTTTTCGGCAAAAAGGCAAGAAAGTTTAAAATTTATATACTTTGTGGTGTTTTGTGTGCTTCTTCAAGCTAAATAAACTTTTATTCAAATATTCTAAGAATATTTCTGAAATGTATGCGTCTAAGAATATTTGTGAAATATAATGTACAACATGTATATATAATATCCAGCCAAAACCCGATGGTTGTGGTTGAGTTTTTTTATTTTATTGAATTAGATTAATTGATTTTTTGGAATAGGGGAGGCTTTCTTAATTTTGCTTAAAGGTAGCACTTTACCTAGAGACGTCACTGCTTAGTCGGTTCACAAGTGGGGGATTTTTTTCTGCCTCTCCGTCCATAGACTTGGTCCTCCACGATGCGCTCAAACAATCTTCGTTTCTCGCAAGATATCCATAAAATTCGAAGCGGACTTAGAAAAATAAAAGTAAATATAATCGATCCTCGATGTATAGTTCCTATAGAATGGATACATTTATTATTATGATGGAGATATTTATGATATCGAAGTCCATGATATGCGTATCATGTGTCTCCAGCACCACATCTCAAAGGCATCAATCGTATTCTCTCTCTTGCCTTCAGGGTTCACGATTATACACCATAAACATGATTGAATGCATCGTAGACTACGAGTCTGGATATGTATACCTACGTAGAAATTGACCACTTTTAGTTTATACGTCGTTGTGTTATAGAACACATATTGCTAAAATTAATAAAAAAAATTTTTTTTACTTATTCTGCAAGTTAATTTAAATAAACAAATACAAATTATACATGCATGATACGAATACATAATTTAAAATATAAAACAGTGATTCAAAATAGCCATGTTTTTTTATGTAAAAACAAAATCAACAACTGCCCGCTGTTGATTGCCAATTCCACCCCTGTCATTTTCCAATAGAAGTCGGTACTGGTGTGGGTGACTAGATAATTTGCATCGCATTATACGGTATGAATTACAAAGGCCGCCCGAAACACTGAGAGGGGGGGGGGTGTAGTCAGGGAAGCTGCATGAATATTAATCGCTATTGTGAATACTCATGAAAAAACTAGTATGTCGCTATTCATATAGGCTCCGTGTGACACCAGTTATTGTTACAGCATTATGTGGGTTCGTTGGTGATAATTCCGGACGAATGATGCCCAATAATGCGGGTCTGAATGGATTCGGGTTCAAAGATTTTTTGTGGTTTTCCGACTGATATTACGATCCATTATTTTGAGTATACTAGTATATTAGGTAAAATATTAATTTATAGAATATTTAGATTAATTTACTAACAGCAACTTAACATATAAATTACTAAAAATAAAGACAATATTTAACTCATTTAAACAAGTTTAAACACATTTTTGTTAATTTTCGTATCGTTATCTAATTCAAGAAGAAATATTCCTCGTACACAATATATGATATTAAAATAATGAATTTAATTAAAAAGTAAATTAAGATATTTTATGAAGCTTATATTTTTATATCCATAATATTTTACGTAAACACAATATTATTATTTACCATTTTGTCTATAAATTATTCATATTTTGTATTGTCTGATTATTTATTGTGTCGTTCGACGATACCAACATTATTTCTTTTAGATGAATTAAGGTTATAAAAAGAATTTATCTCCTGTTATTACTGACGGGTTATCAAAAACTAATATTTTACTAATCTGCTTACTACACATTGTATATATCACTGCACTATGTGGTGCACCATACCGCAGTTATTTACTATGTGTCAATTCTGCCTAAGAAATTAATGCATTTATTTCTAAGTAAAGATTAAAACAAGTTAATAAATATAAACTATTTAATAACTAATCCCTAGCCTTTAACTCCCACTTTCTTTCATCCTAATTTATATTATATTAAACATGTTTACAGTTACAATTATTTTCAGAAGAATGAAGACACATGGAATACATGTGAGATTAATATTTTCCTATGTTATATATAAAATGAGTGATTGTGTCTTCTAGTACACGAATCGAATCCAAGGGCATTTGGTCACTAGTAGTGACCTATTGTCCTATTGCTAATCTGAGCAAGCTTGTACGTTAGTTTATTAAATATAATTAATGTATTAAGTATCGGTAAATTATTTTAGCACCCTTTAACGATATACATTTATTAATATATTTACTCTTGCACAGTGGAGGGTTCTAAAGAAACTTATACATTCGTCCACTGCAGTCTTTCTTGCGAAGCCTCAAACTTGCCATCACTCTGTTTCTGCGCACCGTTCTGTCTTGGTACCCACCGTACCACTCTTGCCTTGTTCACATTCATACATTTAAACTTCCCACAGGGCCTATAATTTATTGTTCATCTGATCATACCAGATAATTCGCAAATATTATCTGTTCTTGCTGTAAAATTATTATAAAATATTTTCTTTATCATGCTTCACTTATCATACGTTCCGTATGCATAAACCATCTCAGTGATCCTTTCATAATTTTATCGATAATGCTTTAAATAGCTCTACATTCACATCTAATTTATTCATTCTTGTGACCGAATCCATACTGCATTTCTTTCGTCCTCCTTATGCCAATTCTAGACTTCTTTTCCATACACCAGAACTCTGTTTTCCTTCAAAGTTCTGCAGAGATTATTTATTTGTATTATTATTCATTAACAAACTATGGGTAGCATGAACTATGAAAAACAAACATAAAATAAATGAAAACGTTTTTTATTGTCCGCAAAATACAATTTATTGTTGTCAGAGTATTTTCCAACAGAAATAAATACTCACTCATTCATTGTAGCAAACAATAAACTCTTTCACGTATTGTCGGAAACGGGATCCACTTAGTCCGTGCAAGACAACCAGAGCCTATTATGTTTCGGTGCTTCAGCGTTGTGAAAACTAAAAATCCCTCGCTGAAAAATAATACCCTTCCTCGCAATTGGCTGTATTGTTAGGCTCGCGAAAGAAGGCGACCGGCGCGCCATGCGCCCCCGGTCGACTCATTGCAGAATAAATGCATCTGAATATTTGTTCAGTTATTAAATATCCGGAGAAATGGCGGCTCGGCGTGGAAAAAAAACAATGGCGTTATTCAAATTTGCTTCCCGCTCTTTAAGCAGAGTCGAGCGCTTAAATATTACGTAAGAATAATGTTTACGTTTGATAGAGCAAAGCTATTAAATGGTGAGTACAGATGGCTGAGTGCATTGTGTTCAATCTAGAAAGGATTTATAATTACGCGCGTGGGGTCGCTAGTTATATCATTTTTAATCTACTTCTTTAAATATTTCGAGAAGGCAAAGATTCGATTTGCAGCGACTGTAGCGCCATAGAAAAAAAAATTTACGATATGTAAGTTAAATTTTATCAAGATTACCTAATGCAACCGATACATTTGCTCTTAGTGACCAAATAGTTGGACTTCAAAACTACCACAGAACTAACAAATTATTTATATTTTCGTGGGTACGTTTTTTTATTATTATTTTATCGTATAAAGGTTAGTAAGGGTTCCAGAAGGATACACGATACTTAAAAAAAATGAAAAGCCAGAAAATACTAATTTTTAACCAATAAATCCTATCTCTACTCCATGTTCCCCACTAGGAATAGGCCTTGGCTATTGATAACGAAAAAGGGTGAGCTTCCTGCACCCAAGTATTCGGAACCCATGAATATTTAATTTATTTATTTATATACTCTTAATCTAGTGCATGTATAAGTACATACAAAAAGCAAGGGATATAAGCATTGAAATGTGGTGCTGGAGACACATGTTGCGCATATCATGGACTTATATCTAATATCTCCATTTTGCAGGAATTAAACAATAAGGACAGACTCTAAAAAAATTTATCTAAGACAAATCTTTCAATTTTTTGCATCTTGCGAGAAGGGAAGATAGCTCGGAGAAGCTTGTTGTGATGGGTCACGTCGAATGACGAGGAGGAAGAGGCAGATCCCCCACCCGTTTTCCACCCAGGCAGATCCACATACCCACCGAGAATCTTCATCGCACTGTACATCGTTGACTTCTAAGATTTAACCGTCTTCCTGAATGGCAGTGTTATTTTATGAAGTGGGAAACCTAGAAAAAAACTACACATCAACCCGCCTGGACTGCGTGGTGTGTTGATTCCAACTGCCCCCATGATAATACTTGGGGAGGCCTACATCCAACAGTGGACAGAAAACGGCTGATGATGATGATGATACTCCAGTAAAATTTGTAACGAAAACTATATAGATACAGCATTAGAAATTTTCGGATATATTTTTATGTACTCTCACTTCTACCAGATGTTTTATTTTCATTTTTACTGGTACCTGGATTGACACCTGGGTTCTTCAAAACCTTTTTTAAATCATATCTATGGTTTTGTGAGGCATCGAATATCGATCTTGCTACCTCTGTCGTGCGTAAACATACGAGCGTTTAAACATCTTGATATTATTTATATATTTATAACACTAAACTTGTATTTAATTAAAATAGTTACTCTTGTTAAATTAACTAAGAGAGTAGAATTAATAGAAGTAACTTGTAAACTGCTATTTTCACATCTCAACTCTTCGGCAGTGTGATGGTTAGTATTCACGCCTGTCGCGAGTAAGACCAGGGTTAGGTCCGTCGCCAGGGAGATTTTTCTTTTATTTATTTAACTATTATTTAAAATTATCGGGCCAGAAAAATATGATATATTATGATACATGTTTCTAAGTCAAACGTGTCATAAAATGGCGCATTAAAAAGTAAAAAAACAGCCTAACATTTTTTAGTAGCTGCTGCGATGTAGAAACTAATCTAATGCTTTTTTTTAAACATTGATTGTTCGGTTGTGAATTATCGTATTCTCATTTGAGTACTGTTAAACAAGTTCTGCTAAAATGCGTATTTTTGTGCGAATATGCTGTCACGACGTTTCTACCTATGCAGTTTGGAGGTAAAGAGGATCCTGTTTAAATCATTCTTCACCAGCGTGTATACCAGCAAGCTCTGGTCAAAATACAAGAAAGTGACATACAACCATCTCCGAATTCATCACAACTCATTCAGAATATTGTTCGGGTTGGCGAGTTATTGTAGCGCTTCTACAATGTTTGCCAATGTTTCCGATTCTGGACGCAAAAAAAAGTTTAAAATGTTCATATATATATTTGTTCACGTATATGTGAACTTTTTAAATTTTCTTTTCATAACATTAATATTATTTTGTTACTTAAATGTATTATCTTTATGGCAAATCGGGTCTTCGTAAAAAAAAACAATCTCGCTGGAATAAACGCATTATTTTTATTATTAAATATATTTATTTAAATTCTGTATTCATAACACACGGCTCCATGACAACAACACATAAGTCAGCCAATTTCTCTGCTGCCGTGACTTTGTATTACATGCTCAACTGTAACTTAACGTAACGTATAACATCATGTAAACCATCATGAGGTTATGGTCATGGTCATGTCCAGAGTTGTCCTGGGTGACGTTGTCTGGTCATTATAAAATTGTTTTACTTTTATATTTCTAAAGTATAAAATAAAGTATAAAAGTTATAAAATCCTTACAACATTACAATTACATCTAAAATGTATTTATAAGTTCATTATTGAATTCCGAGTAAACAAAATACATAGTATTTAGATTAATTAAGCACAACCACTTTATATAAAACCACATATTTTATTAAATGCCAACCGTTTTCGCTTAGCTCAAGCTTCGTTCAGGGCGTATTTAAAACTACCAATAGATAAATAAAATAGTGTACTTATATATACATGAAGAGGGAGATATAATATAAAATTACAGAAAGAGAGATATAGAATACATGTACATTTAGACAGGGGAGGGGATAGTACAATGTTGATGGATATTATATTGATTTAAAAGGAAACAGGTGGTTTTATACAAAGTGGTTGCTGTTTACGAAAATAAAGTATTTAGTTTTGACAAGAAACGTTAATTTTTATTTAAATAAAAAATATTATTTTAATTATCCAGGTACGTACAAGTAATATTATATTGTTGACTAGAATATTAACTTGATGCTCTAACTAGTTAAATTAATGCGAAATGTAATTTAATCGCAGTTTCCGATATTTGGCTTGAGAATCTGAAACACGAAATCCATCATAATTGAAGCAATAATAATAATATCTGAAGCCGTTCATAACTGGATTCCTAAATACACATTTGCTGCAAATTCAAAGTGTTCCATTTTCACCTCAAAGAATGTCGAGCTGTTATTCTCAAATGTTAATTTTGACATGGAAGACATTTAATATACTTTATGGTTCTTACTTTTAATTTTTACTAGCTGTTATTATTATATATGCTTTTATTTATTTAGTATTAAGTGGTAGTAAATCAAAAATATGGGTGTTTATATTGCGTTCCTTCAAGCAGTCAATATGGTGTCAAGTGTGATATTGATTGATGAGGTTTTGTAGTATTTTATATACATAAAATGCACACCTACATACTGCGCTATTTAGTAAATATTTTAGGAAATGCTATGATTAGCCATTACATTAACCATATTTTCTTTAATCTCGTAATGAATAATTCAATCATTATTTGAGGTTACAAACAATACTGTATATCGTTTTTGGACAGATTATGAGTACATTTGACTTGTATATCTTCTTGTGCATCGAATGGTATAAAAAAACAAGGATATAAAATAAATAGAAATACTATTACACAATTTACAATTGATCTTACCTGAAACAACATTGTATATCATACAAGATGGTCGACGCTCCGTTCATCTAACAACACTTGTAAAAACCGATATACAGTGTTATTGCAGTGAAAGCTTCATATTAAGATAAAATAGAATAAGCTTTTTAAACATATTTATATTTTTTTACATCAGAGGTAAACATACAATTATATAATACATTTATTAAAAATAAATTGTTATTAAGTTAACAATTATTATTATGGAGTATTTAAATAATCATCGAAATATTTATATTTTTTATTAAAATTCGTAGGTTTTACGGCCGTTATTGTTAATATAATTAATTTTGAGTTATTCCGCCGTACTTGGAGATAACTAGTGGTATTTTTGATGATTTCTGATCTTCTCTTAGTGAAAAAAATAACAACTTGAATTGTCTCAAATTCACGTTCGCCACTTTTATATTACCTTTTCATTTCAATTAAAAAACTAAATAAGTTAAAATTTAAAAAAAATTAATAGATTTTATAAGACTGATTGGTTTCTGGTACCACTGTTAATTTAATTCCTTCCCAAACTTTGAAAAACGTCAACTAAAGTTTCCATCAAACGTATAAATGTATTCCGGGAGTTACAATGTGACTTTGCATTACCAAGTTTGAGAAGTACAGACGTGGAGTTTGGCAGACCTTGGAAGCTTCAGTTAATTAGCCAACAAACTGCTAACTGCTATGCTGAACGATTATTGACGATTGGAAGCGAAGTTACTCAAAGTGGTACTGGGTTTACGAATTAACGAGTACGCTACAGCATTATACCTATATTATTATTTGTGGCGTACTGTGAGTGTGGTGTGGTGGTACCTACATATCGTATTCGACCTGAATTATCGAAACTTCTAGATTTATGATCCCGTACTTGACGCTTTACATTATTATCATATCATATCAATTAACCATTGAGGAATAAATTTGATTGTTTATTATATTTCCACAGTGCGTTATACCGACAGTTATATTGTTAATATTTAACACCATTTTAATTTTATCATCTGATTTTATTTTTAATATTTTTCTAAATAAATAATCAAAGTTAGCTTTCGAATGGATGAACATTAGGTATAAAAAAAACAATATCATTTGTGTCCACATAATGAAATAAATATATAGTTTTGTAGAGAAAACATTTTGCATCACGCGATCTGGATAATTTACCTAATTCAAAAATCAGTTTTGTCAATCGAAAAATTAATCTATCTATCGCGAACCTCGTCTGATGCGACCAAATCATTTTCTATGTAAATATGGTTGTGTATATAAATAGTGGCTCTCAAAAAATGTTTCAGTTAATACTGGACCTGGAGAAAAAATAAATAACACTTTCACACACATACGAAATCCACCTGATTTTGTAGTCGTTTATTGTTTTTTTATTGCCAGTTATACAGTGAAACAAATATCGCATGCCTACCTTTAATCGATTTTTTCTTAGATATTTTATCAGGATGTGCTAATTCCTTTTACCGAGTCTCTTGAAATAACTAATAAATAAGATGTTATGCGCTTTAGCAATCTTGAATGGTATTGGTGGACGTTTTACTATTCTTTGGTCTAAAATGCAAACATTTTTAAACGCGTCTGGAAACTTTATTTTTCAAATTCGAGAAATGTGCCAACTGAAATTAAACCACGTTCATTTCCATTGAAGTGAAACCATTTGAATTCTCTCCAATTCATTTTATGTCTATTATTATCCACTTTTCGTAATTGTTGTGACCCTTTTAAAAGTCGTAGAAATTGTAAAAGTAATTTCAGTTGGTCGAAACGGTTTCTTTATTCCAGACTTGGAATATCTCAGATGTGAGCTTTGCCTTTGTGGGCGTGGTCAATTGATCCCTTAAACTTTTTTCTTTTCAATGATTCTGCGATCACCATTAAACCCTATGCGTATATAATGTGAGATAAAAAAAAATCAAGTGAGTATAATTAGTACTCCAACGGCGCGTATTGTTAAATGTGTAAAGTTCACTGGCAAGGGATGGAATGATTACATTTATTTTTGATGTCTTTAAATTATTTTATTAAAAGGAGCTGCCTAGCATTGTGTGCTATATTATTTTATATTTTTCAATATAAGTATGTACTGTGCACGTACTGAATTCATCAAAACTAGCAGAAAAGCTTGCTATGATGACGGTGGCAATGCAAACATCCCTTATTATATTGCATTAGATAAAATATGGATTCTACAAAAGCCCTGGCCGTGCTTTTCTGTTAGTGTATTGCCCTCCCTGGACTTGTACAAACGGTGTTCTTACGTATCAATTTTTAATTATTTATATATATATATATATCTAATTGATTGTTCTTCGTCATTCCACTTAAAGACACTCTTGAAAAAACTGAGATCACGTTTACAATAAATAATTACTGAACATTATGGAAATATATATACAAGATGACAGATGGTCAATATTACGATTGTCTTACGATTTCGCTAATGTATGTTTTTTCTTACTCGTAATAAAGCAATGTATACTTAATTTCAAATTGAATATATGTATTTGCATATACATATAATTAAATTTTGGTCAGGAGATAAACTCGGAGACCTGCTTGAGATTGTTACAAACCTACAAAAACTCAAACATGTTTTAACTGCCACTGGGGAGATTCAAAATCACCCAAATGACGAACATGACGACAATGACATTTGACGTTTAACTTGTGAGCGTGAAGTGAGGCGCGAGACGGCAAATCTTTGAAAGTCGGTGTGTACACCGTGAATATGAAAGCCGAGAATTGTCGCCAAAGCATTATGGGAGCAAATTCCGTATCTCAGAGATTGTCTCGAGTCGAAAATTTCCTAAAAATCTTTCGCGTGGACACGGGCCATTAGCAGCCGGTACAAGAATCAAGCGGTAGACTACTTCAGCGAGGGGATTGCTAAGCTCATCTCCCAGTCTCAAAAAAAATTTGACGTCAACGGTGATTACATTGAAAAATATTTTCATTATATGCTAGCAAAAGCACACGATCTTTACGATTTAATGTAGAATTTAATTCTACAACTTTATATTATGTGACACCTAATGTAACGATACATATAACTTCAGATACAGCGCACACGCGTATTTGATATCCACAGCAAGCAGCCATTAAACTTAGTCTGTTATAAAATGTTATGTGGTAAATACTGGTCAAGTGTGTGGTAAAGTCAACTCGACTTAATTATGTATTACATGTGCATAAAAATGTTCACAAACTAAATTTCAAAAAGACTACCATTTAACATATTTATACGTGTTTAATTTGTCGACTTAACCAATTGATGTTAATTTAAAAAAAAAAAAAAAATTATGGTTTATCGAATTAATCACTCGCCCATGAAATGCAACTATTATAATTCTGGTATCTATATATATATTCCATGAATAAACTTTGTATAAATCCCGAAGTAAACAAGGTGGTTAAATCCCACAATAATCCACTAGAATGGAGCTCTCAAAATACTTATGTTAAACAATAATACCTTAATAAGAGATTGGATAAACACATTTATAATAAATACTAATTTTAATGTATTAATTATATGTATATATTTATAATTAATACATTAAAATTTGTATTTAAAGCATGTTCTGTATAATTACAACTTCACAATAAGAATGTATTCTCCTTAACGTTTATAATAATTTTATGCAAGCACAGATGTACCTATTTAATTATTGTTTGTTCGGCAGCATCGTATAATAATTATTGCACCATATTAAAATAAAGTTAATAAAATACAAAGAGGAAGAAACATAGCAGTGTTTTAAATGGTAAAACAAGCTAATTTGTATTCCTCTGTTAAAATGACAACAATGAGTTATGTGAATTATTGACAATGGCACTGTTTCTCAATTTTATTTGGTGATTTAATTAATTAAAAAATGTTGAAAATCTGAAAATATTCTCAAATAATATATGAAGCTAGAATTAAACCTACAATAAGTAGATGTAAATTAAGATAAATGTAGACGTGTGTTATACAGGATTAACTATATTTTTTAATGAGAATATTATTATTTGTCGAGTAGTTTTTTTTGTGATATTTGGAAAATAGCTCTCAGACATATTTTATTAAAAATATAACAAGCTTTCCTGAAGTAATTTTAAATAATAAATCAATTCTTAAATAGAGTTATCATTTCTAGATTTTTAGTATCTTGCACAAGAAAGTTAACATTATTCATTCAAAATATTAAATAAAATAAATTTTTTACTGGACTTAAAATACAAATTAACTTTCTTACTATCACGCCGCTTTCCCGCAGAGATAAGAAGAGTATCTTCTTCAGCGGTTCCTCGTTATGAGGATGACGTCTGCCATGGTTTCTCGGGTTGGTTACGGCAGAAGCCTGTGCGTGGAATTGTTTAAGGTGTAGGTATCGATTGAATTTAAGCAGGGTCGTACGCGACTCTACGGATGCTTTCAGTACGTGGAACATATAATTGAGAAGAAGATGGTAAAGAGTTCTGAAGTGCAGTAGAGAGTAAAGACGTCTGCAAAAGACCTGATACAATCAGGTAAACCAGGTGTTGGAAGGCGACCATATTAGATGCTTCCATATTCGACTAACATATCTGAGAAGATATATGAAAGTGAGAGGCAAGAGTGATATGTCAGGCAGATGGGTTGGGCGTTCTGTCCTATCTTCCTAGTCCATAGTGATGGTAAGTGAATAAGTAATTAAAATATTAAAATTTAAATATCATATGCATCTCGTCCCCTGTATGAATTATACTTCGCTCGGATCAAATTACGTGGCACAATCTGCGATGGCCGCAATACGAGTCGGATAGTGTCACAGCTCAATATCGAGGCGCTCGCTCTGCTGCCACAGCTCAATAAAGCAGCGGGTGCCTATTCGGTGCACGACAGAAGGCGAGAGAGGCACGAGAAGGATGTGACGAGATTATTGTCTGCTGTTCCATTTGGTTCTAATTAAACAACGGTTTAGCTGACTACGCAATGGACCGATAGAGCGTGTAATGCAAACGGATTAATCTCACAGATGTATCTCAAATAATTATGTACACATTACTTAACATGCATGCGCATACATTATGTACTTACGCCTTACACTGTGAGCATTTATTTAAGTCCGCATATTTCTGAATATCATTTTTTTGTGTTTTAGTTTCTGCACAAGTAAAATAATAATAATTAACAAATATTTTTTATGGTGTGAAGAAATATATTAAATATCATACTTTTTCCATTACGTATACGGTTACTGTACGCAGTACAGCACAAAAGGTACAGTAAGATAGAAAAGATAGCCCATAGTTATGACCCGTTTTTTTTTTGCTTGTAAACTTCAATTTTGAAAATTCTAAAAATAGACTTGACATGTTTTAGAAGTACGGCACACACTATACAAACAAAACAAATGTACTTTTCCGTTTTTCCCTAAACCACAATAACTCTACCCATGATATAAATGTATAATATATTGAAAGACATTTTAAATTTTGGTCAGATACACACTAGTTGATTGAAAATAGGCTGCAGGCTTTGGAAATGAGATGTACGTGCGTATAGTCTATACACGATATAGTGAATGATGTGCGAATTAGGAGTGATTGTGTTTTTTTTTATATAGAATATAAAGATAATAAATAAAATATACGAGGCGAGTATTGAAGGTAACATAAACAAAAGACGTCCGCGAAAGATCCACCAAGATCAGGCAACCAGATATTGGATGATTGTTACAAGTTTAAATAATCGACGAGGGTACTTGAAAAAATACTAATAAATGGTATGTCATGTTGATGTACGTTAAGTACGTATATCCATTTATCTGTCTCTACTAGGAAACAACGTAAAAATACTTAACATTGTGGTTATACTTTATGTTAGCCGGTTTCGATACTAACAAATCTTTGTCAGGACAGGTGTACAACTGAACAATTCCATAAAAAATAAATATTAAACATATTCCCGATTTCACCTCCTCACTCTTACCAAGATACCGCCCTCCACCCCGTAATCATTGTCGTATTAATATTTTATTTATGTACAATAGTTCAGTCGTCAGTCCTGACAAATATATGAAACCAATTAACGTAAAAATAACTCACCGTGGTTTATACAATGGCTGAATAAAGATGCGTTTTTTAATTTTTTCAATTTAATTTATGACAAATTTTTAATGATATCTTATTTTATTTAACACTTACTACCCGGTGGGTCAAAACAAAACGCGTCCAGAGGTGGTGGGTCATTTTAGACCCACCTCAGGTTTTCAGTTTTTCAATCGTTTTGTGGGAGATTTTTTATAGATATTTAATTTTAAATATGATTTAATGAAATGGCATTATGTGCCGTAATGTTTCTGATAAAAAATTAAAGTTTAAAATTAAAAATATTACGAATAATGTACATATTCTCATGCATTAACAGACGCCCTACACAGTCAAAATACAAACATCCACTGAGCATGTAATCTTCTCGTCGGAACCCGAACAGGTAGTGTCATAAAACTTACAGGTAGGCGTAACGCCCCTCAAATAGTTATATTACTGGTATTGTCTAGGGGCTGCCAGACGAAAACATACCTGGTATCCTTTGTCTACCCGCTCAAAATGTTAACAATATATATTTCAGCGCTGAGATTCAATCCGTAAAAGCGATTGATTTTTGAGCGTTTTTTCACACTTTTATGAACTTTACTTTTACTCATTTGAATCTCGTCCGATAACATTTATTTGTATCTCAAATTATTTGGAAATATTAAATAAAAGATTAGCTAGAAGTAAAATAGCATTAAACGAATATTTGTAGCGTAATTCATATTTTTACAAACACCCGGGTCAAATCTGACCCACCACCGCAGAGAATATGTTAAAAACATACACGGGTTATTTTAAAAATACGCAAAAAAATCTTTATTTCGGAATATACACTCATGGTTTTTTCTAAGTGATTTAAATTAGTTTTTTTAAATTTATGTCTAATCATTTAACCGACGCGAAGTTTAAATATAGAAAAGTAAATAACCATTGTAGAAACTCTGAAATCCCATATTTTAAAATAATACATTTTTGTCACTTTTTTTATTTGTTTTACTGCGTCATATGCCGTATTGAGGTATGTTGACACACACGACTTACATAAATATGAAACACTAAATTAAACACAAATATAAAATTAGATATTTAATATAATATTTATCTCGCAAAATTAGTTAACTTGCAAACGGAAATAAATTATTCATAATGTTTCCGATTGAGGTGTGTTTATGTTTTCTTGCCCCATTTTTTGAGAGAGCACATAAAATGCACGCCTAAAAATAAACACAGAATCCCAAAAGCCAAACAGGAAATTCACCATTTTTATTCATAAAGAGCTTTTATGATGTACTCAGCGGAAATGCTCACACCTAATGGCGCTGATAAAATTGTACTTAATGCCTTAATTTGCAAGCTGAAATACTTCCTTTGTAAGCTACGATAGCCAAGATTCTTAAACCGTACTTGTACGTAATAAATGTTCCTTAATTCTCGGAAAATATGTTACGGTCTCGTATAATAGTAAATGCTATTTAAGTAATTTTCAGACGTATACTTTATAATGTATCTTCATCCGTAGGTAATGTATGCTTTAGGTAGTTCTTAAATATTATGACAGACCTGACATTTAATTATAAAAATACTAGAAGGAAATCATTTAGTTTTAAATTGTGGAGTTGAAGATTGTAATATAACTTAAATAAATATAAACTGTGACTCGAGCTGTTGTTTTCTAGTTCGCATCACTATCTTAGGTTTTTCTTCAATATGTACTGTTTAGAGTTATTGGGAATTTTTTTTTTGTAACTAAATGATGTAAGACTAATTTGGAGTGCAATATTGTTAACTAAAAAAAAATATTAAAAAACGAGTGAGTACATATAGTACTCACATGCGCACATCGCGCGCGCGTGTGTGTACAGTTTACTGGAAAGAATATATTGATATTTTATTTCATTTATTTTTAACGCTTTAAAATTTAATTTGTTAGAAAACGGTTGCTTAGTATTGTAATTTATGTAGATAGTTTGATTCTATGTTATTTTTATTAGTTAACTTTATTTTATTAACCACTTATTGAGTTTAAATACATCTACCGGTTTCGAAAAATACCATTAATTGTTTTTTTTTTTAAATAGATTCGGGTAAAGAAACAATAACATATGTTTTTAGTTAGTATTGACTACCTGAAGAAGAAAATGGTATTTTTTGAATCCGATAGATGTATTTAAACTCAATAAGTGGTTAATAAAACAAAGTTAACAAATAAAAATAATTAATAGTTAATTTTACTAATTTCAAAAATCAATACTATGTATTTATGGATAATTTTTTTATTAAAATTATTAAGTCATACCGTGCAGGTACTGAATTCACAAAGGTGTTATTTTCCAACCTGTACGACTTGAAATGACATATTTTAATATTCGAAGATGTGAATTTCAAAATTGTGTAAATGTGAGTTTGACATTTATGAGTACTAAATAAATTATATAGTCATCATGGTAAAAATTATGACGGATTTGTTTGGTCACTTCTTCGTCGCGATTCTTCTTTTATAAGTTTTTTTTGTGTGTGTGGGGGCATTCGTTAAACCTTAGTAAAATAACACATTAAAAATGTTTTTAATAGAAAATGTTAATTTATTAATGATTATAATTACGATTACCGGTTGTTTGATTTTTATAACTGTCCAATTATCGTCGGTCGCCGTGTGAACGCGACATATAGCATAATTTCTGTCCATTGCCTCCTCTCCCTATACCAGAACACGATATTTTTCTACGGTTGTGTTCTCTATGGTTTTTGAATGAGTTGGGAGCTGATAGAGTTATCGATTACCAGTGTCGTACAGTATGCTGTGAAAATTGCGTGAATTCTCTTCTTGCTCTGTGGGAATGATCAATTGATGGACAGTGTACTTGTGTGTGCGTTTGGTTTCTTCGCTACCGTGCTTGCCGAATCCTGTATATCTATATATCCATTGTGCAAGGTGCTTGTTGCATACACTTCGGAGATGGCTTTCATGGTGTCAGAAGATCTGTATATCCAGTGGAAAATCCAGATACCAAATGAAGTATTTCGCAGGTGGTCGTATTTTCTGGTTCTAGGTTGTCCTTCAGGCCCCCTGTTCCTTAATTTTGTTTCTCTCCCAAATTCATTCCATCTTCCCTGTAGGGAATGTAGGGATGTATCCCGTATTTACAGAGCTTACGATCTGTCTTCGGCTGGCTTAAATGATTACTTTATATATATATAACGTTCACCAATTCTCACCCCTCAATCTCCATATTTATCAAATTTTTGAAAGTTGTATATATTGTATTACATGAACTCGCTTAGAGTACCACTACATCATCGCCATCTATGGATCAAATTTGATAATTCATTTTTCCTTGAAACAGCATATATTATATGTCAACTCAGTAAGAATCTGATTTTGTTGAAAATTATTTATTTGTAAAATATTTTTAACACTTTATAGTAGAATACGCCTGAAAAATCAATATTTTTCAATTTTTATATATTTTTCTTATTTTAACCTTTATATTATTTGAGCAATATTTGAATATGTTCAAGAACACACAATTATTGGATTTTTACCTATAAAGGCACTGTTATTAGATACATATCAGATATTTCATAAAGACAAAGCTATTTTTATTATATTAAATGAAAAATATATAGGAGTATGGTGTGTTCTTGGACATTTTCAAATATTGCTAAAAAATATTTGTTTGCATTACAGAAGTACCAGATCCTCCGCAGGAGTGTAACCTCGTCAACGGTAGCAGATCATTAGAGGTCTCCTGTCGTCCAGGAGCTGACGGTGGAATACCGCAACACTTCGTACTCGAAGTCTTGGCTGCTGTGAAACCATCCAGTACTTTAGAACCTCCCAGCGACATTGATAACGAGATTTCCACAATGAATGATCAGGTAAAATTCTGGACTAATCTAATCGTTTCTTCAATATTAGCAAAATTTATTTATTTATCTTATTATATAAATAATAAGATAAAATACTTTGTTTGAATCACTATTTATTGATAAATCAACATGTTTCGATACCTATGGTATCTTCTTCAGGAAAAAATGTATACTAAAATTAAAAATACAAGAATGGATAAAAATATTATTTTTAGAGTTTTATTTATATCTATGCTTGTATTTTTAATTTTAGTATACATTTTTTCCTGAAGAAGATACCATAGGTATCGAAACATGTTTATTTGTCAATAAGTAGTGGTTTAAGAAAAGTATTTTATATATTTGCATTATATATATTAACTGCACTTAAAATTCTAGCGACCTAGATAAATGTCCAACATTAAAATTGTTGGATATTGTCTACGGCAGTCAGCGAGCGAAATTGCAATGGCGCGTGAATATGCACACGGTGTTTATAAAGACAGAGACCTCTGGCGATCTCCTCTAGAGCCTTCATAAATATTTTAAAAAATCATTATTAAGTTTACTTAGTTACGAGTACATTGGCGAAAAAGTCATATTTCAGTATTTTTTTGTTTAATAATTTTGAAAAATAACATTGTTTATATATATTGTATCATACTAATAATACTCGTGTTTAATGATATACTCGTATTACTAATTAAATAATTTATTACAGAATGTACGTAGTATGATATTATTTAACGTAGCAAAACCATTTATCTTTAAATATTCAACATTATTCTTCTTCTTACTTCTACCATATCACCTAAAGAAAATAATAAGAATCACCAAGTAAAGTAGTTTCATCAATGTATTTTTTTAATTGTTATGACTTATAAAAATATCGTTCATCTGGCCAAAGGTTCGATTTTCATCCCGCAAATCCACTAAACTAGCCTTTTTTCAACTCTTGCCGTCATACTGATGTCATCTGCATAGATAAAGATAATTAATTTAAGCTGTGCTAGCAAGACGAAATATAAAATGGCAGCTCGGTATCTTTAAGAACCTTGCACCCAGATAACTTCGATGACCCTTTTTGACCCAATGTTATCCCTTCAACTCGGCTTCATTTTCATCCGCACGAAAATTTGTGAGACTGATCGGCCATTACCAGATGACCGAGTTCAATGAACGCCGATTTTTGTTTATTACAGAAAGCCCAAAAGTATGGAATTATTTTCCATCGAGATAAAAAATACTAAATAATAATTTTAAAAAATTCAAAAATATAAGCTTACCTTTACCTCTTTAAATCTTTATCTTAAAATCGTTCCAAGAATGAAAACTACTTTTGGTCAAAGATTATTCACTTTTCAAGCTCCCAGAATTTACAATCAAATTTGAAATAATATAAGATCTTTAAGTGACATTAAAGCTTTTAAAAATGATGTTTCAAATTGGTTGTTGTAGAGCAGATACTGACAGTAAACTGTTTTATATTTTGAAATTATTCTTATATCTGCATTTTAACTATATTCTAATATCTGCATACTGACTGCATTATAACTTTAATCGCACATATTTCCCTTTACCTTGTATGTGCTTAAATTCTATTTATATATATTGTATTAATATTTTTATTCTCTCATTTTATATATTTCCACGATCACTTGCCTTCTATGTTTCATTTTCTATTTAATTGTGTTTTATATTCAATGAGTTATTTGATTTTCGAAATATAATTTGCTTGCCAATTTACCCTAAAATAGACTTACCTAGTTGGGCAACGCATTTAAAAATCTGTGTAAAATATATGTAACCAGCTGTCTTTGTTTGCCTGTACAATACTTATATATTATATGTGTCTATATAAATAAATAAAACCTTCCCCCTCCCTCCAAATTTCATAATAAAAGTAACCAAACAATATTTAATTCCCATTACTATGGAAACTACATATTTTATTCAGTACGCATAAATGTTAAACTTACGTTTTGTTCTTTTTTTAGAAATTCATTGTTCGAAAATAAAAGTGACATTTCACGTCCCAGTAGGGAGGTAAATAACTGATTTGTGACTTCAGTACCTACATAAAAAAATTAATATAAAAAGTAATACGTAACTAGTACCTACCTACCTACCTACCTACCTACCTATAAAAATAAAATCCTTGCTTCTTAGTTAACTAACTAACACACAACATCCATACGCGCTATTTACTTTACACATAACTATGAGAGTATCGATTCTACTCACTACCCTAAGTAGCACGCAGTCCATGACTCTTAAGTTTAGTATTAGTAACATTACTGAAGATGATGCATGAGCATTGAAAACGTTATAATAAATAACAAATTAATGAAAGTAAACAGTGTTTTTATTAAGATTAAGATGTCTCACAGAGACGAAGCTATTATTTTGTCTCGGGCATTACAGGGTTTACGACCTGTCATCGGCTGGCTTAAGTGATCACTTTACACAGTGTAACATTCACCTATTTACCCATGCTACCAGATCTATCAACTTTTTGGAAGTTGTATATATTAAATCAAGATGGAACATCAAGTGTTTTGATTTAAAACATAATTTAAAATGGCCTTTCACAAAGTTATATAAGAAAAATTTCAAAAAATTATTTACATTCAGTTTGAAAAATATTAATATTATTGTGAAAAATAGTAAAAAATATTATTATTAATGGTAGGCATCAAAAATAATTATTCATAAATTCCAGGGAGCCTGGCCAGAAACGCAATCAGTTCCGCTATACCGAGAGACTGGGGGGGAACCGAGATTTGCTCTCCACGGACTAAGACCAGGTAGACTGTACGGGTTGCTAGTGTACGCTGAGAATGCCAGAGGCCGATCAACACCAGTAAAACTGAGGGATGTAACAGTTTCTGAGGAATTAGCAGCTGCAGGTATCAAACAAACTTCTCACCTATCTCCATTTATGTCATTTACGGCTGACATTGTTTGAACTGTGTGGTGGCAATAAAGTGACTCAATCGCTCATCTCAAACAATCGTTGTAATTATTAAACCTTTGAACTGACATTTTGTGAAAATGCTACTTCTCAGACCTATAGTAGAGTAAACTTAACACAATATAGACTGAAAGATAATATAAATGCATTTGTACCATAGTCAATTTACAGAATTTAAAAAAATTTCTTACGGCTCTGGCCGTAAAACCTTTTTCGCTAGGTCCAGTAGTAACGAAGTTATACATTTTTCAAGTTATTGAACAGCTGTTATTTGGAAACATGTTGGCTGTTTAAGTTGGCGTGGTATTTTTTTCGAAATCTACTCAAAATAGTCACTGAGATGTTCCGGCCATATGAAATATATGTGTGACGATAAAATCATAAACAAAATGTACATCGAGGTTTTAAGAATACAGATGACCGCAAAAGACTTGGCACGACCAGGTAATCAAATTCTGGAGGACTGCTCAAAGTTAGCATTTTTAAAAATCGATGAGATTGAGCAGTACTGATGATGTAAATAACTGATACAAGAGTGGTTAATAAGAATACAAAAGTATTCAGGTGTTCTATGCTCTCATGGTGTCTCGTAGGAAATGAAAATAGCGCATGGAATTACAGTGCAAATAAATGTACCTATATTTTATTCTTATTATTTTTTTATGGATTAAAAATATCCGATCATTAATAACGGAAAATAAATGCTTTTTATAACATGAAAAAAAGGCTTTTCATAATACCTATATTTTAAAAATCAACGCAAAACTAAATGATTTACGAGTTTAATACGATAATTGTAAACTTTCACGTGATATATATAGGATCTTGTTTGTTTTATGTTGCTGTACGATAAGGACGGACTGACGTACGGATATAGGATTAGTTAGCGTCCACCACGCTATTATATCTTCGTCCGTCTTGTCAAATATATAATGACGTGGTAATCGGTTGACGTCAAAGTAGTTATTTGCTTAAATTAATATTTATGTCTAACCGCAAATGTAGCGCTGTGAACCTTTAAAATAATATTAATCTTAACATATTTACGAAATTATTATATTTGAAGATTGTTCATCTAAATGATTTTACTAGGATACAATTCGTAACATTCCCGAAATTTGTTCAAAGAAAACAATTTAAATTTCACACATTTTCTCTCTTTATAATAATAGATGATTTTCCGTACTTTCAAGGAATTCTCACTGTAAAGCTAACATCCATTTAAAGGGTGTGCTTCTAGTAATTCGTTTGAAAATGGAAAATATGAAGTTGTTCGCTTCGACTTTCAAAGTGATAGCAGTAAAGCTTTTTGTCACGTTTATAAATTACAAATGTCAAAGTGTTTTGCTAATCATGTTGCAAACGCTGTTCATCGTAGGTAAACTTAACACTAGTTAGTATATTTCCTAAAGTTGAACGTATTCATATTTCTGTCAAGCGATTTTTTTTTTGTTTTCAACTCTTTTATGCTATGTCGATTGTTTTTCATTCAATATTGTTCAAATATATCTTCATTTAATATTTATTATTAAAATGTCTAGATGCTGTTTGGTAAATTTAAATTCAAATTAATCTATTTGAATAGTGTGTTATGAAATATAATATAAAAGATTTAAAACTTAAGTGTTCACGATTGAAAAATACCTTTCTGATGGATTATAAAAAATATTTTCTCAGAATTACTAATTTCAGAATTTTCTTAAATTTGAAATAGAAGTAGAGAAAAAAAGTAGTGTAAAGCATTTCTCTTTGTTATTTACTTATATTTATAGTATTTTACTCAATAAACTATGTGGTTAGAAATTTAAGAGACTTGTCATATGGTATAATCAGTAAATTCAGTTTTCTCGTTTCATATCTATTACTTTATCAGGACAGTATAAAACTAAATCTTCATGTATAATTTTGTCATCGATTATCTTGAGATTGATAAGAGTCGACGGTCACATCTCCAGCATAACAATTACTTAGTTCGACTATTATAGTCTATTATAGGGTGATGGGTAATCTTATTATTTTTAAAATAAGCTAAGCGTAGTGGAAAACAGAAAAAACCTCAACTCTCTCTTGTGATGCTCTCTCTGAATCTCGAACCCTTGCGAGCGTTTTACCGTTTGACTAAATTGAATTATTTAGGTTGGTCATTCATTAAAATAAAATAAAAATTTAGTATTCAAACCAGTAAAAAATGTGAATTTGACTTTCGAGGTCTTTCGAGTTTGTAGAACTCCATAATCATTTATGTGAAAATAAAACAGTTGTTTTTGTAATTTTACTCGTTTGATTTAATGGAAACGCGTTTCGCCTTGTAATGGCATTATCAACAGATTGACCCTTACAAGGCGAAATGCGTTTTAAGTAAATTAAATGAGTAGAATCAGAGAACAAGTATTTTATTTTCACATTTGAATTTGACTTTTTCAACCCGAGTCAGACACCAAAACGGAATATATTTTAGAGACATCATAGATCGAAATTTGCCGATTTGTAATAACTATTTCGCTTATTTAACAACATAGCAAGTCCTTTATTATTATGATTAATTGATCATTTATATAGTTAATGTATTCGTAAGTCAATGACTGTAGTCACAACAGAAGCCATCCATCCACTGACACCGCCATTATAGTCTGATGAGCACTCGTATGCCTCAAAATAAAGAAACTTAATAGAGACACTTGACTGAGACATTATTTTCTTTTTTTCCGATATTATAAAATATCGATAATAATTTCAATATATCCAATTTCATTTCGAAGCATTACATTTTTTAATTTACCGCTTGCTGTTATGTTATATATAATACAACATGTAATCTAATTTTACCGTTTAATTTCACAACAGTCCTCAGATTTCGCATAAAAACACCGCAATGAAAAAAAATAACGGGCAACTATAAAGGCTTTTGTATGTTTTCCTTTGACGTCAAATTTTTATTACCTTTGAGGTTTTATTTTGCAAAATTGAAATATATATTTTTCAATTTCAATGGCAAACGTGTGTACCCATTTATCGACAAGAAACCCATGAAAATAAAATAATAATATGACACGCTAGAAACGTACCAAGTATCCCGCTTCAATGTCAACCATTTTTTAAGGAGTTGTCAAGTCGAGCGTCACTTTGCGATTCATCAAACTCGCCATCCTCCGGTGTGTGTCAACAATTTATAAATTCCTCGCTTCACGACTGAAGCAGCTATCGGGGAATCCGATCCGTTTTGGTAAATTGAACTTCGGTCGTTTGATACTTGTTGCTGGGGCTGGTCAAGCATGACGTATCGATCGAGTTAGCCCTCGAAGATGCCAAGCAGTAAAACAGATCGCTGTAAATCTACCATCTCAAATAAATCAAAGTTTTGTGGTCACTGTGCTTCTATTTTTTGTGAATTTGTTTCCCAAAATGCACCACAAATGTACAGCTTGATGGCCCATGTCCACGGACGAGATCTTCATGAAGTTTTCTACTCAAGACAAGGATTATGCTCTCTTGATATATTTTGGCAGTCTACTATAGAGCTTTTTCGATCCGCACTAAACAAAGTGATGACAACTGATATGACAGTCAATATTCAAAGTACGAGAAGAAGAAGAGATTCTTTTAAGACTACTCTCTGCTTCTGTGAAGGATGTTTTTTAGAGGTTTCTTTTTCGAATTAGCAACACTTTTTCCAGCGACAGCCAATTTAAAAACTGATTTGTGCTCAGTTTGGTTTGCCATTTCACCATGAGTAGACTTACGCCAGAACAACCCTAGCAAATTGTGCGAATTTATTTCGAAAATCGGGGTTCAGTTCGCGAAACTTACCGTGCGCTACGTCAATTTTACTGTTGACATAATCGTCCATTCGAGCAAGTAATTCGAATAACCGTGTATCGTTTTTGCACCACACATACTCTAATTGATAATACGCGTCCGCAGATATGTCGTACAGTGCGCACCAAAGAAGCTGTTGCTATAGTGTAGAATATATAATTAGTCCATTCGCCATCGTGCACAGCAATTGGAGCTGTGTCCATCCACTTTATGGAAGATTTTGTGGAAAGATATCAGTTTACAAGCTTACAAGATCCAGCTCGTGTAAGAGTTGAAGCCGCTTGGCCATCATGTACGTAGTATATTCGGTGAATAGGCCGATAACGAGATTGCTCTTGATCCTCACTTTCTACACAAAACTTTGCCGCATTTGGAGTGAAGAAAATCCACAGACTATTTTTGAGACGCCGTTACAACCACAAAAAGTCACTATATGGTGTGCTTTATGGACTGGTGGAATCATTAGTCCATATTTCTTCAAAGATGGTGCCGGCCAGAAAGTTACAGTCAATAGAAAGCGCTATAGATATATAGTTAGTGACTTTTTCGTTCCCCAATTGAATGGCATTAACGTGGAAGAGATGTGGTTACAAGACGGTGTAAAATACCACACTGCGCGCGCCATGATCAATTTATTGATGGAAACATTCGATGAGCGCATTATTTCGCGTAATGGACCTGTGAATTGGCCTCCAACGTCGTGTGATATAACGCCTTTGGATTATTTTCTATGGGGATATGTGAAGTCGTTACTAGTTTACGCCGATAAACTAGAGACGATAGACGACTTGAAAGCCAACATTCGTCACGTTATTGCCGATATATGGCCCCCAGCTGCTCCAAAAAGTGGTCGAAAATTGGACTTTAGATTGCGCTTTATTCGAGTTATAACTAACACTAACGGCATAAAATTATCTTTCTAATAAAGTCAATGCCATGGCCATTACCACGATTTTTATATATTTTATTTCATTTTGAAGTTTTATACCTCTAAAAAAACACCCTTTAGTTTACCGTGTATACACCAATCTCAAAGTAAGGGGCCTTGCTATATACGTGCTGTACGTCAAATGTCAATCCAGTCTCCCCTGTATGAATTATTATAGAATAGATATTTATAATTTAACACCTTCATTTATCTAACTTTTAAAATAAATATCTATAGATATATATAGTTCTATATGACATTTGTGCATACATTTATGAGATTTCTTGTATCTTGTTTCATGTACACGGGTCATGAGACAGATCTGAAATCTTTAATACACCTAAGTAGAGATACCCGTAGTTTTGCATGTGAAGGCTGATTTTTCGATTTCTTTCAGTTCTCTCTCTCTTTCTCAGTCCATGAATAATGTCTGCGTATTGTACTTTTTGAGCTGGCAGCGCAAAACGGCTTGCATCCACTCTTCGCCATGTTATGTTTAGCGCTCCGGTTAGTTCTTGGAATTGGTATTTGAAATAAAATTCGTAGATTTTATGTTATTTTAGTTCTTCTTGTTTCTTGTCTTATGAATCTCCATTTCACAGTCACGACAAAATTGAGAAAAATATTTATATAGAAA
The DNA here is from genome assembly GCA_031772225.1 of Eubasilissa splendida. Classification (NCBI taxonomy): domain Eukaryota; kingdom Metazoa; phylum Arthropoda; class Insecta; order Trichoptera; family Phryganeidae; genus Eubasilissa; species Eubasilissa splendida. The sequence goes on along the minus strand of CM062861.1, from coordinate 27,758,906 downwards.
CGTTTCTATACCATCATTGCAGACCAATCAATTGGGCATTTAATGTTAATAGCGTTATTTTTTCACCACATAAATTATTTATATTTATACTAGCTGAAGTACCCGACGTTGTCTGGACTTTAGGCAGAGTGAAGAGGCTTAATTTAGAGGAGTTTTTCTGCTGAAAATTCTGTTTTAAGGGATGGGAAAAGGTATGACGAGGAAACAGTGGCCTTTCTCTTGTTTTGATGGTCAAATGTGCAAAGTTTCATCAAGCTCGGAATAACACTGCCGATTTGTATATAAAACGAACCCACAGACACTCTAGAAAACCATAGACCCACAGACTAGAAAAACACATATATATATAATATGTTTTATTTTTATTTATATATGACTTTTATTTATATATACTCTGCTTTGTTTGATGATTTAATCGATATTTTTCTGAAAAGTAAGGTTATTTATCGAAGCTGGTTATTAATCGAAGGTTATTAATCGATGGCTGGAGGTCGTGAAACGCATTAATGATTTTATCCGTCGAGTAATGCTAACAGAACTTTACTAAAGCAAGGTACATAAATAAAATAAATGATATTTCAAAACGGTATTCATTTTTTTTAAATTAATTATTTTCAGCACCGAACATTCCGGGCGCTTATTGCCACACGCGAGTTAATAATAAAATATTTTACTTATTTAGGAAATTGAAAATAAGGTTCGTAAATAAAATTTCTATCAATTTCTTGATGCAGGAACCCTGGAAATGGTTAGATATTACATTTTAAATGTTCTTTTCACGAATGCTTTCAAAAGAATTTTCGTTATTTCGGTCATAAAATTGTAATGTTTTTCAATAAAACAATTTTATTTGAATTCCAACACACAAATTGTAATATTGGTTAAAAGGTTATAATAAATACAACGCTGTAACCATTTTCACATAACAAAGGCAATTTTACGGAAACTGAATGCTGGTTGGATTATCATCCAATCATACTATCTGCCTTATATCTGTCTTAGAGGTCTTAAATAGAAGTCACTGGAGGAAATTTCTTTGAAGAAGTCGAGACTCATCAGGAGCTGTACAGCCTTTGATGATGATTTTAATGATGATTATATCACTGTCACAAGGATAAGCAGAGATGATGGAAATATCCACCATTTTTATTTAAAATCTTTCCACACTCAAGGTGTGTTACAAAGCTTGGGCATATTATTGTATCCCTGAACATTATAATTAATTTTGTAACGTCAAATCTATGTTTAGTTTTCAATGTTTTCAGTATTTTAATGAATAAATGTTTACGTATATTTGCATGTATTGTACATACATAATAATGTGTACCTGACATGGTTTGAAGTCTCCTGACAAAGATTTTTTTCAAAACACGTTTAATTTATTTTTCAATTACAGAGCATTTTTTTCCAATCAAATAAATGTAATGACGACTCCAATTATCAGTTATACTGCTTAGTTTGTGAAAGGTGGGGAGTGGAATTTATGAAAAGAAACGGTTAATATAAATCAATCTTAAAAAGGTTAAGTCGGTAAAAAGGAGAAAACGAAAAAGTTATCACAGCGATCTTACACATATATAATTCGATGAAATGACTTTTGAATGTATTTAACATCGATCATCTGTTATATTTTCTCACCAACAACTGGAACCGAAGACATCAGTGATGCTGGAAATATCGATATTAAGATGCATTTTGTCGGTGCTTCATAGATTAAAAATAGCTTTGACAACTTGGGATGTTTTATAACAATACGCTCGTTATATACTTTACCTTCATTAATCAATTGTATTATCCCATTTGGGCTCATATTTGGAGCGAATTTTTTGTGTTATTTTCGTGACTTCCCGTGTTATCAACATTTAATGAATGCACCATTGCCCAATAGTGAAACAGTTTTTCAACAGTCCATGCTTCTGTAGAACCACAAATCTTTATAATCTACCTTCATTGTGTTGTATAGTTATGATTTGTTTAAGCGCCATATATAAAATTGAAGAGAACTATTGAGTCTAATTTTGATCGACTTGCTGAAGTTGTATACGTATAATACACATACAATTATTTCAATATTCCTTTCAATTAGTATGGATAATTTTTTAAATCTTATTATTAATTTTCATCTTGACTGGACATTCATACTAGCTTATATTTTTTCCTGAAGATTTATGACCCTGATAGTTTGAAAATGTCTTCAAACCAAATATTTTATTACGCCACTTACTCCATAGTGGAAAATAATGGTACAGTATTGTGACAGCGTATCGAAATGTAATCTTTGTGCGAGTCAACTTTATGTTACGTATTTTATGTAATGTCGTATTTATAAGTATTAGTATTAGAAACAAAAACCTAGTAGGTATTTATTAATTATATTTTTTATACACGCAGTAATAAAATATATTTTTTTTTTTAAATAACAACAGAATATCTATAAGGAAAATAATAATAAAATTAGGCATGTAACGATTTATGAAATGAACTGCATTTGTTAATCTTTTAATTAACTTAGTAAATTTTTTTTTTAATACCATCTGCATCATTAAGGTTCAATGTGTATTCAGAATATACAATTATTAATTAATGTATTTCCATTACTTAAATAGTGTTTTCTCTGGTATAAAATGTCATTTTCGCAGTACGTCTATCATGGAATAAAAATGGCACAATACTAAATAATATTTCATTGCCACAGACAAACAACACAGCCGTCTGAAATCATCAGCGAAATAAGCTTCGCAGTTGAGTGATTAGAACTCCTCTTGCCTTTGGCAACAAAGGTCGACGGTTCAGCTAGCGGGCGTCTAATTGTGTTATTGCCATACTACAGATGATTTTTTTTAAATACTAAAAATGTTAATGTATCATAGTTAGAAAACAAATTTTAAATACATTAAAATAAAACTATGTATTAATGAAAATTATTATGAATTACATTTAAACATTTTTTAAATTAGTAAAGGAAATAATTCATATCAAATTGATGATAGTTTTCAAACTAAACTAACCACTAGATACAAATAAATGTTCATGTATACCAATATCCAGATAAAATAAATTTATCTGAAAATATTAAAAAAAAATCAATACATCTTTATTTACAGCTCAAATAGTATACGCGTTACTGAGTATATGATATAAATATATATATATATAAATAATAATATAAGTAATAAAGACAATGTACACTTCATTTCAAATTAAACATTATTAAATATATAAAAGAAAAAAAATCAAGTAATCTTAACCTAGAGATTTTAAAAACACGTTCGACATTTTTCCTACTTTGGCGAATATGTAGAATTTTTTTTTACACGATAATGACACTACAGACCAGTAAGTCATAGATAGAAGTTGGGGAAGCAAAATAGTATTATAGATATTATTCAATGTTTTCAGATAAGTACCACAACCATAATGATATACGATCATTTGTGGAAGACGCTAATTCGCCCACCAGTCAACCTATGGCAATGGTATTGGGAGCTCTGGTCGCAGCAGCTCTGCTGATACTGCTGGCCATCATCAGCGCCGCTGCTGTGGTGATATGTAAAAGACGAGGATCCAGGATATTTGGATGTGGAAATGATGCCAGCAAAAGAGAATCATCGTAAGAATATCAATTCAAATATAATTGAAAAAAGTATGAATGACAAAATGTATAAATTATTTTGCTATCATCTGACTCTTTATCTGGACACTTGGTTTTTAATATATGTAAATATAATATAAATATTTTATTATTATTATTTCAGCTCTGGACCATCAATGTATGCAGCACCGGATGATGAAAATGGTTTTGGTCTACACTTTGGCGCACCTACAGTCATGATCAGACCTTGCGCAGATATCAGAAGAGATGGTCGCAGGGCATCCAGAGCTTTATCCTCTTTGCAAGAAGAATCGTCCTTAGCCACACACGACATATCTATCATCGGGCAAGAAACAGATGAATTTAATTTGAATCCCGTCGGAGTCAGACTAGGGCCACAAGACATGTATCCGCCTGTAAACTTTGGAGTAGCCAACATTCCAGATAACTTTATTTACCCGGAGTATCGAGACATGGAGGGAAACATCTACTCTCAAATGGTTCCATTGAATAGAGTATCAAGGCCCGAGGTTTCAGAAGCATCGATGCAGAGGAATGCGTTGAATCGCACGAGCTCTGGGAGAAACTCTAAAGATTTTTCAATGTATGCCACTGGATTTGGAATGAATTATCAGGGAATAAATCCTCAGGCTCAACAATACACCAGGGTACCTTTACAAAGAAACAATACCCAAGAAATGAGGATGAGCACTTTGGAGAGAAGAAGAAGTTCACAGGGAAGAAATGATGTGAAGTCACAAGGAGTAGTGACGGATCCCACATATTCTCAACGAGTTACACCGCAAGGGATAGTTTCACCTGGTTTCAGAATACGTCAAAATAGTAATGAGAATCTGAACACGGGTATCAACTCCAGAAAAAGAGAATCCGACGCTTTGAGAATTGGCTCTTCTCAAAATCTTAACTCAAGATTGAGTTCCGGAAGTCAAAACTCTCAAATCACAGTTATAGATCGGACGGTTTGTGAAGAGAATGAACCGCGAGACACCCCTTCACCTAGAGTCGACCGTCAGATAAATATTTTTGGTCAACAGAATTTCGGAATTAAACCTGAATCAGTTGACAGTTTAAAAGAAGGTGATGCCAGTTCTGTAGTTCGATTTGCATTAAATAGTAAGTATAAATACTTGTATTTTAAATATGTAATGCATTCCATTGAAATATTCAAATCATTAAAGAAGAAACCTAATCAAAGATTGACTGGCCTTGATTGATTTCACAATAGACTAAAAATAATTTATAGAGGTTGCTATTGAATAAAATTGATAATTTCTGATTTTTATTTTTCAGAACCAGATCTTCTTATTTCGCAGCAAGGTCACGAAGTAAATGAACAATAGAGTACCTACCTCAATTAATATTGCACACGAGTAATGCATTTTGAGCGTGAACCTTTACAATCTTCAACTGAATTTAATTATTGGAGCTTAGCACGGAAAAATGAGTTTTTTTATGCTTGTGTATTGGTAATGAAAAATATATGAAGAAGAAATGCTTTATTCATAAACATTGCTGTTGTGCAAGTCAACGAATTATTTATTTTAATTAAAAATGTTTCTTGGCGTTCAATAAATAAATACTGACTTTGAATGAGATTTTAATGAATTCGTGAATTATTAAAAATCTATTTGCACCGACCGAATATTTTTAAAAATGTATACATATATTTTTTATAAATTGTCTACAAATTATGGATGGCGGTATGTGGATTAGTCTAGAGTGATGAGTGTTTTGATGATTTTAATAATAGTATGTATCAGGTTGTTCCGTGTCTGCGTTTTTTTATGAATGCGACAAAACCTCTTCGAAAACTAAACTTTTTTTTTTGTAACTGCAGTCTTGCTGGAGTGTTTATTTTTATTTCATTATTAATTTCAATCCAAAATTATACAATATATTATGTATCGTTCAGCTTTATGAGTCTCAACTTGGATAAAATATGATTTTGGCTAATAACCACATTTGTAGTGCAATGAGTAGGGATGCAATGAAATTAATATATTGTCAAAAGTTGATAAAAAAATATTATTTCAGACATTTTTTCATTGAAGTTTTACTGACAGCTGGTAGGTAGGCCTCAAGGAGGATATTAGAACTGTCATCGAAGTGGACCTAAAATTAAGGGCACTTGCACAAAAACACAATTTACATTCAGTATCACTTCACAAACATTAAAAATAAATAGGATATGTGTTTGAGGGTTGCGTATTGCAGTCTCACAAAATGTCTAGGACAAATGTCACACAGCATGTCTCGATATGCCAATTAATGCTGATTTGAAAGCAATCTTTTCGGGACGTGTTGTTACCAGAGACCTGAAGTGGATTTTTTATGTCAATGCTTATCTTAAAAAATAATGTAAATCATAAAGCATAACTCCGATTCGTTTATCTCTGTGCCTGCATCAATTTAGAGATAAAAATAAATAAACAAAACACTAACGGCACGACTCCTATTGCAAAGTGCAGAAAAACTCTAAATGTATCTTTACTTTTCAAAGAGGAGTGCATTATACGCATATATATATAAAAATACACAAAGATTTATGGGACAACCTAATATTTTATAAAGCGCAAACATTTATTTATATGTACGTATGTTATGTTAACATTTTCTTATAAATAAGGTAATATCCACACATCTTGCATCCGTGACATAGTGTTAAAGGCATAGGACTAAGAATCAAATTCTCTCTGGGTGTGTATCGGCGTATCTGAAATCCTACTGGCAGAGTTTTGCTTAGATTTGGTGTTCTTTAAAAATCTTTCACCTTTAACTTAATTTACACGAAATTATTCTTAAATTTGAATTACATTATAATTTATTATTATATCACGCTACATGTCAGTAACAATGGTATGTACACTAAACATTTAGCAAAGACACACATCACTTTATTTATTTTTTTAAATATCCAATGTAAAGTGCTGGTGTAAACAATATTATTTTAAAATATGATTCCAAATATAATTGTACATATACAAAATATAATGGCACACCGTATCCCTTCATTACTAGTAGATATAAAAGTCGAAAATATGCAACAATTGAAATAATTAATAGGTTTGGTGTATTTAAATACATTGCATTAAATTGTCTGCTGTTGTCCACAAAAGTTTTTAAAATAATTAACATAAAATAACTTTATACATTATCCTTGAGTTTTGATATTTAAAGGCAACCGATATATTTCATCAGAGTAGTATAAAATTAAATCTAAATATAAATGTTATTACATAGCTTTGTTGATTGAGTTCCTGTTACACGTTGGGGAAAAAAACGTCATCACATTTGAAACTAGTGTTTTTTTAATGTTATCACTTTACAGAAATAAAGATAAATAATACTAGTACAACTCAAGTTGTTATAGGTACTCTATTACACTGTGTATTAATTATTTAATTTCTTATTGCTTTCTAATATTATTTGAATAGTTAGAACTAAGCCAAATGAATTGAAAGTAGGGACGGGACGCATGAAGGCAACAAAAATATATTAAATAAATATGTATGTAATAACAAATCTAGAAGGTTATAAATCGTACGTTTAATACATTTCAATGAAAAGAACGAATGTTCAATAAAGTTTTTTTTCATTTGCTTTCCAGATTTGGGGCAATTATTATTTATCTTAGGTTAAGCGCCATTTTGGTGGTAGTGTTGAAAACGATTAATATTTATATAACAATATGAACAAATAATGATGTATCTTGCCCGTTAATAATCCAACTTATTACACTGTACATAAAATAATATACGAAAAATATAAACCCTTCCAAAATAAGACTTTTAAGAAATATTTAAAAGTTAAAATTAAATCAAAATTTCATAAGTAGAATTTATTACCTGACAATATGTTGCTAACAAAATGATACTACTTTATTTTTATAAAGCAAATTTGTTTTATTTTATTATACACACAGTAATCTGATCTGATTTGAATCGAATTCTGATTTCTCCGAAGATCGTAACTATTCAACGCCTTATAAAATATAAATTTTCTTTAATTTATAAATTATGTTATTAAATGAAAATTGTATTATAATTATTTTTTTAATGATATCACGTGCCAATATATTTTTAATGATGCGATGTAATATAATAAATAATTATTGTTCTCTATAATTTTAAGAAAATATGTGTGTGCCTATATTTTTATATCTTTTTATGGATTTATTTTCAGCTGGTACGCTTTTTTAGCTCTAAGTACATGGCTCTAATTTATCTATGGTAATATAAGAAAGTTATGTCATCGGGTACCAAATAATCGTTTTTTTTAAAGTCTTAGGTATCTCAAATATTTTTGAATGATCTTTTCGAGAAGTATATAAGTTATATCTTTTTTTTAAGAATGTAAAGAATCCCCGAACTTATGACGATATTCTGTGTATTAATAAAGTATATAATCTTTAAAATAAAATAAAAAATCATTGAACCATTGTCATTCAATTAAAATTATATACTGTTAAATCTGTTAAATAATACTCTCTCGTTGTATTTCTTTTAACGTTGTTTTTTTTATCGGGACACTTCTTAGCCCGAATCCTTCAGGTTTCACGGAGTTCGGTAAATGAATCATGTTGCTGCCTTCACTTGATCAGTCCGCCGTATATAATAAGGCACTCTGTACTCACAGACTCTCTTACAATGTAATCAAAATATTACATGATATCTGGTAGGTTCACATGTAAATTACTGTATTTATGCTATTGTCCTAGATAGCGTATAGAGTATTCAAAGCATTCTTCGCCAACACCAATCCTCAAAAGTGTCGATTCTTTCACTTTATCTTATTTGCAGGGACCAATAAGACATACAGAACGATAGAAAAGAATAAAATTCTCTCTAATGTCATATTTAAATATTATATTTTTCACGATTCACCAACAATCTTAAATTAAAGAACTAGTCAAAAAATTATAATTATTATCCACAGGTAGAAACTATATATATTTTAATATTGAAATTTCTTTAGGTTTTTAAAATCATTAGGAATGAACAAATATGCGTATTTAAGAATGTCTTAAGTGAGTAGGTTCTTTGTATTTTAATATATACTATCATGATAAGTTATCAATTTTGCAAAACATTGTTTGAGATAAATATTGAATGAATAGAATAATTTTTAATAAAATAATATAATTGAATTAACTTTTTATTCAATTGACTACTTCACAAGGTATACACAAATTTATTGATTGAGATTTTTTACAACATATTTTTTCAAAAAACTAGTGCTTTTTTATGATTATAAATATATATTATTATAGCGTACAGAACTAGAATAATACATGGGAAAAAATATTTTAGGCATAAATAATTAACTATTTTTACCTATAATCTATTTTTATAATGTAATTTATATTATGATTAATAAAAATACCTCATTCTAGAATAAATATTGTTTAAGACACGCATCAGTATTCATGTGTGTGTTAATATTTCTAAAACGTGGTAATACTTTCATAAGATAGTTTTAATTTTATGATTTTAGCGTAATAATGTTTATAGGTGGGTGGTATATTAAAATACAACACCTACCTTAGTAATCATGTTTATAAAATTAAAAGTGTACCGACAATTTTAAAAGTTTCATTTTATTTATTTTCCAAAATCCTTAATAATTCCAATAATTCATATTCCAGTCAAGACAATTTCAATATAATTATTAAACAAATTATTTATCATATTTCTAAAATCTTTCAAAATTTCAAATTACTGACAAAATTTCACATTATAATTATTTTTACCGACATGGCATACACGCGTATACAATTGTCTGAAAATCTAATATGATTAATAGATTTATGATATAATTTTAATGTAATATACTTTTTTCTTTTCTTTAAGAATGCCAAATAAATATAGGTACATTGTTAAAAAAGTAATTCAGTAAGGAGAGGCCGATTTTTTTTCCAATTTCTTAGACTCGATACTACGAGTACTCTACATGCAGCTTGATTGTCTAATCTATTATACTACCGTATGTGCCGCAGCGCTATTCGCTTTGATACTTTTACTAGCTACTTATTATTAAAAATCATCGTAAGTGTTTAATATTATGAATTGAAAGTATAAAAAAGTGCAATAAAGAAGGATAAACTAATAATAATAGGTATGTTTATTTGTAGACGAGTACCAAACATATTTATATTAACACATATTGAGGTATCAGGCATTTAACATAACCCTTTTGCAGCCCTTAGCCGCAACATTTTATACCGTTAATTTCCACCTTATACACAGTCAATCTAACTGACTTTTTTTTTCATATATTTCATAATTACACACCTTAATGAACTGAATCAAAATAAAACTTTCCTAATTAGTTCTATAAATATACTACATCAACTTCGGCAATAATTATAATATTTTTTTATGTTTTCGTTTCTTATTTATTCAGTCATTTCACCTACTTATTTCAGCAGAAATGTAATAAAATGATTGTTAATAATTTAATTATATTATGTAGGCACCAAAGAAATAAAATTACTTTGAATCGGCAGATACGATTCTCAAGAGGTATTCAAATTGTTAATAATGGAACACAAAACAAATTCTCTATTCCAAGAAATTCACAGCAAATGTCTAAAACTATACGGTGTGGATTTCTGTAGTGAAATTAATCGATTCAATTAGTGTCGAGTATTATTTTGCGATACACAACTTATTGAAAGCGGCTGTTCGAGCCCGCCGTGAGCCCCCCGCGCCCGCGTGAGCCCCCCGCGCCAGCGTGAGCCCCCCGCGCCCGCGTGAGCCCACCGCGCCCGCGTGAGCCTCGGATTTCACGGGATGAGATGACTATTAAGCGCTCGCTCGTCATGCTCACCTTAATTTAAATCCTGAATGAAGCCGAGCGAAATCTACCTTAGGAACACTTTGTGAAAAAACCCTTTCAACGTAGCAAGTACTTTATTTCCGTACTTAAATCAAATATATTACTAAATGTTTAATATTTTTAGTCTTTGTAATTGTTATGAAAAATTTAGCTTCCTCTTTTTTTGATAACTTATTTCGAAGACGAGACGCCTTCAAAATGGCGGTGCTGACAAACTTGGCAGGGTGGGATGCTCTCCGCGTAAATTGGTTTGGCAATTTAAAGATTTATTTATGTTATTGCTCCAAAGGTCACCAAAAGGATAAACTCAAATAAAATAATAAAGTTGTAAATTATAAGCCTTGTTGGCGATATTTATTGAGAAAATTGTAACATTGATCAATAATGGCATTTAAGGGTTATTCAGCAGTTAATGGTTTCAGAATCCAGCCATTTTGTATTTACCTCCGAGTACGTACACTAAGCTAATAACACTATGCGCCATTATTTAAAACAAATATACTTAAAAAACTTTCATACTATCATTAGTTGTAATTTAATATCTTAATGGTAGCCCAAAAATATATGCTCACATAAAGAAATGATAACGGGAAAAGAGTGACACTAAAAAGAGATGCTATATTTATATTATCCATAGGTGACTTACCCATAGTTTCTAGTTATTGATGAGGGCCATGACTACTTTTGGTAGTATATGGTTAATGTACTTCTATCTCGATCTTCCTCACTATTGTCTTTCTTTAATGTTTCTTTCCATAATATTTTATGGTAGTACCACCTCATCATGTAACGGATCTATTTTTTATAATGATGTTTTTGATGGAATTGATCCTTAGCCTTATCTAATTTGTAGTATTATTCCATCTGTTACTCTTTTTGTTCAGCTTATGTCGGTCTGTTCATTGATGCTGTTATAGAAAGATTAGATGGAAAATGCAAGACTGCTTCCAAAGTCTACCCATCTCTCGTATTTGTGTAGGTATAATGCTGTCTCGATTACTGTGCAAGGTGGATGGCAAGCAGTATGGATAAATTGGATGGGAACGGGAATTAATTCAAAATTAAATTACATAACAAGAAATATACTGGTTTTGCTTTACAAGTTTCACTGTTTCAAAAACCTCGATAACTATTTACGGCTAAAAATCAATAACAGAGAAGGTGCAGAAAATTCCTTCAAAGAATTCATGGAATCTAATTCGTCTGAGATGTATTCGTTAACCATAAATAATCTTGAAATTGATTAGATAAAATGAGTGTAATTAAATGGTACTTTTTTGATAAATACAGTTTATTTATTTTAATATTCGATTGAATTTGAAGATTAAAAAAGAACCAATATTTTCTAAACAACCTTGTTTATAAATAAATAGAAGGATTTTATGCAGGCTATCATAGCACTCTACTGGTGGATAAGTTTTCGTTGACAAGAGTAAATAATGTTTGGAGGTTCTTCGGCACTTGGAGGCTTAAATCGCTATTTGTGCGCTCCGATTAAACCCTCTATCAGCGCAGCCCGCGCGGGCGAAACCGCTTAACTCGAATATAATTGGGATATGTCGGTAGTAGAGGGGTTAGCGACGCTCACTCCGTTCCTTTGAGGGAAAAACTCGCGCGTGTTGGGCCGAGCTGGCGGGGCGATCATTGGGCTAATTAATTTGGTTAACTGAAACCGATTAACACACTTTAATATTTCAACTGAATTAAAATTTTTTGTGGGATTTTAACATTTCTGACGATTAGACGGTGTATAGTATTTGAAGTGAATGTTTTCAGACACTATACAGTAATTTCAATAGGCCTTCAAGTCCATCGTCACAAATAATTTGAAACAGAACCGATGCAACAAAATAAACAATTCTTGGAAGTAATACACATTTTTTGCCCTGCTATTTAGTTCAAAATTATGTACGTGGGATGACAGTATATATTCTGATCAAATTGGAAATACAATAAAATTATGTAAACAATTCATGCACACGTAGAAGTTATACTTATATGATTTTTTTACTAATTCAAGTTTAATTTTTTTTTTATTTTGCCTTTCTGATACAGCAATATGTACGTACATAATGTGAGAGATTTTTAATGTCTCCTTAACTAGATCAAAGTTTGTGCTAAATAAGACAGGTTCATTAATTATATCAAATATTGACATCCAAGCAATACACCAAACAATTAATCTCAAATATAATAAAACTTTCGTGTTTTAATAGGTAACCAGAAATATTGATAATAAAAAAAAACTCTAATTAAATTAATCAACTAGTAAGATATACAGAAAAAAAAATTATTGAAAAAATATTTAATTGCTACCGTGATTCGAACCTGGACCTTTTCGTATTCTATAGCGATTTTTCTATGTATAATGTATCTATATACAGTAAAAACTTCTTGGTGGCCGAATTGGGTCGATTTGACTTGTAACACATGCGGTTTCAATAGGATAATGCCACCTTGCACACTGCCTGAGGTATACTTGAAATTTTTCCCAGCCGCATTATGTCAAAAAGTGGTAATCGTCTGATTTGACGGCTCCCGACTATTTTATGTGAGAGTACTTGAAAGAAAAGATCTACGCCAATAAGCCAACAATAATTCCGATGCTACAGGATAATATTCGAAATGAAATTGCTGAAAAATGGGAAGTGTGTGAGAATGTTATGAAAAATGTGATTAAAAGAGTACGCAATTATTCCGCTGCCAGAGGTGACCACTTGGCCGATATTATATTCCATACATAATGGAAATAAACTAAATAATTGATAAATAAAAACCAAATTAAAAAATTGTGTTTTATGTGGCGATTTTTAATTTTCTTAATACAAATAAATAAATAAATATTATTTTTCAGAATCTCCAGCTTATCCATTGATGCGCTAGTTTGATTAATTTAGCGATAAACGCTCACCTGGAGATCGAGAATGCGGACACTCGATCATCGTCCCTGGAGACCAGAAAGCCAGTCTGAATTTTTAGTCCACAAAGTCTTATTTTTACTTGCGAAATATTTGCGCGAAGTTTATTTTATGTATCTTTAAAAAATTTTTTTTTTTCACAATGGAATAAAAATACGGATTCTTATTACCAACCAACGGTACAAATCAAAAGTATTTTTAATATTAAATCAAGACAATGCAGTAATGCTTTGCAATACAATACACTCGTATGTATAATTAAGTAATAATTTCAAATATTACAGAAGAGGAGAAATGTTAAAAATATTATTATATTTTTATTCATTGTCCATGTTTGGAATATTTACTTATTTTTAAGGTACATTTATAATCACCTTAGTATAATATTTGTACCGTTTTGATATAAACCATTAAAATAATGATTATATTCGAGAACAAAAACGTAAAATACTACAAATTACACCACAGTATCTGTAACCGTAATTAAGTCTCAATAATCAAAAGCAGGTTTCATTTTTACAGATTTTAATGAGAAAATTACCAACCATATTGGATATTAACATATTGTTAAGTAACGTTTTTTGGTATTAGATTCGAGCGTAAACAATTTAAAAAGAAAAATCAATCGTATCAAAAGGTCCATATCACATATTGTATCGCTAAACATACACACACACACACACACGCATATATATCTATATGTTTATAACTAAGAATAATGTTTTGTTGTGTATCTTGATACTCGTGTTTTATATAAAAAATACATTAATATTTATTATATGTTATTAAATATATTATCCTCAATCTTGAACCGATTTCCCAGGGGCCAATATCCCGATGGTAGATCTTCAGAGTGTTGCGGAGTCGTCATAACTAACAAAATATCCCGCCCAACTTCCCGATTTCAAAATTTCTGAGAAATTTGGTTGTTGGAATGCTTCGACAAGTGTGTGTGCGAATGCACCATTTAATTGGTTCATGTCATATTTCATCTTTAAAAAAATAATTTATTGGAAGACTGACAAGGACACAATCTTTAAAATCGTTAATTTAAATGCTAAAATTGGTTCATTATAGTACTAAAGATTATAAAAATTCAACCAAATTATCCAGAATAATTTTATTGATTAGATAACTAAAAGATTGGAGTTCCCCCAGGAGAGATAAGATTTCTAATTTAAATTTAGAATAACTCGTTTTTCTCTACCAATATAAAATCAAGATATCCGGTTCCGCTTACTTAGTCACTTACCGCAGCCTCTGAGGGACATCAATCGAATTTACAAAGTAAAAAATCAGACGAAATTTACCAATCACAGGAAGCAATTTAGGAAGCAAAGGACTTCATGAGATTTAAAAAATTATTCTATCCTAAGACCATCTAAGACATTTCCTTTTCGAAAATTTTCCGCTTACCATTAAAGAACTCCCAGTATAATTAAAGTACTACCACTCAAATTACGTAAATCTTTTATTAAAATTTTAATGATAATATATTTTTGTTGTGAAGTTACAATTTCAACAAAAATGTGTTCTAGTTAAAAAATATAAGTTGTATCAAAGTTTATTCAAATTTAATAAAATTGTTCTGAATAATTACAACTTCACAATAAGAATGTGTTCTCCTAATAATAAAGTTGTATTAATGTGTCCAAAATTTAATAAAAATGAATTAATAATTCTGGCATCTGCTATCAGATTACTCAAAGGTATTTGAGATTCCGTTAAAATAAGGTAGGTGGCTCTTTCAATATTTTTTGATAAAATTGATTTTATATGTATATATTTATAATTATTATATTTAATTCATGTTTTAATAAATTGTTTTTTTTTCTGGCATCTCCTAGCGTATATTTTTCAAAGGTATTTGGGATTTTTGCATATGAAGATGACTTATTTTAAAAATGGAAAAATAAATGTATATCAACTGAAAAGACTAGAGAATATAAGTTCATGCGCTATTAACAGCGATGGAAGAGAGTGGATTGAGGGGACATGGATGGACAGGGGATGTAAAAAAAATGGTTCCATGAGTAATTGAAATCCAGAAAGTTTGCAGTAAAGCTACTAAATAAACAAAGTACCTTAAAAAACATAACATACGGTGTACCGACTGGATCTCTATCAGAACCTATGTGCTATATTATGCATGTAAATAGCCTGGTAAAACATTATCAAACGTTTATGTTCGCCGACGACACATGCATCTTATATTCAACTGTGCCAAAAGCATAGAATACAACATACAAAATGATCTGACCAACATCCTTAAATAAACTCATGACAAGGAATTAATTTTAAATATAAAGAAAACTAAATATTTACATATTTGATCACCACAAGCTAAACAAAAAAACAATTATAATTAATCTTTTTGGACATGATTACAAATGCTGACATAAAAATCAAACAAATTGTAAATGTGACAAAATAAATTGAAAAAGTTGAGCAATATAAATATTTAGTACTTTAAAATTAGCAAAATTAACTTTATGGTTAAAATTCATTATTTTTATTTGTTAACTTTGTTTTATTGACCACTTATAGATTTTGAATACATCTACCGATTTCGAAAAACACCATTTTCTTCTTCAGGATGTCAATACTAATCAAAATATATTATTGTTTCTTTATCAGAATCTATTTTTAAAAAACAATTATTTAAAAAATAAAATTAGTACCTAACTCCAATAATTATTATTTTAAAAAATAGCAGTTAATAACGGGTATAATATAGATTTAATAAACACTATTTAAAAAAATAAATTAAAATAATATATCAATTTTCATATAAATCACAGATAAAACATAATGATTATTGGTGTAGGATTTTATACATAACAAACTTTTCGAATCAAATATCTAAACACCTACCACGAAACATTAGACCGGCATTTTATACAAATAATAATATAGGAAATTTACTCATAAATTCTAAAGACAAAGATGATAAATTGAACAATTCTGGTGTTTTGATTAGTATTGACATTTTCTTATTATCGAAACCGGTAGATGGATTTGATGAAAAATTTTACAGGAAACCGCATAAGTAAGAAATTGAGATCCATTTTAAGTGCATTTTATATGTTAAGGTTATGGCACCTCCCGGGCCACACTGTACTCACTGTACTTTGCGATGGTCGACTCAGTTATCAGTTATGGAGTGAGTATCTATGAACTAACATTCAAAACATAAACTGATAAAATTAAACAGTTACAATTAAGATTTTTAAAACTGTTTAAAAATGTTTGTATAAAGATGATTATTACAAACTATTTACAATATGCAAAATCTTACCAGTTGACAAAAAAGTAACATATAATATAATTTTAGAAGAGATGATAAACAATGTAAATATGAATACTGACCCTCGCCATAGCTATTCTACCAGATCCTCGGGACGAACCAATGTCGAATAATGTGTACGGTGAGAGAACGAGAGAATGTGTTGTGCCAAGAATTTTTAATAAAATCAGTAAAGAATTATTAAACATAAGGGAAAATAAAGAGATATCAGTGACCACACTCAAATATAAAGTCAAGCACATTATTATCTAATTATTTGATTTCTCTATTGTATTATATTTTTTTATTATATTACATTTAAAATACATTAAATTTAAAAAAAATTAGAGCACACTAAAATTGAAAATTAAACACATCTAATTATAAGATTTTTTTTAGTATTACATTAAAAAAAATTATTGCTGATAAAATTTTAGTTTACTTTAATTTAATATGTTAAATACTTTAATTGAAGGGTAATCTTACCGTAAAACTGCTATACAGTTTGGCAAAAAATAAAAATTATTATGTATATGTAAAATAAAGTTGGAATTAAAAAATATATAAATAAATAGATATTGAAAACGTGTTCGGTTGATATTGTGAAAATTGTAACGCGGTTCCTCGGACAGGAAACGGTTCAGGTTTGAATCCCGGTACCAACAAAATATTTTTTCGATAGATGATTTTTTTTTGTATATCTTTCTAATTGATTAATTTAATTTGTATTATTGATAATTAGACTATGTGTATGAGTATAAAATAAATAATATTATCAATTTAAATGTAGTTAAAAGTAAAAATGCTCCAAAAATTAAACACTTGTTTATTCGTAAGTTCAGACTCCGGACTCCGAGGGTTTTGCATTGTGGAACATAGCGGTACTGCTACATAATGAATATAGTTGGCATAGATTAACAATGGATTCGTTGTCTGTATATTAATTACACACATACACACATACACTCAGCAATGACGAGTTCATCATATATTATACATAGCTTTATAACAACTTTGTTATTCTCACTAACAACTGCTCAAGCTAGCCCTTGAACTCCATATGTTCATAAATGTAATTGTTGTGGAAGAAATCTTCGAAACAATTATAAATTCATCAACAATGTTAAAATAAATAATGTAATTTTGAAAGTATCATCGTAGACAATGGACGTTTATATTTTTTTGAATTGAGGAAAAAAAAATAATATGAACGATATAATAATTAATTTTTATTTCATGGTTCCGTGATTTTTTTTTTAATAGACATGCATACACGGAATACGTGTCATATCAACATTCTTGCTATTTTTAAACTAAGCTTAACGCTTGTGCTTCGAAAATTGAACAAAATTGATGGTCTCTCTGAGGAACTTGAGGCACGAACCCGCGACTACTGGACCACAATCACGTCATTGTAATATAAAACTATTTTCATGAAGTGATTGTAAGCCGTTATGTGACTGTGATTATAACGATGATTGATAACTGAGATTTGACTGTTTGAGGCTTATTTTCTAGTACATCAGTCGTCACTTTAAGAATTACGAATAATTAATTACCAATCACCGTTACAATTAAACACAATCACAATAACAGTTTAAATAACTATTTCACCATCACTAATTTTATAGCGTTTAAACAGTCTGCCCTACCATTATTCGTATTTGAAATCTATAGAATAATTAGTTCGTGATTTGTCTTCCACTTTTTTGATACAGTAATCATAATAGGAAAACCAATCCGGAGATCCCGGATCCCGGAATCTTCCCGGATCCCGGCTCAGTGTACAATATTTACAAGTACCAAAATAAGATTAATACTAAATGATGAAAAATTAGATGTTGTGTTAATGCTTCGGATATATTATTCATTCAATAAAATTTCTTCGTATTCATCAGACATTGCAAATACAATAATTAAATTCGAGGTGAAATGGTTTTCAGACAAAAACGTGGCTTTAAAGTATATCAATTAGAAGCTGAAGAAAAAAATCGTATTTTTTTATATATTATATTTTTAACCTCGCATTTGGCGACTTGTTATTGATATTTAAATATAAAAATAAAGCGAAAAATGAATTAATCAAATTGAAATATTAACTTAATTAATTTTGTCTATTTTAAATTTTTTACCATGTTTGCATCTGACTTTTATAATCCAGAGGGAAGACGGAACGGAACATAGGAAGATTGCGTTTCTGTTGGCTAGACGGAATCCGGAGAAGACTGAATGTTAAACCAGATTTTTAAGTTCTATAAGTTATGTTTTTGTGAATGTAGAATCAATCAAAAGTACATTTTCATTTTTTAAACTTCTTATTTCGATCCGCGTTCAGTATTAAATTATATATGTATTTATTTGTTTTCCACAATTGTATATATTGTTATCTGACCATCGAGTCCTAAAGATGGTTAATAATATAAGATATTTACGTCCGGAAAATCCCGCCCTTCATCAGAAATAAAATATTTCAATTAACTTTACGAGTATTTATATTATATATTAATTGAAATTAAGTATGAGTTATGCCTGCGTATTGGCGCCATAAAAAAACTTTTCCAAGTTTCCCTCTCCCCCGGAATATCTGCCGCTGATTCCCGCCTAATTTACAGTCCCTTGCCAATTTTCAAATTCAGTACATTCGAATATAAATTATTTTACGACTTGCTTGAACTTTGCAGCCATTGCGTTCATTTATAAATTATGAGAATTTGAGTATTTTTCAAAACCGGAACAATAAATACCGTCCGGAAGTGTAGCGTTTCGGTATTTCGGCATTGGTAAGTTTTTATCGAACGAGCTGTCAAAGTATCGGAGAAAATAGCGAGATTTGTATCATTATTCTGTCCTTTTTCTTTGGTTATCTCTCTGTCTCAGTTTTGCGTTCTGTTTTGGGTTGATAAAATGAGATAAGGTCGTGTTTGGCACCAGCTACGAACTACGAAAAATTATTCCTCTATTGCTATATTTTTTGGAAATATTTATACTTTGTGGTATTTTTGAATGAGATAATATTTTTTTTGGCATATACGAGTATTACATATATAGATATTACATTTTCAGTCTGCGTTTAACACCAATCATTAAATATGTTGTTCTGCAAATATGAGTAACGTGTCAGTTTATATTTATTATTACTAGTACATTGCTAGGTGGTGGCCGCTGGGAGGCCACGGCCAGTATTTTCCATAAAAACTAATTTTAAATGTTGAGAATGATTCAAATACGTATTTTTACCATTTCGGTGACACACGAGCTGCCTATCAACGGTTGTTTTAAAGCCTACTTTTAAATAATTCAATGAGGTGTGGAAAGGTTTGTGTTTTCGCTAATAACGTATTTACATGCACATTAGTAATATTAGTAAGATTAATACGATAATATATATTTTATATTACTGGTCAAAACCAGGTGGGCTAAGACGACAGAATTACAAAGTTGCGGTTTCAAATCTCCGGTAAGCTAATTTAAAAAAAATCAATACACAAACAATTTTGTTTGACGAAATCCAGAATTTTCCGCCAGAATGCTTCGGAATTGTGTAATACCACATTACGTTTTAAAATTATTTTCAGGATTGAAATATATGTTTTACGGATATAGTAGCAGTGATCACAAAGCGGCCACAATATTAATTAACGACCGAATGACATCTGAAAAAACATAATAAGAACCGACGCTTGAAAACATGAGGACCGCCATCTGTTGAATATTGAATAATAAAATAGAGTTGTTCATATTTAAATCTTCTTAAATGTCCTCCACGAACGTTGTTTTGTAGTCGTGGAGATAATTGTTTGGTTGTTCAACGTTGAGGACAATGTTGTGTTTGCGCGAGACGTGTGTTTTGCGTATGCTCGGGGGATTATTTGAGTTTCCATTACCCGCAAAACAGTTTATTATTTGTTTTGTCCATGATGTATTCCATAAATGAAATATTTTAAAGCTTACCTTTCTGCTTTAAAATAGATTAAACCTACTAAAATATAATCTTTTTAATACTAATTAAATGTATAAATTAGAAAGATATATATAATCAATTTATCGAAAAAATATTGTTGTTGCTACCAGGATTCGAACCTGAATCTCTTTCTATCCGGGGAAATGCATTAACCGATTATGCTACGCCACAGTGAGTTGGCGACAAATTTTTGAACTTATATGTTGCACTTTCAAATTGATATATATGTCATTCCATTATTTGAAAGCCATCTTTTTTATATTTACAGAATTTCAAATACCTTTGAGTAATCCGATAGGAGACGCCAGAATTAATTGATAATTCATTTTTGATAAATTTTGAGAACATTAATACTTATATATTTTTAAGGAAAATACATTTTTATTGTGAAGTTGCAATTTTACAGAACATAGGTCTGTGATATTTTTAATAGTAATTAAATGTATTAATTAGAAAGATATACATATAAAATCAATTTATCGAAAAAATATTAAAATTAAAATCCGAATAGGAAGAGATCCAGGCTCGAATCCCGGTGGCAACAACAATATTTTTTCGATAAATTGTTTTTTATATGTATATGTATAATGAATACATTTAATTTGTATTTAAAATATCACAGATCTATGTTCTGTAAAATTGCAACTTCACCATAAGAATGTGTTCTGCTTAAAAATACATATTTTTTTAAAAATTTTCAATATCAAATTAAGTCCATATAATTTCTTACATGATGTTGAATAGATTGAACCTAGCTGATGCTGTCTAGTCATGGAAGGAATTACCTGTTTGTACTACTTTTAACATGGATTTGCTACCAGGACTAGATTTATTGTAGGAGACAGCCCATGGCGTCTGAAATTTTTAAACTTTTGCATTTTGAAAAAATAATTAGTGATTATGTTTAACATATGTATTGTATACCCTTGTATAATAATTATTATTTAAAAAGTCCGGTATTTATGTAATCAAACTGAAAATAATTTAAAGAAAATAACCTTCAAATCGTCATAAAATGTTGAAGTTACAAGTCAATATTTAGTCTTAATGACGTCATGCAAAAAATTGCAATCACAAACAAGAAAAATCTTCATTACATAATAATTATTAAGAATCGTATCTTCAGCATAAGAACTACTTATTTGGCTATAGATTATTGCTATAAGACCCTTTATCAGTTTATTATTCAATAAAAAAATATTCTAATCAGTCGACCATGACATACACTAGTCTCCATTTGCCACCATTCTTCACTTCGTAAACATTATTAGTGATGGTAAACCGTTACGTGATTGTGATTGTGCCACTGATTGGTAACTGAGATTTAACTATGAATGGTAACTAAGATTTAATTGTTGAAAGTTTACTTTTTAGTGTACTGGTCATCGATTAAAGAATTAGATTAATCAATTATCAATCATCGTTACAACCGAACACAATCGCAGTCACAATCACGGTTAATATAACGATTTAAATAACTATTTTACCATCACTAAACATTATACCACCTAACAGAATATAGGGATGTTTTTTTTAATATTTTAATTTGGCGCCATTTTTGCTGTAGTGCTTTGACAATTTGGTGGTAGAAAAATGAATTACTATTCGACACAACGCATTCTTATTGTTAGACATTATTTCAAAAATGGTGAAACTTTGACAGCCACGATTCGTAAATTGCGTCCAATTTTCGGTAATCAAAATCTTCCAAGTGCATCAATTGCGAAGAGAATAATCGAACAATTCTGATGTCAGATTACCAACATGTGTTCGTTCACGGCTGTTTGCGAGCACGTGGCCGAAAGTTTAGGAACATCCATTCGGCATCACGCTCATGAACTAATCATTTCAAGAAGCACTATGCAGCGTATTCTCGCGAAAGATTTGCGTTTTCATCCCTACAAAATCCAACCGACTCAACAGCTCAAGCCTACAGACCCAACACAGCCAGAATTGACTCCTATATCGTGAAATATAACGTCTTTGGATTTATTTATCTGAGATTTTTTGAAGTCAAAAGTTTTTGTCAATAAGTCCACGACCACATACGCCTTGAAGGAAGAGATTAGACGCTGTATCACTGAAATCCAGCCACAGTTATGCCAAGCCGTGATTGAAAATTTCGTCAAAAGAACGCAAATGTGTCAGCAAAGCCAAGGTAGGCATTTATCAGATGTGTTATTCCATACGTAATTCCCACACGTCTACTTTATGATTTAATCAAAATTTTGATATTTTCTCAAAAAAACTACGTTTTATTTAAAATTTTAATTTTCCTCACTTGTTAGGACACCTTTACATTCCATTTGTGAAGGCACAAAAGCAAATATAATTTGATAACTTCCCCTAGAAACGTGTTTTAATTTATAATAATATAATAATAAAACGCAACGTAGCTGTTTCAAACCAACCGGAACTGTATATTGTAAGTACTGAATATATTTATTTTGAAAAATTTGGTATTTCCTTTGAAATTGCGACACCAGGTGAAGGATAACGGCTTATCTTAATCAGATTATTGAAACAGTTTATGCGGATTGTATTTGTATGTCTGTTGTAAGCCATGCATATTATAATTTCCAAAGTTGCAAGCGATGTGGACACAGCCAGCCCTATAATGTAATATACCCGGCAACTGCGCCGCGTTAGTTCTCGCTCCAAGTGTTTATCCTGTTGCGGATGTCAACACTGAGACCTGCGCGCCGACCCGATTATTACATTCATTAGCATTTACGTGTTTGAAATTTATGTTAACTCTCACAGGTGATACCATCTTACGTCAAATTGTGATTGTTCCGTACAGGAAACAAGAACTGTAGAGAAGGCATGGGTCGCCGGTTCACTCTAGTAGCTCAGGCTGAGAATTCTGCAGTAGCGTGTACGGGTTCAGGGAGGTCCAAATCTCGATCCAGAGTAACAGCCAAAAATCGACTAAATTCCAGGTTCGGTCCAAAGTCATAGCAAAAGTCGAATCCCAGAAGGTCCAGTAGAAATAGCAGAGTCAAGGCGAGGTGGAGATAAATGAAACACAATATTCAGCTTGAAGATTCATATTATTCATAGATATTCAGCGAGAATATTCTCTGGGCCAATCGGAGCGAGTAGACAGACCCCGCGGCATCCCGATACGGTCCAATGCAACCGACGCCTGGCGACGAGGGCCCGAAACTCTCGCTCATTTTTGCGTTGCCGCGCCCGGTTTGCCAGATATGCGTTTGCTCCTAGTTTGTATTTCCTAATAATTTAACAATTTAACCTAGAGGTATCTCAAGTACTTTATTTTATTGCCTTTAACCTTTCTCGCGATGCCGTATAATTTTTACACGGGGATGATTGCCCGGAGATTCTTAATTACACCTCAAACTTTAAAACATCAACTTTAGACTGAAAATGAATATTGAGGTGCATACTATTATCTCCGGGCAATCGCCCCCTTCACGCTCTCTTTATTACATGTCTTAGTTTTATTGTATATGTACAGGTTATTTAAATAAAACTAAATTTCTAATCACGAGCTGTTTCGTGGCTCGAGCCGGCGGGGCCTCGTGTCGGCCCGGGACCCCTTCTATCCGGCGGCCGCAGAGCGCAGGGGTAGTCGCTTTCTATGGTCGCGAAGTGATGCCACAGCGCACGGGAAGATCGTGCGCTCGCAAACGGCCCTTTTCAGGATTGAGATATGTCGTGGCCCTAATAAAAATTATCCTGTGCGGCACAGTGATCAATTTACAAGCTGCCTGGAAGAAAATACTATGAAATTAACCAAGTTGTATTATAATTATTGTACATTTTACATAAAAGTATCTTGATGCTAGTAAAATGAATGTAATTGATATTTATATTAATTTTTAGAAGAAAAAATAAAATATTCCTTCATAAAAAAATGTATATCCATTCGAGTGCCATCTAGGGTGACTGGAACAGATCTTACTTTTATTTTCCCTCATTGTAAAACTTATTTTATTCTTGCCATTTTATGTCGACTATGCCATCCTTTGTTCAAGTCAATTCTTAGAGTAATACACGTTCGTCTTTTTATATATCCATCGGAACTTCTTTTTAAAGAGTAAAATGTTCTAGATGATAGACAAATTTATATGTTGAAACTTGTTCAATATTTCCATTCACACAATAATACTCACCTATCGATAAAGCATAATCACAACATAAGACAATGAATGAACAGCAACACATCAGCTCCGAGAGCAGCATCGACATATTATTTATCAACTTTTCTTTATGTTTTTAGCCACGAAGCTGTACAATTCACTTAACACTAACTTGAAGTCGTTCACTTAAAAAATAACTCAATTATGGACTCAATATATTATACAATTGTGTAGAGATCAAACGGAAACAACACTGTCTAATATTCACACTTAAATTCAATAGGTACAATACATTATTAATATTTCATTGCATTCATAATATTTTTTATTGAAACTATTAATTTATTCATTTTAATAAAATGAATAGCTAGAAAAAAGCTGAATACTCTAACGCAGATGGCAGTTTAGCAAAGTGGTCAGGACAAGGCTGTTTCTATTAGACGTG
Source organism: Eubasilissa splendida (assembly GCA_031772225.1). Classification (NCBI taxonomy): domain Eukaryota; kingdom Metazoa; phylum Arthropoda; class Insecta; order Trichoptera; family Phryganeidae; genus Eubasilissa; species Eubasilissa splendida. The sequence goes on along the minus strand of CM062861.1, from coordinate 27,733,740 downwards.
GATACCTACTGTATCCCACTTAATTATAAATAAATTAAAAAGTGTATAAATTAAGTGTATTATATTATTACATGTACGCCTCTGATTTAAAAAAATAAATAATGTATGTTATGATTTCAATTCACAGTTTAATAGCGGGTCTAAGGATGAGATTAATTTCGAAGATTCATCACATTTTTGAGATTATTCTTATATTATTTCGGCGCAGTATTCCAGGAGTGTCGCTTTGCAATTTTCACGGAACGCTGCTCCACACAACAGAGCGCCCGGTGCAGATGCCCACGCGTACCTTCGGGGGCTGGGGAGTTTCTGCTCGGAAATGGAGGGGCGGCTTGATTGGGATGGGAATTTAGGGGGTCAACAAGGGAATTACGATATTACATATCGGTTATGACCCCAGAATGCTCGCATCGTAATTCAGTTCTCTGTATGCTAATCACAACGAGATAAATTTCTTACAATTTATGCATATTAAATTATTCTACTCCTTGAAATTTTCTTCATTAATTTAAAATAAAAATGAAAAATTCATGTCACATCAATATTTTTATTAACTTTTAACTAAGCTAAATATTAAGTCATCCCAATAAATAATATTTTTTTTATACTTTATTTTTCAAAATCAAGATAAACAAAGTTATTGTATAATCTAAAATATACTCTCTTTAATTTTTTGCAATGCTCTTTCATTTTTTTGGTAGACTTGCAAGGCCTCTATTTTAAAATTTACTTGTCTGCGACGAAAAATACGCTTCCAGTACTGTTCTGACCTCGTCTACAGAATTCATATTTTTTTCGTCAAAATAATTTTAAAGACTGCTGAATAGATGCTTATCAGATGGGGAAATGTCCGGCAAATATATGGTGGGTGGGGCATCGTTTCCAAAAAAGGCAAAGAAGAGCACACATTTACTATCTGCAGGCGATTAGACTCTGAAAGTTTTTGAGGAACATATTGACCCAATTTACTGACTTCTCCGCTAGCTCTTCAACAGTTACGACGGAATTTTGTTCTACCAGGGTTTGCGGGACGTTCTCGTCGAATTCTACTACGAGGCTCGTCTTCTAGACTGTAGTTTCCGGATCGGAATTTCTGGAACCACCGTTAGTACTGACTTATGTTTATTGTCTGATCCTCATATACTGCATTTATATTCCTCGCACTTTTCGTTGCGTTATTACATTTATTGAACTCATAAAGCAAAATATGTCAAATAGGCTCTTTTGTCACTTCCATTATAGCTTTGAAAAAATAACTGTTAAAATCAAACAACATTATTTAAAACTTGAACTAAAAAATAATTTCTACTTGTTTTTAGAGCAGGTAATAATTAAACCTGATGCAGGTAGCTTATCCCGCCCCCTCCGACTTTTAGTTCATGTGATTGTTAAAGCCGCATTATTTATGGGATTATATAATACTTATGTTGTGAAAACAGCAAGATTATAAACTCAGCAGTCTCCTAGGACGAGTTTCGAACCAACGACCGCTTTTTAACTAGATAAGTATTTTACCACTAGATTATACAAGCACATGATAATTATAATATAACTCTTCAACCTTTCAGAATCATTGTTCTTTAAAAAATATTTAATATGATTAATTATACCGTATTATTTTAATAAAATGTACATTTGAATTTATGGACATACCTAATATTGTAGCGTTTAATTTTAAGCCATGTTGTCAAAACTGACAATCTTTTGCTTTAGTTTACTAATTCTAATTCACTCATGATTCCTAATAGTACTAAGTAGAGATACTACGTTTGTACAAATAAGCGAATAGAAGTACGATATTCTTATAATCTAAACAATACATTAGAAAAAAGAACTTACAAAAACGAAGCACGAGTCCCGAAGCCCTGATGATAAATTTAAACAAATTAATGTTACTGCAAATAATCTACGTAAGTATACAACAAGCTAGTGCGCGTCCATCCTGATGAAAATTCAGTAATATCGAAACCGGTAGGCGTTAAATTAATCGATGTGGTTTATACAAATTTTTATTGTTTTATAAAATTAGTAATTATATTCAACCACCGTGTTAACGCTATAAACATAAAAAATAAATGAAATGAGAACTATTTTATTTAATGTATTTCATGTAACGTGTTAATAAAACAAATGTACCTAATGGTTTATCTCAATGTGTCGTTATGAGCTATATTATATTTTTAATATTCCTTATTTTTAAAGGTTTTGAATAAGAAATTTAAAATACTTTTGTTTTATATTATACTTTAATTCTACTCACGATACAAATTGTTGATGTTAGAATTGATCATTCTAGTATAGGATACAAAGATACATACAAAAACTACTTATATTTTAAATTTTAAAAAATTAAAACCTATTTTTTGTGGAATATAACATCAGGAATAAATACAATAGTAATTCCAAAGTCTAAGCTTTATACGAATACTTTAAATAAATCAATATAAAATAAGTATTTTTATATCATAGTTACATGAAAAATATTTAATGTAAAACATTTTCTGTCATTTGTAAAAATGTTTAAATAAAATTAAAAGTGTATAAAAAATTAAAATATACCTCCGGCATACAAATAATGTGATCTCGCTCCTTGGCTAACATTAGCTCAATATCTCACAGTGAATGTTCGTGTGGGAAATAAACTTTATTAAACCTAATGATCCCCGAACCTCCTCTGAAATCCTGACACTGACAGTCCTGTCTTAAACCATTATTCAAAAATTCTTTCCAGGCTGGAAAAACTGCCGGCGAAGAAAAAAATTAACATAAATTTAAAGTGGCGCAGAAAATTCGCAGACAAGTTATTGTGGAAGTTTTTTTCAAGTAATGTTCTTGTTTAAGGGAACGTTTTTGTTTGACGTAATAAGCCCCTAAAAGCCGGATGAAAATATTATACTACAGGCGATCCAATCATCTCGGGTCTACTATCAAAGTGTTATTGAAGATTCAACCATACCAGGTCTACTATCAAACTGTTACTTGTGATCCAATCATACTGGCTATATTGTCAAAGCGTACTAGTGATCTAATCACATAGGTCATATTACCAAAGCGTAACTTGCAATACAAACATTTCCACTTTCTACTTTCAAAATTGTTTTTGTAAAGTTGTTCAAAGTTTTACTTGCAATTTAATCATACTGGGTATATGTTGTCACGTTAGGGTGCATGCATCCTTCATGTGTAGGCTCACTAAAATAATAAGTGGACAAATATCACGCTATGTGTATACTGTAGTCCCATCAGCCAATAGAAAGCCCGCTGATCTGCGAAAGATCTATTGCAAATCAATTTGGCGAGCTGTCACTTCCTTGGTAGAAGCGGATCGAGACTAGATCTGAAAGAAGTATGCTTGCCAAAATACTGAGAAGAAGACGAAAAAAAGAAAGGCGAAACTCGAAAGGATCTGTACATTTTGATAGGCGTTCCTGGCCTTACTTTGGCTAATTTGGCACCAGCAATTTCTGAAATGGCGGTGTTCTTTTGTTGAAAAAAATTATGGATGGCGTTTCCGAGTTTAGCAAGTTGATCCTTGCTGGCTCCCGTCAGCTCCGATCCCCTGTAATACTGGTATATGGAAGATGTCAAGATGAAGAATAAATAGCGGCTTAGGAGACATATGGATATAAACAAATAGAAAAGCTATGTATGTCAGTACAAGAAGCGTGGGTAGTTGTAAAGTTAATTGTAATTATAACTTATAATGTCAATAAAAATTGTTGTCATTATGCATTCTTCCTCCCCTGCAGACAAATATAACTGTTATGTAGCGGCCCATGGACATTGACTGGCTAGAACCCAAAAATGTGTAAGTACCGATTGAAGCTAGACCGGTGACGTGAATCTCGGGGTCCTGGTGTTCTATCCATAACATGGAAGAATTCCCGGTCCGGATGGTACGTGACAATTATTATCATTGTGTTACTTGCAATCATTCCGGATCTACTATCAGTGCACGAGTACTTGCGAGTATTCAACGTGTCTGGTCTATGGTTCAATTACATTTCATAAATGGACCTGACTGGATTTCATAGGACTGTATTGCGTAAAGTCTTGGAGGAGTGGCTATATATTTTATAACTTTTAAATATTTTTTTCAAGTAATGCTGAAATATAAAAAAAATATATTTCCTATACTGAGAGCTTTTATAAAAGTTTTATAATTCCTAGAAAGAATTGAATAGTATTTTTTACTTCTGTTAGTCGATAGAGTTACACAGTTTATGATTTATAACTTTACATTCTAAAACTATTGGGAGATAGTGCTTAATTTTTTTTTTATAGTTCACATTATTTTAATCATATTTTAGTAGTATTTTTATTTTATAAATACTATAATAAACCTTTTGATATATAAAAGATTGGTAAATATTATAATAGAATAACTTATTTAATGCCGCAAATAATAATAATTTTTAGATATTCTCAGAAAGAAAAGTTATTATAATTGAGAACACATTTTAGTTGTGAAGTTATATTTTCAAAACACAGTTGTATGGTATTTTAATGTAAATTAATTCATATGTACAGAAAAAATCTATATATCAAAAAATATTTAGTTGCTAACAGAATTCGAACCTGGACCTATTCCTATCCGGGATAAGAACAACAACAAGACTGTGTACCATTTTTAACAAAAAAATGTTGATAGATGGAGCGTCGGCGTTCATGAACGATATACAGTGTTGTTGCAGGTAAGATCACTTAGAAAATGTGTTTAATAGTATTTTTATTTATTTTATATACAGTGTTGTTGCAGGGGTAGTCTCATATATAGAACCAAGAACTCTTTTTCTCGAGTTTGTTTCTTAAAAATAGTAATTTGTGCATATGATAGGCACCTATATATTTAGGGTTGACTTTTACAATTGTTTCAAAATGAAAACTCTTATTTACATTAATTTGTTAAAATAAATTAAAATTAGACGAGTTATTAATTTGACAAAATTCTGATTCAAATCATAAGGTACTCACCAAAAATTACAAAACCATCGTTTTATGATAACTCAATTGAGATTAATTCTAGAATGCAATCACCCATGTTTGATTCCATATCAAAACCATTCACTACGTCAAATATTGTTTGACAAATAATATCTTCTCAACACCTAATTTAAAAATAGTCTTAAAAAAATCTACTGAAACCTACATACATTTTTTATATCCATCCACAGTTTTTATATTATTAAAATAAAAAAATGCTAGGTTATTTAAGGCAAACTCTCAATCTGTCATGATAATTTTGATATGAAAGAAAAATATAATTTACTTCAAAATTAGTGTATAATAATTTGCAATCATAATGAATACCTATATAATAAATTAAAGTTATAAAACTGTTCATTTTCTGCCATTATTGACAGGTTTTTTCTATTATATCTTTTTTATAGTTATTTAATATTCTATAATATTATGAAATCAATTTCTAAAATGTTAAATTAATGTAATTTTAAGTCATCTCTAAAAATTTTTTTTTGAGTAACTTGATTAAAAATAATCACCTTAACATTGGTTTTTATAGCATTTTCAAGAAGAAAGATTTAATCACTATTAAGTATCATTATGATTTATTAGAATTTATTTAAACTCGTTTAATTTATCGTTATACAAAAAAAAGTAATAATTCAACTTTAAATCAGTGGGTGCTATTTATCTAACTAAAATAGTATTTATATCTACACCCCATCTCCATGCTCACCTCGCTATAATTATACATTCTTCTGGCATCCATAATATAAATTACATTATTGCTGACAAATTGATATAAATATGAAAGTAATTTAGTTATTCTGAAAAGAAAATTGTCGTTGAAATTTAAGAGACCATATAATTATTAAGTGACATCACATTAATGTGAAATCAAGGATATATTTTGATTCCTAATATGGAAGAAGACTTTTGATGAAAGATGACAAATTACTATGATTTATTAATAAAGCCATTGTTCTATGAAAGTAGGACTAGTGTAATGGTCTTTGATTATTCGGATACTTCGCGAATGTTTTGCCGCTAGACAAAACAAAAATATAAGAATTGGTACCAAATTGATGTACTGCATGAATTATTATAAGTCGCGCAACATAGGTATAAATTAATAATATTGAACAGATACTGCAATTTATTAGTTATTTAAATTATATTCAAAATGAACCCGACCAATGTACAACCCAACACTTTAATTCCACTGTACGATTCCTGGACAGCATTGTTATTTTGTAAATTTACTGGATTCTCAATCTAATTGATGCATTTAATTTGTATAAAATATCACAGAACTATGTTTCGAAAAAAATTTACATCTTCACAAATAATAATGTCTTCTCTTTAAAATATATATAAGTTGTATTAAAGTATATCCAAAAAATTTATTAAGTGAAATCAGAAATCTCTGGCATCTCTTAGCGAATATTTCTAAAAAGGTATTCGCAATATAAAGGTGATAATGGAATGGAATGGAACGTAAGATGAATCAATTTGAAATAGCTGCAACATATAAATTTTTCGACATCTGGGAGTACTGATCGATGATGATCTGGAAAGAACATATATTGAACCTAGCTAAATGCTTAAGAAAACTAATTAACTTTTTTAAAGGAATGCAATGTATAATTGACTACAAACTCTTAAGATTGGTGTACTATGCACTCTGCTACTCCCTAATTAATAATGTTATTTTAGTTTGGGAAGGAGCAGCAAAAACAATATTAGAGTCGGCAAAAAAGCACAAAAAACAATGGTCGTCCCTTTAGATATCCATCAGATCATATATTTAAAGAGTACAATGCCCTCGACATAAGATAAATCTTTATGTTGAGACTCGTCAAATTTTTCCATGCTAACAACAACTCACCCCAAGCAATAAATCATGGACACAACGCAAGACAAACAACAAACATTTACACGCCAGTTCCGAGAGCAACAACGACATTTTATCAAAGATTCTACATGTTCTTGGCTCCGAAACCGTATAACACACTCAGTACCAATTGGAAATCGTTCAACTCCAATAAGATTACACAAATATGGTCCCAATATACGATCCAATCGGGTAGAAAGCAATCAGAAGCATGGCTATCCAACATTCTAACATAATCATTATACAGTGCATACATTAATAATTCACTAGTTCTACAACACTCCCACTATATTTTTACTTAAAATAAAAAAAAAAATTTTTACATCTATTTTAATTTCTGTCGAATCTTTATTAAATATCACCACAACAGCACGAAAAAAACTGACACAGACTTCAGTCTGGCAAAGTAGCCAGAACAACGCTGTATATATCAGAGGTGGTGTCTACTCCATCCCACACAATAAACTACGAGTATTTAATTGCAATATAATTGTATCTTATGTATATCGTGTTATATTATAATATATTCATCTCTGTTACAACAAAAATATGTATGTCAATAAAGTCTAAATAAATAAGTTCGAAAAATTGACGACTATTTACGAGGCCGACGTAGTGTAATTGGTTATCGCACTTCCCCGAATAGGAAGAGATCCTGGTTCCAATCCCGGCGGTAGCTAAGATATGTTTTCGATAAATTGAGTGATCTGTACGTACATTTTTCTAATTAATGCATTTGTATTATTTGTAATTGTTTGTGTAAAACATAAAAGCACACGGTTATTAGTATATAAATATCACTCTTACATTGCAAGACTTCAGTATCTCGCAGTGAACAACAATCTAGGTAGGTGTTCTGTCTATTTTGAATGGAACAATAGTATTATAGTTTGTCTCTTGTTAACTATCACTTCAGGCAAATATTTTGATTTCAATCAATCATCAATGACACTACGGAACTTTTTTTTTTTTACGTTCGCCATTATTCTCCATGACGTTGACAGTAATCAATCAATTTTCCAGCTAACAAAGTGATGGTCTACCGACTTTGCGAACAAAATTAAATACTCCGAAAATTCATCACAATTTCTGTGAATAACGCGTTTCATTGTGTCTTTTGTATGCGTAAACTTTTTGTGAAAAAATTATCCAATAATAATGTGTCCACGATTAAAAGATTCTAAAAGGACTTGTTCATTTTTTTGACACCGTTAAGCTCAATTATTTTTAAATTTATATAGTATTACGGTATGGGGAAATAAGTTGATTGTACTGCAGTGAATCTGTGTTATGATCGAGCCATATACTTGTAGAGAGTGTTCAGATCGTGTTAACAAGGTTGGCTTTAGATAAGATAGATAATGAAACAGTTTATTTATTTTTAAGCTTCAACTTAAGCTTAATATTCGAAAGTTAAAATAGTTATTGTCGTAAGTTGTCAAGAAGTTAATTATTATATTGAAGCACCGCGAGCTACTAATGAGATTTTCGACTCGAGATAATCCCTAAATACGATATTATATAGAGGTATGGATTTCGCTGCCATGAGATTATTTGGAAACAACTCTCAGCTTTAGTAGATCTTTTATATACATCATGTCGCCGTCACTTCATGCTTGTCGAATGTCAAATATTAAATATCCTTCATCAGTTGGAAATCTCTCCAGCAGCAGTTAAAACGGAATAAATGTATGTAATTCAAGGCCATGTATTAATTACTGTTAATATTTAATGGATTATGATTAACTTTCGTTTAAGCTGACGATTGTACGCAGGCATCGAATCTCGCTATCATATCGAACATCGTATACACAGATTTTTTTTTCTACTAAAATCTGAAGCAAATCTCTTAATTTATCTCTACATCAAAATCCCAATGTCTACATGGAACTGAGACATATTTCAACTAAATATCTGACATTATATCATCGTGTCTCCTTCCGTGGATATACTTCTTAAGAAATGCGTCCGGCGTGGGCGTTGGCCAAAAAGGACACCTCGTTTGTTCAGAGTCCAGAGATTGTACCTGTGAGTGCGTTCCATGTGATGGTGCCATTTATTGTTAATAAGTGGTGGATAATATATATATTGTAACGTTACGCAAATATACTTCCTTGTATTGTTTTGCAAGTGCCACATTTTACGTCTGATATCACTCGATATCGCGTTTGCGCGGTGAGAGTTCAGTTTTTTAGACATTTCCGCGGCGGACGAGTTCAGACGGCGGCAGAGGGGGCCGCTCGGCTGTAAGGCTTGGAAAAAAGTTTTTTTGCGACCACGTCGCATTTGTAGATCTTTAAAGACACAAATGACACTGACCCATCAGACAATATGATCATCGCCTGGCAGTGAATGGGACACGGAGTGTGCTCGTACGACTGCAATACGGACCTGTTTTTGTTCCGTTATTTTAATGGAAACAATCATGGCATTTTCCTTCAGTTAATTTGGTCCTGATGTATAACCGTACCCTGGTCTGTGTGTGAGAATGGTCTCCATAACATCCATGAATGAAGATGGGAAAGTAATCGTATATGTGAAATCAAGTGGATAATGTAACTAGTAATTTTGAATATTGAAGATGGATAATTTTTTTAGGTTAAGAATTTAGTTCATAACGAGTTCAAAAGTTGTTGTATATTGTGTAACAAACTTCCCTGAAAGTCATTCAATAATTTGATTATTTTCTATTTTTTGTAATAATATATTAACTTTGTAAAAATAAATTTCTTAAAATTTTTAGTATCCTACCCACCTGCATAGTTAAAATATATTTATTTTTTCTACGAGTAATGTTGAAAAATTTTTTGTCTAAAGGTGAGTAACAATTTATCCCGACATGGAAACCCATTTTTCTCATCTATAGGCTGAAGCGGTTGGGAAGGTTCAAAACTCTTGTTTCACCCCTTACAATACTTATACGGCAATTTTACACCACAATTTACTAGGGGAGTAGCTAAAATGGTAGATCACTGGCTTAGCATATGAAAGATACCGGAATTTAAATCTCGCAAAGGCAAAAATAAAACGCATAAAAGATAAGCGTGACAGTGAATTACATAAAATTGTAGTTATCTTAACAAATTTTAGCAGTTAGTGGGGGGATAATAGTCGAGGGTAGATAGAATTTCAAAATTTATAAAAATATTAGTTTAGTTATAAAATTAATATTTGTTTACTCTCGTATGTACAAGGCTAGATTATGGTAGGATTTTGATTGATAACGAGCTCTCGGCAAGTACCTAATTACATTATTATCTATACAAAAAATATTGTCGGAAAAATGAGATTTTTGTTAAATTGAGATTAATAGTGCCCTGAACACTGAATTTTTTTTCACCCCTAAGAATTTCAAAAATATCTACATTTGAATATATTTAGAAGGAATTTAGATCGAAATAAGGTAGGTATCTCAATTTTATTGTTTTATTTTATTTTATTTGTAATATTTATTCATTTTATTCTCGTTTCTATATTTTTGTATGCAATAAAATTGATACTATTGAATAATTCTTAACGTATAACAGAGATATTCCTAATAATTATCTGCGCACAAAAACAAATATATCAGAAATATTTTAAACTCATCTGTAATCAAACCCGTGACCACTGAATCAATACGCTATCCCTTACCTTACCACATTACACCATTTTTATGCAACCCTATAATATTTATTTTTAACATATTTATTTCTAAAGTAAGCTATGTGAAAATAGTTTTTGTAGTTAGATCAATAAATATATATTAATGTACAATGTTTAAAAGCAGTTCAGCAATTAATTTCAAAATACAGATATTTGATATCAGATTTTATTCATATGTTTTTATTAAGTTGTTCTTCGAGACTAACATATATTTTTTTTTAAAGTTTGTTATTTGACAAAATGCTCATCATCTAAAAATTAGGTTTGATCTCTGAGAGTTACTAAAGGTATATGTGTACTAGTCGTGTCATTATAATCCGCGCGCCAAACATACGGAGTGATGATTTATAATATATGTCTATTCACACTGCACTCTGTACTCTGTACACTTAAGGGTTTTCGAGTCAAATCCCCTAGAGAAATCTCAACCGTAGACGCGAGTCATCATAAAATACGTATTTTCAGATTAAAATGGTAGTTGGATTGGTTTACTTAGATTTTTTTATAAGACCAACAAAGGTTATGTTAATCCATTTGAAAGTAATCCATAATTTATATTAACAATACTGGCATTTAAGGCGGGATTATAAGCAACCTATTCTTATCGAGTTTTTCCAGAGAAAATTATTCAAAATCAATCGCTTTCGCTTTGCATTTTGTGATGAATAACCAAATCAGGGTTGCAAAAATACGAGGGTGGTTTTATATTATTTTTTTCATATTCAATACGTTCATTATCATTCAAACATTTATTATTTTGGAGCATTATATCAAGTTTGTAAGAATTGTTTGTAACATAGTCTTAATACTATATATCCGAAATTGAAAATAATGTTATATTCTTAAATATTAAAACTTGGGTTTTATTATACTTAAATGGTTTCACGAAAACGTATATTTTTTCATCAAAGAAAAATAAAATAAATAATTTTTTTTTTTTTTGAAAATTTGATATTCATTCTCACATAACAGAATAGATGTCTCTGAAGCTGAGACTCTTTTTGACCGAAGTATGGGGCTATATCCTTTATGTGTACATATGAAATTTGATCGAATTATTAATATATATATTAGAATACGTCTGAAGAGGCAGTATTTTTCAAAATTACAATAATTGCTCCCTACAAAAATTTGGACATACTCAAAATATTGTGAAATATCTAAATATGAAATGTAAAAATTGAATAATATTGCCTTTTTGAATAATATTGACGTATTTTAGTATACCTATTAATAATTTGAATGAATTTTATATATACACATAAATGATATAGCCCCATACTTCGGTCAAAAAGAGTCTCAGCTTCAAATAATCAATTCTTTGGTTTCTCAATTGCCTCGAGATTCAATTTATGAATTCGAATTTCTGTTATACGTTGATTTAAAAAAATGTCTAGTGAATATATAAGTAAAGTTAGTTTAGATTAATTAATAAAATGAATAACTACAAAGTTGCGTTAAATAATACAAATATCTCTAGATTAAACATAGTTCAAATATAGACTTTCCGTTCCAAAAATGGACTTATGTACATAGAACACTGGAATTCTCTACTCACAGAAATAATTGGAATTTTTATTTATTATTTTACAAAAATTTTTTTTTTAAATAATGAGCAAGATTTTGAATGTATTCCAATTAAGTATAAGATTTTTTTGGAAATACATCGAGTAAAAGGTGCACACAAAAATTAATATAAATTACCGGAATTTCCAGACAGATAATTGTGGAGTTTTGAGAATTTATTAAGTCAAGGAAATATTAGTGTTAAATATGAATTACACTATTAAACTTAACACATCCTCTGCAGTGGTGAATCAGATCTGACCCGGGTATTTGTAAAAATATGAATTATGCTTCAAATGTTCGTTTAATGCTGTTTTCCTTCTAGCGAATCTTTTGTTAAATAATTTGAGATATAAATAAATGTTATCGGACGAAATTCTAATAAGTTATTGATACAAATGTGAAAAAACACTCAAAAACTGATCTAAGACAGTTGCTTTTACGGGATTGAATCTCAACGCTAATGTCGAACCATATATTGTCAATATTTTAAGCGGGTGGACAAAGGAAACCAAGTATGCATCCATGTATTTGTTTTGACTTATTTTCGTCCGGCGGCCCCTAGACAATGTCAGTGATATAACTATATGAGGGGCGTTGCGCCTACCTTTAAGTTTTATGACACTACCTGGTCGAGTTTCTAGGTTTAGAAGCGGGTCGGTCATGAGGCAATTGTTATTTATGTTTTTGACAATTATATTCTGATAATAGCAAACAATTTCTGACTGGAATTCACATAACACAAACAATATTATATCTATTTTGAGTATAAGTTGTCTACAAGGATGTAATTTTTATAATATTTTTTATTTCACTTCTATAAATATTTTGTTAAAATTATTTTCATCCGGTTTACGTGTAAAAAATACTAATATATAAAAAAAAAAATAATACATTTAAATTGTTTATTACCACTATTACACACCATCAAGTAGTGCGTTCGCCAACCGATGAGAAGATCACATACTCAGTAGATGTTTGTGTTTTGGCTGTGTAGGGCATCTGTTGATGCGTGAGAATATGTACATTATTCGTAATATTTTTTTAATTTTAATTGTTTTAGCAGAAACATTACGGCATATCATGCAATTTTATTAAGTCATATTTAAAATTTAATGTCTAAAAACTCTCCCACAAAACGGTTAAAAAACCGAAAACTTTAGGTGAAAATGACCCATCACCGCCGGACGTATTTTGTTTTGACCCACCGGGCAGTAAGTGTTAATAATGTAGTATAAGGATACGTAAATTTACCTTTGTCGGAACGTGAGTTACACTTTAAATAATGGCCAGGATCACCATTATTAAATAATTTAACCTAGAGATCCAGTTAATCTTGAGCAGTATACAGTATCTCGCGAAAATAAGCTTGAAGACCTTGATGCATGAGCAACAGAATGACCGGAACTGACGGAAGTCCACCTTTTGCAACATTCCAAAGGGATCATGATCCTCGTCTAAGGATTGATCTTGTTCTTCTTCTTCCTCCTCTTCTTTATTTTATTATCACATCCGTAGGTTTTTCATGCTTACAAGAAACCTAGAAATTATATACGAGGGTGGTTTGAAAAGTAACTCGGTTCGATAATGCTAACGTAATCTGTATATGTAGTCATAGAGTTTTATTTTTATGAATAAATAATTCATGGTGTTATTCTGACAGTAATTCGTTGTTTGATAGTAGCTTAAACATAAGTATTTCGCGTAATAGTGAAAAACGGATAAAATTGGAATCAAAATAAATAAAATTTGTGTCATTTAATTCTTTCTTCTGGAAGGGAAAATAGCGAAAGTAATTCACCAGATCTAGATCCTTGGACTATCATCTATTTCCGAAATATAAAAATTTCTTGACAGAACGAAAAATGAGTATTTTGAAAGCCTCGAAGGAACTCATTTCCACGATATAATCGCGAAACTGGAAAAATGTTGGGGTAAGTGCGTTGACCTTCGAGGAGACTAAGTCGAAAAATAAAGTACGTTACAAAACTCGAATTGTTATCTCTAATATCAAACCAAATTACTTGGGTTTAGCTTGGATAAAATAAAAAGTGTTTAGAATAATAATAACAAATATGAATTAAATATATTAATTAGAAAGATATACACACAGATTTTATCAAAAATATTGTTATTGTGCCACCGGGATTCGAACCTGGATCTCTTTCTCAACCGGGGAAGGTGCATTATCCAACTATGCAACAGCGACAATATTTTTAGCGACAAATTTTCGAGCATGTATGTTACCTTTTTGATTTTAATCCATTATTTGAAAGACTCATCTACTTTATTTTTACAGAATCTCAAATACCTTTGAATAATCTGATGGCAGACACCAGAATTATCAATTCATATTTATTACATTTTGGACACATTGATACAACTTTATTATTAGAAGTTGTAATTATTTAGAACATTGGTATTTATATCAAAAAAGTAACATATAGGTTCGAAAATTTGTCACTAAAAATATTGTCGCTGTAGCATAGTTGGATAATGCACCTTCCCCGGTTAGGAAAGAGGTTCAAATCCCGGTGGCGCAACAATAATATTTTTCAATAAAATTGATTTTATATGTATATCTTTTAAATTAATATATTTAATTCATATTTAAAATATCACAGACCTATGTTCTGAATAATTACAACTACACAATAAGAATGTGTTCTTCTAATAATAATAATAAACATGCAAAAACTACAGCATATAAGTTAGAAAATTTGTCGTCAACTGACTATATTGGTGTAATCGATTAATGCATTAACGCATTAATAGGAAAGGATCCAGGTTCAAATCCCGGTAGCAACAAAAATATTTTTTCGATAAATTGAATTCTCCTGTATATATTTCTAATTGATACATTTAATTTGTATTAAATTATTATCTTGTAATGATTATTCTTTCCACCCAGTGTCTCCACCCACTCTCCTCTAGTTAACGAAGACGATCTCTGCCTCGGTTAACACAAAAAGGAACGGCAATATTAAGCAACAAAATCAGAAAACAGCCGGGAACATAATATTATAAATAAATATTTGATATGCAGAGAGATGTAAATTGTTATTTTTATGTTTGCAAAGGGTGGCGCGGCATCCCTGCTCGGAGTATTTATTCCGAATATAAATACAGGGAGCATCCTTATCTCTCCGTAGCAGGCCGTAAAGCTTCCTCAATAAAAGCCTCCAGATGTAATGTACTGAGGGCCTACTGATTTTTTCTCCGTTATGGTGTGTCCGACCTCATGCATATTATTTAAATCGGTAAAATATATTCTTAATAATTTCAGTATGGCATTTACTGGATGTATTGGAGCGATATAAATCGTAAAGTGGTGTTATTACAGTCGATGTCACCAGGAGATTGGTTAAGAGTACGATTTAACAGGGAATTACTTCAAGAAATATGTACATTCAAATAAATAGTTTGTTCCATAAAACGAATTATTTGTGCATTCAAATAATAAAAATAGAACAATAAATAAATGTATCTTTGTTTAATAAAAAGTATTTGTTTTAATGTACATATTAATATTTCCCATTGGTTATTAATACTGTCACAAAAAGAACATTCTATAATTCATTTGATTTTAGTACTAAATAGATCTAACCCTTCAATAATGACGGATAAGTAATTATTTACACGTTTCTGCTAAACGTAATAAAAACAACATATATATCTCAATGCCATCTTCTATTCATATTTGTAAATTGGGTATCCTCTTTGTATATCTTGTACTAAAAAAATTTATAAAGCAATCCTTTTCACCATGGATGCAAACCAAAACCAAGGAAAACTTCATCTACCTTACATAATTATGATATAGTTTATATGTATTAAATGATTTATGAAATTAATCCCAACTATTGTTTAATAAATCAATATTTTTTTATTTTAAAAACATTAACTGCGTATAAGTATGAGATAATATTTAATATAAAGACATTACATAAGTGTGATGTAAAGTTTAATGTCATGACATTACAGGAGAATGATATCATGTTTAAAGTAATGACATAACACAAGTATGACATGATGATTAATATAATGACATTCCATAAGCGTGGTTTAACGTTTAATGTAATGACATTACAGGAGTATGATATCATGTTTAAAGTAATGATATTACACAAGTATGATGATTAATATAATGACATTACATAAGTGTAATGTGACGTTTGATATCGTGATATTACAAGAGTATGATATCATGTTTAAAGTAATGACATTACACAAGTATGATGATTAATATAATGACATTACATAAGTGTAATGTGACGTTTGATGTCGTGATATTACAGAAGTATGATATCATGCTTAAAGTAATGACATTAGTCAAGTATGATATCATGCTTAAAGTAATGACATTAGTCAAGTATGATATGATGATTATTAACATAATAACACAAGTATGAGTTATTCTAATGTTTATTTTTTTTAAATTTAAATAATAGTTATTTAAAAAATAAATCTAGTACTTAACTTAAATTTTTACGTTGATGAAAGATATGTAAATTGACGTCATAATACAAAATTATCAGAAAAAAATTGTAGGGCTTGTGGTTAAATTTAGTTGAT
The DNA here is from genome assembly GCA_031772225.1 of Eubasilissa splendida. Lineage (NCBI taxonomy): Eukaryota > Metazoa > Arthropoda > Insecta > Trichoptera > Phryganeidae > Eubasilissa > Eubasilissa splendida. The sequence goes on along the minus strand of CM062861.1, from coordinate 27,717,098 downwards.
TATTTATAATGTTTTGGTCAATTTTACATCCTTTTTTTATTTCTAATGATTCTTACATATTTAATTTAAAACCAACACTATTTATATATAAAACAGACAAACCCGAATTTATTATCAAAAATATGATCATTTTCTAATGAATGATTGGAAAATTCTGAAAAATATTACTATTGAAACATCTTAAATGCTCTTTGACTTTTATGTTAAAATTTTGACCTGTTTTACCAATATAGAAAGCAGTAAAATTTTTACAGCTAAGTTTATAAATACCAGAATTATTAAATTTATCATCACTGTCTTTGTAATTATTTGTATAAATTATTATATTTCTGACTAGTAATATATCTTCCTCTTCTTCTTCTTTTAAATAGGCAATCCACCCTTCAAGAGTTATTTGTGCTATTAATCAAGTTAAAAACTTTATTTTACAGAAAAAAGTACAATAATATTGTAGAATAGGAAATACTTTATTACAAGTCAATATCATTGTCGTTCAAAAAACTTGCTATTATATAGATTAAACGTGGCGAGTTAAGGGAAAGAAGATGACACAAGTTAACCGGGAGTTGAAAATTACCATTGACGAGACCACTGTAAAAAAAACCTGTGATCCGCGATAGACAGGCAAAAAAGACATGGTCAAGGGTTTCTTCCTCGGCACCACACTCACACATTGGGGAATCTATCAAGTTCAATCTGAACAAATGAGAGGCCACCTGACTGGTAATATATCATTTAAATTTATTTTTTTAAATCGTGCGTATTCATTTTGTACTGTACCCGTTATTAAGTGCTATTTGTTTAATGGTAATTAGTTCAGTATTGAAATTAGATAATGACATAGAAATGTTGGTTTTCGAAAATTTTTAAATTTTATTTTAAATTTAGAGTCCAATTATTTTGAACTTTTAATGTAAATTGTATTTTATTATTAAATGAATTAATGAAATTTTAAAATGTTACTAGTTGACGTTGCAAATGTGACCAAATATTATTTCCACTACAAAACATTTTTTAATAAAGGAGAATCACAATTAAAAATATTTAATTATTAACGTAGTTAGTATAAGCAATGTTAAATTATCTATAAAAAATAAACATAATAAACCACATAGTTCAATTTATTAATATTAAAATGATTATAACATTTCACAAGAAGAAGAAGAATAAATATTTAGCAAAACGCAACAATTGAGTTACATAAATAATATAGCAAGCTTGAAATTAATTACGCATGAATAAAAATAAAGAAACATTATGGTATCGATTCTTAGTAAAAAGGGACCGACTGTAAAGAAAAATAATAATAAGAAAATTTTTATAATTCGCGATGGTCGGTAGTGATCGCATGCACTGTTGTAGAATTAATTTAAATAGGAAAACGTTATATTTTTTCTAATCAGAAACAGTACTTTTCAATTAACCTTGCAAATTGTATTTTATTTTGGGAAGGTGTAAACGTCAAAACACTCCACAGACGATTAATTTTTAAACCCATGAAATTATTTTATTTAAAAAAATAGCCACAATCGTGACAATATTGTCTCTTGCAAACAAACAAACAAAACAAATTCACACCTGTTGTATTTTTATGGCTTTTTCTATAGCGAAATTTTGATAGCTGTGTTGTCAATATGGCGCGCGAGTCACGGGGTCTGTAAATTAAATGTATTAAAAATAATGTACATTCCACCGTTGTATTGTCCCCGGACAATGTTGAACTATCGTGCCACAGTGTTGCGTACAATTTATAATAACTTACTCTATTAGTTACAAATCGTTAAATATATTTATTATAATCAAACATTTGTTGGGATTTTGATTGGAGAGAAGTACAAAACATTTTTTTTTCATTAAAAGAGCAATATTGCACCAAAAATATCTCATATTAAAAGTTAGTAAGTTCCTTTACGGATCCGATTGGTGTTTACATACCTAAAAAGTTGGAATATAGTTTATGTTCGATCTATATGATATATTCGTGAATCGCCAGTCGTCGGGTGCGCGCATGTGAATGGTATAATGTATAAGGTATAACGATTCCTCTTCGTCCCCCTTCCTTAGACCCAGAGCATGACTTTTTCTGTGGTGTTTTGGACTGGTTGAGTTGAGGTGATATAAAGTTTATCATTGGGTGCGTTAGATTGTGAAGATTGTGGCCAATTATCTCTGCTACTAAAGTGTCGAGAGGCATCCGACATTCCGCACCCCGCGCACTGCGCCGTCCGTACCTCTATGCACGTACGTATACACATATTGATAAATACCTAAAATATGAACTCTGTATTAAGTATATTTACATAATTAGAGGCAATGTCAACTCAGTTTACATTATCGGAGAGGAAAGATTAAACTGGAATATCTGTTTTTTTCGATGTGTATGTATTCAAATGACAGAAATAAGTAATATTTTTGAAATAAATACACCACACACTGTGTTTAAATCAAAAAATATACGTCAAAATGTGAAAGATTTTTTTAATCATTTTTAACAGTGAAAAATTTCATATAGTTTGTTAATATATATTCTGCTGTAGTCAATAAATTCGAGGTACAACTCTTTAAAAGATGGACGAAGAACTGTTCGTTATTGGTACCCTACAATTATTCATCTGAAAAATTGTTCGCAGCATCATTATATTAAAAAAAAGTGGTCTTTAAAAAAATATATTATTAGTTAAATATCTCTATGGACATATGAATTTATTAAAAAAGATTAGCATTACAGTAGTATATATAAAATAAAACATCTATTAATAAATAAAGTTCAAAGAAATTAACCTAACCCAAGGAATAATCTAACAGAAAAATAATACGTAACTTTGGATAAATGTAAAATAATCCGTTTTAAACCCAGCCAAGAAAAGAAAAAATGCCATTTTAAATTAAAACAGTCACATTTATCAAAAATATGCTGTTTTCAATATATTCGGCGTATAATTTTCTAGTCGAATAACTGTGATAAAAATTGTGGTCGCGAACAATTATGGGCGAACAATATTACAGACTTCTATAACTTGTGTGAAACAGATATATCCCATCTCAGATAGAAGACAAAATAATCATTCTGGTTGAGTTATTAGAAGTTTTGAAAAGAAACGTAATATAATTTAACGACTAGACACTAAATATTCAAATCGAAAACCAGCCTCAAAACTTCAAGTACTTTAAAATTTCATATCTCTAGGCTGTACATTTTTAGCGTATTTTGAGAAACAAACATTCTGTTTCATAAAAAAAGATGACGCTGTAGTATCGTAAATTACAATGAACCATAAAATATTAATTAATTTTATATTTTTGTTCAATATTATCATTCCGTTATTTGTGAACGGTGGTGTGTGCGTGTAAGTACGTACTAGATTTTCATGTAAGTACCCAACAGGGTAAAAGCATAACTTGCAAAAGCTGCCGTAACAACAGATTGTCGCCCGTGTACTCTGACAGGTGACATGTGTTTTTCATTGAATCCTACAAACGATACTGGACCCCCGCTTCGGATCTGATTTAAGCGCATAATAATGGAACAATAAAAGTACAAACTGCGGACCGATCGCTGCGCGTCACGTGGTGTGTTTGTCGGATAAAATATATGATTTTTCGCAATTTCCCCTCCAAAATTCCCAGAATGAAAGCGGTTAAATTGGCCGATGAAATACAGCGGCAGCCTTTTCGGCTGAATATCAAATGTTTTGTTTCCGTTAATTGTACTCCGAAACAAAAATAGAGTCGTTTATGTGAAATAAACGTTAATTAAGAGGATTTTAAAAATCCAATTTAATTTTAACAGTTCGTCGCCAAGCATCTCGAATATTCAAACAATACAATATAGCGGTTTTTAATATTTTCAACAACAAAAAAATGATTACATTTTTGATGTCGATTGTTTTTGAATGACCATTCTTCGTTAGGGAAGGAAAAACTTATCCAAAATATCAAATGATTTTTAACATTCAGGATTTCTCTTTTTAGAATATCATTTTTTCAATCTTGCCGAAACAGTTCTGCTTATGTCGGTCGTTATCAATAAAATATGAGTATATGCCAAACATGCATTTTTTTATTGCATGTGTACATATTTATTGAATATATTTTTTTAAAGCCTCTCTATCTTTTTCATTGTTACTATTATTAAAACTTGCTTAGCATCGCGTTGTATCACCGCAAAAATAGGCAAATAGTGTATTATAGTATTATACTCTTCCATCCTAACACACGACCCTCACCTTGTTCCAGTCATTCTCTTGTGTATTTACTGATTGCTGGCGATTCATACCAGATCTTTAGCAGAAGTCTTCTATTTCTGATGCTATAAACATTGGCATCATATTTTTCTTACTGTCCTCTCCTTATTTACTTTCTATCTGATCAAACTGAAAAGTGATCGATTCTTAATCCTGTTGACTACGCCAAGAACATTCAGTCTTAATTTTTTTCTCACTTTTTATAAATTACAATAGTTACTTTTATCAGAATTATACACAAAATATATATAGGTGATTCTAAAAGTGACAGAAAATGAAATATTTTGAGATAAATAGTTCAATTAGAGATACAAATAATATATCATTTTTCTACATAATCTATTCCTATTTATTACAACTTTTACACAGTTCCACTAAATTCTGTATCGAATAAAAAAAAATGTTTTGATTTTATATTTAGTCAGGAATACTTTAACCTCATCATCATTCCTAAAGCAATCGGCCATCATCCATTGGTTAGTGCTAGGAAGTTTACTAACGTTTCACAGACTTCATTTATTCCTGGTTTCTTTCACAAAAAAAAATATATATCATGTACGCATAGAATGTTTTTCTGGTTCGAAAAAATTTTTTAATTAAAAAATATGTAACTATAATAATCAGTTGATATCTTAGATGATATCCTGGGGAGCTGATATCTTTTTGGTATTTTATATTATTATCGTGTACATGATGACAAGGGTGTTTATCGATCTTTAATATAACGCAACACCCACTTGTTCCTTTTATATTTTAGACGGTACCACGCCCACACACAATTAGCCGAGATGAAAGTGCGGATCAAACAATCTCCCTTTTTTAGATATACGGACATTTTGCATTATTAATGTCGGCTTGGATCATATTTTAATATATAAAATATTGATATTCAACATATTTATATTAAATATATTATATTACATTACATGATATCACATATAACATTTTAGTCAACAGAATACGTATATCTTAATTTTTTTAACGCTATTTTTATTTATTTTCATTATTGTATTTTCTATTTACAACTTATCAAAAATATTCATTTGCTTTTAGTTCTTAAGTATAAAAAGCAGTTATGTAATGAATTATTTATGCTTTATTTTTTACTTGTTTTGTATTAAATATCTTTGTGTAATTTTATATATATAAACAATAATAATAATCGTCTGTATGGATATTTATATTTTTATAACATTTTTATTATATTAATGTTACAATAAATAAATACATCATATTATACTTTAAATTGTATTTTTAGAACTATATATAAGAGTTTTATTAATGTGGAAGATGATCCAGTTCAGAAAAGGTGACACTTAGATAGAGAAAGACAGCAAAAGTGGGAGCTCGATAAAGTAATGACATTAAATAAAAAATGTTTAAAGAATGGAAAATTGTCATGTGCAAAAAAGATGGGAACAAACGCAAACTAGATGTGCACTTAAAGTTCTGTTTAGTTTAACCGTGCTGTGTATATTTTTAACACTCGATTTAGGACTGGGTTAAAACTCTAGTATCAAGGTACTTATAATATATAACACAAATATTCTACATTTGATGGAAATTCAGAAAGTAAACACCGCATTTAAAAAATGCGAAGATATTTTATATATTTTTAAATACACAATTCCTTAACGCATTTCTTCACGTAATCACCACCTACATATCTTATTATACCTATTATTATATCTGTTAAAAGCTTTTAAATCCCCTGTTGTCCACCACAGTCTGCTAAAACTCGCGTACATCATCTAACAGAAATATTATAATTTTTTTAATTAATCGCAGTAACAAAATTGTTGTAATTGTTTTAGTCGGAATAAATAAAACTAAAATGGAGGATTTCTGATGGGTGAGAAATATATTTCTCTCGGAAATATGTTATTTTCCAGCACGAGAAACACGAGACAACGTTCATGTCGCTAATTGATGTGTCCCATTATGATGTGAGACACGAAGCGTCTCTTTTTGTCAACGCTCTGATGTATTAAATGGTATTTCTACCATTACTCAAAATGAATGTATGTCGTATAATAATACAACCAATTATATTTGTTATATGCATGTATAAAAGTTATTTCAAAAATGCATTATTAATAATGGAAAATTTATTTATTTACACTTTTCTTGGGTAGTAAAATCACCGTAGCCTTATATAATATTTTCTTGATCTTGTATAATATTTAAAATCTGCGATGAAGAAACTACTCCGACATATCTTTTCCTTGCAAAATTTTACAGTATAAATAAAATATATACACCAAGTATTTTTGCGATGATCGTTTAGAAGAATTCACGTATAATGTATGCCGAGAATTTATACGATTATCGTTCAAAATAATGTAATACATTTGAGTGAGCAGCAAAGACACGCTTATTTCTAAAATAGATAGCTACGGTCTAGTGGTTACGATACTCGCCTAGTGGTCGGGGGTTCGAGCCTCGTTCCAGGATCAAGTTGGTTCTATTTAAAATATATAAAATAGTAAGAATATTGATGTGACACGTATTCCATGTACGCATCTTTAATTTTTTTTAAAAGTGTGTGATTTTTGTTGATAAATAGTAACTACTTATGGAGTATATACGATGTCAGAAACACTAACCGGTAACCGACTGCAACAAAATTTATAAAGAAGGAAAAATTACTAGAGTGTAGCCTCTTGGTAGATATGCCATTAAATTGCACAGACCTATTAAAGTGGAGAACGGTATACTGCTCTAGAAGATGAAAGTAAGGATGCTGCAATGGACGAAACATGTAGAGATAGTAGAAGAATCCCATAATACGCACAAGACCTTCATATACAAGCCAGATAGACAAGCAAAATGAACAGGTGCTCGGCGAACTGGATATATGGCGCTCAGTTGTAACAGCGGTCAAAGAAGTCCATGACCGCAGTTACAACGGAATATCATGAGACCGATAAAAAAGAAAAATATTTTTTTTTAAATTAAATAACTAATTAAAAAATAAATAAATTCATAATAATTTAGTTCCATACCCATTAACAGAAATGGTAAAAATTAAAATGTAGGTATTAACAAAATAAGTATAATATTTATTACTACTTTAACAAAACTCAATGTTCTAGTCTCTAAAAGGTGTCCAGCGGAAAAATTTCAAGTTTAATATTAAATAAATAAAAAGTATAATATTTTTCTCATATTTTATTTATACAAAATAGAGTTTAACGATGCGGATTTTACGTTTTATAAACAATATCGTCTAAATGCTGTCCATTTCTCTAGACACTCTTGCAATCGGACTCTTAAATTTGCGAACACTCAAGAGCAAAGCGTTGGTTCAATGGTAGCAACTTCACGGCGGATATTTTCTTGTAGAGTCTGAATTATTCAAGGTCTGAATTATTCATTCGAATCACCGCACTTTAAATATTGCTCAACCGCGAACGCGCGGTGCGATCCCGATCAATGACTTATTGCGACTAGTAAATCCGCAAATCACACGCGTCGAACAATACCCCTCCCACTTACTTCACCCTGATGGTTTACGAGCAATTACAATTTAATATTGAAATTTTTCCGCTGGATACCCTATATTATAATATTTTATTAAATAGAAAATATGAAATCTTTAAATAGATTTGTTACCCTTATTATTTAGTCTCAATTTATTACTTGACTTCAAAAATATTTTGACATTTTTTTAATAAGTATAACAAACATCAAATCTTATAATAACTGTTATGGAGCATCACAAGCCTCGGTACATTTTAGTATTCAAATAGGTATGTCAAATTAATTTTATAATTATTTCTGTCAATTTTTTCTTATATTTTGTGAGTTGTAAAATTCATCTTGTATGAGATAATAAAAACTTGGGTAGATATATTGTGCGTCATTTTGGTCTGAAGAATTTCAATACGGATTCTACGAACGAAACTCTATCTTGCCAATCAGCTGCTGTCAATCAGACAAATGATTTCGGTACAATACGATGGGGGTGAGATATTTAATTTCCCTTCGTCTCTGAAAAGGGATGATATAAGAATGATAGTTTTGTTATGTGTTATAAGCAAAGCCAAGAATTACAGCTGTTTGGTCAATTGTGGATCTTAATTGTTTCGTTACATACATTTGCACTAATTACATATATCCAATGATATGAAAATATTTTAAATTACGTATCAGACTGGTTGAATTACACACTGATTAAACTCTGTCACTCTCTTATACCAATCATCCTTCACAAGTCTTCACCATGTTATATTATGTCATTATTTTAATTCTTATTGATAAATATAAACAGAGATAGCGAGAGATTCATGAAGGAATATGAAAAATAATATAATAGCAAAAAACATTATTAAATGTGTAAAGTATACTACGTTCAGCCATTATTAACAGTCTTAATTTATACAATAGATATATAACTCTTGTAAATCATCCAGCAACTCAATTTGGGTGGATTTTCATCTCGATCCTGCCTTCCCACCACCCTCTTCAACCCCCCCTCCTCCCTCGCCTCAGGGCTGATTAGATATCAATTACAGATTGATGAGACAGGTATTCAACTTACCTGAAATAATCCGCAGCCCCTAGGAGAAATAATTCACTGAAAAACCCCGATATAATGAAGATGAATGTTTTGCTACGTAGATGATTCTTAAATAATGAAATATGCTGTGTGTGTTTTTGTGTCAGCCAAAACTCTTAAGTAAATGAACTAATTAATAATAATTATTTAAGCCATATCTTTTTCTTCGGTAGTGCCTTGTTGAGAGGATGAAATCTGCCATGGTTTATCTATTGTACGTTCCAGTGGCGCGTAATAAGCATAGACTTAGGTTATACTATTACCAATGATATCACAGTATAGACTAAATATATATTTTTTTACACTCGTTTGACCGATGGCTTTAGGTTTAATGAAACCGTTAATATATATAAATTATGTAATATTTATTTATAGTGTTTTAAAAATAAAAATTAGTGTAACTAAAATTATATAGTTTTACCTATATAAAATTTTTCGGACTTTATTTAGTTCATTGTTGTACATGTTGTAACATGATTTTTAAACTATATCAAATAACAATTTTTTTTATTAAAGGTTATTAGTAACTCTGAAAATAGTTCTGCGGGTTTTCTTTATATTTTTAATAAAAGCGTAATATATGGTACGTTTTAATATAACTAATCAAAATACAAAAGTATAATATACTTTGAATGAACTTTGTAAACTGCAAGTCAAATATATCACCAAGTAGCTACTCAGATATCAGATGTCACACGTTCTTCTCATTGTTATTGAATGCAAATAAAAATCTAGGAAACAATATGATAAAACGTAAGAGAGAAAAATATGCAAATTAGTAAAATGAATGCTTCAATGATTTGCACGCAGCTCTAAGTTAAAAATCTTTCAAATGTTTTGTATTAACATCATTATTTTAATATTATATTATATAACATTCGAATAGGTATTCGTACAACGCGAATCAGAGGTGTAGCAATTTCAATTCAGTAGACAGCAATTGTATGGCTCGGGTATAACGATAGATTAAAAATAATAGCTAAAAGTGTGCTAGCAAGAAATTAAGAGTAACCCAGAGCATGACCCTAGTGCTTCACGGATCGGCAGCGGAAAGCTTCAGAACTAAACAAAAGATTCTTGTTGTTGCATGGCGGGCGCTAGCTTAATTATTGTAAATTATCCGTTCATAACATATGGATTGTTTTAATTTATGTTTCCCAGAATTTTTAAAGCCAGTTTTTTTTATTTATGTGCAGTGCGTTATATAAATATATTTTGATATTGTCGCTACAACCTGGAAATTTATAAACTCTACGATGAATCTGACGTCAAGTTTATTAAGGTCCAAAGATTTCAAACAGGGTTTGGATGGAAGCGTCTTCCTCATGTGTGCGCCTGATATTTCAGAAAACCAAAATAAACCAGAGAGGAGACGGAATATCGATGTCCAGCTACTCCGTAAGCTCAATAGGTTCCGAAAGGACTTGGATGCCTTCAAGATCAACGAATCGTAAGAAGAGTAGAGACGAATGGAAGGAGGCAAGAGCTAACCTCGGCCTGTAGTACCGTGATGAATGGGGCTTGCTTAAAAAGTGACTAATGGACATGACAACACTGTGTTCTTGTGAACAAGTTGATAAAAATGAAGTTGAAAATGAGACGGTAGTTTACGTCATTTATCTAATAATAGATAGGCGTCACGAAATAGACTAAAATTTCAGCGCAAAACCATCAGGGATGTCTGTGAGTTCATTTGTCATTAATGAGATGAGTAGATAAAGTGAATAAAGATAAAGATAGGTAAGGATAAAGATAAGTAAGATAAAGATAAATGACGCAGGATTTGGGGTGCAGAGGTATGAAAATGTTGCTCTCAGATTTTTATATCTGTTCAGAATATTTTGTGTTAAGTTTTGTGGGTTATATTGCTGTTTCTCTGATTACTCTGACCAATACTTCGGATCCCATTGCAGGATTTAAAATGTTTTCCAGAGAGATCAGATAAAAATTATGATGATGATGATGATTATGTGTGTGATTTGGTATTATTTCTATCCAAACTAAGATTTTTCTCAACCTGTCTAATACATCCAACAATACCTACCCTCTGTCCTATCCAAACCAAGATAGTTTTTAAGCAAGCAAGCATAAGCCAATGGAGCCAAGTGCACAGATACATATGTAGAAAAACTAGTAACTAGTGGATACAACCTGTTAGGAACAGTTGCATCCATAATGTCAATATTATTATATAAATCAAAATAATTTGAAAGGATTTTAATTTTTAAATATATTATAAATATAGATAGATAAAAGACAAATTTATTCCAATTTGAAACTAGATTCTCACTCTTGATTTTATCACAGCGCCCCGAGACTTGCTCTTAAACTAAGGGTCGTAGTACAAAGGATTTTTCAGAGAAAGACTTTTGTGAGAACCGTTTGATATTAGACTCCTTTTCGAGAAAATTTCATCGGGAGCTGTTATTTGATGAAAGGGACAAAATTCATATTTTTAATGAATTCACTTGCGGCCAGTCTAGACATATTGATAGTAGAATAGCTATATATATATATAAATATAAATATAAATGTTTTTCTGTTTATCATAGGTTACCTACGTAGGTTCAAATATATATTTAAAAAAAATATTATACTACATTTTATCAATAATATGTTTTCGTACCTGTATATAGTCATTTTGCATAGAGTATGTTAAAATGTAAAATTACCCAAAACAATATTTTGTTCAAGGCTACAAAAGCACTTAGCCGAAGTAAGGGACGGACGGTTATAAAGACTCGGTATTGTTAGACGCAGGTGGACCGACACAGCTTGGGTACAGCGGCGAATACAGCGGCGGTAATCCGGCAAACATGACTAGAGTCACGTAGGCAAATGCGCCTTGAGGGATGTATCACCATAAGCGACCAGTCTTCTGATATTCTCCGCCGTGAGAAGTGGCTCCGTCTAAGGCGAGATTTTATTTTCAATTCGGAAATAAAATCAATATTGTCTCTAAAAGTATCAAATAAGCGCTTAATAGATTGTAATTTCGGGAAAAATGTAAACGGAAAGTATCAAAAAGGGTCCCGCTGGATCTATAAAAAGTTGATAAATTTAATCGGTGTAGCGAGAACAGACTGTCGCTATAGCATAAGAATATCGCGTCCAGAGTCCCGGTTTGCCTGGATAATTGGGCATCATCCTCATCTCGTCATCAACTACAAGCTTGAACTCCGTCATCCTACGCTGGCACCACAAGGAGCTGATCACACTTCACGTCCAGGATCCAGGACCATCCTAAGAGGTAATCCCTTACGTGAGGGACCTGAATAATCAACATCAGACAAGCGTCAATATAGACACTTTGGCAGAGATATTAATGCTGGCATGATGAACACAAATATTTAATGTTCATTTAATTGTAATTATTTTTGAATAGCCTTGTTTATAAGTATTAAAGTAAATTGCTCATTTTCCACTTTCAACACATGCAAGTATCTTAAATTATAGATTATAAATTTTCTTATATAAAAATATTCTTTTATTTCATAACCATTTGACTTGTCAATATTTAAAAAATAACCAATTAGGCTAGATGCTTCCCCCCTGAACATGAAACCAAGGCAGAAAGAAGAAGTTACCTAACAAGTATTATAATTTTGCACACAGTATTACAATTTTGCACACAGTATTACAAGTCACAAGGTGCGCAAATTTTTGGCGAGAGATATCATAAAGATGCCAAACAATTGCGCAGGATTAACGCGCACATCACATCACGTGATTACAATCGAGTCACGTGATGAGCGCCGCATCAAAGCGTCGTTAAACAGAGCACCGTATAGTGCGGTATACCTGTTTATACCTTGATGAACATTTGTTAGAGGTTTAATAATCATATTTTTATTGGAGCTTATTTATTCTGTATCTATATTATGTCGTTAAATAGTTAATGCTCTGTACGACGTGATAGTATGTGTTCTGTATAATGTATGTATCAGTAATATGAAAACTTTTCTCAACGTTGAAACTTGTTCCTGTTCGAATCTACCGAAGATATAAATTGAAGATCCGGACATATCCACTAAACAGCCAGGGATGGGGATGTCTTAGATGAATTCCGATAGAATTACTCGAGGCGGAATTTGAATTCTGCTATGGAAACTATGCCCCAGAACTCTATCCGAAAGTTAATAAAATGAACTTCTCTGTAAAGTGAAGTTCCTATGACGCAGCTACGGAAATTCAGATATTTGCATACATTAAAAAATATTATAATCAACTTGTAAATATTTATCTTAGAACATGGACAAGCGTTTAACTTTCAGCTGTATTAATATAATTATATGGAAAAAATATACAAGTAAACACATATTTCCTTGCGTTACTGCATACTGATATAGATTAGTCTTATATTTATATAATTTACTAATAACGATCATTTTTTTAGATTAAAAAGGCATTAGAATGCTAAAATGCTTTGTCTTGTCATTACTTTTTGTGTTATAATCTCATTCCTTAGCTTTGTAAAATTAATTTCTAGACGCCTACAATTCACTCATTCGAACAAGCTCCATGAACTCTCGAAGAAAAAGTCAATTTACTGTTTTCGAGGTAAGTTTGTAGAAAACTCAATAATTACATATTTGAAAATATAATCACGTATGTTTTTTGATTCTACTCATTTAATTTACTTGAAACGCGTTTCGCCTTGCAAGGGCATTATCAAGTTAACAATTTAACTCAAGTACTTGTATTTATAACTATAATGGGGGATATACAATTTTTTTTGCGTGAGATAAAAGGGGACAATATTATGCATTGGAATTCTGAGGATTTCCATACGTTCTGAATGCTACTAATTATTCAAAGTAACCATTCAGTTTCAACAGTAATGATATTTTAATATCATGATATTATCCATGGATAATAACATGGATAATATCATGGATAATATCATGGAAATAGAAAAAGACAGCTATATAATTTTATAATCTAAGAAAACATTGTTGACAGATTGTTCGAGATTCCAGGAATTTCGAATAAAAGAACAACTGTCTAATATCTTCTTTAGGCGTACAGCACCCCGTTTACCAGAAAACCGATAATCTTGAACGTATCTTGGGAAAGTGAGTGAGAGGACGTTCGTTAATGCGAGGGATTGACCAATTGAATGAGCTGATGCTCATTCAACTTGATCATTAACTTATCCCTGCAAACTGCAAGGAGTAGAGTATAGGACCCTGATCATCCAAAGGACTGTGGCATCTTAGAGGTCTCACGAACCTTGGGCATAAGAGACCAATACAGAAGAGAAGAGTAATGTAAGATTCATAATATACGCAGTTGATGACAAGATTGGAAGTCTGAAAGCGAAGAGCGGACTTCCAATTCAATTATATTTTAATATCGTGTTTAGTTTTTTCTTACATTTTTTTAAAATTAAAGCTTTATGATTTGTGCAATATAATATATTATATATAGTTGGATCTTAATTAAAGATCTAAATAAAAATGCTTTCTGGCACTGTTGCGAGCAGCGTTAAGGATAGAAAGTAAATAAAATACCTCAAATGAACCACACAGACTAAGAAGATAAGAAAATTTCTAATAGAAAAATCTTGGTTATCAAGGTTAAGGGTTAGAAATGGCGCCAATGACTTTATCTAATAAAAAAATATGTTACAAATCCTGTAACAAATACGTGGAGGCTAAAGATTTAGGATGCCAAGGCTCGATATGGGTTGTAACACCACTGAAGGAGAAGAGGACTACAATTTATCTTAGAACACAATACACCAAATATGTTTTATTTTACAATTTCTAATCTAATCACTTAAATATGGGGTAGTGGGGATGATGATTACACAATATTCTTTTTGTGAATATTATCCAACGATGGTTTTGTAAATGGTTTTATTATTACAGTAGAAGTATGGAGATATCAAAAATGATTTCAAATGACACGTGAATAAGAAAATCATTTCTATATTCCTGTAGAATTGTACAGTCAAATTATATATTATAGCTGCTTTTAAAAATGCATTTATAAAAATATATTTTAATATTAGATAAATTACTTCATAATGTGAAGTAGAGACTCTTTTTTTTAGCTTAACTTCTCATACACATACATTTCCTGGATTGAATATCATATTTGATACAAACACTTATGAATGTACGTGGTTCTTATTGACTAAAGCCGGGCGCACAGGATTTTAGAGCGAACTAATATATAAATTGAATTGCAGAAATAATTGTAGACAAACACGTTATATTTTATTCTTATCAGAAGGAAAAACAATTGTTCCAAGAAGGAACGGCGTAAAAAATAAAATTACGGTAATTCGGTGCCATTAATATTTCATGAAAAATGGTTAAAAAATAAAATCTAAAATTAATCAATTCATTCATTGTCAGGACGAAAATATATCCAGGTGTGTATTTCGCACCTATATTGGCCAGTTCACATGATACTGTAATATAAAAAGTGACAATAAAACTATGTTTTAAGGAATATATATATATTCTGAGTTTTAGTAGCTTACCCAAAATATAGTTCCACAATCACACATCTCTGATCATCTTATCATCTTACATTTCTAAAACATTTATTTTAGATGATGGTAATCTATAAAAACTGGTGGTGATGGAAAATGTGGTAGGCTGAAGAGGAAGAGGGTGTTTTCCTCCTCAATATGCCGACAAGATCAATGACGATACGGGTTATTCTATTTCAATGGCTCCCCGAGCTGAAGGTTCCAGAGAAAGGTGAAGGAGAATCGTTAAGGGCATCAACAGGTCACGATTCGGAGTAACAAACCTCGGTAATGAAGGAACCAATCAGAGAAGAAGTAATTTTACACAGTATACAGTTTAAGCTCAATTTTTATTACGATTTAAAAATTATTCTCAAAATTTACAGTTGCATAGTCACGAATATGAACATCAGATATGGAAAATTAAAAAATACAGTATAATTTTATTACAGTTTTTAATGAACTCCTTCATGAAAAAGCGCTCAAAACTATTGATATAATATTTTGCCTTCCTGGCCTAGGCGAGGATGTGTAATTATTATTAGAATTTTCCCAATGTGATGTATTCAATGCTTTATTCGTGAAGATTATTGTTTTTCTACTTCTCGATAAATTTCATATTACTTCTCACGTCCGTGATAATGTCTTGGGATTTGTTAAAAAGTTTGCAAATGCCTTCTAATTTAGTATGATATCTATTGATCGTCAATATTCCACGTCCAAAATAATTATGACTAGTTTGTTCTATAATAATTAGATACGTAGTATTTTGCTCTTTTTAAAAGTTAAAATGGACAGCTGTTATTAGTGTTATATTGATGAATGTTAAAAAAATATACATGTCGCTGTTATTTTATTTATAATAAAAATAAAATAATAAATCCCGCGTTATTTTAATTATACCGGGAAATGGTTCAAGTACAACTTTTGTAAAGAATCACTTCAATTTGCGACACTGCAGAATCCTACGCCTGACATCTGCTGGCGGATAAACACGGGGGTGCCGTCGCAGCACAGACAAATTGATACATCACCGTGTGCATTGTGTTTTGTACCCCCTACTCCACCCCCATCCTGCACCCTTGCTAGGCGGCCTTCCGCCAGTCCCATTGTTATCGTCCCATCAAACCTGTCGTCTGCTGTGTCCCCTTCATTATGTCATATTTCAAGCGGGTTGCAAATTTGTCGGCGTGATGCTTTCCTAGGTGGAACAACATTTTTATACAGCAGTACAATACTCGGGTGCCAAGGTAATGTGTAAACGATCAACAATAGTGTAAGAATTTTTGATTTCATTATATTCTTCTGCCAAAATTTTAATGCTTCCTTGGTTTAAGGTTTAAGAATTAAAAGTGTACATATCCTTATTTTCTTCTTCTTATTTTATTTTAGTGGTCTAATGGACTCGAAAACCATGACCACAGTTACTACAGATCCCTTAAGATTGTGGTCCAGTTTTCAGGGCACTCGACGATCTTGGCATTTTATGAGAAACCTGCAGTTGATTCTGAAATATTGATAGCTTTGTGGTGAATTTTGATTACTGTTTACAAATAAAAATTATTTATTTCGTCGAAGTCTACTTCTAAACATTGAGTTACTTCTAAATATATACTAATATTTCATTTCTTTGTATATTTTTGAAAAATGTAATTAACCTTTAAAAATAATTATTTGTTTTTTTTTCAATGGTACTATGTAAATAAATAAATAAATTATTCGCCCTCCTATGTATTGGTCTTCTTCTGTCCTATTGGCTTATCTATAAGTATTTAATATCCACTTACATAGTCTAAAAATAAACATACATTCTGTGTCACATGTCACAAAAAAAATCTGCTTTCAATTCTATGACATGATATGAAAGAGTACTTTTATTGCATCAAACAATATACAACACAATAGAAAAAAATTATATTATATAGTATTAATATAATTATATACGACTTGCCAAAGCGCTCGGTGATTCTTTCCATAAAACATGGTATAAAGCGATGTAAAAATATTGAATCTGCACAATTGTGCGATTTTTGCGTCAAGCATAACAAATTATTTTGCCGTTACTTACTAATTATAAATAGAAGCTTTAAAGAACAAAACTTTCAGCATCTTTGCGTCTAGTACATTATATAATATACCTCCCCCAAGCTTTGCTGTAGCGGGTTTCACTATCCGCCCGCTACTGTCACTGGTCCAGCAGACTTTTGATCTGCCCACATTGCCTTTCAATCCGAAATCTCCACTCAGTCAACTTGCTGTTCTCTCGTCTCATCAGATGTCAAGTTAGCCACTTATTCGTCCTTCATATGCATGGCAAAATCGTCAACATGGATCTTCGCATGATTGTAAATCAAACGTGCCACGACAAAACTTTTCAACAACGTGTGTTACCTGTCCTAGCGATGTATCTTTTAATCACGTTAAAATTGTAACCACGATTATTTAAAACAATATATATATTTCATAGAAACATAATTTGATATAATATTTTGACACTTTCACAGTGCCAGAAAAGCAACATACCTCCATAATTTTACAAAGCTGGTAAATAAATATCACTCGGCCAGAATAAACAGGCGGTCCACATGACATTGACAGATAAGTCGATGTCAAAATGCAACAGCTGCAATGTTTGCCGAAACTATAAATCCCCAAACCACACTATGTTTCAGAAGGATGTGACAAATTTGAAGGACATTATAATCGAAATAGCAAAAGAAAAGAATTTTCTTCAAAATTACTTTTATATCACTTTTTATTGTTCATCTAAACGAATTATAATATTAAGTAAAATAAAGAGTCGTATATTACATATGTTTGATTATTATTAAAATCCACTTAATAAGGGACGCGAATGACGTACATAGGAAGGTTTGTGTGGAAAAATGTAATAATTTAAATAATTACCTACCTACAGCGGCATTACAGTGATCCGTATTAAAATTTCTGAATAAATGTACCATCGTAACAAAACGGTCACATTTTAAGTAAGTGTAACAATTTCCCTACGTACGACAAACAAAAAGCATTAGAATTTAAAAAAATAATTTTACTCTATTCTCTTTCTTGTTGTCCGCGTTTTGACTTCATAGAGTATTAATACTATTATGACCCATATCAACGGATGAGAGATTCGACACGAGTGCGTACAGAGGACAATATAAAGTTCAGCGCAAAGCGGTTAATGAATCATGCATTTGTTTTGAGCGCAGATTAGAATAACACATTCAATACCCACGTACCTATAACAACTCTCAGATATCGAAGTCTCGTTGAGAGAGCATCATGATATATGAGAATGATACAAGTAATGGGATTCATTGCACTTTTTATAAATATACTCCAGCTAGTTGGCGGATATACGAATTAAAAATGAATGTTAGGGTAGGACCGGTCTCGCTGCACCCTGTCGATGGAACCACCCCAGTAAACGTTGAACTCACGTCACTTAGGGAGCGTTTCGTGGATCTGACGCTATTTTATATCCGACGGCCATTTCATTTGTTTGTCAAGCGGAATGGCACCGGATCTGTCACACGCACGGCGGGGATGTCGCGCACGGCGCATTGAGGGTCAAGTGCTTCAACACTCGAGTGAGTAGATGGACCAAAAAATAACGCAACATCTCATAAATCACCTGTGTATATTTTTTTAGCGCAATTTTAATACATTATATGTGTTTATTTTTAATATGAGTTTTTTCTGTCAAGTGAAATATATTTAATAATATTTCTTATCCACTCAAGCATCATCACAAGCGTGATTATTTATTTTACTGACTGTTAACCGTTTAACTGAAAAATACAATAATAAAATATATTGTATATTCTAACATGTTAGTCACCTTTACAAATAAAATTCATTCACCTCATTCGATTCAATTCAGTACCCCAGTATATTTTAATAATTCCAAGTGATGCAGCTGCTAATGAGACGACATCAATTGAGTAATTTAAAAGGGTAATGAATTAATTTATGATGCGATCTAGTGAATGGCTATTCATTTCAAACGAGCTGATAAATCGCCTAGAAAAATACACATAGATGTCTCACTTAGAAACGCATATATATGAATTTTGACGAATTTCTATTTGGTAATTTTAGCACAACTACTAAAACTATACCCAGGTGATTTTATTTTTTTGATACATGGATTTTTATGAGTATTTTTCTAAGTAATTTATTAACGGAGGTATGTTTTAAAAAGCTATGGTAACGACTTAAATAAAACATGATTTTCTTAAAGTTAATAGGTTATTTATTTTAAAATGCATTAACATAACAAAACGAAGGAAAAGCTATGATGTTGGCTTATTAATCCAATTATTAAACATTTACTGTATCTCAAAATATTATGAAATTTAAAATAGCTACCTAGTATATACATATTTGCGTCTGATATGTTTTACTAAATATACTACAATATAATCTGTTACACGTACTACTGTAATATTTGTAATTTTCCTAATAATTATAAATTAGTTGAATAAGGTTTCTTCGAGTATACTAGTATTACCTATAATTTATTTTCGAATTAAAATAATTAATGTATCTCTACAAAGGCCATTATTCTTTGAACAACATTGTAATACATTGAACCAATATAAAATGAATGCATTTTTCCAAAAAAGTATTATGTAAATTTACGATTTCTTCAGTATGGAGAAAAATCTTGTGATCTTGGAAAAATAACTTTGAGATTGATAATTTTGAAATATTTACTAAAAACCGATGTAAAACTATCATACGTATATTTACATATAGTATCATTATTATTGATAACTCGCATTTTATTAAATTCTAATATCTAATATCGACTGAATTAGTAGATTACTAAAAATCCGATCCGCCACAGTAATAAAATAAAGTTATACGAATTATAGAAAAATAAATTTAAACGAATAGTTAGAAGTAAACCATATTACAGATTCTGTAAATGTTTTTATTACAGCCAATAAAATATTGTTTTTATTTTAGTGCACCATGTTATAAAAAATGAGAAAATATATTAAAATTGGATTTTTGATAAAAATTGTTGGTATGTGCGGTCTAAAAAAAATAATAGTATGCATGGGTTGGATTCATATTTGACTACAATCACTTTTAGTATATTACTAAAATACACCTCTACGTAAACGATTCCATCTCACTCTTACAACTTCTACGAAACGAACAACATCTTCCCTTGTATAATATATAATATATTTGTTCCCTGCAATGTCTATTCCCATAGCCAATAGCGAATATTGCTGATTCTATCCAATTCATCCCAAACCCCAAACAATGGGTAAAAGCATTACATTTTTTCCATCACGGACTTCATAAATATGTATGGCCATATACATTTATCTGGTGGCGGACCCCCACTCACTCACGCGCTGTACCGTCGGCAATTTTCGGCGTCACGATATTTTGCCCAGTCGCGATATCAAAATCTAAAAAAAGGCTTTTGGATTTAAGAGAAATGATAAAAAAATTCGGTATTCTAAAATTTTTTACTTTATATACTACATACATTTTTTTTAACTCTCCGCAATTGTCTAATTTATACCAATAACGGAAATTATACTTATATCAGTCGACCCTCTCTTTTACCGCACTTGGGGGAATACTAGAGGTATATGTCAGCCTGAAAGTTTTGATAAACGGAACATATTACATATTACTATTTGGATTAGCCAATAATGCATAAAATATAAATAATTAATAATTATAGACAAAATGTGGCTGTTAATACATTTTTACGGTAAATGAGCAAAGTGTTTCAGAATGTTCCCTATTTATCATTTAATTTTGTAAAACGTAATGGCAGCGTTAATATCATCTTTATTACCCAACAACCATCATTACCATCAACATAATATTCATCCTCTCCGTTATTATCTGGTTCAGGACTGCGCTCCTAGCGGGCTTTTATTTGGATTAAATAAATAAATCTCCAAGAATGCACAAACTTCGCAACGTTACAAAATAATAATATATTATCACGTTACCTTGTCCTTTACATACTAAAAATCAAAAGTGTTCTCGTACGCAAACAAAGAGGATAATGTGAAACCTTAACTTTTCCTACCTGATTCTACCCAAATACTTGGAATTTTCTGACCTTCAGCTTAGGAGCTAAGCAAAACAATGGAAATTTACCCATAATGGAAAAATCTTTGTTTATTTCCTTACATTTTTTTTTTGCGTTGGCGAAATCACGTTATATTATTGACAAGGATAGGAAGAATGTCCATACACGGCATGTATTATGAAGATTATACAAATGTTTTTTGCGTATATTTGTTTAGTATTGTACTTTCTCGTGTTATGTGTTTTGTATGAAGTTATTCATTCTAAACCAACAGATGTGATGATACTGACATTACCGTGAGGAATCAATGAATTTTATCTCATTATTTCTATGAAAATGCCTTGATTAGAGACACTGCAATTAACTAATTATAAATAATAATTTAGAGACTAAGAAGTGGTTCACGAACTCTTCTAATTTAGAGCAATTTTATTGTTGTTGTTACTATAAATTTACTATAAACTGATTTACGGAGGTATGGAAAAAACAGTTTAAAACACAAAAATCCATCTAGTGGAAACTGTGGTTTTCTCTACAGCATTCCTTTAGAGACCAGGGAAGAAAATTTCACTTGAATTCTATGAGTGGACCGGACCAGATACGCTACACACCATTTTTTACAATTTTGTACTCTCGGTGTTCCGAAAAAATGTTACACTTTTATTAAACGAAATTGATAATAATGTGTACGTATATATAGGATGTTAAGCAGAAAAATTTCAAGATTAAATTGTAATTGCTCGTAAACCATCAGGGTGAAGTAAGTGAGAGGGGTATTGTTCGACGCGCGTGATTTGCAGGATTGCCAGTCGCAATAAGTCACTGATTGGGAGCGCACCGCGCGTTCGTGGTTGAGCAGTATTTAAAGTGTGGTGATTCATTGGTTCATGAGCGTTGCGCTTTTTGTACTCAGTTTAATATTTGACGAGTAAGTGACGGGCCAACTCAACGCAACTCATCTGGTGTTGAGTTCAAAAGTTCAGATAAGAAGGGACAATGGTTAACCAAACTCCTCCGGGACCATCAACGACAGCAGCGACTGCAGTCTTTACTGGCATAAAAAAACAACAGTGCACGATATTTTGAAAAAGAAACTACAGTTTCACCCATATAAACTGTAAATTGTGCAGTTTCTCAATGAAAATGACTATTCTTTACATAAAGGCTGCAATCTTCCTTATCAATTTACGCGGATCTCGCATAATTTCACGTCGAACTTGAGCCACATATTCTGGCGTCGCTGCTGACGTTGATGGTCCTGGAGGAGTTTGGTTAACCATTTTCACTTCTTGTCTGAACTTTTGAACCCAACACCAGATGAGTTGCATACTCGGCCCATCATTTACTCGTCGAATATTAAAGTGAGTATAAAAAACGCGACGCGCACGAACCAATGAATAGCCGCACTTTAAATATTTCTTAACCGCAAACGCGCGGTGCACTCCCGACCAGTGACTCATTGCGACTGGCAAATCAGTAAATCACGCGCAATGAACAATATCCCTCGCACTAACCTCACCTTGATGGTTTACGATCAATTACAATTTAATCTTTAAATTTTTCCGCTAGACACCCTATATAATGCCATATATACTTCCAACGTTCAATTAAATTAATGAAATGTTAAGAAAATTAACTTGAAACCGATTATAACGAAATAATTATAATTCTTGGTACCCACATAAGATTTAAATAGTATTTTTATTTATATCCACATTGATTTATATCACTGAGAGCAGCATAGTAATATCTTAAATATCTGACAGGTTTCTCTGTTTACTATTTTAAATGTATGTACATTCAGAACAAAAAGGTATTGGGTACATTCACTTTACAAAGAATTATGCACTTCTCTTCAATGAAATGTATGAATTTTCTACTCAATTTTAATTTATGAGGAACAGGTATTTTAGGATAATTAGCATAATATTAATGCATATTTTGAAACTAATTATTATCGATTTTAATGAAAGTGTATCATTTTTGTTTGTAGAAACATCAAAGTTACTATTCTTTTGTTAACACTCATTTGGAAGACTAGAATAGATTAGAGAAACAACTTTTTACGGTATAAGTGTTTTGATAAATTATTTATCTCACAGGCTTCAGTTTAAAAGCGTTAGCGCATTAGAGCGTACATATTGTTATGAACAACATGCCTTTTATTATTGGAAACCATGCTTTATAATAATTTTATTAAGATATTTTATACTTTCTCTCCTTAATTGTAAAACGAATATTGTATTTTTTAATATATACACGACTCTTCTATGCCAATGGCTTCACATTCAAATTAGATTTTTGTTTGTTCTACAATTACTTTAATATCTCAAAATAGAATTATCTATAAAAGTCAATAAGAAACCTGTTGATGATCAGTTTCATTTACAAATTAAACAAATGTATTTGAGCCGTTATTATTACATTTAACGTTAAAAATATTATGTTTAATGAAGCTCTTTATTGACCTAACTTTAAAGAAAATATTTCATAAAATATACTTACAGTTGTAGAATCAAGTGGTATTTATTTTTATATTAAATTTGTATAATTAATGCACAAAGAATGGGCCTTTGCGAGAAAATAAATGTTTATTCTCGTACATGTGAGTGTCTTAAATAATATTATTACCTATTCTATAATATTGTTGAACTGCTTTCTATGAAATAATGTTTAAACTTGTTTAATGGCACAAATCACTCCTGAAGGGTGGATTACCTGTTTGAAAGAAGAAGAAGAAGAAGAGTATATTAAAAAAAAGAAAATAAATTAACCAATTGAGTTTATGAAAAATATTTTTGTTTTTTCTGAATAGAGCTTGCAAAGCTCAGAAAGTATCTCGATACTCTTCATATTGCCAAGATTTCTACTTTAGCCTGAAAGCTCACAAAAATATACTCGCCAGACGAATAAAAGTCTACTAACAATGAACTTCTTCCGAGCAAGCTTAGAGCAGGGCTGCCATTATAATAATGTAAGAACATGAGATTGTTTTCAAAATAAAGATGTTAAGTCCGTGAACTTCAGAACTTATATGTACTCTTTTCGTGTCTGGAGCTGCATTTTACCTCCTGCATCTTCGCGTGCTCATCTTAGAAATTTTTAAAAGGTTCCTTTACTCACCTTCTAAAAGTGGTTGACTTCACTGAAAAATATGTACGACATACTGTTAAAAGTATCTTTGGCATTCTGGTAGCAATAATACAGTAAATATGAATTAAATATATTAATTATAAAGGTATACATATAAAATCAATTTTATCGAAAAATATTGTTGTTGCGCTACCGGGATTCGAACCTGGATCTCTTCCCTAACCGGGGGAGGTGCTTTATCCAACTAAGCTACAGCGGCATTATTTTTAGCGACAATTTTTCGACCTTATATGTTACCTTTTTTGAAATCAATACATTTAATCGTTCCATCATTTGATAAAGTTAGTTGGATAAAGCACCTCCCCCGGTTAGGGAAGAGATCCAGGTTCGAATCCCGGTAGCGCAATAACAATATTTTTCGATAAAATTGATTTTATATGTGTATCTTTATAATTAATATATTTAATTCATATTTAAAATATCACAGACCTATGTTCTGAATAATTACAACTTCACAATAAGAATGTGTTCTCCTAAAAAATAATACAGTATTTCAAAAATTGTTTGATTAACTTTGTGGAAGTCTATTGTAATTAACTTTTAAAAAATTAACTTTTCGAAAAATAAATTAATATTTAATTTTATATTTATCATCATAATGTGAATTTTCTATAAAAATAATAATGTAGGAGTTCATCTACAGAAGATTATACATTTTTTTAGAAATATCATTGCAATACTCCTGTGACTATTGAATATAAAATAATGATAAATTGAGAAATATAAACAGTTATTATTTTTTTAACATTTTTATACCACGCTAAATGAGTAGAATCAATAAACAAGTGTTTTATTTTCACATACATAATTATTAAATTCTACAAACTTACCTCAGAAACATAAATATAAACATTAGGATATACACTACTTTCACCTGATCAATTTTTATTAACATTATTTATACCACGCTTTTAAATAATGTTAAAAAACATTATTTTATATATTGAAGTGTTTAAGGACCACTTTACTGTATATAATTATATAGATGTGGAAATAACAAGTTATAATGAAATTATCAAATAAATAAATAAGTAAATTTAATATCGTCATAAAAAATTGTTACTAAAATCATTTTTGTATTACGTAGATTTATGATTTATCTGTTTTTTTTTATTGATTTTCTTATTTTTAGTCCTACTTACCTAGTGCTTATCAGTGGGCATTTTTAATTACAACAAAGTAGTGAATTTACATTACAATCTTAAGTATTTCAAGCTAAATATTTTATTTAAAATATCATTAGAACCATACATAGAATAAATCGTGTAAAGATTTATATAAACCCTCAGAATTTCAATTAATAATATTCTGTTTTCATCTCCTGTCAATACAATTGTATAAATAGCCTTATAGTAAATTAATATCTACTATGCGCGTCTCGGCACAGAATATCTCTAGTGAGACGGGCACAGTCCAAACATAATTTTAGATTGTATTATATAGTTACAAATAAATAAAATAAATGCAAGTTGTTAAGTTAAATTGATAATTCCCTTACAAGGCGAAACGCGTCACAAGTAAATTAAACGAGTAGAACCAATAAACAAGTGTTTTATATTCACGTACGTAATTATGTAATTCTATCAACTTACCTCGGAAACAGAAAATAAATATTTTATTACAATCTAGTTACATAAAAGTTTATTACAATGCGCCATTTATGACGCGTGGAGAATACCACCATACTGACCGAATGCGCGGATAATACCACCATTCTGACCGATCGCGCGGACAATACCATCATACTGATCGAACGCGTGGACAATACCACCATTCTGATTGAACGCGCAGATAATACAACCATACTGATCGAACGCGCGGACAATAACACCATATTGATCGAACGCGTGAACAATACCACAATACTGATCGAACGCGCGGACGAGTGCGTGCGTAATAAAGGGTCTACTAGCAGCAGGAATCCTGTAGCCAAACGAACTCAACGCGAAGTTCTCTACCTGCCAGTCATGAGTGCGGAACGACTAAGCTCTACACCAGCGTAGACTTCAGCGATCTCTCAGACCCAAAGCATCCTTATCGTACCTAATACAAATATGTGTCTTTTCAGTTATCTTGCCAAATACACCATCGTTTGTCTAATCGTTGTCAAGATCTCATTGTGTCAGGATCTGATTACTTGGATGTGACCAGTACAAGACAATGCTACTGAATAATCAGGGCGTGTACTCTATACAACTGAAAAATCTGTACATAAGTATAATTTCCACGATATAAATCTAAATGGAATATTTATTTGCTATACACATTACTTATGTATTAAGTATGGAGGTCCACGCAAAAATAATTCAAAGTTGTCATATTAATGCAGTAACTAGAACCATTTACCGATAGAATTAAGAAATGACAAATA
This sequence comes from Eubasilissa splendida, assembly GCA_031772225.1. NCBI lineage: Eukaryota > Metazoa > Arthropoda > Insecta > Trichoptera > Phryganeidae > Eubasilissa > Eubasilissa splendida. Next base: position 27,690,209 of record CM062861.1, on the reverse strand, counting down.
AAGCTGCGCATGTGATTTTTCACAAAATCTGCACGAAATGTGTCCGAACTAAATGCAACTCTCGCGCCGTGCGGTGTTCTGAATACACGTATTCGCTTAAACAGAAATGTTACAAAACGACGCAAATATGTATTTGAAACTGATTTAAATATATGCGTTCTAATATACTTTAAACTTAGTACAACTTCATATTATAAAATATTTAAAAAATTCACTTAATAACTTTATGAATTTTCCAAGAATAATAGTGATAAAATTAATAATTTTCAATAAACTGGAAATTAACATATACATGTATACTTTTACGAAAACATGCTTCTGAAAGAATGTATTTCTTTCAGATGAATATAACCCTTAATGACAATACGCTGTATTTACGGCATCGATATTAGCAGCATAACAAAAGTTCATACCCAGTGCACGCCATTGAAAATAATTAATTAATAAGAGTCCCTTACATGTTTTCTCGATAGCTACATAATATCGCCAACACTAATCTGGTTAAATGAAGTGAAAATGGGTATAAATATAATTTGGTGTCTTACACAGCCCTATCTCGTTCATCGGGCGAAATAATTCGCTTTTGGTTTTCCGAGCCACCCGACATACCGAACGATCGCATTCATAATGCACATAATACAGCCTCCTGCATTTCTTGACAAACGGGCTTGTTTACCACGCCGAGCCTTTTAGCCTCACAGTACACGGATGCCGAGCCAACTACTTTCGCACGAGAGTGCGGGACTATGAATTAAAGTAAGCACCGAGGTTCTAACGTTAATATTGTTGGGACGGCATAAAGTACACATTTATGAATAACATTATCATTTGACTTATACCACGAACAATAAGTTTTATGCTATAGCTTTATGATTGGATTATATATTTTTTAATCTGGTTAGAGATGTGACCTCTCATAAATCGCGCTACATCTATGCATCTATAGTTTACGCTGATCGCACGTTCATTAAGTATAACGGCCAAACGTTACTTCCCCAATAACTTTGTTTGTGGTCCAATTTGAATAAAATATCCTAAATTCGATATATCTGGATAAATTTTATGAGACACATAATACACACATACATGTATATATGTTTAATTTGAGGTTTCCATAAGCACTGGTGTATGCAAATGGCGTCCCTTCTGGGTTAGATCCGCGCTCTTTGTGGGTGATTTCAAATTAAAATTAACTCAACTATGGGAGGTTTATATCTCCTGCGAAAAAGAACTGTTATACCATACTTTTTGAGGTAGCGCCTTGACAATGGCACGTTCGGTACTGTACAGAAACGTCGGCTTAGGTTTATCTAAGGAAACCAAACACAAAGAGCGAAATATGTGTGTATGTGTGTGTGTGTAAAATGGTCAGGACACTTAGCATTAATATATCGAGGGATTCCTAATGAATGGCGACGGCGACCTCTTGGCACACTCTGATTTCAGGTGGAGCAATAATATGAGGAGAGATCAGGAGGTTCTCCATGTTCCCGTCTCCGATTGGAGTGGGATGGCCGAGGACGAACCCTTGATGCCAAGTTATACATCAAAGGTAAAGGTTTTCAAAGAACCGTGAAGCTATGAATTATTGGCAGTAGTGTAATCAGGTAGAAAACTGTTTTACCTTACGTTTCTCCAACTTATATATTCAGAAATTCTAAATTAAGTTACATTAATCATAATACAAATTAAAATAATCAACTAGAAAGATATACGGAAAATATTCATTTATCGAAAAAATATTTGAACTGGTACCGGGATTCGAAAGTGGACCTTTTCCTATTCGGGGAAATGCATTATCCAATTTCTCCACATTATATTATGTAGCTCTTTAAAATTAATACATCTGTTATTCCATTTTTAAAGGCAATCAATTTTTTTTTGATAATATATAATTTTAACATTGAAAAATAAGTTTTACAGAAGTGTTGGCTGTGACCGCTCTCTGATTTGAGTACCAGGGGAGGAGTGATAAGGGCTGAACCTTCTTGTCTCCGACATATGAAGTATCAACAATAGCATCATAATTTTTAATGAGGGGCTCTATTAAACGGGGGAAATGGTGAAATTAGTTTTTTAATTTCAGATATATTTTTTAACTTTCTATATAACTTTATATTAGCAAAAACGGGTAGTTTTTACATATATTTTTTTATATATATTTTACTATTTCTTTTTTGTAGATTTTCTTTTTTTTTGTATTTTATTAGATATTTTACAATATTTTTATAATTTGTTCAGTAGGGTCATGTATAGGGTAGAGAAGTGAAATGGGGTGCAGATGGAGGGGATCGGATGAGATTGTGGCAGTCATAGTTTAGTTGAAGAGGCAGATGATGGAGGGGATGAATGATAATATAATAGACAAATAATCTGATGCGAATGAGGCGAAGATGAATCTTGGGATAATGTTGGCGAGAAGTTCGCCGACTCTAGAGAGGTTAATATTTTTTAACAAATTGAATATTGTTTCGAAAATTGATGATGATGGTGATGATGTGGGGGAGGAGTGGGGTGATGATGGGGTGGCTGTGACTGCATAGCTATTAATTACGTAGCGAAAGCAATTGGCGAAGTCAATTATCCGATTGTCATAACGGACCACGTGAAATAAGTGATAGCTGATTGTTTTCTGCTAGTAAATACACACTTGTTAATAAGATTTAATTTATTTTTTGTAGAATTACATATCGTTACGTAAGTAACAACACCGGATATCTAAATTTTGCGATATTTAGGTGGTTTGGAAAGCCTTAATATCTAACGGTTTGCCAGTAATACTGAACATTAATGGGTTGCCACATTAAAGAAATAAGTATTTGAAGTAGCATTCGTCATACATAGAAAACCGTTTTATTCCTCTCCTAAAAAGATATAAAAAATGAGGTAGCTGGTGTTGCCACTTAGATAACGATATCTTATTTGTCAACATTCTAGTACGTGCGCCTTTTGATATTTTTAATTTAAAATGGTCCTTTTTTGTCTATGCACTCACAAAGTTTCGTGATCGATTTTTTGGTACATTCGAGCTTTTGAAAAGTATATTTACCTCGAAGGTCTTGTTTCTATGAGATGGTTTAAGTGCAAACTGCAGATGAGGTGCTCCGAGTACAGAACATGTCACGCATAAACCACCCCTCAGCGATCTAAATATTAGATTTTTGCGAAAATCGTTTACAAATGGGAGAAATTTAAGTTTGATAGAAATGAACAGAAACTAAATGGAAACAAAAAAACAATAACTAATACGTACTAACCAAATTTTTGTATTTTATATTAATTGTAGATACAAATATTTTATGCAAAATTATATGTACATTACGTATGTATTTTCCTTATGTCCGTTCGTCCAATCACGTCGCATTGAAACATTAATAGTAGGCATGGCAACAGACAACGAACAAGATCTGCTGTCAATTATATTTCGTAAAAGTGTGAATATATCACAACAAAGTTATTTTGTTACAATGTTATTTTGAAATATTCACCTCTAAAATAAAAAGTGTGCTAGCGCTACCACTGTTAAAAATTAATTTTCTCTATAGTTTTTACGAAACTCCGACAATTTATTTATCTAAATATCGTACATGTTCTATCGGAACAACCACCAAGTTTGTACCCAGGAATTACGATATTTTGAGCTGTACTTGTAATGATATGCAAGAATAAATCAATATTTAGATATTATGCTGTTGACGTAAGTTACGCCGGGCACAACTATATGTAACATATTATACTGTTAATATTTAAAACTATTACAGATATCCCGAATATCATCCACAGATGACACTTCGCTTCCTTTATTCATATTTTAATAATTGACAAGCTTTCTAGCTTCCCGCCTTAATCATTATTATCATTAATATTTATAGCTCGCATTTCCACCCTTTTAATCTGATAATTTTTTCGACATGAATACATCTTAACTTCATTATTCTTGAAACGATTCAGTACTCACATTTCTCTGAATCGGTCAGTTTCTTCAGAATCATTATTATTTTTCTTGTGCCCTATCCGTTCAACGGACGTTGACTGTCATGTTGGCTATCGTGACTTTATTTACTGTGGCACGAAAAAATCTATAATAGACTGGCTAAACCATTGTCTCAGGTTCTTCAGCCAGTATGTTCTCCTTCTTCCAGTAATCTTTCCCTGCATTATGAGGTTCAAGATTTCATACTTTTCCGGATATCTCATTACATGTCCAAGATATTGAAGTTTTAGGATTTTAATTATTTATTTTCTTTATTCATCCGAACCATAACATCTTCATTCGTAACTGTATCGATCCAGCTTATTCTAAGTGTTCTTCAGTAAATCTACATTTCAAATGCTTCAAGTAACTTCTTCAGTAAGTGTCCATGCTTTCAATACATTAAATAAAATCAAAAACACACAGCATCAGACCATTTTCAATCGTAATGTAAGATCGAGATCATGACTGCAAATATCATGAATATATGCAGAATATCTTTTTCATGTGGATAAAGGTTGCACGAGGTTGTTCAATGCAGCATTTGATTTCAACAGAAGGATCCCATCTTTCATTTATATTGCAACCCGAATATATAAAACTGTATATATTTTTCAATTTATTTCCAGCAATAGAAACATTTTCATTGTCCACTGTGTTCCGTTTTATAATGAGCATATATTTAGTTTTCGTTGTATTAAGTTCTAACCCAAAAGTCTCACAAGTGTTTGCTATTTGGTTCAGCAAAAGTTGTAAATCTTCAATGTTCCTCGTCAGAAGTACTGTATCGTCTGCATAACACAGATTGTTCAGAATCTTTATATTTATAATTAATTCCTTGAGTAGCTTTTTGAAGAGCTTCATTGAATGAATATTATATAGCTCAAGGGTGAGCATTCACTTTTCCGGTTTGAAATTCGAGAAATTTTACATGAATTAGATATGCTTTCAAGATGACGCTAATAGTTAAATTATTATAAATAATAATAAGTATCAGATAAATAAATAATTACGTTATTTGTTACGTAAATAATGCGAGATAGGAAGGTTTGAATATAAAGAGATGGCAATAAAATTGTTGATTTTCTCGTAATCGATACAACTTTTAAACATAACTCATATTGGGAGTATTTTCCACCTTTTTTCGTATTAATATATGGAATGAAATAAAAATGTGTATTGCCATTTAAATTAATCAATCGAAAATTGAATCATTTATTGGGTACCTAATTTATATGTATGAATGTGTTTTGAAATTTGATAAAGTACTTACATATATTTTGATAATCGCTTAAACCAATGTTCTACATTTAAAAATTTTATAACATCTTCAATTTATTATTTTGTTTAATTTTATCGATTTTAAGCTCCCATTGCCGTTTTGGTGATATTTCTGTTTCATAATTATATACTATTTATAAAACAGACAGCATTGCTTAAAATGCAATAGTGTTATATATAAATGAAATATTAAATTCCGATTTACATAAAAATAACGTAAATAAAATGTTTACTTTGTTCGAGAAAACGTTGTTTTTCTATTAAAATCAGTAAAAAGACATCTAATTGATGAAATTTGCTACTAATATAATAAAAATTCAAAACGAGGGTAAAATATGCATGAAAACATATATTTTCGGCATTTTTTAACGAAAATTACGAGTGCGAACTAGATGTCATTACGGCCGAATCTGATCTTAATAAAGAACGATCTGAACTTAATAAAGAAAATAAAAATACACATTATTAGGATCGATATCAATATTATTTAGTTAGAAATTATTGCGTTTTTAATACAAAAACTTGATTATTTTAAATAGTAGCTGGAAGCCTCAAAGCATGTGAGTAATCACAATATATTATTTTAAAACGTATGTTTTCACTAAAACAAAGTATTTTAAAAACATTGAAAATTGATAATACGTTTTGCAAATTGAATGGTTTATAACACCATTCATTTTTAACATTTTGTTAAGTTATCTCCGTAATCTTGGCTTCAAGATTATAAGAAAATATATTTTGTTTAAGCAATAATTTAGTATATTAACACAATTTTGTAGTACGCGGAAAATTGTATTGTATTGTCTTAATTATGGCAAATAACATTCAGTTTATTGGTATTAAATGAGTATAAAGATTATGTTTAACTAATAGTTTGATTTAGTGTATAACATCTGAAATAAATGAATAATAATAACCTAAATTTTCGTAAAAAACGCGAAAATTTTAATTATCAATCAAAGTCCCTTAAAAAGGATAGATATAACATAAATATGCTATTTTATTAATAATAGTAAAGAACATTATATTTGGATAACATTTATTTTTACCATTATTATATTTTGTGGTATTTTGCCATTGTGGTTGTTGATGCCCAACCCCCCAGGAGAACCAGGTTTTTATTTCAGTTATTCCATCCCTTAATCATCTATAGAGGTAATCCTCCCCAACCCTCTTCTTTCTTCAGCTTGTCTACCTGAGACGCGACGGTGATTGGTCACCTTCGTCATGTCAGTCAAGTTGCTAGACGTATTAGGTCTCACCACGAACAGGTTAGTCTGAGAGCACGGGTCATGTCATGAGATTTGAACCCATTTTGCGCGTCAACTCATCGTACTTCTAACTTTTTAAATCTGGAACTCTAATATAAAATTATTAATGTACTTAGACCACGATGCAACAAATACCATAAATATTTACTTAAATGAAAATCTGTAAAGGGAACTTGGATTTCTATGTAGTAGTAATAATGAGGTTAGTTAATGGACTGAGGACAAATCTTTCTGCGATCTCTGACACGAAACATCTCTGACAGAGAAAAAGTAAGGGGTGAAATCCAAAGATTATTCGACATTTATATGGAAATTATTTTCAACCAGTCTTGCTCTAAATTTAGCTGAATTGGAAGCTTCAATGAAGGTAGTCAGATGCATTTATTTACTTATTTATCGGCGCCCACATAGGCTTTTATATAATTAAAACAAATTTACAATACTAATAATTGTTTTATCAGTTACGCTAGTTACGCAATTAAATAAGCTAATTAAAAATGACATGATGAAGATATATATATACGTCAGGAATAAAGGTAATAAAATGAATAATTTTGAAAGTTAATAAATAAAAAGGAATTTGAACTGGTATTAATTTGTTAAACAATATTACATTTCCTAACTCATCTCCTCTCTTTTCAATACCGTTACAATACCCCCTTCACCTTCCACCAGTAACTCCGCCCCCTTCCCACCATCTGTCAGTACCTAATTACTTACATGTCTACCACGCAAGCCTCGTTTCCTATGTTTGTGTATAGTTAGTTAGTTTAATTTTTCATTTGTCGATGAGAGTTATTGTTTCTATCTAAACTCGAGTAGTGCAAATGAACTCAAGTAGAGTTATAACATTGTTTTATTTAATTCTATCCATTATGGTGAAACTCTACAAAGTTAAGGCTGATTCTATCAATAATATTATAAAATAATTGAACTGGCTAATCTGTATACAATCGATTGCTCTATATTGATGTGGAGCTTGATGCTTTATGAGCACTTTGACGTAGGAAACCAGGTTGCAGTATTAAAAAATATCCAATGAAAGCAACTATAAAGGAGGCGTGTAATTACCGTATTCCATCGATTGTAGGATCCATACATTTTCCTGTTTTAGGGTCACTAAATTTGGGGGTGCATCTTACAATCGATAGCGTCTCAAAAATCCTTAGGAGATAGTATAAGGGGGAGGGGAGTTAGTGGCGGAGTAGGTAGTTTCGGTACAGTCGCCACTACCTAAACCAGTTGAGTTTGAATAAAATTGTGCCTTTAATAATAAAATGTATTGAAAAAGATTACACTATGATACTGCATTGAAACGAAAAATTATTGTGTATGCGTAGCTTAAAAGATAAATTTCAGACTCTGATGGTAACATTATATAATAAAGTACATACATAATATACTGCTTTTTATTATCATTTTATTTTCATTTTCATGATAAACAATTACAAAATTAATACAAATTAAATTAATCAACGTGAAAGATGTACAGAAAAAATCTATTTATCGAAAAAATATTTTAGTTGCTACCTGGATTCGAATAACTACAATTTGAAAAACTGCAAAATCACAAACATAATGTGCTCTCCATAACAACATATAACTTGTTTAACATTTTATCAAAATTCAATAAAAATTAATTGATTTAATTCTGGCGTTTCCTAGCATTTCGTCACAATATAAAGTTGATTGTTTTTAAAAACGGAATAACATATGTGTCAATTTGAAAGAGCTATAAAATTGAAGTACTAAAATTTGTCGTAAAAATCATTTAGATATAGCGAAACTGGATGTTTTTAATACAAGTTAATTCATTTAATTTGTATTAAAAATACCACAATACTATGTTTTGCAAAAGTGTAACTTCATTGTGAAAATGTGTGCGCAACAATAACATTTCTCATTTTTTAATATTGGTATTTAAAAATTAAGACGCGTCTTATAATCGAGAGCGTTTTATAATCGATGGTATTTGGTATTATTTAAAAAATCCAACTTAAAATGTTTTTATAACACCATTAGATTATTACGGTAAATAAGTAAATATAGTTTGGTGGACACGGCTGTGTGCGATTGTGTTGAAGATAATTACTGCCAGGAAATATTTTGTGATATGACTTAAGCGCATTCATGTACAAGAATAGCATTCCAGACACCACGCTTGGACGACGATCCATCACAACTGTATCACACTTAACTAAGAACAATACTCGACCATAGGTAATTATTACTTCTCCAAAGTTGGGTCAACAAGGTTGGAAGATTTTTCTTCAAGTGAATAGTAATGTTATTAAAATACAGAACGTTCTAATGAAATATTTAAATCTTGCGCGTATATATATATAATTGAATGACTTCATTACTTACTAGTAGTTGGTTCATACCCGTTGTTGCTCAGGTTTAAAATTTAGGTATAGGTTAAATAGGTAAATGGAAATTTATTTTTTTATCAAAAGTCTTTTTATACTGTTGTATTCCGCTATAATTCACTATAAATGTAATTAAAAACTATTTATTCTGTTTAAACACCATTTTATTTTTACTAAAACCAACGCGTTTCGGAACCACTGTTTCTTCTTCAGAGTGTAAAAGATACTATTACTTTTATTATCGATGTGGAGAATATTGACACCTGTATTTTTATCGAATCTATGGTTATTTTCCCGTCACCCACCCCCACTTTAACACCTGACACTAATGTATTATTTACCATATTCTGTAATACTAAGTTAGTATCTTGTACATCCTGAAGAAGGAACAGTGGTTCCGAAACCGGTTGGTGTTAGTAAAAATAAAGTGAATTGTTTTTAATTATATTTAAAAGCCCTTTTTGTTTTGATACAAAATTGGTCCCCTTGATGTCCAGGGAGCTGGGGTAACTTTTCCTCAAGATCCTAGACCAAAATTTGAAACGGATGGCATTTACGATAAAGCACATTGATATTGGGGGAGAGGGTGGGGTGAGGTGGCCAGGGTGCCTTTGTTTTATGCAACTAGGCAAAGTCCTAAAGAGTAACTATGTGAAATGGTTGTAAGTTTGTATATTACAGTATATACAGATACTTATATAAATAAAGCAATACTATCATATTAAAAATAAATTATGATTTTTTAAAGTTTATATATTTTTATGTTTTTATGTTCGAAATCTTTTGTGTACAGTTTTCTGGGCTAATCATCTGTGTATATCTGACCTTTCTGGCTGACGTTTCGGATCCCATCATATTCATCCTGATGATGAACCCTGCAATGAGATCCTAAACGTCGACCAGAAAGATTAGATATACACGGCAGATTAGCCCAGAAAACTGTACACAGAATATTTAAATGTATTAAAAAAAAATCCATAATATTTTTTTGCAATTCATCTTACAGATATGACACTGCTTTGAAATAATAATACTTTATTGTCCTAGTCCACTGTCTATGGGCATTAATTTTATCTTTCATTTACAACATCTCAATATAGATCCTTTTGAGATATCATATTTGACTTTCTATATAAAAATTCTAACGAAACAATACGTAGTTATCCAGAAAATAATCTATTTTACGGAAAACCTTTCAATCGAAAGAAGCCTATAAAAGGGATAAAAAGAAAACAATCTCCACACAATTTGTGCGAAGACCCTTCAGTATCCCCTAAACCGCCACACCCTTATCAAGGGCTGCCCGGTAAGCCAATTTGCCTATCAATATGGATCGCGCGAACCATTTCTAGAAACATGGCCTGTTTCAGATGAAAGCGTGTTTCAACACTAGTGTCTTTCCATTAAACTCTCAAATAATTTAGGTAAAATAATTATATAATGTAATTAATGTATTGTAATAATGTGCTGTTAGAAGCTAATGCTCCGAAAAAGTTCGGGAAAGATTTACCGTTTCTAAAATCGTAATAATATCTATGATTATTAATATCTATTTTATTCAGAGTCAAATTAAAAATTCCATAATAATAATTGTATATTTATTAACCTTATTGTATTTAATAATAAATAATGAATGATATTTGTTAATAATTAATTCCTTTTTATTATTTTATAATTACATAAATTTAATATTTTTACCAAGGTGAACCCTGTCAAGCTCTTCACCTGTATCGCTCTTGTTAAGCTTACTTATGTACCGATAACTCCTCATGTACGCTCATATTTTACTGTTGAAACTTCTAACAAAACCGTCTTACAATATATATATATATATATTGATTCACAGATACACCTGATTATGCCAGGTCTTTCCTAAAAGTCCTCTGTTCGTTCTAACACTTGTCTAATATATTTTTCTCCAATCCATTAAATGTTCCCAAGCTAGTTATTAATACTAACAATACTACCTACAGATATATCTGTGTTCAAAATATCAATACATTTTGGTATTTGCATCTAGGTGCACCATTAAAATTATTTTTATGTACAAAAGAGCGCAGAAGGGGTAAAACTCTATAATATCGAATTTCAATCATATGAAATACGTGTTTTTGAGATAAACCAAACGGCGTGTATCTAGATTATTATGAAAATATATCAGATATCACCGCAAAAAATTCGATATGATGAAACATTAAAGTTTTGTAGACAGTAAGACTAAATGCTCCTCAAATCCAGAAACCTAATTATTAATCTGTTGTATTATTCCCCTTATTCTTTAATCGTGATGGAAATAAAGTTTCCGTTATAGTAGTATATTCTGGGCTGTTATTCCTTTTAACGTTAATAATCGAAGATCTTGTATGAGAAGATGTATGAATGTGGATGAGGCGAGAATTGTGTCAGGACAGAAAATTGTGGCACTCTGGGCTTTCTGCCTACCCACTGGGAAACGGTGTGATGGTAAGTTATTTAACCCATTAACGTTATCGTGTTTAAATATTGGTGAAATTTGTATGTGTGTTTTAAAACTACATCATTAATAAAATCATATCAAAATAATATTTAAAACTCTTTTGCTTTGGAAAATATGAGGTGTTGCGTTTTAGCAATGTCAGCGAAATAGGGGGGTAAATAATAAACGTATGAAACAAAACAAGTACAGATTTTAATGTATTTATTCTTCATGGTTTTAGTACATTATTAACAACTAGGCTTCTATACTAAATTACAAAATACATTATTGACTTATGGAGATTTATAAATGTAGATATAGATGCATTACATTCTGTTTTCCTTTGTGGAAGATTTCATTACATTTATTGTGCAATGCGATAATGTGGAAAGTTCACATATGAAATATATTTTTGAATGACATACCCTGCGTCTTTTTCTATTTTCAATTATTTAAAAAGAAATTATGCCCGGACTCAGACATGATGATATTACTTATCTAATCGATCAACAGGTGTTCGCTATTAATGACTTCATGAAAGTTACGACGTGACTTTTAAATTTAAGTCGCATATTTTCTTCAGGATGAACGCTTTGGTAAACAATAATTAATTACAAAAAGTCACATCACATAAGTTGGAAAACATGGCTCATGACATTTTTTTCTACAAACTCTCATTCTGTAACTCGAAATTATAATAAATTGAGTTTATAATGGGTAAGGGCATTAGATTAAGTGACATGTATGTAACATTTTTACTATTTTTATATCTTGATGCATTTGTAATTGGCTTATCTCATTACAATTTGATACCACTAGCTATAGGCCTGTCATTCCATCAAACATTGATTGGTTTTCGCAAAAAACTATGTTGTAATTTTGTCAAACGCATTTTCCTCGGTACTGATGATGAAGATTACTAATTCACCAATCTTTTCGAGTGAATTTCTGAAATTCTTGAGTTCAGAGACGTCAGAAGTAAAATAACAATATCTGGGTATCTTCTTCTTCATCATCATCATCAATATGAAGTCAACAGTATTTTGTGGAATAAAAAAAACAGATTAGTTCATTCTATTAAGCAACAAATCATTATATTTACGTTCATTGATGTAGTATATTCATATTCATGCATTAAATAATGCAACAGATTTTCTCCCCGTATTTCGCTGACGTTGCGTTAGTGCAACGGACAACTAATTCGTAATATATTCGTGCTTTCTGAATGTTTTATTTTTTTCAAAGACTGCTTATTATTTATTATTACATAATTCTAAATAATAAAGTATGAAAAAATATTTTAAAAATATGTTAAGAATATAATGTATTCAAAAACAGCTTACCTGAGTGTCGCATTTTGGCTGTCTTTGGATGCTCCTGAATTGTAATCAAAAGTAATATATTTATACCTGTACAAGTTTATGGGTAGATTAAGCCTTTGATAATATGCACCTAAACCAAAATCGGAGATTCCTTACCGAATTCTCAGAATTTGACCCGGCCAACAAACCGTTGCGTTTTCGCAACGTCGCTGTAAAGTGGGTTAATACCATTATTTATTTAATATTTTGCACTAGCTTCTTGTCCCGTATTGTCAAAGAGTTCAAAATCAAACCTATTGATCTGCAGAAATATCACTATTCCTTTGATGTTTGTCTTCTTTTTATTATTCTGGGAGATTCGAAAGACTATAACCTTAAAAAGGCACCTCGAGATGTTTCGATACATTTTATCGTAGGCTCAGGTTTACTCTTATTGGGGTAAAGTTTCTACTGGCGTTCTAATTACATGTCCAAACCATCTCATCTGAGAGTAATTGGAGAGTTTCTCACTTGGTCCCATATTATCACCTTCGCCACTTCCCCCAGACATCCCTTTTCCCAACATTCCCAAAACACCCTATATCCATGCAATACCGGCCGACACTTAAAATGTATGGTTGTGCTTTGCACGCCTATAATCCGTTTTCTTGTGTATTTATTTACCTAGAAAAATTAAGGTATACTTTCTCTTTGTCAAATTAAATAATTATAAAATTGAATAATTATAAAGAAATTTCTGAAAACTTACGTAGTACAATATATGAAAATGGTTAAAGTATTTTTTATGAATACATATTTTTGTTATAAAGTTGCAATTTCAGAGCATAGTTTAGTAGTATTTTTAAAAAAAATTATATTAATCAACTATAAAGATACGCAGATATTAGAAAAAATATTTTGTAGCAGCTAAATATATTTTCGATAAATAGATTTTTTTAATGTGTCTTATTTTTCTAGTTGATGAATTTAATTTATATGGTTAAAATAACTCAGCATAAAGATCTAATATTTTAAAAACATTATTTATTGTGGATGTAATTATATTATTTAATTTTAAAATTTACTATTATTAAGGTATAACATTTATACGATGACTGTATACCGAAAGTAAAACAGAGGTCTTCCTTAGAAGTAGAATCGTGAACTAGTCAACAATTAATTTAGTCAGATGTTAAATACAAAAATTACTTCGGTATACATTTATATATCTATTTCACTGGTTATGTTGGGCTTAGTTTAGGTATATCTATCAATATTAACTTTAACAAATATATTATCAAGTGCAATGAATACAAATGCTTATACCGTTATTACGGATAACGATATACATTTTTGTAAAAAAAATAGTTATTGTGGTTAGTGTTAGTTGTAAGTATAAATATATTCTCACACTTAGTACATGTCATCTAATTACACATAACCCATTTTAAACTCACAAAAAAAACTATTTACTTACCAACAATATACTATAATACACTAATTTACTAACTAATAACATAAGCCACGATGGCTTTCTTAGCCTAAACTGCCTAGTTATGTCGCGCGCTAATTTATAAGATGCTTCAAATTACTTACAAAGAAAAGAACTTTAAAAATGGTACAAATATATGATCATCTCACGCTCAATCTAAAATCTGACAATAACTGAATTCACAATAATGTTGTTGGAACGTGTGCGTGTCCAACTGTTGAATGTGTCATGTGAAGTCTCATGGTTTTATTATTGACGAATACTTTAAATGGAACTTGCAATTTTCAAGATCTCCTCGAATCTTGGGTTATTATTTATGATGTTTGAATATATAACTTCAAAGTTCGTAATAGGTACAAGTTAGGTTTTGAGGTATGGCATCAGATCGTAAGATTATTCAAATATAAATAAAATCCAAAATCTAACCTCATCACCTCATTGTTTCTCACCCTCCCGTTACTTCTCGTCACTCTCTCATTGCTTCTAGTTAAGAATAGCTATTTCTATAAAAAGGTTGAGAATCTCTTTATATCGAATACGATCAATACAATTGCATTGATATTTACATAAACTATAATGAAATTTCCTTTATGGTACTTATTCTTTTTGTGCCTTCTTCCATGAAAGGTTGGCGACCAAGTTGCAGTGTGCTCATTTATTCCACGTAACATGAATAAGTTCATTGGTATTTAGAATATCAACAACTTTCTGAGATTACATAATCAATATAATATAACTTATTTCTACCTACGCCTTTGCTGCCTTCTATCTTCACCAGCATAATGAGTTATGAAATGTCACTTTTCTCATTTTAGAAAATGTGTCTAAAGTAGTTTTTCTTAATTTTATAGTTCTCTTGGCATGTTTATGCATCTAGTACCTCTTAATTATCAATTGGAGAGGAGATCTTCAGCATCAATATAACCACATCTCAAGTGCTTTTAGTATTTTAATTTTTTTCCCTTTTCCTTCCAAATCTCGACTCGATAGAGTAGCAAGGTTATGACGTAGAATTACCCTCCAACGGGTTTTCAGGCTTGTCTCTATTGCGCATTCACAAAAGTGCTTCTAGCCATTCCAATTTTTGTTAGCACGATACTTAAGAGAGTATTTAGAGGTCAGTGACCCATCAGAAAGAGTACACTTAGGGTTTCTTAGCGAGATAAAATCAAAAAAAGAATACTATTCTGTTTGATCAATATTATAGTCCACTAAGAAACGAAGTTGAAATAGGCCGGGCACCCTCACCAAAAGGACGTTATAATCGTTACGGTGAAAAGGTGCTAGAGTGCAGGCTTTGGACTGTTAGCCAAGGCATTGGTCACTCTCAAGCTTGCTAAACTAACGGCATAAAAATGATACCGGGGAGTGGAGTTAAGAGAGGCTTTAATCCAATAGTGGGATAACGTGGATATAAGAAAAATAAAACTTACTACAAACACTATGAGAATAATTATATTATTCATTTCATATTAATATAAAAAAAACAACACAAATACTAACAGCACATATGCTCATTTATACTAATGGAAATCACCCCTAAAGTTATAGAAGGCCGTATCAGTAGTTACCCGACAAAAATACGGGGTGTATAAATTAATAAACATAGGATAGTGTACGGGGGCTGTTTATGAAAAGCCAGCCGAGTATCTGGCCGGGGGTTGATCCTGTTAAGCCTCTTACCTGTGAGATAATAAAAAGCAAATGGGCCACCAGAAAACACAGTTAAGATAATAGTATAAGTGTAACGAACCGTTATGAGTAAGGGGGCGGCTTAGCGGCCGTTACAGCCGGCGTTACATGCGGAAAGTTCCGTGTTAAGGCTGGTCACTTTTGACAACGTCGTTTTTTTACTTCCGTTCTAAAAAATATTATCATTAATTTTAGGAATTGGTTGATTTTTTTAAATATTCATTCTATTAATTACATAGGTACTATTAAGTTATCTTTAGCTAGCTACTGAAATGTATTGTTCCTATATTCATCAATACATTGCCAGTGTGGTGACGTACTTGTGGGTTAAACATACATTTTGCAAATATTATAAATTAAATCTGAGGTTAAACAAAATATTTGTGTTAGACTATTATCTCAAACGTAAGATTTCAACAGTGATGGCTCTTCTCTGATATACGAGACAATTTTTTTAAGCACCGTTGCCGGATATTCCCGGTGTAACGCTGCGGTTGCAATGTTCGTACGTGCAATGGTTTTCTTCATCTGTTGACTTACCACATGCAATGTTAGAGACATTCACATAGCGTGGTCATCTTGTAGTGAGTGGTTGAAGTGTTCAAGACAATAGATCAGCTCGCCGACTGTGAAATACAGTCCGTGATTCGTTTCTTGAATGCGCAAAACATTAAATCAGCTGACATTCATTGCCAAGTGTATCCTCTTTTGTCCTTATTTGGCGCTAAGTGATTTTAGTATTCTCTTTCATCTGAAACAGTTCCACGGTGGCAAGTATTTTGATGACGATGGTGAACTTAAAGACGGAGTACAGACACGGTTTTCATTCCAGGCGGTGTCGTTCTATGACGAAGGTATACAAAAATTAATGCTCCATTAAGACATGTGCCTTAATATTGGTGGCAATTATAATGAAAAGTAGTTTAATATGTGTAGCATCCGAAGAAAGTAAAGTGTTTTGAAAATGATGTAGTTTCTTTAAAAAAAAAGGTACCTACTTAAAAAATGCGCCTTGTATATATATATATAGCCAGAAATTTCATAACTATCTGATTTCTTTTTTTGTACGGGTATTTGAGCAATGTTCTGGTATGATAAAATAATGTAAATAAAAATCCAGCCATACATTTAACGCTTTCTTTGTAGAATTGGCAAGAAAGCTAAAGAAAAGTATCAATTTTCTTTGAAATATAAATTAGGTGAAATCGTGATATTTTAATTTTAAAGAAACATTTTCAAATAGATAAAACTTGTAATTGTTTCGCTATTTTACAGATTCATGATGATCTTTATACCTATTATGAATTGAAATATGTATAAAAGGTCCAGTTTTGCCTAACAAATTTCCTGATATTATCTGGCCATCGGGTTAAAATGTTCATTTCACTTGGATTTGAAACATATTAATAGATTTTAATTTTAAAAAAAGTTGATACATCAATGGTCGTTGTTCGATTCTGGTATTACTTTGAACCTAATAGCATTATTAATTAATAATTTTATAATTTTATTAGTTATAAAATTATTATTACCTAATGCGTATCTATCATGTTCTAAGTGGATACTGTAAGTTATTTGTTAGGTTATGTTTTTTAATAAAGTTATGAACATGGCAACACGTCAGAGTAACAAAATATCTCTGAAAACCTAATGAAAACGCCAAACTTTTGATACCACTCAACCACCCCTTCCACCCCATCCACACACGTAAGTCGTAATAATATTATTAATGAGAACATATTCTTATTGTGAAGTTGTAACTATTGAGAAAATAGATCTGTGATATTTTTAATACTAATTAAATGTATTAATTAGAAAGATATACATACATATAAAATCAATTTTATCGAAAAAAATTGTTATTGCTACCGAGATTCGAACATGTTCGAATTTATATTTAAATTATAATAGACCTATGTTCTGAATAATTATAACTTCACAATAATAATGTGTTCTTCTTAATAATATATAAGTTGTATTAATGTGTCCAAAATTTTATAAAAATGAATTAATTCTGGCATCTTCTATCGCATTACTCAAAGGTATTTGAGATTCCGTAAAAATAAAGTAGATGGCTTTCAAATAATGGAACGATAAAGGTATCAATTTGAAAAGTGTAACATATATATTTGAAAATTTGTCACAAACACAGTGTGCTGTAGCATAATCGGTTAATGCAAGTTCCTCGGATTGGAAGACCTCCAGGTTCGAATCCCGGTAGCAACAACAATATTTTTAGATAAAATTGTTTTTATGTGTATATATTTCTAATTAATACATTTAATTTGTATTCGTAATAATATTGTATGATTGGTATACACAATATCGTAATACACATAATTTATTTTAACATTATTTTACAGGTTTCGTGGAATGGCCCACATCATTCCGTTGAAGCTTAAACAGAACTCTAAGAATCGTAAATTAAATATACAATGTTTTGTTGGTCGTCCCTTTTCACCCATCCTTAAAAAGGAAAGTAGGGACAAAATGTTCACTCTTGGAAAAATGAAGCGGAAATCTAGATACGCGTTTTTGAGACAGTGAAGAAATTAACTGCGGGCAATTTAGAATTTTTATTTTTATTGTAACTATTAATCAAACTGTCTGGTCACAAAAACTTCTAAAACAAGATCAATTATCGTTCTGCGTCTCTCTATTTCTGAATGTAGATCCCATAGATCGCTAATCTCTGATGTCATGACGCTATCGCACTTAAATAAAGCCTATAATTCTTCTACCAGTAGCCTACACTTTTTTTTACCGTCGATCAAATGAGATCCACATTCTAAAATTTCTAAAAAAGAAGAGGAAGTAATGGAAGGACTTCTTCGTAAAACGGAGTTGAGATATACAAACTTACGATAATGTTTTGTATGGTAGTAAATTTGTAAGACAGGATTCATATCCAGTTTAAGGTTTCTGGGATTGATTTTTGGACTCATGAGATACCTTTCTAATACATAGATATTATGAGTTTACATATAAACATTGTAAAAAAATTGAAGGTATTCAAATTGTTAATTGTTTATCATGAATTCAACCGATTTAATTTATAACTTTAAATGGCAGGAGTTTGGAATACAGACAGTTTTTATTTACAGTAAGGAATCATTCAAAAGAACAAGAAAATTTTAACTAAACTTATTTCGTTTTTCCGACAAAAAATCCACACTATTGTTCCAGATTACCACAATTTTTTTATCCAATGGCCAACACTTGATGCTTTTTAAAGATTTTTTACACACCTATTTTCCAATACTTGAACAACATTTGATCACATAAGAATATAATTATTTTCTCACTTTATTATAGATCCTATAGAATATTATTTTAAGTACATCTGCTAATATAAAACAATAAGTTCAAGTTTTGAACGTCTATCATGATATATCAATATATAACAAAAAATTCTAGAATTTTGTTACTTTTCACTGATTATATCATTACATTTTGTTAATTTTTTCTTATAGTGTATTTTTTTAAAAATGGAATTAACATCGTAGGAATGTAAATTAATTCTTCAGATATAAATTATATTGCGTGTACCTGAATAATTTTCACTGCATTGTTCATTATTCTTTTACCAATTCGAATAATCACTTATTAATAGTTATTATATTAAAAAATCTTATTAGAATATCTATTTAAATAAAATGAATATATTTTTATTTAAACCAGAGATACCAAATTAACTTTCAACAAAGCACACAAAAAATTCAGTGAAAATTGCGAGACATAAAACTTTATGAAAATCATAATAAAATAATTTATCATATCAGTATATTTCACAAGTTTGTGGTACACTATCGAGAAAAATATTTAATAAGGACCAAAGAGGTTTATAGTCGCTTCTCTCTTAGAACTTTCTTAAGAGCCTCGTTTTCCTGAAGCCAACAGTTTCTGCCGAGTTATAACTTCATTATTCCACTTCTTTTCCGTGATGAAATTCTTATGCAAAACCAGTTCAGCCCAAATATTACACACCGCGAAGGTTGTGTTTACAATTATTATACATATACTCGCATTTAATGACATTAAATTCTCTACACACTAACTTTATATACTATTGAATTAGTACTGCGAATAATTTTGCATATTATGGGCAATTATTGTGGAAAAATATATTATAAAATAATTGTATCTATACGTCAATGTAAGCAAAATTTTTATTATTTTTAGGAATAAATTAATTATACTGTGAGTCTATTTCTAAACTTCAATAAATGCTCTCATTACTAGAATTCATTTAGCGGGAGCGATAGGTCTTCCACAACTGCGACACTGCTCTATCATATCATTTACCCTGGGTCAAACTTCTGAGCCTTTTTTGGTATAAGAAAGAATGAATAATGCATTCTTTGCTGGATCTGGAAGAACTAACAAAAAATGTACTAATTAAGTTTGAATCGCGAGTGGGAGAATATAAATCTGAAAAAAATATGGTAAAGCAGTAAAAATACGATAGTGCATTTTGCTATGAAAAAGGTACTAAAATGATTCTTCTCTGGGTGGTTTCAGAATCCCTCAAATAATAAATAATATGGTTCATAATACAATCTCATTGGCGTTAAAATAAGAACGATGTTTTGAAGTTACTAAATATGGTTCATAAGGCAATCCTAAAAGCGTTAAACTGGGTGGAAAGACCTGAATATTGTTCACAAGGCAATTCCAGAGGACTAGGTGTGAAGACCTGCATTTTCTCAAACATCAAAGAAAATGTTTCATAAGGCAACTCAGGAGGCATTAAACTGAAAACGAAGCTTGCGTGACACTTTAACAACCTATCGCCATATTATGAAGACAAATAATAATTAACTTGCACGTATTTAACGACGTCTTTAGTAGCTGGAATAATTTATAGGT
Organism: Eubasilissa splendida; assembly: GCA_031772225.1. Taxonomy (NCBI): domain Eukaryota; kingdom Metazoa; phylum Arthropoda; class Insecta; order Trichoptera; family Phryganeidae; genus Eubasilissa; species Eubasilissa splendida. The sequence continues at coordinate 27,669,506 of CM062861.1, read as the reverse complement.
CCTAAAACATTGATAAATCATTGGTTTCTGCGATTTATTTTACAGTAATTTTCAGTATATCAAGAAGAGTATATTGGGGATGAGTGGGGAGATCTGCTTGAAAACTTATTTGATAATAGGATTCCAATAAGCTGTATAAAATAGTCAGTGTTATAAAGTATAAAGAAACATACGAATTATATGCATGTAGCTAAGATTAAAATGTTGAGATGGACTGGAAGTCCAAAATGTTTATATCCATAGTTACTTAAGGGTAGTCAATATTAATGAAAAAAATTAAAGAAGGCTGATACGTGGTATGGACATATAGTGCGAAGAGAGGAGACCAAAAAGACCACGAGCAACATGGGTAGCTTTAGTCAGACGCGATTCTAATGATTTATACGGGACCGAGGATGTAGCCTAAAACAAAACAAAGTAAAGAAGAGTGATAAAAGCAGCCAACCAGAAATGAGTGGAATAATACAAAGACAAAGAAGAATTAGAATGTATTGCGGAACATCGGTACCAAAGTTTTTTTTTTACTAAAATATCAATAGTCGATTGAAATGTTGTAACATTTTCATTTTTACTTATTAATTTGCAACTATTGAAATTCCCTGAGGATCTCGATATTTTGTGAAAATACAATAATAATAATTAGCAACCTACGTAATACGAGAAAATAAGAATAGTCATAAGCAAGAAATTGCTCGCTTCACTAGAATTTCAATCCCAAGTCTTAGGCTTAAATAAATTACTTTAAATTTAATACATTTTGTCATGGAATATTTATATAAACGTAATTTTGAAACTCAATTTTCTCGTCTGCCTTTGAAACATACCTTAAATCATAATTACTTTTCAATCAAACCTTTTAAGTTTGTTAATATTGTTCATCCTGCAAACAAAGAGCGAAGATTAAAAAAATTATTTCACAGCAGCGCTAGTTGATTAAATTCTAGTTAATATCCATCATAAAGCAACGGTTACACATCTTGACATTTTACCATAGGCTAACTTTATGGATTTTGAAGTAGATTTTGATAGGATTGGACATGGTCAAAACGCATCTTCCTTAAAATTTCAATATACTTTCTTTGATCATAACCGGGATACCTCAAAAATTATATGAACATATATTTATTTGGGATATGACGTCTATTGTGGATGCGATGACTCTGATGGCAGCTGTTGAAAAACTTTAAAAATTCTTAACTCCATTAATATTGTGTTAAAAATTAAAAAACAACCCAGATACGAAATTAACATAATTTTTGCAAACAGTGTCGAATTTTTTAAAAATTTTTCTTATTGTATTTAAGAATATGAGAAAATTATTGAAATTCTAAGAAACTTTAAGATAATATTTTAAATATTTGACAGTATTGCTTATAAGCGAACTATATATAGTAGCTATATATTTCACATACAACAAGCAAAATACAAAAATAACCTATATAGCGCATGAATAACTAAATTTACATTTATAAATATATGTTTCACCATTACGAAATTAATATTTTTTAGCTTATAAGTTTTTAAATATTTTACCTAAACATTTTAATTTTTAATTTATCATTTTAAGTAAACATGTAGTTCAGCGTCGTGTTATATATGTATAAGGTTTTCAATATTTGTGGTTATTGCAGCATGAGGATAGCTCGCAGGCGTTAATACGTTACCTAACCACATTCAATAATTAATCTGGGTAGAGCACTCATCGCACACATTTTGGTTGAATGCGAGCTGTCAAAAAGCAGTGACATTTGAAACGTCAATACTGGGATGACCGTCGTAAATCACTGGTTAACCAAACCCTCGTCCGCTGCATCAATCGGTTGGAAGGATTATAACCGACAGCAGCTGATTAAAGTCTTGCATAGTTCAGAGTCATTACAACTTTGCTCTCTATAGCGTAAACCGTATGGTTCAACAAAAGTTTTTTTTTATAAACCATTGAGTATAGAGATGGACTGTGAAAAAATCTCATCATTAAAGTGGTGCACCAGTGAACTCAAGATACTCAAAATTGAATTGATCTTGGAATGAACATATCAGAGGAAGTTTTAATGTTACACTTATTATGAAAAAGATTGGATAAGCCAGGCTAAAATGGTATGGTCGTGAGACGATTAAATACAAATATTGTTGAAACTACATTAAGAGTGAATATAGGTAGAAGACAAATATAAAAAACAAAAATATTGAGGCGTAACTAAAAAAATTGGGTCCCAATGCAGAAAGGAAATAAGGGCCCCCTAAACAAATGTGCAAATATTAGTAAAGCGTGGTGAATCCATTAAATAGTAAGAATAAAATTAGTATCTTTTCTCATATAATAATAACACTTTAATAAAAAACATAAGTGTTCTTAAGTACTTACAACTTAAAAAAACACTTTTTCTTCGCTTTAAGGCGATTTTCACATTAAGGCGATGGCCTGGCCCCTAACCCGATATATTAGCCGGGGTAATGCTACAACATCGATAGTATTTTTATAATACTCGTGAAAAATATTTTTCAAGTTTTATAATTCCATTACTATTAACGCTGGAAAGATACGAACACTCGCAAAATTATTAATGCCAAATAGATTGTAGGGCGCAAACTTTAATCTATCCTATATAATGTGGGCCCTAATGTATTGCATTGGTTGCACTGAATGAGATGAAAAACGGCCATATAAGTCAGTCAATTCCTTGCATTGCTAAAAGGTTTTCTTCTCAAGGCGTCACGACATTATTGTTTCGAGGACAAATTTGAGGCTTCAGAAGCCTGACCAGCCGAGTAATTTATCTTAGCCACCTAATTCGCCTTTTGGCTTTTAATAATTGATTGTATTTGCATTATAGTTCGATCAATTTTTCCTTAACAAACTATTAGATAAATAAAACATTCGGTTCTTTTACAATATAATTATAGATCACGACAGTTTGCCTCAGAACATCATCATAATTGCCTTTAAGTTTGTGTATTCTTCAATTAAAAAGTTTTCCTATATTAATTTAATTACTTATTTTAACACCGTATTATTAACTTTCCTCTCATTCTCCCACATCTATGAAAGATCTGTAGGGTAACAAAAAATATATTCATTTTTTCAGACACGATTTGTAGATCACCTACCGGACAAACATGCTTGGTCTTAAATTTGCCTAAGTAAAGGCGTTCACCAATAAAAAAGCAATAATGGATGTTGTATCTAATACTTATTGGTCTGTTTGGTATCTAAATTATTATATTATTGAAGGATTATTCAAAACTATGAATAAACCTACAGCAGAAATTAATAATAAGTAAAATGAAAAAATATTTTATATAATATAAAACGTTAACGCCTTAGAGATGAATAGACAATGAATAAGGTAGGCTCGGTGCTTGAAAGAAGGCTGGTGCAGGATAGTAAAGACTGATAACTAAAGAAGTTTAGACAGAGCATTAGACCAGCATTTTATACAAATAATAATATAGAAAATTTACTCATAAATTCCAAAGATAAAGATGATAAATTTAATAATTCCGGTGTCTATAAAATTACCTGTAAAGATTGTACTGCTTTCTATAATATATTGGTAAAACAGGTCAAAATTTTAACATCATTTGAGATGTTGGAATAATAATGGTTTTTCAGAATTTTCCAATCATGTTTGAATTAAGCCAGTCTTACAGAATTAAAAACTCCTGCAAAGGTTGACATTCAATTATTAATGTACGATTTACATGCATATAACAGTCTTCCGCTCAATAAATAATTTAAGACACTGATCGTAATAAATAAAACAATAATTTCTTTTTTACCGTTAAATAAAATAGTAAAAAGTCGAACAAAAAAATCTGATCGAACAAATATTTTTTCATTAATAGGAGAAACGCCTGCTTTTTGAGAGATTTTTCATATCAAGTTAAATTACAAAATGTCAAACGAATATAGGTGTAATATGGGTGAGAATAAATTTTTATTATTATTAATTTTTTTGATTTTCAAGGAACGCACTGCAGCTGTGTAATCGAGGCTTTTCAAAATGGAACTACATAAGATATGTTTTTTTTTCCTAGGATTTTTTTTTTCAAATCCACCTAGGACTCCTCTTTTATCTATTAGTTTAGTATTTTTAATACATAATTAAATGTATCATTTAGAAAGATTTATCTTCGGATGAGCAACAAAAATATTTTTATTTATTTACATTTAATTTGTATTAAAATTATCTGCAGGACTTTGTTCTGAAAAATTGCAATTCACAAAAAGAGTGTGGTTCTTCTTAAAATAATAATGCCTATATTTACCACGTCACCGCGTAGTACCTACAGTATAATATTGCAATCGATATTAGAGCATATTTTCAGCTTTTCGCAGCCTCCTATTATTTTTTGATTTAGATTTTTTTACTCTTATGAATTGTATTTTCGGATTTTATTTTGGTGTTTTTTTACTCCAGTTTCACGGTAATTTGTTTTATATTAAAATAATATAGCTTGATCAAAATTTAACTAGTCTGGATAAGTAATATTTTTAAACACTAGATGTACATTTATTTATTATACACGATATCTTCAGAAGTCAATGTCTATTTCTGTGAAATTGGACGTTTCTTTTAATAATTATGCTATGCTGGTAAATTTAGGTATGTAATTTTCTTGAGAAGTACATACATACCTGTTTTACCTCCAGCATACATTGCATTATGATTTTTCTCGTTGATTTTTTTAAAATTCAATTGAATGACATTGATGAGTGTCAGGAGGGGGCGAATCCTGGGACAGAAATGGCCAAGGCAGTACAACATGAACAGCAAAATTGTTCACCTTTGTACGCCCACGGCCCAGCTTGTTCACCTTTGTATCGCCTTTGTCATAGGTATATGTTATGACGTTCTCTTTCTAAGCAATTGTTCCTTTTTTGCTTCTCAGTTCCTCCCGTCGTGTTCCATGGGTTAAACGTTTAGACCTCGCACGGGCCGCTCTTCGTTCTCGTCTATTATATAAGTTTTATCTCGCCCAATCTTGGAAATGAAGAGTGGTGCGAAGATTAGTGTTGTTTTATAATCTGTATTATGAACTGTACTTCTCTGTCGTGTAAGATATTTCCCTGCGCTCCGAGCTTATTAATCACCTTAATGTCGCGAGCCTTTGGAATCCGAAGCGTTCCAAGAATCGGAATTTTGTGCCGTACCTCGTGTACTTCGAACACGCAATCCTGCAGTCATAACAATTTATCTGGCGCAGCGCATAACATCCGACTTGTCACTGGGCTGAATGAAATATCATCCCCTGTTTGGCCAGATGATTTTCCACGCCCGAGACCTCGCGCCAGATCAACAGACGCGTCGTGGTAGCATCCGATTGTTTCATATCGTATTCTACCTTTATCGTGACTTGCACACTCATGCTGTTTATTCCTGATCCTCGATACATCCACCTACGCTGACATCCGTTCCACCACCATTCTCAACCTAGACCTTGGTGCAGGTCAGCTCCAACCATCTTGTGAATAAATCGTCCGTTGTGTATTTAATCTGAGGTATTTATTCTGTTGACGTTTAACTTGTATTTCTTTGGCCCAACCTCAATACCGCTGAGAGTTGTGAGTTTTGCTCTAGCAAAATTTAGTGTCATCTTCGAGATACAAACTCTTACTCTGGATAGAGCCAAACTTTTATCAATTGGTATTGCTATTAGATTATAAAGATTTCTCCGAAAATAAACAAAATAACTGGTGTGCTGTCATAAGTATTATTGTGTTAAACATTATTTTCTATCCACGCATTGATTTTACAATAAATGTTGTCTAAGATAACTTCCTGGACGTAAGTATTGAAGTGCTTTCCATCAATCACGCTTGGTGACCCAACACGAATCTTATGTGATAGAGGAGCTAGCCGGTGCACGAATCGAGGTTAATATTTGGTACACCTAACCTCTAAAATATCTTATTTTACACCTCAAGGAACCAGCGTTTTTACAACATTTCAGCTGAAAAGATCGGCACAAATCGTTTCCGCCACGACTAAACGCTCGCCCTCTTGTCAAACGCCGAGTGATCGTAATCCATCGCTATTGCAAGAGATAGGATGCGTTCCCCCTTTCCTCCAAAGCCCCACAGGGGCTGGACTTACCACTCAACCTGTATATGATAAATGAGGAGGTTGGCAAAGGTCTATGACGAGTTGGAGATAGTTGATGGAGTGGAATTGCCTCCAAAAAACCAGTGCTTTTCATCCACGAAATCGACCGTCTTCAAGAAAATGAGATGCAGTAATTGACGTTGATGTTCGAATGATAATATGTACATAATATATTTGAGTTTTTTTTCGTTTTGGTAATACTACAATATAATTTTTGAAAATAAAGCAGTGGAATAATTATGCATCAATTAATATTTTTTATATTGTGTTAAATTCTAAATTTTATATTCCAGATGCATATTATTGATGACGAACGTGTTTATGGTAACACGTAAAATCATCACCATCATCATGTTAGACAAAAGGCACGAAATCATCATGGGGCTTACTATCATTGCTGCTTTTTTGTTCTTGCGTCTTGATAAACCTCTGAATGTGGTATGGCTTTTTTTTAAATCATCATACAGCATTGGGTTGTGTGGATTATTTACTGCATATGGAATATTTAATATGCCAGGTGTCATATGAGTATAATATTTTTCAAGTGCTTTTCTTTGACTCTTTTCCCAGATTTTAGCTGTCATCATGTACAGATCTGGCTCTGAAATATCGTTAACAGCCTTGTCTTATTTAACTTTTTTTTATTTTTTTATTAATTTTCTCGCATTTCATGCCATATATCTTGCATGTTACTATATATACTTGTTCATCCACGTTTATTATCAGTGATATAGGGTCTGGTATAGAAAATTTATAAATTACACAAAATTTGAAATTTCATATTTGAAACGAATATCAAAAAATAAATTTTTAAACACGCAAATTTTCACCATCTTTATACCAGCGCAACAATTGAAAAAAAGCATCCAATATTACTAAGATAAATAATGATTTTTGAGACATACATATAATATGTACACGAAATGTTCATAATTAGACAAAATACTTTATTTAAACCACTATTTATTGATTATTATACATGTTTCGATACCTATGGTATCTTTTTCAGGAAACAATATATACTGAAATTAAAAACTACAAACATAGATAAAACAAAACTAATTTTAATTTTTTTAATTTCAGTAAACATTGTTTCCTGAAGAAGATACCATAGGTATTGAAACATGTAGAATAATCAATAAGTAATGGGTTAAACAAAGTATTTTGTCTAATTATTAATATAAAATGAGGCCACAAAGTAATTTTGGTAATATTCAAGAAACAAAATATTAATATTACAAATGATATAACAGAGTAAAACCTAAACATACAATTTTATTCTTTGAAAAATTTCGACACAAATATTCTTACTTTAAAAGATTAACATCGCTTTCTCAGCCCCACGTATCTACCAACCCGAGCACCTATTCAACGGCAGCAACTAGTTATTTCTCCAGATTTACAGTCAATTTTATTTATAAATATGAATACACAATTTGTTCTTTGTTTTCACACCCTTAGCAATAATAATTATTAATCACTGTAGCAAACACCCCCGTAAGCTCTTTTTCGGATCCACCTACCGGAAAATCTCTTAAAGTCTGCTCATGCATGGCGGCCACTTCCGCTCATTCCGTATACATCTTCCGGGACATAAGCACCCACATCCGGTTCACACAAGGACCGTCTGAGGACGATGTGTGTTTTGTTTTCTGTTTTCTGTCTGTTTTGGATTTAGTAATAAGCCACCGTTTTGCCACTTGGTACACCGTGGCGTTAAGTTTATTAAAACAATATTTACAATTAACTGAAAAAATATATATTGATAAAAAAAATAACAATTCTTCTAAATATATATTGTTCCTTAATAATGAAACCGAAATAGATACATATGTTACTGAAAAAAATAATGGGAATTTTTTTAATTTAAAAACATAGTTCTATTTGTCTTTAAATTTACCGTGGCTATTAAAAATATTTCTGGGGTAAAATAAATATCTTCTTTAAAATGCTATATGTAAATTAAACAAGCTACATGAACTAAAATATATAAGAGCTTGTAAAAATTAATCATTTAGAGTATTTTTATATATAAATATGTGCGATTATGTGGTTAATTAAAATAAGTATCGATTTATTAGTGTAACTAAAAAAAGGAATGTAAACTAATGAAAGTTAAGCGATAGGCGTTTTTAATTCTACTCGACCGTAACAAATGGAAATGTTTGACTAAACTATCAGCAACTTCAAAACTCCATGCGAGCTTTTGAAAGCTTTCTCGCATAAACTGTGGCGTTACAGGGTTCCCGTAACGGTCCGTGACGAACCACAGTAACGAAAAAGCAACGGCGTTACGATCGAGAGACTATCGTTCAATAACGCTAAGTGTATTGAGAAAAAATCTACTGGTTTTTTATGGTTCACTTAAAAAAAGCATAAAATTTCTACAATTCATAAATTTTTTATATTGTCCAAGTGTGGGATGTGTGCGTGACCAAAATATGTTGAATATGACTTAATACTTAATTATTGAAATGTAGTAGGATCGTTGGAACGGGTCATCGAAGGTATGAAAAGTTATTATTAACGGGTAGGGATTGACGCGCGAAGCCTATGCGACATTTGTGGCCACTTGTGCCTCGTCCGCGACATGTGAGTCTTACATTTTTGTTACTCGTTGATTTTTATCACTTATATATTGCCGCTATTTTAAATTGGTACATCTTACATTCGAAACTTTGTCGACTATTTACGAAACTGACGTAGCGTAATTGGTTATCGCACTTTATCCCGGTAGAAGGTAAAATATTTTATCAATAAATTATGTATGTATATCTTTCTAATTGGCATTAAATATGTATTAAAATATCACAAAACTATGTTCTGAAAAAAATTACAACTTCCACAAATAATAATGTTTTCTATTTAAAATGAACAAAATTGTGTTTTAAATGTCAATTTTTTTTTTCATTCGAAACTTACGGTATTATAGCTCGTCGGCTTGTCGGATGTTGGAATTTTGGCTAACCATCTACGTAACTTTGACCATCTGCCTTCATATTCTCTTATTTTACAAAATATTTATTTATTATTTTATACAACAAAATAATTTACGGTATATCTGTAAACAAAACCTGGTTCATGTTCCATTGCAACACTGGAAACGTTCAGGTCGCCACACTTCCAAATTAATCCTGATTGGATCATCAGTGTACCAATTAAGCACGACATGTTTGAAAGCTGGATTAAGTTTGGCACCTCCCCGGGTTCGACGCTTAGCGTATGTATATAATAGGCTCGACTCTCTACCGTGGATAGAACGTTGTTAGAGGTATTACTGAAAATAAGGAAAACTGTATCAAAGAAAGAATTTATTATCACAAATATATTCTTTGATTTTGATTATTTCATGCGATATTTTTTGATTGTAAAAATTTTAGAGTAATTTATTAAAAATATTTTTGTTATTTATTTTTCTCATTTCTATTAATTTTGAATATGTTGATTCACAACTAAGATATGGACATTACCGAGATTTGGATATAAAATTAAAATTAAAAGTTATCCAAAGAGCTACAGAAAAGGTTATGCTTAAAATATCTCTGAGGGAACCAGTACCAAACGTATAAATTCACCAAATATCCGAGGTAACAGATGTTGCCCAAAATATCGAGTGATAATAGGCTGAAGATATCTGTGGATAAGATAATACATGGTGGGAAAATAATGTTTTAGAGTGGAGACCTCGCAAAATAAATGTAGCAATAGAGTAACGACATCAGAAGAGTGTCAGACGACAGATGGATGAAGGGATACAATCATAGAATTGGAGATACTTGGGAGATGCCTGTATAGAACAAGATAATGACGATGATGATATTGTTTTATTCATTTTTGTAGTCCTTCTCAGACCCTGATAGTTATTCATTTAATTAGCGTGATTTAAATTCTTGGCTAAAATTGCACGTTTGACAGGTTTCTTTTGCATTTGAAATGTTAAATTATCTCGTGCGTTGAAGAAACTACTTACATATTTTTGTTTCGTCACAAATAAGACGTGTATTTTTTTCGTAGGCAGTTCTTGTGTTGTATACTTGTATTTCATGTAGTTTGTGTGATTCCAGGGTTTTGTGTTTTATTTCTCTATTATCTATATCATGTATAAGTCAGTGTTGTTTTGCAAACTGTAAGAGTAAAATCAAGCCAAAAGTGCCAAAATAATATGCATGTAAGTTATTATAAAACTATATTTTGACAATTTTATGTCTGTCAGTTGCTTTTTTATAATCTATGACCCATCTGAATAAAGGAGAACTGTGTCATCTGCAAATATCGTTCTCCTGTATCGCACACATGTACGTCGTTGATATAATATGTATAAGAAAAAAGGTTTGTCAGATTTGGAAATGTTTTAAATTATTACGAACATCAATGTTTTGGTATATCAACCAGTGCTTACATATGCGACTGAGACGTGGGACTAGAAGGGTGTGCGTTCAGGGGATGTTTCGAAAGGAAAATTTAGAGGCGGATCTTTGGGCCGGTTTTAGAAAATGAATGTTGGCATAGATGCTGCAACAATGAGCTCAGCAACATAAAGAATACAAGACCACCTTGAGAAGGCCAAAACTGAGTTATTTTTAAGATGGAACGACATTCTTCATGTCTTCAAAAGCCTTTCTGTCTTGAAATAAATATAACCTATTACAATACATAGAAAATTAACATTTTGTATGTGAAAAACTTTATAAAATATAAAAAACATATTAAATTTTATATTTATATGCGATGTGATATTTTCACCATCAAATTATTGCTTCTTTTTTATGCTACGCATTTCTCTATACTATACACTTTTTGAAATTTTATACAGTAGACTATTTTTATTTTAACATGAATGATTACTGAAATTTTTTATTATTTAAGATAATAATAATAATAAAACTCATAATTATTACAATTGTTACGTTTTTCCTAATACGTCTTTTCATTTGTTCATTAAGGCACTAAGAATTTATTTTCTACATTACGTATTGAGGTTATTAACTCTGGCAGTCTTGGCGTTGATATCGATACTAATTGTACGTAATATTTGGCACTTTTTAGATGACACTCCTCAAATAAACATATCTTGTGCTTAAGTAGCGTGTTGCTTTCTTGGATTAATCAGAATTGTGATTCCGTTGGTTGAAATCTAAGGAAACAAGCAAGTTTAAAACACCGATGAATAAAGCTGCTGTTTATTTATAGTGTTATATAATTATTTAATAGAGAATTGTAATTCATAATCTTTTTGATAGTAGCACTTAAATGATAGGGCAAGAGGTAATAATATAACTGTTAATTACAGCGGAAGACATACAGATCATCTGTCAAATCTCCTTGCCATCCCTTTCCCTTTATACCTGTCTACCCAGCATCTGCTGGCGGATGAGCCTACCTTAATCAGGCTCTTGAGTAAGTCACATCTGTGTTCACCCCTAGAGCGATATACCCCTACCAAGAGTCATACACAAGTGTCTCTGTGTCGATGCGAGAAACTTTAAGGGGTGTCGGGGAGGTTGAGTTACGCATATGAGTGTACGTCATAGCTGTATTATTAATTTCTACGCTTTGCGTTGGTCCACTTCTCAAACTCGCTGTAGCGCTAAATTGAAATCACCTGCAGCCACTATTTGAATTAAAATTAACAGTTCCGTAGTCCTTTGGCCTAGAAGCATGTGGTGCTCGATATGTTATTGGCGGTCAATTGTAACTTATCGGATTTAAAAAAGATAAATAATACTTTTTAAAATATAATATTTTAAATTGCAATTTGTATCATTGTAGAATGGTACAAGTCTAAAAAACTTTTTTTTTCCATCAACACCCTTGTGGGCTTTTACATCATAATAATAATTGATTTTATTTAAATATAACAGTACCTACAATGAAAAATAAGGAATGAAACATTTTTACAACATAAGCAAAATTAGTAATTATTAGCTTTTGTAATTGCCGTATTTGCGTTCAGATGAAGGCATTTATTTATAAGGTATCCACTATTTGTTCAAACATACGTTTGCTTTGATAACTCGGAATTTTTCCCCGTCTTCGAGTCCGATTACAGAATATCATATAACTCGTCATCATTTTTATTTTAAGGGATGTTTTCGCTGTCGCTCTCTCATATTCTACATTCGTACCGTATTTCTGCCAGGGTATTCAACCCCCTGTATCCGTCCTACTCTTATATCTCGCATCTTTCCTAAATGGGACGATTCTTGTCGCTGTTGCGCTTTCTAATATTTCCGCTTTCCTGATAGATTGCTCAGCTCCCTATTGCTTCCGGCCCACTCCATGAATCATGATTTGAATCCCTTCTTTAGTCTACTATTTTTCTTTATTTTTTCAAATTTATCCTGTAAAGCATTCGTTATAAAGTTATTGTGATATCTGAAATATTTTTCATGTTGGTTTACTATGATCAGTGGGATGTTAACTTACACTTGATTATTTTCAAGTCATTTCTGTAACATTACTAAAATCAAAGAACTTATTAAAATGCCAATTCTTCTTTATCGTTAATTGAATAGTTAGTAATGGCGGTTAATAACAAACCTAATAAATTATTTATAATTAAAAATTAATACCCACAACGTGTTTGCGTTAAATATTAAAAATAACATGATTAGTTTAAGTCCGATGCTCTGTAGGGAACCCGTTCGCACGGCACGGGTGTAAGTCGTGCATCCCGGGATATCGGTAATGCCTTGTACACTCATTACCAACCAATTCAATTCAATAATACTGAAACAAAGCCTGTACGATTACACAGCCGAGTTTTTCTTTTAAAAACTATAGTTTCGAGAGGTCCGTCTATCAATAGTTATAAAAAACAAACTAAATTTAACTAAAATTAACCTACAATTTAAGCAGAGTGATAGGATAATGTGGTATTTATTTTTTCATACGGTACGGGGTGGATAATAGTGATTAGATACTATTATATGATTTGAAAATCTCTAAAAGTTAATGGTAATTCTTATATTTAAGTTATTTCATGAATTCAAATTATTTTTGGTATGTTTTTAACAATTTGATTATAATCTACCATCAACAGGCTGTTGAAAATAAAACATAATAATTCGCTTATAATACTTATTAACCGCAATACTTTTCTCAATACCTTATCCCATTTTTCATTAACTACCATACCGAGTAGATCGTTACCCTATCGTATTTGATTTATTTTAGATGTTATTTACACATGTAGATGAGATTGATTACCCTTCCAAAAACTTAAGTCATAATATTTGTAGTACATATAGTATTTTTTTTTTTAAATATTGTATGAATAATTTATAATATTCCTTCATTACTTTTTATTATTGTACAGTTAATCTTCAGTTATTTTTCTTCGGCACCGTATTTTAATATATTTTTTACCATATTCGTAATTAAAATTATTAAATTTACTTCTTATTGGCAAAGTTGCGATTCATTGAGTAAAATTCAAACAAAGATTACCATGGTTGGCATAGTTCAGTTGGACAGTTCCAGTGGCAACTAAGTTTTTTACATACATTGATCGTGTATATTTCTGAATATTCAATGACATTTTTACTTTGGTTTAATGTATGTACATGTCCCCACTGACTGCGGTACGGAAGTATTCCAACTATTTCCTTAGCGTTGCGGGACACGTACCTATAAAATAATTTCCACTGTATTTAATACTTGTATTCAAGCCCTGCCTTACTCTTTTGCTGCATCACGTGACTGCTCTTATTCGATCGCCGAAACATGACTGGCGCGAGCCAAACTAATCATTTATCTTATTCGACAAAAATTACAGTTAAAAAAAATCTGATATTAACTATAGATTATTATTACATTTGAAAATGATTTCGAAACCATGAAAAAATATTTTTAAATCAAAACTAAATAATTGTTTTTTTAGATTACCTGCTTTGTATTGTAAATTAAAATAAAATTTTCAGAATAATTATTAACATAAATAGAATAAGATTAAAAAATTATATCTCCTAAGTAAAATAGAAATCTTTTGATATAAAGAGATGTATCATATTTAAAAAAAAAAAGATTTGTATCAAATTATATAAAATATATTTATAATGAAAATAAAGTATACTTAAGCCATTAAAATGTATGTACATAACAACGGAGATGATATATATAATTTTTTGTAAAGAGCAATGTAAATTTTTAATTTTAATGTTATGAAAAAAAGCATTAAATTAAACCTGTATGGAGCAAGGATATGAAATTTTTTAATTTACTTAATATATTTTTATATGTTACGGTTTGTTTGTGTTATTTATTGAAATTTTGGAATATCATAATTATTAAGAATTGTAGTTTATAGTCATGATTTGTATAACTGTCGCCAAATATATTTAAAAAAAACCCAAATCATAATTACCATCATCGCTAATTGTTAATCCACTGTTTGGATTTTTCAAGGTCTTTCACAAATTTTTATAATGTCACTACCACTGCTTCGATAATTTCGTTCATCCACGAGATAAAAAAGGACTAAAAGCCCAAAGAATTCAAGAGTAGACGAAATTATATATACTATTTTATAAGTAATTTTTTCGGTTTTTAGATTAAGTACTTTTCTGCTTGGCCACAACGCAACATCATCTTCAAGTCATAAGGAACCAAGGTTAAATTAGGATGCTGTAGCAGCTTCTCTATTAGGGTGATCTTGATATAACACTAGGATGATATAGATGATTTTGAATTCTCTAAAATTCCTGTAGGTATAATTATTAACTATTAAGAAGAACACATACTTATTGTGAAGTTGTAATTATTCAGAACATAGATCTGTGATGTTTTAAATACTAATTAAATCCCGGTAGCGCAAAAACAATATTTTTCGATAGAGTTGATTTTATATGTATATCTATATAATTAATACAATTAATTATAATTATTAACAGTTCCGCTGCCAGCTGAACACTCCTCGTGACACATAATACATGTATAAAAAAGTTATTGTCTTTGCAGGCAGAAATTTTCCCATTTATTTCGTATAAATTGCAATTTTTGTTATTAAATATCATTTTAACATCTAGAACTAGCCTCGTTACGGTGGTTGAAAACTTATACGGGACAGAAGTTTCTGTTGCTACACGACATTTTGTTCTTGTAAGTCGACCGGAAACATGTTCTTTATTGCTACATGGTAATTGAAAAAATATTTTTGCAACTAGGTAGAACATATTTTCTAAAACATTTCGGAAACTCGTGTCTTATGAAATTTAGTTCGTTTTGAAAATAATAATATTATTTAATTAACGATATGATTGTTAGACAAACACTAAAATAAATCAGGATCGTGCTGCACTCGAATAAATAAGCTGAACATTACTAGAAATTCGTGAAAATAATCTATGTGATAATGTATAGTAGTAGTATGTATCGTGATTTGAAAGTTGATATTGTGGCGACATATTATGATACTACATTTGTATAGATTAATTGGAAGAAACATTTATTACATAGATAACGAGTATGATGAATATTGTTTTAGGTATGTTGAAGTATACATTTTCGTCACATATTATTCTAAAATTATTCTTATACGAAATATTTCGTCGGTGGCTGGAGGGGAGGTGGTGCAATCCAAGATGTATTCACTGTAAAATATTTTCATATTTTTTAATATAATTATTAGTGTTCACGCGAAAACATACGAAATTAAAAAATAAGCTACATTCGATGCTATGTCTGCTACATTAGTTTTCTACTGGAGTTCTAAAGAAGGTTCGGATGTAAAAATAAATTTATTCCTACATACTTTGTGGGATGTAGTAAAATATATATATAATTATGAAACTATTTGGATTGAAGTTATAGATAGCTAAAAATTTAATATATTTTGACACGATGATTATTGTTCCATTCATACAAGTCCATTAGATAATAATGAACAGATGATTTAATGTCGATTGCTAATTATTATTCAGATAAATAAATAGTGACAATGATAACGAAAATTTTTTTTGGTTTTTATTTTGTTGACTTGTGCGAATGAAGACATTTTAAGAAATTAACGACATCAAACTGTGATCCAAAGTTTCGGTAATTAAACGAAGACCTAATCGATCCAAACCAATTTGTTAACCAATCTGACTATCAAGCGAATTACTACACATTCTATGGACTCTAAATACAATGGAAACACCGCGATTGATTCCTTTGGTTAGTGGTGTTGGAGGAGTCAGAGCTGCATATCTATACAGCGAGATGAATACATATCTCCATTTAACAACGACTACACGTCATCGATTGATTTGCAAACATTTTCTCTTTAATTTTTCACGAAGGTAAGGTAGATAAGAAGGGAAGCTTGTTGCTGTATGCCAAATAAAAGAAGAAGATCATTCAACCGTTAGATCACCAAGTGGAAGAAGCAACGAGCACTTCTCTATCGAATCTGTGGGATACCGAGAAGCGTGGAGAATGCAATCAAAAGGGTGGGATTTCATGAAAATCCCGATCCTCGGCCGTTAGTTAGGATCGACGGGGCAGAACTACACACAGTGCATGTAAGTCTTACTGTTTTATAAAAACAAATATATATATTCCTACACCTACACATAAGTCCCAATATGATATCTTGTTCTTCTAAAATGATTGAATAAAATGAAAAGGACGGCGATTCAAATTAACCACCGTTCCCAGCAAGCATCGATATCAGCGACATCTGCATTCGGGAACTAGACGGCGCCCGGCACGGCGCTAGAGTGCCGCTGCTCCAGCAGCTCGTTCCTCTACTTTTCGTATTTCTCGCTCCGCTATCTCCTGCATTCTTCATATTCTATTCTCTGATGCAATAAATGACTCTACACCAACCGCGCGCTTAATTTACACCACCTACCTCTACAGATGTTCAATCCGGTACCTTCGCCTACCTCCAATATCACAATTGTATATACCTTCGTATAATGCAATCCATTAAAAAAAATTGCGTGTATTTACAAAGATATACATACATTTGTGTACTTATCAGGTACGACATAGTTTAACAAAATATACAAAATGTACTTTTTACATTGCAATCGAGTAACATTAAAAATAACTAGATTCACTTTTTTTTCACATATTATAATTCCACTTGGTGGAAATTGGTCACATTTTATTATTATATATGGTGTCCAGTGGAAAAATTTCAAGATTAAATTGTGATAGCTCGTATACCATCAGGGTGAGGTAAGTGGGAGGGGTATTGTTCGACGCGCGTGATTTGCGGATTTGCCAGTCACTGGTTGGAAAATAATTTCAGCAACATGGAGCTACTACATACACAGCTAGAGTTTCAATGGAGAAGCTGAGGGGAATTATTCCCAATAAATTAATCAGCAAGTACGGAGACATACCCTAGACACCTTACCGTTACCGGACCTTACACCGTGTGACTTTTTTGTGAGGACATCTTAAGTCGAGATTTTACTGCAAAAATCCTCGAACTATTCAAGCCCTACAAGAAAATATCCCCCGTGAAGTTGCTGCCATTGAACCAACGCTTTGCTCTCGTGAGTTCGCAAATTTAAGAGTCCGATTGCAAGAGTGTCTTGAGAAAAATGGACGGCATTTAGACGATTTTATTTATAAAACGTAAAATCCGCATCGTTAAACTCTATTTTGTATAAATAAAATATGAGAATAACATTGTAGTTTTTTATTTTTATTTAATATTAAACTTGAGAATTTTCCGCTGAACAACCTTTATAATATAAATAAGTTTTCCAAATGTGAATTGGAAATAATTGTACAATAAATTTATTACACAAATATTTAAAAAAGTTTACCATATACGTATATTTTTAAATTAACCAAATTCAAACTAACTAACTTACTCATCATTACGTTGTTTCCCCACGAGGGTAGGCAGAGAGGATATAACGCAACACTCTTCTGTCCTGACACACAGTTATTGCTTAATCCACATTCATTTACATTTTCCCATACAAGCTTGCCGATTATTGAGGCTTCTAACAGATCCATTCAGTATCTGGTTTACCTGGAACCACATTCACATATAAGTATATAAATGTCTATTAAAACTGTTCAGTACTGTTGGCATTATACTATAATATGTCACAAATAAATAAAACAAAAAATATAATTGTACGCAAAAAATAGTAATAATAATAAGACAGAGCAATCCTATATTAGGCAAGTCATGAGCACTATAGCGTTTAAAAGGGTGATACGTTGTATTTGATTGAAAGGAAATAAAAGTCTTGCTTATTTTGAAACACATGTTAAGGTTGCTATTACGTAGGAGTATATTGTCCTTTTGTTTTGTTTGTATTGTATTGTTTTTTTTACAAACAAAACATATATTTCATTTTAAAAGTCTGGGGTGAATTCCATCAAAATCATTTATGTATTTATAGTAATTGTTCGTATTTTAAAGGTTCTTTTAAAAAATATTTTTAATAGTCAAATAATTGAATCCGTTCGGATTGTTTGCGGGCAACTCATCAATCAAAGCAATTAAACGTTTCCCCTCAACTATCGAGTACAATTATTTGTACAATAATTCATTAATCTGGAACATTTGAAACCATTATTGCAGTCCACATTTACAAATGTATGGTGTTTTGCAACAATGTTTTAGTTAACCCTTAATACTGAAAAATTGGGTAAAATTAAAATTCTTGTTATTTACAAAAATAGTTTGAGCAGCTTAGACGTTTGAAAATACCATATTAATATGTTAACCAACAATACTCCAAAAGTAGATAAAATTAGTTTAAGAAGCCGAAGGTATTTTAACAAATTAAGTTGTATGGCTCATATTTCATATAATACTTACTTACTCCTCTGTCTTGATACACAATTCTCGCCACATCCATATTCATACAAAAGCTCGCCGATTGTTGAGGATTCTAACAGAATCATCCTCCATTATCTGGTTGTGCCAAGTCTTCCGCGGACGTCCTCTATTTCTGGTGCCATCAACACTGTCCTATATAATAAATGTATCAAATATTTAACTTCAAATATCTATGTTTATGTTTAGTATGGCTTAACTCATTGTTGCAGAACACCGTCCAATTTTGCAAACCTGCACCCCCTGGATTGCGAATAATTGATTCCAAATTATTTACCCTTTACAAAGGGGCTCATTAAGGGTGCATCCGTGACTGGTTAATCAAGCACTATTGTTTAATAAGCCCATTGGACCCGGAAATGTACATCTTTTAATGAACGCATTAAATTTATTTTAATTAAAAAATATTTCAAATGAAAAATAACATTGAAAAAGCAGAAGGCAAAAAATTACATTTTAATATTCATTCAGTTATATTCACATTTTGCATTCTGTAAAAAAAATTACGTGTATCGAACCACTCTTATTAATTGATATAATATTTTTTTCTGGTTTTATAAAACATTCAAAATTTAATTTCATTGATAAAATAAAATTCTCCCTTGCGGAGAACCAAACATCGATGTCCAAGTAATCACTACACAGTCGAGGAATCGAGCAATACATGGAAATAGCAGAAGTTTTATAAATAAGGTCTTTATTAAAACTTTTTTCTTACTAGGATCAAAAGTAGTAACTATTTTATTATAAAATTAAATATCATAATTAAAATCATACAATATATGTCTATAAATAATAAGTTATATTAAAAATATAAATCGATAAATTAAATTCTAACACTAAAAAATGACAATTGAAGAGAATGAACAAGATATTAAAACTACCGCACTAGTACAAACCTTGTGTTATGAATAATGTATCCAAGTTAGCGCTAATGGACAAGATGTCATCGCATAGTAACTATGCTTTCTAGGCAGGGTAGAGAAATAGTGAAGATTGGTGTTTTAAAACTTGGTGGAAAATAGGATTAGAGATCTCAGTGATAATTTAATAATTTTATTATCTAGTGTACCATGATTAATCACGGTGAATGTAAATCCAAATGTATGTGTTTCCTTTAATAATGTAGTGCATGTGTATTCGACCAAATAGAGGGAAGTTACATAATTAATATTTGATGCGATGGAAAGAACCTACCTACATAAAGTCCAATTGGCTAGCAATTAAGCTTAAGCATTAGTACGTGAGCAATCAATCAATCGGCGTTAATATTTCATTAAAAATTTGTTCATGTTAATGTCTCTTTTTAGTTAAATCACGGAAAATTGTGTTAGTAGAACGTATAAAATTTAAAAGCGTATTAAATAATTATTTTAAGCCCATTATAAGCTATGTTTTCAACATCAGTAATACAAAATATCGATAATATAGCGATATTTTAAATATTGTGCCAACGTTTTCTCGCCATTCATGTGCCGTTGAAATAAAGTTATAAAGGTCTATCGCCTCCACTCTAATTATCACCGCCCGACGATTCCGAACATACCCTGCAAATACCGGTGCGTGAAACGATGCTTCCATCAGCTGTAAAGATACCCAGTACCGACGTCATGTGGTCTGCAACCGTATCTCAAACGTCACGTCACGTTCTTTCTGCCCCTGCCTTCCCATCAAATTCTCCATACTTTATATAGTTTAACTTCTCCATATTTGTAAACTGAATTTAATAATAAATCAAGTGCCAATCGTAAGAAATTCATCGTTTTCATAACCTACTCTGGCGACATATATAACACATATACACTACATCCCGCGACTATCAAACGGACATGAGAGTGGGGGATGAATATTGGGGCATCCATAAATCTCACATTATTTTTTACTTCTCATCATTAATAAATATAATCTGCAAAATTAATTCATCTCCGCCATTTCTCTCCATACCAAGTTACTTATATTATAGAGTCAACAGCCATTTTGGTTTAAAGCCAATAAAGGTTTTCGCTAGTCATGTTACTTTAGATAAGTGATTGCCTAATGAGATACTTTTAATTGTAAATATTATATCTTGAATTATTATCAAAATATTATTAGTCAGATTTTCCGCCGAGTACTTGGACCAGTTAAAGAAGGTAACCGGTGGCGTATCGCAAACTATTCGTGAAACTATTCAACATGTTCAAACAACTTAATATAGTTGCTGTACTGAAGTCCAAAATACTTGAATGAGCGCGTGCAGTTAAGCAAGTGAATAAATCCTGAGGATTTAAAGCGATGTATGATAGAGTTTCAGGTAGTCTTAGTTGAAAAATGTAATAATTTTCATCGTGTGACAAATGCGCCATCAACCCGCTATCGCTACTAAGAGAGAACCGCCGCACACTGATTCAGCAACTGCGCACCTCCGCCATTCATCCATCGCATACTATCCAGCCAGTAACGTCAACGAAAAGCTTCACTTATTAACATCCCATAAAATTTAATCGAATTTTAATTCACATGTCATGTTTTAACTTTTCTGAATAAACCATTTAAATAACTGTAAATACGTTTTACTCATGTATTACCATAACTGAATACTCCTCTTTTTCTATTTGAATCACGCTGAATATTTAAACGTCGAACACAAGGTGGATTGAAAATTCATCATTACACCTCACCTTTTGATATACACACATTCCTGCATTATTGTGTAATATTATTGCACAGTAATATCATTTTCAACTATATCGCCCTTATCATTGGTTTACAAACTTAAGCTTAAATAAATAGTCAACAAAGCCCTTCAAAACTTTTTATGAATTGTTCGAAGAACAGATTTCGCTGAGCTCACAGGATGAGTCAGTAATTATAAATGTCCTTAGTTCTGGGTATCTGCCCGTTTATTTAATAATAGCACCATGATATAATAAAATGCCGTGCGTAGCAAAAAACCTCCCTGTGAACGGCTCCTGGGAGAGAAATAAAAAAGATTTCCACAGCACAAAAAGTTGTTAAAGTGTTGCGAACACCTTGCAGATGTACTGGATTTGAAGAAACATAAACGAAGTCGACAGTATAAATGCTTTTTGTTGAGTCGGCGATTCAAAAAACAGACTAAGTTCAAATGGATATTTATGTAGTTCTTCAAGATCGACGATGAATGTTATTTAAATCACGCATAATTTGTAAAGAGATGTAGTTACTTACCTATTGATACTGAATAATACATATTTTTACACATTTACTCATATATCGCTGTGATTTATTCATAAAATTAGGAGTTATATATATATATATATATATACTAGTGAATATTTTACTATTGTAGACGTGTTGCTACTGTAAATATGTTGTCGATGTTATTTTGTTTTATTATTTTATTCAATAACAAAATAATGTATAATTTATAAAATTATATTTGAGTACAATTTATTTATATTTTTTTAATTATAATTATTCACATTCGTAACTTCAACATGCATTAAAAAATGTATATAATTTTTAACAGTAATGTAATAATTATAATATAAAAATATTGCAGAGTTATTATATAATAGCTGAGTTGCAAATGTATTAAAATACTAATAATTACTAAGTAATGAAAGAATATTACGACTTTATTACGTAAGATTTTTCGTAACTATCAGAACTTATTATCTTACTGTTTGTTTTTTTAGAATTTTTATTTTATTTATTTTAAATGTAATTTTTTTTGACAACTGATATTATAGTAACAACTGATTCAAAGTTAAAACAACGGGGTGATCGCAAGATGTTTCACGGGCCTGGTTGAGAAAAGTTTTAAAGGCCTTAAAACGTTGAAACTTTAATTATTGTGGCAGGAAGGCAAACACATTATGCGCCACGTGTCTCGTTAAGGGTTTGTGAATAATTGGCTATTTTTCTCACTTTGTAAACAAAAGTCTTACTTTGCAACCTTCCGTTTTAATTATTTGTTCCTTTTTCTGAAAAGAAAGATATTATTATAGCGTATCTTATAATGATAATATATTATTCGTACCTAAAGATAAATTATTAATATAAATAATAATAATATAACAATAATTTAACAAATACTAAAAACGTAGTTTTATGTTTTAATGTCATTTATTACATTTACTTGTACAAAACCGGTTAACACTGTGGAAGATCTGCTCGCGCCTCACAGACCTGGCCGTATTAACAAACATCCTGAGGATTTTTGACAGCCATTCCACGTCGCCGAATACCGATAGAATTAAGACGACAATACATGCATGTTTTATTTTATCAACCTACTCTAGCCTCAACACCAATACCTATACTTAACACACGTTCCGTAACATTAATATACACAGCGACATTCTTATACATGCGTAAGAATCCTAGAAGGATTAGGAACCTTGGTACTCGCCTTAAGCAATCCTTCTGATATACAATAAACATCAGTTGCTCCTTCCGAGTAACTCTCATAATTACACACAATCAATTCAGTTTCTAAAACACCAATTGTAAATAATCTATTTGTTTTTATTTTTTTAGAAATACCGATTATCTATGAATACTGTTATTAGGTTGATCCAAAAACAATAACCGATTTTGACTTTCAAATTAAATTATACATAACTTTTAAGTAAAAAAAATGTATTTATCAAATTTAGAGCCACTTGATTCTACGTATTTTTGCTAAACGAATTAAAATATTATTTTTGTCTATAGTAAAAAATTTAGGCCGATTAGAATAAAATAATTATTTTAAGACATTTTCTGCTCCTTGTCTGTTATTAATTGTTTACCACAAATAGTTATCAAGGTACTTTAAAAGGTGTAAGTTATTTGCGCGTTTTCTTCGGCTAAAGCATTCAATTCGTCATTTTCAATAGTATGATGTTTACGATCTTCTCGATCTTTAAGACTGTACTGATAGTGTATAGCCATCATCGCACTGTTCATTCAGAAGTGGTTCCTTCATCCCATACTTGGTTTAAATTACTATTTAAGAAGCATAATATCAATGGTTAAATTCAATCATCAAAATAATCTACGAAAATATTATATTTTTATTTATTATCTTTGTTTTATTAATCACTTAATTATTATTTAAGTGGTTAATAAAAATATTATTTTTGCAATTTCATAACGATTAATTTAAAATAAGTACATTACTAAATAAATAAATATAGACCCTTAACTGTAACAAAAACAAATATTTCCTAGCAAACGAAGCTTAAAATTATATAATATAAAAATCAGTCATTATTTTCAACAGCTTAATAGTCTGAATTATGTGTTTTTTTAACCAACACAGAATAATATATTTGTTTCTACTAAAGTGATAAATCCTTGAGAATTATCAAGAATACGAAAAGACCCGCAAAATATAATAAATTGTACTCTATTTTTCAGTTTTCTATGTTAGTAAACATGATTTTTTTTTTTACGTGAAAATTCAACCAAGATAGTTATACACGATATTTATCATTATTCAGTTTGATAAGGGGATCGTGAACTCATAATTATTTATATTAAGGGCTGAAGACGAAGGGAAAGAATTAGCGATTCTTGGGGGAGGGCTCTACCCAGCAACGGAAAGACAGCCTGATGATGATGTACCAAATATAGTCAAATGACTTAACGATATAAATAAAGAATGAATACTCCAATCCAGACGTAGTGAATCGAACACGCGATTATTTTGGTGACACGCGAGCAAATTATGTTGTTTAAAATTAAATGCAAACTTAATTTGAATATTCCTCTTTTTTTGTGGGTCGTGAACCTCTAGTCGCTGATTACTGCATAAATATGACGTGTATCAGTGGTGGTCAGTGACGTTTAGTAGAAGGGATGCTGGATAATAAGTTTATACATACTATCAAATATAACATGTAATCGAAAGATATTCAATAATTCGACAAATAAATCCGCTCGCTTCGTAATATTCATCGTACAAAAAACTACTTGCTTATGGGTATATTGCCCATAAGCATTAAAGTCCTTTTTTGTACGTTAGATGCTATTAATGAACGCGTATACAGTATTTGAAGTCCTCGACAGGCGGAACTGAATGCTCAAATACTTTCAAACTTTGAGGATACGAAACGAATGGTAGAATTCATTGTTGCTAGTTTGTGTGTGTTTACGCGATTTATAGACATTTGAAAGTTGAAAATTTATATGTATTTCCATCATACAACCATCATTCGTAGTGTGTTAACTTACGCGTGTGAAGCATGGACAATCCCGGTCTAATTGGGAGAAATGTTGGATGGTTTTGAGCGAAAACTGCTATGGAAATTTTATTGACCAGAGCGGGATGGGGAAGTTTGGAGAATAAGGTACAATACGTTGAATAACTACAGTGAATAATGATACTACATCGACCCAGATGAGTGTTGGTCACGTTCAGAAGATTCAGAAAACGTGGAAACCAAGGTGGTTATAAATAATGCTACAAATTCCGAACTAGAAGACACACGCCAAGAACTGGAGAGCATGGAAGCAAAACAATTAGGAAGTCGAGGCTCGATATGGGCTGCAGGGGTATTAACGAAGTAGAACTTATCATTATGTACAATAAATCGTATATTATACCTATAATAAATCATTTAGATATGGTGCAGCAAATTTGGCTAGTGGTGAGGCAGAGGGTGTGTCGTTGGACTTTTTTTATTAGTTTATCAGTGTCTTATGACTTGCATTATCGGTGTCCAGGTGACGTAATTTGAATAATTATTTTATTGACATACCTCTATGCAAATATTTCTAAATCATCATCATTATAATCATGTAGCCATTCATTGAGAATTTTTCTCACGTAATAGATTTTGCTACTGCCAGTGTTCTTTCACAGATAGTCCTCCAGTCATAAACGTCAAGTTATCACGCAACTTTCTCAATATTGTTACCCCATATTCTTTGAGATCTTTCTCGCATTCACGTCCCTTAGGGTTACTGATGTAGTACTATAAGTGGGTATTTTGGAAGAGGCATTCTTATGTTTCTATATAAAAATAAAACAAAATTGAGTATCGAACCAACATAAAGTGAATGCTAGTATCAGAAATAATGGTTTTGAAAATATGATGCATTTTAAAAAAAAAAAGATTTAAATGAAAGTGATATTACATTTAGATTTTTTAAATAATTGTAATCTCACTTATGGAAAAAGGTTTACCATCGCTGCTCTAATCGTATTTATTTTTTTCGAGTAAATTAGAAATAGTGAACTCGACAGTTTTCAGTCGCACTTGTAATAACCTCTTGGAATATTTTAACTATGAAGTTCCTCT
Source organism: Eubasilissa splendida (assembly GCA_031772225.1). NCBI lineage: Eukaryota > Metazoa > Arthropoda > Insecta > Trichoptera > Phryganeidae > Eubasilissa > Eubasilissa splendida. The sequence goes on along the minus strand of CM062861.1, from coordinate 27,643,350 downwards.
TTCTGTTCTTCATCGCATCGTTCCTTCGTTCCTGCTGGTTGATTTTCTAACCTTAGCTACTCTGGAAAAAGACGATCATCCCCCAGTTTCACTACTTCATTTTGAATCACATCAATTGAATGGTGAGGGTATCATTCAATCAATCAATACAATATTATTTTATAACCAGTGTTTAACATCTGTTCTAGGACAGGCATGAAATAATTACCTATCTGAGTACATACAATATAATTTATATAATTACATACCTACGTATATTTCAATTTTCAATTATCTAACATAAATGAACTTGTATGTTTTCTATTTCAAAAATTCATCTTATCTTCATAATAAAAAGGTCACGTGTTTTCCTAATTAGTATATTTAAAAAAAAAATTGAAGATCCACTCCACTGCTTTCTAGTCATCAGTTTCATTTTAAATTTTCAGACACAGATGGTCATTAGTATATTTTATATGTAAGACAATTGATAACATGAATTATATTAAATTCAGTTTTAATAATGATGCATATGTTTCCTTGATATTAAAATCTAGTAAGAGTCGATATTTTGAAAAAGATTTGTCTGTCATATTTTGTCAGCGATATATTTACTTCGGTTCAATAGTATTTTATTGTATATGCTGTTTAGCTGCTGGCTATTCAGTAGATCAATAAGTATACTCGACTTTGTAACAAGATCACTCATTATCTTATTAATAACCATTGAAAATTAAAATGAATATACTTTTAAAATTAGCAATAATAACTTTGTGGTTAAAATTCATATTTTTATTTATTATCTTTGTTTTATTATTAGAATTTGCTAATCATTTGATAGAAAATGGTCAAGGTTTTGATAAAAAATTGTGATTGTCAATTTCGCATATAAACGGTGTTGGTAACAAATTAAATAATTTGGAATCGTTGGAGATAAATAAAGCATGTAAAACTAATCAAAAAATTATAAACAACCAACTAAATTTAACTACGAGTCCCATTCTAAAATTTTTTCCTAAAAATTATTCGAGTAAATTTGTATTAAGTAATGATTTGAGTTAGATAGGTAAAATAGATCTGGCAAAGAAACAATAATATATGTTTTAGTTAGTTATGACATCCTGAAGAAGAAAATTGTATTTTTCTAAACCGGTAGATGTATTTAAACTCAATTTAGTGGTTAATAAAACAAAGATAATAAATAAAAATATTAAAATGATTATTAAGGAGAACATATTCTTATTGTGAAGTTGTAATTATTCAGAACATAGGTCTGTGATGTTTTAAATACTTATTTAATGTATTAATTATAAATATCTCGGTAGTGCAAAAACAAAATTTTTCGACAAAATTGATTTTATATATATATATTTATAATTAAAACATTAAATTAGTATTAAAATGATTTAAAAATCCACAATAATTAATAGAAAATGAGAAACTTTCGTCATTCACTCCATCTTATTATGCTCATGATTTAGTATTAATTTATGGTTCATGTACAAAAGTTCAATGTTCTTAAATCTCGTGTTTAATTACTTGTATGCAAGTTTAAAGAAAAGTCTAACAATGCAGTACGAAATAAAAAATTGCTTATCGCGATACGGGTCAAATCCAGTGGTGACCAATTCTATTTATTTTAATTGTTCGAAGGTTTTTGGTGAAACTTTGTGGAATTCCATGATTATTTTGTAAATTGAGTCAAAATTCTGTTTTATGCCACTACACATTTTATTTTCGGGAACATCTTCTCATTGTAAATATTATAGTTCAACTAAAATCAAAAACACTTTCAGACAGTAATATATAGTGTGTTTGGAGTGAACGGTGGTGATGGGGGTAGAGTTAAAATGGATAAGAGAGGAGATATAGTGGGCGGTATTTGAATATTTATTATGTTTTTATTCCTTTAATAATAGTAGTTTACAATTTATACATAGTTGCGCCAAAGTACAAAAATTAGACATTCTAAAAAATTTAGAAATATTTAATAATAAAAATAACAATAAAAACATAATAAATATTCAAATACCGCCCATTATATCTCCTCTCTTATCCATTTTAACTTCACCCCCCACCCCACTCCCTCCAACGTTAACTCCAAACACACCATATATTACTGTCTGAAAGTGTTTTTAATTTTAGTTGAACTATAATATTGATAATGGGAAGATGTTTCCGAAAACGTTCTATCATTTAACTCAATAAAAAGTGTAGTGGAATAAAACCGAGTTTTGACTCAATTTACTATATATTTTGTATTCTTTTAATAAATTACTTAATAATACAACCGAAAAAATATATTCATCATTGAAACATGAACTGGGAACTTTCTATTGTCGGTAGAGTGTTTTAAACGATTAATCTAAGATGCTCTACGATACCTATGTTGTTAAAATGAACTGAAAGTTCTGGTACCATACAGAAGTTCAACCTAAAGGATATTAAAAAACAATGTATTTAAAAAGCTGGCCTATTAGCAAACGCACGTAGATGAATTTTACAAAGTAAGCGAATACAATTAGATGCAACCTGCACTGTGCGAGGACAAATATTAAAAGGGTACGTATGGAAAAATTATGAATTTATCTAAGCGTGATAGGAATGATACTTTATTATGTGTGTAGCATAAAGATAGTTAATCTGAAAAAAAAAAATTTTGCATCACAAAGTAACTGCCGAATTAATAAATTATAAAACATAATAATATTATATTTTAAACGAAGGCGTACCCATAACATTACATAATTCCGTTGCACCTTTTGAGATACATCATCAACTATGCTTCAGCGAACGGCTCGCTAAGGCATTTTGTTGAATTTTTTTATTAAAAATGTTTTTTTCCGAAAAAAGATTGCCGACCGTTTTGAACATGGATAATCATTTAATTATGAATATTCTGTGTTGAGTTTTCTATGATATATTGCTGTGTGTTTCCGACCTCTTTAATCACTCTTTCCTATCCTATTGAAGGGTCTATTTTCAGGGCTGATGTCGCTTACGGTACTTGTTAGTATTATGTTAGTGTACTGGCTTACAATATCCCATCAAATATAGGATATGTCGTTTGTATATATGTATTTCTACTGGAGACACTACGAAGGTTCTATGTTTAAAGTATTACAGATATAATATTTGGGTGAAAACTTAGATTCGATTAGTAATTTTTCAGAGATTCCGCGAAGGTATTTATTAAGGTCAGAAGCATGCAACAGAATAGTTTAAAAAATTCGATTGAAAATTATGAACGACTAGGAAGAATTAACAATATTTAAAAATGTATTATTGTATGCAAGTATGCAGTGATGAAAACTTTGCAAACTTTGAAAACTTTTTTTCATCTTGGAAAATTAGTAATTTGATAGTAATCCTCTTAAAGTAATATCATCCCTGCCCAAAACTCATCGATTCATTATCAGACATGAAAAAACCACAGTAATGTGACGTGCTTATGGTCTAGTGGTTACTATACTCGTCTAGTGATCTAGTGATCAGGGGTTCAAGTCTCGTTCCATTAAGTTAGTCCTATTTTCAAAACACAAGCGTTTAATTTAGTTTAAAAATTGTAATTATAGTGATGTGACACGAATTCCGTGTACGTATCTCTATTTAAAAAAAAATGCGTAGTGATTGCGGTGGTATTAGCATAGTATTATTTAAGGACATAGCATAAGGTTATAAGATTCAACCTCTAACTTAGAACATATTATTATATACTTAATATTTCGGGTTCAGAAAAAGCTCTTATCCGTACCAAACGAACCATATGCCCGCGATTCAACCCTCGGTGTAGGTTGCAGTTTTGCGTCCAAAATTATACTACTGTATATGAAAATACTGAGACTAGCAGATACTGAAAGCATACTAGGACACAAGCGACGTATCTAATCCCCGATATTTTTTTTGTGACGTTTATCCATAATACCTATTTGAAATATTATGGTCGTGTTATTAAAAATAATTGGTGGTTTATAGCACGACCACACTATTAGAAATAAGACACGCAACTCAATAAGATAATCAATAAATCTTTTTTTAAATATCCAATTCTTTTTATAGTACCAAAAACGTGCCAAGTTAACGTAAATAAAAATACTAAATAGTTTTAAAGGGAAAATAATATAATATTTTTTATTTTATGTTTTTAAAATAATATTTTAGTACATTGGTATAGTAATAAATAAATTATATTTATGGGATAAATTATATCCAAAGCATATCTTGGACAGCATGCCTATTATTAAATAATAAAAAAAATTAAATAATTTTTTTTTTTGCGGAGAACAGTTTTTCAGAACATAGGTGGCATTTTTTATTACAAATTAAATTAATCGACTTGAAAGATATATAGAAAAAATCTATTTATCGAAAAATATTGGCCAAATTTATTAAAATTGAATTGATTTAATTCTGGTGTCTCATAGCGCGTATTACTTAAAGGTATTTTGGATTCGTCGCAATATAAAGTTGATTGCTTTTAAAAATGGAATAACAAATGTGGTATCATTTTGAGAGAGCTATAGAATATAAGTTCAAAAATTTGTCGTAAAACTACTTAGTTGATATGGCGAAACTGAATAAAAACCGAAAAAGTCCAGGTTCGAATCCTGGTATTAACAAATATTTATATTTTAAAGAGAACGAACACATTGTAATTTTTTCAGAATATAGTTCTGTTATATTTAATACAAATTAAATATATCAATTAGAAATATATACATACAAATAAACTCTTACATTTAATACATCTTACATTCCAATTATTTTTTTAAAAGCTCACTTTTTTAATGTGAATACCTTTGAGAAATATTACAATTATAGATTGGTTTATCGCACTTTCCCGGATTGGAAGAGATCCTGGTTCAAATCTCGGTAGCAGCTAAAATTTTTCTTCGATAAATTAAGTTTATCTGTATGTACATAAATCTTTCTAATTGATGCATTTAATTTGTATTAAATATCACAGAACTGTGTTACTCTTTAAAATAAATATAAGTTATATTAAAGTATAACCAAAAATTTTATAAAATGAAATTGAAAAATCTCTGGCGTCTCCTAGCGAATATTTGTTACTCGTATTGAAAAGGTGATAGCTTTTAAATAAATAGAATGTAAGATGTATCAATTTAAAATAGCTGCAATATATAACTTCGAAAATTTGTCGTCTAGTTACGAGGCTGACATGGTGTAATTAGTTTATCGCACTTCTCCGGATAGGAAAAGATCCTGGTTCAAATCCCGGTGACAGCTAAAATTTTTTCGATCAATTGAGTTTATTTATATATCTTTCTAATTGATGCATTAAATTTGTGACAAATATTTATATTTCTCTCTTTTATGATTATTTATTTAATTTGTTTTAAAATATACAATCTACGAAGTTTTTGGATATTTTTCACAAATCATTGAAGATTGTTGTTGTTTGAATGTACATTTAGTACATTTACATATCTTCAAACATACCTATAAGTCGAATGCTTCATGGAAGAATATACTAGATCAAATAATTTCTTATGCTTAAAGAATATAAAAATTCTAATTATATATATATTTCAAAACGTTCGTATTTTATAACAAACTAATAAATCTAAATTTTTTCTCCAGTCAACGAAACCAATTAAATTTACAAATTTATGTACCAACAATGAAAGGAATTTTTACCCGGAATTAATTTATCACACACTACATTTATAAATTATGGTTGCAAAGTCTTAGAATTTTACCAGTACTTGGCAGCATTTCGATTGTTCCTTCACATTTTTTTACTTATCTGATCATGTATACGTGCCAACTTCGTCGCAAACGGCCACGATAGCTTAAAAAGAATCTGATAGCAGTGGTCCCACGATAAAGCAACCAGAATGACGGAAAACTTCTGCGATACGGCGTCAGAAATCACCCTGACCGGAAACAGACTGACAATTGTTTTAAAGCCTAAATCTTCTAAAAGGGTTGAACTTAAATAATTACTCAGAAACCTAAAACCATCGTTTTTTTAAGCTGTTTAATTGTTTATTCAACATATTATTTATAGATATTTATTATGAAAATACAATTTTGTTGTGAAATTGCAATTTCAGAACATATTTCTGTAGTATTTTTAATACAAATTAAATTAATCAATTAGAAAGATGTACAGAAAAAAAAATTGTGGTCTGAATGTTGGAGGTTACCACTTTTAGTGAGATGAGGTTAATTATTGTTGATCGATGATCGACAATTGGCGAAGGCAAGGTTATCTAAGACTACTAAATTAGTCTCATAAGGTTTTAAGAGCAAGCATCATGAGTGTGCAGAAAAAGAACTACGTACCTTTGGTTCTGTCTCGCTGTTTTTTATGAAGTATAATCTGGTTGCACATAGTCTGTAATCATTTTTAGTAATTAGTACAATATTTTACCAAGCAAAGATAACACAGTAAAAGGTGCTAGTTCTACCGGGTGTACGAGAAGAATCGCGCGATCCTGTACCGCAAATCCTCATCAGCTCAGACTTTGTCACACTCTCTGTCAAACATAAAAGGACACTTGGTTGGTGGACACATCTATGGGCGTTACACCGAAGCTCACTCGTGCACCATCGAGTCGCGCCATTATGAACTTTGGTGTTTGGGCTCTTGGTGTCGCTCTATATCCGCCTCAAATTTATATATTAAACATAATTTGATTTCACTCAAAATTTTTTTTTCGATATAGAAATTTTTCCGTATATATTTCTAATTATGTATTAATTCATTACATTATATAATATATCCTATATCATATTAAAGTAATATTTCATGGCATAATTATTTATATATATACATTTTTCGTGACTTTGTGGAAGTTTATTGTAATTATATTTAATAAATTTATTAAAAAAAAATTATTCATATAAAATACAACGTCGTTTACTTCACACTACACTTTAATTAAAAATTAAAACGTCATCGACGCTTACTGCACCATCTTCAGTACTAAACTAAAACTTAAAGAGGATAATACGCTGAACTTCCTAGATATGACGATCTCACTAGAACGAGGAAAGTTTAATTTGAAGTTATACCGAATATACTCATATACAGACACAGTGATGCACGCAGACTCCACTTACCCAGAGACTCGTGCCTTTTCATGTAAATGAGTTTTTTCGGTATATTTAAAAATTACACTTTCTAATTGATCTACTTCTAATTAATTAATCTTAAATCTACAGTTTTATTCCCACCTTGATGAAATTTTGCACACTTGACCTTCATTCAAAACAAGAGAAAGGTCACTGTTGGTCACACGATCTACATGAGAATTCGAAAAACCATCTCATTTCCCTTTCCCCACCCCTTAAAGAAGAATTTCGGTACTTGAAAAAATTTTGCACACTTGACGTTCAAAATAAGAGGAAAATTACTGTCCTCATCTGATCTCGACTACCCCCATCCCTCTAAATGAAGCATCTTTACTCTTCGTGCAATGTTTTGATATGGTGTGATTTTAAGATGTGTAATTAGTCAGGTGATTACATCACTATATAAAAATAATTTAAATATAATACATCATACCTAGGATTATTATCATAAAACTAGATATCGAAAAATTATTCTCACAGAGAATGGGTAGAACCCTAGTCAAAAAAAATATACCCCAACATATAAATCAAACGAATTAGCGACTCGGTGTTAGTGGGGGAAAACGTGGAGGGTAGATACAGCCGTGTTGTATCTACGGGGTGCTGTTTATTAACACGACAATTATATTCGTATCGCAGTACATTAATGCGATCTGCCTGTAATTTACGGGCGTAAATATTAACGCGGAATTTGTTCGGCCTATTGAAATACATATATCCGACACCCCTACGCTCACCACCAGCCAGGCAGGGGTCGCCAACCCGTCGATGCATTCGTAAGTTTTCATGGCCAGTAATTGTAGTTTGGAATATAAATATGGGCAATAGAAAGTAGGAACGGAACATGCTGGAAACTATTGAGCAAATGCCTTTTTATTTGTAATTAATTAATTGATATTGTTTATTAGTAATTTCCAAATATCATGTTAGAAATTTTATGCTGCTGAATCCAAAATATTCATTTAGGAGAACACATTATTTTTGTGAAGTTGTAATTATTCAGAACATAGGTCTGTGATATTTTAAATATGAATTACATATATTAATTAGAAAGATATACATATAAAATCAATTTTATCGAAAAATATTGTTGTTGCACCACCGGGATTCGAACCTGTTCTAAATAATAAAATTGTATCAATGTGTCCAAAAATTTAATAAAAGTGAATTGATAATTCTGGCGTCTGCTATCAGATTACTCAAAGGTATTTGAGATTCGTAAATATAAGGTAGATGGCTCTTTCAAATAATGGAATGATTAAATGTATTAATATCAAAGAAGTAAAATATATATTTGAAAATTTATCGTTGGATAATGCACCTTCCCCGGTTTGGAAAGATCCAAGTTCGAATCCCGGTAGCGCAACAACAATATTTTTCGATAAAATTGATTATATATATCTTTCTAATTAATATATTTAATTCATATTCCAAAATACGAATATTTAGTTACCGGTTTGTACCAGTTCGCCACTGGTATTTATCCTAGATGCCATACACAGAAGTTGTCTGCAAGTACCTGCATTCATTTTGCTGATTATGTATTTGGGAAATGTACTTTATCTGAATCTTCTTCTCTGTCTAATTATCCCAATTTCACAGTACGTATTGCTTCTAAGAACGTGTTTCGATTTTCAATGGTATCTCTAATGGACCTCTTTTCTTACACTCTCCCAGAACCTCATCTTGGTTCTGCTTATTTCTTCCACCTTTCTCGGGTACTACATTTCCGATAATTATTTGTTACGTTACTTGACTTTTCTCTCACAACCCCTTGATAATCGAACAGGTTGGAAACTCCTGAATTAGGGGTGGAAGCATAGTCACTATTGCGCGAAACATATTTCACAGAGCTAACAAGTTTTTACATTTTTTTACTCTCACGCGTAAATTAGTGGTGTTTTTTTCTTCAAATAAGCGAATTACGTTGTCAATGCAATATTTTTATTACCGCAATGATATAAGGCAAGTGTGGGTGATTTATGATATCTGGGGTGTCCGCTGAAAACTTATCATCACCAGGGGTGCAACAACTCGGTATGGACCCTGACCTTCCCAATTAACTATCTGATCTGTCCGCTGTTCTTTTTCAGTTCAAGTCGCCGACTGCGTGTGCATTCTGTGACCAACGTTGTCCAACCAGAAGAGTTTTGAAAGGTTCAAGATGCGGTAACTTGGATCTTCCAATATTCATCTGACCAATGAGTTTGTCTTTAAGAGCTTTCTTTGTAATCTATGATCTAAATCCGTGCATTGAACGTGACTAGTGACCAGCCTACCTCAATGAATAACAATATTAGGTTCACCAAATTCTGTATCTAATTCGTAATTGTAACTTATACGCCACATCTCATTCCTTTCATTCACGGATAATAAAAGTAAAACTGTATATTATAGAATGATAGTCCACAGCCTATTAATTACGTGCTTGTTTTAAAGTGCCATAAAATGAATGCCATATTAAAAATAATAATTAATAAATTATAATTCAATACACAAAATGGTATTCTCGAGACAACAAGGCATCATCTCACATTTTTATTTTATTTTCATTTTACATATAAAACTATGTTATAAACATATCCAATTTCATAGTAGTTTAGAAGTAACAAAGAAACTACGTTAAATATTAGAAGCACTTGCATTATTATTAAGAACAATTTTTTATTTGAATTTTAATAAAATGTGTAAATTACATTATAAAATATTACCTACCAGTGCAGAATCAGGAAGAGATGTATTTTATTATTCTAAATTGCATAGCGCATTTTTGAAAAAATATCACCTCATGGGCGATGGACAAATCGAAAAATGGATATTTTAAACTTTAATGCTCAATATCTCAATTTGTATAAATGCCAGAAAATACTTTGTAGTTCCTAGAACAGTAAACTAAATAAAGCACTTAACAAACTAAATTAATTAATTAGAAAGATATAATAGAATAATATTATACATCCTATCCGGGAAAATGTTTCCGTGATAGGAAAAGTTCTGGGTTCGTATCCCGGTGGCAACTAAATATGTTTTCTATGTATAAATTTTTTGTGTACTACATATTTTTTATTAATCCATTTAATTAGTTTTTAAAATATTACATAACATATTTTGATATTACAACTTCATAATAAAAACGTTTTTTATTTTTAAAAAGTAACACTATTGATATGTTGAATCATACAAACAAGCCAGTTTCCAAATATAAATTACCATTTGTGGTATCCGATCATGCTTTGACTGCTATTATATAACTTTGGAAGGTTCTTTAATTGTGACATACTCAGATTGAATAGTGTTGGAATCAATCATGCTCGCATAAGATAGATATACTGGCATTAAATTTGAAAAATGATAATTTGTTTGGAAATACACAAATATAAACATTACATAATATAACATTACAAATATAAACATTACATTACATAAATATAAACACACGGGCATAAATTTTGACGACATCAGTCTATTTTATGTATTTGTGTAACATCATGTCGTTTACAACATAGTTTGATATTACGTAAATAAGAGCTTCTACATAAAATCAAACAAATAACATTTAAAATATCACATAAATTTATTTCTCATAAAATGTACCCTGTTGATCGAAGATTTGGTACGATAGTTGGAAAAATATTTTGCCTAGACTTTAAATCTTATTTTTTTTAAATAGTCACATCGATATTCTTACTATTTATGAAAAACATAAAAACTAACTTAGTGGTCAATTAAAATATTCGCATTATTTAGCTTTTAATACGTTAATATTTTCGATTATAATAAATACTCTTATAATAACTTAATTGCTTTACGGTATCCAGTCAGTGGACTTGTGCCTAATTTAATTAGAGACAAAATCACCAAATTTTTCGATGGTCCCTAACCCTAAAATAGTATTTTTACACATCACGGCTGCACACCCCCGTGGGCGAAACCAGTTGGAGGGGAAATAACCTCTATTAATAACGTTTGACAGCGTATAATAGCGTAGAAATCATGGGGCACTTACGACGCTTGGCGGGCTACGGGTTATTTAGTTCAACGTCTTTAGTATCGGGAGATGGTTACAACTTTCAACGCCACATAAATTCTGAACTAGTTTGGTTTGGACCTATGCGCTGAAAATGAATATGTACTATAAAAAAATAAAAAAACACAAATAAAATAATATTAACTATTTACAGTGCAAAAGCTCAGAAATACTTTGAAGAATTTTGATTTTTATTTTATTTATCTTATATTATTTTATCTTATAAAAATTATTTAAATTCTAATATATTCATAAAACCAAAAGTAGACTAATATATTCGTCAGTAATATTTTATATATCTATGTATTCATATATAAGAGTGTACGTGTATGATTTGAGTTGAATATTGAGAAGTATATAACGAGAACAAAAAATATAAAATATTTACTTTTAATCCCGTGGACAGCACGACGCACGAGTGCCACAATCTTACAACAAATCCAACCATAACAACCCTTATCTACAACAGTGAACAAAATATTATTCCAATATTTTGGTTCCACAACAAAAGTTCCGAGAACTTTTGGCCCAACGACAATACATCCGCGGCAAAAGATCCGGCCTACCAAAGAAAGCTCCAGCCGATCATCGATCCACGCGACATTAAATCCATCGACAGAAACAGATTTTTCACAAACAAAATTTCTAAATGATGAATCAAAGGGTGACTGAAATATGCATATAACCTTTGGCAAATTACTAAAAATAAGTATCCGATCAAAACAAATCCGTTGCGAAATACAAAGTTTACAGTGAGAAAGTGGAATTCTTTAAATTATCTAATTTAATTAAAAATAAATATCATTATTATGCAAATAACATATGCGATGCTTAAACATTATATTTCATGAAATATATATCTCTAGTTGGCGCGATTTAATCGTACAAAAAATTGTTTTATCATTGCAATAATTTTATTTTAAAATATTATTTTCTATTATATTATATATTATAGATACCTTGCATCTGGCTGGAGAGACTCTGGAGCTAGAGTCAGCTGTGAAGCGCTCTGGCACCTGAAATTGTAGAGATGCATTACTAACCAATAATGACATAAAAGAGGAAAGTAGAAGAATATGAACTTTCATTATTATAATATATAGCTATCCATTTCTTACTTACTTAATATTACGCCGTATCCCTGAAATGACAGATTTTTTTTAAAAATACAACATCGACATACATGTTAAAAAAAAGTGGATTAATGGATAATGGAAGGATACATGGTAAAATCATTCAGTCAACAAATAATTGTTGAAAGTAAAAAAAGATCATAAGAAAAAGTAACTGTTATTTACGAGGAATCTGATGACTAAATACCATGAGTGAGGTGTATTCTGGTAAAACTTTAGAAGATGGGTTCTTTTTAGGACCAGAAACAGAACACACATTTCTTTAAAACGACTAAGGCTAGGCGCTTACACTCGATTATTACCGCGACTAAACCGTTGAGTCAAAATCGATGAATCCCTCGATTTCTACTCCACTAAACTGTTTAGGAGTACTATATGTTTGGGAGTACACATATAGTCAATCTGTTGCCAATAAGGTCTCCCAACATTCGTGTGCGTGCTCCGTACAACTGAATGATCGCAAATATACTGTTTAGTCGAGTGTATGCGCACGCCAATACATGGCAATGTGCATAGATGTCGACCGATAGTTGTCGAACTGTTTTGTTAAGAGACGATCGATGAAGTTTTTTGATTATTTTATCGAGCAATATGATATGCGCACTCCCATATGATTCAATAGCCTTTTCACATACATCTAAAATAGTCTTTTATCAGAAAATTATCTGGCATCCTAAAATTTATATGGTAGTTTATCGGTAATATCATATATTCTATATTATACCATTCGAGTTTAAATATGCCAGATGATATTACGAATGAATGATGAAAGGGAGATCCTGTTCAATATCAGAAAGTCGTAAAGTGAATTATTTGAAAAACAAAATATTGCAAGTGTATGTATAATATAATTTATAATAACGTGATAGAATTTGGTCACTATGATAAATCACTATAACTCACCCTACATTAATGTATATTATCTGTTATAGTAATTTAGTTTGTTTTGTTTTTTGAATGGTAGAATATGATTTGATTAATTAATTTGTAAACTGTGAAGGGAAGTCACAAGGTATAACTGAAACTTGTAATAGAAAACATCATTTTAACTTTTCTTTTATTATGATCTCCTTATTTAAGATTAAAAGTCTTTGATAATTAAATGCGCTTTGCTGAGTGAAATCGTAGCGGGTGTATATAACTCTCATAATTGAGTTGGTTCTGAGATAGGGTGGGTACCTCCGAGGTTTTCTTCTAATTAATTTTCATTGATTTTCTGTTTTAAAATTATTTTACATAATTGAACATTGTGAATTTAAACTCGTCAATCTTTAAAATTCTCCATTTATTTCATAATTGCTGAGAACTAGAAGAGAATGAAATATACATAGTTGTATGTGAGTTCGAAAAAATAACCCAATATTTTTCTACTAATTATTACTTTTCTGATAAGTATGATAATATATATTACATCTAGTTTCATTGTTATTGTAATTGAAATAAGAGAAAAATACTGCCCATCTCGATACGGACTTTGATCTAGTGAGGTAGGCAAGTATCAGAAATGCACTTGTGATATTGAATAGTTACAAATAAATTAATGAATAAATATATAATACCTCAAAATTGTCCTTCTGTGAGTCACTTATATAGAACTTTGAAAGGAAATTGATATGTTACATTGAATTAAAGTATCATTTTTTTACGAATTATAAATTAGGTGTTAGTTGTTGAATGAACATTTTTCGACGAGTTTTACTTTAGTTATTAAAATAATATGTTTTATATATATAAGCCAATCGATGCACAGGTTCCGTGTATGTCGGAAGCGTTATGTTGCATTCACCAAACGAGACATCGATACACGTCGGTGTACTAGATCCCAGAGCAGTCTGATGCGTCTACTCTACCGTGTTGATAGGCCGTTACTTACCTTCCTATACAATATCGATTTAAGGTCTAGACTAAAATAATCATTTTGATACATTAAACTGAGAACCCAAGGGTGTATTAGAAGACCGTAAATAATATTTTATTTCTGTCGTTTAATTCTCTAACAAATACAATACATTTATTAGTTTGGCTGTTTGTACTCTGTTTATAAAGTAATAAATATCTATTTCTCTGTTTAGTTTATTATCTCTGAGCTATTCTACCCAACATTGCTCTCAAAATTAATCCTTTTTTATATTTTAAATGCATGAATGTAGAATAATAATTACAGTTAATATAATATATGCTATTTCTAGTCAACTTAAATTTGAGCGGCAAATATTATTTTTATTACGTATTTATTTTTAAAGATAACGCACTTTTGTTGTGAAGTTGCAATTTCAGAACATAGTTCTGTGATATTTTTTAAAACAAATTTAATGAATCAATTACAAAGATACACAGGAAAAAAATATTTTGGTTGCTACCGGGGTACGAGCCCAGAACTTTTCTATCCGGGCAAACACGTTAACATTTTTACTAATTTTGTAATACCTTATATTAGCATTGTAATATTTTTCTACTATGTATCTCTTTTTCTATAAAAAAAAATACGTTCTACTAGATTATGCAAAGTATTCAATTAAAGTTAGAAATGTTTTTGAAGTTATTGAGAAGATACACATTATATGAGAAAATATAAGTACTTATTAGTTAAAATAACATATGAATCTTAAGTTAAATAATAGGAAACTTCTTGAATCCAAATAAAAATATTTTATTAATTTAATAATAATCTTGACATAAATTTGAATAAAAAGTTTTGAATATAATTATTCTTGGTAAAGTAAATTTTATTCAACTATATATCTTAACAATTTAATATATTCAAAATATAACCAAATATAATATATCAATATAAAGCATTACAGCGCAATGTACCAATCCGCATAATGATTTAAAATGCCATTGAATGCTTCATCAATAATTGATTCGCGATATAATGACTAATCTATGTTAGTACGCCCACAATTACATTGATTGTTAAACACATAAACACACCTACGTATATGTACGTCAGTGAAATTCGAAGTATATTTATTTTATTTTATTCATACGGACAAACAGGCCAGCACCACACTATCATACTTACGCGCACTTGGGGACCAAACAATTATTCAGTGCCGAATAAAGACTATCGATACAGAATAGTAAGTATACAATTAGCATAATGACATTCTAACACGAGACCAGTTAAAAATACAACTGATTTTACTACCCTTTCGGAAGCTGGTTGAGTAACTGAACAGTAGTCTAGTATTGTATATTGACGCAATAAATTAAGATACTACTGTGTGTATTCAGTATCTGAAGTTAAGAACAAACGTATTTATTATTTGACTAAACCCAGACAAAATTTTCAAATATTGTTTCTTCGTCTTTCTGTAAGCAAGCTGAATATGAGGTGTGCATACATTTAAAGTGCGTATAAATTATTACCCCACGAACACAGTTCAAAAGAGGACGATGTGGATATCATCATGTCAGCGCTTCTCAAAGTTCTGCGCTGAAATTATTAATTTTTTTTATTAATATATCTACAAATTAACAGCTAAATTGAGTATTTTACACAATATATGTGAGTATTTTGATCCAATTACTAGATTAATTGGCATATATAGAGTAAGACTAAAATATATGAAAGTATATAATAATAAAAATAATATATAACTAGCTAGATGAATATTGAATTTTTTCTTATTTTGCCTTGGGACGATTTTTATCGTAGACAAAGTTTTTGGCCCACATTTCAGTGGGCAACATTATTCACCCAAAATATTGTTTCATTATTTATATAACTGGAATATTAACTCAGAAAATATTTCGTATATACTCGTACCTACAACTATTTAAGAAAAGTTCCAACATTAGCGTTTACAACGAATAATATTGCATTATGGTTAATAATTAACTTACTGAAATACTGTTATCAAGTTTGAGTAAGTTAGTTATTAATTAAACATTTATGAGCTGTTGAAATATATACATAAAAAAAAACTGTAAATACAATACATCTAAATTTTCCAAAAAAATAAATATATCTTGGTTAAAATTCGTCGTCTATCAAAAAGATGCATCTCGTTTTTGATTCAAATAAAGTTACAACTGAGGTTACTTTGCCTAAACACGTATTGAAAAGGGCCTATTAGAATTTTTTCCAATGAAGTAATATTATATAAATACATTTTTACGTAACCACTCGTATTCAATGTCGTTCTTATAAATGACAATAATAAGTAATATTTATATAATAAATATACCTCACTCTTTAAATTAAAAAATACCTGTAGAAATCGCCAAGATTATTTTTTTTATTAATTTTCAACGGTAAAAAATTTCACACAATTTGTTAATACGAGTATACCGTCTGTTGTAAAATCAACAAATTCGAGATGCACCTCTTTGATAGATGAACGACGAATTCTGCCACGATTTAGATTATTTTTTTATACATTTCTATGAACATTTTTTTAAATTCATACAATTTAATGAAGAGTTTTTAATCGTATTTTTTTATGAACACAGTTGAAGAACGTGTTTTTTAAACAAATCTCGCCTAGAATATCCAGCAGCCCGCGGATTAACCTTTCTTTTATCTCCCTCAATAGCTCCGACTGTTTTGACTTGCTTATAAACAATATATCCCAGATGTGAAACATTCCTGTAGACAATAAACAAAAATGCACTATTTTTGTTCTGCTCCCTAATGACCGCCGAACCCGGGACCTGGAGGTACTATTATTGTAGTTCTTGGAAGACTTGGGACTGGTTGCCTTGAGTTATTGCTTGTTTTTAAAGCTTTTGACAGATGGCGATAGTGTTGTCGTTAATAGAATTTTAACAATGTTTGTGAGCCAGGGTGGTAGATTAACGTAATGAATTAGAACTACGGACGAAGTGAGAAATTTTCAGGCCTCAGGGCAAGTAAATGTAATTCCCGCAGGACTA
Source organism: Eubasilissa splendida (assembly GCA_031772225.1). Classification (NCBI taxonomy): domain Eukaryota; kingdom Metazoa; phylum Arthropoda; class Insecta; order Trichoptera; family Phryganeidae; genus Eubasilissa; species Eubasilissa splendida. The sequence continues at coordinate 27,626,226 of CM062861.1, read as the reverse complement.
AAAATATTAATCAAATAAAAAACAACAATTAAATAGGTCAGAGATTTTTGTTAAAGAGTTTTGTTTACATTATTTATCTATTGTCTGTTCAGCGGACGTTAGCGAACGTATTAGCGATAATGATTTTATAAAAAGTTAAACTACGGTAGACTTACCGAACCACCGCAATATTAAATTATATAGCCAAGATGTTCTTCTTTTTCTGTTTCCTCTTTCTTTCTACTAGCAATTTCAAATTGAATAACGTGCTACAAGGTCAATTATTTTTATATCATATTTCTTGGCAAAATAATGTGATTTTATCGTCTAAATTATTATATTTTCTCTCACATCCTGACAAACACATTTCCGTTTGTGATTTTTTTTATCCCGTTTCCTTTAATAGTCATTTAAAGATCTTAAATATGGATGTGCTGTTAAAATACTGTAAAGTTTTTCACGGAAATCTTCTATTCTTCTTGCTTCCAATACTCGCGTACATCCCCAATCATTTGTTTCACATACCAAAACTGTGCTACTCACAACAACAGTGTATTCTTAGTATGTACTTACATATGGAACCGAAATATGGACTCATTCCAATATTATAAATAAAAGTTTAAGTAACAATGGAAATTGATTGGAATATCTTTGAAAGCTTGAGTACCAAAGATAAAACTTCGACAGAGAACCGAGATAGACAGATGTTGCCATAAAAATCTGCAAACTCAACCAGTCATGGGTTATGTGTCGAAGAGATGATATAGTAGAGAAAAGGGTCCCGAGTAGAAGAAGTTGAGTACCCTCGAGCACGATGGAGCAATGAGATTAGAAGAGTGGCTGGTAGTAGATGGATGAGAATGGTTGAAGACAGACATAATTGGCAATCATTGGAGGAGGCCAGTATCTAGCAGTGACAGTACACAAGCCTATGATGATGATTATTATGATGATAACGATGACTTAAAAACAAATACTAAGGAAGAACATAGTTTGTTCTTAATTGAGAAGTGTTTTCAAAGTACGATTAGACAGTTTTATTGTTAGTTACAATAAAAAATAAAAATTCACAATTATTTTCTTTGGTATTTCAAAAATTACCACTCAGATTCACGTTTTCACTAGTGATTGGCCTTACTGTTCGTTTTAAGGGTGGATGACAAAAAATGACTAACAATATTTTGAATATTTATTTTATGATTCTCAGAGAGATGACATCAGCATGGCGCGCTACAGATAGATGAAAAGGGCTGGAGAGAGAGCGTGAGAATTGATGATCACTGAGAGAGGCTTATATCCAGTAGTGAAAAGGCGCAGCCAGATGACGATGACGATGACGATAATAACCGAAACCATCTTATTAATCCTTTCTAAAATCTTCTAACTATGTACAAGCAAATCTATATATGTTCCTAATATTTTCATTTTTTTGCGATGTATTTATGGCAGAAACATAGTACCCCATGACGAAAATAATTGTGCTATTTCATAAATTTCTACATTATTCAGAAGAATAAATAGTTTTCACCATAACATTCGTATTTACAAAATGGTTTATTTTATTTATTAGTACAATTCAATCAAATTCTCAAATTATTTTTATTACGTTATGTATCTGCTTTATTTCTCTTCACGAGATTTCATCAGAGATGATACAGCTTCTGTCCTACGAGATATATGTGTTTGAATCAATCATCTGAGCTCCTGTAAACACCATTGATTGACGCTAAACAGTCCAACGCTTGAAATATATCGTTTTGTTTAAATGATTGTTTCCTTTTTTAATCTTATTTAAAAGTGTAACTACGCAGAATCTTTTATTGTTGGTTCGGGCATAGATATTAAACAGCGTGCCATACTCGACGTATGGAATCACCAGTGTTTGCGCTTGCGCGGTGAGGCAGTTCCGTTTCTTTTGACAGATGAGCGATCTATGGGTGACCGCTCTATTTCTTGTGTTAAAAATGGCTTATCAGTAATGGAATATCGAAATAACTCGTGGAATTTAAAACCATGTATAGCGTCACAAGATCTTCGTAAACTAAGGAAAGTATAATTATTTTATGCTGAAGTCCTGCGAAATACAGACAAAAAAATTAGGGACAGAACGTCTGCATCAGTAAAGTTTGAAGAGTAATTTTTACCTTAACCTAGAAGTATTTAATCTTTCCTTGTATGGTATGGGCTACATGTAATTGTTATTTATTATTGATAAGTACTGTAGTAGCTAGTGTCGATGTTTCTATAATATAAACACCAGAAACTGATATTACTTGTGCCATTCCTATTAAAGTTACTTGCACAATTTTGTATTTTAAATATAGTTTTTTTTATTTAAAGTTATTAATAATGAAACATTTAAATGTTAAAACCATTACTTGTGTATTATTTCATTGTATTTGAATGCTTAACATTTATTTAATCTAATTTTGGAATAAGATTAATATATAAATAAAAAAATAAAAAATTATTGTTCACTGTGTTGATTCTATGTAGCTTGAGTTTGAAATTTATATTTACATATTTCATCCATATAATGCAACTACAATTGATTCAACTTCGTTACATTCTTGTCATCGTATCTAATTTATTTTGCAGAATTCTCAATCACAACAGCATAAACATTATTATATTTAGAATATTTTATAAGATCTATTTGTTCAATTAAGTTTTATATTTTAATTATATGTTATTTAATTGCATATTGCTTTACTCTTTACATATACCACATATTATATCTAATACATTTAACAATGCATTTACGTTAAATTTTACAAAATATTTACCTAATCTAATGATATCTTGTTTAACTCTATATATATAATTTTGTACATTGATCATTACACTTTGCTTACTACTATACTGGAAGAAAACAGTCTGCTATAATAGAGTAAAATACTAGTGTAGCAGGCAGGGAACCAACAATATATGTCTTACTTTGCTGAAATGTTTATCCGATTATAATATAACACACTGTACTAAGAATCAAGTAAATAAATTATTATTATTATTAATGAGAAAGTTACACTGACTGGCATTAGTTTTGAGATTTATAAATTATATTTTTACCAATATCCAAAAATTTGTTTTTTTTCCACAAATCATGAAGGTTTTATTTTTGACAAAAGGTAAGTAAATGGTTCTGAAAAAGATGACCCACTATCTCATGCTTTCGGCTGCAATTTTCGTTGAAGAGATGAGACCCCCCATCTCACCCCTCACAATATTTATATATATATTGATACCGGGTGATGATGTTATGACGATGATGTTTTAGTTTTAAAGTTGCACCTATCACAGAGAAGATGAGAGCCAGGCTGAGATAGTATGGTCACGTAACATATCATTAAAACTGTGTTAAAAATAAATACCAGCAGAAGACAACGAAGGTAATCATAAACAAACAAACGTGGCCGAACATCGAGAAGGAAATAAAGGACACCCGAATAAGCCAGAAGACTATTCAGGACAGACCATCCTGGTGCTTTCGTACAAGGAGAGCCAACTCCAAGTAAATGGAAAAAAGAAAAGGGAAAGATTAATCCTAATACAATTTAAAGTGTAACCCATTGTACAGGTACTCCCATTAATCCTTTAAATTACGCATGCAAGATTTTCTTCTTTAAATATACAAGTATTATTTATACAATTGTATATGTGACAAATGGTTCTTATATAATTCTATACTCTTAGACCGATTTAAACCAAATTTTGCATAGTTACACTTTAAGCATCCTTCCCTGGGACATTTCACTCTTCCTCTGCCTGGAACAAATTCTGCATACATCGATATTTTTAGGACTTGCGTAAAATCCCCCCTACTTACCCCCGCCGCACTGATGTAATCTGAGCGAATTTATTTTTAAAATAGTTTACATTTAAAGTTGGCGGACGTCAAGTACTGCAGTATCGATAAACATCATTCTTGGAGTAGCGCCCACGGACAGGTCAGTGAAATATCGGGACGTAGACGGGTCTAGAGATCCAGATCGTGTGGAAGTAATCGAGAGCGGTCTAGCGTTTTCTAAAATATTGAACGCTTGATTAGAGGAGTAGTATTGAATCAAATGAACATCGGTGACCCGAATAGCTTCATCTTACTAGGAATATACGGGGTCAGACGCTGTGAACGTCTCTCCGAATTAGATTTATTTATCACTATGTATTGTACTATTTAATATCAAGAAAATAATCAATTTTACTGAAATCATGAAGTGAGAATATAATTCTTGAATTTTTAGAATATAATTCTCGAAAGACATACGGACAAAATATATTTTTCTGTTTGTTTAATAAAGATTAAATCTAGTGTAACATTTTTCTTAAATTAAAAAAAAGTCCTGTTGATCACCACGCGATCTCTCTCCCACTTGATTGTAAAGGTCATGTTTGTCGGTTCGACCTTATTCGAGTTTTTACTGAATTTGCGTCTCCAATCATACACACCATCTCTTTGATTCACCGGCTACAAATAATTTGAGCGTAAAAAAGTTAAAAGTTATATTTAAATTGTTATATTTTATGTCCAACCCTTAATGAAATAGAATAGTAATGGTAGTCATTATAGTTTTATGGTTAAGTGTTAGTTTATCGATACGAAGGTCATGGGTTCATAACGGTTACATATATTTTTTTTTATTTGATATAAATATGAATTAATGCGCAACAACTGTAAATAAAATAACCTTAATAAATAAATAAATTATTAAAACGTTCTCAGGTTTTCACGGCCGTTGAGAATCTTCTGTGTGGAGTTTTTTGAGCTTTACTGCCGCGTGTCACCAACCTCTCTGGCCGACTTTTCGGATCACATTCTAGGGTTCATCATTAGGGCTGATAGATTTTGATTTTTTTAAATAGATAAATATAAGAGTAATATTAATCATTTTATTCAAAATTCTTCGAAGTTACGCAACCATACCCAATATGAATAACCTCATCAAAGTTTTCAGTTACGGTATTGAACATACAAAATTCTGTGACATCTTTAAAGTTTTCTTGTATACGCAGGGGATACTTATTCAAGTGAGTAAATATAGGTACAAACTTTTAAGTACTGCGCCTACTGATACGTGTATTTAAGGACAAAGTTAACATTTTTAGTATTCCAAGTAGGCAGACTCGTATTTACATAGGAAGTCGCCATCTGGGCATTGAAAGTTATTTCTTGCTACAACATTTTGAGTTCCCTGTAAATATAAAAATATTATTTAAAGCTTCTCTCAATAATTCTCGAGAGGGAGCCGCAGCGTTAATACAAATCGAATCAATATAGGTATTATATAAAAAGAAAAAAATACATTATATCCGAGTTTCTATTCTATGTTTATTTTGATATGTCTCATTATGTTGTCCAAAAACCATTCACTAATATGTCTTTATGAAAATGTTATATGGATATTTTATGATATGTGTCACATGGTTGGAAACAATAACGCATATTTCAACCGATTTCGTTAGAAATACTACCTCTTGCAACGGGTCAACGCACTTTCTTCGATCAGAATCAAGAGATCTCGAAACCACCCTCCGTTAATAATTTTGTGGGTATATTTATATACAGGTGTACCTAGTCTACAATATTTTATGAGACTGACTAAATTACGAGTCGAAAATTTCAAAGAATATGTGCAAATTCTGCACCGTCACGGAAAATATAACTGTTTGAAATTTTTACAAAATCATGTTAAGCTTTAATACTACTAACTTAGAAATAAATATTTACGATATTAATTTATATCTTTGCTTCAGGCTCTAAATCATATAACCAAAAATAGTCTGGTCGCTTGAAATTTGATGACCATAAAATTTGTTGTATTTAATATAATTTGGAATTAATGAAATATTTCAATTAATAGAAATAATCTCATAACTACAATTTTTTTTAGTCTATGTCTTTGACATGGTTAATATTAGGCACATTTCCTTGAACATTTTCGACTCGTAATTTAGTCAGATATCCACCCATGAAATAATGTGGACTAAGTCTGTTATACCCTGTATGTATATATATATATAGTTTCAACCTTATGTTTAACGATTTTATCATGTACTTATTTATTTTAAACATATTGATTGTTTTAATCAAGATTCGATGCGGTTCACGTAAGTCTCATTGTAGTCCAAAACTAAAATGTGAATTACTTGTACAATGGCAACTATAATATTAACCGATTATTTATTTATATATAAACGGCACATAGTACCACTGAAAAAAGAATTATCCTTGAATATACAAAGCTATTCAAAAATATTTTTTTATAAAGAAAAATCGTAAAAGTAAATGGAAAAAAAATGTAATTACCTTTCATTATATTAAAATACAATATTATTTAAAAAATACATTGTATGATCGCGCAATATACGATGGTTTTTAATAAATCTGCCGGCAATAAACAAATTTGTTAGAATTTTTTGTATTTAGGCAATGTTATTATAGGGATCAATAATTACTGAGTTGGAATTACAATCTCTATTACTATATTTTTCATGATACCCTATATTTATTATTTTATTATCTAATATATCACTATTTAAGTATATTCTTATTGCTGTTATCGTGTTATATTGCTTACATTATTCTTAAATATAAGTACTTTTGAATTAATTATTTTTATTTGTTAACTTTGTTTTGTTCTAAACCGGTAGATGTATTTAAACTCAATAAATGGTTAATAAAACAAAGTTAACGAATAAAAATAATTAGATATAAGTGCTTTTCTTTAAAAAAAAGTGTTTAATTCTTACATGTCTACAAATAAATGTCTTGATTTATTTAATACGACTTAAAATGTATTTCCATGTTTTATACATGTTAATAAAGGATTTTTTCTATTAACTCTGATTTCAGTAGTCACTCGTATAATCACAATTCTGATTATCGAGTTACAGCTATTTATAACGCATGAAAAAAAAATTCTGTGGTGCTGAATCAACAAAATATGATTTGTGAATTATTCTGGGATTATTTAAAACGGGTATCCGTTTGATGGCGTGTGTAAAGAATTTCGATAAAAAATACGAACAATCACAGTCGCCCATTTTGGTTGCGGCCAATAATGTTGAAAGTTTACAGCCATTGTTGCGGCGAGATAAAGTTTAATAAATTCGGGTGTAAGCCCTGTGGGAGGATGGGTAGTTAGGGAATATGAAGCGGTATTTGTTATGGCTACTGGAGAACGTATACAGGGTTGCCCAAACCATTTAGTTTTTTGATAAATTTAATTCTACACATTTTAAAATATTTTCAAAAATATATATATATATTTTTAGGTGTCCTACTTTTCGCAATCAGTAATTAACAGTTTTGAAGAGTAGTTGATAACAATTAAAAAATAAAGTACGACTGAAATTTATTTTAATAAGAGGCTTGACGGTTTGAAAAAAAAACACTGCGTATACCTATATTACATAATTTTAAACAGAAAACTATTTAAACAACGTTCTGAATTTTCACCCTAAACTGTCTTACTTTAATATTCCATTGACACGTTGCCTTAGTGTGATAATAAATAAATCAATAAACATATAGTCGATGACTTAACTTTGAGATTGAATTAGTCGAAAAATCAGGTCCCGTTTTTGTTTATTCTGAGACGTTGAATAGCGAACATTTATTCTACCATTCTGTTCTATTTCGAGTTCATTGTGAAATTTTGTGCAGTTCTCATGTTGTCGTTTTGTTTGAAGACCTAATCGAGTCTGCTTGCAGTATGGATTACAAACTGGGTTTTAGATTTGTCAAACGTTCTTCCGTTCTACTTTTCGACTCCACAGCTCAACTCTGGGGTCTGAATTTATCCCTAATTGATACATTTCTATTGACTCATTATTTGATCTTATATAAAACTGCACTATTTTAGGTGAGAGTCCATGATTCTTATAATATGATAAGAGGATTATTTCGGTTTTTAAAATACTCAAATTTGAAGTATTTAAAGAGAATTGAGTGAAATATTTAACTTCTGTATGCTGCTGGACTTATTTATTATATATTACTATTATAAACAGGGATAAAAGGTATTAGTGTTTAAAATTCTATAGTAGATGAGGATCATACTTTCTTTTGCAGATAATGCAATTGAGAGTTAGGAATTTAATAAGAATTCGTAGGAATTTAGCCAATCAAATAGATTCGATCTCTTTTGATGCAACAATACAATTTTTAAAAATATATATATAATTGACATCCCTGATTTTATGTCAAAAATGTTATAAAAACATGCATTCATGGACGGTATTTCTCGATAAATGCTTGTCAAAATAGTTAATTTTTAAAAATGAAAAAATGTGTGTTTTTATGTTTTATGGAATACATCGGTTTAGTTTTATAACCGTGGCATTGCTTGTCCGATACATCAAGCTATTTCACTCTTTTTTAACATATTTAAAAATTCTTTAACATATATTAAAATATTAATTTTGTTAATTATGGCAGATATAGAACTTTATGACCAGGTTATTTTAATCAGCAGTTAAAAAAAACAAAGTTATTAAATATCTGATATATACTTGAAGGTACATTTTGTATTTATTTATTTGTTAGTTACAATAATTATCAGGTTAAACAAATGCACGATAAATACAGTAATATTATTAATATTTACAAAATCAACTTTGTGGTTAAAATTAATTTTTTAGATTGCTAACTTTATTTTTATTTTCCAATCGTTTGTTAGAAAATGGTCATACTTTTAATAGAAATTTTGGATTGTCCATTTTACTTATAAATAATATCGGCCTTAAGTTGAATAATTTAGAATCATTAGAAATAATTAAATCATGTAAAACTAACCAAAATATTATAAACAACCGACTAAATTTAACCACATGTCGCATTCTAAAATGTTTTCCTAAAATATATTCTAATATTAATAAATTTACTTTTAAATAATTATAGTTTAAAAAAAAAAAACATTTTTTAAATATACTTTCTTTTAAATAAACAATATTACATATATTCTTGATTAGTTGATAACATCCTGAAGAAGAAAATTATATTTTACGAAACCAGTAGATGTATTTAATTCATTAAGCGGTCAATAAAACAAAGTGTCGATCTAAAAAATAAATATAGTAAGCTGATTATCTATGTACGAGTTTATCTTCCACAGTCTTGTCAAATTGTAATAACATTTTCACAACCTTTTTGAGGCCTGATTATTTTTTAAATAAATGGTGCCGCGTACACGGAGTACATATCACGTCAATATTCTTACACAGAACTAAGCTAAATGCTTATACTACGAAAATGTAACTAAATTAGTAGTCTCCTGGGACGAGTATCGAACCCCCGATCACTCCAAATTATGGTACTATTATATCGTTCGACCAAAAAAGCACGTTTTATTCCTAATAAGATTAATCGTTTATTCGAATAATCACTTATTTTACAGAAAAAAATATCCAATTTCCTTTTTTCGAATCTTTCTCACGATGCTAAGAGAATCGACGGATTTGAAATTTATTAAATCTAATCTCATCTACAATAAATTTTTAGTCGTATATGTATACTATATTTTTTTACAGAGATTTGTACAAAGGATATAGAACACAACAAGGAATGGTCTCTATATCTTTTCATAATTTCCTAGAATACTAACGGTGGTACGACTTACGTAAGACCTGGCATCGTGCATGTGTGACAAGCCATAACTGAAGAGTGTGTTTTTCTGCAGCGAAACAGTATGATGGAAAGCTATTTAGTAGATTTATTGTTCATTTCTATGATTTTAGAAAATAATATCTATGTAATTGTAATAAAACTTTTAAATATTAAACACTTTTTCAAATTTGGAGGCGATTCTAATATATTTGAATCTAAGTTTTTTTTTAAAATATTTTTCTTTTATATTTTATTTTACTGATAAATAAATTAAAATATTTAAAAATGTTTAACATATTATGAAATTATATTAGTTAATTTAATAGTAGTTTAAAATATTAAATTATGTATTACCCTAGATAAAATATATAAAGAGATTAATTCATTTGATTATTTTCCTTTAATTATCTGTTCGAAAGATTGACACGTCTATTATAGAACACCAATAGAAATCGGCTATAAAAGGCGATTGAAAAACGATGAATGTGAAAGAGTTAACTCGTCGATAATTAGATCTTTTGATGTGCTACCGTCAAACTTTCTATTCAAGAAAATTAGTACTTATATCTGAAAAGTCTCATTAAATAATTTTATATTTTTTTTATACTATAAATGAATGCTTTATTAAGCCAGTATAAAATGATAATATTAACACTCATGGTTTAAGTATTTGCAGACAATGTAATATCTTGAAATCCATATAAAGATTGTAGCGAAATACGGTGGCGGTGGCAGTCGCGGTAGGTCGGTTGCTTTGTCGTCTAATACTAATAATAATATTAATATTCTATTATTTGTATAGCGCCATTTTCACATCAAGAGCGCTTTACACATAAACTATTCTACATTATTTTTGTTTTTAAAATGAAAAATTGTTATTTTAACTATCGGAAATGATTTTTTGAAAGATAGCGTTTTTAGTCACTTCTTAAATAAAGTCTCTGACGCTCTGTTTCTTATGATGGAAGGCAAAGAGTTCCACACATTTGGGCCTGCCACCGCAAATGCCCGTTCACTAAATCTAGACTTCTGGTAACGGTTGGTCGGTTTTACAACTCTTCCTGCGGCTGAACCACTTGACTTCAGGAGCAGAAGGCAGACAGAAGGAAGATATCAAGGCAGAAGATTTGTTCTACTTTTTGCGATCCTGGACATTGTTTACTGTGACATGTAGCGGGGCTTTGATCATATATTAAACTTGATCTGCCATTATTTCATCTCACTGTCTATTGTATATGCCGCTTACAAAGCCAACACCATATTTCGAAATCGTAGAGATTTAAAATTTTTTTTCTTTTCACTTTCTAAATTTCGACTCCATACACAGCTATGGAAAACACCAATTAGACTTTTACATACCTATCTTGGGATGAAACGGTTCATACAGAATTTGATCAGCTTCAACATAGCAAACTTGAAGTAAACTAGTCTACTAAAATTTTCAATGCACATACTGGTGCACTTTAATAAAATTATCAAATTAAAACCGAACTTTGTTTATTTACTTAATTAATTTAAATGTGTTCATAAAATTATGAATACATAATTGATGTAAGAAATTCTACATAAAAAGTCTTGGCAATAATTGTGTATTTTTTCGATATCCGATTTTTACGTTTCATGTAATAATTTGAGTATTTATGTGTACATAAATAAATAAATTGGAATGGAATTATATGTAATGGGCACTTGTCAATAGAGGCAAAACGAGCGGCACACAATGAAGTTCTGGTACTGATACTGATGTATGGAAGTGAGGCTTGGAGCTGTCAGAAGAGGAACGAAAGTAGTCTGAATGCAGTGGAAATGTGATCACTTAGGCGTATATGTGGCAGATCTATTTATGACAGAGTAAAGAAAAATTAAATAAGGAACGAATGTAAAGCTGATCTTAGTATAGTGAGTAAGATTAAGAAAGGTCACTTAAATGGTTTGGTTATATGCAACGAATGAATGAGGACAGAATGGTAAGAAACATATATGACGCAAATCTTGATGGTACTAGAAATAGAGGACGTTCGCGGAAGACTTGGCACGACCAGGTAAATCAGATACTGGAGGATGGTCATGTTAGAAGTTAGGTTGTATGAGAAGATGTATGAATGTGGATGATGCGAGAATTGTGTGTCAAAACGAGAATGTAACGCTCTATCCTCTCTGCCTACCCCCGTGGAGAAACAGCATGATGGTAAGTTAGACAGTTAGTTAAATAGATATTCACTTTTATGATTCAATATTTGAGTTTAGGAGACCATGGTACGGAGATTTCAGTAAAACTAAAAATGTACTTGACTAGATACACTTTCAAAATACAATGATGGCCACTAGACCCATAGAATGACCATAATAATGGTTAATAGGTTATTTACAAAAAATATCCTCTAGATCTGTTAACTACGCGCCGGTAACATGGTAACATTTCCATCTCCAGGCGCATTGTATCGAGGCACGCTTTAACAATGCGTTATTTCTATAGATGCATTATCATAACGATCACCTTCGAAATTAACCTCTGCATGACGTATGTATAACAACACAATACTATACAGTCTGAGGCACAATCCAAATGTCCAGCAATGATTACATTATAGTTTTATTTTTACAAAAATCGATTATAAACATTTTTTGAAGTAAAACTTTCATAGCCACGGTAAAGTAAGATTTGAAACAAAAATGGATAATCAAAATACTGATTTAGTAAAAAAAAATTACGTTGATTACTGACGTATTTAAAACTATGCTCATGTGTGAGAAAGAAGCGATAAAGGGTAAAGGATAAAGCGTAAAGGTCACAGATCCACACAACTTATAGCACTCGCGGCAAGCAATCGTAAATTATTATTTAATTAATATATTTTCCATATTTCCCTCAAAATAATTTATATTTTTATAAATGTACCGTTGTCCATAGAATATTCTTGAACATCTCAGTTGGAGATATAGTGCTTTACATTTCGTATTAACCTTTCCCCGCTATGTTCTTTTATATCTTTACAAAAAGAAGATAGTAAAATCAAATAAAAAATGAAAAAAAGTGACATTGTGATAGAAAACCTGCGGATGAACCATCTAAGAATCACCTAAAAGAAGCAACAAAATTATGTAGTTTGAAAATTGATTGAAATTGAATGAAAAGAATTGAAATTGACGAATTGCCATTTACGTTATGACCTAACCAATAAATTACTAAAATAATTGCAGATATGCATTATTTGTAAAGTATTTTTATAGAGTATAGTCAAGAATGTAGTAGTTTAAAAATAATATATAAATATTGTTGTTTACCCATATTTTATTAATATGCCATAACGCATAACATAACAACAATCAACTTAGGGATATTTGTATCTCCTGCTAACAAGTACGGTTGTACTCTAACTTTTTATGGTACGCCATAATAATGGCACGTCGGTCTAGAAACCATATACATCTTGAAGCGATCTAACCCAGAAGAGACGTCAGTTCCATACACTAGTGCTCGCGAAAACCTTAAATTAAATACATATATGTTATAAGTGTGTCATTTTATCATTTATTTGTATCGATGTTTAAAAATAAAATTATAAGAACAACTTTTTTCTCTGTATACCATATTGAATAGCATCTTGATTGTCATCGTTTTATTTCTGGTATAAAATACTTAAACTTTTTATATATTTTAATTTTACGACAGGAAACATTCTTTTTGTTTGGACCTCTCATCTATCTTTTCTCAATAATATTTCTAGGACATCAACACTAATAAAAAATAATGTGTATAACATGGCGCACGTTCGTCCAGAAGAAGTATCCACTTCATAAAAATTCTACAAGATTTGAATGAATTAAATGTTGGAAATTCCTGCGCTCATGTGGAGCTCTCTGATTGGTTGTTTATATCACGTGTCACAATATAACCGTTTCCGCTTTTGTCTCAATCGGGATCGTAAAATTGGAACCTTTTGGATAAAATCACGAATATTAAAGTAATGTGGCCGCAACATGTTACTGGGGACGTCGTAAACGAGTATCTATTGTGTTTATCTCATTTGTTAGAAAATATAAAACTCGAACCTTCGAAGAAATGTATATTATACTAGCAGAAAAGCTATCCACTAGTACCAATTGCTCACAAGTATTCCCTCCGGGTGGCTATTGTGCTGATAGTAGCCGCAGCGCGACCATGGTTTCCGTAGTTTCAATATGTAAATCTCTTATCATATTGCTTTAACAATGCACCAATGCAGTGTAAGCAAAATATTTGTAAAATTATATATGCTACATACATATGTAAATCTAGAGCTATCTTAAATTGATATTATTATTATCAGAATGTTATTAAAAGCATAAACATAATTAATATAGTGAACTTAAAGAAATGAAATACATAATATATACAGGTAAAAAAAGAATAGTTTAAAATCTAAAGTTTAATCAGTGATATCTATTACACAATGCTCAAAAATTGTAGATAAATATTAATAATCATTATTATTTTTTACTAAACTGTACTGACATCTAGCGGATTTCTAAAGAAAATACACTAATGATGGAGAATGCAATGTAGCGCAATTATATTATTATTTTGATACATATCATTCGTCTCCTTTGTAACTCAACTCAATTGTGGAAAATTAACTCAGTGCTTTCATAGATACACATGAAATGGAATATCACATATTAAACCTTGTGTTTTCCGTTTTAATAACTTTACTTAACTTACGAAGAAAAATGGTTTATAAATTTTTTAAATAAAAATGTGTTTATTAATTTTTTAAATAAAAGTCCCAGCATCATCTACCACGTATTGCTCAAAGGTTTTTGAGATTCATTGCGCATAAAATAATGACAGATTTTAATTGAAATAACAGATATTTCACTAAAATAAATTAAATACATAGGTAGAAAGTCGAAAATTGGACGTGAAATTACAATTAGTAGCTCATTTTCCCGGCAAGAGAATATACCGGGTTTGATTTCCGATGGTACTATATATTTTTCAATAGGTATATATAATTATCTTTGAGTAACTTTTTAAATGATTCGTCTTATTTGTTTTTATTATTAAGACAACTGCATTCTAAAGTTGCAAATTCTCTATAAAAATGCGATTTCATTAAAAAAAAAAATTACAAATGTAGTTATTTTGTCTAAGAAATTAACACGTAAAGTATATGTATAATAAAGAGGAATGTGGGACGGACGAATGGGAAGGAAGCATTTCAGTAAGCGGTAGAAAGGTCTTTAACGTTCGATTTGCAGATAAATACCACATTAACCCGAGTTCGGTACTGGCTCTTAAAAAAACAGAAGCAAGATAAAAATTGCAGAGAACTAATGTTGATAACTGCGATGAAGACAGCCTGAAGAAATTAATAATTACCGGGAATGCATCTTCATGGGTGAAGAGTGAGACGTTAATCGGTAACAAGATAGATAGATCAAGTCCGAGAAATGAATTTGCAACTTATCGCACTACACAAGGCCCAGAATCGCGAGAGTGGAGACAACCATTTCATATTGTAGATGCAGACCAAATAACCACGATGATTGAGAGATCGAAAGGGTGTGGGGTGTAGGATTAATTGGTTACTCTTTTTTTACTGTTCTTTTAAATACATTATTATTTGTAGTTTCGCGGTATGGGCAAGAAAATATAAAAGAAAAAATAATAACAATACACTCAGCTTCGGCACAATAGAATTTTTTAACCAGTTGGCATTAAAGTTTCTTAATAAATAACAATTTAACAATACCAATAGGATATCTATTCAGTATTTATCGTACTGCGCCGTATCTTAGCTTCATCTACGCGAATCCTAGCATTCTAATTAGAGAAGTATTATCATCGTAGATACTATATGTACACATGTAAAGGATACAAATTTTGTCAAAATATTACCTATTTATTTGTTATATATTTTCAGGATACCGCGATACTCAGCATTAAGCACACGATGAAGAAAAATATAAATATTAAAAATATATATTTAACATTTTTGACTGCAAGATATCCAACCAATGATTGTAATCATCCCTTAGCAAAGACTTCGTGGATGTTACTTCCAATCACCCTCTAGTCGCTGTCGTTTCTTGGTTAGGATGCCTCAGTATATGTGGGTTCAGAATTGACCTATTTACTTTCATGAGGATAAAAGCTAGATTAAGAGAATTGAGATACCAGAGAAGACCTGAATGCAGGCACCACGGAAAATAGATATACCCTGTATTGCTATGTTTGACATATTTTGTTAAGATACTTAGTAAAAAAAAATTCGGAATAAAAACTAGTTTGCATTAAGTTGGAGGTATGTTAGTATTTTTTGATTTATTAATTAATTAATCAAAACTAATGCTCAAGTAATGATTAAATAACCAATGTTTAATATGTGATTTATTTTAATTCATTAAATTAATTACTACATTTGTCAAGTTAGCTGTTATAAAATTAATACATTTTGTAGGTCACAGATTCTTTTCAAAATGTTACATTTTCAAATATTCTTTTAAAAATGGTACGAAATCTGCTAATTATTATTCCATTACTTTTTTAAAAGCTTTGAAAAAAGTATTTGATAAATTATTCAATTCTCTTCCGCCCGGGCCCTGGGCGAACGCCTAAAGTACCTAAGCTCTAATCCGGCCATGATAAGGAGCCGCAAAAAGACTGAAAGTTTTCTCGTACAATAATGGACTTGTATTATACTCGCATTTTAATAATAATATATGCTTTTTTTGCATGTCATTTTCGACACATTTTCGATGTGAACAACATTTTAACATTAACAAATTAAAATAATAGACACTATTCTTTAAAAATTAACATTAAAAAAATCAAAAAAATCATTCCGATCTCTTGATTTTAGCTATTTAAACTCAATACAGTAAAAATATCCATCAAAACGCTCAGGTAGGTAGCTGAGCAGTGAGGACGTGTATTCGCGCCACTCTTATTATAATATTAATTTAATTTAATTTGTTTCTTATATTCTACATATTATACATTATAAGCAATTCTTAAAGTATATAAAAAAGTGAACAATCTTCATAATGTAAGAGATGTTCACTGTCTCCTTAACTAGACCGAAGTCTGTACTAAAGGAGAAAAGAAAAGAAAAAATACTAACTTATGCTGTCTTATTGAACACCTTTTAAAGATTTTTGTACTGATTCCTTAAATTTTCCAAAAGAAGTAGGCAGTGAATAATATTTACTCACATTTTTTCGATTAAAATTGATTTGCAAATGATTATAAATGTGATAGATGGGAAAAAGGGGTCATTGGGAGATCTAGGAAATTAAGAACCTAGAGAAATCGTTGATCTTAGTGGCAACGTTTGCCCTAAAACTGTTACGCAGTTTGGCATATACTAAAAATTATAATTTTAAAAATATATAATTTTTATATTGACTTCGTACTACACACACACAATTTATGATTTAATATCACTACTAGTTTGAGAAGAGCAGTCCTTCTCATCTACGGGTGTAAATTGAACTAAATTAAATACGTTTATTTTATTTTAAAAATAATACATTATTATTTGTGAAGTTGTAATTTTTTCAGAACATAGTTCTGTGATATTTTAATACAAATGAAATGCATTAATTAGAAACATTTACATACAGATAAGCTCAATTTATCAAAAAAATATTTTACCTCACACCGGGATTTGAACCAGGATCTCTTCCTATCTAGGGAAGTGCGATAACTAATTGCACTACGTCAGCCTCGTAAAAAGTCGACAAATTTTCAAACTTCTCTTCAACTTCAACTTCTCTTGCATGTTGTATCACATTTTTCTATGAAAAAGTTATCAAATTTCAATTTATTTAATAAGTTTCATATATTTTAAAGTACACAAACTAAATTACTTATTCAATAAATAAATTACGAATCCAGACCAGGATATGAAAAGTTATTTAAAAGAAAACGTTATTAATTTTTCGAAATGGACTATTTATCGATGAACATTATTTCTTAAAAGTAATTTAGTCATACTCTAGATGTCTCAAAGTTAGTAAATTATAAACTTCAGTATTAGGTTAGATCCAGTAATGTCTCAATTTAAATTAGTATTTCTTAATTTTATAGTAAGTAGGAATTCTATCATTATTGTTATTTTAAGTGTTTCATTTGTGATACAAAATTGTTAATAAAACGACATCATTAAGTTAGCTACGTCGCAAACATGATTAAATTTACAAAAGTACTCTCAAAAAAATAACACATCTACCTAATTTTTATTATACCGATCCTATAAAAAGGTATTTAAAACTTATTATGAAGGAGCTTTAAATTTCACGTAAAAAAATTATGTGATAATGTTATAAATATTTGTTTTAAGAATATTCGTAACCATTGTACGCATTTAGTTGGGTGCACATTTAGCAGAATTATCTGAGGAGACTTTTGATATGTTACAGACAACCCTTTGTATAAAGTTTTCTATATATATATATATATATGTTAAATTAAAGGCTTCTGCGAGCACTAGTGGGTTATATCGCGTTCATTGTACATGTATGCTTTCCTTTAATAAATCAACCCATTTATGACGGTAAAGTCATTTGCAACTAACATATGAAGGAAGATATATAAACCATATACAAAAAGCGCGATCTAACTAAGAAGAGACGCCAGTTCCATATATCTATTCTAGGTTAGATCGCATTTTATGTGACGGCTTCCTAGGCAAACATTTCGGCACAGTGACACGAGCCTTTGTCAATGCCTTGATTGTTGATTTATATCTCTTGAAAAAAATTACGGTATAACCATACTATATAATTTTTTTATTTTTATTTATTTATACCCAATGCCGAATTGTTTTGAGAGTTGTTTATCGTCTTTTCGATTCGTCATAATTACATTTTTTTTTAAAATTTATTTTATCACATTCAGTCATATCATCATAACACCATCATAGGTTGGCTCCGGTATCGTCGTACGAAACCATACCTGTACAATATGAGAGACTTGTTGTCACATTAATTTTAAAAGGCAGCCAGAAAGAAGCTATAGAAATCACACACCCCCAAAAAAGAAGGGTAGACGTCACATTTATGTGTTTCAGTCGCAGAACTCGGTCACAGTTCGGCAGAAATTCACCCTGTCCAGGTCGCAAGAGTGCGAGAGAGAGCCAGTAAAATACTCTGTTAGGTCTCTCTAGCCACTGCTCTTCTAGGCATCGTCCATCCCAGCAACCCCCAGCGGGAGATCCACACCTTAATAAATACCCGGAAATGTCCGAGATTCCTTTCATTTCTTAATTGGTCATCGTTCCGGGGGATTCGATGAGCTATTCCTTCTAATCCCGTAATCATGATCTCACGTGCATCATTCATAATTACATACTATACAAATATAAATCTTACATAGTCGAGTATCATACTGTATTTTTTTGAGGCAGCGCTTTGACAATGGCGCGTGTTACCGCACTGAAACATCGGCCTTGATTTCCAATGAAACCATCTACAAAAACGCGATCTGATGTAGAAGAAAACCCAGTTACATACACTAGTGCTTGCGGAAACCTTAAATATTACATATGTAATATACACCTGCCAAACAGTAACAAACAACAATGCATAGGGAATGCTTATTTCATGTTTCCAAATGTTGTTTAATATTTTTTTTTATTTAATATTCAAGAAACTATATTTATGTATTTTATTATAAATTAGTCTTAATTTTTTTGATCAATATTAAACCAATTTATAAAAATTGATAAATCTGTAGAATGTTTCACCTTTTCCAACTCTACATAAGTTTAATCAAGCAAAACAGGAAATGAAAAATGTAATAAAATTTGTAAGGATGTAGTAAAAATTTTAGAATAAATTTTTTAATTTGCACTATATTTTTGTCGTTTCCACGCACCGCCCGTTGAACGGAATTCAGCCGGCCGGCAGCGCTACGAATAGAAAATGAACTAAATTCCCGCGCCCCGTAAAGCGTTCCTAAACCGTTCCGTAAAATTCTTCTGAAATCCATCCACCGCTTTATTAGACGTTCGCCTTAACCACTTAAAGAATTAAATACATCTACTGGTTTCGAAAAATATCATTTTCTTCTTCAGGATGTCATCAACTAATCAAAAACATATGTTATATTGTTTCTTCAACAGAATCTATTTAAAATATATATATATATGTATTTTTAATAAACAATAATCATTTAAAAATAAATTTATTACCTAACTTAAATTGTTACTTGATGATACAAAATTGTTATAATAATTTTTAGAATGAGACTTGTGGTTAAATTTAGTTAGTTGTTTTGTTGGTTTCTTTCCATAATCGCATACTCAATTACCCCTGTATAGTACCTACTTTTCTAATGTTAATACGAAAATTAAAACATCTGCCATGGTTTATATATCATGAGTCCTCGCATGGCTGAGGAGTTCTATCTTCGAACCGCATAATCTCGATGAATAGATCTGCCTACTTTTCCTTTATATTTCTCTTTTACTCAGTTATTGCGGTACCCCACTTCCATTCGCATGTTTTCCCGGTACAATGTATTTGTTGACACCATTACACTCGATCACGGACCGCAGTTATTGTGTTCAGATTCGCCTTCAGAGTGTCTTTCAATCTTTTCCATGGCCCGCCCTGATTTATTTTGCCTGAGAACATGAGATAACTATTTTGATAGTTATCACATGACAAACACAACTTTTTTGGGAAGCCGTGTGTGTATCAAGCCGTGTGTTTGGTTTTAAAACGAGAAGTACTAAATTATTATACAGTGAGACAGATATATTTGTATACAAACAATATTATTGTTTAATAAAACGCTGCTCCTGCGGAATAATTTTCAATATTTTTGTGAAACAGTGCCAAATCATCGGTGTTGTGCTGAGTTTGTTGGTCAATAAAGTAGCAACTGTTGGTATAAGAATTCTTCAAGTGAATTTTTGTACTTTAAATTGTAAAATAAATACTTGTTTTTGAGAAATAAATATATTTGAAGACGCAGCTCTAAAATCAAGGACTGCACTCTATAATAAAAGACATACGGTCAATATAAGTATAGATTTTAGGATTTAAAATAAATTCTGAACTGATATCCCAATAATTCACATTCTCACAAATAATGTTTAATCTTCATCATCATCATCATCATCAGATTAAGTAAATAAACCTTCATAAATATTAAATTAGTCAAAGAGCAGCAAGGTAAACTGATTGATAACTCTTGCAATTATCTGCTTAGTTTGAAAACTTTGCTCACTACGTGTCATTAGATATAATGCAAACTGTAGTGAATGTCTTTTAGTAGGTAATTTGAGGAGTCATTATGAACACCATAATCAGCTGCAGCCAACTTCCTCAGTCGCAGCCGTGGGAAGCAGTCGTGCTAGCAGCTTGGTAATTTTTCAACACTTCTGTGAGAACTCAACGACCAAATTCCATCCTCCAAATATAAATTATTAAGTGATGATGTCAGTAAAATTTCGCTAGAGAAAATATATTACAATGACGTACCTATTAACATGTATTTTTTGTTGATATCTGAGAGATAAATGCGGCAGACCGCTGATTTCGGTAGCTGAATCCAACGTCATCATTTTCTAACTAACAGTTACAAACCGTCAAACCATGGAACTAGAATATTTGTTTGAATATTGTTATTATTAACTTTTAATGAAGTTTTTGAAGATTCAGAGAAGTTATTTTATAGATATAACTAACTTATCATCACATCATTTCTTCACGGGTATGGGTAGAGAGGATAGAGCGAAACATTCTTCTGTTCTGACACACAACGCTTGTTTCATAAATATTCATACATCTTATCATGCAAGCTCGTCGATCATTGAGACTTCTAACAGAACCATCTTCCAGCTACCATTTTAGATAAAACATTAAAAAATATAAATTTATATCAACATTTTTTGTAAACGAAACGAAAACGCTCATTTTTTTTTTGAAATTCAATCGATCTTATCTATGACAAGTATAGATATAACAATGTACCGACCATATATAAAAAAGTGTAATTTAATATAAAAAAGCATGATTATGTGAAATAATATGAAATTCTGCATTATGAATCGTCGCCAAGGCTTTTGGCAGAAAAATAAACACTTAATTTGGTTGTCCCATCACCAACAATAGTATTTTAATATATTATAGCAAATTGCCTTTTTTATGGTAGGTATTGTAAAATTATGATGAAAAAAATTAAATTATTGTAAAAATTAAATTAAAGTAAATAATTAAGCTAAAGTCAAAAATTAAAATAAAGTAAGGTGCTCAAATAGTCTCCTCAAATTAAAAATAAAGGTTAAAATAAAATATTATACAAAGAGAAAATGAGTGCGTAAGTATATAATTGTTAGCTATGTGATTACAGCGAACAAAAAAATAATATTGTTAGGAATCGAAGTATAAGAATGTATTGAAAATATATATTCGAAATGTCAAATTTCTAATATTAATAAATATAAAATTACAGTGCTCGAGAATCGAGGCTGCAATAAAAAAAACCTTTCTTGGAATTTTGTGGGTTTAATCAAGATGCTCAACATCCGTTGAGGTCAATTGCAATGGAACATATTTTTAAAATTATTTGATCAACACGAACTCTTTGATACTGACGTAGCAGTTGACAACTGTACACCAAATATTTTAAAAATGTAATGTTATCTTTAAGTTATATATTTTATCAAATAAACTTATAAGATTTGTTTTAATCTTATTTGGCTGGTGTGAAAATAAATTATACAATTTCTTCATGAGTAAGAATACAATTAAAAATTAAATCCGTGACAGACAATTTGTAAAATGTTTCTTCAATATTTCAATCATTATTAAGCATCTAGCATTATTTAAATCTATTAATGTTAAAATGTTTTCACAAAGTTAAAAGAATTCGAAAAGACCCGAAGGTGAGATGAAAAAATGTTTTGATAGAATTAACGATCTTTTAGCGTTACTTGTTTTTTTTTATTACAAAAAATTTAAAACTAGGACACAACGGTAATAATGAACATTATTTTTTTTGTAAAACGCTTCTCTTGAAAGCATATATTTGTATAGAAAAGTGGAATGTGTATCAATAAAAAATATTATTCATAAGACTCGTAAATATTACCTATATATAATAAAGTAAAATATAAAAGCATTAGCAATATAAACAATATTAAAAGTTTAGGGGTACATGTTTATTTTTAAAGTGTTTTTTAATGGCATTTAATAGTTTTTCATTATCACTAATTTTCTTAATGTGTTCAGGTAAGCTATGAAAGAATTTTCTCCCTAGGTGCGTATAATGGTATTGTGCAAATGATGTGTTGATATATGGCATGAAAATACAAATTAAATCTATCTATCCATTATCAAACAAATCTATCTTGCACGTTTAGATTTTTTATAGTATTGGATTATTCGGTACAGATATAAAAAAATAACAGAGTAAAAGGATGTGAAATCCAAAAATGAAGTAAAAAAAGTCACATATACAACTAATAAATATTTCAAAGGAAACTCACTGCAATGTAACTTGTTCATAACATATACATCTATATAGTCAAATTTTTGTATTTACCTTTAAATAGTGCTAAATTGTGATAATAATTTAAGATTATTTCACACACACATACCGTACACTCGTCGGTAAGTAACTCTTACTAATTATTATGTTGTAGAGTTTATTTTAATATGGTGCGTGTTAGTGGTGAATGATTCGTAACTATAAATATAAATTATATATGCATTTACTGCGTTTTACCTGTATTAAATAAATAAATAAAGTAATGAATCCTAAGCATTTACAAGCGTTAGACAAAAACTTTTTAAAATTATATCTGTACTAGGGGTAAGTTATACTGTATTAGGGGTAAGTTTTAACTGTCTCTAGCAGATACCTCCGCTGCTTCTTGTTTTTAAACGTATTTCAAATAATTTTGGACGCTAAGTTTTTTCAGATTCTTTACTCAATCTAGCTATCGAAATTACAGCCTTATGTACTTTACGTAATATGTAAAAAAAAAAGATTTTATTAAATTTGTTTAGTGCTGGTTTAAATAAATAAAAAGGTCTGATATTTATATTGCGTAGGTCACGTGGGTTTTGTCAACGGCTATACTTTTACTTAAAAGGGATCCCAGACGCGGGCGTGTATTTCAATGAGGTGTAGGGGCATGTGTCTCAGTTCTACTTTCCTTCTATCTCACACCTACTACAAATTCTTAACCGTCACGGCGTGTTCGCGTTTAGCGGTGACGGGCCGAACTAACGCGAGGCGGGCGTAATGACATCAGGCCGTATCACAAGGCAAGTTTCAATCGGTAGGTATACCACATAACTATTAATTTACTTATAAAACTGGCACTGGAAATATCACTTTATCTCACAAGGTACAAACTCTTTATTTTATAATACGTCACACTTTGTTATTTTTGTAATTGTAATTGATACAAATTATTCCATTTTTATTGATACAATTTTTACAAATTTGTACCATCAATTATTAAGTCAACTAATCCTTATTCCGCTGAAAAAATTTACTTATAGTCATATTTTTAAAGATTACTTTCAATGAAATTGGTAATTTTCAAAACGGTGTTTTTTTAAGAGGTATAGAACTTTAAAATGAAATAAAAATCATGGTAATGGCCATGGTATTGACTTTACTGGAAAAACAATTTAATGCCATTAATATTTAAATATGATTTTGCGCATATGAGCGTCGCGGCTGGCTCGAATAAGGCGCAATCTGGAAGTCATATCTTTTTGGAACAGCATATCGGCAATAACGTGACGAATGTTTCAAGTCGTCTGTCATTTCTGGCTTATCGGCGCAGACTAGAGATTTATAAAAATTCACAAAAAATATTTCAAAAGTATTAAATCACACGAACACGGAGGTCACTTCACAAGTCTTATCAAATATTTCCTTTAATAAATTGATTACGGCGCGCGCTGTATGATATATTGCGCCATCTTGGTAAAACCACAGCTCTTTCACATTAATGCTATTCAATTTGGGAACGAAAAATTCAGTAATCATGGATCTATAGCGCTCTCCATTGACTCTAACGTTTTAGTCGGCATCATTTTTGAAGAAACAACAGCTTCTTTGATGCGCACTGTACGACATCTTTTCGGATGCGTATTATCAATTAGATTATGCATGGGGCGAAAATGATCCATGGTTATTCGAATTACTTTCTTGGATAGACGATTATGTCGACTATACAATGGATATAGCGCACGGTAAGTTTTGCGAACTGAACCACGATTTTAGAAATAAATTTCCACAAATAGCAGGCATTGTTCTGGCGTAAGTCTATTCATGGCGAAATGGCAAACTAAACTAAGCCTAAATCAGCTGTTAGCTGTCAAATTGGCTGTCGCTGGAAAAAGTGTTGCCAATTCGAAAAAAAAACCTCCAAAAAAACAGCCTTTACTAATGAAATAGATGTCACTGGATAAAAATAAATAAAAAGAATCCGAGTTTAAGCCTCGGTAGTAACTCAGAATATTATGCTTCGCAATTTTTTAAAAAACATCAATTATATTTTCAACACTTGACAATGTATTAATGTAAGGCTGAATTGTTAAATACGTTTGCTAAACGTAAATTTTGAGATCACATTGACCTTAGTTTCAAAAGGCTGTCATGCGCCTCAACTAAAGTGATCGTTATTAGTATTTTCCATTCTATCCTCTATTTATTTCCCTACCTTGCTATCATCTAAGCACGTGTATAATCTAATGTAACATATTACCCACTCTAATATAATTTATTCTTCCAAGTAAATGTAATTCGACTGCGGAAGATTCTGTCGCTAAACCTACAAATACAAAATAATGACATGCTACCAGCTTTCGAAAAACTTGTTCGAAATGCAACATGTATTAGTGACATGATTTCATTTTATCTTAACGTTGTTTTAATTTTAATTTCTAGTTTTCTCTATTATATCTACCGATGGTATTGATTATGTTTGAGGAGCCATGAACAATGCTGAGAAATGAAGATGGCATATTTTACTCGTTAGCCAAAAGTTTGCGTGTTGTTTTATTCGCAAAAAATATTTTAGGCAGTTTAAATTTTAAAAATCGATATTTTAATATTTTCTTATCGCGTAGAGTTTAATTATGACTACTTATGCATTTATTATATACAAATCAAATCATAAATAGTGAAATTATTGGCGACGAAACGTTTGACCATTACAGGTGAAGTCACTCTGTCGAACGAAAATGCGATCGGCATGAACGATAAAACCTCATTAGCGTTTAATTCTCTATCGAGGGTGCAATGTGTACTATATAGCGTGATTGGTGAACGGTGTGATGTGATGGTTAAACCATTATTGTGATTGTGTTCGATTGTAACAATGATTGGTAACTGGTTATTTGTAACTCTTCCAATAACAGGTTCACTTCAAACTAAACCGACAACAGTTAAATCTCAGTTAAACCATCATCGTTACAATCGGATACAATCACAGCCCACTACAACAATTTACCATCACTAGTATGACGTGACAAAATTCCATTTCAGTTTTTGATTATTAACTTTACAACCCTAGAAAGTTTTTAGAGATGTAACGTTTTCAATGAATATCACATTTTCATTGAATATCACATTTCTATGGCTTTTTTAATAATTTATTAAGGCACTAGTATCTTGTAAAGGATTAAATATAGAATACAACACAAAAAACGCCCGTCAGGCCATTCAGACCTTATTATGTAATACGTCCTTTATTGAATGTATCCCTATTGTAGTAGAAATAAGGCGGCACGCATACATCAATAATTTCAACAACAGGTTACCGTCGTGTATACAAATCATCCGTATTCCGGGCGCGTGTGCTACACCCTACACCCTTCACAAACATCACCGAGTCTTCTAGTTCAAACATCTTGATCCAAACCATTCCCCTAAACGGACACATTCCTTAACCGGAGAATTGATTCTCGGCCGGCACCCAAAAGGTTCTTTGTAACAAGTTTTTTTGAAAGGTGCAACATTAGAATTGACCGGTTAATTGATGTGTTAATTGACAAAAAACACGATTCGGCATATTTATTAACAGTTAGTACGGTTTGGTATAAAACATGAAAGTTGTAATGTTGAACATAATTAACTAATTTATTAGGCAGAAAGTAACTAATTTATTACGTATATATTTAACTGTTCAAAGGTTTTTGGTGAAACTTTGTGGAATTCCATGATTATTTTGTAAATTAAGTTAAAACCCTTTGTTTTATTCTACTATATTTTATTATATTAAACGTTAGAACGTTTTCACGAACATCTTTCCATTATCAATAATACAATTTGACTAAAATTAAAAACATTTTCGGACAGTAGTTAAGGGAGGTAAGGGGTAGAGTTAAAATGAGAGGAGATGTAATGGGGGTGTTAAAATGGTTATTATTTTCTTATTGTTATTCTTATTATTCAAAATTTCCTAATTCTCTATGATATCCAGCTTTCGTCCTATGGCACAACTATGTAAATGTTTTAAATTATTATTGTCAAATGAATAGAAATTTACTAACTTATTATGGAAAATAGTACTAATAAATACAAAGTAAATTAATCTAATATAAAGATATACTAAAAAAATCAATCGGGATTCGAACCTGGACCTCTTCCTATTCTAGGAAATGCAACTTAATAACAAAAATATGTTCTCCTTAAAAATAAATGAACTTATTTACTACATAGAAATTATTTAATATATTAGAGGTTCGCTTAGGTGATTCTGTCATTTGGAACGATTGAATTAGGAGAGAATAAGTAAGAAAGATATAACATAGCGCAAGTGCTGATTGCACTAGAAAGTGTTAATAAAACTTGGTACGACCACGTATACCTGATAACACAGAAACCTCAACGATCGATGAGCATGCTCCAGGAACATGCATGAGGCGAGAATCGTATGTCAGGATAGAAGGTCTTGCGAGTAATGGTGTGGTTACCAGTTAGTTAAATTTATTTATTTATTCGATAGAAATTGTTCAAAAAATCTATTCAGAAATAACTCGTCGGCTCTCTCGTATTTGAGAAAGACTGTCCATCACTACTATAATTTCCCAGGTGGCGTTCAATCCTGGATCCACTAACTCTGTCATATTGTGGTCATGGAAACACAGTGTATACATGTGTATAGCACCCTAATATGAAATATATCTTAAGATGGATTAATTATCACGCATAATAAATAAGGATGTAAAAATGTATGTCTATTGGTACAACATAATAGCGCTAGTTATTTTGTTCCACTTATAAAAACTACGTTAATACATAATAGGCTTAGGAAACAAGTTCTTTCTACAGGTACATTTACGTCCTAGGAGAAATAACTAAATTCAAGTTCACCAGTTTATTCAAAAAATATTTTCCCAGCTGGCTAAAAATGTATTGTAACTTTGGCTCGAAACCAATATCTAAATTTTGTGTCGAATTTAAAATGAATTAATTAATTTTTTGCATCATTAATTAAGACTATAAAATATGTCTAACTTAAAACGATTTTAATGTTTTTTGAAATTTTATTTAAAGAATATAAAAAAAACCATAAACCAAACAATTTGTTGAAAGGAGAATAATAATTTAATGCTTATATAATAGCCACAAATAAATGCTATTTTAAACAATAAAGTATTTATTGTTATTTTAATACGACAATCCACCGATCGGTGCGCACGCCTCCATTCAAGATTATTATCTAACACCAGAAGAAATGTTAAAGCATTTGCCGCCTGTAGTTTTTTTGTGCTCAAGGCGGCATACTGATACACCCTGTTCAGTTTGTATTTCAGGGTTGTCCATTTAATTTTTTTTTATATATATGTGTTTTCTGAATTATTAACATTGATTCATATTCCCTTAATATGATATTTAATATATTTATCTTCTTTCCTTCTTTATGTCGGTATGACCAGCGCCGGCGCTAGACTTTTTGATTGATTGATTTTTTCCGCCCTAGTAAATTAAGTGAAGATTTCAATTTTTGTAAAACCATCCCCATAAGTTGGCCGTCCTCTAAATCGACCGCCCGCGTGTCATACGTTAGTGGTGGTATTTTGTTAGGCCGGCATTTTGAAACTTGGCCAAGGGCGGCTTTTTACCAAAAGACGTTATGGACCCTGGCTTTGACTATAAATTGCAGCTTTATTAGTAAATAACTATAATCTTGGATAAATGAATTATTTTTATTACATACTATTTTGTAACTTTGGATTTTGTTTATCAATTTTCATATATTTATCGCCCGCCCCTTTGCTATGCTATACGTAATACCGGCGCTAGGTATGATATATAGTGACCTCAATCAGATGAGACTCTTGTAATGCATCTAAGTACGTCCCGGCCCTGGATCGTCCTCACAGCTGACTCCAGGATCTTTCAAGGTAGATACAAGGCATCTATCCACTGCTGTAGAACTCTTCCAGGTCTTCTCTGGCCCGAAGTGATGTCCAATATAATCTAATTTTCTAAATGAGAATGAGAATTCTGACACATAATGTGGTCGAAGAATTGGAAGAGCTGTAGATAGAGGCTTACTGTATTTGTTTCAGAATTAGGCATTCATGTATCTTGCTGTCCACGGGTTACGTAAAAAATATATATTTCGTTTTAAATTAAAATACAATATAAAGTTTTTATTTTTATCCATATGCACCAACGTATTTACTGCACGAATGTTGTATTATGTATTAATAAAATATATTTTTGGTTATATTGTTTTCTAGTTTTTAATAAATAGTTAATGTTTATAAAATACGCACATTTTGGACGGTTAGGATAAATTATAGTAATCAACCAGCTCTGAACACATTCCTGAATGGCTGTGTACTTGTTGTTGTTGTAATTATCTATAATATATAAATGTCACAAAATAAAAATGTATAATAATTATCTACTTTGCATAGATAATAATAATAATCCTATTCCATCCCCATTTTTACAGTTCGTTTGTAAAAATATATATAAATAGTTATGCGTCCATAGAATATTTTTGAAATTCTCAGTATTTTTGTAACTAAGTAAAATGTACTGGTTTTCTGTGACATGAATAGATCTTTACGACACCTTGGTTACCCGGCGAGACTACAAGACCAAACAAGCATATTTGTTGTTTTTATGCA
Source organism: Eubasilissa splendida (assembly GCA_031772225.1). Taxonomy (NCBI): domain Eukaryota; kingdom Metazoa; phylum Arthropoda; class Insecta; order Trichoptera; family Phryganeidae; genus Eubasilissa; species Eubasilissa splendida. The sequence continues at coordinate 27,596,534 of CM062861.1, read as the reverse complement.
AAGTAGATAATTTTAATAAACAACATATCTTACAACATAAATAATTTAATAAAAATCATTCCTAAATCTTTAAATAAAATAATTTAAAAGAAAAGAAAAAAAAATATAGGTATATCTGTACAATTTTAGAAACAGTTTTTAATATCAAAGTATTAATTTATTTATTGAGATTATCACTCTCGATTATGAAGAATAGTTTATTTTAGCCTGAATATATTAAATGCAGTGGAAATGAGGTCACTCTTGCGTACATGTGGTGAATCAATTTAATACAGATAAAAAAATAGTCAAATTAAGAGTAAATAGTGAGCAAAATAAAGAAAGATCAGTTACTTACGTACGTGGTTTGATCGTTTGTAACAAATGATATACGATTCAAGTGTTAATGGCACCAGAAATAAAGAACGTCCATGAAAGACCCTCGTGATCAGGTGTTGACCAGATACTGGAAACTGGTCCCATTGGAGTGCCGTAATTCAATATATATAAATTCTAAATATGAATTAAATGTATTAATTATAAAGATATACATACAAAATCAATATTATCGAAAAATAAAAACATTGTTGTTGCGCTACCGGGATTCGAACCTGGATCTCTTCCCTAACCGGGGGAGGTTCTTTATAATTAATACATTTAATTCATATTTAAAATATCACAGAACTATGTTCTGAATAATTACAACTTCACAATAAGAATGTGTTCTCCTAAAAATAATAAAGTTGTATCAATGTGTCCAAAATTTAATAAAAATGAATTAATAACTCTAGCGTCTATTATCAGATTCATTCAAAGGTATTTGAGATTCTGTAAAAATAAGGTAGATGGCTCTGTCAAATGATGGAACGATTAAATGTATTGATATCAAAAAGGTAACATATAAGGTCGAAAAATTGTCGATAAAAATAGTGCCGCTGTAGCTTAGTTGGATAAAGCACCTCCCCCGGTTAGGGAAGAGATCCAGGTTCGAATCCCGATAGCGCAACAACAATGTTTTTATTTTTCGATAATATTGATTTTGTATGTATATCTTTATAATTAATACATTTAATTCATATTTAAAATATCACAGAACTATGTTCTGAATAATTACAACTTCACAATAAGAATGTGTTCTCCTAAATATATATAAATTCATTTATCCATCACGTAAAGAGTGAACAAATTAGAAGATAATATAAAGTTGGTCTTAGAATAATGAACAATATTAAATTGGGGCTCAGTCACGTGGAACGATTAAATGAGGAGATATAGTTAAGAAATATATGTGGCGCGAGTGTCGATGGCACCAGAAATACATTACGTCCGCATAAGACTTACATAACCAGGTAAACCAAACACTGAAAGATGGTCATGTTAGAAGCTTCAAAAAGATGTATAAATATGGATTAGGTGTAAATATGTCAGGACATGAGAATATGGATGTTTACCCTCTTTGCCTACTCCCGTGGAGAAATAGCGAATGCAAGGGATGCCTTAGTTTCACATCAACAACTATTGTGTTAGTGTTGGCAGGTAAAATTATTATTTGTTATTTTACTAAACTTCTTACGCAAGTTATTTAACGGCGTGTATTTAGTATACTTTAATAAGATCTAGTAATTATATTAATACATTTGTGTTAACCCTAGAGACGCTGATATTATGTAAACAATGATGCATCCAGAAGCCGCATCGAACTTGAACCCGAGCCCGACCCCAACCGCTCACGGGTCTGTACCTAATCCGAGTCTAGCATGATACCATACATACTAGCACACATACATGCATGGGTTGAGGGATACGTTCAGGCCAAACTACAAAAAAAACGTTTCAAAATCTTTTTGATTGGGGTTGAGGTTGAGTCTCTCCGATTCCCATGTGGAATATGTCCAAAAACTTGCTAAGAAACTCGGTTATTGCGACCATTGATACAGCATCGACTAGGTCACATCTTCATATTATCCTGATAAAATCAATATTATTATTTTACCTCGTATACAACGATACTCTACCTCGCTTATAACAATACTATGTCTTGCAAATTAGAGGCATAACACATTTTAAAATAGAGTATAAGTAGTAACTAACAATGACTATAGCAGCCAAAACCTCAATGGATTTAAAAACCTGATTGATAATGGCAAAACAGAAAAATGAAAAAGCAATTAATTGAAACCTAAGCACTATACGGAAGTAAAATTTGAAAATCTAAAGAGAGAAATTGGTTGGAAGCATTCGGGATGTGGTGCTGGAGAAGGATGGAAAGAATAAGCTGGACTGAGAGAAGTACAAGAGTATGCTTAGAGAGAGTGCAGGAAAAGGGGTTAATAGTGAATACTAAAGAAATTGAATAAGCAAAAGAATATAACTCATTCTTAGACCCAAAATATAGCTCAAAAATATAATTGATTGAAAGAAAATGACACAGAGGAAGGCCTAGACAAAAATACATTCACCAAATAATAAGCAAGGCAAATGCAGATCTACAGAATTTATGGATAGTCTCCAGAAAAGACACCGATGGTAAACATTGCACTGACAAGAACGCAGTTCTTAAATATGAATGAAGATGGTATGATGAAGATGATATTGAAAGGAGATGATGTCAACATATGTAAATGCGTTGTTATAATAGATTTTATAATATGTCGAATGATAGAATCAAATTCAATATTGTTTGATATCGTTAAAATCATGTGTTTTTCTTAGCACGTATACATAAGAAAATATAATTAAGTACAAATCAACGGAATGTATATCATTTAATTTTTTGAAGGAAATTTAAAAAAATATATTTAATACAGGGTTAATATAATATACGAGTGTATGAACAATTTAAAAGTTTTAAACCATCAATCGTTGTTTGACAAATTCGTACTTCTAGGAATATATTATATTAATGCCACCCACATACATCATCATTAGTTGCATACATTTCTCTTAAACTAATTCCGAGTGTGGGAATGCATTGATTTATAATTATGGTTAATTCTTCAAATTTTGTCATTCTAATAAAACACGCGTTTACAGGTTTGATAATTTTGTCTCGTTTTATTAAACACATGTTCATTTCTTTTATAAATTACCATGGGAACAACGCCACTCTGTTATAACGACAAGAATACTAATTCTAATATCGAGTTAAATTACAGTATTTTAGAACAAGATAATTTTGATTGAAAATTATAACAAGTTGTAATCATTTGGATATCGTCAATTTAAAAAATTGAATTTCTGTAAAAAAATAAATATGTAATTACATAAATTTATATATTTTAATACGGTTGGGATACCATTCATCAAGCGCGTCAATTTTTCATCGCACTTAACTAAAGTAGAAAATTTAACTAGCTATTGCGATGTTCAAGTGTTTAAAACATACAATTTAAATAGATAACTTTAACCACACGACTTTTATATTAAAAACCAACTTTCGTCAGGGTTTATGAAACTCGTATGGTTAATAGGTAATATGGTAATTAATACAGACTTAATTGTGTTAATTTTGTTATAAATGATTTACCATAATATGTTTGCAGAAAACATGAAAAATAGTTTTAAAAAACTATTTTTGTAACTATCATCATTATCACAACTTCTAGTGTATGAGGAAGGTAGGATATTTTTACCTGACAATAATACGATGCATTATACTGCATTATGTGTTAGAAAATGCACAGGGGGTAATATATTTAATACAAAATATCTTGATTTTTGTGGATATGATATAAAAATTTGTATGAAAAATATTAAAACTATTTGTGCATTACCTATATCTATATGTGTTAACCTTTTTCCGACAGAAATTCAAATATTTGGTATGATTAAATTTCAAATGACATGAATTCAAATTCAAAAGGTATCAAATGGAGATTGGATAGTATTGTGTTTTAAATTCAATTTGGGTTTATCACATATTTTCGATGTATTTTTCAAATATATTAATTGTTTTGGCGAAATTGTATTCGTGATAAATAATAATTTTAATTGACAATTATTTTGATAAAAAATATTAAAATTCACAATTATCACATACGGATTTTTTTACTTTTTACGAAATTGTCACTTGTTCGGTTAATCGATAATGATCGTGGGTTCAAGCTTCATCCCGAGAGTTCACCAAGTTTTAGTTTCATAACACAAACGCTAAGCTTAGTTTAAAAGCTGAAGTAGGAATATTGATGTGCCATAATACATGCATAAAAAAAGACCTGTATTAATTAACCCATAACATATTGGTGCGTGTACATGTATAAGACTTTGATCGATTTTGATCTCCCGTCATCTGTCGATAAAGGTCGGTATTTTATTTTACTCTGCGTACAAAATACATGTGACAATGAATCAATGCACGCTTTGCGCAAAATTTTTTACACGCTTTCGTGTCTCCGAGACAAGTTTCATCTGAGTACAGGAGCCATAAGACTGTTACATGTTACGTATTTGTTAAAAAAATATATTAAATGTATAGTTTTTATTACTTCTAAACTAGATAAATATTTTTATTGAAATAAATAAGTTTAGTTGTAAATCATTTATCAACGCGAATTTCGACAAATAAATAAATTTTCAACCAGCATAAACTTGTACAAAAATAATTTTTAGACAGTTCATAAATTTTAATTCGACTTAAATTTTCGAGTAGAGTATTTTGTTTTATTGTAAGCCTTTACAATATATAATAATATTTAATATAATGTATTTGTAATTATATAAAACTGTTTAAACGTAACCTATCGGTAGCGTAGCTTAACATACCATTTCTAGGTTTAATATAACTATTTTACTCTCACCCCGTTTGCCCACAGGGGTTGCAATAGAAATAAGATAGAACGCCACACTACACTCTCCTGCCGTACCATTCTTGACTCGTTCAATTTTACACATCTCGTCAAGTACGCTTGTCGTTGTTGAATTTAGACAGGACCGTCCTCCAATATCTGGTTGCGTCAGGTCTTTTGCGGACGTCTTCTTATTCTGTTACCTTCAACACTCATATATTTTATTTATTATTGTCTCTTGAATACGTTATTTCTCAACGATATATATACAGTGGCGTAGCAACAAATACTAGGCCTCCGGGCAAAGACGTATCCCTTGACTCTCCTTCCTCTAAAACATCCCTCGTTTCAGTTTTCTTAAATTGAATATAATTTCTCGGAAAAAAAACATGTGTCATATATTTAAAGCAGTATTAAAATATTTAAAAAATAATATCGGTTACTATTGCTGTCCGAAAATCGGTTCATCTATTTGCATTTTCAAAGTTTAATAAGTTTAATAGTTTCACTAAATTATTTGACATTTAAATTTAAGATGTACCAACTCATTCATTCTTAACTAAGATTTTTAAATCTATGCTGTAATGCAATAGTATTGTTGAATTTGTTTAGTGATTCCGGGCCCCTGAGCTGCTGCCCACGCTCCCCATGTATAACTTCGCAACTGATGCTACAAAAATATATATATTCGTTCATAATTTTTCTATACATTACTTTATCATACATCTTTTTTCTAATTTAGATAGCAATAATATAATAAAATTCATGAAATAATTAGTTTTATTCAATTAATGTAATATTTAAATAAATCGAATATTATTACAGAATATTTGTACTGAACAATAATTATTCCAATTCCAGGTATGTAACCATTTCCTGCGAGTACATAATATGTCAACGGCAAAGCATTTTTATTTAATTACATATATAAATTTGATCGCATTTCGGCAAAACAACATTATGAAATGGTGCCTTAAATATTCATACTTTAATATAATATTATGTTAAATCAATAGATGGTTGCGATGTAAAATAAGTGTACAAGAATAGTTGGTCATTTGAATACAAAATATTATTCGACATATCTGTGCCCTTGTTCGCATTGTACAGCAAAATTTAACAAAAAAGATCTGCTGTCAATTCAATACGTGATAGTATGCAGTTATTAGCAAAAATAATATAATTTACTTCATATTTATCCACATGAGTTTATTTACTGTATTTGCAATAATTAATGGGTTGTCTAATAAGTTTTGGGGATTTTTTTAAATGCTATTTTGTCGCTATTTTATTTTTTGTCACAAAAAATGAAAAAGTTCGAATAATTCCAAACTGGTCATACAAGAATTTATTATTATATATTTTATTTTTTTATTTACATATTATTTTGTTTTTTTTTTCTACCTTCTGCCCAAATATGATCTGCGATGTACTATTCATGTTATGTATTTTAAGTGAGTCAACCGGGGACAATAAGGGTAAATCTTGTTTTGGCAGCTGTGCGGTATCGCTCTGTCAATATACAAGGCGCTATGGAATAGCTGCTTAGTTGCATTAAAAAATGCCAACTAGGCGAAGAATGAACAGAACCGATATAGAAGCTTTGAGTAAGAGGTGGGTCTTCCTACATTGTTCTTTTATCCATCTTCTCACCAACCTTTTTGTTTTAAACTGTGTGAGGGACTAAGGATCTGCCATTTGCTGTAATACTCAGTGCCTCTTGTGTGTATATTTTTTTTATTACTGTTGTGTGCATTTGATTTATTTATGTTGTACTGAATAAATGTATTTTTTTCCTACTCTATACGGACAATGGATGGTCTTTGATTGGCAGCCATGCCGTGTTGCACTGTCGCTATACGACATTGCGACAGAGCATGGCGGTGAATGTGAAGGACTGATATGGGAGCTTTTGCTCATAGATTGCTCCTGGGTAAGGGGTGGGTCACCATCCTTTATTATCTTACCTACACGTTTTTTTTCCTGTCTCTTTATGTCATGCCTGGCTCACCTTTCAATGTTTATTTGCGTTACTGTGAGTTTTTGAACCTTTTTTGTTGATATTCCATATTTTGCAGCCATTCGTGAGCGTTGAAGTATGCATAGTATTGAAGTACAAACACCGTTTTAGATACGGTGAAATCACCAAAAGGGAATGAAAAAGAAGCACGTAGGTTAGAGCGCAGACTAAAGTGAAGAACGACATTATCACTCGTATAAAGCGAAAATAGTAGTGGAAAGGTAATCGATGAACGAATGATATTCCTGAACGATATCCACAAGATACCATCTAAAGACTCATTGAGTTTACAATATCGGAGCAGTGGAAGAAAATAGCGAAGAACCGAGAAGCGAGATGAGGATATGTTTTTGTTTGTGATTACGAGTTTATCGAGACTTTCGTCATTATTTCTAGCAACATGCCTAAGTATGCGAGGTCTCACTTCCTGCAGGTTGTCGAAAGTCTTTCGGTAATTATTAATTCTTCATCTCCATGTTTCCATTCCATACGATGCTTTGATGAATAATACAGATTTAACTAGACAGTTTTGGTTCTTCTCAGAGACGATCAATTTCTTCATACACTTGCCAGACCAGTCATTGTTGATTTTTCCATTTCAATTCGACCTCAGATTTTAACTCCAAATCACCTCCATTTATTCTAAATTGGAACACAATGTATATTAATATATCGTTAACCTAGATATAACAGTATATCGGCGAACTCTTCGAAGTTCCTTAAGGAAATGTTTTCTGTAAGCTGTGGTATAGTACGAAATAAAAAGTACCAGGGCGGCATTTAATTTTAACCGCCCCCCCCCCCACCACCGCCCAACTCCTCACCATTATTTTTATTCCATGCATTCTCGCGGAAATTCGGAATTGAATATGTTTGAAGTTAAAAAGGAAATGATTTTAGCCATCAATAAATCAGCTTTTGTAAACGCTAAATAAATAAATTTAGAGATTACTGTTTACTTAAATTTAGTTCACATATTTCATCTTTCTCCAAGTGCATGTGGTCAATGGTTGAAAGAATGAGATACTGCCAATTCTTAACAAAACAACGTATAAATTTCCTCATAATATTCACGTTTTGAAAATGTTCCGGTCCTATACATCGTTTTGCATTCTCATAATACGCCCGCTGCACGATGTACACAATTATATGTGGAATATTTTCTATCAAAATATATTTTTAATGTACTTGAAAAGTAAATTCCGTTTCAAAAAAGTGGCAGGGCGGCGTCCTGGCTCGAAAATAAGTGCCGGGGCGCCGCCCTGGCCCGCCTTGGCTCCACTACACCACTATCTGTAAGTGTTTCAAATTGATCGACGATGAAGACTTTAGTTTTGGTATTATTTATTTTTAGTCCTAGTTAACTTTATTTTCACTCAATGGAGAAGCTCAATGACAAGATTTATGACAGAGAAAAGAATGACGAAGTAAGTTCGAAATAAATTTGTATAGTGAGTATGATTAAGAAAAGATCACTAATGTGGTTTGGTCATATGGAGCGGATGAATGAGGATAAAACGGTAAGAAAGATATATGACGCATGTGTTGATTGCACCAGAAATAGAGGACGTCCGCGAAATACTTGGCGCGGCCAGGCAAACCAGATACTTGATGATAGTCATATTAGAAGTTATAATAACCGGCGAGCTTGTATGAGAAGATGTATGAACGTGGATGAGGTGAGAGTTGTGTGTCAGGACAGAATAGTGTGGTGCTCTATCTTCTCTGACTACGGGGAAACGGCGTGATGGTAAGTAAGTAAGAGAAGCTCAAACATATTATCCTCATTATTGACCATTATTATTTTATGTTGGAGATCATTTGACCTCTTACGGCAATATGTACCGCTTTCCCATTCGACTAGAATTTTTCGTATTATATATTCTAACTATACATAGACCAGAAACATTACACGGGTGTACTGGAAAATGTCTACATTCGTGTATACTCTGTTTTTGAGCATGTTGATAACAAACGTATTCTTGTTATTTTGATAATTTCAGAATGGGCTGAATAATCTAACACTCGTATCATTAAAAGTAAGTTTAATTACCCATTAAGTAAATTTATTGAATTATTTATTTGTCAACACGAATTATTATCAGAAAGTAAACTCTGTATTTAACGGTTGCCTCGGTAATTTGGTCTCATTACCATTCAAAATCACCGCCTTTGAAATATCTCTGATTAAAACTGTCAATGTTAGATACCGAAACATTCAAGCATTTTATTCCCAACTAACTGGCACTAATTGAGTCTTGGGAGAGGCCCCGAGCCCCGGGCCCCGGGCCCACCCGATATCGGGCTCCAGATAAACGGGCCGTTTATTTTATTTTTTGTCACATTTTTTCGTTACCTTTGACCAGAGCCGGAATAAGACGTATATTATACTTAATATTTGGCTCTTTGAAAAATACTTATCGTAATATTAAAAGTAGCAAAAACAATATAGTTGCAGTTAATTCTAAATATTTGAAGTGAAGAAAACAAGTAATTAATGATGAATATTTAATTATAATATCTTATTGTAGAAGATTAGCCGTAGTTAAAGCCAACAATTAATAATTCACCATTGCTTTGTAATACATAGTTAACATAAACTCGTGTCTATGTTAATGTAGCCAGTATTTTTTTAAGTAAGTTTTTTAAATTACAAAAGTCAGGCAGTCTGATGATGATGATAAAGATAAAATACATATAATTAGATAATATTCGTAATGTATTACTAAATATAGTAGGTATGTAATAAATCTCTGAAAATCTATGTTTTATATTAGAGTTTTTATGTCGTGTTAACTTGGAATACTAGACGATGCTGTTTCCGATTCATTTCAATCGTACCTTGGAAATATTTTAAAATTTTATTTATAAGTTTGAAAGAATTACAATTATTACTGTTAAGTATTGTAAACTGTCAGAGCTAAAATCACATTAAAAGAAAACAGTATAAAACATGTGGTATAAATCCTAATAATGTTTTAATCTATTATTTGAAATTATAACAATTTAATAGTTTTTTTAAATATTAATGTACTAATGTATACTAATATAAATAAAATGTCATCTTCCGTAACGTCCAATATCCCTTGAAAACTAATTCGGCCCAGTTTCAAACCCAAACAACATTTACCAACAACAGAAGAACATACCTATTATATTTATGTCGCACTAGTTCACAAAAAAAACATGACAAATTGTGAGAAAATATTGAAATAATAATCTAAATATCCATAGTATTTAGAGGGGTTGTTTTACATTAAGACAATGCACCTTTATAGCACCACTGTCTGCATTTATTTTACCATGATATGTAGTATGTATAATTTACTTAACGCATCTGAACTCAGACACGAAGCTATCGACTTTAAAGATTTCTAAAAATAAATAAATATTACTTTTAATTTTTAATACCGTTTATTGTTTACCTTTTATTTGTCATGAGCTCGTTAAAAGTAAATCGCTAAACTTAACATGCTTTGCCAGAACATAAATTAGACATTTATCACGTATTTTTAAACACTGCGGAGACATGGTCAATGACCATAAAAAAGACTGCTCTAGCCACGACAAATATAGCTGGAGCATAACTAAAAGTCTATAGGTGTCATTCGTCTTGCTTTTTTTAATTTGCATAATAGGAAAAAAAATAATTTGATAACGTTTTCATTATGTATTGAAGTCCTCTGAATCGGTTTATATAATATTTTATAATAATCTATTTTTTACACCTTTAAGAATGCAGCATTAGTTTATAACTGTGTACGTAACGGACCATCCCAAATTGTATTATTTATTTGTTGTAGCAAAGTACATAGATTTTTAAAATAATAACGTTATACTTTTTAAATGTAGATTAATTATCACATCCAATTTTGAAGCAAAAATAATATCATTTAGTAACCAATCCGTTGACCATGGTGGAAGATTATATAAGAGGATCATGTGAATGTCATTAATGATAAAAAACTGATTAAGTTACCATCACGCCGTTTATCCGCAGGAGTAAACAGTGAGGATATAATATTTACTTTCTTCTATTCTGGCGTACCACTCTGCGTTGTTCACTTCGTACATATTCTCACGCACGCTCGTAAATACTAATTAAATGTATTAATTACAAAGATATAAAATTAATTATATCGAATAATATTTTTGTTGCGCTACCGGGATTCGGATTACGTTCGGTACGATTGGAACGATAGATGTATTCATTTTAAAAAGTGTAACATATGGATTCGAAAATTTGTCGTCAAAAGTACTGTCATAGAAATCCAGGTTCCAATCCCGGTAGCGCAAAAACAATATTTTTCGATAAATTGATTTTATATTAATATCTTTATAATTAATACATTAAATTCGTAATTAAAGTAATATTTTTTCTCTTTTGAACAAAGATAAGACGTCTCTAATTAGTTGCATGTAGATACAGGTAAACAAAATAAAAATCGATTAATCTAGTATTTCTGTTATATACACATTCATATGTGTATACGTGTGTATGTTTGTTACAGAATAACTTCTTCAACAATCGTCCTAAAGCTCGCTCGTGGTTGGAAGTGTGTACTTAATTACACAAGCTTAATTATGGAAGCCTTAAGGCCAAAGGAGTGGCAAACCATTTTAAACATTGAAATTTGGTATCGTTTAAAGAGATGATGGTTTATCTGTAACCATACTCCATTTCAGGCCACAATTGATTTGACCTCATATATTATGTATTCCTACGTACTTTAACATATTTCTATCTCCTCGTAAGACCAAGATCACATCTGGATGGGCTATGTTTTTTCATGTGTAGTAAAATTAAAAAAATAATATAGGATATTTTAAATATAAATTAAATATATTAAGTAGAAAGATATACATATAAAATCCATTTTATCGAAAAATATTATTGTTGCGCCACCGGGATTCGAACCTGTATCTCTTTCCTAACCGGAGAAGGTGCTTTATCCAACTATGCTACAGCGACAATATTTTTAGTGACAAATTTTCGAACCTATATGTTACCTTTTTGATACATTGAATCGTTTCATTATGTGAAAGAGTTATCTACCTTAATTTATATATATTTAAAATATCACAGACCGTATGTTCTGAATAATTACAACTTCACAATAAGAATTTGTTCCCCTAATAATAAAGTTGTATCAATGTGTCTAAAAATTAATAAAAATGTTAAACAAATCAGATTACTCAAAGGTATTTGAGATTCTGTAAAAATAAACTCACTGTGGTTAAAAACAAAGTAAATGAACTATTTGTTAAATATTATTAGTTTAATGATAAAAATATATAAACTATTAGATTTATGCAGCTAAAATTATATTAATGTTATTCTATATTTTTGTATTGTATTTAACATCTCTTACAATAATGAAAAATAACTAGTCACAATATAATTATTACAATATATATATATATATAAATTATTTAAAAAATAATAATAATGAAACGCAAAAGAAAATTTGTTAAAAGTAATAATTTCTAAAAAAACGGTTAAAAAGTTCTACCATTATATGAAATGTAAAAATAGTTAAATAAACAATGAATTATATAAAATAATCTAAAGAATTCCACCAGTACTTCAACATTTGAGTGACTGTACAATATTTCTGATTTCTCTCGAATATTTTCTACGCCATCAATGGCTCAGCTTTGTTTTCTATACTATCGATGTTGAGTTACTAGATTTAAGTTGTTTGACTTCTCTAAATTATTTCAAACATTTATCTTCTCTTCTTTCATCAGTATCATTACAGATACAATATTTGATGATACTTACTCGTAAAATGAACTCTACTCTTTATTACAGCTAATATATGACTGTCTAACTGCTAGTTAGTTTAAACCAGTGAATGTTGAAGAAAGAAAGCTTTAGAGGCTACTTTACCACTTCTGGTCAAGTTCTTAAGACCAGCGATACTTGACGAATAAATCAATAATACGTTGCATGATTACTGGTTAGCGCGATTTGGTAACATAAATAATGACTACGCCACATTACTGACAAGGAGTTAGTCTATCAATAAACAAATAATGTAGGTCGTTTTAATAATAATACGTTATTTAATCGCCTATCTAATGAATTTATTCATCAATGGTGATGAAACAATTATTTTGTTGTACATTAGGTCAACCTTCAATTAATTTAAAATATTATAATAAATATATATGTATTTTTACAAACATATACTCAAAATATGTTACATTGATACGTAATATGAATTTACTAATATTTTTTATAATTTCTGTTGTACTTATTAATCTTTATTATATCTTTAGAACAATTTAAAAATAGCAAGCATTACACCCCCATATTCCCGGATTTCGGCTTATTCCCAGGATTTATATTGTCTGTATTTTTATAAATAAAACATATTAAAGTACCTACATCTAAACTTTTTCATAAAATTTGAAGCTCAAATATTCCCTAAGTACTCTCACAACTTAAATTAAATCTCGTTATTTGCTTAATTTAAAAAATATATTTTGTAAATTTTTTTTCTTTTAACTATTTCCTAGCTTGCATTTTTTTCTGATTACATTTTATGAATTTAGATATTTTACGTTTGATCGCAAGCTTTCAAACAAACAGCAGCTTTTATGAGTTACGTCACAAAAGCTATTTAGTCAACAAATAAATAGTAATACGTTATAATCTAGCCCGTAGGCTAACGGCGTACGGTTCAGCACCGCTGGCTGGGTTTTGTTTTGTTTAATGTCTAAGCTTATGTGTGTCTTATAAATTAAAACCGTGCTCACTTTGTGCCGTAATAACAACATCTTTATGGGAACACGATTTTTTATTCATACATAAAGTAATATATTATTATTTATAGCACAACTTAAGGGTAAAATGTATGCCCTACATGTCTTAAATCACGTGCATTTACATTGTTGATAAACTCGTAAATAGTTGTTCAACATGTTGTAAAAATTTTGATTTATTTTACGGTTTGTTAATGATTTGAAAGCATTGTCGAAATTTTTTAAGATGCTAGTAACTGAATAATTTATTTTCGTAGATTATATGTGTGATCGGCATATTATTTTTTATGTGAAACATCTTCAGTTAGGGAGTTACTTGGAGCATTACAAAATCATCTTCCAATATCGAGTAAAATACCCATTTCGTCGTCCTTCTCATCAAAAAATCAACTGTTGTGGCCCGTGTTCGCGAAGCTATTTTCAAGAGATCTTCGACTCCAGTTATTTCTCAGTCAACTCTGTATACACTGAGTCTCAGAGATTCGTCATTTTGCACCTTACTTCATGCGTGTTGTACGTCAGTCCATTGAGCATTGATGTTTCATTCGCCAGTTGGGTGAAATTCAATCGTCCCAAGCAGTAGTTAAAATGGAATAAATGTTTGTAATTTAAAACCATCTATTGTCTAACTTTCAGAATAAATAGTTGTAGACATGTATTGTATCGTTATAAAATATATATATATAATTTTTGTTTCTTTCTATTAATCTTAAACTGATCTCTGAGTTTATCTCCTATCGTGTTTCGCATTGTGAAATTATGTCCTAGAGGGAAGGGGAAGGAGGACAGGGGCTCGGTGTACATGCTTGCCTGGGGGCTCGGCAATTTGTTTCTACGCCACTGGAATGACCTTAGGCCGAATAATTCTTATACATGCACTACTTCCTTCATATAGGGATGCAATTGTCTGTATTAATATTCATTCCGTACCCAGATAACTAATATACATAACATACATAACTTTATTCTTATTATTTTTTCAACAACAATGGCTCAAAAAAGTTTTTAATTCTTTAAAAGACCTGATTGACACCCTTTGTATAATAATATCAAACCATGATGTGGATGACCAATTAATTATCAATAAAATCTTTATTCACAATCAAATAACATTAACTTATTTATTTATATGCTCAAAACGAGGTGTCAGGGCGTCACCAAATCACTTTTTTGACACGGTACCTATTTTTCAAGTACCTTCATTTAAAAACCGATGAAAATTTTGATACAAAACATTCCGTATAGAATTTTATAGATCAAATTCCATGCAGCTGACGAATACTACGAAAATGCAAATGAACGTCATTACAAAGAAATTTATAGGTTTTTTTGTTGTTAAGAATTGGATCATATGGGCACGCAGGCCATATGATCCCATTCTTTCAACCATTAACCACATGCACTTGGAGACAAATTAAATATGTGAACTCAAATAAACAATCGTACCTAAATTTATAAGTTATAGTTCAATAGTAGATTTGACAAATGCATGGTTTTAGCGTTTACAAAAGCTATATTTACAAGTTATAACTTAATAGTTATTTTGACAAATGCATGGTTTTAGAGTTTACAAAAACTAAATTTATAAGTTATAGCTCAATAGTTATTTTGTCAAATGCATGGTTTTAACGTTTACAAAAGCTAAATTTACAAGTTATAACTCAATAGTTATTTTGACAAATGCATGGTTTTAGCGTTTACAAAAGCTAATTTTTCTAATAAGCATTGCTGGCTAAAATCATTTATTTTTATCCTCGGACTAATTCAATTTCTAATTTCCGCGTGAATATATGGAAGAAAAAAAATAAGCGGAGGGGCTTAAAATAAAATACCGCCTTGTTACTGTCTTCTTTAGCACTACACCACTGCTCGATCTATAATGCGTTCAACTTTGTAATTAGTGTTCCAATTTTTAAATATGTAATTTGTAAAAAAACCTTTTTTTGGTGTAATAATTGGTTTGAATCTTTGGATACAAACAATGTTTCCTGCTAGTTTTACGATACAGTAGAATACATGGCATTATATTGAAAAGGCTACATCATAGTTACTTACACCATGGGAACCTTAAACGTTACTACGTATAATATCGAAACGAAACTTCCGGTTAAGAAAATCTGTCTGAGATTATTTGTGCTCAATGAAAGCGAATAAATTACACGTTTTATTTATACACCAGCATGCATAAAATCTTGGATACTTTTAGTTATCAGATTATAAAAAATAATTACCATTGTTTTGTAATTATTCTGGGTCAATATATATAATTATAGTGTAATAATGAAAAAAATATATATTGTAAAAAGTAAAAATGTTGACCAGATATCTTTCCAATGAAATAAATAAGTAATACAAATTAAATGCATAAACTAGAAAAATATACAAAAAAATATATTTATCGAAAAAATATTTAGTTTCTTCCGGAACACCGCAAAAAAATGCAACTTCACAACAAAAATGTGTTCTCCCTAAAAATAAATAAGTATTTATTTTATTTATTTGTTTATTCTTCATATACGAATTATCAGCATGACGTTAATGATTCTGATAAATGGTCCTATATGTTATTAAAGAACAATGTAAAAACATTTTAACACAATTAGGAAATTAATAAGTATGTTATTGAAAACACTTTGAGATTCTAATACCAAAATGTTAGTCCCATATCGGAATAAGAATGGGTTGTCTATTTTTAATGTGAAAAAATGTACACATTGAAAATGTTCTTGGTTGGTTCTATTCTGCAGAGTATTTTTAATGTCAATAATGGTCACAATGAAATTTCGTCTATTTAAAGCCAAAAGTGTTCTCATTTAAATACAACAATAACAAAAAATGAGTATATCGTCAAAAAAAAATGTTTATGTAGACTGGTTCTCTTTTGCACAACGCTAATTGATCATACTTCTTAACTAGTGGTCTGCGCCCGGCATTGCCTGGTATTTTGATTTAGTTATAATTTTAAAAAGTTGATAAAGGGCGGTAGGAGAGGAATGTATTTATTTTATGCAGGTCTTAAAGAGATTCGATGTATTTTAAATTTGGTCCAGGTATGGGAGGATGATGTACCTAATTATATTTTTCCCAGGATTCTAGAGTGCAATTGAGCAACATTTGGAATGGATGATATTTAATATAATACTCAGTTATGTCGAGGGGACGAAGTGAAGTAAGGGGAAAGCACCTATGTTTTGCGTAAGATCCTAAAAAATAACAATACGAGACTTAGTTTAGATCGTTCAAAGGATGTAAGGTTCTATGTAGAATGTACAGACATGTATTCAATTTTTTGTTTATATGTGGACAAATAAAACAAAATACAGAAATCTAGTTATAACTACAGTATAATTTTTATAATTGAAAACCGTCCAGCAATATTTGAGCACGACTGTTGGAGGCAAACAAATTATAGGATCCCAGAGCATCCGCATTAGCGTCCAGGCCGGGAAGAAATGCAGTGCGCTGGATTGGAACCGTTGCCCTTCGCTCCGCAACGAGGTAATGATACCGCATTACCGGTAATGGGCGGCATCCAGACTGCACTTGGGTGCGCACAAGTGTACAGGAAGAATGCAATACGATAACTTTTGTATCATTTATTGAAGTGAAAATATACTTGCAATACCCACAGATTTAATCAGATAATTTGAAATTTTTTAAGTAAATTGTTAAGTTAGTAGTAGTTCCTGACCTTGAAATGACTTATCTACTACCGCCTCGCTTCTTTTTACATAAATCTGTCAGAAAATCAATCGTTACATACGTATATATTACGTTTTTAATGTTTTGTCATACTACCTAACAATTTAAAATAAAAGT
The DNA here is from genome assembly GCA_031772225.1 of Eubasilissa splendida. Classification (NCBI taxonomy): domain Eukaryota; kingdom Metazoa; phylum Arthropoda; class Insecta; order Trichoptera; family Phryganeidae; genus Eubasilissa; species Eubasilissa splendida. The sequence goes on along the minus strand of CM062861.1, from coordinate 27,579,161 downwards.
TAATAAGTTAAAAGTGTGTTAATCATTTGTTAAAAATGATATCAAACATTGAACACACAACTAAGTATTATTTTAATTAGACTACATATTCGAGTCATCCAGTTCTTCTCTTCAATAGGTGTAAGTTGTTATTTTCACCTATTGGTGATAATAACGCACCTCTCGTAGTCGTGTTATATAAGAATACTCGGAAAGTATATTCAATGTGTGTGTAGCACATATTTGAATTTAATTTTTTTTTAAATAATTATTCTACTCTCATACAAATTAATGATATTCTTTATCTTTATTTAAGCCTAGGGTGATTCATTTCAAGTGCGCACACTGAACTTTTATTTTTAAATGCATGACAAGATATTCTAGATCAAGACTATCAAGTGCGTGCACATGTCCACACCACTAGGCTTAAATCCATTATACTTCACCTAGGCATTAAGCCAGACTAGTTGGTTACTAACACAGATCCACCTATCTGACAAGCCTTACTTTGTTATCAGTGGCGTAACTACAAAAATTGGTCCCCAATGCAGAATGGAAAAAAGAGCCTCCTTAAAAAGTATTGTAATATATATAAGATATACGAATATTAGTATGTGTTGCGTTATTTGTCCATTAAATAATAATAAAATTGGTTTCTTGTACCATACAATATTTACTCTTTGCAAGGCAATTTATATGCACTTGCAATTTAAAAAATACCTACTTTAAGGTGATTTTCACATTGCGATGATAGTCTGGTCACTAACCCGATATAGTGCACATGTTTTTGCAATACACGTGAGAAACAATTTTAAAAATTGTATAATTCTATTTCTTGCTGTAAACCTTAACTCTATAAAAGGTGTCGATGCTCACAAAAATATCGACTTTAATATAGGATTCTAACGTACCAATGGCATAGTTACGCCACTGCTTGTTATTAATTTTGCTTTCACGGGAATCAGATACTTCGTATTCTTCATAGTTGTAACTTATAATCTCATTATTAAGAATCATGATTACTTATAGACGTTTCACGGTGGACTTCTACAATACTTCTCCGTCATTCTCGGTGCTTAGTATCTTGGAGATGGTTGCCCGTTGGCACTTTTCTCAATCAGTCCATCATCCGAGGAACCTTTCTTTGCTTCTTCGGCCCTCAATGTTTCTAGTTATCACAAACCTGCAGACCTTGTTATCCTCTGCGAGCTATATGGCCGAAGAACTGAAGGATGTTCATTATTTCTATAGTATAAGTTTATAGAGCTCCATAATTATTAATATAAAAATATTTTTTTTTATTTAACTAGTCGCATTTTCATGATCATAGAAATATTTACAAAAACTTTTATCTCTCTTGTACATAGCAATTAAAAATAAAATATCATAACTATTGGATCATAATTGTTAGAATCGAGCAATAATTTATTTTAACCCCTTGTCATCAAAACAATTCTCCAAACAATTTGCAGTTCGACGTCGGAGAAAGATTCGAGAAATTATTAAACATTAATGGCCACGAGTAATTTGATAAAGATCTAGAAAATAACAGGAATTAATATGACCACGAATAATTTAAATAAAAAGTATTTTTTTTAGGTACTACAAGGATTATTAAATTTATGTTATTTTAGAGATATATATCTTTGGTAACTTGATCGCGCCAGTTCAAAAAATTAAAATAAATCACTAAAATTATGTGTAGAAGCTAGTTACCAAAGCCTAATATAAATTTATGAAACTTTGGAACTTTCTTGAAATAATATAGATTTGCCAACAAATCCTCTGACATTTACTTATCAAAATTTTCCAGCGGGATGAACGTATTAAAAAATATTGAAATAAGAAATCCATTAAACTCTTTCAATTTACGATCAACTATCAATTTATTTGATAATTGGAAAAGTTTGTATAGGATTACCGATTTTGCTTTTATTTTAACGGAAAAGCATTTTAATCAATTTCCGTCTTCAACTCAATTATCTAAAGACTATAATTATAATAACCATTCCAGTTTTATCACATTTTGAACATTTATTTCTAAAGAAAAACTTTATGCCAGCGCCCATTTCAAATTAAAAACTAAAATTCATTTATGGAGACATAAACATCACGGAAATTATTACGTTACTCAATTACACCATACTTTCTGTTTCCACCCTTGTACCAGTTTGTACTAGGCGGTAGCGACTGGAGCGCGTGCCACAAGATAAACAAACTTATTTCCAGAAGAAAATATCATTAATAATAATCAAAAAAACGCAGAAAGTATATATTGTATCATGTACTGAATTTATGGTGAAGAATGCGTATAATTTCAAAATATTTTCATTTAATCGAAATCATAAAAACACTATTTAAAAAAAAATAAAACTAGTGTATATATATATCATATATCAATAAAAATCATTCTGTATATAGTTATTTTTCTAGAAAGGTGTTGTTGCGTAAAAGCATAGATGCCAGAACAAAACAGGATATACGGAAGGAGGTTTGCACTCACCACAATCCAGTTCTTCAGACACCTCCAAGGTGGACTGTAAATTTATCACTATATTCGTCTAGGGTCCTTTAGAATACACTGTATAGACGCAATGTCTCAATTGAATAATAATATTCTTCGATTCACGAATTACCGATGGCGGCGTGCCGGGTGACGAAAAGGAGGAGTGGGGAAGGCACAGTACTTTATTTTTGTTCAACAATAAATAAGTAGTTAACAAATAAATATATGTCTCAAACAGGTGGCGAATTTTAAACAATGTATTAAAAAATAGCGCTAAAATTCGATTATATGTATAATAATAATGTTTTAATATGTAAATACAGTAAATCCATTATTTCATAGATTATTGAAGTTTGTTTATAATAAAAATAAATTTTAAAATTACTCATTAAGTGGTTATTATAAAAAAAATGAGCAAAATAAACCACAAAGTTCAATTTGTAAATATTAAAAATATTGTAATAACCATTTGCCTTGCCAGACTTCTGGGAACGTAGGTTTGAATTCTATCGGCTGTAATATAATATTAATTTTGATATTTTTTAAACTTTAATTATTGACTTTATTTTCCAGGAATCATTAATAAATGAAAAAATCTGTATATTTAGTGAACACAAAGCGCTTTATTTATTTTTCCAAATATCCGTCAAGTACTGCAGATATAAGCCTGAAAGCTAGACTGTAACAAGGTACGTAACAGTATTATTGAAAAAACAATTAACATGGGTCACTTGTTCAGTTTATAACCAACCAACAGTATGCAACCTTTCGCGTAAATACATTGTCAATGTTTTCATTATTTAAAAAATATTTATTTATTAAGAATCTTTTTAATAAAAATTCAATGTACCAGAACTGCATAATAAATAATTCCATCAAACTGTACTATTTTTATGAATAGATGATTAAAAAATATAAGTTTTTATGACTTGAAGTGACACAAATTCGTGAAATATCTGTTAAATTAATATTTTAATTAGAACCTTTGTATGAATACAATCTACATAAAATTATAAAAATATCTTCGTCTCGTAACGGTTTTATTTTTTCATCAACAATTCCCTACATATTTTTTAAATCAGTTTCATTCAAGAGTCAAATTCAAATCGAATCATCTCATGATTACTTCATTTAAAATGGTTGCGTTTCTAAAGATAATAACTCAAATGAATTTCAACTCGGAAAGTACATCTACATCTAGCTGGAGTATTACTGTAGGCGTTTTAATTGAAGTTAATTTGATTGATTTGTAATTTATTGATTGGACTGTTATAATTAAAGGTGCAGTGATAAAACTGTTGACAGATTCGTTAATTAATGAAGAAATGCACTATTTTGATTTATAAATAACATATATGTATACTACCCACGCAGATACATTTTTTCTACAGCTTCTCATATGATATTAAAGAATCAAAATAACTCATAAATACTAATCGGAAATTATTCAAGAGTTAATTATTTTTATCGGCAGACTTCCCGAGAACATTTTAACGTGCTAAAAATATTTTTTCTCAGCTTGATATATTTATTTACTTGCATTGTTAAGTAATTTCTTCTTTCTGCCTCGGCTTCATGTTCAGGGGGAGGCATCAGCCTAACTGGTTCTTTTTTAATTATTAACAAGTCAAATGATTATGAAATGAAAGAATATTTTATGTATAAGAAAATTTATAATCTATATTTTAAGATGCTTGTATGTGTTAAAAGTAGAAAATGAGCAATTTACTTTAATACTTATAAATAAGGCTATTCAAAAATAATTACAATAAATTTAACAATAAATGTTTGTATTCATTATGCCAGCATTAATTTCTCTGCCAAATTGTCTATATTGACGCTTGTCTGATGTATATTATTCAGGTCCCTCGCGTAAGGGAATACCTTTTAGGATGGTCCTGGATCCTGGACGTGAAGTATGGTCAGCTCCTTGTGGTGCCAGCGTAGGGTGACGGAGTTCAGGCTTGTAGTTGATGACAAGACGATGCCAAGACGAAGGCAAACCGGGACTCTGGACGCAATATTCTTATGCTATAGCGACAGTCTGTTCTCGCTACACCGATTATATTTATCAGCTTTTTATAGATCCAGCGAGACCCTTTTTGATACTTTCACATTTACGATTAAACGCAGAGAACATCACAGACTAAGCTTAAACTTGAGGCGCATAGTTTAAATTTTCCCCGGAATTACAATATATTGATTACGCTTTCTTGATACTTTTAGAGACGATATTGATTTTGTTTTCTAATTGAAAATAAAATCTTGTTTTTGGCGGAGCCACTTCTCACAGCAGAGAATATCAGAAGACTGGTTGCCTATGGTGATGCATCCCTCATCCCTCTAGTCACGTTCGCCGGATTACCGCCGCTGTATTCGCCGCTGTACCCAGACTGTGTCGGTCCACCTGCGTCTATCAATACCGAGTTGTTATAACCGTCCGTCCCTTACTTCGAATAAGTGCTTTTGTATCCTTGAACAAAATATTGTTTTGGGTAATTTTTCATTCTAACAACATGATTATTATTTATTTACATAATTATTTGAGAGTAAATTTTTTTCCATTCAGTATTGTTTTATTTTCGAAATATTAAATTGAAAACATTTGTTTCGAGTGGACGGACAACTGGTTAAAAATGTTTTTTTTATAAACAGCGGGGGCTAGTACCCAGTTAAGGGAATATTATTAATATTTAAAATATATTTTTTTAAATTAGTGTCATTAAATCAATACCTACATATACCTTTAACACCTCCTGTTCTCATCGATACATTTTTTTCTACTTCTCACTATTCCTAACTAACTAACTAAACATCAATACATTAGATGTAATAGTTTTGGATTAATGACGCAACGTATAAAATATTGCTCATTTAGAGAGGTATCTTGCTGAATTTTTTTATCTCTATAAAACAAATTCTCAGATATCTCATCTTCTTCTCCATCGTTATACTTTTGGCAGAGCAGTCGTAATCGCTACAGACTAAATTTTATTTAGATAAATATAATTCTTCCCATTCGTACGTCACACTTTTAATAATGGTCCGCAAACGTAAGCATGCATATTTCTATTAAAATAATGATACAATCGTCTGATTATTTGCCACAAGTTTGAATTCGACAAACATTATCATCTGAACGTCAATTACGTTAACGTTCACGATAATTTTGTTTCAATTATAGAAGGTATGTAATGTAGGTACCTACTAACTATTCTGTGTAAATTTGAAACTATGGTAATTAAAGACCTGCTTCTACCTAGTTTGTTTTATACTTTTAGAACTGATGAGGACACACGTAAAATGCTAATGAAGATATATGAAAATTTCTCCGTGCCATAAAATCCAGTGAATAAAAATATATATAGTATGTTCTCGGTACAAGGATAACATAAGAATCCAGCCAAAATAAAAATTAAAAAAACTAGAGAGCCTGTGGACCGAAAGTGTTCGTTTTAATTTCGTTCAAATAAACTGTTGAATTCACTTTATATTGGTATTATGAAATGCAGTCTATATTGTTTTATGAATACTACTGCTAACTTTTGCATAAAATAATTACACAATTCATCACAACAACATATCTGACAAACACGAGATACGTCGTAATCCAATCCAACTGCAATGGCAAGGACACACACACAGGCATAACCTAGGCACAAATGAGATGTTATAATTTGTGACAATATGATTGTGAAGACTGGGCTCAGCTAAGTGAGCTAATGTATGCGATTTCCGGCTTCTTTGATTCTTTAACCTTTACCATACCGCGATATAAAATACTCGTACGCAGCCATGCTGTCAACTCGTGTTACCGTATGAGATTAGAGTTTTATTAGTATTTAAAATGAGAAACAATGGTTAATGCCATAAATTTACTTTAAGTACTGAGCATTAAATATTAAAAATATATATAATATAATATATTGCATTATATAATACAACCTTCCTTTTTATCTATCTTCATTTGATTAGTGAGAAAGAGACACCATTATGTTTGTTATTATTTTCATTGTGGAATTAATGTGTGATTTCTTTCTGTCTTGCCACAAATGGTATTTTTATCAACGTATTAATTTTATAACGGAATATATTAAAAATAATTATTTTTGTAGGATTGATTGATTTTTCACTAGTCATTTCAAATCGTAAATATTTTGCTTCAAATTAACTAAAATATGAAGTGTATGTTGCGTATATTTACCGAAATATTACAGATTTAATCAGAGCGGTAGACCTGTGTTACTGCATGGTTTGGGAAGGGTTAAATAACGACTTTTTATGTTCTGTGTGACTCTCTGTCCCAATCACTGTTGTACTCTTGACAAATAATTGTAAAGCAGCTATAAGCAAACGATGCTTTATAAAAAAAACGTGTAATTATTCTAATTCAATTCAATTTGTAAAGGAATTTTTCAGGTAATTATACTCACATAATACGAAATATTACCCTCTACAAGTACTTTTTCCAAGTATGACGTGGGAGACAACTAATCATATTTTTGAGGATGTTTTTACGAATTATTAATTCGGCTAAGGCGTATATTCTAGTAAGATTCTTACTTTTATTCACTTCCATACTTTATACCAGTTTTAAAACTGGTTTATATATTTTATAAAACAGGAAGCTTTTTATGTTATCACTACCAGCTACGCAACAATTTAATTAAATTCTAAAAAGTTAACTGAATTTAATAAATATCTTTAGATTGTTTTTTTGGTAACCGTATTTATTAATTACTGAAAAGTTTTCGGAAATACCTTTAGATTCAAAGAACTTATCTTCAAATCAAATTCATTTAACGAACAGTTAACGCTTAATATATTGTAGAACATGTACTTAAAGATGCGATACACCTTGAAGTCACGCGAGGCACCGAGAAAAGCTATTTTAATGCATTATTATTATTTCTAAATGTGTTTCAACACCAGATTATATTTATTACGTAATACAAGATAAAATAAACAAATCAATGATATACAAAATAATTAGTTTTGTAAGTTTAAAAGCTTATTGTTTGGGTGATACAAAATTTGACAATTAATTTTCTTAGCATTTTCTTCGTAATTTAATTACTATATATGTTGTTTTTTATTTATGTATAATTTACTAGTATGTGTTAACTAATATAAAAAATATGATTATATTTTAAATATCATTGCGGCCAAAATAAATATCTAGAACATACAATACAATACATATATAATAAATAATAAGTTTAATTTATAAAATAATATGTTTAAATACAATTTATATAACGAAATAACCAACTGCCCAACCACTGGATCACTAGGCGAGTATCGTAACCACTAGACTACAAGCACAATATGAGTCTGTTAAAAAAAAAATGAAAGGCTGATAATGACTACTGAAGTGTCCGCTATAACGAAAAATGATCCACGGAAGATTAATGCAGAAGTTATACTATCAAATAACTTTATTTCATGATTGTACTTATTAAGTCGGTTCTAACCATTTAATAATTTCACTTGAGTACTTTATTTAATTAATTAAATATTTACTTTGCTAACGTAGGTGTTGATCTTTATTTATTACAAAATAATTTTATTATTTTCAATTATTATGGCGAATAACAAATACTCTAAAATAAAATACTCAGAATGTCTAACTAACTAGATAAGATATCACGCTATGTAATATTCTCGCATATTTTTATTTATTTAAGAAAATAGTTTGGTTTACTGTCTCATTTGGAAGAGTCATATTTAAATTCTATCCCACTAGATCGAGTCCTAGTCTCGAATAATTACTAGAATAATTGAACTACAATGTATAATACATAATACGTTGCCCAGGAATAAGATATTTTTTTTACCAACCTTATTTCATCATTCTCTTCTATCCTCGTGGCATCCGTTTTCACCTCAAATAATGAAAAGGACCATATTCAACAGCGGGTACCACATTATAGCACTGATAAAAAAAACACACACTATGCAGTCGTTGTTAATACCGTTCACCAGTCGCGTGCACATAGACCAAAATTATCCTTAACGAGTCGCATGAGTAAAAATCGATCTGTCACTGATGAATATTATTGTTTCACATACTAATGAAATTTGATGCATTCTCCAATGAGAAGCGATTGTATATTTTTCAAACGAAAGCTTGCAAATGTAACAATAATTTCGCTGATATATTTGTATTGATATTCAGTGTTCGAAGCGAAGTTTTTTCTATCAACTGTGTACAACAATATCTCTAATAACACATTGAGCCATCATACATTACTGCAGTGTGAGTAATGCTTTATTTAGTTATTTATTTATTCAAAGAGCATTCAAAGTATCCCACTCGTCCGGATTACACTTTTCATCTGGTTTCGCTAAGTTTTCACAAATTCAACTCAACAAATACACGTAATTCGATGCAAAAATATGAAGTTAAATATTCAACACGGAGACTGTCTCTTTCTATTTGTATGTTTCTGTATGGAAGGCGACAGAGATGAAAGGTATGCCCGAGGCTCGATTGCCATTTCCAATCTGCATAATATTTGCACATTTTGAAGGAAATTTTCCCGCCGTGGCTGTATGACCGATTTTAAGAGCGCTTTTTAGCCATTTCTTGTTGATCTTTCTAAAGTTATTATTGATTGCCCGAAATTTGTTAGTACACAATCAATTACGTTGAATAGAGAAAACTAGTACTATATAATTCTTCTGATGCTGAGCATTCTACAATGACCATTATTATTTAATTAATTGTTGGTCCTGTGGTTAAGATACTCGCCTAGTGATTCAGTGGTCGGGGATTCAACTATCATTTCAGAAGACCAACAAGTTAGTCATATTTTCATAGTACAAACGTTTAGCTTAGTTTGAAAATAGTAAGAATATTGATGAATATATGATTTTTTTTTTAAATTGTTTTTTTCCCGTCAAAATTGTAAACCAAGGTAAGACTAGCGGTTTACAATAGCGTCCTGGTACCGACACGGATGTATGGAAGTGAGGCCTGGATTTGGCAGAAGAGGAACGAAAGCAGACTAAATGTAGTGGAAATGAGATTACTTAGGCGTATATGTGGCAAATACATTTATGATAGAGTACTACCCGCGGGGGTAGGCGAGAGGATAGAACGCCATACTCCTCTGTTCTAACACACAATTCTCGCCTCATCCACATATCTTCTCATACAAGCTCGACAATTATTGAGGCTTCTAACAGGACCATCCTTCAGTATCTGGTTTACCTGGTCATACCAAGTCTTCCGTGAATGTTCTCTATTTCTGTTGCCATCAGCACTTGCGTCATATATATTTCTTACCATTTTCTCCTCTTTCATGCGTTCTATATGACCAAACCACATAAGTGATCTTTTCTTATTCTCACTCACTATACTAAGATCAACTTTACATTCTTTCCTCAATTATATATTATTTACTCTCATTTCCACTGCATTCAGTCTACTTTCGTTCCTCTTCTGCCAGCTCCAGGCCTCACTTCCGTACATCAGTGTCGGTACCAGGACTCCTTTGAACCGCTATTCTCACTCATGTGACTTTGGTGCCACCACGTCTGTACATGTAAAAAGGAGCTGTTTATCTCATAAAGTATGCGAGTTTTTCTACAAAGGCATGTAATCAGGGGCGTGCACTGCATACATGCAAAAAATCAATGCATTACTAAATATTCTGGGAAATAAAAATAAATTTAATAATCTTTATATTATAAAAAGCGTAGGCGGATTGACTTAACCTTATTTATGACGTAACCCACGTAATCATTTGTAAAAACTTAATGTGTATGCATTTCGGTAATTTGCTAGCACTTAAGAATTATATTGTTGTTTTTTTCAACCCTCATAATAATCGCACTGAACTAAATATTTTCTAACCAAATCTATGTTGGTATCTTTACATCTGCAAATTTTCTGCACTTTTTAAAGAATTTGTGCTTAATTCTGTTGTCTTCGAAAGAGAATAATCCTTACTGAAAACTGCGTACAATATTACTTATACATTTTTGTTTTGTTTGAATAAACGTTTTGTTTTGATAGTGTATTCCAACCAATGATTCGAACGTCATTCCCGATCATTCAGTATTTCGATGTTCGCGTAGATAAAATTTATAGGTTATAATTTATTACCTGTCAAGGTTATTATTAAGTTAGATTATTACCAATATTAAATTAAATGTTAAAATAAAATTATTTCTGTTATGAGTTTCGGCTATGCTAATTTGTAAAGCTAGTTATTTAAATTAATGTCTTTGAATATTGTTAATGAAACATTTTACAACCGTTGTCCGAAGGACAAATCATAGAGAATATTTTAAGCGAAATCGAAAGCAGTGTAGGCTCAGTACCGAGCAATAAAAATCCTTCTCATTCTTCAAGTAATAAATCTACAATTATATTCCTAATTTAAATTGATAGAATTGTTCTCAAAGTTAGAATAAAATTTCCATCATATTTTTTGATACCTAGTATACCTATTGAATACTTAGCACGACTTAATAAGGTAACAGCATAAACAAAGTTCATGCCTACTGCACGCCACTGCACGCAATTTATACGTTCGAATAAGTTGCATCCAACCACAAATTTTGGAAAATGAATTTAATTTTATCATTTTTTGTTTAATTTTGGTTATATTTATTTTTTACTAGTATTTTTAGTTGGTCGCAGCTTATTTGAAAGAAGCACTTGATTAACGCGTAGTCCATTGTTTAGAGTTAGAAATTGTGACACTGATTTCTTTATATTAGTCGCGTGACAATGAATCGTTCTTTTGAAGCATTTCTGATGTGTGAGATATTTGAGATTAGGATTAATTCTTTCAAAACAACTTCCTCGCATTCTTTCACAACATGCGATTGACACTACAAACCTTTATAAAAAGTGAGTGTTTTAGTAGATGAACTGTAATAAATATACACGTAAGTGTTCATTACTATTTCTTCTTGACGTTATTAGTCCCTGTATACAATAAATGCAGTGTGAGTTTAAATTGTCGACAAACTCGTAAAGTGTCTTTTCTTGGCGTATTATCATCTCAGAGTGTTGTCATGACTACCAGTTATAATTCATTATAAGAGATTTGCCCTTCTGTATCTGTAATTTTCCGGTTATATCTTTCGTGTATTAAACACTTAAGTAATTCTGCACTATGTGCTTATAGTAATGTCAGATATTTTAAACTATTTAAAATAATGAATATATTGTTTGAATTAAAAGTTTTAAATACAAAACAAATATGTATTTATATTATCACTGTATCTGCAAAATATAACATACCATCCTAAAGTGAGCTTAACAACTATATGCCTAGAGAAAATTAATATTATAATGTAATGATCTCTATTTAATTAATTTGTTTAGAATGTGTCGCAATTTTAATACAATTTGTCATAAATATATTGATGTTTTCTCATTTAGTATGTCATCTTTTAAATAGATGTCACATTATTTCTGTCACCAAACAACATGTACATGTACGTGATGAATACATTTTTTACGTGACTATTATTTCATTTTGTAAATTATAAATATTCATTGCTAAATTGGAATTTTAAACTACTTTTTTCTTTCACACTTAAGAACTGTAATAATATTTTTGTTCTTTATTTTGAAATCGGATTTTTATTTGAAGTTACTATTTATCAAGTTCCGTGATAATTATAATAAATAAAGATAAATCAGTTAAAAATATACACAGAAAAAAATATTAATCCAAAAATAAAAAAATAATATTGTCTTTTTTTCCCCGATGAAAATTATATTTTTTCAATACATAGATTTTTCTGTTTTTTTATTAGTGATTTATTAGAATTTATTTATATAATATATTTTTCGTGCAAAAAACATTTTTGAAAACATCTGTCAAACACTTCAGGTAAATACCACAATCATAAGCGATATATCAAATAATAATTTATCCTTAAAGGAAAATACTATTTTCTGTTGACGGTAGAATGTAAAGTGTATTGTATTAGAGCAAAGGTCAAATTGGATTAGTTACGTTATACATAATTTTTAAGTTGAATGAAATTAGTAATGTTGTGAAACTTGAATGATTCTAAGGAGAAATTTAAAGTATACCTATATTTTACGTAATATTTTTAATAGAGTTTAATTAATTAAAAGTTATATGTATATTTACCTTACTAACATAGTTACCAAGACAATTAAGGATTTAGCCGTCGTTCCGGCAGACCATCAAGTATAAATTAAACAAATATGTGGGTTTTGTTGTGACTATCTGCGTAGTTAACTTTAGCTTTGATTAATTATAAATTAAACAATAAAACATCCAAACAAAAACTAAATTAAGCTGACTGGTTTATTGGGATTCAATTTTGTTGCGTTAATCTGATGATCAAACGATGTCATAAAATGAATTCCACTCTTAATTTATTATTATTTATGGATTAAACACGTTAATTTTCTAGCATTCCTACTTATTAACTTTTCTAAAATTTAATACAATGTTATTTTTATAAATAACTGACCAGAAAATTAACTTACATTATTATTGTATTTATAATTTTATGTCAACCTATACATTAAAAACAGAGTTACAATGATATCTGAATCGTAGGTATTTATCACCTGAACCTTGAATAAGATTACGGATAACCAAAAATGTCGGGTAATAAAATTGATTTAAAAATATATACGTAATAAAGATAAATTTGTTGATGAGATTTCACAGACTCGTCAAAATATCTCGCGACCGGTTATATTATCTAACCGTGGATGTTATTAAAATTTTAACTTTTTGACGAATTCATTGAGATGATATCTATGGTATATTAATTAAGAACAAAATAATTCAACTTCAACGTTCTACACTGTCTATCCATTTTCTAAGTCAATCTCTCATAGCCGAGTATCGTGAGGCCCCTGAATACCCTCTGGATGACCGAGGCCCTTTTTTGCTAATCGCATTAGTTTATGCATTAGTTTTTTAATTAGATTTACTATAAAATATATTGGTTTGTTCTTAGAGCTATCTGTGGAATCCAAAGCATTATGCACCAGCCCATCTCGAACGCATCAATTATTTTTTGTTCTCTAGCACTATCAATTAGATATAATTGAACTGTATATGTTATGTTTTAGTTATAGGTTAATAAACCGACTCAAAAATATATGAGAATATCTTGCCTACTTTATCTTCTTGTAGGATAAAAGCGTCTACTTATAATCGCCAATCCTTTCTATCCTCTGTCGTCCGCAGCCTGCTGTTTTTTTGTAATAATTTATATATCCTTGGTGTATTGGAGACACTTCTGCATGCATTATGGTCTATCGGATATCCCTTCAGTTTGCTGCCATGTTAACTTCGTTATTCTGGATACTATACTGTTCGTAGAAAATTCGAGCATGGACCTTTTCAAGATTCACTGGGTCACCTTTATTTTTTTCGTTTCGACATTTGTTGGTCAAGAGAGGATGTAATAATTGAAGACTTATTTGTTGACTAGATAGAACAATGAATATATTATATCACACGGTTGTTTTCGTGTAAGAAGGGAATAGTTTAAATGTTTCACAGATACGTGGTCTTTCACCAGATACGGGAGAATATTCATCTTTGTGATATAAGCGGATGAGTTTTGATATATGAATACACAGTATTTCGTTGAAATAAGTATCAAAATATATATTTTCAATATGTGGAGTTAAAGTTTAGTTATACAATATATTATATCATTACAAATAATTAAATTTACCTCAACGATATCGCTAAAAAGTTATATTTTTCCTGTTGCGCCCCCCACAACCTTGCAAGGCTGTATATTATTAATTTATTAATATGATTCACGGTTGTTGAGCGAGTGAGCGTGGAGCCTGTTGGAGGCATTATAAACACACCCTTAACTTTATTAAAATTTCCCTGTACATAATTTCTCTATATTAAAAAAACAATGTTATTGCATTTTTCGAAAAGAATCAACTAAAAATTGAACAGGTATAGGACAGAGACGTGCTTCATAGCCTAGTTCTGAAACATAGCGCAATCTCTATATAAGACATCCAACTCTTTAAAAAATTAAAATTAGAAACAAATGTTAATAGTTTTAAGTTCTATTGAATTAAATTCTTATGAGAATTTTATTCTTGACAATAAATTTGTTTTAGATTAGATTTATAAATAAAATAAATATTAAAAGCTCTATCCAGATCTATCCAGAACACTCTGAACTTCATTCTAAAATTAATGAATAGATCTAATAGTAAAAAAAAACAGAGCTCTAGTAGATAATGCAACATTTTCACTTTTGTAAATACAATAAAGCCCGAGATGTAAAATTGTAACTGCAAAATGAAATCTTTTATTTTTATCTACCTACCTCCTGATGCAGTCTTAGATAAGTAGTCGCGAGTGAAGGTTTTATAGTTGTGACATTCAGCTGTCAGTTGACGTGTCGGAGTGGTATTCTGCTTTAGTGCGGTTTTTTATTGTGAAATTGATATAAAATGTGTTTAAACACTGATACCGTGCATGATGCATTCAAATCAAAACTACCGTCGTAATTCAAGTTGATTATTATTTTAAAGTACACAAAATATTATTTCAACTTCTGTGTAGAGTTTTCATCAAAACATCGGCAACAGAAGTCGAATACGTTTGGCAGAATAGCCGAGAAAACTCTATACGAGATTCTTAACGGCCGTGAAAACCTAAAAACATTTTTATTATTTCAACGTTTTTCAATTAATTATTGTATATTTAATATATATATATATATATAAATATAATAGTAGTGTCTGCTTACACAGGGTGAATATTATATTCCAGGCCGATTTTGTTTGGCCGAAATTTTGGTTTGGCACACATTTGTCAATTCGAATTTGGCAGTCGTTGAGAATAGTTGATTATAATTTATTACAGAGCACGTAACGCTTCAACAACCTGTGAAGTCATTAAAATATTTTATATAAATAATAATGGCAATGCTGTCACAATATCGTCACATGTTGGAAAACTTATTGGTAGCCAAATTGGATCAAATGGGCTTGCAACACATGTGGTTTCGAGAGAACGGTGCTATCTCATACACAGCCCGAGCTACGTTTGAAATTTTGTGGCATTTTGAGCACGCATTTGTGACGCTGCCAGAGGCGGCCACTTGACCGATGACATATTCTATACTTAATTGTAATTAACAAATAATTGATTGTATTTCATTTCTTAGTTATTCAAAAACAACATCGGTCTGAAATATAATGTTCATCCTGTATTAACATTTACCTAGCTGACTTAAGATAAAACATTGAATCTTTTAGTCTAGAGAAAGTAAAAAGGACTCTTGGTAATAACTCCTTGCCTTTGGCATTTACTTTGTGTTGTAATTGACCAGGTCCATGTTAAGATTTTGCCTGGAGGTTTATTGCTTAATTGCGCCCTTGTATCTGATATCACGACGTTAAATGTTGATTTTATCTACATAAAGGTGACTATTGCGTAACAAGATTTGCGTGGCCAATACAATAATTATACTCGCTGTGGCGCCTGCGCAGAAAGCCGCTGTTGTGACCGGAACATATTTTATGACTTTATCGTGTTCAACGTTATTATTAAAGAAATATAAGAAATGTACGTAGGTACTTACTAATTCATACCGCTAGTGTATGTATTCCTTTTTAATTTTTATTTTTGAGTCTATATTTCTAATGTATTTTTAACTTGTTTACTGAAGTACATTCACAAAATTATATTTTTTTATTCAATTTAAAAAAAACTTTTATTCACTATCATAATTAATATATATAAAATACCTATATATTAATTTATAACATTTTATTAAATTAACCCAACGTTAATTTATTTTTATCATGTTATATGTTAACTCTTAGATAGTTTACCTTTGTACTTTATGAGTATTTTAATAATGTAACTATTTAAAAAAACTTCATCTTCTGTACAAGGAAAAATAATTTATTTGCAAACACTACATGTATTTTGACCTTTAAGAATTATTTTTGTTGAAATTGGTAATTTTTGTGTTATTTTAATTAAATAAATATTTTATTTTGTTACATTTTTTTAAACAGAGATGCGTACTCGGAATACGTCTCATATCTGAATTAAACAGGAGTATCGCGTGTTTTGTTAGACTTCGTTGACCTTGGAATTCACTTCTGTGCGGTATTTTTTAAATATATTGTTCATTCACCTCAATTGTCATTTTGCATACTTAATTTTATTTTCATTTATTCGGATTTTAAATTTCTTAATCATAAAAAGTATGTTCTATAACATGTTATTCGTTTAACTGTCTTTAAATATTTTTACTTATACCTTAATATCATACTAGGACTACATATTTGTGTCATTATTAACCTGTTGATAATAAAAAAACAGAGGTGTACTTTAAATTGAAAAATTATAAGGATAATGACATGTATTCCATGTATGCATCTGTTTTCTGTCTTTTATTATATATTTTTTTTAATGGCATTTTATATGTATCACAATGATATTAGCATGGCATAGCTAAAGATCTTTCCAACTCAAAATATACTATAAATAATATTGTTTTCTTGATATCATATGGGACGACTGCAATTTTATTATATAATATTACTTCTCTTGCAGCGATATCACATGAAATTTTATTTAACTTACATTATATCTTAAAGCAATTAGGTACACATTGTAAAATTATATTAAATTATTGAAATAGATCCGGCTCGACGGACTAATGAGTCTGCAGTCTCGTGCTGTATTTTTCCTTTTGCGGAGACCCAACATCTGTATTATATTATTGGTATCTTTGGTATTTTTATCATTACATATGATATTAATGTTAACATTAAATAAAATAAGATGATATTTTATTCCAAAAATATTCATAGGTTTGTGGAGGTCTATCACTTCCACTCTTATCATCACTTCCTGGGGATACTGAACGCACCCTGTAAATATCGGGAGTGAAACTAAACTCCTAGAAGCCTTAAACACCCCCTATATCATCTTAACACGATCACGGCCAGTGGTAGTCGGGAAGGCTGTCTCTCGATAACTACTCTTCATACCGCCGCCTTCCCAACTACAGTCAACTAAAAGTACTTAATTTTTTTCCATGACCTGTTTTGGTGACATACACATTTTATACACAATATATCCCGCGACTGTTAATCAAACACAAGAGCGGTGAATGAATATTGGGGCATCGAACACTTTCACATTAAGCACTTCTTAACATTCAAAACATCACCGGTGTTTCGTATTCGTATAAACGTATTTTTGGCACGCGTTAATATCGGCCACGAAGAATGTTATTGTCACACGTATGCGTCCATATACCGTCCTTGATCCATTCCTAATGGCGCCGCTAGGTCAAGATTAAAATTTGACCTGGACAACGGCGATATCGTTCGCGTTATGGACCAGTCTTATCTAGTGCGATGTGTTATAGTTGATTTGTTAATTATTGTTTTGTTGTTTACGTATGCTAGGTATAAAATTACCGCCTTCATTTGGGAGCGGAGATCTTTGGACATCCTTGGGCATTGCAGTGTATGGGTTGTGGCTGTGATATGGGCACATAATATGTATACTTTTAAAATCAGCAATATTATCTTTGTGGTTAAGATTCATATTTTTATTTATTATCTTTGTTTTATTAACCACTAAAATGAGTGTAAAACTAATCAAAAAATTATAAACAACCAACTAAATTTAACTAATTATTCAAGTAAATTTGTATTAAGTAATGATTTGAGTTAGGTACTAAAAATAGATTTTTTTTAAATAGATTCTGTCAAAGAATCAATATATGTTTTAGTTAGTTATGATATCCTAAAGAAGAAAATGGTATTTTTAGAAACCGGTAGATGTATTTAAACTCATTTTAGTGGTTAATAAAACAAAGATAATAAATAAAAACATAATATGTACACGTGCACACCTATATCATCCATTAATACAATATCTCCAATATTCTTCTCATACCAGCGATCCAATCATGTTATATAGTGGTGAACTTTAATACCTATAGGTTTGTTCTATATATTATGTATAAATTTCATAATTCTACGTCCATATTTAAAATAAAAAATATATAATTTTTTCGTTTCAGTTTAAGTTAAATTATTTTTATCGTTTATCACTAATAATATATTTTAAATTAATTTAGAAGATAATTATTTAATTACTTAAAAACAATATCAAACAGAACAATTTGTTCACAACACCTAACGTGATTTAAAACACATGGATTCTATTCATTTAGACAAATTATAACATAATAAAAAAAACACAAATTTTAGATGATAGATTTTCGACATTTTGACAAAACTACCATATTACGATTTCAAATATCATTCAAGTCACATCTTCCATAAAAATACAGACGAATGAATAACTGTGGGGTGTGAAAAAAATATTTTTTTGAATATTTTTTTCAGTTACAGTTGATTTATAATTTATTTTTTCACAAACTATTCCAATTATGAGTGGTCATAACGTTCATATGAAACAATGAAATGTTACTTTTTAAAGAACATACCTATTCAATTATACACACCCTAACATAGGTTTTTTTCTCCTCTTTAGTTCTTTATGCAGTACGGGATTACTTAGCTTAGCCATTCTTACAATTCTTACATATTACAATGAAACCTGGACACTGAATTCTAAGATAACTCAAAAGCTCCAGGCGACGCAACTTAGTATGAAAAAAGTTTGCCATGAACCACTTGTAGAGACAGCAAAATATGCAAATGAAGTTTGCCATTGTCATTGTTAAAAACTGTTAATGCCAATGAGTGAGTGATTTTTTAAGATGTGGTGCTAACCGATGGACAAATGTGTCACTGAATTTCAAAATCCATCATGACACTTTTTTAACAAATTTGAGTTAGATTCAGAATTAATTTTTTTATTAAAAAAAATATGTTTCATTTTTTAAATACTCTTTGTTAGCTAACATTATTAAGTTGCTAGGGTGAGCAAAACCCAGTGTAACGCGATGTGACTTTCAAAACCTACCATGTTTTTTTTTATCATAATTAAAATACATTTATGGGTTCAAATCAATACATAATAAGTAAACTTATAATGCCTGTCATTAAATTGTGACAGTTTTGATTGATTTTCTCTAAATTATGAAAACGTGTTATAGCGAGTATTGAAAGTCAGCGACTCAAGTGATACTCAAAAAATGACTTAAAGGATGCCCAGAGTCTCAATGGATAGGAGAAGCAGAAGTGACACGGCAAAGATTGGTAGAAGAAAGAAGAAAAAAGTGGCGAGTCATGGGGAGCCCTTCATCCAGCAATGAGTTGATATTGACTAGTGATGATAATTTTTCATCATTATTGAGGCAAATTGAGTAAAATAAATGAACACAATAATTAAATTATTAAAAATAGTAAAAGTCGTTTTCAAAAGTTGTTCCGGAACATGAAGAGCAGAGTGGTGGGCGGGCAGGCGCTTGTCGAGAGTCTACGCTGATGCCTTTGCGGATGTTACTTCCGTTAAATAATTTGTTTATTTTCTAATTTGGAAACTTTTAATCAAATCCCGATTCTAGTTAACCGGGACGGCCGATTGAAAGGAAAGTTTGACGATTTTTTTAGCCATCCCCGTGGCCAGGGGGGAACTCCCGGCAGGGCTGGCAGCAGCGCCGGAATTCATTAGTTTTCAAATGTTATTCGAAACGTGCAACTAGACAACGCACACCTTGAGATTAATATTCAACAAAATGGAGAGTCATTGGGCTGTCTCATTCTTTGAATAATACAAATCACAAATTTGAAGACTAATAAAAAAAATTGTCGAACCGAAATCCCTTATGTAAAATTTCAAATAAGAAACTCTTTTTAGATACACATATGAAAAGAAAATACAAATTTTAAATTAATCATCGCGGCCATGATGGGTAATAATACTTTTAACCAAACTGGCTTTTAAAGATTAATACTATTTATGAACGTAAAGATTTGCGACGTTCATTTTGTTTTCTTCTCCATATTTATATCATAATACCAAAGTAGTTCATATCAAAACTGGATTAAAATTAGGTTTGTTAAGAATTTAATAGTATGACAGACGATAAATTCATAGTATATTTTCTATTTCAAATACTCTGCATTATATTAAACATTCATAACATATAAATCCAATGTAAAATTAAAAATAACGTGTCGTATATCTCAGACAGATGTATCATACCACCCCTGCATAAAATATATTTTTTCCTATATACTTCTTCTACGTTTATGTCTACGAAGATACTAAATACCCTTTGCAATGTCTTATGTATCACAGTCCACCCGCAAACCTCCTATAAAATGCTTCAAATGTTATATTTATAACATTCTGACGTTAAAATATATTTTGCCTATTGTACTATTTAGTTTTACTTAAAAAAAATATTCAACGTCCAGCTTTTTAAAACATAATTTTATTATACATTTCAATGTACAACTATTTATTAGATATATTCATGAAAATCACAAATGAACCAATAACCTAGAAAACTAATTGGTCCATATATTTTATTACAATAAAAAGTAGTGATAAAAAAAATGCTACTCTTGACTCACTAGTGTGACTGTGGTTGGTATTCGATAATATCAGTGATTGAAAACTGTGACTGTGATTACAGTTTAATTACTAATGCGCACGCGCCGTACGATAATATAATACATGAAATAAATAAAAGACATAATTTTATACACATTTATTTCAATTATTAAAACTTCATTTGCGTAAAAAACACATTCTAGCATAAATAATTAATATATATATCTAATTTAATATCATCACAAAGAGAATGAAAATGCTTAAAAAAATGTAAGTTTATTTTTCGGGTCAGATTCTCCGCGTTTCGGATCAAGTGCGTAAAACGTTTTACTAGATGGCGCTGATCACGAATTATAACATCATTCCTTCATGAATGTTTTCGTTTCAAATGCGCAGGCGCCGAACCACGGTTCACAACAAAATATAAATAAAATAAGAAAATGAATCACGAATCACGATATTCTCAGATATTCAATCACTGATAGTGAATGTGGCTCAGAGAGTTGATTGAGTTGATTAACTCACGGTTCGTGATTTTGGGCTCATCACTAATAAAAAAAGTATTAAATCTCTCGTGTAAACTTTGTTGACTTGTACTCTTTTTCGCCCAAATAGCTTTAACTTAAGTCAGTATGTCAATAAGTCGGCAAGGCTGTTTATTATTTATAAATATAAATTAATTATTAATCGAAGGAAATAACGTAATAAAATGTATAATATTTTGTGATATTTAATAAAAAATTAAAATATAATTATTTGCTTTACAATGTACATATTTTGTCCCTTAGATACAATATTACACACATACAATGTAGAATAGTTGACGATATTAAATGATATCAAAATACGGGTGAATAAGTTGAACCCTATCCGCCACTTATTCCGATCGGTAAATATTATTTAGGGTGAAACATAATCGAGCGCGCGAACGAAATACAGAATCGGTGATGCAGGAATTATTTTGCGACATACATCACGCATCGTTTTACACATCGTTAAAGCGTTGGATAGAAGGTTGACTTCCAACTTATAAATGAAAACTGTCGTTATTCTGTGTACCTACGCATCTCTAAAAAATTTTTAAACGATTGCAAATAAAATTATTGAAATGCCACAGATCTCCTAAATAGGGATATTGTGTGATTTCTTAAATGCGGAGGTTGCACATTAACAACCCCGTTTCAACAATTCGTTAAAATTTTATTATATTTAATTGTTTGATGGCGATGATGCGTCTCACATACAAATACATACATTCGTCAAATATTTAAATAATAACTTCTAATTGTTTTATACAATTTTCAATGTGTATTCGAGAGATTTTTAAGTAGAGATGAATACACAAAATACTATTTTTAACTAAACTAAATACTTACGCTATAAAAAAAAGGACCAACTTGATGATCTCCTGGAACGAGCCTCAAACCCATGACCACATCACTAGGCAAGTATCTTAACCACTAGACCGCAAGAATGTCATTAACTTATATGAAGAATTTTCTGCAGCTCTCTAGTTTATGAATAACAATTTTATACCTTGAATACCATAAATACTAGTTATATGATATATCTACTGTGATTATAGATTTTGAAAATATGTGATTGTATGACTTTTTCGATTGTAGCGACGACTGGATTTAAATATTAATTCCCAATCCCCGTTACAATCGAACATCAATCACACAATCTTCAATGAATACTTACAATACCAGTATATATTTAGTGCCTACCTGCAATACCATAAATATAAAATCACTAATACTTACTATAATTTAAAATTTCTAAAAGATTCCGGTATATATTAAGTACCTACCACTACTATACCATAAATATCAAATCACTAAAACCTACTATAATTTCTAATTTCTACAAGATGACAACAGAATAAATATAAAAAAATTGTGCAATGGGTACACGTGTATTGTTTAATATTTGTTTACGTAAATTCGAGCACTGGACGATACACAGTGATGATAATAATGATGAACATCGATAAAAAGATTAAAAGTTATCTGCTGTTATTTTAAAATTCTACCGTTAACTAATGTAATATATCGGTTTTCTCAGCAGAATGTTGAGCAATTAAAAAGGCCTTGGACATCTGCGTACTCCGGAACGTCGATAAGGCTGTTATATTCTCCGACTCGCAAGCAGCTCTTGAATCCCTCTCTGCTAATATAAAAGTTCCGCTAGACAATGAGATAATTAGTTCCATCAGAAGATGTCTATTTAATTTGTACAACAACAATAAACAAGTGTCATTCGTTTGGATTCCTACACATGAGGGAATTCATGGTAATGAATGTGCTGATAAACTGGCCAAGGAGGCCACTCTTTTCGGAGATTTCCCCCATCAATTCCATATCCCGATGTATGCCAGACTCAATATGGTAAAAAAACGTACAAATTCTATTTGTACTGCACAACACATGGATCCAAATAATCATAAAGGTAATCGGCTTACAATAATTCAAAGATCTATTCCCCGCACTCTCTAGTTCTCCAAAAGGAAAGTCTCCAAAACAACAATATCAAATATCTTTAGAATGAGAATTTGGCATTGCCAGGTAGCCTCACATTTATTCAGATTGAACTTTATAGATTCTTCAATATGAGAGCGTGGTACCGAGGAGGAAACCCTTGACCATATCTTTTTTGTCTGTCCATTGCGGATCACAGGTTTTTTTTTACAGTAATCTCGTAAATGGTAATTTTCAACTCCCGATTAACTTGTGTCATCTTCTTTCCCTTAACTCGCCACATTTAATTTATATAATAGAAAATTTTTTGAACGACAATGGTATTGACTTGTAATGCAATATTTCCTATTCTATAATATTATAGTACTTTTTCTATAAAATAAAGTTTTAACTTGATTAATGGCACAAATCACTGTTGAAGGGTAGATTGTCTATTTAAAAAAGGAAGAATGCCTATGGTTTAATTTTTTTACTTGAGGTAAGCGGAAATTAGCAGTAATGGTCGATATGCCTACACTAATTGGTTCAGTTCTCTCTTCATATAAATGCAATACATAACATTTAAAAGAACGATTCAGCTCTAATTTTGAACTGTCATTTAAATAATACAAATTAAATTAATTATCTATTGATAAAATTATTGGATTGCTACCGGGATATAAATTATTATTTATAATAAGCCAATCTCAGTGTATTTATTATAAAGTTTTAGAGAAATTTAATTTCCGTTTTTTAGTTAATAAACATTATTTAATGCAATAAATAAACTTGTACAATTATCAAAATAATGTCTGTGTAAAGCCACAATGTCATGTGTCATGTCCGACATGGGACTGATAAATCGCCTATCACTCCCTTAATTTCGGAGGTCGTTGAAATATTGCATCATCAGTTTAAGTGAAATAAATAAATAATGTTAATACGGGGACGGTCGTCACCCCTGGCGTTCTCGGGGGAGGAGAGAGCAGGTCACGAAAAACTTGAATTGAATTCTCTATACAGGAAAGCAGACACCAACGTGTCCTAATGGTCCCAATAGTGGTCTTACTAACAATGTTTTCTACAAAAAGTTACTCGATTACTAAATAAATTATCTACGAGCTCATATAAAATTAACCGTACAAACTCAGTATCGAAGAAAGGGATCCAAAGGACAACAGACTTATATATAAATAATAATGTAAATTGTTAAATTGAATTAAATTCTCCCACAAAGAAAAAAAATCCCCCCGGGATTGATTTTATATATTCATTATACTTTTTTTCTTTTTAAATATGTTACTTGAATTTTAATTTTACTTATAAATATTAAAAACCCAATTTTTTTTTTGTATTTGTAATATGTATATAAACAATGTCGGTCTTAAATTAAACAATTTAGAATCATTAGAAATAAATAAAGCGTGTAAAATTAACCAAAAAATTATAATTAACCAATATACCAATATAACCATAATTTTTATTCTATAAAAAATTCTTATAATTTTGTATCAAAATCGATTTTTACAATTTAAGTTAGGTACTAGATTTGTTTTGAAATATTTATTATTATTAATTTTTTTTAAATAGATTTTGTTCAAAAAAATTATAATGTGAAAATTATATTTTTGAATAGTTAATTTATATGACATTTCGAATAATGAAATGGTTGTTTTCGAAACCGGTTGGTGAATTATATTAATTAATGTTTAAATGGTTTTAAAAAAAAAATTAACTAAAAAAAAATATTAGTCTTATTTGATCATCCATAAACCCCACCGTATACAGAAGAAAGGATGTTTATTATTGTGGAAAATGTAAATGTTGAATATCTGAGCATTTATTTATTTATTAGTTGACATACATATTTTTGTTCTAACAGAGGTGAATATATTATAACATAATAAACATAAGACACAATTAATACTCGTATTTTATTGTATGGGATGGAGTAGACTTCACCTCTGATATATACAGCATTGTCCTGGCTACTTTGCTAGACTAAAGTGTGTGTTAAAGTAGCCAGTTTTTTTCGTGCTGTTGTGGTGTTATTTAAATCATCGACAGGAATATGTAGTGGGTGTGTTGTAGGACTAGTGAATTATTAGTGAGGTGTTGAAAGACTAGTGAATTATTATGTACTATTCTGAAATATCCTATTCCATTATGGATATATTGTTAATATTTGTATTTCTTAACTTTGTCCAGAAGAGTGCTGTAAGTAATTCAGTATTTCGAACTAAATATTAAGTTTTATAATATAATATTACATCTCTTATAGGCAGTTAAAACTAATAGCTTTCTTAGTAACTCAAGTCTCGTCCATATTCATAAATCAATTCATGCTCTCACATTATAAAACTTTTAACAGAATCATCGTTCAGTATCAGGACTACCTGATAAAGCCAGGTCTTTCACGCACGTTTATCACGTACATCTAATATATTTCTTACCTATTCCTTTCCTTATCCTTTTCTCACTTTTTCACTCTATGACCTTCCTAATTTATTTATTTTTACTTATTACTATTGAAGTAGCCACGTATACGCCTAAGTCTCAATTTCATACATTTCTTCATACTTTTTTGCCAGTTTCACGCTAAGACTAGCTGACTCCAGGCACTTTAAGGTAATTTAATAAAAAAGGTTAAATTATTGTACGTACATAAAAAACGTATAAAAATAAATTATAATGTCAATTATAACATTATTATTGTCTTATCTATTAGATATCTAAATTGTTTGATATTCAGTCAACACTTTAAGAGGCTTAGATGCAATACAAAAGAGAGAATCGCTGAATGATCTATCGGAAGATCTCATATGGTTACTTGGTTTGGTATGTTCTTCAAATATCAGAATAAAGACTGCCGAAGTGGATTCCATAGACATCCCATGAGACCTCAGTAGACGGTAGAAGAGCTGTATGCAGAGATAGTGGACCAGCAGTAAAAGGGATCGAAGCTATTGTAATGGTTTAAGACAGGGACATATTAGGATACTTGGTTCAGGGGATGGCATTTCTCACATATGTTTAGAATAAGGTAAAGAGGTAGATGGATCTATAGTTTAATTTAAAAATACATAAGGAAAATCAGTTTGTGTAGTTGCATTTTCAACACATAGTTCTACGGTATTTAATACTAACTAAATTAATCAACTAGAAAGATATATAAAAGATATAAAAATATTTAATATTATAATTTATTTTTTTACATTTATCCCGGTAGCAACTAAATATTTTTCGACAGATAGACTTTTTTGTATGTCTTTCTAGTTAATTAATTTAATTTGTATTAAAAATAAGTGTTTATATATATTGTGTTGATAAAACAGATCAGGAAAGCGCTCAAATTAGTAGATTATATTCTTCAACTAGATTTTTTGCATATAAAGTAAAAGTAAAAATATAAATAAAATATCCCAGTAGCGACCAAATAATTATTTTGATTGATAGATTTTTTTTCTACATCTTTATAATTAATTAATTTAATTTGTATTAAAATACCACGGTACTTTATTTTGATATTGCAACATCACAAAAAAAGTGTTTTCATTAAAAAATGTATATAAATAGACAAACCTAAATAAACATAAAAAACAACTCATATATAAAATATATGTGATACTGTTATTTTAACATGACTATTTTACATTTACTATACTTAAAAATAAATTAACGTGAAATAGAAATGTGTAGTTACATGGAACACGGAATACAATATAAATAACTGTGGACTATTGTAACAGCATCCATGCTAGCCTGCCAATGTTTTAATCCATCCATTCTGAATTCACAATCCATTCTAAATGCAGCTGCACGGATAATATATGAAGTTTCTAAATTCTCTCATATAACATCCCTTTTAAATCAGCTATACTGGCTCCGATTCCCTGAAAGAGTTGAATTTAAATTGTGCTGATTGATGTACAAGGCGACACACAACATGGCGCTTCTATCTTCAAGAACTTTGTATCCCAGACAATTTGAATGATAGCGTCAAACTCTCAGGTCAGACTCTACTTCAATCGCAGGAAGGGCTGTAGAACCGACCCACAGTTTCCAGAAGTCTAAATTTAGTGAACAGGCATTTGCGGTGGCAGGCCCAAAAGCGTGCCCTCCGTCATAAGAAACAGTGCATCAGACACTTTATTTAAGCAGAAACTAAAAACGCACCATTTCAAAAAGTAATTTCCATAAGTGAAAATAACAATTTTTAAAATAAATATAATTGTAGAACTATGAACAATATATGTGTAAAGTGAGCTTGAGGTGAAATTTTTTATAAAAATGGCGCAATACAAATTATTCATCATTATTATAACTATTTTTCAAGGATGTATGAAAAATAATCTATTCAATTTATGTATTCAACCTAATACATGATAATTGGATATGATAGATTGGATATTTCAAGAAATAATACTTTTATTTATTACTTTTGTTATTTCAGTATCTTATCAATTTTCATTAAAATTATATCAGTCTTTTTTCTGGAATGTTGCCACCATGAATTGTATTTTTGTACCATTCTATTATTTATATTCGTGTCATATTTGCTCTCTAGAAGGGTTATATAGCCACGATAAAACTTCTACATTGACTATCCGCACCCTTCCATGTCAAACATGTATTCCTTAGTTACACCGAGTATAGTCGGGTTCCTCTCATGTATATGCACACATAGTTTTGGTTTCCTGTAGACCTCTCCGATAATTCTTTTTCTTGATTACAGCAGTGATCAAGGGCTATTGCTCATGAAGTTCAACCACTGCACGTCAAAAATTCTCCGCAATCATCTCTTGTTTTGGGGCTTAGTGAGGTTCGAGGATTCACCACCCTATAATGGAAATGGTATATGGAAGCCCGCATAGAAATCATCATTTTCTTTCCTTATTTTAAAATCTTTTTTTATAAATATCTCATTATCTCATTAGCAATATCAATAGCCTGTCCAATTTTTTTCTCTAAATGTTGTATTATAAGCGATTATAGTTTTAATTGCGATAAATGTGTTATATGTATGTAAGTATTTATTAGCGATAAATGTTACATTAACTAGGGCAAAAGTAAAATCAAAATTATCTCCATACCAGTGACGGATCAACAAAAATAGGTTGACAGTCATCCATTTAAAAATTAAACGAAGCCATTTAATACATTACAAAGTAGCAATTTTCTCTTATTGTTCATTGGCAAAGATTCAAAATTTGATTCAGAACATTTGACTAACGATCTTTTATGTTTAAGTCAAGAGCCCTTAAATTTGTATGAACATTCCCAAGATTCAGCGAACCCTTACAAACGTCCGTTCTGTAATTTATCTCTGACATCTGAAACATCTGAAAAAATGAAATATTCTATTTCCACCCCATACATCTAAGCACCCTTTTAACACTTACAAGGAATTGTATAATTGAAGGGACAAATTCTTTGGATTCCAGCTTCTTTGAAATTTTGATGCGCCGAATTGGAAGTTAGCTTGCACGCGACTGTTTAACACTCCATCCCCCGTCGAAAATTAAATCTCGCGTAGATTGTATTATTCTCTAAACATATTTTCATTAAAGATTACGATTTTTCTTGTTCGTGTGACGGTAAGATAGTTACAGTGATACAGGAAAGTTTCATATTCAGTTAAACAACTTTGGGGTTACAGTAGATATAGTACTTGTAGATTTCAGAATTTTCAGATCCATGATAAGTTCCGGCGTTTGAGGAACTTGGCACTTATATAGACTATAGCAGTTTTAGAAGCAATTTAAAGATACCTACTTTAAACAAGTAAGATAAATTACTTAGAAAGGTAAACAAAAAAATAAGTATCTATTGAAAAATAACACTGGACAACACGCATTATTTTAGGTAATATTAGGGTGTAGAATCCAAAATAGCCATCAGATCAGTCAATCAGATCTATTTTTTGAGATTTGCTTTATTGGTCTCTTTTAGAATAAAATCATCTTATTTTTAACTTATTTACATTTCACTTTATTACTATTACTATTTGCTCCAAATGTTAGTTAAAAAAACAAAAAATACAAAGTAAAGTACTTTTAAAATCAGCAATGTTAATTTTTTTATTTAATTTATTATTTATATTTAATTTTTTGGACCTAACATTGATTAAAAATAATAATAAAATTGAATTCAAAATTTTTAGAAAACCAACTTTTACAGATCCTATCATACACAATGAATCTAATCATCCATTATCACACAAACATTCAGGGTTCCACTCCATGATACATCGTTTAGTCAATATTCCTATGTCAACATCCAATTTCAATATTGAATTGAATACAATTAAAAAAAATAGCAGTTAATAACGGGTATAATACAGGTTTGATAGACACTATTTTAAAAAATAAATTAAAAGAATATAATAATCAATTTTTATATAAATCACCGATAAAACATAATGATAATAATGATTATTGGCGTAGGATTTTATACATAAATAACTTTTCGAATCAAATATCTAAACACCTACCACGAAACATTAGACCGGCATTTTATACAAATAATAGTATAGGAAATTTACTCATAAATTCTAAAGACAAAGATGATAAATTTAACAATTTTGGTGTCTATAAACTTAGTTGCAAGGATTGTGCTGCATTTTATATTGGTAAAACGGGTAGAAATTTTAATATAAGAGTAAAGGAGCATTTGAGATGTTTGAACAATAGTGGGTTTTCAGAATTTTCTAATCATTTGATAGAAAATGGTCATGATTTTGATAAAAAATTGGGATTGTCAATTTTGCATATAAACGGTGTTGGTCACAAATTAAATAATTTGGAATCGTTGGAGATAAATAAAGCGTGTAAAACTAATCAAAAAATTATAAACAACTAACTAAATTTAACTACGAGTCCCATTCTAAAATTTTTTCCTAAAAATTATTTGAGTAAATTTGTATTAAGTAATGATTTGAGTTAGGTACTAAAAAAAAAAAAAATTTTAAAAATAGATTCTGTCAAAGAAACAATATATGTTTTAGTTAGTTATGACATCCTGAAGAAGAAAATGGTATTTTTCGAAACCGGTAGATGTATTTAAACTCATTTTAATGGTTAATAAAACAAAGATAAAAAATAAAAATACAAAGTAAAGTATTTATATCACACAGTAGATAAATATACCTTCATCACTTTACACTTAAATTTTTTCTTTTATCCTTATCGATCTTCCATAATTTTAATGCCTTGGAATCTATCCCCTGTTCTTCACTAAAATCACCCAGGTTTTCTGTAAACCAATATAAGTGGTTGTGCAGGTAATTAACTTTTATACTCATGTTACAACCAAGAATATTAAAGTTGGAAAGCATATTTTCCTCTAATTCTATATAATTTTTTGCCTTATAATTTCCAAGAAATTTTCTTACAACTTGAACAAATGATCACCAAGCATTAAATTCAATCTCGTTTATTGATGCGGTAAATTGTGGATTTTTAATAAGCTGCCTTATCTGAAGATCATAAAATATTCCAGCTTTCAGTTATCAGCTCAGGAAGTTTTTGTGTCAAGTAGCCAAAGCAAAGTCCATCTCGATTTAAAGCTTTTTTCCTTGAATTATGACATTAAAAGGCCAATTTCTGTTAATCCAGTGCTAATCCTTAGCTCTGCTGTCCCAAACATATAAAAACAAGGATATTTCGTACTTTGCTGTCCATGGAGGAAGTTTATCATTTTTAGATCGACACAAATCACCCACTGATGTTCTTCATACTTAGTTTTTTGGTTTCCTCCAAACCATTGGTACCCTAAACTTTAGACACTTCTTCTTTTCAATTATCTAAAATGTTCAGTGCATGTTTTACATACAAAATGTGGAGCCTAAGATTTATCGAGGTCTCCCAAGTGGAAGCCAAAATAAGCTAGATAAGCCCTTCTCACAAAGTCAGAAATAGGAATTCTACTTTCTGTCAAAATATATTCCCCATACACATAACAGAAAACGTCTGAATGATTCACACAGCTACGTCTGATTGTGGGTGCCATGGTTTTAATTCAATGTTTTATTACTAAATAACGCCGAAATTTTACACAAAATGATAGTAAACTGAATCGGGTTAGGCAGAGGTAATATGAGCGATTTATTAATTAGTTTATAGTGGAAGTTATGCAGATAGAGGAATGTTGAGTTTCACGGCCATGGGTAATATCAAGTAATTGAAATTGACTAATTAGATTTAAATTTTAGGTACAAAATTTCAATTTTGGCCTTTAAAAATATAATTATTAAATTTTTTTTTTCTTTTATCAGAATTAAAATCAATTAGTCTGTATCTCAATAACTAGAGCTGATACTATAAAAAATCTAGGTATTTTTGGAATCAGCATAATAAAAATATTTAAAATCGATTCTTACTTTTTCGACACCAAAAAAAAATTTGTGTAATAGTTTATATCGAGACTCAAAACTGGAATTTTCTATTGTCGGTAGCATAGTCTATAATTTTTTATCTAATCTTAATGTATACTCGTACATATATATTTATATATAATAAGAATTCTTCGGTAACGGTAAGTTTTTATACAGAGGCGTATTACGATTTCTTTGTATTTCATTCGCCTTTAAACAGCAGCAATTCAAAAAATCTCTTCCAGCACTGACCGAAATTTCATCTGTGTGTGAAAGAAAAAGATATTTTACGATTTAAGGTATCGTTTATCTTTTTTGAGAACTAATATTAAACACAGTAACTAATGTTTAAAAAAAATTTACACCCTCTATTTTGAAACAAGATGATGAATTAGGTTGGCTGACGAATAAACCGGAGATATTTATAGGAGCCTACGTAAAACAAACCTTCTCCACATAGCCTCAACGTCTCCTTACGATAAAAATGTTTATTATATTAAATGCTATCCGTTTCAAATTTTGCTCAGCTGCATTCTAGGACTTTGAGGAAAATATGATCATCCCATCGCACCCTTTCCGGACATCACACACTTACTTTACCTCTACCAAATTTTAAATACGTCGTTACTCTTAACAGCTTGCACAAAACAAAGTCAACCCTTTACATACGATCTATTAAAAACTATAAATGCGCCAGGGATAGACTGCTACTTTAATGCCATATAATTTTGTACACAGTTTTGAGTATATTGCATCAATAATAAGAAAATAATTAAATTCTATAGAGTACGTATACGAGGGATGTATATTAGATAAGTATGTAAGTATGTGTTTAAAAAATGACCTAAATAAAACTCATTATTTATTTGTCATGTTGATAGAATCCACCGTGGAAATGATTTTCATACATTTACGTTGGTAAGTATAATAACCCCTTTAGAACCACGTTGCATTATTGTTGCGAGAGATACACTCGGTGACAGCGACAGAATACCCCCATTATTATGTCGTTATATTGTCAGACACCCCATTTCAGGTTGTAAACATAAAGGTCGAATTACACCGTCTAAGATACAATGGATTTTTTATTTTTCTTTTTTGTACGTCATCTATTTCGCTAACAGTGAGCTCGCGGAATATTGTGGAATTACTTTTAATGGAGCTATTATCATCTAATGTAACCTTTTGATCCCCGGGGATGTTTTAAAACAACCTCAATGAACAACAAGAAATTGTATTTTTAAATCCTGTGATGAAGGGCACTCAGAACTCAGAACAGTGAAATATATGTCTGGCATTTAAATATAATATTTATTTATTTCACTTACAACACATTGTTCGGAAGTTTTAAATTATTTATATAATTATACATGTGTATATCGAAGACTTTTAATCCAACATCTGTTAGTTTTAGAGATTTGAATTTATATAGATTGAAAGCATTTGAGATGTGTTGTGTGTGAAAACGCCAAACTTGTATGCATATCAGACTTTAAATGACAAAACCTTTACAGTAGTAGAACTTAACACTGTACGTGTACCATTTGTCATATTCTATGGTGGTAGGCAGAAAGGATATAAAGTCTTATTTTGTTCCCATGGATTAAAAGCATCGATAGTTTGTTTGCCACCTTACCTTCCTTGAGAAATTCTTATTATCTATTTGTGGTGCGCTCGATGCTCCCGTCAATGATTTGTATCGACCGCGCCATCGACCTCCTTCTATTGCATTCCATTTTTGACCAACTCCCACAGCAAATGCTAATCGTAGCTCTCCGTACCCGCGATTAAACAATTAATTTTGCACGATAATACCAACATACGATAATACCTACATATCTTAACTAAATAATTAATTTGTGATATTATTCTTTATTTTAAGTACTAATTAAATGTATTAAGCTGAGTAAGCACCCGCTTTCATGTTCTGTCTTATCAACAGTCATCCTTTGCGAAGCCCATTTGAACTTATATATTCTGAACACTACCTTTATGGTTTATGTCTTAGTCATGGTACGGATCCATTACAGTCTCTATCAATTTTTTATTCTTCCTTTTGTTGTGTCCCGTTACCGGACATTGGCTTTATTGTTAAATATATTTATTTTTAAGGAAAACACATTATTATTGTGAAGTTAAATTTTTTTTAGAGCATTCTTCAGTGATATTTTTAACAGTTGTCTGTCAAAACCATTGTCGTAGATTCTTCACCTATGAAGTTAATTGTGTTTCAAGGCCACGCTTTCCAATAACCTTTCCATGAATTATGAAATATCTCGTAATATATCCGAGATATTCCTTGGTTTTTACTGATCGTGAATACTAATTACCTAAAATTTATTTTTAAGCAACTAAAATGTTATAATCTCACAATATTTAATTGTTATTCATATTTGTAAACTCTACGCTCCGTGTGCATCAATCTTTACAAAGAAGAGAATGTACAGAAAGTGTAAGCAATTGAAGTGGCAACAGTGCCCACGCACTTCCGTTTCCGGGTCACTCGTAACTTGCTTCCATTTCGCCATAGCCTCCAAGTTCCTTGAGGAGGCTTTAAGGAAAAGTACAATGGACAGGGCTGAACTATTTTTGTTGGTTTATCTTTTGATTGCAATTATTGTTAAACTTCTTAAGTGTATTGTTTTTATGAAGTCTTTTCAATCAACGTCTCGGACCTTATTAAAAGGTTTTATACGACAGGACCAGGATCAAAGCGATACATAAATAAATCAGCGATAGATAAATAAGAGCTGAAATATATAAAGCATTAAATAAATACTTTAAATAAATTAGTAAGGTATTTAATTTAAATTTAATTAATTTTATAATTTTTAGAATTAATAGCATTAGTTAAATAAAACAATTATTAATGTTTCACAACATAGAGCTTTAAATATTTGCACAAAGACAATAGGATATATATTTGGTGAGCAATAGAGGAAAGGTATGTTTAATGGTAGAGTTGGATATTGTTTGAAAAGGTTTGTCATTAAATTTTCCTGGTCCACCGTTATTTGGCATTCAAAAAATGTGTGATTTGGGACTCAAACACCTACAACATATTCACATTTGGAATAGTTTATTTTAAAGAGGTGAGCTGTAGAACGAGATTGGTTAGATCTCAGGTAATATATAGTTATAATCTAAGCCTTACTATGTTTTAATAAGAATATTTGAAAATGTACATTTAACTGTTTTTTAATTTATTTAGAACTGCGCGTTATCGGTCACCCAGAATAAGTATTTCAATACTCCTGCCCCCTTCCGCTCATTGTACATTGTATTGTTCTTGTGAAAAACGTGTAGACCCGTAAAATTATTCTCTTCTTCTAAGACAATCTTTTGACATTCTTCTTCGAAGCTTATCAATATGTCGAGCGTTCCTCTATTTCTATCTGATCTCATTTATCTCTAGTCTTTCAGATTTTCCTTTATAACCTGCAATATTCATATCAATTTCCATTTTACTCACATCTAATATCTTTTAGCAATTAAAACTCTTATACAAAAAGTAGATCATACTAGAGGTTCCCAACTTGACAAGCTTTCTTATCTAGTAAACTATTTACTAGAGAGTAAAATAAAAAATGTTAAAACGTAACACTAGACTTCGAACGGCGAGGAGTTTTGGAATTAGGTAGAAATTGTTTTAAATAATAAAAATAAATAAAAACTTCTGACATTGGCATTCCTGTCTATTTATACCTGAGAGGTTTTACATATCGATTACAAATGAAGCAATTATAGCAAACAGAATACAACTGTGTGTTCGAGCTAAGAATACTCTAAAACGATAATTGCCTTAGTTATAATTTACTCTGGGAATAGTGTTAGATGGAGAATATTCTTACGGGGGTATATAGAGAAAACTGGCGACACAGAGTTAGGGATGGATTAACCCGGGGGTCGGCAATCTTTTTCAACATTTACAAATAGCATACTGAAAAAAAATATTTAAAGAATCGCACGTAACATAACCGATGGCGAAAGAGGATTTCGGCCTACCCTAATGTGTTGTTGGAAGAGTAAATCAACCTTTATCCTGGATTATTTGGTCGGTAATCAATTTTGAGAGTTTAACCATCTTCAGGTCAAGAAATAATAAGATTACAGTATTATGTACATTCAGGTTTTGAATAGCCATTGTAGCTGTTTCATCAGAAATTAATATCATTTAGAACATACGCAATTAATTAAGCTAATTATACAGATTTCAATAAAAATATTATAATTAACATAAGAAAAATTAATTAATAAATAAAATAAAACACAACGTTGTTAAATTCACACTACACATTAATAAAATTTAAAACGTTTCGACGCTTACTGCGTTATCTTCAGTAATAAACCAAAACTTAATACTAGAAAATATTAACAATAAAAATGTTCTTAACATATAAACACCCTCTATTACACCTCCTCTCCTGTCCATATTAGCCCCGCCCACAAACATTTTCACTTTTCACCGAAACCCCACTCTCTCCAACCCCGCCCTCATACCACGCCCACCAATGTAGTTGATAAAATATTTTTCAGTTTTAAGTTTTAGTTTATTACTGAAGATGACGCAGTAAGCGTCGAAAACGTTGTAATTTTTATTAAAGTATAATTTGAAGTAAACAACATTGTGTTTTCTTTAATTAATATTTTTTTTTATAGTTAATTACAATGGACTTTTTTTTTGAAATTTTGAAAAAGTAAAATGTTATAAATTTATAATTTTATATACTCGTATGTATAAAAATGACATCATGTCTCGAAAAACAGAATCACTATATTATTTGTTAACGCGCTTAATAAATAACATATTATGTACCTATATAAAAATATTTCTTCCTTATTTAACATATTATCTCACATCTAAGAGTTACACATGATAATTTTTCGTAAAAATTAAAAATTATCTAGGGGTTTAAATATGTTAAATGCTAATGAAATGTATTAATTAGTATTTAAAATATCATAGATTAATGTTCTGAATAATTATAATTTCATAATAAGAATATGTTCTCTTCAATAGTTTAAATATTCTGTATGAAAATCCTGATAATATTTTAAATTGGTGTGGTAAAAAAAAGCAAAGTATAAGACGGGCAGGACGTATAGAGCGCCCGACATAGAACGTGCTGTGAGCCGTATTCATTGAGGAATCCCAAGATAGAAGCCTGTCGGCAGACTCAGATAAAGTGGCGCCTCAATGTGAAGAAAGATCTGTAGACGCTCCACGCTTCTATCTCCGAGTGGAGTGAAGACACTTTAGTTCTCCTGAGCTATGATCCCCAGCGCTAAATTGTAAATCAGCCAAACGCTGTGAAGCTATGGAGTAACAGTAGTCTTAATATGTTAAATTCAATCAATTATAAATATAAGGTTAATATTGTTTTTATACATTGAACAATGCAGTTACTTTAAATTTTACGATGTATTTATATGCTATCTAATCGCATCTTGTTTTAATCTTTATTTATATATATTTTTGTATATTGAACATTGCACTTTGTTTAC
The DNA here is from genome assembly GCA_031772225.1 of Eubasilissa splendida. NCBI lineage: Eukaryota > Metazoa > Arthropoda > Insecta > Trichoptera > Phryganeidae > Eubasilissa > Eubasilissa splendida. Next base: position 27,541,829 of record CM062861.1, on the reverse strand, counting down.
TACTACAGTAAAATACTAGTGTAGCAGGCAGGGTACCCAAATATATGTCTTACTTTGCTGAAATGTTATTCTATATATATATAACACACTGTACTATGAATCAAAAAAATAAAATAAAAATAAATTATTATTATTGTTTTTTAGAGACAATAAGAAAAAATGCGATTGAATGATCATCGTTATTATTCTCATCCCTTTAACCAAGGATGATTATGGGTCCAAATTCTCGACAGTGCACTTCCTCTGCCTTACGCTGTATTAGTACTCGATAGCCAATCAAGACTTAATCCATCATCATAAAGTCTTTAATGTTATTTTTTGCAATACCAACTTAGTTTGGGGCTACTCAACGTTCGCCTTACGTACTAAGTTATTATAGGTTGAGTAGTTCCCATCGGCCGTATCTCAAAACAAGTTAGACAATGTACAGGGTGAGTATTATGTTCCATTTTTGTTATATTTTTTAATTTGGTTTTTATTTATCGATTATTTGACTTATCTCTTATCTCAAGATTTTAAGCGTAGCTCGGGTTGTGTGTGAGGTGGAACCTTCCCGTTGAAACTACTTGTCATTGCAGACCCAATAAACTCAATTCGGCCACCAAGAAGTTTTCCAATATGAATGGTTACAGCATTGCACTTATTATTTAAATAAAATGTTTTAATTAAATTTAATTAATTTAATTTAATTAAATGTTTCAACACGTTGTTTAGGCGTTAAATTCTACACAATAACTATGATCAACTACTCTGTATGACTACCAAATGCGAACTGACTAATATCTGCCAAACAAAAATGGCGACCAAACAAAATCGGCCTGGAACATAATATTCACCTGTAGCTATATCTACTACCTATCCATAAACAACAACAAAAAATTCCATGTCTTAATAAATATGGAAGAAGATATGGTGGAGCATGCTATTGATTGATTTTCTTCTAAATCTATCGGAACATATCACAAAATTCAACAAATCACAAAATTTCTTCAAGAAAAGAGATAATTGGGGTTGTAGATTGGCCAGGTAACCGATTTTAAAATTCCTATTAAAATATAATATATACTCATTGCAATTTTTAATAGATAAAAGCTGCGGTTATTTTTTAAAAAGCCGCGGGTTTTCATTTTCCGGTTTACCAAATTAGAAGTTATTGGATTTTTTTATGTATACGGTTCATTAATTTCTAAAATTGTTAAGTTAATCGTTAATGTCTAGTCGATATTCACAATTCATAACTCGTACTAGGATGACGCTTAGAAAATACATAATATGACTCATTTACAACAACACTGAGAGAAACGACTAAATTTTTCTAAAGATTCTTCAATTTTGTTCTAATTGATTCTAAATTATATACATTGATCGTTCCATAAATAATGCGGTTTCGTTGAACTTTTTTTATTTTTCAAAATTAAGATAAACAAATTTCTTTTTTAATAAACTCTTTTTCATTTTTTACAATACTCTTGCATCTTTCTGGTAGACTCGCAAGGCCTCTTTTTCAAAATTCACTTGTCCGTAACGAAAATACTCCTTCAGTACTGTACTGACCTCGTTTACAAAATTCATATTTTTTTCGTCCAAATGATTTTGAAGACTGCTGAATAAATGATAATCATTTAAGGTAATGTACAAAAAATATGATGAATGGGGAATCGTTTCCAAAATAGGTTTATACCTGAGACGTGACAGCAAAGAAGAGCACACGTTCACTATTTGCACGCGATTAGAATCTGAAAGTTTGTGAAGAACCTATTGACCCAGTTTGCTAACTTTTCCAATGGTACGCAGGTGTCGATGAATGGTTGATTGACCAAATCCAAGCTTCTCTACTAGTTCCTCAACAATTACGATGGGATTTTGTTCCACCAGGGTTTAAACGACGTCCTCGTCAGACTCTACGACGAGGCTCGTCTTCTATGCTGTAGTTTCCGGCTCAGAATTTCTGGAACCACACTTGACACTGGCTTACTCTTACTGTCCGATTCCCATTTATTGCATTAATATTTCTTGCACTTTTTGATTGAACTCATAAAGCAAAATATGCGAATATCCTCCTTTGTCACTTCCATTATAGCTTTAAAAAAATAACTTAAAATCGACATGTACTCTTCAAAACTTGCACTAAGAATAATGTACTACCTGTTTTTATAGCAGGTAGTAAGTAAACCTGATGTAGATAGTTTATCCCATTCCCTTACGATGTTTAATTCATGTAATTAAAAAAAATCTCATTATTTATGGGATGATCTAATTAATTCTAAAAAATAACACTGAATAAAAATATTGTACCATTCTCCACAGGTGCAGAGGCAAAGAGAATAGACTCCCCACACTATTCCATTTTGATATAATATTTTTCTGTGATTCACACTTTTACGTTTTTTTGTGCAGAACCACCTTCAGTTTCTTATTTACCTGATCGGTGTTTCGTAGAAGTTCTCTATTTATAATACCATCGAAACACGTGTCTTCTATGACTATGCCTTTTGTACCTCGTGCATACATACCACCTCTTCTCCTCCTCGTGCATTCATGCCACGTGATCAAACCAGTGTCCTTTTTTAATCATGTTCACTATGATCTTTATCGATCAGCTTTGTATCAACTCCTAATTTGAAAATACGTTAAAAATTGTTATTAATTTTTAGTATACAGACGTAAACACTCACCGTTTTACATATATTATAAACAAGTCGTACACCAATTATAATATAATACGTACTATATTATACAAATTAAACGATGCCTAAAGAGTAAAGGAAAGTGCTTTGCGTACAAGATGAGACCAAAAAAATCTGCGTGCTCAAGTGGCAATCGGCTAGACCATCTAGCGATTAGATGAAGATCATTAGGAAAAGAGGATAGCAGAAACATTGGCTATTCTTATGTTCGACGGAGCGATGATTTCAGAAGAATGGGAGACAGCATAGTAGTTATTTAATTATTTACTCACATTGTTTTTAAACACTTTTATGAATTACATAATTATACATCTACCGGTTTTGGAAAAAACCTTCACCTTCATCAGGATGTCAAAAATAAAAAAAACTAACTAAAACTATATGTTAAATTATTATAATGTTATCAAATTCAATTTTTTTAAATATAATTAAAAAGTAACCACGTATCTAGCAGTAGAGAAACGACACAGGCTGATATGAAGATGATATCTAAGTTAAAACAGGTTCCTACAAATGGATGTCATATATTACATACATATATAGTTTTTTTTTAAATGATGAGACCCCCCCCAGTGACCAGTGACCACCTAAAATTCAAAGTAAAGGAACATATTATTATCGAATTTTGTTTCCTTATTATATAATATAATATTCAGTTATCCACCTATAAAATACTGTGGACTAGGTTTGTTACACCCTGTAAAAATTGTATATTTTTTCAAAAGATAATTTTTTTCTTTACATCTTTATAAAGTAATTCATCTAATTTATTTTAACTTTACTGTAACATGATTTATAAGCATATCTCACCTCTCTAAATGGAAATTACTGTATATTATATTAATATACCAATTTGGTATAAGATAATGCATACTTTCAGTTCATAAACATCTTCTTATCAATTTTTTTTCCCCTTGTTATATTTCATTTATAAAAAAACTTCAATAATAACTATGTAAAAGGCAATCCTTGCCGTAAAACTTAAATGCAGTTAGGCAAAAAATAATATTATAATGTATAAGTATATATTTAATAAAGTTGAAACAAAAAATATAATAAAAAAAATGGTTTTAAGGTTTCCACAAACACTAGTGCATGGAACTGGCGTCTCTTTTAGATTAGATTGTTTTTTTGTATATGATTTCTCTGAAAAAACCTAGGTCGAAGTTTCGTGTACCATTGTCAAGGCGTGCCATCGTTAAGGCGTTGCCTAAAAATTACGGTTGTACTGTAATTTTTTGATACCAAGATAACCAAGAAGATACGACAGTTCCGTGTGTATATATATTGTATATATACATACACATTACGCGGTGACATTTAGGTAATATATATACATATTATCTAAATGTCATCGCATAATCTAGAAACTCGGTAAATCAATTATCTTTTTAATTTATAAATATTACTACTGTTTATAAGATTGAATGCAATTAAAGTGAGGTATATTATATTTTATTCAGCCTATAAACCTTAGAGGACATTATTTTATGTATTTTGATGAAATTTAGCAACACATTTAATCGTAAATATAAAATTAATTATTGTAATAAGGCATCGGTTAATAAATACACTGGTATGCGAAATACATTCTCACTCGACGCCTATCGTAAATTATTACTATCTCTGAGGAGTCTTGTTAAGTACCAGTTGGCAAATTCATATCTCCATTTATTAAAATTACTTACCTTTATACGTCAATGGTGGGCGACATCTTACTTAACGAGATGTTCCTTTAATCATAATTAAATAATGTATGCAAAATGTAAGGTACGTGTACATTTAATAACTCTAACATGACATTTTAGATAAACGTACCTATGTAGGTAAAATTTAATTTCATTAGTTTTCAAATAATTACAAAAATAATATCTCAATAATTATTTACTATTAATTGTTACCAAAGCAAATGTACACGTGTTATAACATTGTTAATAGAATGAAGAAGTGGTCATTGAGATGGTTTGATGTGAAACGTACGAGCGAGGGGAGGATTATGAAGAAAATATATGAGGTGGGTGTTGAAGACAACAATGCTAGTGTTGAAAAGAGGGCGTCTGCAAAATACCTGGCTTTATTATATGAACTAAATAGATACCTATTAACCCTGTTAAAAGCTTAAAAGATTTGACAAAAGTAAGATAATATGTCTAATAAATATTTATTGCGTTAATTAATTGCTCAGGTTTCAGAATAGTTATATGCAGTGGTGTAGTGGCGTGTAATGGCGGTATTTGATTTTAACCCCCCTCCCTTTTGTTATTAAGAAATGATTTTAGCTAGCATTAAATTAGCTTTAGTAAACGCAAAACTATGTCAAAAAAACTATCGAGTATGTAAATTATTGGATGACTGTATATTTAAATGAGTTCACATATTTCATCTGTCTCCAAGTGCACACGGTCAATGGTTGAAAGGATGGGATACCACCTCGCGCCCGGATGTTCCAATATGTTCACGTTTTGTGCTGCTCCGGTCCTGTATGTATTTTTTGCATTCTCGTAATATCCGTCCGCCGCACGACATTTAATGTACAAAATTCTATGCGGAATATTTTGTAACTAAATATTTGTAATTTTCTTGATAAGTAAGTTGTATGCCAAAAGAAGTGCTCTGGCTTACGTTACGCATATAATTTGTATACAAAAATCAAGTTCAATGGATTAATTATTGATGAGACACTATTATGTAATCTCACAATACTGATATCTTAAAGTAGACTCCCTGTTGCCATTAAACAAAATACTAGTATGCTGTCGCTGACTACATTACAAGTTTATTTCATATCACATAAAAGCTTCATGGATGCGCCTGAAGTATTTTTAGATTGTATCGTGTGGGTAGGTTGGTTAGGTGGATATCGGTGAGTTTCTATTGTTTTACATTATGTACTGTGTACTAAAATATTCAGGTTTGTTAGTCCAATAATTTTTCATTTTTAAATATTTGTCTAGCATCCCCCGCCACCCTCTAAACCGCCATTCGCCATACCTCCCCCCCATCCACCGTTCACACAAAACCGCACCGTGCTCCAGATAGGAATATGTTATCCGCCGTGAACAGATATCTTTAGAAAGTCCTTTCCTGTGCCCTTAGAATCTTTTGAATCTCACCAAATATCGCGTGCGTATGTGTATATATCATACATATTCATATGTAAAAAGGAAGTTTATTGAAAAAACTATTTTTCAAACATTATACTCAACCCCTGAATAACTCAAATTTAAAATTTGTATTTATATATATATATATATTAAAATTTATTCATTATTTTGGGGTATTAAATAATAAATGTCATGTAAATAATTCATAGATTATATATGTGCATGCTTATTTTGAACATTTAAATTATTTTTACGAAAATATTAAACTCAATGTTTGTTCTCGCATAATTCTCAATTTATATGATATAGTGGATAAATAGCATTATGATTCCCAATATTATTATTTTATTGTACCAATATTTAATTACAAATAAAACAGTTTTATTTCTATAATATAAAGTAAATAGTAATATGAACGCAGCTTGATCAGAGGCTAAAGTACTAACACCAATGTCTGTAAGGAAAGTTGGGCCAAAAAAGAAAAGAAATCTTTAGTGAACGCAACGGAAATGAGTTCAGGCGATTAGTCTCTGTTTTCGGTAGAATGAAGAATTAACAAATTACTGGAGGTTATAAAACTGAACGAAGCCTACAATATAATCTTTCTATTTCATTTTAAAAATTATAGTTGTGTTGTAAGAAAGGATTGCCGGAAGAGTGTGACGTTCATATATAGAATAATATATAACAAAATTATTTTTTTTGATTTCGGTGCCGATAAATCAAAATAAATTTCTTAGGAAGTTTGCATAATTAATACACCCGCAAATACATTATTAAATATAAGACATATATTATCTGTGTGTAAGCCTGTTAGCCGATTTCTACCTTTCTAGGTGAATATAAAGTACCTGTTCTGAGTTAGGTAGTCATTAGATTCCATTAGATATTTATTATTGTTTTTAATTTTCCTCAAAAAACTGATATGTGCATAAGTAAGAAGTAAGGTAGGACTAATTTAAACAAACTATTCAAATAGTAAAAAACAAAAAAATCAAAAAGAAGACAAGTAGAGAATAAGAACAAACAAAGTTAAAATTTAGATGCAGACTAACGACATTTCAGAAGTAAGGAACAGAGTAAAGAACATTGAAGTAAGAGCATATTACAGAAACGTAGTGAAGAGTAATAATAAGGTAAAATCAGATTAAAATAAGTAGATATGAGAAAAAAGTATAGTAAATCTATGGTAAAAAGATCAGAGTAGAGTAAAAACAATGTAAAAAGTCTAGGACCTCTTCCAGCTGACTTCCAATTTTGTAAAGCCATTCCTTCATGAGCACGCAAAATGTAGGGAGCGACAAAGTTGCCATCTCTTGTGGTAGTTATATTTAATGGGTGAATATCTGAATAAATTCCTAGGGAAAAATATTCAAGGAGTATGTGCAATTTTTTTACCGTTACAAAAAATAACACATTTTTACAAAATCTACGAAAAATATTATTATGTGAGATTTTTTACAGAATCACATTAAACTTTAAGTCTTTGCTTTGAAATATTTATGAAATTAAGCCATTATCATTCTATATATTTGCTTCAGGACCTAAATCATCAAACAGTCTGGCAACAATATATAATTTGGAAATAATACATATACATACATATTTTCTACATGGACAATTGAGATTAGGCACATGCAGCTTGAACATTTTCAACTCATATTTTTAATACGTATCTATCCTTAAAATAATCCTAGTTGTGTAACACCCAGCTCATGCCTACTCTGAACTTAAACTATGTGACAACAAATAATAAGTACTACTGAAATAAGAAATAAGACTTGGCATGACCAGGTAAACTGGATACTGGAAGATGGTTCTGTTGGAAGTCTCAATAATCGACGAGCTTGTTTGAGAAGATGAATGAATATGGATGAGGGGAGAATTGTATGTCAGGATGATCTGTTATTTGTGGGGAAAAGGCGTGATGGTAATTTAAAATAAAATATGATGAAAATATAAATTAAATATATTAAGTAGAAAGATATACATATAAAATCAATTCTATCGAAAAATATTGTTGTTACGCAATATAAAATCAATTTTATTGAAAAATATTGGGATTCGAACCTGGATCTCTTTCCGAACTGGGGAAGGTGCACTATCCAGCTATGCTACAGCGACAATATTTTTAACGACAAATTTTCTAACCTATATGTTACTTTTTTGATATTAATACATTTAATATTTTAACAACAATATTGTTTGATTAAATTGATTTAATGTGTATATCTTTCTAATTAATATATTTAATTCACATTCTAAATGTCACAGACCTATGTTCTGAATAATTACAACTTCACAATGAGAATGTGTTCTGATAAAATGTGATGCCTAATATTTGCGTAAATATATGTTTTTTTTTAAATTATCATAATAACAAGACCATTCTCGTGATAGCATGAGGAGGAGATGCTTCACGTTTTCATTTTTACTGTGAAACTGATAAAACATGAATACAATAATCTATACTTAAATGCATGTCAAATAAAACATGGTAATTAATTAAATTAACTTTCAACTAAACATAAATATACAATATATATATACCAGAATATTCTTCATAACAACACGACATGGGTATAATTCCGTAATTAAAGATCAAAAATTTGTCTTACTTATTTTGTGTAAAATACCATCAGGTATCCATTTAAAATACTCCGAGAGTGCGCATTGTTTGATATCAGGCAAGTAGCCTTAAGACAATATTTTCTACGGGACACTACATTAATCACTATCTTAAATTATTGTCACAGCACAAGAAGCAACATGCCACAATTTACTGTACCAAAAATGAAAACTAAATTCGGTCAACTACTTGTCAGCTTCCTCGCATCCTTTTTGTGTAGGTAATGCCTTACAAAGAGGAATTGAAATGAATAAGAAGTCTATAATAACATGTCTAAGCACTAAGAAAAATAACAAATCTTAATATTCTTCATATTCCTAATTTTTATATACCTATCTTCACATACTTGAAACAAACATTATTTTTATAAATAGACGTTTCAACACTTTTATATAAAATCGGTCTAGCGTGTTATTCCTACAATTAAATGTATACAAAGTCTGCCCTGAGGCAGGTGTTCACCTAGTAGGGCGAACATGGAATTTAAAAAAAAAAATGCTTTCCTTCTGTAATCAATAGTCATTGTAAAATATTGTAATTAGTTATAGGTTGCAATTATTAGTTCATACATGTATGAAAATAAATAAATATTTATTTTCTTATGTAGTAATAAAATATTTACTAATATTAACTGAATATTTATAACAAAATATAATAGTAAAGAATCATATTTGTTGAATACAACTATAAGAATGCAGTCATCAATTCGTTTATAAAAGCAGCATGCAACAATACTATTTTGACAATTAAACTCAAGCAAATTATATCATTGACTCACATGTTAGAATATATTCTGCAGTTGTCCATTTGACTTATTTTTAATTTCAAGCGCCATCAGATCTCGGTGACTTCGCTTTAATCCAAGTTATCCTCCGATAATTCTCATCATTGTTCGGCGCTGGAGGTTCTAAAATTCTAACTGGATCCCGAGTCTGTCCACCGCGCATACTCTCCGAGTTTATACCTCCGCGCTAGCAAAGCCAGTCTGCGCTCAAAAGCGGTTTCGTCCGGTCGTCCGTCGGCTCCCGCGTCGTGGACTCCTAAGCGCGAAATCGAAACGCGATCTCTGTTACCGTCGAAAAATTAAAGACGATATAAATAAAATTAAATCTTTCACGTTAAAAATTGTGAATTGTTTAAGAAACAATTTGATACACTCGGTGGGAGTCCATATTTAAAAAATATATTGTGTTTCTTATCTGAACGCGCGCGAATTAAATTCTCCAGGAATGTGAAATTTCTTCAATCGGCATTTGTGTTCGTATTTCGCTACTGATTTATTTACATCTGTGATTACCGGATTTTAATTATTCAGAATTCTCGTTAGGAAATGTAAAATACAACTCGAAAATATTTACGACGTTCCATTGAAAAAACGACGATTTTCGATTTCAATGTCGAATTTTTGTGACCCAAAGTGACGAATCTACTGTGACAAATTGCAGCAGCCGTAACGCTGAATGAGTGACATAAAAACTAGAGGAAGTGTCTAAAAAATCATCATAATAATACTAGATTTACAGTGTTTCATGATATAAAAAAACGTTAATATCCAATGTTCGTGTTTAAATAATAGAGGAGCATTAAATCGCATTAGAAATTAAAGCATTCCTAAAAAAATACTATTATTAAACTCAAGTATAATAGATTCTTTAAGGCTTCTAATTTGATTTGTATGTCAATAATACGTGTCACGAATAACATTTTAATGAGATAAATCTTCCCAACACGTATTCTAAAGCTGAGAAGATGAGCCCAGGAGCTGTCCGGTAGAACTGACATCAAATGGAATAACGATATTAACGTATTCATGAGAATTGCTGAGGATTAATTGTGGTCAAAAGTGAGAAAGCATTGATTAATCTCGAAGGGATCAATTAAAAAGTGAAATATCGGAAGCGGGTAGAGAATAGTGGTTCAGAATTTTAGTGTCGTGTTTGAGAAAGTTATTCTTTCATGAAGATCGTGTGACTAAAATGTAATATATGTGATAGAAGGAAAGACAGCGAGTTTACGATCATCTAAGAATTTATTGAAGATATTTTACACAATAATTATATCTCTCGATAAAGTCTGCTTGGATTTATAAAGGTAATATTTTATACTTTAATACATTAATAGATTTTTTCCTCTGAATTTCACTAATTTATTAATAAATAGCATATTATTTATCGCTTCATTATACAATATAATAAGTGCGGTTCCCACTTGCTTTATATTGTAAATTGATGAATTAATTATTATTTTCTATGTAAGCTAAGTACATTAAATTAATTATGAGTCAGTTTATTAATCTATAGATACTATTATCTATTACGTTCAACATGTGCATATATATTATATGCAAGTGTATCTTTATATTATTATATATATCCTAGCTTTTGTACGATTAAGATATGATCGAAATTCTTTTCAATACATAAATAATTTATATATTTTTACGTAACTCATTTTCTTGACAAATGTGAATCCTTTAACTATATAGTCGATTGATAGTGAAAGAATGATTAGAAGCCCTAGAAACTACCTGAAATTAAATATATACATATAAGTAACTTTAAAGTGTTTGAACAAAGTCTCTCTCGTCGCCATCGAACTTGTGACCCGTGACCCGTGACCCCCGATCAGAAAGAAAGTGATCAGTCAGCCTTTACGTTCTCCGGGCCGTCCGATTACCCACCATCTGAACAATTGAAGCGTAAGCCATTAGATTCAGGTGATTTACGCGGCTCGACCATCGAAGCCGTGGAATGTCTCAGTCACGAAAAAATTACGCAGGGACTATGTTTGTTTTTCGATTCTCTTAAACCACGAATCGTTTCGAAACGATCTCTAATTATTAGTTCACCTAAAAAACTACAGGAAAGTAATGATATCCCCGAGTTATTTGATCTAAATAGATTATCAATAGACTGTGAAATATTAAAAAGCTTCCCCGATCAAACGTGTATTGCGGAAATAAATGTAATTATTTAAAGATTAGAGCTAAACTGCAATTAAAGTATACCTGATTGCCGTCAAGACAGAAGCGATCAATCAAATATTTATACAGGTATTCTGTGTACGTATGTTGCATTAATATGCAATAATTATATCCGCTGGCTGTACTAACAAAATAGCAGAGGAATACAATCGTTCAGAATTACTTCTTAAAACGCTAGTTACAGAAAAAAGGTTTTTAAAATACATCATACTTAAATTATTATTCTAATATATATTTATATTTATTTATTTCTATTAGACTCTCGTACATATGACAGTGAATAAATGTGTTAATTGAAATATTTACCTATCTGGAATACAACAGCATTAGAATTTTCAAATTTCTGACATAAGAAATGGACTTGTTTGTTTTTTTATTTGAAAAAAAGTACCTTCAAAATAAAACGATTATATCCGCCTAATTCCTTTACGTGTAAAGGAAATAGTAATATATCAGTTTCCTTTCAAAATTTCCTACGCGTGACACATGGAAGGATATTGGAATATTGTATGTAAGATTTTAAAATTTGACGGCCTTTTAAAATGAGATTATTAGAATTATATAAATATCTTCACACGCAATCTATGTTTAGAATGCTTAGAATGCAGGCTATAATGAAAAGATACATTCTGTTTACTGCTTCATGTCTTTATTTGAAATATAATATAAAACATCAAATCAAGACTGTCAAAAGGTTAATAAATATTTTTCAATAAAGATTTAATAGTCTATCTGACAATTTTGTTAAATTTATATTTTAATTTGTATTTTAATTTGTGTTGTATCAATTTAATTATGTGAGCGGATGTTGTATCTAGGGGAACACACTGACGAATTATGAGTCCTTCGTAAGTATTATATAAAATTCAATATCTACGTATTAATATATTTAAAAAAATCACTTCTAACATTGACCGCAATAATAAGGCAGATTTCCTTAATGCATAGGTACGTGTGAGTAATGTCTAATTTTAATTGCTTTTTTTTATTTTTTTGAATAGTCTCAATTTTTAAACAAAGTTGAGGATTAGGCTGGTTAACGAACTTAGTTGAGATATTTATCAGTTCAAATTTTTTATAGAAATCTGATAAGTACTAGGGGAGTTATCGTAGCCACAAAATCCGTAATGTCCATGTATATAGATAATTTTTAACGGAGGACGGCTTCGAAATAAGTGCATTGAATTTTTTTATTTGCATCTTATGCAATATAGATCAATGCATTAATTTTATTTTGATAGGAAAAATTCACATATTTTTCATTAATCTCTTTATAAAATATTCAATATTGGCACATAATCTACGAATTTAACGTTATGATGGGTACTTTCTACAAGTAATTGGCACCAGCATTCCATTATACCAGTTTTTATCGGATGTACATACCTAATAAAATATTATTTATGATACATTGGCGTACAGATAGATTTGGTAGCCGAGTAGTAGCAAACATGCTTACTCATGCAAAGGTCAAGGAATTCCTGCGTAAGTTAATAATTTCCTTCTACTGCAGTAACCACACTCGGAATTACTTTGTAAATACTGCTAATATTTATATTTAAATTATAATAAACAACATTTTATAGTCCGCATCACGTGCGTAGTGTCTGAAAATCGGTGCCATACAGTATTTAAATGCAAATGTGACGAATATATGCAACACAAACGTCGGAATAAGTATTTTACTTTACATTATTGCTTAGCGAGACAAGGATAAAATATTTATTCAATCAGTTTCTTCATTTTTTTAACATGACTGTTTTATCGGGGAACCGCCCATGTAAAATGTGCCACAAGACCGTTTTGAAAATTTCATAACGATTTTTGAAATGTCCCCGCATAACAACATTATTATATATATAACAACATTATTACGTTCATTTAGTATCTGTTTAGACATAAACGAGGAATAAATATACAGGAAAAAACTTGTATATGCAGGAGTGGTATGACACATAAGACATAAAAAGTGTTTTATGTTCTATAAAATTTCTACTTCATTTTTTCTTCTTGTACGTAATCTAATAGATATTATATTAATATTAATCATTAGTTACCTAAAATAACACGACTATGTGGGTGGACACCTACTTTGATTATATCATTGTAACATTAATCAGTAATATTGAATTATTGTTGCACAATTATTTACTCGTTTCTGCTCATTTCTGCTGGAATGCATTTCACAGTTTGAAATACAAAATGTTTGGAGTAGGTACTAATTAGTATTTTTAGGTTTTGTAAAATACTTGCTATCAAGTATTTTTGTATATTATTAATATTAACGTAACTAGATATGTTTATAATAAGACCTGGTGCGGAATAAATTGTAATATAAGAAGCGTATAATGATGTAAATCATTACAAGTGCGTGGCATCAATCTCCAGCGGTAATTCGGCATATGGCGTATGTAGATTAGGCTAGATTTATTTGCTACTGCATACGGTTTAACTTATGATGTTTAGACACCAATTGAAGGGTGTATTCACAATGTAACTAGAAGTTAAAATGATAACGCTTCGTGCCGCGTAGTGGTATCAACATAGTTATGTAATATATGCAAGATTATGTATTATTATCATCTATTTTTATGGCGTTTACTTACATCAGTCCTTGTCTTAGTGTACATTTAGCACACATATACGAATGAGTAAAATCCAGAGAAGACAGAATTTCTCAAATCTTCTTATGTAATTCTCTAAATCTGAGACTCGCAAGCCATAAAGCTCTTTATCTAAAGGCTCGTACCGACATATTGTAGCATAAACATATAATTTGACGCAAGGGAATCATTACATTGTAGTGTTGAATTTTTTGAACGAATTTAATGATTTATGTTTTTCTTTATATATTAAATTATGCTTCATCGCAGTTTTTGTGAATATGCTGAATATATATTATGTATTGATTTAATATTTGTATTTATTATTCATGCTATATTACGTACATGAATGCAAAATATAGTTACAAATAAAGTATTATTTTGCTGTCAAATTAGTAGTATGTTGTATTTCTACAGCGAACGAAATGTAAAGTGATAATAAATGAATTAAAGTTGTAAGTGTAATTAAAAAAAATTTGATATTTCTTGAAACTGTAGAGAAGTGGACTGTATATTAATAAAAATCATTGTTAAAATAAAATATAATAAAATAATAGCATTGTCTATATAAAAAATATGAATACATGTACAAGTAATACAATAATATAGAAAAATGGGAAAATATTATGTTAATATTTTTTCAAATTTCAATAGACGTACCGAGAATACGATTGAGTTTAGTTACGATTAACACCAATGGAAAAAGTCGCTCATCCTTGCTTGACAATTCTTAATCTAAATTCGGTCTTAATACAAATTAAGGCAGCTTAAATCCAACAGTATTATTATAATCACCCTGTTTCAGAATGGAATCCACCAATTTATTCCAAAGGATTAAACTCCTTAACGTACATACTCGTTGCTACTTGTAGGTATGCATAATCGTGTACATGATTAAAATACTGTACATATCGAGGCGTATGTATGTGTATATTAATATATACATGAGTATTTTTGTAACAGGATTAAATTTAGCTGAAGATTATGCGAATACCTACATTGAAACGATGCGTAGACACTGATTTTACGGCCCAGTTTTCATTTCAATTAAAACCTTCAAATAATAACATCACTGCTTCGTATTTAAAGATTTTAGTTAAAATGTATTTTTAAACGTTCATATATTTATGTTTATCATTATTAAATACTTAAATTCGAATAATTTACTAACCTATGTTGTAAATTGAACTAATGGTGTGCAAAATTACCCGTTATTTAACGGGTATTTTATTTTTGTTTGCACTGTCTTTATAGGGCATCTAAAATATTGTAAAAATAATACATCACTGTCTCAGTCTAGTAAGACACTCGAAGTATAATGTTTAAGTTTATAAATATTATTAAAAATATATAAATTTACGGACGACACCAACATGAGAAAAAATATGGGAAATTTGTACTTTTTTTGTTCAAAATCCTAAAATTATACATATATAAATAAATTGAAAACAAATCCATAGGTATTGTAATACATATCAACCTTTTTATATCAAAGCCTCAATACAAAAATCCATATTTGTTAATTATAGTAAAAAACAATTTTTTGTTCCTTTTCTTAAAGATATGTCATTGTGCAAGCATTTATCTTAATAAAATATAGGTATATACTCGTACCATTATTTTAAATGTAGATTAAAAAAATATATTTTGTGGTCCAATATAATAAGTAAAAAAATAAACATTCGTCTTCTGTATACAGTTTTGTAGGCTAATCTGCCGTGTATATCAGATCATCCGAAACGTCGGTCAGATATACACTGCAGATTAGACCACAAAACTGTACACAGAAGATTCTAAACGGCTGTGAAAACCTAAGAACATTTTATAATAAATAAGCATTCAATCTAGATTAAATAATTTTGCGTTTATACCAGACAAAATATAATATGTCATCATCTTCCACGTCGGTCCTTCATGGCTGAAGATCGCGATCTCCGTCAACTCTCGCCGTCTTAACTATGCTTCTCTACTTTTCTCGGCACCCTGCAGACATTAGGTCTGACACCAGAGAAGTGCCTGTTGTATTTTCAACTGGTGCGGTCCAACGGGTGGGCGGTCTTCCTCTTCTACTTCGTCCTTCGACGTGGCCCACCACAATAAGCTTCTCGAAGCTATCTCGCCTTCTCTCAAGATGCCCAAAAAATTGAAGGATTTGTCTCAGGCAAACGGTTGGGAGTCTGTCCTTGTAATATATATTTGTACGATAAACGGAATCATGATAAGAAGGATCAGATTTTAGACGCATGATGACTGGCGTATATTGGATCTGGAAGATAACCAATCCTACTTTTCCAGAAATAAGCTAAAATTTAATTTCGGCTTTCTTCTTCAAACTGTTAACTACAATACCAGAGATACTTTGCAGTTGGTTCTACATTCTGCATCTTGTTTCCAAGTTTCGACCTATTCTCTTTCCAAGCAATTTTTTTATTGTTTTTTCCACTCTCTATGAGAACACTTCCCTTGATTCTGATGCAGATATTTTAATTTATTTATATACATTATATTTACGCTCTTGTGGGCTTTTACAAAATTATTTATAAAAACATGTGCAGCTCGTACCAAATAATACACCATAGTTAGTTCAGTACAGTAGAAGTACACAAGTAACATCGGACTACCTATATTTAAAAAATAAAATAATTTTTAAAATTTACAAAAATAACTAATTAACTTACCATCACGCCGTTTCCACGCGGGGGTATGCAGAGAGGATGGAGCACCACACTCTTATATCTTGATACATAATTCTCGCCTCATCCACATTCATACATCTTCTCATACAAGTTCGCCGATTATTGAGGCTTCTAACAGAATCATCCTCCATTATCTGATTTACCAGATCGTGCCGTCTTCCGCGGACGTCTTCTTCTTCTGGTGACATCAACACTTACGTCATATATATTTCTTACCATTCTCTCTTCGTTTATCTGTTCCATATGACCAAACCACCTAAGCGATCATTTCTTAATCTTATTCACTCTACTAAGATCAGCTTTACATTCTTTCCTTATTTCTTCATTCTTTACTTTGTTATAAATTGATCCGCCACATAAAAAAAAAGTATATATTTAATGTATATTTGTGAATAAGAAAAACAATATATTATAAGAACATAAAAAGAGAAAATAATTCATTTTTAAAAAAAGATTTATTGTAAATTGACAAAAATAATTTTAAAAATTAAGCAAAAAAATAAAAATGTAGGTTTAACACAGAACGGCTTAAATACCTTAATCAGTTATATATTTGTCTCAGTACAGCATCAAAAACAGTATTTATGTGAGTGCATTACTATCAAAATTTGTTTATGAAGCGTTTATATGAAACAGCGCCAGCGACCTGGTATTTTGTGCGGGAAAATGGTACATAATCAATTCAGTTAAATTAAGGATGTCCAGCATGCCATTTACTATTTTAAATTAAAATAATAAATCATTTAAAGTTATTTGATACAAGTTAGTTAAATTAAGAATGTTAATTAGAAAATCATTTGTTCAACGGGTATACACAGTTTGAAATTAATAATCCTTAAATTAAACATTTATGTAGAACCTCTTTTAATTTTAACTCATATACTTTGTAAAATAGATACCAAATTGTCAAGTTATATTCTAAATTGCTACGAACCACAGCCGTGTATAAAATTTTAAGAGATTTAAGTGAATTGGTGGATAGATATACCTGATTTTTCTTTTTGATAATTTGATATAAGGCTTTGTAATAATAAACTTATTATCTAAAATTATGCGGCATCATATTTGTGAGGAAAATATGAAAGATTGATGAACTTTATATTACACGATATCTTTTTTTCTAATTAGTATGAGACCTTAGGGAAGATAAGTGCCATATTATACTCATTAGAGATATCATAGATATGCCCTCTATAAAACGGATCGATTTACAATAACCTTTTACGGAATGGTTCACCTCTTCGTGCTGACTTCACATTGTGTTGTAAAAACCGCATTTGGAATACCTTATTACGTCTACGAAGCCTCTTTATGCCTTTCAATAAAAAAAGTCAAAATATTCGATACACATTTCACACGCCACTGTTAGCACTTTTCTACCCAAGGTCCTTTCCGATTTGATTACTCAAAATCGATACTGATTTTGCGACGCGACGAAGAAAAATATTTCTGGTTCATTAATTTTGAATACTTTTTTCCCAATTATTCTTAAGTAAGGTTGTGTTTTTTCAATCAATGCCTTCAAGGCTGGGTTTCAACACAAATTATGCAGATTTTTTGACGTAATTTTCGGTTATCGAGATGTTAAAATGTATATTTTTCATGGAAACAAAATTATCTTGAAATAGTTTCGGATATTATGAGCGAGAGTATGTCTTATTTTAGAGTTATTGTGCCTTATTTCTACATGAGTAAACAGAGAGGTTATAATGAAGTAACTTTTTAGCTATACAAGACATTTTTGCAAAATCCGCGAATATATATTTTTTTAGTATTTATTTCATTATACTTAATACAAAATTAATAGTACAATAACCAATTAAGTGCTTCCTTATTGACAAACTTGATATGTGCCTATATAAGCATATTAATATTCTAATAAATTCCGCATAAAACGCTTGTATTTTAAAATTGATAAAAAGTACGATGAAGGACTCGCAAATGACTAAAGAAATTAAAATCGTACGCCGTAAATTGAGTATAACAATTACAGAAAACTATAAAAATAAAATAAAATTTTGAAATAACCTTAACAAAAAATATTTTTAAATAAAATTAAATCATTTAGAAATCAAATACATTGGTGTAGATTTATAATGTGGGTTTTCCTGAGAGTATAAGTATGCTAAAATATTAAAGGATAAACATTAAAATACGTGTATCGGGATAGACAAGAATTTCTAGGGTTGAAATAATATATACAGGTCAATATTATGTTCCAGGCCGATGTCGTTTTACAATAATTAGGAAATGAAATTAAACACTTTAATTCGTTTTTTATCTATCAGTTATTTAATTTTTCATAATTATGTATGGAATATGACTTTGACCAGCGACACAAATGCGTATACTTTTAATCATATATTTCATAATATTCTCGCATACTTCGCATGTTATTTCAGCAATTTCATTTCGAATATTGTCCTACAGAATCGGAATTGTTATTGGCTTTCCTACAAGTACTAAATAGTCTGGAGTCGTTAAATCAGGTGATCGAGGAGGCTAGTCGATATCATCACTTTTTGACTTTATGAGGCCGGAAAGAATTTTTCACAAAATTTCAAACGTAGCTCGGGTTGTGTGAGAGATGGCACTGTACTGTTGAAACCACGTGTGTTGCAGGCCCAATCGACCCAATTCGACTACCGAGAAGTTTTCCAACATGTGACGATTGCGATCATCATTAATGGTTAAACATTGCCATTATTATTTGGATAAAATGTTTTAATGACTTGAACACGTAAATAATAAATTATAATCAACTACTCTCTATGACTACCAAATGCGAACTGACAAATATCTGCCAAACTAAAATAGCGGTCAAACGATATCGGCCTGGAACATACTATTCACCCTGTACTTAAATTCATATTTAATGTAGTTTTTACACGCAACGTATAAAAAATGATATTTTTTATAAACTGTAATTAAAATGAAAATGTTTTCTTTATAATTATATTTTTTTACATTTTTCTATCAAACATTTGGAGAAACCTTGAACTTTATTAGAATCATGTTAATGCTGAGTTTCATATACATTTTTTCAGTTGACGAATTTCGCGTTAAGATTGCATTACTTTTTTATACTGTGTTCTGTCCGCCACACACAGATCTTTTACTTCGTCCATTTTAATTAAGCATTTCATATATTTTCATCGATTTTTGAGAACCATCTTCAAATATCTGAATTTCCTGATCATTATTGTTTTTTTTACCTTTGTCCATGCTATCAGATCATACACTTCATATTATTCTCTCCTCTATCAACGGCTAAACTATCTCAAGAACTGTTTCTTTAATCTATTGACTCTACTATTTATTTATTTAGTTATTAAATGACATACATATTTTTGTTCTAACGGAGATCTATGAACTTAATATTCTACATAAATGTTGAAATCCGTTTGTATACTTAGAATAAGCCAACTGTTACCTCCTCTAGCGTGTACTGCCATATTTTAAAGTGAATACATAATTAAATTTACCAAAGTCATTCCAGTATATTATATAAAATAAATATAATAAGACATTTCAACATATTATATCACATAAAATATTACATTCTTCATTTCAATAATAATACTTTTTTCAAATTCAGTATAATACGGAACATCATAAAATATTATTTTTCCGATGGCATTTGATAAATTTGTGACACACCCGTTTATTCCTTCCTCCTCCCATAAATACGACACCGACTTGTTATCCACTTTAGTTGGAATAAAATGCCATAGAACACAATCTATTTTCCTAGAAAATTCGCAATACATATTTACAACCCCAAAATCCTTTTTCGAACAGGCGCACCACCCTGCTGACGAGAGGGGATGGTTTAGCGATACAGTATGGAACCAGGGTGTAAACTTTAAATACTATCAATATTTGTATCTGTGTATATATATCTATACACACGCGTATTAATACATTTTTGCTATAATATTTCCCTATATAGGTAACAAAGCGTTGCTTTAGTACAGAGATAATATAATTGCTTAAAGTATCTTAATTTATAAAATATTACAATTCTTGGTTTTTGATAATAATATTCATTTAGAAACCTTGTATTGCTCATTTAAAAGTAAATTATTTAAATTTCTAAATCCTATCATAATAGCTTGGCAAATGATGTAAATTATAACAATATTTTAACTAATAAGTAATTTTGTAACAAATATAAATATTATAAATAATATATATAAGAGCATGTTATATATCATATTAAGAGTTACATTTGTTCACATGAGTTCTCGCATAAAAGACACATACAAATAATATAACCACAATGTGGGCGGAAAAATCGTTAATCCACCCCTGTTCATCACTTCTAGTGTAGGATAAGAATTTAGCTAAGGGTAGGTACATTTCTTTATTCGATATCTCTCCCTGAAAATGTTTCCTCAAACCAGTGTGATCGTAGGAGGTAGGGATGATGTAAAGCCTAAAATACAGTACAATTCAGTTATTCTACTTCGGTCGGAATTTAACCTTCTCAAAATGGTATTTAAGGCACAAATAGATCACACCACAGGTACTTAACATAGAGGAGAAAACACCACCAAATTCTTTAGCTTTAGTTTCAAATTATTTGTATTCATTTTTAACAAAATCACAATTTACTTGTGATGTGATATTACGGAATAAAGTTCCTAAAATAAATTATATAAATCACATAGAAAGATACTCAAAAATAGTCACAAAATGTGACATTACAATAAATAGTAATTTATTGTTAATCTAAAATGTTTAAATTTCATTAAAATAAACGAGAAATTTATACGTCTGTTAAAATACATTTAAATTAAGTATTATCTGACATATACAGTATTTTGTTAGCCAAACCCTCTATCCGACGCCTAGTTTGCGCTCGACAGCATCTCGTATTGATAAATCCGTTAACCCACGTGAAAGATAATGGCTTTGATATATTTATTGACAATATCTGAATAGTGAAGATGTATCCCCTTTTCTAGAATTCAATCACACGGTTTCTAACATTAATTAAATGAGTTATAATTTGATATAAAATGTCATTTTCTGTACATTAAAAATGAACGAAAACATTTAATCTATTTTGAAAGTAATAATATTAAGAAGTTTCGTTCCCTCAAAGAGTCGCCGAACAATCTGGAAATGAAAATTACAAGTTAATTTCTAAATAGTTCGTTAACATGGATACATGTCATTGTTTCCAATAAATGTTGACACACCCCCATATGAAACGAAATGAATAATGTGCGCATTATTTTTATTATCCAATTATTTCAATGACCCAAGAATACCTAAGAAGTAATCGGCGAAATATTAAACGTCAAAATATATTATGTTTTATTTCCTGGCTTCAAAAAGCTATATGAAATCACAGTAAAATATTGAACAAGTGATTTTCAAACACATTTTTGATTCCTTGTTTGTTTATTAAACACTTTTAGGACAAAATTGAAATTATTTTATAAATAATAAATTGATCAGATTATATAGTAAAATAATGTAGTCAAATATAGTAAGAATTAATTTATGTATTATTTTTATTCTGTACTGTACAAAATTTATAAGATTTTTTTTAAAATAATTTCACCAGGAAGTTTGATAAAATTTAAAAAGTTAATTAATTATAATTGAAAAAGTTGGAATGGACCAAAGTAAGCTTAGATTTATTTTGACCAAAAATAAGATAAAAGACTTTATTTTCTTTTTTTTTGTTGTTGTTGTGATACCCCTATAATTACAATATTTTAATTGGTTGTTTTGCGTATTATTTAAGCATTGCTTTAAAAGAGAAAATCAATTAAGGAACCTTAAAAAAAATTAAGTCTAATTTCGTCAATTTAGTTGTTGTTTGAATTATAGAACTATTTAAAATCTTTTTTGGGCAAGTAAATTATAAATTATTATACGAATTCTCGAAATGCAAAGTTAGTGTCACTGGCAAATAGATTTCATTTTAACAATTTCAGATTGTACCTGTTATTCTATTCTCTTTTCTCCTATAGCAATGTACCAATAATCATATATTAGCTGAAGAAAAATATTATTATTTCTTTATGGTAAGGGAAATTGTATCACGCCGTGAGGCTAAGTATAAATTGTTATATTTTAATATTATGAACATTTTGAAAATGTATATTTAATTTAAATTATATGTTATTATTCACTTTTAACAAAAATACTATCAAAATACAAGAATGAATGATTAGCCGCTTATGAGACATTTTTTTCATCCGCAGCTGTTATCGAAAATTCTGGAATCGCTAGCGTATACGCTATTCAATAGTAATAAAATGTTTTTACCTAGTTAGAAATTTTTAAAATCTGTAAACATTCAAAAATATTATGGGATTTCGTGACAAAGTAGAATTTTTGATATGAGTCATATATCTATACGTTATTATCAATAATTCAAGAGTGTATAAAACAAAGATTGTGAGAGCCATTTGTATCTCTATTGACGACGTTGTTTAATGATAAAATGTTTTTTTAAATTATCTTTTTCTATTTATACAGCTTAATTGGATGGATTCAAAAACCTTTGTATGCCTTATAATATATAACGTTACCCCACTTTTTGTTTTTTATTTGAATGAAAAAAATGTTTAATTGTCTCTCCTGAAAAATTGTGTTCTCTACACTTTGTTATTTAATAATAATTACATTTTTTTGTTGACTATAGGAATCACTACGAAATATGAGTACTAGGTGTACAAATTATTGGACATCATCACACATAATCATCACATCACAAAATCCAAATAATGCGAACCGTATATTAAATATATATAAAGTGGCCTGAAAGAAACAGCATTCCTTACAATATAAATAAGACAATGAGAAAATCGAAAATAAAATACATATGTGCCTGGTTGCGTAACTCTCGTTTTTGTTACATTGCTAATAGTTGACAATTATATACTTGAAGCTGTGAATGAATTTAATAATAATATCACACAGGAAATCATAGAAGAAGCACCGTGGCCTGTTGTGTTGATACTACTATGAACATAAACATTGTTAAACCACAATTCGTTGTCCATCTTTCAAAGAATAGTATCTCGAATTTGTTAATATTGTTAACAAGTTGTGAGGAATTTTTTACTATTGAAAACGGAAAAAAAATCTTACGGATATTTTTTGATTTAAAGATAGTGTGAGGTGTATTTATTCCATAAATATTACTTATTACTGTCATTTGTAAGAATAATACACCGTAATAAGAGTGATTACATCAACTTTTTTTCATCCATTACTTCATTGTAATAGAATTCAGATACGCCTATTTGAATAGCTTATGGGTATGTTTTTAGGCAATGTAACCCCCAGTCGTGGCTCAATTTTAACAAAAAACGAGATATACCTTTTTGAAAGATGGACGACGAAATGTTTCGCCTGGAGGTTCGCCGCATATATTGAAAAAGTATGTTTTATAATAAATGTGTACTATTTTATATATAATTAATACATTTTTTATCTAAGTGCATAATTTATATTGTATTTGAAATAAAACCCCAGTTAATAAAATAAATTTCAAATAAATTAATCTAACTTCACCTAACCACTATAAAAAGAAAAAGTAAAAACGTATTTAGCTTTTCACAAAATCTTTGTACAAATGTAAAATAATCCGTTCTAAATTAAAATAGCAAAAAAGAAACATAAATACTATTACTAAGTAAAAGTCACAATTATAAAAAATGTAATAGTTAAATATTTCAACAACTTTCCAGGCAAAGGATTGTGGGGCAACATTGTAGTCATAAACAATTGTGGGCGAACATTTATGTTAAAAAAATTTTAGGTGAACAATTCTACGAACACCGCTGCTATGATCTCCAGAAGCATTTTAAATCTAGAGTCCACTCAGGAAAGACCAAATTAAAATGATCCTAAGCTGTTTTGTAGATTGATGCAAGAGACAATATGCTTGTGGGTATGGAGTGAGCGGGTGGTAGTTTTGTAAGGAACTCCGACCTACTCAGGACTGGAAGGAATCTAGAACTGTTCAGGGTCTTTGTGAGAGTGTGGGTCTCTAGGCGGGAAGTCCTGGGTCAACCTGTTGCGGCGGGTATCTGATTGACCTGCCAGTCGAATCCCATAGTGTATGCCATACATAGTGCGTGCATGTATGTATGCATGTATACTTTTTATTATATAATATTATTGCATCTAGTATGTAACACTTTATAAAATATAAAAAAGAAAAAAATTACGTCATATATCAATTAGCATTGGGTGAAGAGATTTTAAATGCCAGGAAAAATAGACACATGTAAAATGATCAGTTGTTAAACTTAGATACTACATATTTTGCACTTAACCTAGTGTGCTATTTCCTGGATAATATCTGCCAGCAGTGGTGCTCGGGTAGAGAATCAACTTCACGTATTTTATATATTCCCGTCTTTTTTCCCGTGAAAGAGTGTTTTGTGTACTCCCCAGTTGCTCCTCTGTTCCTCAGCGCCTGTGTTATACTGTATCTTAGTTGAATTATTATTATTATTATTATTATTATTCCGCGCATGGGTCATATATGTAATGAGAGATGTTTTGGTTGGCAGCCATACGTCGTTGCTTGTACGCTCATACACTAGCTGCGTATCACGGTCGCCTGTTTAGCATTTACAAAATACCAACCTGGCGGTGAATGAGTAGAACCGTTTTTTAATTACAAACGGTTCTGGGTTAGCGGTGGTTCCCCTCATTAACCACGTAGCATATAAAATAAACGATTACTATCACCTAAGAGGCTCTTTGACAATAAGTTCGACGACATAATATTAGGAGGCTTAAGCGGTCTGACGGTGTGAAGGTAAACATCACAGCTTTGGGAATCTAAAAACAGTCGGGAGTGGAACCGTTTTCTAGAGGCGACCAAGACTATTATTACGATGATGATGATGATGAGTAGATATAATTTCTTCTGAACTACATTTCATTGTTAATAATATTCGGAAGGATCTACGGAATAATTCTCAAACACTATATAAAAAATATAATCTTTTTAAGCTTCATCACTTCGATAAATTTATCTCAAGTTATTTTCCTTTAATAATTATTATTTTTATAAACAAGAGTATAGAAAAAATAATTATTTTTAATATATTTAATATTCATTAAACGTTTTCAAATTAAAATAAAATTCATACATCAAGTCACCCGATTACGACCCCTCACCATCTCCGCAAAAGCTCCTGAATTTGATATGAAAGACAAAGTTTTGATATAAATTCACGCGTGTCAATTGCACCCTTACAGATCTTTCCCAGTTTCATCCCTTATACAGCCTTCCATATCTTATACAGCTTTCTATAAAAATTTCGAAAAATTCTATTGATTTATTTCCACGCTGAATTTTTTCGGTAGGAATATAGTGACTTGGAAAAATTGGATATCTTAGATTGAACATTTTTTTTCCACATCTTAAATTTATCGCTTCTTCGAAGGAATTTTGCGTAATTTAACTTTGAGAAATGGACGTGTAAGTTTTATTCCAAATTCAGGGATTTAATATCCCGGCCACTGTACGTTAGCGATTTTTTTTTTAATA
This sequence comes from Eubasilissa splendida, assembly GCA_031772225.1. Taxonomy (NCBI): domain Eukaryota; kingdom Metazoa; phylum Arthropoda; class Insecta; order Trichoptera; family Phryganeidae; genus Eubasilissa; species Eubasilissa splendida. Next base: position 27,515,589 of record CM062861.1, on the reverse strand, counting down.
GGTGTCTCACTACATCAGTGAAGCGTTTTGTGTGCAGACCGAATGCAATCTTAAAATTTTAGCCACCAGTTTATCTGTAAGCTACAGAGCTATCTAATTAATAATATTTTTTTAATTAATTAAATAAGTTTAGTACAAGATTAGATACTATGTGCCAATAATTGTTAGTTTATGTATTATTATTTAAAATATGGCGGACGAAGAATAGAAGCGGTCAAAACAATGTAAAAGTGTGATCTTTAAAGAAGAAAGGATAACAACATTTAAGGCATAGTACATCAGTCAGCGAATCCATCCAGTAAAGTTACATTAATAGAATAAATTAATTTAAAACACCATTTTTTATAATACTACTTCAATAATAAATAAAAATGGTTTTTCAACCTATGTTGTTTACACTATTCAATAGTACTTATTTTATGGAATTTCGCAACATTATTTATATTTTAATTGCATACTATTATTTTTAATATTTAAATATGATATTTAATTTTTCAGTCTTTTCTGAAAATGGAAATATGTTTGATGTATTAATGCGATTGTAATTATATCAATGTAAGTGATTGTAATCAAACCTATCAAATGTAAACTGAAGATGTGTGTAGATCTTTATAATATTTAAGAGTCGGTACATTTAAATATTTTGAAATCGACTATCATCAGTCAAATATCAACATTTATGGTGGTAATATTGACTCCAATTCTAATAAATCTGTTTACGTCATAATAGACGAATCGTTCAATTATCCCTTCTCAAACCATGCAGTAACACAGGTCTACTATCATAATTAAGCTTGTAATATTTCGGTAAATACATGCAACATGAAATTCATATTTTAGTTAATTCTAAAGAAAATATCAGCGCTTAAATGACTAGTGAAAAACCAATTATGAAAAGGGAATCGTACAAAAACAAATATTTTTTCCATTCAAACTATTGAACTAATAAATACGTTGGTAAAAATACCATTTATAATATGAAAGACAGAGATCGCACAGTATTTTTACAATGAAAAGAACAACAAACATACAAATATAATTATCACTTTCACTCTAATTAAATGAAGAGAGATAAGAAGGAAGGACACATTGTATAGGACTTAATGAATGCTCTAAATTATGTTATTAATCATTTTTTCAAAATTGTATGCTCGATATTTAGAATAAATTCGTGCCATTAAACCATTTAAGCTAATAAATACATTTTTTCTAAGTGTTATTTACAGTAACACGAGTTGACTGCATGGCTGCGTTCAGGTATTTGATATCATGGTATGGTAAAGGTCTTATAACATCATTCCATGATTATTAAGACATCGCATATGGTTGGCGGTGTTTGACATAAAACATTGTGATTGATAATCCATGGAAAGTACAATTACTAAATAACTTTACTGAATTTTACCGTTTTAATAATGAATATTAAATGTTCTCTAAAATTTTATTGAAAATAATTGTTTATTGAGATTGATGTTTTTTTAAAAGTGTAATTATATTTTATATCCCGTTGTTTGATTCAAAAATAACACGTGATAGCGCACATAGAAATAATTATTTAAACCTCAGAAATAAATCCGATTATTCAGTGAAACATAGTAATTATTGCCCATGAATGCGTGTTTTCCTTTTATATCAATGTTCAATCAGATCAAATGCATTTTAATTAAAATTAATTTTTAATTGTAGTTCCATTGAATATAAGTATAATTAATAAATTGTGGATTAAATAAGTACTGGCGCAACTCATTTTAGAAATGCTACTGAGTGGTAGTATATTGTTATTTATGTTGTTAATTACAAAAAAAATACTACACAATATAATGTGCAACTAAGTATTTTTAAGACTTATTTTCTTAAATCTTATTTCAAGATTCAGCATTTAAATTTACCTTAATAATTTAATATTATAATTATAGTACTACACACCTATCATTTATATTTAATACATAAATTTTAAAAAGTAAAACTTTTGTATACATTAAATATAACTGTGTATGATTAGAGAAATCGAGGATTGAGATGTTATTAACGTTATAACCGAGCTTATATCGTAAGAAAAGTAGACATTTATTAAATTACTAACAGGTTTCAGATAATTTAACGAAATTTTTAAAATGGCTTAGATAAAATTAAAACGGCAGAATGAAAGAAATCTGCACACTTTTAACAAACAAAAGCATTTTTTTCGATAAATTCATATTGAAGGCTGATGTTGCAATATGCCTTTAATACAATACAATAGCTTAAATCGGAAAAGTAAGATTCAAAATAAATAGTGTTTTTTTCTAACATTAATCAATTAAGTCTAATTAAACAATAAATAATATTAATATTTAATCTTTTTACATGATGTTTATTTTTATAGTTCTAAAAATGTGGAGGTTTTGAAGTTTTAATTCTTACGCGATGCTTCGATCTTGCTCAGCTCAAATAAAAATAACACCAATAATCAAACAGCTACCTACATATACCCAGTGGTGTAATACATATTTGGTACTCAAACATTTACTTTATTTATTTGTACCTACATAAAAATTACTAACAATATTATTAAACTTACCTGTCTCACTAGAGTCATCTGTTTCGAGGGGTAGTTGTTAATAGTAAATACATCAAATAGAGTATACTAATAAGTAAGCGTAATGTAATGAGATAAAAAATGAAATGAGAGTAAAATCCAATAATAAATTGAACCATTGTAAATTTTATGCTTTAATATAATACTATATTAGTATAGCAGGCGGAACAACCGAATGAAAGGTATTTCTACACTGCCAAAACCCTCTGCAACAATGCTCCTAAAATTCTGTAAACAAAAATCCTAATTAATATTTTATCAAATATACCAGTGATAACATTTAATTGTAAATTTAAGATAATATTGTACGAAAAATTAACAGACACCTAAAGTGAATTACAATAAATCAATATGATATGAGAAGTAATTAATATTATTTATTCTTTTTGAGATATTTATTTAATGGCGGGACTCTGAAGTCCCAATAAATATAAAGCATCAATTAATGTAGACGACACTTTACAGTACAATATAGCATAAGTATATAATATTAACAACAGATAATAGCAACCTACCCGAATCTTTTTTTTTGTTTATATCTTTTTTCAAAATATGTGCACTTATTTCAATTTAAAAAATGCAGTAGCTACTTCGATTTTTTCACAATTCGATAAACAAAGGGTTATGATAGAAAAATTACGAATATAACAAGTAAACGTGATAAAATTATCTAACATACAGTGCAAAAACAAGTTGAAAATGACAAAACAAATGTACTTATATTAGTGTTGATGTATTAATCAGTTAATTAATTTAATAAAACAAATTAGATGTATTAATTAGAAAGATTTACATACAAAATCAATTTATCAAAAAAATATTATTGTTGCTACCGGGATTGGAACCTAGATCTGGTCCGATTTAGGAATATATATCAATTTTAAAGCATAATATATAGATTATAAAATTTGTCATCAACTTATTGTGTTGGTGTATCATAATCGGTTAATGCATTTCTCTGGACAGGAAGTGATCCAGGTTCGAATCCCGGTAGTAATAACAGTATTTTTTTGATAAATTGATTTTATATGTATACCTTTCTAATTCATTTATATTAAAATTATTACAGACCTGTGTTCTGTAAAATTGCAAAATCACAATAAGAATATATTAAACTTAAATAGTTAATTATTGGTCAACTCATATTACGAATATATATTTTAATTTTATATATCAAAATAATTGCTTACATCGATGAGGAGCAAGACGAAGCGATAGAAGATATGCTAATTCATTAAGACAATATATCAGAGTTTTGAGAGTAGGGAGTTGTGAAAGACGTATGAGTTTCTGTCTTGGATTTTCGTTACCAATCAATTCTAGTTGATCGATAAACGCCATCCAGGATCAAACATGTATTAAAATACATGATATTCATTTTTAAACAAATACAAATAAGAGTTTTGGACATGTTTTCTAGAGTTCTCATGACTCTGCACACGAGTGTAGAGTGCGAGTGTGGTTGCCGGGCGCCGGCACGGTAGCACCCCAAAGTTTGTTCGGGAATGCGAGAGCCCGGGATCAATATTCACCGGGCGTTCCGACCAAACTTGAGATATTTACGAGCAAAACGTCCGCACGTCACCCGCGTACTCAATGTTCTGATTACGACGGGAATATTTACTATCGGACATAAAAAATACTGTAACTCACAAAAAGGACAAAGAAGCCACAGAGCCAGAGGGTTAGATTAGTTGTTGGTCTATTGAGTCAGGTCAGCAGAATTAACTAAACAATTCTATTAATACTAGCATGCCCACACCGGCTATCGCACGGTAGCAGACGTATCTTGCAGAGACGCAGTACTCTGTTGTCAATTTTCAGAATAAAAAAAATAATTAAAATCATCAATATACTATATAAAACTATAAAAAGTACTAACGAGTACTAAGTATTTTTGCAAACTAAGTACTAAGTAAAGTGTTTTGATAGGAAAATAATAAGAAGAAAAAGTTGAAAAGTTTAAATCTCAATGCGTAACATATTTAGCTTTAAATCGCATTTAAAAAAAATAAAATCGCTAAACTAACTAATATAATCAAAAAAGCCATATTATTTTTATTATGTTGTTTTTAAACCACGTGTACAATTTTTACACGTTTCCGAAGAATCATTTCGACATCTTACTGCCCTCTATCGAATTCATTTCGTAGCTCAAAATTTAAACATTGCCGACCAAAAACGTCAGTCAGAATATTTAAGGTTAAATTGAATGACAAAACAGATATTTATTCAGCGACCATTTAGTGAATATTTAAAACGTCAAAAAAAGTGCGTTAAAATTATGGCACAGGTAAAACAGCTGATCATTCATAGTTTTCAGGCAGCCATTTTTTAAACCAACGAATCAAAGCTCCTCCAATAAGAGCCCTCGGTTATCGCTTGATAATATAGACGGTTGCGTTTAATTAATAGGTCTGAAAAAAAGCAAGCTTTTCTATATTTTATTCGTATGTAGGTAGGTACGTCAATTTTTCAAAAGCGACAAAGCCGACGTACACAACTAACAACCCATGAGGATCAAAGGTCTATTAATCTTTTAGAAGGGTTAGGTTAGATTACTCACCACGTAAAAAAAAATACCAATTTTCTCGGTATCCCAGAATTAGAAAAAATAGAGCCGACATACACACCTAACAACCTAAAAGGGTCAAAGGCCTGTTGATCTTTGAGAAGGGTTGGGTTATATTACTTACTACGTAAAAAAAAAATATCACTTTTCTCGGTATCCCAGAATTGAAAAAAACAGAGCCGATGTACACAACTAATAACCCATCTCCCCAATATTTAAAAAAAAATTGTTAATACTCATTGATAAAACCATTAAAAGTGATTTGACAGGAAAAGAAGAAGAAAAATAAAAGAAGAATAATAATCCATCACTCATCGAGCTTGTATGAGAAGGTGTATGAATGCGGATGAGGCGAGAATTATCTGTCAGAACAGAAGAGTGTGGCGCTCTATCCTCTCTGCCTACCCCCGCGGAGAAACAGCGTAATGTTAGGTAAGTAAGTAAGTTACAGGTTTATCTATCACCAGAACTGTTCAATTTAAATATTGAATAACAGACGCGTAAAAGAACAAACTCCTTCGGCCGGTCTGTAGTAAGGCAGATGTATTTAAGTCACGTGTACAACTGCGAAATAATAATTAATTCAATGACGCATTTAAAAAATCACCATTGTGTCATTCTAGACCTAACCTATAAAAATCAAAAAAAAACGTATAGAAAAATTTTCTATGTATAATGTATGTATTTCACCATAATTAACCAAATTCCGGAATGAAAACATTAATTTTATCTTATCCGAGAAAATATAAAATATCTATGACTATTGTAAGCTGTGAAATCTGGATGTCGATACCTGACATAAAAAAACGCGCGAAAATCAACAGCTGTTTATTACTATGCCGAGTCGAAATAAAGTCATACATTTGAAACGTCAAAAAAAATTGCGCGAAAATTACGAAGATGAATTTTTAAAGATGAATTTTAAATGATAGGAGCTTACAAATACGAAAATAAATAATAGTTCATTGTGATGTATGCACAGATACAATAAAATTATATTTTGGTCGTAAACTCGCAGAGAAAAGGTCAAAAACACGAAATTTCACTAAATTAGGCTTCACAAAGAAATTAGAAGAAGAATTTAAAAAAAAGTGTAATTGAAATTGCCAAAAAATATTTAAATGATTTTAGCTCTTAAACTCGCAGATTTATAAGCGAATGAAAAAAAAGTTAGGCTAATTAAAAAGTTAAATTTTCAATAAATCACCAAACTAAAAGAGTTGTTACAAATAGAGGAGAAGAAGAAGAATGAAAAGAAAAGGATGTAAAGGTACAGTCAACCTTCAGACGTCTGCGAACATTTTTAGAATGCGGATAGATCGTATAATAACTTATAAATTAACCAAAATTTGTGTAACAAAATCGGTTACATATAAACATATAAACATCGAAAAATTGGGCTTGTTTTTTTAATATATATGAAGGGTTTCAAAACACAACGCGTTACATGTCTCAGATACATGTTCATCTGTTTCGAAAAATATTCTTAAATTCAGTCACAAAATTATAATCTTCCTGGAGGAGAACCGAACTCCGACCTCCCGGGTGACAGGCGAGGATACTTATCACTTCACTATCGCGAATTAATACTGGATTGTTACAATATTCACCAGGTATTTTTAAATGAAATATTAGCATTACAATTTTTGTGTATATGTATCTGAGACATATAACGTGTTTGATTATCTGGGGTCGCATTAACCGGGTAGAATAACCCTAAATCTCAGTCGATGATGTGTTCGCAAATGACTATTTATTCATGCTTAGATTCAGTATTTATTTTTGATGCGAGCGTGCCGGCTCACCATGTCAAACTATAAATAATGCACAACAATTGATCTATTATTTATTATTAACTTTTTAATAATTTACACTGGAGCTTTAAATTCTTAATTTTGTATTTTTATGTTACGCAAAAGTGTGTACAGTTTGTAGTATATTTTTTAGTTAAGTTGGATAATCAAGAGTCTACGGTATCTTTTAAATAATAATAATTTACATTATAACTTTTTTTGGTATAATTAGTGTTTCCATGAAAATATACGAAAATAAATATTTGTTAGGATTTTGGCAGTAATTTAATGGCGCCACGATGATGCTGTCGTTATGGCGATCCGTAATGGCTCCAAAACTATTATATATGATTACGTCATAATTAACGAAACTTTACATAATAGCAATCAAAACATGATGTTAAGATATCGTAAAAGTTTGGCGGTATTTGAGAATAGACACAGATATAAGAATAATATTTTGATAATGTTTTTTATCCTAGTAATGGATAGATAAGTATATATTTTTTGGTTATACAGAGTGGGTGTAAAGTCAACATATTATTTTATATAAAAATCTTTTCAATTTTGATCTCACGGCTCCAGAATAATTATTATGAGAATATTTAAAAGATCGAGTATTTGTCAATAAGCCTTAATCTCTTCTTGAGCTTCTGAACAATATTCGTGACAATAATACAGGAATCAATGTCTACGAATGCTAAATGTAAAGTTAAATTGTTAGGCGTGCACATTCAGATCATTTAATGAATACACAAATCAGCAAAAACTGTCAGTGCATGCTGACATCAACTGATACAGATAAAAAGTATTCGGAGACATCGGAGGCAACACGTCTACTTATAAATGCATTTATGGTGTCAAGTGTAAACTATTGTAACAGAATCTATGATGGCCTGCAAATGTTTCAGGTGAATAGATATAATCCATTATAAATGCAGCAGTATGGATAATATATGGAGATTCAAAATTCTCTCATATAACATACCTTTTACATGGCCTACATTAGTTCGGGTTCCCTGAAAGAGTTGAATTTAAATTGTGCCGGTTGATGTACAAAGCGCCTCTGTATCTCCAAGAGCTTTGTATCCCAAACAATTTGAATCGTAGACGTCAAACTCTCAGGTCAGCCTCTACTTCAACTGCACGACGGCTCGTATGAAGTCTAAATTGAATGAACGGGCATTTGCGGTGGCAGGCCTAAAAGTATTGAACTCTTTGCCCTCCATCATAAGAAACAGTGTATCAGAGACTTTATTTAAAAAAAGACTAAAAATGCACCTTTTCATAAAATCATTTCCATAAGTAAAAACAACATATTTTAATTTTAAAAACAGTGATAAGGTAGGACTATAAATAGTTTGTATAGCGCGCTCTTGAGTTTAATATTTTTACTATTTATTTTTTATAATAGAGCCAGGCATTGGAATATCATGTCAAATATATTTTTTTAAACGGTAAGGTGATGTTAGATCTATCTATAAAATATAATTGTATGAATCAGGCTAACAACTCGATTGATAATCCAAAGATGACCAAACAAATTGGCAAATAATTCGTAATTATATGAACGCACTAATGTTTAATTTGTATGACATGATGTATGCATACATAAACCTAAATACATTAATACTTTTTATGTTATTACTTCTAATATCAATAATGCTCTTCTAATTGTTAATTTTTTGTTTTTGTATTAAAGTAGGTAAATATTATTTTTTACGTAATTTATAGGCTAATTATGCCGAAATTAGCTAAGGTCATAATAAAAAAAGAGAGAATTAGAAAGAATATTAAGTTATAATAATAATGTAGTTCAGACTGAACTTTATTATAATATTGTCCTTACATGAAAAGATAGAGCACAGAACATCCCTTAATAAACCCCGGCGGTGATAATTTGATTTCCCAATTTTTTTCGGAAAGGTTTTTTCCAGTTTTACTTTTCACTGCGGTACTTTGTCTTGTACTTTATTTTGTACTTTATTTTCAATGTCTTGCTTTAGGAATTTTATAAATTATTATGTATATGTTATAGTAATTATTTTATAAATACACGTGTATGTTAACGAATTACTTAGCTCACTCCTGTTTTTTATTGTTCTTGGGATATACTATACGAACATATATTATTTATATATATTTACAATAAACAAACAAGGGGGCACGTAGATATATAGTTAGTTTTTGAATAACAACACGACCCAAAACATAAAAATAAATAAATCTATTATTTATTTATGTGCTACAGCTATGTTATAAACATAGGATTAAATAAAAATTATCATAATATATAAATTTCCCAAATAGTCCCTGTCTCTGGAAGGTTTCCAAAAAAAATTTGGCAAGGCAAATCTCAAAAAAAAAAAAACAACGTAACATCTATCTCCAGCTAGTTTGCGACACAGGATATAGGCACACTCGGTGTTTGGATATGATGCTAGTGTCATTTAAAATTACCATAGAAATGAAGGCAACGTCTATGCCGAAAATTTCGGAAGGAAAGTTACTACTAGTGACGTAGTTTAAATGAGAAAATTGTGCTTCATATTTTGTCGGCAAAAAATAGCGATTTAACTTATACAGGTATCCCACAAAAAACGTTTTAACTTGTTGATGAAGATGGGGTTTATTTCCATCACCAACACACTGCCATCATGATGTGTATATTATATGATGTGCCCATTATAATGAATATCTGCCCAACGGATATATTGGGCGAAGAAGCAGCATTAAATACCCCCTTCGTTTTCCAAACCTCATGTCACTGGTATTTTTTTTACTGGATGTTAGAATACGAAATTACCCAAAACAATAATTTGTTCAAGGATACAAAAGCACTTAGCCGAAATAAGGGATGGACAGTTATAAAAACTCGGTATTATTAGACGCAGGTGTACCGACGCAGCGAGGGTACAGCAATAAAAAGATGCGGTGAACGTGACTAGAGTCACGTAGGCAAATGCACCTTAAGGGATGCATCACCTTAGGCGACCAGTCTTCTGATATTCTCCGCCGTGAGAAGTGGCTCCGCCAAAAGCGAGATTTTATTTTCAATTAGAAAATAAAATCAATATTGTCTCTAAAAGTATCAAGTAAGCGCTTCATAGATTGTAATTCCGGGGAAAATTTAAACTGTGCATCTCGAGTTTAAGCTTAGTCTGTGATATTCTCTGCGTTTAATCGTTGATCTGAAAGTACCAAAAAGGGTCCCGCTGGATCTATACAAAGTTGATAAATATAATTGGTGTAGCGAGAACAGACTGTCGCTATAGCATAAGAATATCGCGTCCAGAGTCCCGGTTTGCCTGAATAATTGGGCATCGTCTCGTCATTAACTACAAGCCTGAACTCCGTCACCCTACGCTGGCACCACTAGGAGCTGACCACACTTCACTTCCAGGATCCAGGCCCATCCTAAGAGGTAATCTCTTACGTGAGGGACCTGAATAATCAACATCAGACAAGCGTCAATATAGACAATTTGGCAGAAAAATTAATGCTGGCATGATGAACACAAATATTGAATGTTATTTTTATTGTAATTATTTTTGAATAGCCTTATTTATAAGTATTAAAGTAAATTGCTCATTTTCCACTTGCAACACATGCAAGTATCTTAAGATACAGATTATAAATTTTCTTATATAAAAATATTCTTTCATTTCATAACCATTTGACTTGTCAATATTTAAAAAAAGAACCAGTTAGGCTAGATGCCTCCCCCCTGAACACGAAGCCGAGGAAGAAAGAAGAAAAAACCTAACATGGATTATGTTAAATATAATATTTATGGTTCAAAATTGGCAAAAATTTTAAAAAATAAGTGCAGTTACTGAGGTATAATCTACTCAAATATAAATTGAAATGTTTGCCATTCCATTGATCTGTATAATCAACGGTGCTTTATAAATCTACTTTTATAATCTATAATTTTATTTACAAAACATACATTGAACATTGAATTTATAACCCTTCAAATTATGTACACAACTCCGTGTATATCATTATCATCTTTACCATTACCGCCTTCACCTATTATCGATTTACTGCTGGATGAAGAAAGTGATAGTATTTTAGTAAAGGGCTTCCATTATTATACCACATTTTAAATTAAATACATATTATAAAATCTAAATTTATGAACTGCGTACTTATGATACATTTATAAGACTATTAAAGAATTCAGTATTTACGATCATATTGGAAACATTATCAGATTCTCGCCAGCATATCCTAACGGAAATATTAATTTGGTGAGTGCTAATGTGCCCCATGTATCGATGTTCTACGTCTTCCCTACGGCTTGATATTACTACAGTCGAATGATTTTCGGTGAGAAAAAATACAGAACGATATTTACTCCAAAATCTGAGAACTTTTTCACAACAAATCATCTAGTTAGTAGGGGAGTGGTAAAATTGGCTGGTTATTGGGGGATAAAACTTTAAGTGAAGGAAATAATAATCGATATAAAATTATTGGATTGATGTATGATTGGGTAGACAGATTTTGCCAAAGTTAATCCTACCATGGAAATTTAAAGACTGTTTCAACAATGGCATTATGAAATTCTCCATTCAACCAACTTCATTGTTGTTATTACATATACCAAAATTATATATACTTCTTTTTGACTAATGTTACACAGTACTTTAAAAATACTATAATATATATTTATGTATATATCTTATTAGATTATGTACTGTAAGTAATTAAATATAAAAGTTATATATCAAAATTAAAACAAAACAAATTCTTCGTTTGATTATAAAATAATAATTTGATCATCATTTTAATATTTTTTGATTTTATAATATAATTGTGTTGAATGTTGAATTTTTATGATCTAAATAAGATCTTCAAGATGGCATAAAAAAATCTAACACTTCTAACTTTCGATTAACTTAATAATTTACAAATTAGGAGTATATGTAAACCTGATCCTAGCATGGTGAGCAGGACTAAGAAAGTGTCACTCAAATGATTTGGTATTATGGCAAGGATAAATGAGAGAGATAACAACGATCGAGTGTTAGTGGTACCAGAAAAGTATGTCGTCGTAAGTTCTATGAGTAGCCTCAACAATCGATGAATATATATTATATGACCTTGGATGGGTTGAGAGTTATGCGACAAGATAGGCGTGTGTGTCGCTCTATCCTCTCTGCCTAAAAAATGTACAAAGTTAAGTTTTTGGTCAAGTTAAGACAGATCTGCCTTGCCTATAAATATTTAGATTTAGATTAAAATACTAGTTTTATTGAATAACTCCCGTACATTAAGATAGAAATTAAAAACATTTTATTAAATCAAAACAATACCTGTGTAAGTTTCTAAATTTAATTACTTTAAAATTCCTAAAAATTATTACATCGCATGCTATTTTTCACTTTGTGAGAATTTGAACTTATTTAAGAACATTAATTTGAGTTATTACTTTACCGTTTTCACTAAAAACATTTTAGTCTTAATAAATGAATTTATTTATAAATTTTACATATAAATTTTCTACTTAATTACATATAGCATATTTAAAAAGTAAATGCTTCAAAGAAATACATTGTTTCAACTCTAGACAAATTGCTTAATTACTGCATTGAAAATTAATTGATGGTGGTAAAGTCAAACGGTATTTACCATTCAAAATTGCTTTATTATTTTGATAATCGATTTCATTGATAGATTTTTAAATATCTTTCATTCGTGAGGTAAGGTAATTAATTATCACTTTGTTCGACGGATAACGCTAATCAGCCGCCGTGAAACACGTTGTTGATTTTATCCGTAGAATGATGTTAATAAGAACCAATAATTATAAATGGTGAGGCATTTGTTGTAATATTTTTAAAAAGAATTTTACGCCTTTTAAATTTCACCATCACGCATCATTCAAATATTAGATTTTCAGGCAATTCAGAAAATAATTGACTCTCTGTGGCTTATTCTATCGTAAATCGGCAACGTCAAAAGTTGACCCATCAAACCATCAACCCCCAAAAGTAATTTTTGGGGGTTGTTCAATTTGTATAGTACATTGTCATATTGAACTTTGTTAAAATATTGTTTATTTATTTTGTATGTATGACTGAGTATAGTATTGCATGTTTAAAGCATAAAATATTACATTAAAATTTATATATTATATTTGTATAGTAACGTTATTAGCCATGATTAAATACTTTTTCATTAATTAAATTTAATGACCTATATGTTGCCTTTATGTATGGAGCTATAATAACACACCATAACTAAATTATTTATTCCGAATAACATATTTTAAATTTACAATCGCTCTGTAAACAAATGAACGTGAGTAGGAATTATTAAAAGATTATTTTAAACGGAATTGTTCAATTTCATTTGATTTATTAATGGATGTCGCCCAAAAAGGTAGCATCCAAAGAATAAGGTTAAAATTATTATGATGTCAATAAATATCTTACTAAGAATTAGGCAATAGGTAAATTGTAAATAATTATCAATTGTGATTTATGAACATAAAAATAAATACGACATCTAGAATATAATAGTTATTAATTTTGTGATTTTGTAATTAATACATATATTTGCCCTAGAGGTTATTTTTTTTACGAAAATAGCGCTATAAAAATTATTCAATGTTATATACAGAACTATATTAGTTTAATCAGATTAATATTTTTAATTACTAATTATTTAATTGATTTGTTGCGATTTTCGACCAGGAGGTATTTATATTATGATATTTCTTTACAATGTGGTACCTTATGGGGAGTTCGTGTTAAATGTATGTTAAATGTTGATTCAAATTAGTGTAGGTACTTAGTACTAACTACCCTTTACCTTGACGCTAACTTGGATAATCTTTTCATAAATCGAGCAATACTTGAAGCTATACATTATTATATATCGCTAAAGTACCGAAACAACCAAAAGCCTAATATTTTGGTTTGTTTTTGAGTAATTTGATTTTGATTATATTTTTGTTTTAGCTAATCTAACGAACGTTAAATTTATTAATTTTTATTAATTCATTTCTTTGACCTCTTTCCTCTTTTATGTATTTAGGCACTGACATTATTAACCTCAGCCACTTTGACCGTATTACAAGTGTATTCAATAATATTTTTCATTATGTTTCTTCCAGTATTTTATCGGACGTCCTGACATTGTATTTTCACTAAAGCTTTCTCAAATGCTATTTATAAATGTATTTTGACACATGTGTTTCAATTGCAAAGGTTTTTTAGGGATATTTTATATTATCTAAGCGTTTCCTACTATTTTAAGTTTCAGTTCTGCTACACCAATATCTTAATATCATGTATATATTTAACAGATCGTCAGTATAATGCATATGATATTTATAAGTGATACAGTATTAATTAAATTGTGATAATTGCCATCGATATGGGTACTAATTCTACACTTCATGAAATTTATATTTTCTCAATTGGAGTCAATTTTTCATACAAAATTTAACCATATATAAATTTAAGTATTTTTCATCAAATTGTTATTTTATCCAATTTCATAATTTTGAATGCACAGCGTTATATTTAAATTAATTTTTACATACAATTAGTGTGCATAACTGTGTGAATATATTTTTTACCTACATCTATTTAATACAATAAATTACATCCATATAGACTAACTCGAAAATGAAAATAGAAGATTTTATGTGTCGTTTTGATTTTTTTCTCATTTAAATAAAATTTTAATGTTAAACGCCAAATATGACACTTCTAAAACATACTTTGGAAGATATCTGGAAAATAGATTCGAAAAACATTTAAATTATGGTCGCATAAAGCCCACAATTTTACATGTAAATAATTTAATCTTTTAACTTGTAAGTAAAGTAATATTAAATTTTTAAGAATTAAACTGAAGAGTAATTTGAAGTCACTTATGTTATTTTTCCACTAAATTTATTAAGTTAATTTATTAAAATATTTTTTAAGTTTGCCGTTTCTTTTTACATATTTTAAAAATAAATATTATGTAATATTTTAACCTCAGTTACCGTTACGTTTGGAGTATGAATCTGTTTTTTGTAACATTTGCGAGTCAAACAATTTATCTAATTTTTTTCTATTTTCAGGGTTGTGAAAAGATTAATCGCTTCTCTTCAGAATGCTTTATTCATGTGTCCGAAGTATCTTTAAACATTACCAAAGTACCCTGTTTACCTTTGAATACCCTGACGCACCCCTGTGTACCCTTAATATTGATTAGCCCCGCGGGAGAACCTTAAAATCAACTTGATTTATTGGAAAATACCTCGTGGGCAATGTACCTACGAACAAAGAATAAGTTGTTCGCAGATGCGAAGAAATAATATGGGTTTGTTTAGTCGAAGAGAATTTTCAGTTTTACATGATATTGCGTAACTTTAACGTTAATATTGTGGAGCTATTATTCGTTTTCTCTAGAGGTCTTGTTGATTTCTCATGATTCAAAATGTGTTTCCCACAAAATTACGTATTTATGTAATCAAAATTTGCGTTTTCTTTTGCAAACCAACAACGATTTTCTTTCTCCAAACTCCTTAAATTTAATCATACTCAAAGCCTTTCTGATTATTATCTTAACAAATAATAGTTTTTTCTACATTCTATATCATACATCAGAGCCATCTACGTTTACGAAGTAATTTCTGTTCAGTAACATTTCACTAAATTTGTGTGAGAAAATTTAAAATATTTTCCCTCACACATTAATAATGTATTTAAGAGGTATTTGGCTGACATTTTAGTCTGCCAGAATGTCAATTAAGAGTCAGGTTTAAAGAAGAATAATATGCTTATTATTTTTTATTCTTATGCTATGGATTTATTTAATCAAAACCAATTAAATTATTTTAAAACGCCAAAAAAATTTGTTTCCTTTTTTAAATAATCCTGAAAGACTTTTAAAAAAATCTAACATTACTTACCATATTTTTCGAACCAGTATTTTAAATTTCGTAAAATTGAAGTTAATTTGAATTCAAACTATAAAAAGTTTAAATGCGAATTAACGCGATAAATAAATATTTTTTACTTCTTCAATATTAACAAAAATTTTGAAATTTTATAAATAATAAAAAGTGTTAATAGCATGCAAAATATTATAAATAACCAAATCTTCTATGCAAATAATCACCTTTTAAATTTGTTTTCATATTAGTTCTTACTTATTCACCACTTCATAGTTTTATTTTTAACTATGCTTGCATTTTTAATTTCAGTATACATTGTTTGAAGAAGATACCATTGGTTTGAAAACATGTAGAATTATCAACAAATAGTGGTTTAAATAAAGTATTTTGTCTAATTATCCAAATATTTTTTAGCCAAAAATTTCTGAAAAATATAAAAGACACATCTGTTAAGTGTCCCAAATATACCGAGTTGCTACCGCGACTTGAACCTTAGATTTTTCTTTGCCAGTAGACTGCACAACCACTGAGCTTGGAGGTAACTTCAGTAAAGTATGCTGCGAAGAACAAATCTGTTGAAAATTACTTGATTGATTTGATTGATAGTAGAATTGTCTATCAATTGACTATATAATCAACATCTGTGTATATAAACCAAACATGTGTCTGTTTTTTCTTTAAACTATTCTTAAACTCTTGACCAAATTTTACTCTATTACTTTTTAAGACTGCGCAAAACACAAGATCTCTCTGCATTCCTCTTAGTTGTTCTACTTCCATTTCCTACGTTTCAACTTTTGCTCGTTTGGACTCTAGGACCCTGAGAAACATATAGTTATTCTAACCGACTCCTCTGAAATGTCACCCTCCCCTTGTCTGGGTCAAATTTTGCATACATCATTATTTTTTGGGACTACAAAACCTATAGCACCCCCCTTCATCCACTTCCTGAACTCCTCCCAGAATCCCGTGCATTATCGGGTATGGGCCGCTTGACATCCATAAAAGTGAAATAACCAACTATAGATATTTATGATTAGTCTAATTATGTTTCATCTCTAATATTAACGATTTGTAGGGTTGCCACACGTCCCATATATACGAGACTGTCACCGTATTTCACTACTCAGTCCCGTATTACTATTTGTCCCGTTTTTTCCATAAACTCTGTGTGAGACAGCCGGCGCGCGGTGGCGCCACGGATCTCTCAGTAAGTCTCAACTGTCAGTCCTCGGTGAACGATAATTTGTTTCGAGCGTGTGCATTATTTATTGTATTATTATTACTTTTTTAGGTATCTCCATTTTTATACTTTTAATAAAATATGTCAAAGACGAAGTGTCATTTTAAAGATAAATATACCAAAAATTGGACATTTATAAAAAAAGGACGAACTTTTTTCATGTTTTATTTATTTAGCACTTAAACGTCCCGTATCAATGTTTGGCAATTATGGCAACTTTAACAATTTGGTACATGTATATGTTTAATTTATTCAGAAACGAAAACCATTTTATCGTTATTAAAACTTTGATGTTAATCAGATAATCATTTCTGCACAAAATTACCTACTATACATCTTTAATACCTGATGTAATATATGATGTAAATGGAATATCGATTTTTTTTTGTAATACATTGACGAAAAATTTTATGGTTAAAAAAACAAGTTAGCAAACAAACAAAGATAAAGTTTTATTAAGTTTATAAATAAAAACATGTTTTTGTTATTTTAACATTGGCGATTCTCTAATCATGAAAATTAACATAATTTAAAATAAATTGAGTGCAATAACTCGTTTTATCATACTTTAATTATTTTCTTCTTCTTTCTTATTCTACATAATCGTGGCCGTTACATCAGATTTAAATATGTCATTAAAATATTAAAATATTTTCTATATCATTAAACAAACAGAAGTACTTTTGAATAATATAAAATACAATCGTTTTCATATCAAAGAGTCACAAAATGGGAATACATTAAAATAGGTGATTTTATTTTATTATTGCTAAAATTCTGTCATCAAATGGTCAATTCATATACTTTATAAAATATTATTCGTTTTTGTATTTAATGTAATTATCGAAATAATAAGTTCCTTACAATAAAACTACGACACTTTCTGATGTTATCATAGATAAATATTCGTAAAGACTGTGATTATTATTATTTATTTTTCTACTTTGCTTAATGAACTGTTAGAATTCTTATTTTATTTGAGATATTATCGTATAACCAAGACTGCCCGCTTTTAACAACAAAAGTCAAGGTTTGAATTCTATTAGCCGCGATCTAAGATAGTTTTTAGATGTAGTTTTAAATCATTTCAATTACTTTTGATATGCTTAGGTAATTTTTAAATAATAATAATCAAAAATATTTAATTATATGAAACATACTTCAAAATCAGAAAATTTCTTGATTAAATATATATTAGAAGTACTGGGAATAATTTTGGATTACTAATTGCATCATACTAGAGAGGATATTATATTGAAGATTTTCAAGAGTCTGTTAGGGTTATTTTTAATAAATATGATTAAATTCCATTTAACTGGAACGTGACCAAATATTTTTAATATCTACTGCAAAAACATTGTGGAGAGTCATTTATAACAAAATTCTATAATACAATCATTTTGTATTTATATAATTTCATTAAAAATTGCTGGTGAATTTTCTTTGACAAACAAACTAGTTTCGGAAAAGAACTTTTTTCAATCATCAAGGTGATGAAAAATTTCATTTTATTATATATCGGTATAATATAATATAAAATTACGTAGATCTAACATTTGAAAATTAATGTTTTATAAAGTTTACTGAATAAAATCTCTTTAACTGATTTAAATAAAATTTCTATCTAGCGTCACATTCATAAAATACAGAAATCTTTTGTATATTATTTTATGATTGGTCCCAAAAGTCAGGTCCCGTTTGAAAGTTCTAGATTCCTGCTTTTGCAAGATAAGTCCCACCTGAAACATACTAAAAGATTGAAAATAGTTAGCGATAAAATGTATAATGCGAGTATGTTAGCGTATAAGGGATTGCTGTTCATCACCCCGTGGTGTCCGCCCTGCGATCAAAGGGCTTGGGGTAGGTAATTCCAACAAACAACTCGTGACCTCTCTTCATAAGGTCGTGGAGTCGTAAAATTAGTATGTTTATGATTATAAGCCAAGTCGTAGAACGTTAACGTGTTGACTTGGGTGTTAAGAATTGTGTTACTGGGCAAACCTATGTTAATAATGTTTATTATGAATGTTGTTTACATTTTACAAGTTGAGATTCAAAAGGTTACATATTTATTTTAGAGACAGAGATTTTTTTTTGTTCTGCGTATTAAGTCAAATTTGATCAGTTTTTGTTGTGAAATATTTTAGATAATTTATAAATGTTTCGTTCACGTCAAAACCGCTCCCGTAAATCAAAACTTTCTAATTTGGGGGCGCATAAAATAATGTATTAATTGTAAATTATTTTGGTCATAAAATACTCTTACTAGATTTAGATAAAAATGTGTACAATGTATAATTATAACTAATATTTAGTGTATTTATATATTACTTTATTTAAAATATTTATAAATACGTTTATAATTATTAACATAGCGAATTTAATTTAAGCAACCGTGAAAATATTTTTTACTTTTTCGCTTACTACTTTACACCGTATTCTCGATGGGGTAGATAGAGATGATAGACTAAAAAAAATATATATATCTATACTATGTTTAATTAAGGTTTCCGCGAGCACTAGTGTACGCAACTGGCGTCTCTTCGGGGTTAGATCGTGCTCTTTATGTATGGTTTCTTTAGGCTGGTTATTCTTAATTTATTCACTGATTATTTCATAAAAAAAAAAGTTTTAACTTTTCAGACTACATGAAATTTAGCTGCCGTTAACAATTTGCGAACCCTGGCTTATAGTTCTTTTAGCCTCATAATAAATCTAAGTCTAAACAGGGTTGTCTTTCAATATCTGGCATACCGGATGTCGCCTAGTCATTCTCCAAAGTCTTCTGTTTCTATTACTTCAACACTCGTCTCATTCTATTAATCATCACCCCTTACTCATATGATTTACACGCCAAAAACATTTCATTTTTAAAAGTTTTATTCTATTTTAATTTCAATTTGTATAATTATATTTTTGTATTTGTCTAATAAATTCATACACAATTGACTACGGGAAATGAAGAGAGTGGTGTCAAAATACCACTACTGTTATTGCAAATATAAATTTGGCATCTAAACTAAGTATAACGAAATTTAAATCAATTCTAGAATCATTCACGTGAAATTTTGAAGTATGAAAAGAAGACATAATTGAGTGGAAATGTTGTCGCTCAGACATTTAAACAAAACATATCTAAAGTAAAGAATGAATAAATTAGCAGCGAATGTAAATCTGACTGTAGACGACAGTATTTAATAAAAGGTAGCTTGGATGGTCTGGACATGCACTAAATATTAATATTGAAGGTAAAGAAAATATATGACGCTAAAAGAATGCAATTGCAGTCCGATCAGGTAAAACAAATATTGTTATATATCCACGAAGAATAACGGTGTATAAAATTAAATACTATTAAATTTGAACATAACCTTACTGTATCCATGATATTATTAATATGTTTTGAAACCTTCATTCATTATCCTAAAATATTGAATATCTAGTACTTAATTACTATTACTATAAATGAGATAGTCATTGCATTACTATGACTTTCCGGAGATAAAAGCGTAAGATTTCATTTTTGCTGTCAGTTTGTGACCTTGTATTATCATTATCACACAGACTAACTAGCTTCCTTAGCCTAGTAACTAAGGTTCGGAGTTTGACCTAATACGATATAAATAAATCAGCGAATTAATTAGATTTTTAACAACAGAAGTACTATAAATATTGTTAAAAGTGGTGTAAGATAGAATAAGAGCATAAATGTATTAAATAAAGTATAATTATATGATGTATTACTTAAGTTAATAATTCACTTACATTATATTGTAACTTTCTTGTACCTTCGCTTTCTGAAGTTACGCAGTCTTATTATGTTGTAGAGCCTACTTCTGATATTTCTTGGAGTATTTCGTTTGAAAGTTGTTGTAATATCCAGTGAATTTGATAATTAATCAAATATTAAATCGCGAGAAGGCGAGACTAATTATTTCACAGTCTTAACGTAATCGAAAGATAAAATTTTAATTCAGCTCGGGCGTAATTTTGAATTCCGGATAAACTTTAAATACACTTTTACTTTCTTCCCGGGAAAGGCGAAACATTTTCTAAAGTGAACTCTGAAAGTTAATACACGGGATAATATTAATTTTCGGGAGGCTTTTTGCTGTCAATACATTGAATATCTGGAAACATTTTCACCTTTCTGATTCGCGGATTTTATTTTTACATATTTATTAGAACTACTTAAGTACCTTCATAAATTCCTGAAATCTTTATAATATACAAATATTACTCTTTCATCATTTTCATACATTTCATTCAATTCCGTATTGAAAAGTAATAGAATGTCTACCATATGTAATGATAATAGACATGAAATTTGTATTTTACATATTAAGTCATTATTTAAAATGTATATATTGATGTATTTGAATATATAGATATATACCATTGCGATGCACAAAAAATAGTAAGCAGAGGGGATAGAACTTTACAAATCACAATCCTGACAAATTTTTGCTTTTTTTAATTTTTTTACACCCCCTTGTAAATTTTTTCACATTTCTCAAAATCAAGATATCCCTTTTTTTATCAAAAGTATGGTTATTTTCGAAGAGATGATTCTCAAATTCAAAGAAGTTATTATTAGATATTGATAAACAGGATCCTACTTACTTTAGAGATATAGATCAAGACTATCCGGAAAAAAATAACGCCTCGTATTACACGGTTCATAAAATACTTACACACAAACATTTATATACTTTTTAAATTTATTTATAAAATAAATTCCGGAGGGGTGAGGTGAGATAATTATTTTTTCCTCAGGATCCTTGAGTGTAACGGGGAAAAATTAGAATGAATGGTAATATTATTACAGTACACATTTGTATTTGTATTCAGTGGAAGTGGGATCATCTTGGAGGATCCTAAAGATGATCCCACTTGTAGGATCCTAAAGAGTAATTATGCAAAATTTTATTTAGATAGATTAAAGTATTGTACATCATGGCTGAAGAACCTAAGGCTATGGTTTAGATGGTTTACTGTAGAGCTTTTCCGGGCCGCAGTAAACAGAGTGACGATAGCCAACGCCCGTTGAACGGATATGGCTCAACTTCCTGTGAAGAAGAAAGTATTGTATAAGGAATAGACAGACATATTTTTTATACGCTATTAGATTACTACACATTGTTTGCTGCGTACTCGCCTACATATGCCCATTGTCCCACGACTCACCACATTTTCTTCGATCTATACATAAATATTAAAAGACCACATTATCATTGTAATGTTGCAGTTTTTCAGAACATAGTTCAGTGGTATTCATTCTTTTTAATATATTATATGTATCAAAGTTTATCTAAACTTTAACATAGATACTCGTAAATTGATTTAATTTCCGGGGTCTTCTAACAAATATTACTTAAAGGAATTTGAGGTTTTCGCAATAAAAAGGTGATATGTATCAATTTTAAAGAGCTACAGCATATAAATTCGAAAATGTGTCGTCAACTTACTATGTTGGTGTAGTGTAATCTGGTAATGCATTTCCCTAGATAGGAAAGGATCCAAGTTCGAATCCCGGTAACAACAAAATTATTTTTTTGATAAATATATTCCTGTATATCTTTTAAATGAATACATCAAAAATTAGATATTAATTAACATTTTTGTTCATATTTAGATATGCACCTTTAGTATGGAAAGAAATGGCTTCATATATTAGCTTACTTACCCTGATCTTCAAATTCATCATCCCTTTCAGCACCAGTCTGTTTACAAAATGTAACTTTATATTATTATGAAACCACCGAAATATGTTATTTTTTGCATACAAAAATTGAATACAATAAGTTTTCAAATCAGTTAAAATTAAAAGTAATCGTAAATATTTTTTTCATATTATTGACATAACTGGACAATTCAAGATTTAAGCTTATTTTATAATAATTTCCCAATACAAAACTGTCTTAAATACAAGGATACCGTGCCGACACATCATCTTCTTACTACCCACTCTCTCTTCCAACTCTTATAGAACACTTCGTGATGGTATGTAAATTTTTTTTATTTAAAATCTGGGTAACGCTCAACGCCTCATAAAATTTCTTACTTCGTAATTATGAGTAAAGTTGGAGTTATTTCTTGTTATTATAATTATTATAAACTTTTGCAACTTGAACGCTTCAACTTATAATGGCATGCAATTTTTCAGAGTAAGCTACCGAACCACCCCCTCACTCAAATGGCGGCGTGTGATGAAATTATTACAAACGTTCCGTAATTAATATCAATTTGTGACAAAAATTAAGACACATTTTTTCTTTATGATTAAAGACCCGTTAAAAATTATAATTTTTGGTTTCGTTGAAAATTTGATTTATCTTAGTTTCAAAATATTTTTAAAAATTCGCTTTTCTGACACTATTGAATATTTTTTTAAATGAAGATCTTTTTAGAATATCATTGTGTAATTGAAAATGTTCGTCAATTTATTATTATTTTCAAATAATGAGAAATATTTACTAAACCGAGATTTCCAAAGCTTATAGTATAGTTTACTTTTAGAGTCTATTATATTTTTTAATTTATTTTCTAATAATAATTATTTTTATATATTTCATCACAATAGACGAGAATGAAAGTGTGGAAAAGTACCCAACAACAAAAATATTAATGATATATTCATACCTAAATAATAAGTTAATATTTTTTTATATATAGGTATGGCATAACGTTTTAAGATTTTTATTAGACACTAAAAACTATTCATTTCATCGATAATCTTGCAAACCAGAAAAAAATACTGTGATTTTTACATTTCCTTTAGTAGGTACCTGGAATAAAAAAATATGTATGTTAATTTTATTTTCTTAATAACACCTGCCGCTAATTAAAAATGCTGCAAACATGAATACGAAAGTTCCCCTTCAGGAGGCTTTACTGCAAGGGATGGCGTGGAAATTCAGGGCGAACACCCCCGCTAATGAAGGCAGTGCTAAACCATTACAACAGTATAACCTTTAGGTATACACAAAAACCTGCTTTGAATTACAATACACTTTTTAAATTTCAATCATTTACATAATAAATTCATAAATTTAGGTTTCTGAAGTAACAGATGTTATTTGTAAAATTTTTGTACAGATTTTGATATGTTAGTCTATCTAGTTTGGTTGATAAACTGACACGTATTCATACATCACCACATTGCCTGGTCCCACGAGATTTTTTGCGGACTCTGGTACCACCATACTAGCTTAGACTAATAATACTTGACTACATTGTATCAGTTTCATTCTAATTCATATTTGTTAATTCATTTAGTATTATTGATTTATGAACTAATTTAATTATTTATTTATATTTACGCTCTTGGGGACATTTACAAATTATTGACATAAACATGTACAGCTTGTTCAAAATAATACAAGACAGTAAGAATAATTCAGTAGAAGTACACACACATAATCCATACATATATATATATATATATATATGTATTGTGACGTCGCCCGTGGGTTAGGAGCCAAAATATGACGTACACGATGTGACATCCACCAGTTCACCCATGACAGAGCATGAGACACGTTGGTCCAATGCACAGAATTCGTCATTCGGTCTCCCACTTACTCCCGACAATCATTCTCAAGGAAAATAAATAAGATTAAGTCTGAGATTTTACAACATTATAATTAGTAAAGTTTTCACAATATAAAGATTAAATAACAATAAAAAAAGCATTAACGTCGACAAAATGTTACACAAAAAAAATAATTTTAAAATAACGTTTACGTTAACATGAGATTAGAATGAATTTACTTCGTCAAAACTACAGTAAACATTAAATTACTCAATACAGAAGTGTAAACGAAAATTATAAATTTTTACATCAGCGAAATGAGTAAACTTAATAAATTTACAACATCAAATTTTCAATTAAATTTGCACTCGAGGAGCAATCGACAATTTATATTGTTTATAATAGTTTAAGTCACCATGTCGAATCCCACTTAATAATTCGTTCCACGGCGAATGCAACAAAACTCAGTTACTTGTCTGTATTGGCATAGTCCATGATTAAGTATTATTTCACCATATAGTGAAGATCATGTTGAGCAGATGGGAATCAAATCGTATACCTCTATCGTACTCGGGTTCATGAGTAATCCTTCATGATGAAGTTTAGTGTCATCACACATCCAGGTTATGTGATGACAGTTGTACCAAAAAATACACCTCCCTTTCTTGGAGGTTAATTGAGGAAGGGATTTTACATCCTGTAAAACACAAATATAATAACATAAACACTTATATAACATGGCACAGAGTAACACAGGTGCCTAATATTATCCAATTATTCTCACCCTTCCTTTTTAAATTTGAAATCACATTTTGTGAGAGTTGATTACACGAGACGTCTATAGCATGATAACCTTCCGTTACCGGAAATGCCATAGACAACATTCTCTCCAGCGGTGTAGTGTTGCTATTGCTCCAAAACGGCAACTTAAAACAATTCTATCGGCAGTAGGTAGAAAATTAAAAAATACGTTTTACTAAATTAACTTTTTTTTTGTAGAATCACTGAATTTAGTTTATTTTCCAGGGATTGGCGAGTATTTTGAAAATCTAGACTAATATTTGACTAAATCAAAATCAGCTTCATTTTAATTTAATAAGAACAAGCTCGAATATACTTTTCAACAGCCTGGGATACTGAACATTGTCTAGATCTACGCTAAAAATATAATAAACTACATATTCATCAATAAGAACATCTAGAGTTTCCATAGAAATGCCAAAAATACAATATCTCAGAGGAGAATAATTGAGCAATTCCTAGAATGTGCACCACATACGGGCAAAGGATATATGTTTTTGTAGCACCTAAATGGTATAATTCTCTCCCAAAACATATACAAAACATTGAGCAACACAGACAAGGCGCAATAAAATTCTGGCTAAAAATTCAGACCGATCATATGTTTATAGCATTATCAACCCTTCAATATGAACACATACAGAGTCAAGACTTCAGACCCAACACCAATGAGTGAGCAACCTGTGAATGCATGCATGTGTGTGTGCGTGTGCGTGTGCGCGTGCGCGTGCGCATGCGTGTGTGTGTGTTAAATTAAATTGTACTGTATTTTTTTAACTTTTTGAAAATTAATCTTACTTTTTCTTCTTTTCTACTTTATATTTATAATTAATAAACTACTATGTATTATATGATTGTTGATTAAAAATCTAAAATTTTGCCTCAGCACGGTCGAAGCCCAGTGAGGCAGAAATAAAATACTAAATGTACTTACTTACAACACATAATATGAAATAAAATATTTTTTTATTTTTCACTGTCAGACATCTTTGCTGGCGTGTTGGTATAAAAACTGTATTGTGCACCTTTAGTATATTACCCCGGATAATTAATAAACGCAATTATTATGTTCAACGCACGATTTGTTAATGTTTTAAGTTTGCCTTTATTTTGATATCATTAGTATTTCAATTCTTATTTAACATATTTTCAAAATACATTAACTCTCTTACTAGATGTAAGCATCATCATCTCCTGTGTCTCTGATGTCGCATTTTATTTTATTCTTGTTTTTCTCGAACACCATTATGCTATTCACTAAAATTATTTATTAGATCACTTTCCTTGCGAACACATTGTTCATTCTTCTCTGTAAATCGCATTAAATATTGTCACGGTTAATATTGAAGACGTTCTCGTGTTAATGAATGTATTCTGTATAACAGGATAATGGATTTCTTAATTAGAAAGATGGTTCCTCAGAAGTATATTTACCTCACAATTGTACAATTGTGTATCAGCGTTAGTATTTGGATACCACTGTATTATTAGCTCTTTACCCGTCGTATGATCTGATTGTCGAGCAAGTTGTTGGGCAAACTTGGAAGAAATTCAAAAAGGATAGGATACTGCTGGAAACAAAAAAGGGGCGCATTTTAAGAACTTCAATGATTAAATGATTTTAAAAAAGCTTAATAAACGCGGAAAGGTATTTAATTTTTTTTTATCTAAATATAATTAATTATTAAATTGAAATTGGACAATGCCTTGTACACTAGCCAAAACTATGTTGGGACAAGTATAGTTTACAAGTAGTTGTATAAAATAATTTTATTTACAAATACATAACGTAAGAATGATATGAAAATAACTTCCAATAATATGTTGAGACAATGTAAATATAAAAGTGGTTAAAAAAATTAAAGATATTATTCGGAGATTAGTTTCAATTATTCATATTAATGATTTTTCTGCGTCACGCAATATCAGACATAATAATAAATACTAATTTAATGTATCAATTATAAATATATACATATGAAATCAATTTTGTCGAAAAATATTGTTTTTGCGCTACCGGGATTCGAGCCTGGATCTCTATTTCCAATCTGGGGATGTACACTACCATTTGTGTTATAGCGCCAGTATTTTCATGACGAATTTTCGAACCTATATGTTACAATTTTTCAAATTAATACATCTGTCGTTCCATTATTTGAAAGCCATCTACATTGATAATAACATAATAATATTTAGAAATAAATTTTCAGAAACAATAAGCAGTGAAAATGAAGTCGTTCGTTTTTCTATTTAAAAAATACCACAAATTGCATTAGATAATAATTATTATGTATATTGTATGTATTAATTTCACTTAAAAAAATTAATTTAGGTGATATATTTACTTAATTATGACAAAAATAAGATATTTTCAGCTATTCTTTTGGCCGGTAATACAGTTGTATTAGTAGGTAGGAAAAAAATATTTTTTTACAAAAGAAAATGAAAATTTCTCCGCGTAAACCTCCTTAAGCGACGTCTCATAATTTTGTGTTCATTTTATCTCACTTATCCTTTAAAAATATCTCATCTTATCCTCCCGGCTTTTTTACCTACATAGCAAAATCTCCGACCGCTGGAAATTAATTCAACAAAAAAGTCTCCAGCCCCGTGGCCCGTGGCTGAGTTCAAAAGTGAGGCTGGATAAGGGCAGGGCGGTAAATTTGAGATCCGAATCGGTTAGGGTAAGAATGACAACATTTAAATATTAAACATTTTTTATTATGTACTTATTTTTGTATTTTTTTCCCTGTAGAATGCACATAATATTCTAACTAGATATATATAAATATATCTGCATATGAAGAGACATGTTATGCTTACCTATATAGATGTAATATTGTTTTATATTAAAAATACTAACTTCAAAAATACTACAGACAAAACAATTATTAATGATTCAGTAATAAAATAGTTTCTTATAAAAGCGTGGTTCTTAATAGAATATTTTATTTAGAATAACAAAAATACATAAAATACATTCAATACGTATTTATTAATCTAGATGTAAGTTGCTCGCCCAGTGATCAAGAGATCGGGAAATCTAGCCTCATCAAAAGAGACCACCAAGTTAGTGATATTTTAATTTTATTTATCATTGTGATAGTATTCCGAGTAGGTACGTGTCTCTACAAATATATGTAATTTACAGGAAACATGGAACACACATATTTGGTACTGATAGACACACACACACACAAGGTGAATAATACATGTCTAATATATATTAAAAGTAGCACAGTTCCTTTTTGCGCTGCCCGATTATTTGAAGGCAGGCTGCGCACCCCAAAGAATGACACTCCCACTAACAAGTGACATAAAAAAGAACAAAAAAAAGAGAAACACATTTGAATAACGAATGTCTAGTCGTAAAAAACACAAGGCGGCAGTTTGAGAACACCTGGATTATCTTGCCGAATATTTGCATAGATACTAATCCAGCGGTTCTCCGTATTGCGAGTCAGTTTGAACAGGGTGCGGGAATAATTATTGAAGGAGGGGATTTTATGTCATTTAATTTTAACCTTTAACCCTAAAGTTTTGAAAGATTATTTTACGTAGTGTCGCGTTGAGTTGTTGAAAATTGCGAATAATCTGCATAATTTTGGATAATATTTTATTCAACTGAGTATATATAATATAACCATCTTTATGGTCCATGGTAAGACTCGTTTTATGAGCGATCGGTTGGGCGTTCTATTCTTGTTGCGGGATACCGCCCTATTAGTAGGTACCTTAGAAAAAACTTTCCAGATAATATATGTGTCAATTGGTATTATTACATAATACTACTTCAAAATTTGTCGAAAACGTATTCGATTGCTATAGCAAAATGATCAACGCGCTTTCCGGGATGGGAAAAGGTCCAAGTTCAAATCCCGGTAGCAGCTAAAATATTTATTTGATAAATAGAGTATATATATATATATATATATCTTTCTAATTGATTCATTTAATTAGTATTAACATGTATATCGTTTATTTTACAAAATTGAAAAAAGGCCAGAGAGCCAGCTATCAAACGGTTATACGGTACATGCGTTCAATACATATAACCGATGTTTTAATATAATATAATAATTGTGAACATAATACAACTTTTTTTACAAAGAAAGCAATAAAAAGGGACAGAAGTCATATGTTTTGCTCACCTTCACGGTAAGCTAGTTTCAGAATAAAAATAAAAGCACACTAATCACCGGCCTTACATTTTCTTCCTTTACGAGGAAGGTTTTTAAATATAGGCTTCGGGGGAAACTAGCAGAGAAGTAGCGTGTGTTGTTAACGACTTACAAAATTAGTCGTATCCGTAACAAAATAGATATGGGCAGTGTTTAAGTGGAAAAATACTTTCATAAATCTAGAGCGTACGTACCTACCGGATATTTTCGATGGAATATTCTAAATATTGTATGTTATTTCGGTATATTTACAGATTTTGCAAAATACATATTAATCTTAGGTTGGTTTAAACTTGATGTTGTGTTTATCTTATTACTTAAGCTATCCTTCGGTTATTCTATACAAGCGATCCGTGCCCGGAATCGCCCGACATTCTGATTTAGTTATTGATGAGATGAGATGAGCCAATATTTCGTCCAGGCAAAAATGGGTAAGGTATCCGGGAATTAGGATGAGGTGACTATATTTTCTGCAGAGTCCTAGAATGCATCTGAGTAAGATTTATAACGGATTGCATTCAATATAATGCACATTTATATTGAAGGAAATTGTTTGGGTGGCCGGTTGGAGAGATAAGGGTGCCTTTTATTTTACAAGGGCCCTAAAGAGTGACAATGTATGTGAAATTTGATCTAGGAAGGGATAAAGTAAGAAATCCGAGGGAGTGGGAAGGATGACAATTTTTTTTAGGATATAGATATTATGTATACTTTTGTATTAAGGGTAAGAAATTTGCTCTTGAGTCTCGAATTCATTGCTCTAAAGACAAGAATGCATCAGTTGATTATTCATCTTTACGTATAAAATACAATGGACTAAACTAATACTATTAATAACAACTCTCCTCGCTCTCAACTCTGTACTGAGCTTTACGTGAGTTTAGTTTCGAGATAAGTCTAATCCATATATTCATGCACTTAAGAAAAAGATTCATATTTCAATATTATTTGAATTGATAAGTTGTAATAATTGTTATTTAATGATATGCTTGATACAGACTTCTTACAAGTAATTCACGACTTTGTAACAAAGTATTGAATAAATCAATTTTGTCGAGTTTCTGGGAAAAAATGGTATCTAACCGTATTGTTGAAGTGTTATTGATACGGGAATTTAGGTTCAAAGGTTTGGCAAGAAAAAAATGTGTATACATTAATGACGTTATACATAACTTTCTCAGTATGTGATGTTAAAGTTACAAGTTAAAGACCATCCAAAAAACTTATAATTATGAACGGTTGTCTTGAATAGTTCTGACATAATAAAAACATCGATTATTTTGTATTTAAATATTTTTTTACTTATATTTTTAGATTATTCATACATTTATCTCGGATATTTTTCTTTTCAAGTCTGAATATCTTCAACCGCAAAGTTTTGCACACACACATTTTAAGATATCAAAATAATGACAGTTACTAACTTTTAATATACAGGATTCTGTAGTCTTGGAGATTATATCCCTAGCTGTTTGCAATGGGATCATGATATATACAGTTTAAAAATATTTTTTTCTATTTACAAAAGTGTCCGCCACCAACTGTTAAAATAGTTCAGCCCTATGATCAGGGATCATTGTCAAGTTAAACCAGAATCGAGGGCATATCTTTTTCATTCGACTTTGGGACAAGTTTAAAATAAATCTCCCATAACCGTCATGGAGCAAAGCCCCTGTTATGAATAGAGAGTCGGGTTACCATTTCACATTTCACAAGATGTCTAAAGTCTGTACCGAGATATTGGATGACACAGACTCGTTGTAAAGTAGGTGTTGGATATCGCCACGGTTGGCGCACCGACGCTTCCATAGCGATCTTTCGGCACGATTGCGGCAGCTCTATTGCTCGCTTTTCTTTTATTATTTTCCACCTCTTGTCCTTGTGAAGACCAAAATTATAGAACCCCATTAAAGCAATGACAGTTTTTTTATCTTATATGATTTTCTATTTGTACAATAATGATTACTTTTCTTGTACAATTTTTTCTGATTATTAAATAACTGCAAGGAATTATATGTTTCCTTTTGCTATTATCGTTGATCTTGATGATTTACCTCACCTTCAGATGTCCATTTTGTGTATCATGTTTATCGATTCTACATCTATATATAGTATTTTATGGCACACTTATAGCTATGTATTTGCTAAATTTTATTTTGAAATCCTAAGAAGAAGAGAAAGAGATTCGCCCGATGCTTTCAAGATGTGATGCTTGTGTCATATGCTGCGTACACTATGGACAACGAGACGATCAAATTTCGCTATTTTAGAAATTCCACAACACAGGAAAATAAGTCTAATGTACTTTAGATATCTTGCTAGAACCCTGGAGAAATCGCCGGAAAAGTACAAGAACGAAGGACGAGAGATCGATTTCTAAAAAGATAAATAAACCAGGTCTGAGGCATACTTCAAACCTCACTACACATCACGCTAAAGAAGGCCCAGGATTGCTAAAAGTGGAGGCTAGTATAGTCTGTAGAAGCAAACTAAAGAATGACGATACTCAGACATGAACATATCAATAGCGAGAGAAAAGAAGAGAAAATTTTATTATTTTAATAAGAATTCATATACTATTATTCATCGTACTAAATATAGTGAAGATTGAATGGTGATATTGTTAATATGTTTTAAAAATTCTATCAGCAAACTTCTTTTAATACCTATCTCTTCACTGAAAGAAGTGGATTAATCTTATCTTAAGAAGTATCCAAAGACGATATGCTAAAATCGGAATATGATTTACTAAATTAGAAAGAGAATATAGCTCAACAATACTATATTAACAAAAAATTAATAAACATAAGTTACTTGGTACATGTCACATCATTCATCTTAATATTTTACAAACAAAGTTTTGCGTTTGGTGGTCAATGATTAAATCACACACCACTTAACGAGCTTGTTTGTTTTACAGGTATCTTGCCTATACAAACAAGCTCATTTAATTAAAATAATCATTTAAATGTACATGCCATTATTATTAATGCGAAACAAAAACTTTAATACTACTAAATATATTGATTGTAGATATTCAAAATAATATACCATCAAGGTAACTAAACGATGGTCAAATGACTAGTAGCTTTAATTGAAGTATTTCTATAACCTTTGCTTGACATAATTCACACAAATTAAATTTTTATTGTTTAATAATTTATGTCTTTTAACACGCGTGCACGCTCAACCTGTCATACGTTAATCGATATATTGATTAAAGTGTTTACTTGCTTACAGTGAATATGAAACAATGAACAAAAAATACATTTTTATATACAGAACATTTTTGATACACAAGTCGTGTCCACCAAAAATCACTATTAAAAATTTACTGTGATTAATATACGAAAATAAAACTTATTACTATTCTAAATGATTGAAGAGCAATACTATACAAAGTAGGTACTTAAAAGAGTATTAAAAAACTAAAATTTCTATTATGAAAGGTCAAATTTATATAAATTAAACTGAGTGTCTTTTAAAAATTTCAGGTATCATAGGTAAATAAATAAAAACCCTCGCACATGTAGAAGTATGAAAAATTGATAAAATAAATTATTTGTAGCATTACGCGGACATATTCTTATCCAGTAGTGAACGCAAATGTCTGTTATCATATATGATGCTAAAGAAATCAAAATTAATTATTATATTAAACTGTGATATTATTTAAAGAACTTATCAACATTTATCCAAAGTTTATCAAAGATTAGTTATGAATTTACCGAGAAAGCTTTCTTTTCAGGTATATTTATTATTTAAAAAAATATTAATTACCATATATTTCTTGTATATAATCTTAAGCAATGCCCACAAGAAATTGTTCTCGATACTATTCTGGTTTCAGGTCCATACTTTCAATCAAAATATCATACATTATTTTTTTTCATTTAATATTATAATATTCTTATTATTGTCATTTTAATACTAGTCTGGTTGAGTTGGATTAGATTCGTATATTTTTTTGGGTATCTTATATTTGCATTTATAGTATAGTATAATACTTTAAATTAATTAATTAAAACTTATTCGGTGTGTAAGAAAATCAATAAGACAAGGTCTGCGCAATCAGTTCGTATGTTTTTTAGATAAACATGAATATTCTGCTGTGTATCGGTTTTAGTAAAAGCCATTTCACGACACGTCAACTATAACGATGGCTACTAAAATGTACTCCGAAAAATCTTCGTTATTTAGATTGTATACTATTTGTCCTGCGAGATCCCCATATGAGCCTTTAAGTTTCTCAAAATGAAAAAATATATATTTAATTGATTATTATAGTAAATAAATCGCTGCAAAAATTATGATATTATATTATGACGGATAACTTACTACTCAACTGAAAAAAAAAATATATAGCCCTTAAATTACAGCAATAATACTTTTGATTCTATGAAGACGAATTTCAGATACGAAAAAGCTAGATTTTTTGCGATATGGTTAATTGTTACATATTATTTAATATTATGATTGAAATAACTTGACATTGTTTATCAAGAATCATTATCTTAAAAAATAAATTATACGCTATTGCACGTTTTTGATTCAGATATATATATAGTTATATCTGTTCAGTTTTTGGAATTTGTTTTATCTTTATTTTTTTATCATTTAACGAAGCAAACAATAAAATAGAATTACACGCAGTCAGTTTACATCAAACCTATGACCTAGTAGATACATTCACACACGCTTTGAGATTAAAGATTACAATGATTTATCCGATAATTATAAACTTTAATACAATTGCCAAGTTTTAGATATAATGTAGCGTGTAATAAAATAGTAGTATTGGCATAGCAAATATTATGGTGCACGTCCACGGATGAAGATTTTCTCTAGATATATCCGAAGATTAGCAATAACGATCAATATACAAGTTGGTTCTATCTGATCTCCACACAAAACACAATTTTGAAATGAATGTATTTTGTAGTCCTTTTACAACTCTCAGTATATTTTGACCGTTTCATTCACTGATAAGTGATACAGTCAATTAACATTAATCGGTTAACAATTAGAACATGTAAAAATAATCTATTAAATCTTGAAAATCGAAGAGTATAAGATGTTAAAAAATCGATGGTTACATAATCGTATATAAAGTGCTGAATATTAAATGATTATTAGAGGATAATTACATAAACCTTTAATTACCTTCATAATTAATGGTGTGGTTGCGGCATAGCAATTAAGAAAAATACGACCAAAACACAAGTACAATATATTCCGTTATTGTCCATCCCTGCCGTTAAACTAAAAATAAACATCAAAGGTTTGCGCCTCGGCTGTAATTAAAACGTATACGGGCGCATAATCAAAATCATTATGATGGTGACGTTACTCCGATTTCATTGGTTTCGTCGAATGCGATTCTGAACCTTTATTTCATGTTCTTTAGAAAAACCGCTGTTAGGTAATTTCTCCCCGCTTCCTCGGCTTCATGTTCAGGGGGGAGGCATCTAGCCTAACTGGTTATTTTTCAAATATTGACAAGTCAAATGGTTATGAAATGAAAAAATATTTTTTTATAAGAAAATTTATAATCTATATTTTAAGATACTTGCATGTGTTAAAGTGTAAAAGTGGAAAATGAGCAATTTACTTTAATACTTAAAATAAGGCTATTCAACAATAACTACAATAAAATGAATATTAAATATTTGTGTTCATGCCAGCATTAATTTCTCTGCCAAATTGTCTATATTGACGCTTGTCCGATGTTGATTATTCAGGTCCCTCAAGTAAAGGATTACCTCTTAGGATGGTCCTAGATCCTGGACGTGAAGTGTGGTCAGCTCCTTGTGGTGCCAGCGTAGGGTGACGGAGTTCAGGCTTGTAGTTGATGACAAGACGATGCCCAATTATCCAGGCAAACTGGGACTCTGGACGCGATATTCTTATGCTGTAGTGACAGTCTGTTCTCGCTACACCGATTATATTCATAAACTTCTTGATACTTTCACATTTACGATTAAACGCAGAGAACATCACAGTCTAAGCTTAAACTCGAGGAGAACAGTTTAAATTTTCCCCGGAATTACAATCTATGAAGCGCTTACTTGATACTTTTAGAGACGATATTGATTTTATTTTCTAATTGAAAATATCATCTCGTCTTAGACGGATCCACTTCTCACGGCGGAGAATATCAGAAGACTGGTCACCTACGGTGATGCATCCCTCAAGGCGCATTTGTCTACGTGACTCTAGTCACGTTTGCTGGATTATCGCCGCTGTATTCGCCGCTGTACCCAAGCTGTGTCGGTACACCTGCGTCTAACAATACCGAGTTTTTATGACCGTCCGTCCCTTACTTTGGCTAAGTGCTTTTGTATCCTTGAACAAAATATTGTTTTGGATAATTTTGCATTCTAATACCGCGTAAATTGGTTTTGAAGCCATCAGTGATATATATATATACTTTTTAATGTAATTTCGAATAATGATCTTGTTTTCGCATTTTTAATACTCAGACTTACAATCACACCAACAAACCCACTCATACCATTAGACTTGTATACATCACTTGTATATTTTGGATATAAAAAGAAGTGCAAATTTACGTACAATGAAAAAAATAAAAATAGAAATATAAAAATTTAAATAATAAACAATTTTTTTTCATTTGTAAAATATAATAAAAATATTATTAAATTAACAGTCAATCGTGATCTCTGATGGGGTATCTATTAATTCACGTTACCGTGTATCCGGCTTGGTCGTACCTGAAATTGGGGATATCTTAGTAGACATCATCGGGATTGATGAGTTATGTAATTAATCATTCTCACTTTTGGCTATACAACTCCTAAATAATCTTGGCATCCTCAACTATTTTCTTCCATCGATCTTTGTTTTGCGCAGGTTTCTCTCCAGTTTTGGATATCTAAGGCTTAAATGTCTCTGTCGCTTAGTTTTCTTCCTTGTTGGTGTTAGCCTTCCCAAACTCCTGGCTCAACAAACATATTATAGAGCTCATTATTATAGTGTTCCACTATTTTCTAAAACTAGTTCAAAGACTTGTCTCAAAATGTTCCTTTCTAAAACATCCAGTGGTGGTTCATTCTTCTTAGTCAGTTTCCACCTCTTAGACAACTAGTTGTATACGCCAAAAATATTATTCAATGGCCACGAGCTTATAACTCGATAGTCTCCATACATAACATAACATTAATAATATATAAAGTCTGGTATTTTTAGAAGAGTTGTCCAAGTTAAGGGATGAAGAGCTGGACTAAATTATAATATTAGAATAGAACAGGACCAACAGTTTTCAGGAAGATACGCTAATAATTCTGCTTAAAATAATAATTTTTAATGCGACATTTTTTTATTTGTTTCTGGGTTTTATTGTATGTAGCACAAATTGAAGTCTCTTCGCTGAAAACTCCGCCTCTGAGCATTCCTTCGCAAGATGCTCTGTTTGGTATCGTAAAACAGTTAAATGTACCTATATAACGCCCAATAAAGCGGCCAAATTATATTAAATCGCCAATTATTATCCATGGTGCTTTCGCCGAGGCAAAACAGGGCGAGTGTGGTTTGTGTCTCGGCTAAATTACCTAATTATTTACAGGGGGCGCGTCAGTTGGGGCTATAATTGACATTTAAATGTCACTTATTTCGTATAATGGGAAAATAAGCGTTCTAAATTAACGACAAAAGATGAAAACTCTCAAAGTGACATCGCTTAATGAAGTTATTTCAACTGCATAAGTTCTTCATTAAAAATATAATATTTACCATTCGTCATCAATTTTTTATTTCGAAGATCTTACGAATCATTCACCAAGTTTTGTCATCAAAGTTAAATAAAGGAAGTTGCAATGAAAGCAATCCAAATCCTTCACAAGGTCGCAGTCTCTCAGAGAAGTACTCTCTGTTTAATAGTACCAACTGCGTAGAACAATCTACCTTAGGGTGCAATTGTGACGAACTCTGTAAACATGTATTTCCGAAAAAAATAATTAATAGTTTTGTAGCAATTAGACTTTAAATAAAATATAAATTATAAATCAAACAGAAGATGTCAGATGTGGAACTTTTATTTACACAATATTATTTATCCTTGGTGATAGTTTCATAAACTAAAATCTATTTAATCTATTAAAATATATTACAGGAATATGACTTATCCTGGTTTTTGTAGTCTGCTTTCTTTTTTCTTGTAAATGTAATAGAGCGTAATCCTGGACACTCACTAAAATAATGCTAAAGCAATTTGACACATTTAAAATGTGAATGTACTAGTAATACTAAAAAATAGACTACCAACAATGAGCCTGGTTAATGGAGTCATTTATTAAGATGTATTTACTCGGACGCGGAAGATAAAATGATTCTAAATAAATTACAATGATTTGGTATTTTGAATTTAGCCAAAACATTATAATTTCATTTTCATGAACCATTCGAACAAATGACAGATTCTGCATCTCGTCACTCGAGTCAAAATTACCAGCGCAAAAAGTCCCGAAAGACGGAGAACGTCTCGGCTAAAGAATCAAAAGCAATGGTTCAAGACAGAGCCCAACAATTTCGAGTTGCTGCAAATAAATAACGATCGCAACGTGAACGTTTTGCTTAAGTGGACTAGAACAGTTCTTATCAAGTTACGTTTCCGATACCTAGAAGAAGAAAAACGTCCTCACTGAATAATCAAAGGCTATCTATCGGGAAGTACACCGTATAATAATTATGAGCTGACGCAAATAAATTATGATCGCTAAGCGCTTAATATAAGAAATTGTAGTCTGATCTGGTCACTGCAAATTCCAAAACTATTATCAAGCTATACTACTGGTCCATCACCTGGAAGACATAATGGATCTTCCACACAAAAGCTTGCACAATTGTATAGTCATTATGTACTAAAGGTAATTAATTTCACGCCAGCATCGTGGTGTGTCAAGAGCGACGTAAATCGCCCTCGAGATGAAAGCCTCACGAAAACGGCGTTAAATAAATCAGCATTACCTTCATCATCTTCATAAGATTAAAATAAATGTAGTGTGTATGCATGCACTATAATCAATGTCAAAAAAATGATCTCTACAACCGCTAACCTCACGACCTTTCAAATAACCTCAGATTTCCTAGTTTATTCATGACATATATCAAAACACTATTAATTTTTTTTTCTCGCAGAATAAATAGTACTTCTGTTAGACATCTGTATATAGAATAATATTAGTCTAGATTAGATGTGTAATATTTGTTTGAATGATTGATGCCTTATTTGAAGGTAGCCTGTCACGAGCGCGGAGATTAAAAATAAAGTTGAAGCAGCGACAGCAGAATATCGCGTTTTAAATCTGACAGATCGTTTCTTCATCCGATTTTCAATTAACATAAAACGCTAGGCTGATGACTGTAGTTGTTAATAGAACCTACATTTTTGATGCATTTGTTTTGAGATGAATAAGAGATTTAAAACAAATTGTTGCGTGATTTATTTAAATAATCAGTTTTTTAAAAAACATATTACTTTCCTGTCATATTATATCATGTTACATGCATTATACTAGTTTATTTAAAATGTATTTTTTGGTTCGAAAAAATATTCATAAAATAATGACACTAATAAAAAGAAAATCTCCCCGGCAAGGAACCAAACCCCAGACTCCTGCGTGACATCCGGTAATACCACTTTTACTACACTTAAAAATATCAGTTTATTAAATATGTTAAGTTCTTTAATAATATTTGCTTATTACAAAGTTCTCTAGCATTATCAATTTTATTACATATAAATAAATATAATTAAAATTCATGTTAAGAATGTATTATATATAATAAAATGTACGTAGGCGTAATATAATATTATACATATTGAATAAAGTTTATCAAAATTATATAAAACGGTAAAAGTGAGAGTTTAAATTCTACAAAAATTTCTAACGCGCTGTTTATAACTTAGTTTTCGTAACAAATTTTCAGGGGGAAGATTTCATAATTATTTAATATATTGTTTCACAAACACACAGAATATATTATATAAATGCAATACAAAGTATAATATTTTATATGAATTCAGATTATACTTTAAGAAATCACAAATCACTCTAGAAGGGTGGATCGCCTGTTTAAAAGAAGAAATCTGATTATTCCCTAAGAAGAATTAATTACCGATTACCTTCACATACAGCCAGGTCACTGCACTTAGGTCACAGCGCACTTAGGTCAATCGTATATTGTATCTGTTTTACGAGACTACATATAGTTGGTGATTCTTAACATACAAAGAAATCGATATATTTTTGGTTCCTAAACATCTCGCATTACGGTCTGTTTATTTTTTTAAATTATGTACAAATTTATAATATTAAAACAATCAAGATTACAGTAAATATGTATTTCTTCTTCTCTTATATGCCATTGTTTTTTGTCGCATTTTAATAATTATTTTGTCAATGTACGAGTATAATACTTTTTTCTCCTATATAATACCTTATTCTTTGTTACATTCCTTGAATTCTTCCTTCTAAAATATTATGTGACTGATCCTCTTTGTTCTGTTTTTGATAGTATTCATCATTTTCCAAGTTTGTATTTTCCAATTAAAAGCTCAAATTTATTCGGCCTTTTTCCAATTTGTACACGATTCATTAACAAGTGGTAGTGTGCTTTAAACGTGCATTTAATAAATAAATAATAATATCTCTAAGAAAACAATTATTTATAATGAGATTATATGTATTATCAACGTTTTACTGTAATCATGAATCAATCTTGATATGTCATACTCTAAACAGTTTGTTCCATAAAACCTTTTAAAATACATTGAAGAATTTTTATAAATTTCATAGTAAATTTTATACTGCGGAGCGCTGCTGAGTAAAACCTCCTATCCGGATAGGGTTGGTTATATAAAATGTATTTATAAGCGCTGTGCTTTGTCATTTTGGCAACTCGATATATTAGACTCTTTAGTGTTCCTCCATACATCACCATATAAAATTAGCCATCTTCCTTGTAATAAAAGTCCTTCGACTTTTCGTTTCAAAGGATTTATGGCTTTCCGTGGTGAGGAAATAAAATAATCTCGAAATATATCAACGCAAATTTTATATTCATCTGTATAATAAATTGTTTATTGTTTAGATTTGAGAGCTTTCTTTATCACTTATATAAATTGTCGAGTCAGTAACTTTTTCCGTGATACCATTTTATATTTAATAATATTATATGTAGTTGTTCTTATTATAGGATGCTCTGAATAAATTCCATGCTAACTTTTTCATTTCGGTGCTAAAAACATTTACTTTGTGGTAACTGAGTTACCTTAAAGAAATAAAGTATTATTACATAGTTTAATAAGGTGGCCCAGGGAGGGCTAAACAAAGAACTATGTTCGGAGTGTGCTTGCTGAAATGAATCTGAAATGTTGTCGTTCGCCGTAGGACCAAAATGGAAGACCGCTGTCTTCGTCCTGAAAGTCTGCTGAATAATTGATGTGAAATGGCATTAAGTTGAACACCTTAACCGCTTGACTGAAGACATTAAAAATTGCAGGAAGTTTGTGGCGAGTTAGAAAGAAGCGATGATCATTGTAATATAAACATGATGCTGGAGATTCTTCTGGTGCAGTACAGAGGTTAAAAAGCAACTATTCATAACTTTCAGCATGAATCAACAGCATACTTATGAGCTAAAGATCAAATATGAAAGCATACTTTATTACCCTACCAAACATTATTTGAAAAAAATGATCAAGGAGTCCACGGCTTCATTGTCTTGAAGTGACATAAGACTGCTAGAATAGGAGAGGCTGCTGGGATCTAAGATTGAGATAACCATAGCTCTGGTTGAGCTTTCCTTTTCATAAAAATTAGAGACTTTGTTTGCGACTACCATAAATCATTTAAATGTTTATTTTCTTATTCATTGCTTATCTTGTACAATGGTTATTTTATTTTTTTATTAAACTTTTATCATCTTGTTTACTTTTTCTTTAATTTGATTTGTTTTTCTATATTATTATTATAACATCAAATATTCTATTATTTTATGCAATAAAAAAAAAACTATCAGTCTTTACATAGTCCAGTAGGTAACAAATA
Source organism: Eubasilissa splendida (assembly GCA_031772225.1). Taxonomy (NCBI): domain Eukaryota; kingdom Metazoa; phylum Arthropoda; class Insecta; order Trichoptera; family Phryganeidae; genus Eubasilissa; species Eubasilissa splendida. Next base: position 27,473,908 of record CM062861.1, on the reverse strand, counting down.
TTTTATACGTCTCTCCGTAAACTATCGCTTTCACATGATAATTTGATGGTTTTAATTTAAATTTAATCATTATAATAAATTTCTACATTTCACTGTTTTGAAATCGAAAATGACACCGGAGACACTAAATTAAATGAGTACTATGGCATTAATTAGTCCTAGTAATATTATAAAATACGTTTATTCACAAATCAAAAATTTAAATGTCTTAAGAGACCCAGCGGTGAGGTATTATGCGTCATGAGATATTTCTCATAGGTCAACAACTAACTGCCAGTATAAAAATAAAATCAAAATGTGGTAAGTTGTCGATAAGCTATTATTTAACCATTTAATTTAAGGCGTTTTAATTGATTTATTTGCACAATACGAGTTGTGAATCATGCTAATTAGGGATTCTGTGTCGAGACAACCCGGGGATTCCATGTTTTTTTGCTCTCTCGACTCCCGGGACATAAAAAAAACTCGAGACTAATTTTTCTTTATGTTATTCATTTTAAACACGTTGAGTTAACTCCATCTAACTATTGTAGTAGAGCTCGTAGTGACCCAGCGACGAACGGTGCATGCATACTCGTAAGTGCATTCAATAAAATTGAACGTTTCCATACTTTATATATATGGTCAGCCATAAAGATTAGCATGGATAAATTAGTCATCAAATATTTACTGCTAACAAAAAAGTCGGAAGTAAATGGTTTCAGTTTGTTCAAACAGGAGATTATGTTTCCTTGTAAAATGCAATAAAAAATTTCACTTCATATTTAGTAACAAAATTTGGGTGAGATGAAATTATTTGAAAAAGTATTTTAGGAGACCCAGTTGACTTAAGTCTTCCGATGTGTTTCTATATTCATTTTTCTATTTTTACAAGTTTGATTTTTGAATTTTATAAATAATTTATCTTTAGTATTTTTTTATAGATGTACTAGTATGTGTTTTTATGTTCAATATATATGTAAACTTAATTTCATTTCACTAATACAACATTATGAATCATTAAGTATTTCATCAAACAGTTTTTATTTGATTTGATAAATTAATGTTAACGTATATTTTTAAATACATATGATAATATATCCTTAATAGCAACTGTATATCATACATATGAATATTTATTAAAATATTTTAATCTTTTTATTAAATAAATGCATATTTTCTGGATTCCCGGGAATTCCCGGGACTTGAAAGTTTTGATTCGCGAGTCCCGGGAATTGAAAAAAGTCACAGTACACAGAATACCTAGTGCTAATTTATCACAACAAACTTCCTAAATAGCAGGATGTGAGGTAGTTCAAGAGGCAATTTAATTGGGCGCGCTGATCACGAATACCAATGACAGGCCGCAATAGTGACAAGGGTAAAATAGACGCTTTCGAATCTCATCTGATATGTCAATACTGACAAGAAAAAGAAAAAAAATATTTGCAATAATATTAAGATTTTTCTAATTATTTGTTATTACGTTTATGTGTGCCAATGCCTCACTCCAGGAAGTCTTCAGGAGTGCTGTAGACTGGATAGTTGGCACTGGGTAGTTTTGGCTTTGTTGTCATCATTATCACCACAACTTCTCCATCACGAGAACAAGAAGTTCATGTCAAATTATACTATCTCTCAGTGAAATACCCAACATCGCTCATTCTTATTTGTGTAACAGGAAGTTTTGATACAATTTGTTGTGTAGGAGTTCAGTACAAGAAAAATGTATTGCTCATACATGCGTTCCTGTAGACTTAGAGGAATCTTTTTTTTTTTTTAAATATTCGGTTAATCGTTCTTTCGAAAGGCCACTAACCCCATTTTTTTCCATCGCTGGTCTGGTTATCCATCAGTGATTCGGGTTAAGTCGTGGATTCAGTGATATATTTAATTTAGTTGCATTGATAAATAAATAATTTTAATTAAAATGCATATTGTTTAAAAAATTACGATTTTTTTATAAATAATTGTATATACATTTTTACGATCGATAAATATGAGTGATTTATTAAAATTTGTTTGAATAATTAAGGAATATTCTATACATCACTGTGTTTCATTATTGACTTAAAAGTCCCATGTTTTTATTTTTCTTACAGCGTAATTCAAATTAAATCATTTGTACGTTCATTCGATTCTCAGATATATCAGATTACAATTCAATCACGCTCTTAGATTGTTAAACAAGTTTACGTAACCGGAATTTTTAATTTACATTGCTGGTGGGCCAGAAGTACAAGAACATAAAGTCACCAAAGCAGCATCGTAAATATCACCAAAAAAGTATTAATATATGTCCACTCTTGCTGTATTTTCAATAAAATAATTATATAATAGAAGACTTAGATTCAAGAAGAGCCGATTTGCAAAAAATTTAGATTATAAATCAATAGAGTATACTTTTAATGCAATTTTTATATATCTAACCCGTAAAAATTCTAATAAAACTCAAAACTTGAGCCATAATTTTTATTTTATTTTATGTCTACTGTGTGAAGGTATTACGCTATTTTTTTTCATAAAACATAAGTGCCGTACATAATGACATTACAAATTATAAAACTTCTTCTTAAACTGCCATATGTTATCACAATAAAAAATTACAATAAAGATAGGACTGCAGAAACGAGTGTACAATCCCAACGCTCTAATTGTACCCTTGTTATTCACACTTACAATAAATATAATAAAATACACATGAATATGGTTTTTTTTTTTTTCTTATCATATGTTGATAATATTTTATTAAAAACTAATACAAATATTATATGTTTTAAAATATAATTTTGGAATTATACATTTATACACATTAGAGTTTTATTGACATCTATATTTATCATGTCTATTTTATGCATCAGAGCATATTATGAAAGTAGACTATTAAGACACCGCATGAATAAATATCTATAATCATATAAATGCAGTTAATGTCGATTTTAGTAAAATATCCTTGATTATGCTCGAAGATTGTGATAGTCTAACATCTGGTCGATATTTACATTTGTTTTAAATTTTGTATAGGTTCTATTTATTGGGAAATAGTGACTACACAACGTATTACTCAGTGATTAACATTACAATTTACAGTCTCGATACGTCTTCAATCTATCACAAATGAATCTGAGCAGATTGTTCAGAACTATAAATAAGATAAAGTAATAATAAAAAACGTTTATAATTATCAGTCCACGCTCGGGGCGCCGCGGTCACGTGCACCATCCGTGACCTGACCTATAATCTGTCGGTACCTATCGCTGATCTCCGTCATCTCCTCGAGAGCCAAGCTTCGAGCGCTGGCAGGTTTTTCAATAGGTAGTACTTTTACTTTCAATGTAGGCTCTCGGAACCCGGTGCGTATCTCAACAATTCAATCGCCTCGCTTAATCGTACGAAAGTGACAAGCTGTGAAGAAATTGCAGATTTAATATTTATTCAGCAGGTATTCAATAGCGCGTTAGAAAATTTCAGAACATTTTTACATAATCTCGCTTTGTTATATAATATCTTGTGTTTTATTTTCATCTTTTACCTTTTGGTAATGATACCGGGCGCCTCAAAAATCTTTTTGAAATCAAAATCTTTTGGGAATGTCGAGTATCGATCCCACTACCTTTAACATACTAAGCGAGCGCTCTACCATAAGACTGTGGGGTAAAATTGTCAAAAATGTTTATAATGTTGACTTTTTTGTATTAGAAATTAATGCATTGATTTATACTTTATTAAATTATAATATTAATAATTGAATTTTATCCGAAAAATAGTTTCACCCGGTGTGATTAATTAATGAAGAGTCAAAGAGAGAGAACATCTATTTCCACGTCTCGTCGTAACTTTTGGCGGTGCAGTGGTTAGTATCCTCAACTGTCATGCGCAGATCGGGTTTCGGTTATCCGGTAGAGAGATTTATATTTTATTTATTCAATTGAATTTATGAATATTTTTATAAAATCAATGAAATATATTCTATGCAGGGGTGGTATGATACATTTATCTGAGATATGTAATGCTTTATGTTATTTTTAAATATGGATAAGTAGACATTTTTACTAGAATTATTAGGTAGTTATTTTATGTAGTGAAATTTGTGTATGCGAATATTTATAATGTGTATGTTTTATTGCATTGCGGATAATATACAATAATAATACATGATATATAACAATGCACGATGCTGTCAGATCCCAGCTGTCCTTATTCTTTGCGACAATACTTGGTTACAACTCTGTATATTGAAGATTCAGGAACGCAAATAAAATTATTATTATTCTTTGAATTCCTCATAAACTGACGCAAAAAACCGATTCTCCCGTTACATTGGACCCGAGGCAATGATTTGCAAAAATTCGAAGTTGAGAGTTGAAATTTTTTAGCCATGTGTGGGGAATTACAATACATTTATGCATACTGTCACGTCTAGTGGTATGACGCTCGCCCGATGACCAAGAGGTCGAGGGTTTAATCCTCGTCCCGGAAGACCAACCTAACTGACTTAGTCATCTTTTCCATTGAATTTAAGCGTTTATCTTTTTTTCTCTATATATATTTACAGTAGTATATATTTAAGTTTTTATTGAAATGACGACCTCGCTAGGCACTTTATGTTCTAAATATAATATATTAAAATACATAATGTTAGAATTACATTTTTGAATAGACAGCATATAGATGATTAACCTCCTATGGATCGGAATCACAGATATGAGAACTACGGCATACGTACAATAAAATTAGCATTTTATTTCATAACATATATAAATCTCTCAGCAGTTTATTTAGAGTTTTTTATTGCAAAATACTGTAATATGAAATATTACTATTATAGAATGCAGTAATTATTATTATATAATTTCAATAGATTAAATAATATGATTCTTCTTCATTTTTTTCTCGCACCTTATCCTTTCAACGGACTTGGGCTATCATCACTTTGTTCAATGGGACCCGAAAAAGTTTGACAGTAGACTAGCTAAACGCCTAGTCTCGATTTCTTTAGCCACGATGTTCTTCTTCTAAGACTCCAAAATTTAACATATAGATACAAGATCTCATACTTCTCGGGATGTCTCATCATATGGCCGAGATATTAAAGTTTTAGGATTTTTATTGTTTTAAATATCTTTTATCTTTATTTATCTATTTATTCTAACGTTTTCATTCGTAACTCTATCCGTCCAGCTTATTTTGAGCATTCTTCTGTTAATCCACATCTCAAATACTTCAAGTCACCTTATCATTTTTTTGGTAAATTTGGTAACATATAGCATCTGAATATTTACATTCGTAATCTGAGACTGACTTTGATTACAGAACATATTTTTCACGCGTATAAAAGTTGCACGAGCTTGCTCGATGCGGAATTTGATTTGATTTCAGTTTAAGGATTCCATGTTGAATTTATATTGTAATCCAGGTATGTAATACTTAATTATCAGCTGTATTCTGTTTGCTAATGAGTATATATTTTATTTTGGTTGTATTAAGTTCTAAGCCAAGAGTCTCATATATCTTCACTACTTGGTACAGCATAAATTGTGAATCCTCAATGTTTATTTATTTATTTACTTATTTACATGATACATATATACAATTGTGGTTGGGCTGTGCCCGTCTACAAGCATTCATTCAGAAGACTTTCATTCGTGTTGTAAATTTGCCTATAATAACAAATTAATGATGTACTACTTTTAAAATAAGCAATATTAACTTTGTGATTATAATTCATATTTTTATTTATTATCATTGTTTTATTAACCACTTAATTGAGTTTAAATACATCTACCGGTTTAGAAAAATACCATTTTCTTCTTCAGAATGTCATAACATGACCGGTAGATGTATTTAAACTCAATTAAGTGGTTAATAAAACAAAGATATTAAATAAAAATATAATGATGTACTCGTACAAGAAATGATCAAAAATGCTGAACACAAAGGATGATGGACTAAAATTGATATTTTTTCCGTTTTATCTGTTATAAAAATTCTGGCCGTGGCCACCATTATCCACGAAACGACCACTATAAGTCCTCACAGGGCCTAGCAATAAATAATCGAAAATAGCCGGTTGCTTTCCTCTAGTAATATAATAAAATGAACATGTTTTATCAATACGGGAATCATAATGGAGATCATAATAGGTACACCAAATTTAGAATTGCAAACTATTTAAAAAGAGTCTATGGGATCTGTATAAAATATAGGTATGTATGTATATTATAGGTAATATATATGCAAGTATAAGTTTTTTAATTTAAATCTATCTGTATTATACAGTCACGTGTGTTGTTCAATTATTTTTTTCATTAAATTTGATTTAAACATTGTATACGAGATACGAAAAATCTGGCACAACTTTTTTATGGAGAAAATAAATTAAGTTTGTGACTTTTCAATCAAAACTCGACATTGGCAAATTAATTTCTTACCATCATTACGTGACTAAATCGTGCATTTGAAATTTAAAATGTAATAAGCTGCAATTTATTCACATTTTTCTAACATTAGAAGACAAATAGGTCTAAACGAAACAAGCCACACGTTATCGCGTAGCATCTTTGTGAGAGGATGTGGAAGAAGGGCTGTGAATATGGAATGGTTAAATTAAAATGTTTTATTTTATTATTTTTATTATTATTATTAAGGTATTTGAGATTCTGTAAAAATAAGGTAGATGGCTCTGTCAAATAATGGAACGATTAAATGTATTAATATCAAAAAGGTAACATATAGGGTCGAAAATTGTCGCTAAAAATATTGTCGCTGTAGCTTAGTTGGATAAAGCACCTTCCCCGGTTAGGAAAGAGATCCAGGTTCGAATCCCGGTGGCGCAACAATAATATTTTTTGATTAAATTGATTTTATATGTATATCTTTCTAATTATATATTTAATTCATATTTAAAATTAAAATGTTTTTTGAAAAAAAAAACTTAATTTTTCAAATAAAACACAACGTTGTTTACTTTACACTAAACTTTAATTAAAACGTTTTCGAGGCTTAATGCACCGTCTTCAGTAAAAAACTAAATATTAAAACTAGAAGATAGACTATCGACTACATGATAAATATAAATATTTTTAATAAATTGTTATTATTTGACTCTTTTACTGTGATACTTGTAGTGGGTATCAATATAAAGAAAACAGTTAATTCGTATATTCGGAAGGTGGGCGTTTATCTGTTATGCTAATAAAATAATTAATGTTTTAATTAAATATCACAATATGCAGTAAAAAAATATTTATGAACTTTTTGATTAATAATGAACAGAAATGAAGTAATAATAAACATAAATATTTTGAAGTAATTATTAATAGAATATTAGATATCCACACACTTATAACAATACAAAAAATATATTATTATACCTTCATATATAAAGGAAAAACATTTTTGTTGTGAAGAAAATTTTTTAATTCAATTATAATATACAGGGTGATTATTATGATGTTGTCTTTGAATAACTAGAAAATAAAATATATTTAAAAAAAAATTGTTTTCATTTATCAATTACTTTATTAATAACAATTATGAATGGAACATGACATTGGCGAAATGACCGTCTCTGGCAGCAACACACAATGTATATTCTTTTAACCATACTTTTCATAATATTCTCGCACACGTCGCGTGTATTTTCAGCAATTTCATTTCGAATATTATCCTATAGTATCAGAATTGTTCTTGGCTTATTATCGTAGACCTTTCCTTTCAAGTACTCATACAGAAAGTAGTCGGGATTCATCAAATCAGGTGATCAAGATGGCCAGTCGACATCATCATTTTTTGACATACGGCCGGGAAAAATTTCTCGCAAAATTTCAAGAGTAGCTCGGGCTATGTATGAGGTGGCACCGTCCTGTTAAAATTACATGTGTTGCAGGCTCAATCAACCTAATTCGACCAACAAGAATTTTTCCAACATGTAACGATAGCGATGTTGAATCGTGAAATAAATATAATAAATATTTTAATAAAAATGTTTATTTTTAATTTATGAAATAATGATCTGGTTTTTAGGATGCTTCAAGATATACAAAATCTGGCACTCGGCCGTTGCATAAAAATGCTTTAGAGAAATGACTCGTTCATTGTATTTTCCTGCAATATCGTAGCAAAGCAATCAGTGACGTTAGATCCTCAAGGCCCTCTTTATTGAATCGTTGATATTTATTGCTGAGTATTGTTAGATTTTTCTGTTAGTGTAAAGTTAACCAGAAATCCTATTCTTCTGATTTTCCAACTTCCTCGCGTTCTGTAGATCAGAGTAATCCACCCATCAACTTGGAGTCGCTTCACTCTCAAATGAATTCCAACTGATCTTGTATTTCTAACTAGACGACAACTTGCTGTTTATACTGCGAACCAGAGAGGAATACTGATGGTGAAGTAACTTGGTTTTAGGGAGACTGTGGATGACAGACTAAGGATAATACTAAGGTCAATTAAGAATGACGTATGTTCATACCAAAAGACATTTTAGAACTGTCGTTTCTCATTTTATATGGATATTTGGTGAAAATATATAAATAATATCAATTAAAATTAACAGATTATATAAGGGGTGTCTTTCTCTTTCTCATTTTCATATATGAAAAAAAAACCAATAACAAAATCATTTTGGCATATAATAAATGATCAATTTTATATATGTATATACATCGTTGTGATGTAGTATCTACCTGACCAGAACTGAAGTATATTGCCTTGCTGGACCGAATCGCTTTCTAGACGGATATTTTACATATCACCAAGTAACAGCAAGTTGACAAATTCAAGTATCTCATGGTGGGATTCTTTAGCGACGGGAGACAAGGAAGGTGAAATAGACAGGAAAATCGGAGCTACTGGTGGGGTTTTACGTTTCCTTTATAGTGTGATAAAGAAATTTATGTTAAATGTCAAGACCAAACTGATAGCTTTTCATGCGGAAAGGGGTATGATATATTCTTGATATGCCGAAATGAGGTGTCTTTGCAACAGCAGCATTATTGAACCGAGTGAGAAGTACTGATATAAAAGAGTCCCTCAACACAGTCTCCACGTTTATATATATAAAAATTTCGATTATGATGGCTTGAACACGCTTTGAGAATGTCAGATGTATGATTACCAAATGAAGACTTGTATTCCTTAATTGATTGATTGAAGGATGGATTGCTCTAGTTCAAGCATGTATAAATAGCCTCAAAGACAATTTGGCTCTTTATTAGTTAGCAAGCACCAAAACAGCGCAAGACAGTAGAAGATGGAAGCGCGCCTTGTCGAGATTTTGGGTTCCTAGCCATCCTAAGATAAGGTGATGAAAATAATGTTGATAATGGTGACTAGCTTATGAATGGTATTATAGTTTTTACATTTTAACTTTGATGAGAAATAAATAAATTTTAATAATTTTAATTTACAGTTGAAAAAATGTTATTTTATACTCATTGCGTCGTATACGCTCCAAGCACATACTTTTTATACATTAATATTTTATATATATATATATAATATGTTATACATTAAACTTTTTAGGCGAAACGCGTTTCAAGTAAATTAAACGAGTTTAATAAAAAAAAAGTGTTTTATTTTCACGTATGTGATTAATATTTTTGCAAGACATTTCATTTAATTATGTACCGTGATATATGTACTTATGCACTATTAGGCTTGTAAGGGAATACCCAACGAATGGATACGCGCCCAGATAAATGTACGAGATGTTATCGAAACTTTGAAGAAACTAAAATAGAAACGAGCTGAACGAGCTGGAGGAATGTATGAACGTTGAATTAATGTAGTATTTCAAAGGTATCCAAGAGGTGTGGGAAGTGGAGTAGTGTGGGGAGTTCCTAGCAATGGATTGCTAAAAATCGAGTCCAATTTAAACATCACAAGGAGGCCTTCATATTGCAGTGAATTGTTACTGATAAAAGTTACTGTTACTGATAAAAGAAAGAACTTAGTCAATTATAAATAAATTAAATTTATATAAAAATCATTCGTTTATGTCTGTAATACGTCATCATCTCCAGTCAGATTTCAGTGATATTTTTACAGGAAATCTTTAATGTTCTGAAGAGTGCCTTTTATATTAATTTAAAAACATTAGAACAATTTGACACATATGGTTTTAGTTAGTTAATTTGACACCCTGATGAAGGAAATGATATTTTCTGAAACCGGTTAGTGTATTAAATATAACTCATAAAGTGGTATTAAGTAATCTATATTAAAATTGATAGAAATCACAATGTAAAATTTGTAACAAATATTTAAAAAAAAGAACTCTTATATTTACTACTTTATTGTATTTTAGTATTTTTAATTTATAAATTATCCATAAATTTATACAGCACACACGTACAGAAATGTGAAATATTTACCTTAGCGGAGGCCTAGCCCAGTGTGGTTGGAATTATGAACACAATTGTGTAAAATAATGTAATGTTTTATTAATTCCGAAGATAATATTTGTGGCTGAACAGCGGCCACTATGTGGCGTGCGACAACCACAACGTATTTGTCCGCAGGGCCTAGCAACAGTAATCGACGTTAACCGATTACTTTATGCAAGTACCTACTAAACTTGATCACGCCTACAAGTTAGTACAGTAACGATATTTATTTATTATTATTCTATATTCATTCCCACTGTCGAAACGTCCGTTTTATTATTTTCATTTTACAAATATGTTAAAACGAATGCACTGTACTGACCCACTGGAGTGAAGTGATCATTACTCGTGTTTGTGGTGTACTTCAAACATAATGGTATTGAAATAATGACCTGTCTCTCCAGAAGATAGGTATGTTATTTACCTGCAAAATATAATATCATATCACAGTGATACGTTTCAAAGCGACCGTAGTGGAAAATTGAAATTTATTTAATGGAAACGTTTTTCTATAACGATTACTACAAAGCCAATCGCAATATTCATTTTGCGAACGTGAAAAATCAGTAGAATTTTTTTTTTAAAAATAAACTATTTATTTATTTAGGACAGTGCTTTTCAAATGACATGCTTCCTCACTCTCGTGCGTATAAATATGCTCAAGTCTTGTTCCTCACAGCAAAGTAAAAATAATAATTTTAAAATACAAATGCGAGTGATAATTAAAAGTCTTTTGTGCCACTTTAATTCGATTGTTATTCTTACAATTTATAAATGCACAATTAACTTTTTTTCAATATTTTTTACTACCCTCGAATTGACACGAACTGCGTTGTTGACTAAAGTGAAAGCTTTGTCAATCGCACAGGATTGACAATTTTTGTAAGTAACCCTTTTGTTTATAGGGAACTTCATATATAATTATTATTTTGACGATGTTTGGTGTCCCACAGAAGATTGGCAGAGGGTTAAGTGTGCTCCTTCAGTAAAAATATTAAATAACCCTGATTTTAGTAATATTACTGAGCTATGGTTAATGATAAAAATAACTAGAGGAACCCTGTCAGCCAACAGATGCCGCTTTGGTTTACAAAAGTGCACATGTGGAATTAAAATACGTCAACGCATGATCTTTATTCGACCAGCGCTTATGTACGAAACAGAAACCTGAACTCTGTTGACCTTCAGGCATAATTTAAAAAATGCACACCACCACAAAAATAATTTCCTGGAAATGTTAACAATTTGATCAACAGAAATAGTGTACACAAGGGTGGATTGCCTATTTGAAAGAAGAAGAAGAAGAAATAGTGTACATTTGTAAATTATCGAAACTAAACAATTTTTTTGTCAGTGTAATATATTCATTCCAAAACAATTAGACTCATTATTCGAAGCATATAAATTAATATTTATAATTAATTTAGGCCGGCATCGTCTTGTGTACGTACATATTTCCAAAGTGTAGCTGCATGGCAATTTGCGTAGTCAGTGTTCCTATTCAGTAATCCGTATTCACGGATGCTGCATTATTTATTATACCGTCAGGTAAGTTGATCTGCTCATCAGTTATTCCGCCACGAAGAAATTGCTTAAGAGGATTTACATAAATGGCTTTTTGCCAAGCTGCTGTGCTGTGGTTCGGAAAACAATGATTTTCTAAATACGGACAATTATTGTAGCAGTACTCTTTGTAGTACGCGCGGTAATTATGACATAATTAAATTAGAACACTAGAATTTTATTTGTCTCTAAGTAAATATAAATCCACCTTTTTATTGTTGTTTTCATTACATCAATCATAGCAATTACTCACACTGCGTAACTGCATACTAGCTGCAATACTGCAGCGCAAATTATTTATCCGTTTAAGATTGACCTTTTTTGTTCAATTTTTAGTTCCTTGAGATTTGGTATATAGATAACTTATTTAATCTTCTCGATTGTTTGTAATTTTTTTTTTCACAGTGTAGAAGTTGACTGTATAGATGTTGTTGTTTAAATATGATTGACTCGTGATTGTGTCGGAAGGTTTTATTGTTGTGATACAGAAGCTCTTAATATCTTCTCACGCGTGTTGCTTGAGTGTAGGGTGTCTGTTGTTGTAACTAGAGCAAGGTATAGACATGAAAGAGTACTTACAAAATTTCGTTTATTGATGTGATGAATTACACAGTAAAGTTCGCGTTGAACTCTGGAATGGCTCGTTCGATACGCAGTTGAATGCAAATATATGAGAGGACGGTCTGCGGAAGAGTGATCACTAGCTGCTTGGGCAGTGTCCGTCACTGGTGCATATTGTCTTATTGCGTCTGCTGATTGGTCGCTTTGGTTTGGGTCCTATATGGTTGATAGGTGAACACACAATAGTATTTCTAACTTAACCATAAAAAAGTGTATTATGTAATATGTCTTAAATTGTCTGTACCCCTCATTTACTTAAATTACATTAATTTACATTACCATGTTACGTATCATACGTTGTCGATTACCTATATATTCAAAAATGAAATAAAACTGTTATTTGAGGTATCCACAGTAAAAAATATTAGACGTATCATAATGATCTGAATTAGAATTGTAACAAAATATTAGCATAAACCAATTTTAAGTCACGGCTAACTTTATGTAAATATCTCAGAAAATATTTCATTCTCAACAAAAATCTTGGGTACTAAAAAATTTATGATGTTGATTAACACAATTAGTAAATTGAATCACAATTGCGATTTTGGAATTTAGACTATTTTGATGATTCCTCGATCTTAGAATGTTGAATGAATGATCAATGTTTTTTTATTTTATAAAAGCTTAAAATACAAATAAAATTTATTTCAAGAATTTCATCATGTAATCGACTCAATGTTGGTATCCCGAAATTAACCCAAAATATTAATCCTGAGAGGTTTGGGATTATACGTCCATATCCCGAGATTCATAAATACCGTAAACTGGGTTGGGATCCCGAGATTAGATTCGTTAAAGGTAATCATGTAATGTTATTAGTAATTTTTGATGGATATGATTATTTCATCAACGTCAATCTTCGTCTTCGATTTAGTAACAGGTCACTGTTTGTTAATAACCTAATTAAAACCTGCTCTGCTACAAGCGACGTTGTCAAATTCAATTATTATCAATAAGTGCTTTACGACTAATATTTATGAATCATTATCACTGCATTAATCTAGAATTAACAAATAATATCATTCTGACACGCGTGAAATGCCAAGACGTTCAATGAGAACATTACAATATTTGAATCGTGACAACCCAATTATGAATATATAATATTATGTAGACCACTCTGTGACAGGCAATACCTAATGGAGTGGTACTCTACAAAGGATTGCATAATTGAGACGTATTTAATTCCTCCTGGTTCGTCCTGTTCGTATTGCATATTAATGAGCTTGAGAAATTAATTCACTCAAAAGGTTTTGGGTCGTATGGTTATGGAGATTACCTCTATAATTCTACATATATGATATCCGTCTGTCCGTCTACGCATCCACCCGTCAGTTCTTGTCGCACAAAAACGTAAAAAACAAACATCTATTAATAGCTCTCCGTGTCGCATAGCAACTTAAAACAAAATAGATCAGCTGTTATCCTAGGATTAGGCATCATTCGATACGGGATGGTTGTGTGATCATTAGTAAATTTTTACTGTAATAAAAAAAGTTTCTAAAGTAAAAAAAATTGCATAAACGGGCTATTTGATCGTTAATAAAAAAGTATTTACTTCTTGAAAGTATATACATCTCGTAGTTACCTGATTTTACTCTCCGATATCCGATAGTAAAAACGAGAATCGATGATTAAATATGGCGGACTCTTCGCAGCTGTTTCAAAAGTCATCTGTCACATTGATACTTTGTAAGTTGCAGTAGACGACAATTAATCATTCAATATCCCGCTATTTTAGTGATGAGAGTTCGTCCGATGATGATTTCGTTGTTTAATATACATTAGTATATAATCGGAAAAATTTCACCACTGAAGTGACAGGTCTCGAACGCGGGGTAAATGAAGCCACAGATAAAGTAAATTTCATGAATATTCGCCATGCCACACTGAGAGACATAATTGTCTTAACCAGTAGAAAATTTGATGTACCAACAACTCGCAAAAGATTTTTACTACGTGCATTAGTAAAAAGTTACCATGATAAAAATTTACTACTGATCGCACAACCGGCCCTAATAGTGCGAAGCCCCCACTCTGGAACATTCTTTCCTCATCGTTCATCATATCTTCAACAGATATATCCAGCCCAGTCACTTGACTTTCTGGTGAATTTGTTCGTTAAATACTCCATCTCTCAGAGATATTCCTTTGCATTGTCAATGGATTTTAATTTATCTATTACATTAATGGTAAGGATCTGCGTCTCGACTATGTGCATGAGTACTGGGATGTTCATGAGCTCTGGCTGTTGCTGTTTATTGAGATAAAACAAATTACGAGTGATTATTAAATCCGAGGGCCACACGCTGTGATTTATGAGACGGCCGCAAAAAAACATGAATGTTATCTATCATGTATTGATTATTAATTATGTATTACAAAGAAAGTAAATAAAGAATTTTAATTGAATTTTTTATTTCCTTAAAAATATATAAGTTGTATCTAAATTTAATAAAATTGATTAATATAATTCTATTTGTTATTTGAGATTCACCTTAATATATCGTTGATTGCCCTTAAAATTGGAATAATAGATGTATTCATTGGAAAGATTACATAATAAAAGTTAAAAATGTGTCGAAATCTTGTTGGATCGCTATAGCGAAAATGGTAATGCGCTTTCCCCAGATAGGAAGAGGTTCAGGTTCGAATAAAAATGCCGTTAGTCCGGTAGAAACTAAACATTTAGTTGATGCCGGGATTATGTTACACAACTAGACATTTGTAGTAGCCAAACGCAAAATTGATTCTAAATTTTTATTAGCCGAGTGGTTCCAATTTTTTGATGTGTTAAAATTCATGACTAAAAAACTTTATTCACAGATGTAAGTTGACACAAAAAAATGTAAATCGTGTGACTTTTTGAAAAAACTCGCTTAGTTTAATCTAAACTAATCGTCTATAAAAGAGTTATAGGAAAAATACATACTCTCTCTATTTAATGCAGTGACGTAGTTGATTTTCTATGTCTTCAAAGAACATTGCATATTATTCCATTTCTAAAAGATTGCCTTCACCGGGGCTGGTTGCACTGCAGAATAAGACGAGTTCCATGTTTACTTGATAGCTTTTAAGGCATTAAACGGCACGAGCACACGGAGATACGTCGCGAGGGTCTCGGTGAAAGGAAGCGGGCGCTGAGATCTGCTCACACGGGTACATGCTGCGCCCGAGAACAAAGAAGGCAATCATTTCAGTAAAACGCATCGCTGCATGCACCGCTTTCGGCACAAAAATACCTTAGGTCATCGCTAAACTTCGAGGAAAGTTCTCGCAAGTTTTGCGCATATATATACATAAGTATCTGAACCATACTCTCATGGGAATACTTGTAGAGACTATATAACGTTGCATTTCGCATATATCAAAATAAAGACGTATTACATTAACACTAGTATATTACATCGGAACGAGAAGTCAATTTCCTTACAAATAGAAAAATTAACGACTGTTAGAAATTTCAAAATTAGAATACCGAATAACTTAATATTTTAATAATCTAAACCATCAAGTTTAGTATGTCTGATAAAGTTAATAGTAACGAAACCTTCCGGTAGCTATCTGTCCAAATTTATGTGTCTTATGTAAAATCTAGTCATCATTAGAAGTGGAAGCAAATGCTGTAGCTGACCTAGAATGAATATTCATGATTCTTATTGTTGTGTATTTAAATCATTCATTTATTTTCACTTTTTCTTTTTCTGCTAGTCTGCGTCCAGTGTCGAATAGAGGTTTCCTTTTTTTTGCTTTCGGCAGCATCCTGTACTGATTTAGTGAGCTATTTATGACCTCCTTCGTTCTTTGATAGCAAATATTTTTACGGTTTGCAAATTTAATGTTATATCCTAACCAATTATGTAGCTGTCTTTATCTTTTTATTGGCATAATTACAAATAGTAGCCGGCGGGTACCATGTGCTATGATGTTGTATAAATACAATCATATTTTCAAATAATATTGATGTGTTCATGTGTATTAATTTATTTATTTTATATACGAGAAAAATTGTTTCATCATCAGATACAACCAAATAATTAAATTTTATAAAGTATATGTGTATTATAAATAAATGCAAATTAAATTTAAAAATGATTTTGTGAAAATAAAGTCAATATTGTTGTTCGTTAGATCACAAAAAACAACTGTTTTATTTTCACATACGTGTTAATGATTAATGGTAATAAAATGTTCTCAAAGTTCTGGTGCTACGTAGTAGGTTCTGCTCAAAAAGTTTTTTAGAAACATTGTAATTAGGAAGTTAGTCAATTTCAACGGGAAAAAAGAGATGTCTCACGTAATGAAATTTGGCGACTTTTGTATATAAGATTGTAGCTTAATAGGCAAGATCGAAGAATAGGGTAGAAAGTTTTGGGTTGGTGAATTTTTCACAATTTTGTTATAATTGTATTTGGTCAGCCAGTTAGTTCTACGTGATTGCCCCCATCTTGTATCGTATAAAAATAAGCGTATGAATTTATTACGTACGTTTAAAAACCTGCGATAGAACATGATTTATTATACGTGTAAACCATATTTAATAATTAGCAAAAAAATACATAATAACCGAAATAATTCAAATTTGCAAGAGGCAAACAAAGGGGTTAATTTTATTAATAGTCGAGTAGTTGACCGCGATTAGTCTGGCCGTAATCGACAGACGTGCGATTCTATTATGTAAACCTCATACATAGATAGTACGCAAATATAGCCTGTGACCTTTTAATGGGTTCAACATTGATTTCCAAGAAAAACACTCGGCCAGAAAACATTACGGGCTCAGTGATACATAACAAAGGTTACCTTTTTAATATTTTATATGGTTTCAATGTCTCTCTTAGAAATATGTGACGTTACTACGCACATATCACCGCATTGTTTTTTTGTTATAAAATCTGATTCGTAATACTATAGGTATATTGTTATTTTTAAAAAATATTTGCAATTGTAAATATACTCCTCTACAGGTTGGCATAATAGTGCCATTTAATATTATGCGTTACATATACATAATAATCAAACCGAACGCAGTAACGACAGTAAATATACTCCTCTACAGGTTGGTATAACAG
Source organism: Eubasilissa splendida (assembly GCA_031772225.1). Classification (NCBI taxonomy): domain Eukaryota; kingdom Metazoa; phylum Arthropoda; class Insecta; order Trichoptera; family Phryganeidae; genus Eubasilissa; species Eubasilissa splendida. Next base: position 27,456,282 of record CM062861.1, on the reverse strand, counting down.
TGCCATTTAATATTGTGCGTTACATATACATAGTAATCAAACCAAACGCAGTAACGATAGTAAATATAATACGTAAAAAAGAAAAATATTTTTAGGATTCATTAACTTACACATTCTTATTGTGAAGTTGTAATTATTCACAACATAGGTCTGTGATATTTTAAATATGAATTAAATATATTAATTAGAAAGATATACATATAAAATAAATTTTATCGAAAAATATTGTTGTTGCACCACCGGAATTCAAACCTGGATCTCTTTCCAAACCGGGGAAGATGCATTAACCAACTATGCTACAGCGACGATATTTTTAGTGACAAATTTTGAACCTATACGTTACCTTTTTTGATATTAATACATTTAATCATTCTATTATTTGAAAGAGCCACCTATCTTATTTTTACGGAATCTCAATCTTTGAATCTTTGAGTAATCTGATAGCAGACGCCAGAATAATCAATTAATTTTTATTAAATTTTGGAGACATTGATACAACTTTATTATTAGGAGAACACATTCTTATCGTGAAGTAAAAATATATTTATATTTAATAATACATATTTCATTATTTCACATTTGCGAACTACGAAAATGCAAACATATAATTTTAATAAGGTGTATAACATATAGCTGCGTTGGTATTTTGAATAGTTTTCATCACAAACATAATTTAAGTTTAATAGATACGAATTTTATTAGGAAGCAATTTATTTTCCAACTGATAAAGGCACACCCACCAAAATTTGACATTATTATTCCCTTATTAAACTTTTTTTTGAAAATAATATCTGTCAAATAATAACCTCAATGAAAAATCATAAAAAAATATATATTACTTTATAAATCACTAACGGTTGATATCCAGTATTGTCTAGGATTCAGAATTACTTGTAATTTAAGATAAAAGCTTACGAGGAGCAGTTTTTGTTTAGGCGCTGGCTCTAAATACTATTTGGTCTAGGCCGAGAGTGGTTTATATGTATGTCCTGAGGTTATAGGGGAGTAAGGTCGTAAAAAGTAAGTATGCAAAATTTGGAACATATGGCATTCAATAAAATACATATTTATTTTGGGGGGAGGAGATGGGGTAGCCAGAGGGAGGGGGAAACCAATATATGTGTTGAGAAGGATACTAAAGAGTAACTTTGCAAAATTGGTTTAGATCGGTCTAAGAGTGTAGAAGTACATAGGAAACAGCAACCCTTAATTAAAATTTTAACTCTTAGTTTTTAACACTTTAAGCGTACAAAAATGTTTTTTGTTGTCTTTTATTTTTGTATTTAATGGGCATGATAATTATATCTCAACCTCCACCATATTGATCAATAGAATAAATACAGAAAAAATCTTAATTATTTAAAAAATATCGTATCAAGCAAAAAAAAAAATAGAAAGATCAGTAGCAGGTATTCTAATACGGTTCAGTCACATAATCGCCTGGTGGGCCTAGCAAAGTAACTGACTACGCCAGTTGCTTTCTGATATTAATTAAAGCGATTGTATTACACAAGATTATTTAATTATGGAATAAAGTCAAAATATTGTTATTTTTATTCGATGGTTTAATTTATACATCCGCTCGTACCATGTTATTAGAATATCTTAAATGTGTGTTATCAAAAACATCTGTTATTTATTAAATAAAATTGATACGTGCAACATCTCCAAGATCATGAGCATAATTTTACGCTTCATTGATTTATGTTAATACAGATACATACAAATATTTGCGATGTAATAAGTTGGATTGTATTTGGTAGTTACGAAAATAATGGTCAATTTTAACCATCAAATTCAATTAAATATAACATTAAAGTAAATTAGTTTTATAAATCCAAGCAAGGGTCATTTGATTTTATGCATTTTTGCCAACGATATTCAGGCTTATTTATGCCTATAGAATAAAACGGATTTTTTTTTTTTTTAGGAGAACACATTCTTATTGTGAAGTTGTAATTATTCAGAACATAGCGAAGCGACAATTTTCGAACCCATATGTTACCTTTTTGATATTAATACGTTTAATCGTTCCATTATTTGACAGAGCCATCTACCTTATTTTTACAGAATCTCAAATACCTTTGAGTAAACTGATAGCAGATGCCAGAATTATCAATTCATTTTTATTAAATCTTGGACACATTGATACAACTTTATTATTTTTAGGAGAATACATTCTTATTGTGAAGTTGTAATTATTCAGAACATAGGTCTGTGATATTTTAAATATGAATAAAATATATTAATTAGAAAGATATACATATAAAATCAATTTTATTGAAAAATCCCGATGGCGCAATAACAATATTTATTCAGAACATAGGTCTGTGTTATTTTAAATGTGATTTAAATATATTAATTAGGAAGATATACATATAAAATCAATTTTATCGAAAATAATAATAATAATAATTATATCAATAAAATATTGTTATTGCGCCATCGGGATTTTTCAATAAAATTGATTTTATATGTATATCTTTCTAATTAATATATTTAAATCACATTTAAAATAACACAGACCTATGTTCTGAATAATTACAACTTCACAATAAGAATGTATTCTCCTAAAAATTATAAAGTTGTATCAATGTGTCCAAGATTTAATAAAAATGAATTGATAATTCTGGCATCTGCTATCAGTTTACTCAAAGGTATTTGAGATTCTGTAAAAATAAGGTAGATGGCTCTGTCAAATAATGGAACGATTAAACGTATTAATATCAAAAAGGTAACATATGGGTTCGAAAATTGTCGCTAAAAATATTGTCGCTGTAGCATAGTTGGATAATGCACCTTCCCCGGTTAGGAAAGAGATCCAGGTTCGTATCCCGGTGGCGCAATAACAATATTTTTCGATAAAATTGATTTTATATGTATATCTTTCTAATTAATATATTTAATTCATATTTTATTATTTTTTTCACTATAAACAGTTAGACGAGTCTTCTTCGCCTAATCTGTGCTTCCTAAACTTTTCAAACCACGTCAACACTATTTGTTCAGAACTAATTCATCCATCCTACAATTGTCTAACATTGAATGCTGTTTTAGATGCATAATGTCAAATTTAAAATTTATGCCAAAAATAATACATAATTCTAATTTTCTACATTTCTGATGGATTAAAGAATTTTAAATAAAAATAAATGAAGAAATATTTCCTAAGAAACTATATAATAAGTTTGATCATTATTTTCGGAACATGGAACTATAAGTAGGTACGTGTTATTGCGGAATGCTGGGTATAAATTTCATAATAGCTACTTCAGTCACTTTTTAAATTATGGTACTTACTTGTAAGTTGAATTGAAAAGCTCACCGCCAAAAATAACTAAATTGAAATTGTAAAAAAAAAACGGATGTGATTCTCACGGGTGAAAAATATATTTTTTTTTTGAAAAAAAAAAATACATCCGTCTTGGGTGTTCTCTATGTTAAGATTAAAAGCGAGTTATATAAATTACCTCATAGCTACGTAAACAAATGCGGCTTATTTATTAATTGCTATTAGTATAAGCATAAAAAGTAATTATATAATTATTCACAAAATATATTGATTGAATAACTTTTTCCTTTAAATCTTTGATCGGTAAAAATAAAATATTTTTATATGCAGTATAATTAAATGGGCAAACAAAAAAATAGAGTATGTATGCGTAGCTGGTGAATGGTGATAAAGTTATAAATATTACAAAATACACTAATGAAATTTAAGAATAACATTTTCAGGTGAAAATTATGTTTATTTATTATGATTGCACGCCCTTAGGGTATTTACAGTTCACTCTTGTTATTTGGTACTGCAATATCATTTGAATTAAATAAGATTACATTTTATTACAATCATTTTATAGGGATGGATGAAATTAAAGTTATTACATTTTTTTATTATTTTGATTTGTTACATTTTGACAGTGAGCTTCACAATTAGTTTTGACAGGGGGCTGATTGTCGTTGTACAGTAGGCATTGATTCGTGCGGGTAAAAATAGAAATTCGCAAACTAATTTCCAAGAACGTAACTCAAGGATAAGTAACTACACAAATGAAAATTACTAACGAGGAGACCGACATATTATTACAAATTGTTGGCCCATTTGTTCAAGAGCGTACAACTGTGGTTTGAGAAGGTCAAATAAGTGACGGAACGTTACGTGTGAGTTAAGAATACGAAATATTTTTACAAGTGACTATTTTTTATGTGTCGAAATTTCCAGCATTGCACAGGTGAGTTTTTTTCACAAGTTTTTATAAACTCCTATAACCATTTATTTTTAACATTCCTCCGCAATCCCTCAGATAGGCTTATGTTATCCGCCGTGTAAAGTTACCTTCAAAGCTTTTTACTGTACCCTACGCCCTATTATCTACCTGTTACTATTTGCTAGTTTCTAATTGGCAATTATATAAAATGATACTTTAGATAGAAAATATCTTTTTATTCAATTTTAACACATTTGAAACGATGTAAGTAATATATAAAAAAATATCCTATTTGAAAAAGTAATGAATGATAATTAAAGATATCAGTGTAATCAGAGTCAGTAAATAGTAGCGGGAGATAACAACAAAACGGCAGTCAGATTACAGAAAAGGTCATATATAGTCAGCTAAGGGTATTCAAAAATATGTATAAATAAGATAATAAATGAAAGCTATAATAAAATACGTATTTATAAAACCTTATATATGCGTTAGCTGGAATATAAAAAAAACAGATGAAAATAAATGGGATTAGCTGGAATTAAATAAAAGTGAACGAATTTTTATAAAAATAATAACAAAAATCATTTTGACTGTGGCAATTCATGTAAATTATTTTCCTGAATAAATAATTCAATAACGAAGGTAATAAGAGAGAAAAAAATCAAGTCAATGATTTATGAACAAGCTGAAGAATTGGGTAATATTTATAGGGAACTGTAATATCTGGCATTTATGAAATAAATGGAGAGTGCTACAGTGATAAGAGGACCCTTAAGATAATGAAAAAATACTAAATTTCACTGGATAATTCAAAGAGACAATGTCTGTTCTAAATAAGGATAATGGCGCAATGCACTTTGTTATCGAGAATCTGAACAATCACAATGCAATGTAGAACGTAAAGCTGATAATGTAATGGTAGTAACATTAATAAATAAGGGAGTATTTATCGTTTTTTTCGAGACATACCTTTTATCATTACATGGGGTTTTTACAATGAATTTTAATAATATAATATAATTTTGAGCATATTTTTTAGGGTGAGTAGACAAAAGATACCACGTATGCGTCCATGTATTGTAATACAGTCGAATTATTTTACAAATTTATATTGTTATTTGATTTAACTTATTTTCGTCTGGCGACTCCTAGAAAATTCCAGAAAGTAATATAACTATTCGAGGGGCATTGCGCCTACCTGTAAGTTTTATGACCCTACCTGGTGACCGTAGGTCGGGTTTTTAATATTGTTGTTGATATTGAAGTAAAATTGTAAATGTTGTGTAAAAATGCATTATTTTTGAAAAATATGTAAGTGACAAAAGGCGGTTCTGACACAATATAGAAGCGGGCCGGCCATGGGGCAATTGTTGTTTATATTTTAACAATTATATTCTAATAATAAAAATAATTTGCTGACCGGAATTCATAGAACACATTTTATTCCTATTTTGAATATAAGTCATCTATTGTTATACTGTTTTTTTTATTGCGTATATTACATTTGCTTCCGCTTATAATATTGTTGATTGCATTTTGTATAAAAAGGATGTCATTTTTTAATATTTTATTTATAATATATTTATTTCACCTCTATAAATATTTTATTTAAATTATTTTCAACCGGTTTATGTGTAAAAAATAAAAAATACTAATATAAATAAAATAAAATAAACTGTAATTGTTTATAACCACTGTTACACACCAGCGGGTAGTACAATCGCCAGCCGACGAGAAAATCACATGCTCAATGGATGTTTGTATTTTGACAGTGTAGGGCGTCTGTTGATGCGTGAGAATACGTACATTATTCGTAATAGTTTTTGATTTTTAACTTTTTTTTTCGCAGTAAAATTACGACATATCATGCCATTTCATTAAATCACATTTAGAATTAAATATATATACAAAATCTCCCATAAAACGGTTGAAAAACCGAAAACATGAGGTGGGTCTAAAAAGACCCATCACCGCCGGACGTGTATTGTTTTGACCCACCGGACAGTAAGAGTTAAAGTAACCGTACGATAGTTTAATAGAGAAAGACATGAAAAAATACCTGAGGCGATCACGAAAGTTCTAGGAAGATCAAATTTTAAATTTGTTGAAACACAAATATCTCAATCTCGAGTTGAATTCTCTAGTGACGTGTAATGTAAAGGTGAAATAAACAAAATAATCAGGGCTTTAGAGGTGTTCACTTTATTGTGCGGTATTAAAGAAATGCGAGTTAAGTATCAATACCAAATTATTTTTAAAGCTATGTACAGCCTTATTTTAATAGATACATGGTTACCGAATATGAATTCTTATGGAGGAAGTGAGATTAAGAATTGAGGTTGCTGAGATGATACACCAAAGATACGAGGGCCAAGTAAAAAATAAGGTTCCTTACGCTGTACACTCGCCACGCGAGATGCTAGGCGAAATCCGGCAACACCGCCTTGATTGTTGGTCCCTTAACTACATCCCCACTACCGGGAGCAAACGCTGCGACGCTCAGTAAAGGCCTGACAGCCATCCGCTATGGAACCCGCCATCGCCGTTACCGCCAGGTGTGAAATCCGTTCGGTGATTCGATTTTTAAACGCGAAGAAGCTTAAACCTGTTGAAATTCATCGACAGTTGGAAGAAGTTTATGGCACAGCTTGCATCAGCGTCCAACACGTCCGCAAATGGTGCAGGGAGTTCTCCGAAGGACGCACAGACGTCCACGACGAGCAAAGGAGTGGGAGGCCATCGGTGTCGGACGAAGTCGTGGCGAAGATTGAGCGCATTCTCCTCGAAGATCGGAGAGTAACGCTTCGGGAGCTTGCTGTCCAGGTTCCTGAGGTTTGTGAAAAAATCATCGACAACATTTTGACCGATAAACTTGGTTATCGCAAGGTGTGCGCGCGGTGGGTCCCACACATGCTTTCAGAAACCCACAAAGACAATCGTGTCAAGTGTGCCGAGGGGTTTCTTCGAGAATGCGCCGAGAATACCGAAGAATTCTTGGACTCCATTATTACGGGAGATGAAACGTGGTGTCACTACGTCACTCCAGAAACAAAAGAACAGTCCAAACAATGGCGCCATCCTGAATCGCCTAGGCCGAAAAAGTTTAAGCAGACGCTTTCCGCAGGGAAAGTGATGGCTACGGTGTTTTGGGACCGAAAAGGCGTCTTGCTGACCGAGTTTATGCCTAAAGGGACCACCATCAATTCGGACAGGTACTGCGAGAGTAGCAAGGGTAACTTTAATTGGATAAAAGACTCACTCCGTATGGATACTCTACTTCTATACAATATAAAAAGATCTCAATGGGGGTGTCGTAGACGCGTCTTTGCCAGAGGAGTGATTACCAAGATGTATTTTCATAGAAATTACAAAATGAAGACGGCCGGAAGGTTAGACTAAGACTAAGTTGGGATAAATAGCAACAAATATTTTATGATGAGAGATTAGACCTTGATTGATGACAGATTGGGCCTTGATTGATTCATGGGCATCGTTAAATAGCGAGAAAGTGAAAGAGTCTTGTCTACTTTTGATCCCCGAGCCTTAAAGGCAAAATGGTGAAAATAAATGGAGATGAATATCAGAAATCTAAACTTAATTTATATTGCTTACGAAGGTGCATATAAAGAGATAATTAAAACCAAAGCCTACGAAGGGAGAGAAATGAGGAAGAAACGAAATATGTTTCTCTGAATAAAACAATTTGTAACATTCTCTATATTGTACAGGGTGAATATTATATTCGAGACCGATTTTGTTTTTAAATAACTAGGAAATATAAGATCATTTTTATTTATCGATTACATATTTTGTTTATTACATTTATGCATGGAATATGAGAGTGGCACAAATGCGTGTTCTTTTAATTATATGTTTCATAACATGTTTACATACTTTGCGTGTTATTTCAGCAATTTCATTTCAAATATTGTCCTGTGGCATCGAAATTGTTGTTGGCTTATTATTCAAGTACCGCTATAGAAAATATTCGGGAGCCGTCAAATCAGGTGATCAAGGAAGCCAGCCTCGGGCTGTGTATGATATGGCACCGTCCTGTTGAACCGCATGCGTTGCAGGCCCTTATAAATATATATGCAGGCCCAAAGAAAATATTTTAATGATTTCAATACGTTTTGATGCTTAATAATAAATTGTAATCAACAATTCTCTACGACTACTAAATGCAAACTGACCAAATATTTGCTGAACCTGAATGACAGCCAAACAAAATCTCCGTGAAACATAATATTTTCTACCTGCCCAGTATGTAAGTGATCTGGCCCATTTCTTAAGACTCATAACGGCCGTCTCATAATGACAGGCTGACCTTAAGAGCGCATGAATATATTTGCGCCCGCATCGACTAGATATATTTTTTGCGTGCAATTTCAATGAGTGTTGTAAATTGGCCGCCCCGGGCGGGGACTATTTTTGTGCTGATTAATAAATGACTCAATGTGTTATTATTCTTCGATAATTAGAATTATCAATTTGTTTTTTGGTGTTGACTTCAAAGTGTTGGTAATTCTGTCTCAGTTATTACAGTTTAATGCAAAATATTTTTTGTTTAATAATAATAGTAATTTATAGCAGGCAACACTTGTACTAAAATTGTATCTACTAAATCTTATGTATTACATCATTTTTTTATTCTATATAAATCAATAAATTCACGTAATTTACTACGAGAATTTTCTTATTTTTTTGTGTGAATAAACTAACATTGTGGTGATTTTTTTTATTATTAATTTCTAAAATATTAACATTATTTTAATTGCAACTGAAATTTTTTTTGAACATTATTTGATAGTTTAATAAAGTGCAATCTGAAAGTCCATTTTTCAACCACGTTTTGAAGCAGCTGGGGACGTATATCGGCAATAACTCAACGAATGTTGACTTCCAAGTCGTCCTTGGGCGTAGATTAGCGACTTCACATATCCCCACAGATTCCGCGAAATTATCCGCTCATCTAATCTGTAACGTTCTGGCCGGTATCATTTTTAAAGAAACCGATACCGGCCAGTTTGCACTGTACGACGTCTCTGTGGATGCGTATTATCAATTAAAGTATGTGTGGTGCAAAAACGATCCGCGGTTATTCGAATTACTTGCTCTGGTGGACGATTATTTTCGACCGTAAAATGATTCAAATTTTCGAAATAAATTTATACAAGCGTTGTTCTGGCGTAAGTCTATTCATGGTGAAATATCAAACCAAACTAAGCACCAATCAGCTATCAGCTGTCAAATTGGCTGCCGCTGTAAAAAGTGTTGACAATTTGAATAAAAACCCTAAAAAAAAACATATTTTACTATATTATCTTACATTGTTCATTTTCATACAACTTCTCATACACACCCGTCAATAGTTTAAGCTTCTAACTTCACGTACTTCAATATACAATACATTCAATTATCGGAGCAGTGGGAGTAACATTTGCGAAGAAGCCAAGTGATATAGTCAGGGGGATTAACAATGACTGATCATTATGATAGTAGAATAAAAATTTGTTGATAATTTCGAGGGATGCTTTAGCGACCTGAAATGATTCAAAACCGTAGGCATACATCGTGTGCGATACTAAAGCTTTATAAATTGAAAGTATGATAAAAAGTTAGCAAAATGTTTGTTTGTTTACAAAATAAACAAAACTCGTTGGATGGAATAACAAACGTGGCGCCATTATTAAAACATTCATTTTTTTATATTATTTGCTACGTCATTGTGCTCCTTGTGTTACAGGCTGATGTTTATTTGAGATTGCCGCGGGTAAAGGGCTGAAATTAGTCATTTTGGGACAACAAAACCCTTTGTGCGGTGATGAATGTTGTTTGCCGAGAGAAAATTGGACGGAAAAAATGTCCATTAAAATACGGTCGCGGTGAAAGGGTTACGCGCGGGCCGCGAGCCGCGGGTTGAGAGTTATGGGAGCAATTAAAATAGCGAATCGTTAATATGGCTTGCTAAAACGTGTTAATTTGTAAATCATTGTGATTCAAATTGGACTAGTAAATGTGCACGTGACCGTCCGACAGTGTCGAAGATTAAAGTGACGCGTGGGGTCTGGAAATAACTTCACGATGTTTTCAGTAATATTTAAAGTATCTTATTTTTTAATACATATCAAATGTATCAACTAGAAAGACATACAGAAAAAATCAATTTATCGGAAAATTATTTTGGTTGCTACCGGGATTCGAACCTGGGTTTTTTCCTATCGGGGAAAATATTAAAATACCACAGAAAGATGTTATGAAAAAAACAGCAACTTTACAACAATAATGCGTTCTTAAAAATATTAAATTTAATTTATTAACTGCTCTGGAATTTTTTAAAATTAATTGGATGCTATTTCTTTGCATAAAATTAAATGTCACAGAACAAAATCCTTCCCCCTTTTACATTGCTGTCCCATCCCATCTCCATGACGAATCCAAATTCAGCTGTACTATAGAATCCTGGTGAAATGATAATCACCCTTCCTCCCCCCATCAAACTACTATGTTACTATTTACTTTTACTCTTATATTCAGATTCTCGAAGGGAATCAGGAGACTTACAAGTTGCCCTAAAATCCGCTATACTGATATCAAATTCAATGGAAATACAGAACTATAGCAACGGATAAAAATGGACAGAGAAAAGTGGGATACACTTGGGGAGGCCTTCATTCAATAGCGGATAGAAAACGGCTGATAATGAAATATGATAACGAAAGAAACAAAAAATGTGTATAAATAAGTGCGTGATGTAAATAATGTATCAGATCTTAAACTATCTCAAACTGTCGTATTGTGATCAAATCAGTGAAAGTTTGAATTCTAAGGTTCAATACATCTGTGTCATTGAATTTGATGTCAAACACGCTGAAGAAAAATTAAACAAAATAGTTCATTGCATAGTTTGAATTCACTGACGGCAGATAAAATGTTTGAGGAGACATCGTGCTTTTTTTAGGAGCTCATACGCGAGATTCTTTTCAATTAGATAATTAAATTAGAATACAGCATCAGGAGAATCCGTCGATGGTAGAATTTTTCGAGAAATGTTAATAATAATTCTTCTCATTTAGTTATGTGAGTGTTGACAGACACCAGAAAAATCTGATATAATTAGGTAAATCTGATCAAATATAGCCATGTTAAAAGCTTTAGAAGCATGTTCAAATAAATGTATGAACTAAGTGGTAAACGAAACAAGAGTTGTATCACTGTACAAATAAAATAGATTGGAAAAATATCATGTCGCGAATATCCAGCGTTCATAGTTTAATCATTTTAATTGATGAAATAAACTTGTGTAATCGACATTATCATTTATAGAGGTTATCTAATTCCTTTAATTGTCATTAATTGCAATAGATCAATCGCTAACTAATAATAATATTCTCTCCATTTTTATTCAATAATATTTTTAACATTTGGTGTATTAGCATATTGTTCATTATATTCCTCATTAAATTGATTGTAGCAATGTAGAATTTATATATTTTTTATGTTTATAGATTTTTTTACGATGAATGAACATAAGCATAAGTCAACAACGAGCACGCATGATTGTATTATAATGAATGCTAATATATTTCACAAAAAACACTATTAAAACTATAAAATAACAAGGCAGTCGATTTATCAACATCCGATAAAAATCTTATTTACACAGTCAACAAACAGCATTTCAAATATTCTGACATCGAACGAAAATAATCCAAAATACCCGCATAACTTTCGATATTCGATATAATCATTAAAAATATCCATCTTGCGCACAATCTCACGTTGTCGATACATCTTCCCCAAGGTCTCGCCGAGACTTGCTACGGCGACAGTGATGGATGTCGAGATGCTGTTAATGATGTGACCTGGACCCTTATCATTTGTTTTCTTATTTCTTATAACTGTCGGAGAGACAGGACTAATTTCCGCTACGTAGCCAGGTGAGAGTGAATCACTTTTATCGCTAATTTTTTTAAAGGATTTATCGAGATAAGGCGATTTTAATTCGGTGCCACACAGTATTACCAAGAATAATATTAGTAATAAAATTAATTGAAAAATAGTAATATATTGAAATATTTTATTACTAGACAATTAACCCAACCATGCACATTTTAAAATTTTTTTAGCAATTTTTTAAATCGTATTTGTATCGTTATAATAATTATTATTATAGCTAATGACTATTTTATTAATAAAAGTGAAAATAATGAAATAACTGATATTTTTAGAAATCAGAAATAATAAAATGAATATCCTTAATTCTTGCTAGATGCCTATCTGCAGGTTCATAATTACTAACATATTATGGGACGATCAGTTAAATAACTTAACTAAAACATAAAAGTTACTAAGAATACTAAAAATGTACATATTCAATAAACAAAATGCGAGCAATACTAAAAGCTATTTCATTTTTAGAAACTTGGTTAGAAGTGTATACGTGGGAAACGATAAATTCTAATGTCTTAACTTCATACTGTACTCATATTTTCGAATTCATTCAAGTCTATAATGCTTGAAGGAGGTTCCTACTCTGTTTGCGGCTGTGAAATTTAATATATTTATCAATAGTATTCATTTTCACACTTTTTAAACTATATTTTAGCTTCCAAAAATTGTGAATTCGAATACTACCACTCATGAGTCCAATAAGAAATACATTATCGAATAAATCATATATATTTTGTTGAAACTCAATCATTGAGGAACTGCTAGATGTTAATAGCTGATCCGATGTTAAATGCTATCCCTTAAGTAATGGCTCACAAACTATCCTACATCTGAGCGGTTCCACTCATGAAGATATTTGTTCTATTACAACCCATGTTAGGTGTGTTTGGGAGATGAGCTTGTGCTCAAATCGAATCAGATTGACGTCAGTTCGTCAAATATTTTCTTCATTAAAATACAATTAAATAATATTTATGCATATTTAAGAAAATACAATAATAAAAATTCTCTTAAATTATAATATGACTTATAAATATTAATCCTAAGTACTTATATACGTAGTAATTATATACAAGTTATTTTAACGCAAATATTAAACAACACCTTTCTTAACCCTTCCGTAGCCATGCAGTAACACAGGTCTTTTGTTTGGTAAAATAGACACATGCCACCGTTAGATTACATATACATGATGAATACTGCGTTAAATTATTATATTTATCTTTATTTATAGTGAAAGTTTGATAATGAGTATTTTACCGCAATTGAAACCAGTAAAGGCATTTATCAAATATCAAATATTAAAAAATTACACGCTACTCACGGTAACATAAGTTGACATTATGGCCGCGTACTTTCTATCACGGTATGCTGAGGGTTAAGGGTTTTTCTAATACATATTATTCATCTTTGTATACTACATAGACCATATGATATACGCTTTTAATATGAAATAATATATGGCAATGTAATGCATTCTCCTGGGGAAAAAAATTTTTGATTCTCAGTGATTACTATATATTTTTTCGGTAAATTTCTTCGGTATATCTTTTTAAGTGATTTATATACAAAAAAAATTAATTATCGAATAATTATGTTTTAAAATTGCAACTTTACAATAAAAATATATCAATTTTTAAGTTGTGTTATTAAACAAAAGTGAAAATTTGGTGGTGCATATATTTTTAAATAGCTTTGTCATTTTAGTACTGAGACGAATGAAACATAGACTAAAATAAATATCTTGGTTAAGCAAGTCATATTTTTATATCTATCAGTGACATCTCATTTATTCTCCCGCAAGAATGGCCGGGCTCCTTTGAGATGCTGTCTTCGGGGCGCTCTGGAAGTGCACATTTTGGAAGTTTAACGTACAAACTGCGGGAAAAATGTAATTTCTCCATTTGGCCGATCCCCAGCGGGCATCTCGTAATTCTAAGACCTCCGGCGAAGTCCGAAACCGTATACGAGACCGGCCAAAATCGAGACGAAGCGGAATCACAGCCGTGGCAGAGGGGATGCTGTGGATTATATCTGTCGCTTTACTGTTGCGAAGTATTTTCGCTTGAGATAAATGATCACCCCTTTATTTTCTTGAAATTGAAATGATTTTATGGTTTTTGACAATTTGATAACACTGGGTTTGAAGATTTCAAATTTATTTTATTATTTTTAACGTTATTCCATTTATCACTGTTATGGCCAGTATTCAAGGAATACGACAATGAAATAAACTTCAGAGTTTTTTAATATTCTCAATAAAATTTGAACTAACACACGTTGGGTTATTTTTACTACTAGTTTCAAGAGATGCAGTCCCTCTCATCATCGGGTGATAACTAAGCTAAATACATAATATTTCCTAATACTTTGCCTTTATTGTCCATATTCCCGTTGACGACCGAAACCTCCTCTCCCCCCTTCTTCAACTTCGCCCCATTGCCCGAATAGACTACAGTTATGCATAATTACTTTTTTTTTTAATGCTTGTATATCTGACATGGTTAAGATTAGACACATATTCTTTGAACATTTTTGACTCGTAATTTAGTCAGATATCTACTCGTAAAGTATTGTGGACTAGATCTATTACATCCTGTATATTCTGTTTTGAGTGCTGCTAGAGAGATTCAAATTCACCCAACTGATGAATGAAACATCGATGGTTAGTAGATTGACATTTAACGTTCAACGTGCAACAAGTGTGGAGTGAGGTGCAAAACGATGAATCTCTGAGACTAAAACTAGGAAACCTGAGATAAGTGTCCGAAAAATCTCAAGTCAAGATTGCCTCCAGTCGAAAGCCCTATAATATTCCAATTCGTGAATAAGGAACGTAATAATAAAAGCCATGCATATATCTGTTTAATTGCAAAACATCAATATTTTGATAGCTATCTATTTTGCATTATATCAACTAAGAATGTGCAGTTATCAACTCAAACAAAGTAAATTATTCTTCAAATGTATGTAAGTTGATTTTTTAAATAATAAATAAAAGTTATAAAAAATATTAATTCTTAAAAAATTTGCTCTTTCTTTATAATATAATTAAAAAATATATTATTGTTAAAGTACTCGGCTGACTATGATTTATCTGTATATAAATTGATTGCCTCATAAAAAATAAAGTTGAGTTATTTTGTTATTGGTATATATAAACGTTTTAGATACAAACACAAAAAATATTTTTTCTAATATTACTCTTTCTATTTATTTGTCTCGCGTATTATACATGTCACTTCAGTTTTAAATAAAAAATAGTATTATGTAATACGATAACATATATATTTTCTTTTTAAATAAATCTTTAAGTAATTAAATTATACGCATTTTATTAGATAAATAATTTAGCTGATTAAATATTTTATTCATGTATCTATGAATAATCTATGTATGTATTTCATAGATATTTTCTATAAAATACGTAGAATACGGGTATTATATTTAAAATACAATTTGATATGTAATTTGTGAAACCATAAACTAATGTTATCTTATTAACCTAGACGAATATTATTTTGTGTCCGTAATCGGTGTATTTCATAGAAATATTATATGAAATACAAAGATTACACATACACTATATTATTTATGAAACCAAATACCTAGATGATCCCCAAAACCGCGCAGGTTATATGTGAATATTAGTTTGTGGGGATAATACGCCAGACTAGTAGATATTATTTTTTAATGTAGGTATGTGTATGTAAAAGGAATCAAATATAAATGATTAGAGTGATACATTAAACACCAGAAAACAAATAGTTTTATTTTACTACTAAAATTAAAAAATGCAGTTAATAAATTGATTTCCACTTATATTGGACATACCATATCTATCTGATTCTTATGACCACTATTGGAAATTAAAGCTTCATACGTTTACTACAAAGTATTTTATTAAGGAGAACACATTCTTATTGTGAAGTTGTAATTATTCAGAACATAAGTCTGTGATGTTTTTAATACAAATTAAATGTATTAATTAGAAAGATGTACATATAAAATCAATTTTATCATAAAAAAGTGTTGTTGCTACCGGGATTTTAACCTGGATCTCTTCCAATCCGTAACGTACATTAACCGATTATGCCATAGCACCACAGTGAATAGACGACAAATTTTTCTAACTATATGTTTTTATTTGAAAGATGGCTTTTATGTGTATATATTTATAATGATTACATTTAATTTATATTAAAAGTATTTTATTTATTCAACTTCAAAATGCGATTTGAGAT
The DNA here is from genome assembly GCA_031772225.1 of Eubasilissa splendida. Lineage (NCBI taxonomy): Eukaryota > Metazoa > Arthropoda > Insecta > Trichoptera > Phryganeidae > Eubasilissa > Eubasilissa splendida. The sequence goes on along the minus strand of CM062861.1, from coordinate 27,439,874 downwards.
GATAATTAAAAAAACCAAAGTGATACAACGAATAGACGTTTAACTTGAATACGCGTGCTGTTTTTTTTAAAGTTTCCTTCAGTTTTGACAAAGTAATGTAATTCATTGAAAATATTTTCCATTAAAGATTAACAGTACAAGAAGTACACTTTAGCGGCTTCGGTCGCTGAAAGAGCCGAGGGTGCGAAATCACAGCTTCTGGCAAAGGTGGTAGTTAACACCCTCCATCAGGATTTAATATTTTCATTAAGAAAACAGCATATGTTTAATAGTATCTACCTTAACCTCAGTTCGGAATACTGTAATAAATTCAACACCGCAATATGGTTATGGTTCAAGCCTTTGCAATGTGTGTGATAGTACCTACCTACATGTGTGTATACATTTTAATTAATAAGTAAGTACCTATATATTTATATACAACAAGCATAATTTCATTGTGAATCTCAAAGACTACATGTCTTGATGAGGTCGTGATAATTATTTTGTTTATCTCATGATGAAATCATGTTATTACAAATGTATCAATCAATCTACAGATATAGGATATGGTGATTGAAAAAATGAAAATCAGCGACTTAATCTATAATTTTTTTGTCACATTAATCTTTAAAAATTTAATCAAAGTGCATGCAGCGTTAAAAGACTAACTTGGTTGATAAATTATTACATGTTGACATGTACACACGGATGACATTTGTACCTGAGACTCGTCTCGAGAGCATGTAAAGGTCAGTACAGATATGCGTGCGATTAACGTGAAATAACATAGAACATGTTTTATCGGAGGCTCTTCTAGAACGTTGGATATAGCATGTTAGAATTAGCATTTAAAATGTCGAAATATATTACAGGAGGATCGTAGGTATCCCTAGCTACCGTTCTATGTATTAAACAGTTAATACGTAGAACGGTAGCAATAATAACGGAAAGTTACGTATTTATAGGCGAGGAGTAAATATGTAGAAAAAAACATTGCAGGAGTGGTATGATGCAAAAGCATGAGACATATAACGAGTACATAGAATACATACTATCTCGATATTCTTATTAATATCAAATCAAGCTATACGCTTGTACAATTGAAATATAATAACTTGAGCCTCCGACCACTTGATTGAAAAATAAGCTTTTTTTACGAAAAAATAAGCCAACATTAATATATTCACATATCTGTTGCTCAGCTAAACGCTTGAAACTTCGTCCGAACTGAAAACAATTATTGAAAAATCATGAAAATCTAAAATCCAGACGTCGCGCAAATAGTGCATCAACGTCTATGAATGTTGATAGTTCAGATTTTAGATGAGGCATGCGAAGTAAGAAAACAAAATTAAATTTAAATCGTCTAAGGTTGCAGAGTAATTTGTAAAAAATATTGAATTTGGTTTATTTCAATAACCTATTTCTCAATAAATTATTTGAAAATTATAAAAAAAATCTAATTTCATCCATTGACATTAACTGTTGTGACAGAATTGAATTACGCAAAATAATTCATACGAGTTTTCAAAATGATTATAAAACCGCACGGCTTATCGTTCAAAATCAGTAATGAATACCGGGGATTGGTTGATTGGTTCTCTAGCCACCACCTTCCCCTCTCTTGAATATAATGACGCGGTAATTTTTCCACAGGGGGATAAAGACGTGAGTGTAAATTATTTTCCAAAAATTGCGTGATTGATCGTTGTTCTTATGACCACTGTTTCAGGCTTGTGAAAATAACGAATAACCGAAACACCAGCTTTTCTCAACATTTTATTATTATTTTAATATTTTTCAAATTATTTTAATGCTGTGATTATCAAGACAGCCTGCATTCCGTTAATATTTCTAAAATACTTAAAAAACCTTCCGAACAAAATAATACTTTCCAATATTACAGAGTTGCACTAACAACTAACATGCTAATGGCTAACGTTGGCCAGTGTTTGATCTTAATAGTAATGCCAGGAATCGGAAAAACAAGTAAATATGTGAATCAAAAAGGTACATGTTTTTATTAGCCTTCAGCTGTTTATTCACTAAAATTTATAAAAGAAAGAATGACCAAGCTTAAAATACTAAGAGTGGTCTCTGGTTTCAGTATCTCGGAGCATCGTAGCTGCGTCTTTGTGAAAATTTTCCCCTTCACGCAGTTAGCCAATTGCATAACGTTTCACATGCCATTAGGTATTTTAGGACAGCGTTTGGAATCGTATAATGCAGCAAGTAATGGCGCCTCGCCATTACCAGCAACGCTCAAAAATCCTTGTCCGAAATGTCGTAGAGGAGATTCGAATGAATATATCATACTATTTCTTCTAATAACATTTATGTCATACTACAACACTTTAGTAACTCGGGAAAATAACCAAGTTATATATACCTAACTTAGTTTAAAAAATAGTAATAATATCAATGTGTTATATTTCATACCACATATTCCGTGTATAACTAGAAAAAAGCTGTTAAATTGTAAATAAATTGAAATTTAATCACTCTTATAAGAGTGGCTAATTTTATTTTGTCTTGTTTAATTTCTGTTAGACGCCAAAATAAAATAAATTTAAATAAACGTGTTTATTAAATGTTTTTCTTTAATTGATTCGCAAAATTTAATTTAATTTAGTTAGATATGTTTAAGTGATAAAGAATTATCATTTTTAAAGTACGCCAAAAACATTATTAATCGATATGATTAAATGCTACATTAATTTTATAATATTATTAGTAAAGTATTTAGACAATATTTCAATGCCCTATGATTAAAATTTGTATGTTTTAAAAAAAATTAAATGACTGGATGACATGTGATGAATACTTTCTTAATTTTTTATTTAGATTTAAGACTTTAATAATAGGTTTATGAAAGGCTTCAATGTTATTTGCTTTAAGACGTAAACTACAATTAATAATATATAAAGAAAGTACATAATCCAAATTTCAATAAAATCCTTTCTATTTTCCCCTGTAAATGATCACTTATTACGATGTTATACGTCCTCTATAATTATCCTTATCTAGTATTCAACCTATCACACAGCTATAATCGACTGAGGGGTTCAACAGTACATAATTCAATTCTACTGTCACGAAAATTAAAATGTGTAAATAAACATATTGTGATCAATGGAAAGGTTTTAATTATATGGATGCCACTCGAACTCACAAAATAATATTCTATCTCTTTATTTATTTTTATGAACAATTTACAACTTAGATACGCCTCGTAAATATAAAGAATAAAAATAAAATATTTATAAATTCATTAACTTATTTTAACTTTCTGTATTGCATTTTATGAAAAGAAAATAATATAATCCATATATAGTTATCATTCTTTACTAATACTCTTGGTATGTACATGAATTTTACGACTTCAACAAAAAACAAACAATATGTATATTTAAAAAATCCCACTACCTGTTACCATGTTATCCCACTTCATTGCTATTTATTATATATAGCGCAAACACTTTAGTTTAAAATTTATAATAATCTTGGTTTTCATGCTTTGCAAACTTTAAATCTCTAAATTAATATTATTATAATTAACCAACCAATATTGGTGATCCAACAATAATTAATAAGACTACTAATAGTTTGAATTTAAAGTACCCGTAGTCATTCCTTTGATAGAGTATATTATTATGCAATAATCTAAATTTAAAACTAACCTTTTTACTAATACTTGATTATCAAAATGTATTAGGTAGCTAAGATTAAACCGAACTTATGTGATTTATATTTAATTATATTTTCAATGTAGATGTTTTCTGTATGCTCATGTTTCCGTGATATTTATGTATATATATATATGTATATGTATACATATATTTATTTTTTAAATTCTTAACATAGTGTATACATAAATACTTCTAATATAAACAAGATTAAAGTCTTTTCTTTTACTAAAACTTATCTTATATATAGTTGATCATTTGTTTCCTTCATTATTAGTGAATTTCTCTTTGTAGATTATAATTAACATAAACGGAACACAGGTATTGTGTCACAGGTATTCAAATAATATTCAATGTGTCTTCTGAATTAACCACAAGTACCTACAGCTTCCAACCAAACTCATTAGATCGTAATATTTACTTGCCTCTGCGTAATAAGACGAGAAATAGATTTGATGATCAGTTAATTGCAATTACGTTGTAAGTTACAAGCTAATCACCCTCGCAAATAATGCCGTCAGTATAATGTAAAATTTGATCATAATGCTTTAATAATACTCCTGACTTAAATGTACCAACATCAATAATAAGTCTGTATTATTACTTCAGAATTCGAATTATTTGCATTTTTGCAAAATGATTCACACAAATTAAAAATAACAATGTTACATGAGAAACAGGAGTATTATAAAAACGTATATTGTTAATATTTCAACATTTTCTCAAGTAGGTACATGTGAAATAATTGCTCTAATATAATATTATTTTACAACACATTAAAAAAATAAATGGATGCCAGTGGTGAATAGTAAGCATGAGATCAAATACGCTAATAAGGAGATACCTCCGATGCAGTACAGAGGCTTTAAAAATAACTATTATTTATTCATGGAGCCTTATTCAAGCGTTACTTGTTATGGGCACAATATGTCATGAACGGAATGTAGATTGAAAATAAGAATACATGTTCCTGTAAATGATTTAAGTATACTGATACTATTTAAAATTGTCGGAATAAAAAAGCTGCTGGGATCAAAGAACGTGATCGTCTTAGCTACTAAAATTAAGATAACGGATACCACCAAGTTATTAAAATAGTTATTATATTTTTTATGACTAATTTACCTACACATAAACCAATATGTTTATAATATTTCAAAATGATTATGTAATATTAATTTTGCTTTTATTTATTTCTCTTGTATACTTTTTCATTGATGAAAAATGATTTTTTTTGGTGAATTAAGTACTACGCTAGTCTATAAATCTTACCAAAACATAATTAATATTTATTATTTTAATTTTTTTTTCCAAGGAATTGGATTGCTTTAAAAGTAGTAATTAAATACCCTAGAAAATACTGAGAATAATTCTTTAATATACTAAATTCTGAAAAATTAACGTTCTAACATCCATGACAAATGATTTTTAAATAAAAAGAGGGTGAAAAAAATTGAGAACCGTATTTCAAAGTCGTTTCCAAACGAGTTGTTCTCGTGTTTGAATATGAGTCGTGATGGATGTTTTACATAAGAAAATTAGTGATAGGCGATAAGGAGTTCACAAGGAAACGGCTTTTGGATCGATTCTTTACTTGGTACCCATTACAAACCATTACATTTACTTTTTGAATGCCTTATACAACCTTTCCGCTTTATAAATTATGCTATAGATTACATTATTCTTTACAAAAACACATAATTTGTATTCTTAAAATTCATCTGTTACCATAGTCATTGATAGTCCATCGCAAACGTGAATAGTATCACTTAAACTATTTATTTTATTTACTAATACAAGAAATCCGAATTGTGGTGATATCCATTGTCCATGTCTTCCAAGAGAAACAGAGGAAAGCTGTGATAGTAGAGCATAACTTCAATCAGAATCATCAGAAGTATGTTAATTGATACGAAATTAATATTAATCTTAAATTTTGGGAGTTGTAATCCACCTAACAATCTCCTTCATATCCTTTAAATTCTTCATACTTTACACTTCCGAAGAATGGCTTCATCCACCTTCTTCTTCTTCCAGCTCCTGCAAGAAAGGAACAAAAGAAAAATTATTTATGTTCTTCTTCAGATCAATATAAACAAAAATATAATTCGAAATTTCAGATACGTGCTTCAGTCGTTTCAACAATCCCCGACAAGCTCCTTGATATACTGCTTATAGGTGAAAATTGAGACTGTGGTAGATGTGATAAAAATATCCATGATGTACTTACGTCTACAGGAACGTTTTAGTCATGTGACAATTATATATTAATAGTATTGGCATCGGCATATATATTTATACTTTTAAAATCAGCAATGTTAACTTTGTGGTTAAGATAATAAATAAAAATATATATATTTCATTTCAAAAAGGGTTTCAAAATAACCCTACAAAACTAGTGAAGATGCCGAAGATGTGATACATCCTTCCGTGTGCTTTCTAATATATACATGGTAACGGGTTTTACATGACTAACGTGGTGCGCCGCCTAGCTGCGAATATCTTAATAAGTAAAAAATGTATTCAGAATCTTGGCTAAATCATCATTTTTCAGGAATAGTTATAATAAACGGATAGATTTGAGAATCCCTCTATCATTCAGTAGAATATGTCATCTACTTGATACGGTGAAAAGTATATTTTTATGGGTATAAAAAGGTTTTTTATTTTTTTGATTTTAACATTCGCATACTAAAAATTTCAAAACTGTGACAAAATATCATTGTTATTAGAAGGCATGCGGCTTACATTGCAATAATATACAATACAATTAATATTTTATATTCTCAATTGTACCTACAATGTAATGCTTTAGTGTTTTATAGATAATTTCTATATCACTTTTTTATTTGTTCTTCTTTTAGATTGTTCTTTATCTGTAAGGGTCATTACGAGAATTATAAATAATCTATTATTATTATTAAAATGAAAGTAATACATAAGTGTAAAATGTTTTTCCTTGACAAGGGTAGATGGCATTAATAATACAATCGTGCGCAATAATGTCTTAAACAGTAATAGCAATGCAAATAATACAGGCCACGTATGTTTATGTACACATGTTTATTTTATTTATTGCATGTCGTACGCTGTAAAACATCACTCGCCGCTACAGATATAAGATTTTTCTTTATTACGAAGCTCATTAGCATCTTTGTCAGACAGGATTATTTTATTTTGGATCGGAAACAAGTTTTTCTATCAAATTTGATAACTGGAAAAACCTGTGATTTTTGCAAAGCAGGTTGAGTAGGTACTAACAAAGTTTTAGAGATATTTATTACCATAAAGGCCAACATCATTCTAGCTTTACTGGAGCTCTGCTTCCCGACTGGTTTTATATCATGCTGCTACCTGACTGGTTTGATATCGTGATTCAAGTAGTTCAATATATTTCGCTGAAGGACTTTATTTTCGAACTAGTCTTTGGAGGAAAACAACCCTTGGATATTTATCAGCGTCTCTGTCTCTTCACTGCCATATAAATACCTTCCTCAAAAATCGTAAATTTTCTCTTTTTCCAGTCCTTTTTATCCATTTTAGTCTGCCATCTTTCTAATGTCTTCATTCCATCGAGCGTAAGGACGGCTAACACTTATTATAATATTGTTACCTTCGTTCTTCAATGCGTGCGTTTTGGTACAAGGTCTCTGAAAGATTCAAAGCATTGTCTTTTGGTTCCATTGCTTAATTTGTCTTCGACATTGAAGGTGAGTATCCATGTTTCCATTGTAGGCTATAGTCTTTAGAAACTGTGATAATTTGGCTTTGAGGGTGTGCTTTTAAGTGTTGTTTAATCCACCTGAACGCATCTTCATTTCACCGTACTATATACTGGCCCTCCCATATTGTATTATTAGACCAAAGTACATTCTTTATATTCCTGTACAAACTCAGCGTTTCTGTTAACGTCCGGGTACTTGAATTATTGAAAACGATGTAATTCGACATAAACTGAGACCTACAAAATAACAAAATATATTTTTACTTGAATTATTATTATTATAGTTATCACAACACCAAAAATTGATGATAGAGAGAGTCATATAAAGTTGTTACATTTTTGGCTCTTTGTGTAGAGTTTAAAGGTCACAGAACTGATTCCAAAGCACTATTTGTTGGCAGTCTTTAACCTTTGGCGTAGCGAGACATTAAACGAAACGTTGGATCCCAAGAGAGGTCTCCGGGGCGCCCCACCAATATATCAATTGTTTTGCTTACTTTCAATATTTTTGTTATATAAAAGTTTATGGCAAATGTTGTTATGTTTTTATATTCACTTTCCACACAAGCATATGCTTTCAAGAGAAGTGTAGCATGAAATTTTTTATTTATTATATTGTATTATTGTACTTTGATCAAAAATATCAGATTAATAAAATTAAAATTAAAATATAAAAAATAAATTTTACTTTTCAAAGAAAGAAAACACGATATGACTTGACATTCTAATATAATATATTGAATTATCATTTTTAAATCTATTGTTATACATAATTTGGATAACGCACGGTTAGATTCTCGGTATATCCATAATTCATACCCCAGTTTTCGAATGTTTTATACAATTGTTAGCTATCTACGCAAGTCGTCAGATTGTAATATTGTAATCATCAAATTTTCGTAATTTTGTCTCCATAGTTATCTTAATACTCTGGCCCAAAAATATATGCAAAAAAAAAAGAAACTAAATATGAATACAATCTTAATATTTATTGTTAACTTAACATACATGTATTCATATTTAGTATGGTAAAGATAGTGCTACATCGAACGCTCTATAGAAACGTAGACGTTTATTTTTGTTATTGTTATATATTTTTATGTATACTAAACAAATAATTTATAAATAACTTAAGAATTTTTAATATTAAACTTTATTTAGATTTAACTCATCAAAACTATACTGTAGCTTGAAGTGATTAGATATATAAATATGATAAAATAGTAGACATATACAAAAAAAAATTCAAATTTTCAAAATTAAAAATCAATTAAATTTTAGAAACGAATTCCGATCTACAAGATATAGAGAACTAAAATATACCGCAACTCAAAATCAATATATTTATCAAGGTATCAAATTTTTTAACAATCTTCCCATCACAATTAGAAAAATTACGGACTATCATAAATTTGTAACTGAAGTTAAAAAAATATGTACACAGACTAACTGAAACATAAATTAACCCGAATATACTCCTTCTCTATACACGATTCTTACTCTCATAGAGAAGAAACAAATGTTAAAATATATATATATATCCACTGATTATTGAAATTATATTATATTTTTAATATTAATAAAAATAAAATAAAACATATGTATGTACATTTTTATAGGATAAAAGCAGTTTGGAATAAGTGGATAATTCTGATATTTATACTTCATAGGCTACATCGCTCAGAGGATGGACAATAGTTGACTTATACTAAGGAGAATCGATAATATGTTTAATATTCATCGCATCGAAGGTTAATATCGCAGGCACCCATCGTCCACGACACAATACTTTTTAATTTTTTTTAGAGTTTTGCTAAAAGCAATCGTAAAGCTTTAATAATAATATGTGAGATTTAAAAATTAGATTGAAAAAATATGTAAATTTGATAATAATTCATTAGTTATTTAGTACGAATGTTTGTAATGAAGTGGTATGTTAATTTTAATACATACACCTAAAACACACCTTTTTTTTATAGAAAACCTAGTTCTTTGCGATAGAAAATTTATTGGTACGTACCTAACAGATAACGTACGAGTACAATCATAGATTTATGCGCATATCGCACTATTTATGAACTTCAAAAATTGAGGTATGTAATAAACTCAAAAATTTTCATGCACACTGTGATAAATGATACAATACTATGAACATATTGTACCGAGTAAACGTTCAATTTTCCATTATCTCAAAGATCCGCGTGGCTTCATCCTTACCTAGAGAAATGTAAACTGGAAAGTGGTTTTGCGTAAAGTATTTGACTTTACCAAGATCCATTTAGTTTATGACTTAATTTGTCAAAACCTATTAAATATTTGATAGTTTTAGAGAGCTTCAGGAAACTTGATATGCAACATGAAACTGGTAACAAGAGAAAATAATTAATTTAAATAAATGTATTTCTGTTACTTAGCCGTAATCTTATTTCCGACCGAGCGATCTTAAAAGGTTGAAATGTTTTGAAATAATTGTAAACAGTGCTGTAAAACGCCGCGTTGACTATAGTACTCATATTTTCAATCATGTATTTCTTGGCTAGAAGACTTTGCAGAATTCAATCGTCCACATGGAATACTTCAAAAGGCTACCTTTACTCGCCAATGAAAGCCAATTCATTTTCTGTGTCTTTTTTCATACATTTACCTCCCAGTTAAAGTAATTACGCCCGAATTGAATAAACACATTTTTTTGGGACTTGTCGTAAAGCTAGCACACATATTAATTGCCCGGCGTAATGATAACTGTCAACTAATTTTGAAAAGGAGTTAAGTAAATATTCACACGATTTTCCTTTCGAGTTTCTTTTTGCTTTTGACTAATTTCTCCGCAAAAGAAATTAATGCCCCGCTAATGGACTTTTTTTGTCAACGTTTTCTTTCTCCATTTTGTGTTAGAATTATTTTCAATTATATCGTCTGGTTTTAGGGAACCTCACTATTAAAAATATTTGAACTAAGGCTGAATGAGAAATTTACATTTCACAATTAGAAAATTATATTTTAAATCATTTGTGCTGCATGTCACGCTTATAAAAATGAATTGCAAATTAATATTAATTCGCTTCCAAGACGACGGATAGATTGTAATCATATATATAATACTCTCGTGACTACGATGGCGGAATGTAGATTGACTAACCAACCCCGAGTATTTCAATTAAGCAAAAAAAAAACAGTCTAGCTGTTGGAAATGTCCTTCCCAGCGTTTGGAATGTTGTACGCTCGATAATATTTTGTCTTCTCGCTAAGCACTCGGCAGTTGGCGTTTCACGTCACGTCGCCACCGGAGCGGTACATTACGTACGTAACTTCGACTGTACATCTGCTGATAGCCGATTGTTTTCAGCTACGTGAATTTATTTTGATTTATTCTGCTGCGGGTAAGTTTTTTCGCAGCTGATGCTTTAGGACACATTATGTTGGTGTCCTGATGATGACAGTAGAATCATTCAAAATAAATTCAAATGAATAATAACTGGTTTTTAATGTTTAGTAATATAAATATATTTATTAAGAAGAACAAAGAACTATGTTCTGAAAAATACAATCTCACAACTTAAAAAAAAAAAGTGTCCTCTTAATGTATGAAGTTGTATGAAAGTTACCAAAATTAATAAAATTGATTAATTAATTTAATTCTAGCGCCTCCTATCGGACTCAAATAAATTTGAGATTTAACGTAACATAAAGTTGATTGCTTTTTAAAAATGAAATAATAGATGTATTAACTGAAAGTGTTAAAGAATATAAGTTCAAAATTTGTCTAAAATGTGTTATATTGCTATAGCGAATATGGAGAACGCACTTCCCTACATAGAAAGAGGTTCAGGTTCGAATCCCATTAGCAACTAAATATTTTTTCAAAATATAGATTTTTCTGTATATATTTCTAGTTGATTCATTTAATTTGTATTGGAAATAAGTTTAACTGACTTGTATTTAGGATGTCCACCATTGACAGTGAAGGTTCTTAGAAAGAAATTAAAATCTTTTTAGTAACTATTCAAGTTAGTCTTTCTTGAAAATAGTTGAAATATTAATTTGACATTATCATTAGTTGATATGGTGTAATATAATTATGTTAATTTTTTACATAAATAAAATTTTAATCGACAATTACACCAGTTGATGAGTGTGGCTGCACATATCGAAACTCTAATCGCGTCAAAAACTAAACTCAAAATTTTTTTGAGTAATACAAAGTTTAGTTTATGTAAAAAATTAAGTTGATATTTTAAAATAGGACTAACGCAGTGATTTACTGGAACGAAACTCAATGCCCTGACCGCTAACTCACTAGGCGAGTGTTTTTATCACTAGACCAACAAGCGTGTCATTATAGTTTTACAGCACTCAATCGTTTTCCCGTTTGCATGGGAATATTTTTTCATGAAAACAAATCATCAACTTTTTTCTGCGTTGCTGCTACATTAATATTACGGTTTACTTTATTGAAGTTTTCGGGCAATATATTGATAATATGCAGCGTGATTTGAAATACCATCGTTCCAAACAGTGCACCGTGTCAATATTTGCTGAAAAGGTCCAATTCAGACATGAATATTTTATTTCTGTTGATTGTCGAATCGTCGTGCCATGCATTGAACGGCAATCACTTTTTCCATTTAAATGCACTTTAAATTTATATTCTAAATAATAATAAATTATTATAAAAGTATCACTTATGTGGTTTGGTCGTATGGAACGGATGAATGAGAAGAGAATGGTAAGAAAGATATATGACGCAAGTGTTGATGGTACCAGACATGGAGGGCATCCGCGGAAGACGCGCGACTGGGTAAACCAAATAATGAAGATAATAGCCCGGCTTTTTATCAAATAAAATGATACCCTTAATCTTGGTGTTAGCTCTAACTTACTTATATTTTACCAATGTAACAATTGGGAAAATATCACGATATTTTAAAATACTTTTCGTATCATCTTCTATGGGATATATTATATTGTATGGCTATTGGAATTTGTCTATTATCAACTTATTTATGATATCAAAACAGATGTGCACAGTAATATGATAAACACAGACACAATTGATTCAAGATGAACATATTTTCATTTTATCACATGATTGAAACTTCCTTTCACTTGATTAAAACTTTTGTTCACAAAAATTTCATAATAGGTCTATTAAAAAAAAACATAAATTATTAATAACAATTTAATAAAGAGTTGTGTCATGTCTCCAGAACTGTTCAACTTGTATATGGATAATTGTGTGAAAGAACTGGAATGTGATAAGATGTATGAATGTGGATAAGGCGAGAATTGTGTGTCAGGACAGAAGAGTGTGGCACTCTATCCTCTCTGCCTACCCCCGCGGAAAAACGGCAAGATGGTAAGTTAGTTAGTTAATTATTCATATTAAATAATTCATTAACTTTGTTTTTAGCCACTCTGGTTTCGGAAAATACCCTTTCCTTCATCAGGATGATAAAGAAACTAGTTAAAACTGATAAAAATTTAATTTTTTTATCATCCCTATGAAGGACAAGGTATTATTTGAAGCCGATTGATGAATACAATTAATTCACAGTGGTTAAAAACAAAGTGAATGAATTATTTATTATTAAAAGGAACAACCACAACGTGATTGCGATATTAAGAATAACCTTATTTGTCGCCATTATTTATGATTCCACATTAGGTTAGGTCGCACTGATCAAGCCATTTAATTACACCACGTGATATACATTTTTACGAGACGATTTATTTATTAGTTTTACTTATCTCTTTACGATTACGCACGTCGCAAGAATATAAATAATTTTATTTATAATTCCAAACAATTTTATATAATGCACCTATATAAAATATAGGTATTACACATGAGTGCACCACTTTTTGTTGATTTGTTTTATTATTATGTAAATTTATATGTCTGTAAAATATTTGTATGAGATAAAAGGATATAAATTATTTACTCGGAATAAATTCACCTCTCAGATAAGTGAATGGTCCGCATTCAGATAAGATGATCAATAATTAGAGGAAAATTGATATCTGAAGTTCATCTTTTAGTAACTTAGTAAATGATGAACATTATATATATTAGTTACAGACTATCGTTAATTAAGAAGATCGCGAATCGAAAATGTAGAAGAGAGTATAAACTTTTAATGTTTCAAAAATGGAACTTCTTTGTTTATTATTGATAACATCTGAATTATAAAAATTTACTAAAGTTGATTCTTTGCTTATAGGTATTTTAATTAATTTGTAAAATATTTTCATTTTGAAATAAATCATAGGGAAATGCGTATTTTTAATTCCAGTGAGAATGGGTTACGGGCAGTCTTTTGCGAATAAAAGAGACAGCTAATGATAATTTTGAAATCTACGGTTTTTTAAATTAAATTTTCAACAATATTCATTCATTCCTTAAATTAAAAAACGTCTTTAATATATTCTCATTACCGTGTATATTTTTCAAAACAGAACTGGCACCTGTCAACGTATAATAAATTGCCTCATTCAACTACAGCATAATAATATTATATCATTTTACCGCCTCTTTACAGATAACAACCCTTTGAAGAGCTCCCTTATAAAACCTTATCTATTTCATTTTATTTTCAGCTATTGTTCCGAAAGGCTTTAATGAGAAAACCCTTGAATATTTATCGCGTACACACCCTTATCAGAAAATATGTGGAGACTTTTGATAATCTGTGAGTTTAGAGAATAATTTAATATGTGTATTATCTGCTAGACAGGTAACCCTGATATTATTTAAATTTCAAATTTTTATTGATCGCATTCGAATAAACATTTTTGTATATTAATAGTTAATTTAATTTCAGTAATATCGTAAATACTAGAAATAATAATGATTCTATAAATAAAATGGTTTATTTACTATATATACTAGAAATGATAATAATTATTCTATAAATAAAATGGTTTATTTACTATAAATACTAGAAATTATATTAAGAAATTATATTAAATTATATTAATAAATAAAATGGTTTATAAATAACTCTTTAATAATTATGAAAAATCAAAAATGTATGTAAATCGAATTTATTTTAAAAATCAACGATAATAAAATAATTGTAATTTAGTTTTTGTGATAACTGCACACTTTTACGTGATAGAATTGAAAGCATAACTTGTTTGGTGTTACTATGCGACAAGGATGATCGAAAATCAATCAGCTGCTGTGGATTGTTACGCTCATTGTTCGGCGATGGCCAGTGTTTCCCGCAAATACTTATTTCCATTTTGAAAACTTAACTTATAATAATAATGAATAAGTCTATCCCCGTACAGCCTAAATTACCCAATAAATGCAAAAAATAATTTATTTAAATTAAAATAAAAAATCGATACATTATTAAAATTAAATCCGTACTGTACCGTTCCGACGATGATGCGACTCACGTGCGCTGCCTTCCGTAGCGTTCGAGTGCCGATCGAGCAAACAGAATGTATACCACTGGTGGTACTACTGGCGTAATATTCCTACCAATGTGCAACGTTTCTATATTTAGATCTTCGAAATTAGATATATACTTAGTTATAGACTAGTTGAATATCATAATTATTTTCATTCCTTTAGATATTAAAAAAGTAAATTTAATTTTTCATTTATTATATCTGTCGTTAAATTTATACTTCAAGAATTTTATATTTATCCATGTTTTTTAATATCTGACATACCTCAAGTCAGTGCGATATTTCGTTGCATAGAATATTTAGATGGGTTAAACAGTCACACCCACCCTTTCTACATCACAATAGCGAATCACGTGAGTGGTTTAGCTGACTTACGAATCGATTCATAGCTGCCTTAATGACCATTTTCCGTGAAATACAACCTGCGTAGGTGGGTACTCGGTGGTAAATTTAAAGATGTGAAAATACCGCATTAAAAATAACATGGTAGATTTTTAATATGGTAATACGAAGTATAATAATTTTAGATGAAATTTGTCTATTATGGAAGGACGCTACTTTGATTTAGTCACAAAATGTCATCAATTTATCATTATAAGTACAAAATTACTTTAGCGTTTTAAATATGTTGGGTTACCCTATGCATCGAGGGAACAATCTGGGTACAAAAAATTAATTAAAATTTTCCAATGAATTAAATTAATCACAATTTTAAATGACCTATTGTGAGAAATACGTATATTGAATTTTTATTTAAGCAAAGCTTGTTTTAACATATCCAGTATACGCCCCTGATATATGTAATAAGTAAAAGTATTTTTTTCAATCCTAGATGGGATATAACGAATATTGTGTATACCTTCGTAGTTCTTATCAAATTTCGATCAAACTTTTATGAAAAATGAATCTGTTAAATAGTTCGGCTAAGTTCGTTAGCAAAACATCTTGTTAATCTTGCAGTTAATTTTCAAAAATATTTTTTACAGTGATAATTTTATATTAAAGTTTTAATAATTTGTTAAAGAAATGAGATATGATTTTTTGTCTTCGCAACAGGTAAACTTGTTCGAAATGATTTATTATTTTGATTTCTCTAAATGAGGACGTTCCCATAATCATTGTTGTTACCTTTATTTTAGCGGATGATTCCGAGCCGAGTCTCGAAATGAGAATAATTTCCCTTTTCCATAATTTTCCCGGAAAATCGATTCAGACATCCTGAAAAAATGAATAATGTATCGGGAAAAGAAAAAGCAACCGAGTAAATAAATCATCCTGTGAACTAGATTTCTCCAGAAAGCCTCAGTGCCGTAGGGTACCAACATTTGATAAAAAAATGTTTATTTCACATTTGTTTGCCTTCCATTTACTTATATTACTTTTAAATACACATAATTGATTATATCACTAAAAAAAATTAATTGTTTAGAGCTTAAGTATTCTATAAAAAAAGTGTTATAGTTGATGGCCCTGTGAATAACATCAAAAATAGATAAGTTTGAATGTGAAAAAGTACGAAATGCAAGAGTGGTAAGTTCAAACAGAAGAGTGTGGCATCCTGAACTGTTCGCCTAACTCCGCGAAGAAACGAAATCATATTAAGTTGGTTAGTTATGAAAATATTTTATGAATACATTGTTTTATATTATTCCCTCTTCTTTATGAACACATTGTAGAAAAAGTGATTCAGAAAATGAAAGTCGTTCAAGGCAATTCCTCGCGTTGTTTGAAGTGTTCCGACGGGAGCGACGAAGTACATTTGGTTTATAACCGCCTTTATTACGTCGGCCAAATGTGTCAGTCTGGAGCTGAGTCGACGCACGAGACGAAATTTAATTTGTGACAGTTTTTTTTTAATTTAACGTTTTAAATTACTCAATAAACTTTATTTATGTATCGATTATATAAAATTGAATAAATTTATATGTTTCTTTAAACAATGCAACACCCTATTACTGATCTAAACCAATTTGTCTAAGTTATCTATAATATCCTGCTCAAATATAGACGTCTTCCCCTGGCCACTCCATCCCTGCCAATTTATAAATGTGCATTACATTATAAGCTATCTGCACCGAATTTTCTCAGGTGCCCACTAGAACTCACCTTGAGGGAAATGAACTCACCTCAACCCCTCGGACAATTTACCCTCCCTCTGCCAGGTCCATACTTTGCATATATTCTTTCATTTGCTAAAGTGTATTGTTTTTGGTTGTATTATGTTGTCCTTCAAAAGTCAGGAATTAAAAAAATTACTTTTTTTTAATTGAATCTGTATAAAATATTATCGACTCATAATATTCATATATATGGAGAAATCTTTGAATGAATAGGAATATAGGTAATTAAATAAGTATCTACTAATACTCACGGTAATATTAGTCTTATTAATAAATATTAAACAAAAGTATTAATGTAATTAAATAAATATTATTTTTAAGGATTATTTTTTTAACTTTTTTTTTGTGAAATTGCATTTAAAGTTGATTTCTTTTTTGTCAAAAATGTATTTTATTGCTTTGCTTTTCCGGATAGGAAGAGATCCAGGTTCGAATCCCGGTAGCAACTAAATATTTTTTTGATAAATATATATTTTTCTGAATATCTTTCTAGTTGATTATTTTATAATACGTTACCGATTAATAAAAGTAGAAGCACATTAAGAACATGTACTGTATCAAAATTTATTATAATATAATTATATTTCATCCTATTTATATTATTTTATACTATATTTAATCTGTGGGTTCTGAATTTATTTAATATACAAATTAATCGTTCAAACGTAATGACATTCTTCACCTTGATCTGTGTTCTAATATATTTTATTATAAAGTCTCATAATCTCCTAAATTTATGATTTTAATAAATAACACTTATGTAAATTAAACTTCTGTAGATTATTTTTCTACATCGGTGTAATACATGTTAAACGTAGGTGTATTATACATGTAAATCCAGCATTTTTGCAAGGGATTCAAAAATGTGAAAAAGAAATCATTGTAGATGGTCTAAAAAAAATAATAAATCCTCATCTACTGTTCTTAATCAATACCTACATTTTTAATATTATATCATAAATTATTATTAAATGTGTTGTTTTACATGTAACCAGGTACACAACTTCAATGTGTCGATCTATGCAGTGACCTTACTGACCTGTACTGATTCATTTATTTTTGACTCAATAAATTTTAAAAGGTAAAAAGAAAGGATACTTAGTGAGTTATATATTCCAGTTAACAACAAGCAAGAATAGATACCAACTTTAAGAAACCGTGAGCGCGTTAATAGTTTATTAAATAACAAAAGATTTTTTATAGCTGGTTTACTTTGATCAACTAGTATCCCAAGGAATAGCCATCAATTAAACCAATCAATGTTTCACAATTCTTAAGTAATTAATTTTATTTTATATCTATTAATCTTACTCCTTACACAAAATGATATTGTAGTTTTTTATATGTTTGTAAATATTAATAAAGCTATCGTAATTATAATATTAAATTTATTATATGTAAATCGATAGTGATTATAAAGGTCAATCTTATTGATTTGTTTAATGTTATCTACATAAACATGCACAGATAACGTTAATGAGTGATTCAGCTGCTGTCTGTATAGTAAAATTTCGTCCATTCTATGCGTGTGTCGTATCTCGTAGATTCGAAAGATTAAAGATAAAGTATTTTTCAAATGATAGATATTTTCCGTATATCTTTCTAGTTGATTAATTTAATTTGTTTTAAAGATATAGTTATAAATATATGTTAAACGGTATTTATTAAAAAAAAAATTGTGTTATTATTTAAGGTTAACCAAATGTGGTATTTTATGATAATGATAATATTATAATCTGTGTTAGCATATCACTTTTTTAGCATATTATGTGTTGTTACTTTGAATATCTTATTACACAGATGTTGTATATATGTATTATGTAGGTTTTGTTTAATTTAAATAATACATAAGCATGTAAGATAAAACGCAGTACATATCTGACTCATTCATACCTTTTTTTCTCCATAGATTTTACTTACTTATACAATCATTGTATATGGTGTATTTATCATTCCGTGATAACATTGACCTTTACACTTAAATTTTTTGTCCATATTTCTGTAGGTATATATATATGTCCTTACCATAACAATAAACATTTATTATATCTACATATTATGATCATGATGAAAATAATATGCAATGGAAGTGACTAAGAGAAAAATGTAACTTGTGGATGATATGATAGAAATGGGTGGTAATACCCCTACGCCACTAAAGCCTGATATAATGTATGTAAAGAAAAAAAAACTTTTTCAGTGTTCTTTTTAATCTGTATACCTAGTCCATAAATGAAAACTGAGCTTAAACAAAATAGTGTAATCACAAAGAAATACTTTTAAGTACCGGAACATACGAAGGTAGACACTTTACGCCCTTTCTTTGAACTTTTGCCCGAACTTAACTACTGAAACAACCCTCCACACCTGCGTTCCGTTAACTGCCTGTCATAAAGCCTTTACAGGGAACCACCCTTCATACTGAAAGATGGAAACGTCATCCGGGTAGTTTTTCTTCTTATCGCCTATTATGGACCACTCCATCTTTGTAAAAAGTTACTTCCCCTTTGATTTTTCCCAGTATTTTTGTATTTTTCATAGCGCGCTTTTTCCAGCGCTTTCTGTCACATAAAATTCGACTGCCAGGTCTTTGGTATTAATAAAAACTTCTAATAAATTAAGTTTTTTTTTGTTCCCTTGCTGCTTTATTTATGGACTTGACTTTTCTCTAACAAACTCTCTAACAAAGGAATAAAAACGTAAAGATACAACCGTCTGGTCGTATTACTTTTTCAGCAAAGTGGATAAAATTTAGTCAACTTTCCGTTAACCTTTGTTAAAACGAAAATTCTCTGTAGAACCCATATACCTGATAATTTTAGGGTCCATCAATCCTTAAGTAATGAAAAAAAAATTTATTAAAATGCCAACATTTAGGCTTATTTTAAATTAAAGTAACTAAATAATATTTCACATCAAAATAAATTAGATAAATCACTTAAAAGGATACACTGGAAAAAAATCTATCACAAGCGGAAACAATATATTGTTTTAAATATATCGATTCTAATTATTTTTCCTACTAAAGATTCATCAAACTTTTTTTAATTATTAAAAAACTGTTCTAAAATTGTAACTTTACAATACAAATATATAATTATTGAAGTATAATACCAAAGTTTCTTCTAAAATATATATGTAGTAAAAAGTTTAATGCAATTATAAAAAAAGTTGCACCATAATGTAAATACTCGTAGTTTTAAAAATAAGTTGATGGTAAAATTTTTCAATACATTGCTCAGGTAAAATATTTTATCTTTTATACGATTTTTTAACATGAAACTATGTAAACATGTAATATATTATATATAATATGTACATACTATAACCACGGACACCATGTGCTTTTACGTTTTATACATACGAAAAATAATATTTGGAGTCATATTTTAAAATTATATTGTCACTGTATTTTCATATTTTATTTACCTTTCGGTGTGGAATTAAATTATTATTGATAGTATTTACTTTAAGTTAAAAATTGTCAACATACATACGTATAAATAAATTCTATAAATTAGATATGCACGCGGATTTAAAATATAATATACAAATATATAAGATCTATACTTCTTAAATATTTTAATTGTTCAGATAATTTTGTCATTAGATTTATTCAAAACTTCACTTTCTACAATGTTTTTATAATCAATGTACAATTTTTATTGATTATAGGAGACTATTTGCAGACTAGATATGGCGGGATATGTCGCAAGTATCTCAAATGATAAAATACGTTGTGAAATTTTAGACAAAGAATTTGAATTTGAAGAATTTTAAAAGTATTTTCGTTCAGAGTGTGAATCTAAGCACCCTGAAAGCTCTGGACACGACGAGGTCAAAGTTTATTCTAAAAAAAGTTTAGTGTCGAAGATGATTTCGAGATCTTTGACTGGGTTTTTGCCTGAGGGGTGACTGGTTATTTTATACGTGAGATTTATGTTATTGGTTTTCCTTGTGAAATTACTTGAAAGCATTTTTATTAAAAGACATTTTTTCGCATTAAGCTGGGTTTCTTGCAATAAAATGATTCAGGTACGAGACCATCTCAAATCTCTGGGAAGTTTTTCTTACAAGAATGAGAGAAAAAATAAAATTACTTCTTTATTTTTTATAAAATTAATCAACTTTTAATAAATATTATTATTGAATGCCACTAGTTTGCGTAAAGCATTATTTAAATATTACAGCTGCTTTGACTGATAACTCCTGAGAAAAATAATCTAAATACACATCGGCTTCACCGAAACCATCTAATTACTCATAGAGCAAGGGGTAATCAAAATCACTTTAACGTACAAGGTTTATCCATACTTTTAAAATGGCCGTAACCGCCGAAACAGCTATAATAATTAAATAATACTTTACTCAAAATAGTAGAACTCTATAATAATATTTATTAAAATTTGATTCATTTTAAACTAAACACAATAATAATAAACAAATTTATTTTAATATAATTCTTTATATCAATTAAAAAATTAGATTGTGTGTGTATGTTTTTACAAAAATTAACGATTGTAATGAATCAATAAATCCCCTTTGAAGTACTTCAAAAGGTAGGCACTTATATCTAACCTA
The DNA here is from genome assembly GCA_031772225.1 of Eubasilissa splendida. Classification (NCBI taxonomy): domain Eukaryota; kingdom Metazoa; phylum Arthropoda; class Insecta; order Trichoptera; family Phryganeidae; genus Eubasilissa; species Eubasilissa splendida. The sequence continues at coordinate 27,418,362 of CM062861.1, read as the reverse complement.
CTTTATACCCATCGTCGACCACCCTAATCAGTCTTCTATTTTGTATGCTTACAGGAAAAGAGCCACTAAGAAAATCTTAGTCCAACGTTTGTCCATTAAATTCAATCTTATTTACAGAAATCTCAATTTATTGAACTCACATATTATTATGGAAAACACATTCTTATTGTGCAATTGTAATTATTCATAACATAGGACTGTGATGTTTTTAATATAAATTAAATGTATTAATTAGTAAGATATATATATATAAAACTCAATGCACTGTGGTGCTATAGCATAATCGGTTAATGCACGTTCAATTCACGCAAATTGATTTTATATGTTAGTTCTGGCGTCTCCTATCGGATTACTCAAAAGTATTTGATATCTGTAAAAATAAAGAAGATGGCTTTCAAATAATGGAACGATATATGTATTCATTTAAAAGGTATAACATATAGGTTTGAGAATTTGTCATTGATGCACTGTGGTGCTATAGCATAATCGGTTAATGCACGATTCTCGAATTGGAAAAGATTCAGGTTCGAGTTCCGATAACAACAACAATATTGTTCGATAAAATTGATTTCATATGTATATTTTTCTAATTAATACATTTAATTTGTATTAAGAACTCGCATATGTATATTTGATCGATGTATGTACTTGACACAGCATAATTTAATTAAAGTTGTAGCAATTAGTAGAACGACTAGCATACTATAACACCACATTCTCTTAGAAATAATTTGTTAACGTTATTATTAGTATTCCTGTTTTGATATTAGGTGAATCGGGGTAAGTGCGACATATAAATCATCGACATAAACATTGAACTGTTCTCAAACTTCATAAGATATGACTATCATTACCCATTTCCTAATTTAAGTCTTTAAAAATTGGTATATAACCTTTTAGGATAGCTGATATTGTAAGTATTTTATGAAAATTGGACGAATAGATGTACTTATTCCAAATTTGGGTTAAAATCATCCAGTTATATTGTTTCTGACAAATTGTTAAAATAATGAAAATTTTTTTATTCATCTGCTTAATATCAATATAAATTAGTTATTTTGATCCTTAAAAGTTCGAAAAAAATCTAATAAAATTTCTTATACAGGAAAAGTACGACATATCGAAGAGATTGTTTTTAATTTTTTATAAATATTTTCAAAAAATAATGTAACTATCTACACATCACTAATTGAGAAAGTTTCCATTCAAAAATATATGTGGTACCATAGCAACCGCTGACTAGATGTACTTCCCCCACGACGTAATATTTACGATGTAAGTGTATCTGGTCTTATAAATCGTAATTTTCGGAAATAATCGCAAAACTAATATATTCATCACAAACTACAACTCAAAATAAAGGCACTTACCTAATATCAGCATTGTGACACAAACGATTATCGAGATATACGAAAGATTTAAAAGGCATGCACAACTCGCAAGTTGACATAAAACAACTGTCGTAATTTGAAATAGTATTCCAAGCAAACTAATATTTGGGTTTGCACCATCTCTGGACTGTCTCTTTAAATTTTGATTTATCACATTTCTTAATAAAATAGATTGCGGCACTGAAATCCAATTTCAAACGTAATTAGGAGACGTAGATGCACTTACCCCAACTCACCTTACCTACATCTTTCTATTTTTACAAACCCAAACACGCTATTACACAATTGGACTTTTAATTGCTATATTTTATTATTTACCTTCCTTGATGTAAAGAATTATAAAGCTGTTTAATTACTCATATTAAAATAATATTAGTTTATTTATAATTTTTTATTTTATCGGATTTTAAGGTAGAAGTCTATTTGAAAATAGTTAGCGGTTTATCAGTTTAGTAAATATAATATAATTAATATTTATAAAAGCAAATAAATAAATACACTAATTTTTGATATATAATTAAATTAAATATGAATAAAAAGTAGAGCCAGCCTTATACAATATTATTTATATAAATAAAATGTATCAATAAAAAAGATTTTATTTTTTATTTTTCGATAAATTGATTTTATCTGTTTAGGAAGGATATTCTTATCAATACATTTTATTTGCATTAAAATTCACAGAAAGTTTTGATAAAATTGTAACTTTACACTAGTAATGTGTTCTCATTAAAAAATATTTATATATATCGCTGAAATTGAATGATAATCGTAATTTATAAAAAAAAATTCAGTTGCTTATGAAAATAATTGAATAATCTACCAATTCGATATAATATTGATGACCTTTCGGAAATCACTAATATCATATTAGACATGTCATTGTTTATTGATGTTGCCCGTAGAAAAACGCTAAAATTTTCAATGTAATATTGTTAAACTACAAAATTAGAAGCATGATTTTTTTTTAAATTGCTAGTTCCACGGTCCGTGTGCTAAATCTTGGAAGAATAAATAATATTAATTTCTTCATATTATTATAATAATTTATATATATTTTTGTTCACAGAATTTTTACAACACGATATTTTGACCAAAATATTTCCATAATATCACACCTGATATAAGGAAATTGCCTCACATTTTAAATATTTTCTACAGTTTAGACAATATAGTAAAAATATGTAGTAAATGGTTCAAAAACATTGTAACAATTTAAATAGAATCAGTATAAATTTAAATATAAACATATAGTAAAAATAATAATAATATGTACATATGTAGATATTAGCTAGTGATGAGAAAAAATGGTACTCTTGACTCACTGGTGTGATTGTAATTGATATTTGATAATATCAGTGATTGAAAACTGTGACTGTGATCGCAATTTCATTACTAATACGTATGCGCCGCATGATATCACAATACACGAAATAAATAAAAATACATCATTTTGAGCATATTTACTTATATTATTGGGACTTTATTTGCGTAAAAAACTTATTCTAGCATATATATTGATATCTATATGATTTAATATGATCACATGGAGAATAAAAAAACCCTTAAAAAAAGAGTTTATTTTTCGGGTCAATTTCTCAGCATTTCGGCTCAAATGCATAAAACGTTTTGGCAGAATCAACTAAATAGTGCTTCATTCGTCATTCCCATCATTGCTTCATGAATATTTTTGTTTCATAAGCACATGCGCCGAATCACGATAGTTCACAACAAAATATAAATAATGAATCACGAACCACGATATTCCCAGATATTCAACCACTGATAGTGAGTGTGAATCAAAGATATCAGTGATTGACTCACGGTTCGTGATTTTGAGCTCATCACTAGTAGTAGCCGTGATATTTAAAAGTGCAACAATAAATACAAAATAATATAAACACGTGTTTATTAAATACTAATTAATAAGTATAAAATGTTACATTGCAACATAAAAAAAAATTAACTCAGTAATAAAATAATTTATCATTGCCAATCCTTATTTCCTGCTCCGTAACTTAGGTATTGAAATAGATCGTGTTTAATCACCATACAGTACATTTTGTTCCAGTTATATTTAAAATATACAATACACTGTATTACTTACTTTGATATATTACTTTAAGCCCCTATAACTCAATTTAAAAATATTTTAACATAGTTTACTACTTGACGTGTCCCCTAAATAAGGACCTGACCGTCCACCTCTTAGGGTAGGATGTTTGCTCCGTTCTCCCCTATCATATTTAACAACAACCTCCGCGCTTACAACCCTTAGTACATATTATAATAATGTGTCCGTTATATTCAAGATTAAATCATTATAAATACTTATACCAAACAACGCTCACTTACAAAATACTCTTTAATATTTATCTGTATATTTTGAAATAATTTGCATTGCAAAATATTATCGCAATACTCACGTTTCAGATAAAACTCGTGCGGAAAAAAATAAACTTTTAAAACAAATGTAGAAAAATCACTTACAAAGATCTATGTATCAAAAAAATATATTCAACTTTTGCTTACGTTTGCCAAATGAGACATGTGTCGTCTTGAAAGAAGAGATTAACATTTTTAATTTAAATATTTCTCAAAACCTTCGAGTAAAAGCTGATTGGTCGCATCATGGGTTTCAGTCGATGTTATTAATATAAAATATCAAAACTATCCATGCCGGCAATATAAGGTTCCGAGTTCGAATCAGTTCGGATGATGACCTAATTTTTTCTATAGTGTTAGATAATTTCCTCTTTCTGCCTCGGCTTCATGTTCAGGAGGGATGCATCTAACCTAACTGGTTCTTTTTTTAAATATTGACAAGGTTATGAAATGAAAGAATGCTTTTATATAAGAAAATTTATAATCTTTATTTTAAGATGCTTGCTTGCATGTGTTAAAAGTGGAAAATGATCAATTTACTTTAATACTTATAAATAAGGCTATTCAACAATAACTACAATAGAATTAACATTAAATATTTGTGTTCATCATGCCAGCATTAATTTCTCTGCCAAATTGTCTATATTGACGCTTGTCTGATGTTGATTATTCAGGTCCCTCACGTAAGGGATTACCTTTTAGGATGGTCCTGGATCCTGGACGTGAAGTGTGGTCAGCTCCCTGTGGTGCCAGCGTAGGGTGACGGAGTTCAGGCTTGTAGTTGATGACGAGATGATGCCCAATTATTTAGGCAAACCAGGACTCTGGACGCGATATTCTTATGCTATAGCGACAGTCTGTTCTCGTTACACCGATTATATTGATCAACTTTTGGATACTTTCTCATTTACGATTAAACGCTGAAAACATCACAGTCTAAGCTTAAACTCGAGGCGCACAGTTTAAATTTTCCCCGGTATTACAACGTATAAAGCGCTTGCTTGATACTTTTAGAGACGGTATGGATTTTATTTTCTGATTGAAAATAAAATCTCGCCTTAGGCGGAGCCACTTATCTCGGCGGAGAACATCAGAAGACTCTTCGCCTATGGTGATGCATATCTCAAGGTGCATTTTGCGGACGTGACTTTAGTCACGTTTGCCGGATTACCACCGCTGTATTCGCCGCTGTACCCAAGCTGTGTCGGTCCACCTGCGTCTAACAATACTGAGTTTTTATGACCGTCCGTCCCTTACTTTGACTAAGTCCTTTTGTAGCCTTGAACAAAATATTGTTTTGGATAATTTTGCATTTTAACAATAGCTAGATTTTATTATGTGAATTTTTAAGTGATTTATCTAAATTTGTTTTAACAATCACTGAACTATGTTCACCAACATCGCAACTTCGCATATAAAATGTGATTTCATTAAAAATATTATTTTAATTCGTAGAATGAAGCATACTTGTACTGGGCAGCGCTTACGTATAACCAAATACTTTTTTAAACATTTCATAGAAATTTTGTACACGAAATGCATTGTAAAGTATGATTGTGTGCTACTCGCATTTTAGGTAAAGTTCCTATCAGCGGAAACAAACAATTAGTTTTTTGTTGAACTCCAAATACAGTGTTTCATACTTTTCTACATTTTAAAAAGTATTTTTGAGCTGATTGCAAGTGAACATTTGTGTAAATAAATACCTCAAAAAAAGTGTTTACACAACCGTACTTCAGTCAACATACAAAGAGATTTCTGAAAAATCATAAAAGTCTGCTTATATTATATTCGCTCGGAGACTCATAAATGTTAATGCGCAATATGCGATGTGCAATCGCATAAGCTTCCACAGTATTTGGTACTGAAAAGATATAAAAGAGACAATTTAGAGGGTGGCTGTAGTACACTGTAATGGGTTGTATACAGTAGCAACTGAAGCTTAAAAAAAGTAAGCAAGTATGCTACAAATATGTTCTATGTATATAATCAAAAATGATGCGCTATGAGAAGTTTAATTTAACATATTTAAACCTCTAAATATCAGAAAACAGTACATAAAAAAATATTCCACACTAGTTGTCAAAATCAGATTTATGTCATCTATGTAGGATATTTTTTAATTTAATTTAATTTAATTTTTTCTCTAGTACCAATCAATATTCTTTCTTTCAATTTAATTTCAAGAAATAATTTTTCAGTGAATATCGAAATTAAAAAATATTACTAATTAACTAACTTATCATCGTAGGCAGAGCGGATAGAACGCCACACTCTTCTATCCTGACATACATTTCTTGCCTCATCCACATTCATAGATCATCTCATACGAGCTCGCAGATTATTGAGACTTCTAATAGAACCATCTTCCAGTATCTGTTTTTTCCTGGTGGTGCCAAGTCTTCCGCGGACGTCTTCTATTTCTAGTGCCATCAACACTTGCGTCATGTATTTTTCTTACCATTATCTCCTCATTCATCCGTTCCATATGACCAAACCACCTAAGTGATCCTTTCTTAATCTTACTAATTATGCTAAAATCAGCATTACATTCTTTCTTTATTTCTACATACTTTACTCTGTCATAAATGGATCTACCACATATGCTCCTAAGTGATCCCATTTTCACTACATTCAGTCTACTTTCGTTCTTCTTCTGCCAGCTCCAGGCCGCTAGTCTTGCCTCAAAACATATATATATAAATATATTTGTTTGATTTAAGGTTTTGGCGGGCACTTTTGTATGAAACTGGCGTCTCTTCTAGGATAGATTGCGTTTTTAAGTTTTTCTTTGAGAAAGCCTAGGCCGACGTTTCAGCATGGTAACATGTGCCATTGTCAAGTCGTTACCCCAAAAAAATACGATGATAGGGTACTTTTCGCAGGAGATATAAATCTCCCACAGAACAGTAATACTCTTATTTTTGTATTTTCAGATGGTTACCTTGATAACGTATGTATATATAATAGAGGTAAATTTAAGGATTTAGAGAGTAATAGAGGTTAACAATATATTTTGAATAATTTAAGAAAAATGTATTAAAAACAGGTTATGTCGAATCGTTAAATGTGATAAATCATTCACATTAGTATTACTGTACAATTTCAGTATTATTCAAGTTCCCCTATTATAATACATTACACCTCACAGACAGAACTCGGAAACCCATCTTTGTGGAAGAGAAGATAAGACCAAAACAGATATAGAAAGGGTCAGAAGAGGGAGTAGCAGGGGTAGGGGGTCGATCGGAACCAATCAGGAAACGATTCAGTGATTTTATTATTTCGCCATTTGTCCTCCTTTGATTGTTTAACCGGCGAGATATCGAACAAACAGCCTCCATCGGAGACGCGCCCTTTTTATTTTCTTATTTGACTACTAGGGGTTGTTAAAGTGACCTTTATGTGTATCGTGTAGCCGCAACTTTCCTTGTGGACAGTGGAAGATGAGGAAGACAATTTATAGACAGATTATTCAACTACATATATAATAATGTGTAGTATATTTATATAACTGGAGCATCTAACGCCTAAACAACATTTTGAAGTCATTAAAATATTTTATCTAAATAATAATGGCAATGCTGTAACCATTAACGGTGATCGCTTTCGTCACATCTTAGAAACATTTTTGGTGGCCGAATTCGGCAAAATATGTGGTTTCAATAGGATGATGCTACCTTACACATATCTCGAGCTACTCTTGAAGTTTTGCGAGAAATTTTTCCGGACGCATAATGTCAAAAAGTGGTGATATTGACTGGCTTCCTCGATCACCTGATTCGATGGCTCCCGACTATTTTCTATAGCGGTACTTAAAGAAAAGGTCTACACCAATAAGCCAATAACAATTGTGGTGCTACAGAACAATATTCGAAATTAAATTGCTGAAATAACACGCAAAGTGCGCGAGAATGTTATGAAAAATATGATTAAAAGAGCACGCATTCGTGTCGCCGCTAGAGGTGGCCACTTGACCTATATCATATTCCATACATAGTGTAGTAAATCAAATAATCGATAAATAAAAACCAAATTAAAAAAATGTGTTTCATTTCCTAGTTATTCAAAAACAACATCGGCCTGAAACATAATATTCACCCTGTATTTGAAAACTCGTGTCTCGTATACTCAAATTTGGCGGTATTTTTCTCTCACACCAATCCTTTCTGCTATTCTCTGTGAAATGAAGTGCTTTTTTCTGTTTTTAAAAATTCTGGTGACAGATCAAATTCAGCCTTCTTCTTTTTCTTGGTCTCCTCAATCCAATTATTCACCATTATTTGCAGTATATATTTTTTATTCATTCATTCATTCATCTTTTTATTCTTCTTCACATTTTTATTTAATTTTTATCAAACAGCGAGTCCTACCGCCAGGCTTTATTTCATTACTCACGACAGTTTTACTTAATAACTTATATTTATTCTACAACCAGTTTATGCAATCAAAACTCCACAATAATAATATAGAAAATGAAAACATATTTATAATTGAAATATAAAATCATGCTCCAAAAATCTGGGTATCAAAATCAATAAAGAAATTTATTAACGAAAATTTAATCAAAATATTCATACGTGGTTGATTACCGAGGGTATTTCAAAAATAAAAATTTCGCAAAAAAATCACAGCGCACGTTTCCGCGTCACACTAAAATACAAATTTACTAGAATATAAAAAATAATGTCGAACAATGAACATAAAATGCATATCAGCATATTTCTGAGCCGTTTAATTTTAATAAAATTGCGAACCGTTTTTGAGCACCGTGTTTATTTTTGTATTTAATAAATTATTGATGTGTGCCCCCCTAAAAAAAATCGTACTAAAGTAATCTTAAAAAATTATATGACGAAAAGCGACCAAACAAAAAATTCGTTAATTACATATTTTATTCAATTCTGAAAACGTCAAACTTACGTTTTGATACTTTTTAGAAATTAACACGATAAAAGCCACATCACTTAAAATATTTGAATATGTTATTTTAAATTTCGTTATCTACACGGAACTTACCTAAAAAATAATACATACCCAGTATTTATATTCTCAAAATACTATACTTAACAATCATTTTCTAATAAATTTAATTTTAAAATGTCAAAGATCATTTTCACTTTTTTCCTTCCCAGTGATCTATACACATAGCTCACATACGATGTTTACTCAATAATGAGAGTATAACTAATTACACTCACAGTTTTTTTTAAATTATTATAATCAATCAATTTTTTTTTGTATTATTTATATGATGTACATAAGCACAAGTAGTATAGTAGTCTCCTGTTAATGTAATATGACGTTAACATGATATGACGTATACAATTAACATACCAATGAAAATTTAATACTTCTGTTTAGATATTGTTACTATTGATTTTTTTTAAATGAACTCCTTAAATGTTAGTGAACTTTCATTCACAATATACCTTCGATAACGGACGGGAGACCTTCAAACATAAATTCTAGGGTCTCGGAAACATCCAATTCTGAAGAGATTATTAATTATTACTGTTAGCATTTCACAAGAAGCAACACACAAAGGATCGGTGTAAATCAAAACCTCTAGAATCAAATGTAATTAATTCGTACAGTTCCGCAAACATTAATCATAAATACGAAATGCGGGGTTAGAAAGAAGAGAGTGTTTTGCAGGGAAATTCTCGTAACTCAATTCCTACGTTTATTTGTGATTCTGATACAAATATTTACTTAAAATAAGGTATTCATCGGTTGTAGATAAACACTCTTATGTAAATTTTTGAAGCGAATAAACATTGCGAGTCTCTGAAATTTGCTCCAGCAACAAAAGCAGAGGCGAATACAACTTTTCTCAGATTTTTTAGTAATTTATTGTTTTTTCATTAATTTGTACGTCTTGTACATAACGCAATAACGTGAATATTAAATGTTTTATTATTTTTTTATAAACTAACAAACTTTGTATAAGCTTCATTGAGTAATTTAACATCGACCGATGTATCTTCATCAGGACTACTGACTTACGTTTTGGAATTTATTAATTTTTGTTCAATAAGTGAAAATTAGTGGCTGATTTTTTTAAATCTCTAAGTCTAAGGTTGAGATTAAACTCTATCAATACATTTTTTTAATACATATACAAATTGTACTATACATACCTACCTACATAATTTTATTTTATTTTTAAATAAACCTATAGTCTTGAGAGGTCCTGCAGCTCTAGAAACTTGAGGCGTGTCATGGATAAAACTCAGTTGTGAGTTCAATACAAATATTACTAATTTAAAAAAATACACCTAGTGAATTATTTATTGAGAAGCGTTGTTAAATCAACTTTGTATTGTATTGGTAGTAATAATTGAAGTGATATAGGAAGCACTCTGGCAATTTCAATATGATTGCAATACTATATTTTTGTAGTGGTATATACATATATAAAGCGCCCTCAATTCAATGGTATTATTGGATTGAAGCATTATTGTAAATATTACAGTTGCAATGATCCACTAAGCTATATTCACCAAATGGCGCTAAAAACGAAGTTATCTAAAAATAATGATTGTTCGGAGGCTCTCCATCATTAACGCAGTAGCACCAGAGCTACAAATTACACCTAATAAGGGTAGTCGAGAAAATTCCAACAAATTCCAATCCAGAACTTGTTCAACTTTCCAAACAGCGCGAGCAAAGATTTCGCAGGTTCTGCAAACTTTTGACGTGATTATGAGCCGTTTTAATTGGATTCTTTATCGATGCCCTCGTTTGTAATATTTTTTTTGGATTCTCCTTCTTTAATCAAATTCATTTATGAGAATTCAGAGGGGCGGTATTTTTACGAGTTTTTCTAAAAAGTCCGAACAACTCGGGTGTTATTTTGTTGAGATGACGTCATACTCAAATCGCACCACGCCATGGAACCGTTGAAATGTTTATTGGAAAATATCATAGTGCTGTTGTTACAATTGTGTACAAGGCCAGTTTATTATATTGTTACCAAATATGGAAAGAGCGAGATCAAGAATCCAAGCTGCCAAACTCTGGGGAGTAGCAGGAGTATCATTATGGTACCGAGTGAGAAGTGCCGAAACAAAGGATAACTTCGGCAAGAAACCCCTACTTCTACATATAGAAAGTAGTTAAATTTAGGTAGCTTGAACACGTGTCACGTTTGGATGCATTCGTCTCCGAGTGTGGGGCTACCAAAAATAATAGATTAAAGATATCACGCTATGTATGGAACCCACTGCAGTCCCGTTAGTCCCGTTAGAAAAAAAACGCTATTCGGGGAATTATCTATGGCAAATCAAAATGGCTGATCTGTATTTTTCAATATGCTAAGAAAAATACGGAAGAAAGGAAAGCATACTCGGAAGAGCTAGTATGAGATGCTGGGCACTCCTGGACCTACTATTGGTAATTTGGTGCCGGAAAAATTCTGTAATTACAGTGTTATTTTAGTTGAACAATTTTGGATGGCGTTTCCGAGTTTTGGCGAGCTGATCCTCGCTGACTCCGTCATCTCGGATCCGCCGGGCTGTTTGTATATGCAAGATGTCAATGAACAACAACCCCCCCCGCAGACAATAGTAACTCTCATGTGGCGGTCCTTGGACATTACCCGGCGAGAACCCAAAAATTTATGAGTACCGATTAAAGCTAGCCGGTGACGTGAGCTGGCATTCTATTCGTAGCATTGAAAGGATGCCCGGTCAGCACAAGCTGCACGTGACACACGTCTTCCGAATGCCAGATGAACGACTACGGATATGGATCTCATTGACAATTCTGGAAAGAAGGCAGCCGGTGGGTCGCTCCAGATTAAGCTGTTATGACCAAAGACTACATGAACAAATTAGGTTTTGATTGGTCAGCAAGCATTGAAGCGGCGCAAAACATGAGAGGATGGAAGTTCTTCGTTGATACTTTGGGCCCCCTACTCTAAAATAATGGTACGGACATAACTATGATACTGAAAATAAACAAATCCTTTATATCATCAAATGTTCTGGAGTTTCTGCAAAAACTGCCTGATTATCACTGGTCAACAAATTTAAACTTTTTTCAAGTAAAATTAATAAAAATAGGTATATATAAAGTATTTTGTGATCCTAAATCCGAAAATCATATGCTAAATACTGTAACAAGTACAGTTTTTTTGTTACAGGGGTTAGTTTTTGTTACCCTCCTTATCCATAGCTTTAACAAAGTTTTTCATTAGTCCAAGTTTAATATGGAGAGGCGGCAGAATCACCTTTTTTGGCTTAATAAGGGTGGCATATTTTATGTTTGAAGTACCTGGTTCAAAAGAAGTTATATAAGGCCAATCTTTCTTAATGAAATGTTTACAATTAAATATTAAGTTTAAATTTACAGCAATACTTTGTAAATAGCGCTAAAAATACACCTATCACTTTTAAATCTCTACAAATATTCCACTGATACTGTTCATATTTAAATTGATTTAGTATGGTAGCAAAGTTATCATAGGTTTCTTTCATTATCACTAAATGGGCTAAAGGAATATATGGTTTTTGATTTCCATTATGAAGCACGACTACTTTTAGGCTGTATTTTGACAAATCTATGAAAATTCGCCACTCGGAAGATGCATGTTTCATATTGAGCTCATTCACTAAACCATCAATATCATAACAGACATATAGCGATCCTTCCATTTCATAAAAACTTGAAAATGTTATATTCTATTTTCGGTAAAGAAAAACACTTTTCACATTTTTATTTGACTGTTGAAGTCTGGAACCAAGAAGTTCGGATTTTTTTGTTTTAACAAACCCAAGTCACATTCCAAATTATTTAATTCATTCTAAGTTATTAAGTGAGGTTCACTAGTAGTTGGTAAAAATGTTGGGTCACTACTGGTATTTTTAGGAAGTTGTGGATCAGATCCTGATGAAGAATTAAAATCACCGTGAAACATAACGTTGTCCATGTTTAAAGGCGCAATCGGCACCGGTAATTCCTGGCTATGAAGAACTGACGTTAGTGCTGAAGCAAATTTGGATACTCAATTTTGTCCTTTTGCTTTTTTGATAACCCTTTTATTTTAGTGATCAATCACATACATGGTCAATAGGTTCTCTCTACACCATAGAAACAGCAAACGGCATATCATTTTTCTCACGATGCATCCAATGCACTAAATTTACGTGTCAAGTCACACAGCAAACATGAGGAGCCCAACTTTTATCTTTATCTCCAATTTGGAACTTAAAATGTATAAAATAAAACACTTCGATACCTATGGTATCTTTCTCAGGAAACAATGTATACTATACTAAAATTAAAAATGCAAGCGTAAATAAAAACAAAAGTATAATTGTTGGGTTAATTAAGAACTACTGTGAAAACAAATTTAAAAGGTGCAAAATGGATTTGGTAATTAAAATTTTTTTATTTACTATTAACATTTCTTCTGTTTTATCTTATTATTTATATAATATGTAGCCACAAAGTAATTTTGTTAATATTGAATAAGTAATTATATATTTGATTTTCGCTTATTATCATGAACGTTGTTATTTTAGTATTTAATTTAAATACATATCTATTATTGTAAGGTTTAGTAGTATTTGTAATCATGCATTCCACAGATTTTATCAAGCAGGTTATTTATTTTTATACTTTCTTAGATACTCTGTAGGTCTTCAAATATTTTTCATCAAAAATTTTAATTAAACGTAGATTTTTAACGTTAATATATATTATTAAATATTTCAATAAAATTATAATTAACCCCTTTTAAACATCATAATGTGTACCTATGGAAATGAAGCTATCACTTTAGTAACTGTATAGGCCAATAAGCGTGTCGTAAAATCCATTGAGCACCAACTTTGGACGTAAATTACCACAAATGTGTTCCTATATTTATTCAATTAGGAAACATCTCTTCTCTCAAACAATACAGAGTCTTGTTCACTCCGCTGGAGGTACGTCTTTGATTTAGCAGTCTCGTTTATTTTTCGGGGAACTTTTAACTGGCGTTGATTTGTTCAAATAACTATCGTCGGAAGTGCTCTGAGCAAACATTTTTACCACACAAAGAAGCCACTATTTTAGTGAAACTTTTCAATGACATTAACCACCTTTCTAACTTAACTCGAGTACCTTCTAGATATAGATGTTAACAACATTTGATTTGTGTTTTAAAAATCTTTTAAAATCAAATTCTTTTTTTATCAGATCACTAATTTGTAACAAAACTAACTGCAGTAAAAATAACACGTTATGAAAAATCGTTACTTGACGTCATCAAAATCTTTTTGATATTAAATGATGGTGCTCAGTATCAAGTGATCTGTACCTCACACGTAAGAAAGTTCTCTGTCATCATATATACTTCGTAAAATAATGTGTTAAATTCGATCACAAACGTTAGAATTTAACACATTATTGTATATTTTTGATATACGTAATATATTTAAAAAAATATTAGTAAACTTTGTTTTATTTTATTTAAGAAATATTTACTCTTGGTGAACTTACCTTTTTTAACTCCTCAATATTAGTACTCTAAATATATATATTTTTATATAATGTAAATATTAAAAAATATAATTTTTTTGTCCGTTTTTGCTTAAAGACGTAGGAGGTCGGTGAACAATAATAATTAGAAATGCGTGCTATGCTACTAGTATACTAGATAAAATACACTTTCATAAATATTTCGTTTAGTTTATAAGTTTGTAATATCGTAAATATTTTCGATTAAATATTGTAATTATTATTTGTATGTTACGTATAGTCTATATAGGCGCCTTTGAATTAAACCTAAATTTCATCTAAAAAAGACTGCGGTTAAAGCTCTTTTAACATTTGCCAAATTTTAATTAATTTTTCGACTTTATATTTTTGAGGTTTTATATAAAACTTTATTCGGCCTAGAACTTTGTTAAGTTTTGGCCAAGAATTAATTGTAACACTACGCTGTCAAACATTTACAAGAATTGTTTGGTAAGTTTCAAAATTGTCAGCTGTGATTACCACATAGATCGCACATGTAGCGCTGTCAAAATACTGAAAGTACAATTTAAAAATCCGATTTGAAAGTTTACGTACATTTTATGTTGATTTATATTTTATATTGCAGAGAAATTTGAAAACTGTATAGGAAATATGACGGCAGGTTTTTAAAGATATACTTGTCTGCCGACTTCTACGATAAAATTCTCCCACAACTTAAACTCGTTCATAGATACGAAAATACGCCACTGAAGTGATGACGTCAACTGAATCCACCTCAGGTTCTGTTCCCAACCGTGTTTCTGTCAGGTGTTTGTTCCGTGTGGTATCTATTAGAGTATTATCTTTATTGCCTATCATGTTATAATATAATGAAGCGATTTGTGAAAGTGCAAAATGAAAATAAGATTATTTTTGAATGCATGTGTTTGGTACATCACACCACTCACAGCTATGGTATGGATGCAGACTCGCGTTGTGTTAAGAAAGAAACACAAGAATCAGCAAATCATTTCAAATTCATACACACAATGTTTCAGAATGGTGACATAATTATTTGGAGCAAGACTCGTTTTCAAATCGTAGCAGATGGCAATATTGACCTAAATAGAGCATTTTCCACTAAAATACTGGTAGAAGAAATACGTGACGTTCTATCAATATATACGTTCTATATGTGCTCTATAAATAACTAATAACTGTGTAATAATACCAAAAAAATTATATTCCGGCTTATAAGATGACTTATTTGGACAATGCATTATGATAAATTTAAAATTAAAATTAATTAAAATTCTAAAGACAAAGATGATCAATTTAACAATTCTGGTGTCTATAAACATAGTTGCAAGAATTGTGCTGCATTTTATATTGGTAAAACGGGTAGAAATTTTAATATAAGAGTAAGGGAGCATTTGAGATGTTTGAACAATAGTGGGTTTTCAGAATTTTTAATCATTTGATAGAAAATGGTCATGGTTTTGATAAAAAATTGGGATTGTCAATTTTTCATATAAACGGTGTTGGTCACAAATTAAATAATTTGAAATCGTTGAAGATAAATAAAGCGTGTAAAACTAATCAAAATATTATAAACAAATAACTAAATTTAACTTCGAGTCCCATTCTAAAAATTTTTCCTAAAAATTATTCGAATAAATTTGTATTAAGTAACAATTTGAGTTAGGTACTAAATTTATTTTTTTAAATAATTGTTTTTTTTTTTTTAAATAGATTTTTTAAAAATAGATTCTGGTAAAGAAACAATAATATATTTTTTAGTTAGTTATGACATCCTGAAGAAGAAAATGATATTTTTTGAAACCGCTAGATGTATTTAAACTCAATTAAGTGGTTAATAAAACAAAGATAATAAATAAAAAAATGAATTTTAACCACAAAGTTAATATTGCTAATTTTAAAAGTATAATGTATTATGTCACTGATTTTTTTTATGAAACGGTATATGTTGTATGTTGTTTTTTTTTTTAAATTTATATATATGTAAATTGGATGTACGACATAGTAGACAAGCATCTAATTTGTGGGTATAGCTTTTAAGATTATATGAAAATTAAATAATATATAGGTAATACCTAAATAAAAAAAATTGATTTATTTAAATGATCTAAAAAATTGTTAAAAATATGAGTTCTTCTCTTTTGTAATATTATTTATTAGAAACCGACAATTATCTGTAAAAAGGTGAAACCACTACATACGTTATATGAAAGCATCCTTTACTTGGTATATAGCAGAGGTGACTGGAATGCTGGATGGAATGGAGCAGTCTGGAAACTTCCTAAGATGCGTAGGAGTGCTATGAATCTCATCCGATGCCGCCACATCCGGAGCGCATATTTTGTAAGTAAATAGGATTGAAAATACCCCTCAGTCAGTTTGTTCTTTGCCTGTCTAATTAAAGCCTTGTAAGTCCATGAGGCAAGTGGGTGCGAAATAATATGCTAATGCTACTTCAACAGTCTTACTTCCATACCAAGAAGAAGATAAAGATAAAAGACCATACAAACGTTGGTTCTGTTTACGAAGTTACGATTGAACGCTTCCATGAATCAAATCTTCAAATACTAAATTAAACCTATTGACCACTTTGGTATAAGGTGGTCCTTATAAAATGTCGAAATAATAATTGAAGAGATCATTACAAAATGAAATAATAAATAATAAAATTATCAATTATATTGTACAGGCGTTTTAATAAAATTCAAGAGTTGGCACTCCAACTTTTCAAATTTCTCGTCACTGTCAACGTAATGAGATCTTTCACAACCTTCGGAGAAGTCTTCCGCCAGTACTCGAACTAACGATCGGTCAATATATATCTCAAATATAATTTTTGTATTCCATATACGTACTAACTGAAATTCAATTGACTTTACCTGGATTGATAGAGATAACTTATAATTTTAATTAAATATAATTCTTACTGAAAAATTAAGATTAAAACGTTCCCTTAGAAAGAACTATTTTAGTGATTTTGTGAAGATTAATGTAGATTTTCCCCTACATTGTCATAGAAAAAATGTAAAAGCTATAGCATAATACGATAAAAAGTATGTTCAGAATTATTACAAAATACAGAAAGAGAAACACGTGGGTTAGAGCACAAACCACTGCGAGGGGAGTAATTGTCTCAAAAACCTAAATGGGAATGAGCGTGTCATATTTCAAGACGCACGATGGAGATATATCCTTAAGTAGTGTCCAGAAGACAAAAGGTAGCAGAAATCTCAATGATGAAATTTCAAAAAAATTATAAATCTCTAGCGATGGCTAAACTAAATAAGTGTAGCGGTAAAATCAGCGGATGACCGAACAGAATGGGTCTTGAAAAGGTTTTTATGTAGCAATAGACCGAATTTGACTAATGATATTGATGACGATACCTACCAAACGGAAACGATAACGACTTAGAAGTAATATACACGACAACCTTTCATAATTAACCTTAAGCGTACCAAAATTAGACATATAATTAGGAGGTTTCTGAGGTATGCTATGAATATATCGACTTGTTATAGTTTTATGTGAAACGTTTTACTGATTTTTTAAATAAATTGTGTTTTTTTGTATATATTATAACATTGATATAACATTAAAAAAGCAAATTTTGTAACTCCTATATACCCTGTTAAATAATTAAAAATATGTTAAAACATCCCATACTAATTTAACTAATTAAATTTTATTTATTCTTGTTTCAGGTGCTGTATAATTAACGCTGTGGATGTGAAAAAAATAAAAATAAATAATTTAATAATATTTATTTGCTTATAATTATATTTTTTTGGAATACACTAACTTTTAAATAAATTAATAATTATTTTAAATATTGTTTCCCTCTTTTGAAATTATATCATATCATAATTACTTATTTTGTTGCCGTGCGTAGACATATTATTGAATGTCTTAATGTCTGAAACGCTAAACCACAAATACCACGTGATAAGAACCTTCGAATAAAACCTACACTTATGTCTTCCAATAATACCAGTCAATCGAAAACAATATTATGTGGGGAAACTGGGCCCCATGCAAGAAATTATTTTTTTTGAAAATATTAAAAAAATATATCTTTTTAATCAGTTCAAGAAATGTATTACGCATTTTAAAAATAAATTTGAACTAATGACCAAATAAACGTCCGAATTATTTTTTGTTTGTATTTTTATTCGCTACAATACATTTTCTTTAATTTATTTTTATATCATATTATCTTTCTCATTTTCTCTTGATATTTATACTTCAAATATAATTTGAATACTGTTGCGAATGAAATAAAAGAATAGCTTAATTTAATAGTCATCATTTATTAAATTAACAATTCAAATTCAAATCTGCACAAGTCGCTGCCGTGAAAACGAATAAATTAAAACTTAATTGGTTCAATTCGCCCCAGCTCTCCCCATCTGGATAATTTTGTTTTATCCCCAACGTAAAATAACAAAAACGAAATCTCACTTTTAGATCAATTTTGTGGGCTATTTTATTTGTTTTGTTTTGATTATATGTTTGTAAATTATTATTCTTTATTGGATCACGTCATAACGTGTTCGTAATTTACTACAATTCAAACAAACCGATACTCTATTGAGCGATCGTTAACTATCGGTTGCAATAATTTATATTTTTTTATACTTATTAAAAATAAAACTATTCGTAAAATAATGAAATGTCTTATTTTAAAACATTTAAGATATCTGCCTGAAAAATGAAGATGTCATTATCTTTTGAATAACAAATAGTTTTGAAAAATAATTTAAATAGTGATAAATCAAAGGACATCATGATAGTGAGATTAAAGTGTTTCGGAGGACAGGAGCGTGGAAGAGTGTTGAACAGTTTAGAGAAGGTGACTGTCTTGATGCTGATACTCCATGCTGGTGGAACCATAGCCAGGGGATATGTAGATGCCGAGGACATCATCAGCGATCTCGATAAACCAAGTAAGTGATTGAAAATAAATTAAAATAATGTATTTTTGTGAAGCAATTAAAAAATTAATTATAATACATACATTGTCATTAC
Organism: Eubasilissa splendida; assembly: GCA_031772225.1. NCBI lineage: Eukaryota > Metazoa > Arthropoda > Insecta > Trichoptera > Phryganeidae > Eubasilissa > Eubasilissa splendida. Next base: position 27,399,070 of record CM062861.1, on the reverse strand, counting down.
ATGTGTAATGCCAATGTATGTATTAAACTTAATGGAGTAGAGAATGGGAGTGTTAAAAGCTGGCGAGTGTCATTAAAATATTTGGTAGTAGAATGTGGAGAAAAAATGTATAAATCATTCCAAATTTGAACCCACATAAACAGCTTATGTTTACGAACACTGCAAATAATCCGAAAATTTTCTGTTCATATATGACTGTTAAATTCGGTATATAAATGGTTAGCAGTTGAGTACTATTAAAGAATGAGGATTTCACTTAAAACTCGCAGTTTTGTGTCCTTTAAGTGAAAAAAAATCGTGACAAGAAATATGATAATTCTGATAGATAATAAAAATCATCTTACTTTTGCAATAGAAAAAATATTTTTTACTGTTAATAGCAAATTTAACCACAAATAATATTTTATGCAGTATTGGTACTTAATCATCTCTAAAAAATGTATAAATGTCGTTTTACAATATATTATATTATATTACCCTGGATCCAAGAAATAATTAAATCAGATAATTTATTGTCAGAATTATTTGCAAGTTTGCGCTATTTAGTGTCCTAATGGTTTATTAATCTACCCTAGACATAGCAACCTGCCCGGATAAGTTTTTTAAAAATAAGATGAACAGCCAAGCTATCCAGATGAGGAAAACAAATTCTCTGAAACCAGCCGTGCAAAGAAAAATTTGCAATGATTTAAAAGTCATCATTCTTTAAAAATGTTGTCAATGGCAAAAAGTTCGCCTTATATTCTCTGTCAAAATTACAAAAAATATAAGTTTTATATTTATTGGCAATAAAGTTATAAAACTGACTTAATTTTAACCCATGATAGTATAACCGTATTGGTATGACCAAGCGATGTTAGTTCCAAGTTCTTATCAGGTGCTTTTATGGCAATTCTTGGTTTTCGTAGAATACCGTGTACACATTGAGATTTGCCGTCTCGCGCCTCACTTCACGCTCGTTGTTCATTAAATGTAAGTTCATTGAATATTGATATTCCATTCGTTAATTTAGTGCATTTCAACCTCCCCAGCAATAGTTAAAACGGAATAAATGTTTGTAAATTAATGCTTTTGTTTTACTAACTTTTCGGAATAAATAGTTATAGATAACTATGGTTTTAGGTGAGGTTTGTACGAATATGTTGAATCTCATTTGTAAATCGAACGTACACTATTTTTGACGATATGTGATAGTTTATTTAAAAACATATTTTTAATAAAAAAAAATTTATGAAAACCAAAATTAATATTAGTAACATACCATTCTTTAGATACACTAAATTGATTTGTTTGTCTCTGTTTAAGGTTGTATCATATTCACAATTATAATTCCTATTGCCTCACTCAACAGGATGTGGCTGTATAAATAAATTAACTTTTTGTTGATTTTATTGTCAGTTTGAACACGTGAACACAAGCATACTATTGTCTCTGCACTTTTAAATAAGTACATATTTTCAATAATTAATTGATTTTCTCGTAACCTTAAGTAATGTCACAACACGTACAAATAAAACGATACAAAATGGTGTAGGTAAGCTTACCTCGTGTCTGTCAATAATTCCTCTATATTTGTATGTTTATTTATCCACTCCAACCGTAGTTAACATGATCTTTCATGTAGTCTCGACAGGTACACCTACGTATTTGTACTGGAAGAAAGCGAGTCGTGTATTTGCTTGATATAAACACATTTGGTATTGAGTTATTTTATGATTGTTACGTAATTACCATTCGAATAATTAGTGTTATTTTACATAAATAAATCGGTAAAAGTACTAGTCGAAAATAATAGTATTTTTTAATATTATCGTTTTTTATTTGAGATGTTGCGATTTTACAAAACATAGTTCTTTGATTATTATGTTAAATTAACAAATTAGATAAATAACTGTATGAAAGATATATAAAAAAATATAGTATCAGTGATGACTTTATATTTTATTGGCATATATTTTTAATCAATTTATATCATTTGTTAAAAAATATTGTAACCACCGAAATATAAATCGAAACATTATTTACGTCACAGTAACCTATAAATTATTTCCAAATTTTCGATCGATATACATTACTTTTTTAGTGATACGTCTACTTTTTTGATAATCCTGCTAAATGATTTATCTATATTGTTTTATGAATATAGAAACAATGTTCTGAAAAATTGTAATTTCATAATTAAAATGTGAGATTCATTAAATAAAATGTTTTTATTAAAAAAATATATATTTTATGCTAAAGTTAAACCACTCCTTAATGTTTGTTATCTAGGAAATATGCCTTCTTCCAACTGCGTTTTCTCTGTAGCTTACCTTGCAATATGAGACGAAATATTTCTTACATTGTTCCCTCATAAGATGTCCATAGTATTCATATTTTATCTTTTTGATAAAGGTCAGTACTACTTATTACTTATTTATGCATCTCATCCTTTGCTTCGAATATTGTTCACCAGAGATATCTTCAACATTCTTCTGTAATACCATATTTCTAAAACATCTATCCTCTGTGTGGGCTTGTGTGAGTTTTCAGCTATTAATGACAAAAATAAGTACAGAAAATATGTAACATTGTATAATGCGCATTCGTAGATTAGAGTTGAAGTTTCTATTGCATAGAATGTTTTTCATTGTGGAAAAACGGTTCCTCACTAACTTGATCACAACTTTCATCTCTTGGAAACAATCCCACTGTTCATTCAGAGAGCACCCTATATGCTAGTGTACTTTTTCTTCTTATTTCTTCAATAATGCTAGTTAATTGTATTTATTAAAAATGATTCCATAAATTAACGTATTAACGTGATATTGAATATAGCACTACAACTGCGAGACCATACGCCATTAATATCATCAAAATACACAACTAAAATAAAGTGTAATTAAAAAAAAATAACTATAGCTTGCACATAGGTAATTAAATGAAATAAACATACTTGTAAAAATGTATCAAGCCTGTAATACAATTGGCGAAAGTAAAGATTAATAAATAGTTTAGCGTATATTTATATAAGTGCAGGTGAAATAAGTAAACGAACACTACATTAAACTTTATTTAATTATTATTTTTTAATTAATTTATTTATTGGCGTTTCACCCCTATGGAGTGTTCTTGCCATTACCGAGTAATTTTATTTATTTCATTTGGATACATTTAATTTTTCTAGGTTTATTTCATTGGCATTTAGAAACCTCGTTAATATTTTAAAAATTGTTTGATTGTTAGATCATAACACAATTGGGATGTTGATGGGGAATGTAATTTTGTTGTTTGAAAAATCTTGGATTAAATTTGGGTAATGGTCATTGATAGGGCATCCTAAAAAAACATGATTTAAATTTTCTCTCCAAGTGAGAATTGATACAACAATGGCCGATCCTCATTAGGTAGATAGAGGAAGTTTCAATCGTATTAATTTTTGGAAAAGCAGGGCCTAGTAGGTGAATGAAGCTCTGGCTGAATTTCCACAAACCTTTTAAAAGTTTCGCATTGATCTCGAAATGCAAATCATTTTCTCTTTAAGAATGGGAAGTATATCAGATATTGTCACATAATTATGTAAAAGGACGCCAGAAATACAGACTTTCTTTGGTAAGGCATTGGCTTTTTGATTTCCCGGTATTCCACAATGACTGGGAATTCAAGCTAAAGCAATATCCATCTTTATCTATCATCAATATCATATATATTTGTTTCATACTAAACATTAATTCTCGTATTTGGATACACTGCTCGTCTTCGGCGTATGAAAAGAGACACCAATTTAAATTTTGTAGAACGCTAAGAGAATATGACAGGATCAGGGTTTTATTGCAAATGGGTAGATTTTTCATAATATATTTTAAAGTCTCTAGGATTGCAATAGCCTTAGCAGTAAATATTGAGGTTTATTTTGGTGATCGATATTTCTGTGCCTGGTTTTCTGAATCACAGAATATTGCTGCCCTAGTGTGACTAGTTAAATCTATTTTGGAGCCATCCGTAAAGAAAAGTTTCCAGCCCAGCCACTTTGATCTGATAATATTGATGAAGTCTCTTTTGGCTAGGGGGTTATTCTGGATTCCGAAAAACAATAGTATTTTGGGGGTGAATGTATGGGTTAAGAAATGAGAAGCATATAGGGGAAGATGGTTTTGTCTTACAATTTTATTAGAATACGTCTGAAAAGTCTTCAAACTATTGGTCAACAGCGGAAGACTTTTGTTTTTCCAATATTAACTAATTCTTAGTTGTTTTGTAAGAATTTTAATTTTTTTTATTAGAGAATGATATTTTTGACGCATATCTTTGAAAAGGAATTTATTAGACATAAACTGTCTTCTTAATTGAAGTGGAGGATCTACTGTTTCTACGTGTAGAACATTAATTGGGGAAGACCGTATTGCTCCAATTATTAACCTAAGACTTTGCGACTAGATTCGATCTAGCCTTTGTAGATTTTTTTTTGAAGTCTGTTCCATAATAAATGATGCATAATCTAGATGACTACGAACATATGTGTTATAAATTTGTTTTTGGGTGTGTGGATGGCAGCCCCACCACATGCGAGATACTGCTCTCATAGTATTGATACTTGCTTGACATCTATTAACAATTTGGTTAATATGGGCGTTCCAGGTAAGTTTGAAGTCTAAAATAACTCCCAAGAATCTAATTTGGGATTTAACAGGGATAGTTTGATCAAGGCAAGATATATATGTGGCGGAGACTTTTAATTTTCTGGTTAAAATCATTACACTGCTTTTTGTCACAGACAATTCCAATCCATGTTCCATAAGCCAATCAGCCAGATTGTTCACGCTATCTTTGAGAATTTTTTCAAATTGATTAAAAAAGTCAAAGTCAGGATTTGAGAAAGAGGATGAATAAGGTAAGCTATGTCGAGGGTGTATATTTTAAATAGGATAGAAGATAACATAGACCTTTGTGGTAGACCTCTGATGATAGTTTTGAATACAGGAGATAATCCTTTTACTACTACCAGTATTAACCTTTGAAGAAAGAGATTGATGATAAAACGAGTTAATTTAGGGGGAATTCCTATACCCAGAATTTTTTGCTCCAGGATACTGATGTTGACGTTATCGTATGCTCCATTGATAGTGATGCATGCTCCTATGAGATATTCTCCTCTGGAATGAGTGATCTGGATATCTGTAGTTAATATTGATATGCTCTCAAATGTGTTTTTCTTCTTCCTGAACCCGAATTGTGTTTGGGAGAATTTTTTGTTTTTTACGTACCAGTCAAATCTTCTTTTTATCATGTGTTCAGTAATTTTAACTTAGGTAGATAATAAGATAGTCGGTCTGTACGAAAGTCCTGAGTTAGGATCTTTTTTGCGGTTTTGAAATGGGGGCGATTTCTTGATTTAAAACTAATTTTAACTCATACATGGAGAAATGTGAATCTATCCAGCTAGTCTCACTAAATAGATATTTGTGGGATGTTTCATTAAAGTTGGGCAAATATGAACAAAATTTTTTCCAACCATTCGTTTCTTTTTTTAAGGATGCGTTTGGTTACCACCTGAGCATTTTTGAATTTCAGACAATTTTCTAGTCATGTTTTTAGTATAAGCTTTTATAGTATAAGTTGAAATAGGTGTAGCAGCATTGGACGGTAAGGAGTTATTATTTAAAATAATGGATAACGGAGCATAACAAGGGTTTGGATGAAAAAAGAGTTATCAGAGAGTAATGTTTTAGAAAGATTATTTAATCGTGGGTTAGAGGAACTCGAGGAAGTAGAAACTTGAGTGGAGTTTAAACAATGACCATTAGGAGCTCCTGATGGATTATTTCCATTAGGATAGATTTGATGAGAATTGTGAAGTTGCTGGTTATAGCCAGGTAAAATGAAGGGCTTGGATTTTGGTGTTTTATACACAATTTTTTTGTAGGAAGATACTGAGGGAGCTAAATTGGCCGAAACTGGAATGATGCTGGCTGGTTATGCGGTGGTGTCCACAAAAGTTTTCTTGGAGTGGTAAAACATTTTAGATGCGTGGAAATATGACATATTATTAGCTGCTATGTATTGCTTAATGTTTATTTTTCCTTTTTAATTCTGGACACGTGAGACTAATTGCTGTATGATTGCCAGTGCAATTCAAACAGGTGGGAGGTTCGGAGGAGTTTGGACATTGATCTGCAAGTTGATTTGGAGTGTTCAAACCATCAAAAATTAAAACACTGCATTATCCGGAAAGCATAAAGCTCTACCGACAACGAATTATAAAAAAGATACACATGTGAAGGGAGGGTTTGTCCTTTGACAGTGAGCACAACTGTTTGAGAAGGTTTCCAGGTAACGGTTCTAGTGGAAGTGTCTTTGTAATTCAAACGTCTAGCCTTTACAACTTTGCGTATACTTTGGAGAGTAGAGACAGATAGGATGATGTCTTCTTCTGAAAGGTCAGTGGAAATAGCACGCACGAGGCCCATGCGGATAAAATTGTAGGTCGGGATGAAAGCTTTAAATTTGTTATTTTGGATGTTTTCAGAAGATTTAACAAAATTATTAGCCAGTATTGTGGATTTATTTTTCTCATGAATTTTATATCCGCCTTCAGCTTTGATACCACCTAGATAGATGCCAGGAGTGTTCTGCTGGGTAATATATTTTCAAAAATCAATTGGATGTATAGTTCCTTGCTCTATTCTTTGAACACAAACAAGGAAAAAAGAGACAGCCGAATTTGGATATAATAGTTAGGGACGGGTTATATTAACAGGAGAAGCAGAAGGTAGATCTGAGGTCATGGTTAGTTGGAATAGGAGAGATAGGGGGAGATGAGATGATGCTGGTTGTCTTAAGATTGTTCTTTTCTGACTTTTTTCAATTTTCCTTTTCTTGACTGTTAAAAAAGTGAAATCGTCTGAAGATTCTGCATCTTCTGAAGGAGGTATTGAGAGACGAGAAATATGTGATGGAGGAGAAAGATGGTTTGGAGGATCCGGAGGTCTTAATTATTTTATTAGGTTCGAAAATTAAAACTTAAGAGATTTCTGACAAATGTCAAAATAAAAATAAAAATGTAACAATAAATTGATTCTACTGAAAAAAACGCAGATAGCCTAAACTGTAAGAAATGTATTAAATATAAATAATTTAAAATACAAAAACAAGTGAGCTAAAAATATTAAAGTAAACAAAGTTTATAAATATCAGATTTTTTGTAAATATCCAATTAATCCAAGGGAGCTGCACAAACACAACTGTCACTCTCGGAATTATGATTTATTTAATTGATAACAATCTCGTTTAATCAAACTAATAATATTTTTAATAAATTACAAAACTCTTTTAAATCTTCAAATTATAAAGCTTTTAAACAACTTTTGAGTAACCTTACTATTGTAGCGTGTAATATCTTACAGTCGAATAAAAATAATATAATGTGTCTTGATGAGCAGGTACCTGTAAAAATAATATATGTGTGTTATACATTTAATAATAAACAATTTGGACATACGCAAGAGTATTTTATACACGAATAGATTTATAATTTATATTAACGTACATATGTTGATGTATATATTATTTTTAAACGTATATGATATTATTAATATTTACGGAGTTAACTTTACAGAAATTCGTAAATAATAATTTGAGTACCTTTCTATTAAATACATTGATACCTATACGTCAACCAGTTTTGATACCAGTATCTTCGTCACAACAAACGTAAATTAATACTGTCTAATGTCTCCCCCTTCCCCTACTGTATGCCATCCCTCCGCCATTCTTTGTCACAAACCGCGGCTGCGGCTGCGCCCCCGTTGATGGTTAATTTATTTTATTTTATGGATTAATGTATCTATGTCTCTGTTGACTAAAATACAGTAGTATCGAAACCAGTCAACTCTAATTGCCAATATGATTAATACAAAGCTACTAGATTAAAATTAAATGTTTCATTTCTACACATTTTCTCATAGAACAACTGGTTCTTCTTATTAAATTTCTTAAATACTACCTACTTGTTCCATTTAGTAATAGGTTCTAACGTACAAAGGTAATATTATATATACAGGCGCTTAATATATCCGCCAACTATCCTTGTCTTGCATAACTATCTTAGTGAACTTTTTAATTATTTTATTGTAACCTATATATTTTAAATTTAGTAACCAACCTAACATTTTGAAACTAATTACGAGTTATGAGAACTACATTATTTCTAGTAATCAATTTGATACGTTTATTTAATTTACAGTACCAATTTATAAAAAATATTTATTTTATTTTATTTCAGAATTCGGGAAACCTTAACCCTTTCACATCCAATATTCTTACCCTTCTCAGTTATTATAACCTGTCATGCGCAATTCTCACGATTTACCCCTTCTTATTTATATTATGTATATCTGCAACTCTAAATATGTAAAATATCTTTTCTCTAGAAAATATTTAGTGAAATTGATTATTATTAATTATTAATTATGTACGAATATGATTATTTCTATTTATATTAGGACCCAACGATTTATGTATTTGTTTATACAAAATATATTAAAATATTCTAAATCCATAAATATCAAACTTTTACATTGAGTATAATTTATATTAAATAACACATTAACCTACTATGCCATACAATTACTCATACAAAAGAATTAATAATCGATTAATTATTTTCACACGTACATACTATATACTACATTCAGTAAAGTTAAAATACAAAAAAAAAAATCTATTCAGTATAAATCCATAGATAGTGAATAACTTTGAATATATATGTAACATATAATTTTAAACAAGGAAATATTACATTAATAAAATGTTCTATTACCGAGATACAAGGAATCAATATTTTAAGAATACATTTTTATTATGAAGTTGCTTTATCAGAAAACAATTCTGTGCTAATTTAATACAAATTAAACTAAAAAACTATAAATATATACAGAAAAAATCTATCTGTCGAAAAAATATTTAGTTGCTAGCGGGATTCGAACCTGGATATCTTCCTATCCGTAAACGTATTTGAGATTTACTGTAATATAAAGTTGATTGCTTTTAAAAATTATCAATTGAAATATTACAGAATAAAAGTTCAAAATATATTCGATTGCTGCAGCGAATACAGAGAACGCGCTTCCCCGGAAGAGGTCCAGGTTTGAATCTCGGTTACAATTAAATATTTTTTCGATAGATAGTTTTTTTTTGTACATTTTTCTAGTTGATTTAATTTGTGATAAATATTTGTATTTTTTATGTTCAGAGTTGTATATTACATCTATATTCAAATTTATGCACGTTTCATTCATCGAAACCGGTATTTTACAGTAATTTTTGTTAAGAAAATACAAAAAAGAATACCACATGTTATAATGCTTCGTCTCTGATCTCATATCATTAGAAATTATGTCAAAAATATAGCGATACTCTTAAATATTAGTTTAAGTACGATTTTTCGCCTTTCCTTATAAGTAGTTGCTGCAAGTGAATTATTTGATGACGTTTGTCAATAACAGTATCTTGTTGAAGAGATTTTGATCTCTCGTTTTAGAGATTTATCAGCAAAGTACATACAAGTCGTCAAGTTGTCATACATACGTCAGTATTCATACAAAATATATGGGGCGATGAAATACAACATTTTTCAGGATCAAATCTGTACTGTCCTCTACGCGTTTTCGATACAAGTCTCCGAGACAACTCTCATACCCATACACGCGCCATATCGTTTGTATCTTTGTATGTGAGGTTAGAGAAGCAGATTATTAAATATGTCACTTATCTGAATAGAAATTGCGGTTACTCTCAAACCTTAAGCAAACCAGATTACCAGGACTTCCAATACCTAAACCGGAATTCTAGTAAAAATATTTTATTCAGTAGAAATTTTCGTTTTCTAGCTTTTGAACTAACATGGGGTTTAAATAATTTGCGGAAATAATTATAAAATTTTCACATTTTGCATTTTCATTACTACATTTTTTATCACATCAGCCACATGACGTTAAGTACTGATATATGACCCAAAACACCTACAATAGCGGAATAACTTCAAAAAAACTCTTCGACGATCATGTTATTATATTCACGCACTGTTCGACGAGTCGTGTTGTCGAACTTCTATCATACTGTTCAAGTGATCCATTTGGTCAAAATATTTATTTCACCATTTCGATAACCCTAACTAGCACACACTCACACAACGACTCACATCGATGTTACGTCATATTATCAAAGTATGACAACTTAAAAATTACACGGAAAACATTTCAGCGGGGCACTTCTGTCGTAACCTGAGTTTCCCGATGGTAGTGGATTATGGATGTTGAACGAGTGGATGGCATTAGCTTTATTGCATGTCAGGGCGTATTTTAGAAACGTCCGGGTCTATTTGATCTTTGCAAAACGGAATTTCAACCAATAATGGCGGCAAATACCTCATCCGGATGTCAATATTGACTGTGGCAGACAGTCGCCGTTGCGTGTTGGCTGAAAAATTAATGAACTCCAAATACAGTAGACGGAATGTTGCCAGACTTGATAAGTGACGTTTCCCTAATTAATTTCATATTTTTCCCTCTAATTCAATTTTATAACAAGAATATCAAGAGAGGTCGCCCAGCTATTCTACATTTTGTTTTGCTGCTTAACGATGTTATTCAATTTTTTTTCATGATTTGTAGTGGAAATTATTCACTTTTTTAAAGCACTTTTAATTATAATTCATTCCCAAAAAACGAAAACTAAATACGTGCTTATAACATGCGCATTATTTAATTATTTTTAAAAAATATATTCAAGCAAGACTGTGTACCTAATAACTATCTTTGTCGGTAAGACTTGTATCATGCTACTTAAAAATGGAAAAATAAGATCTGGGAGTGAATTTCATTCGTTATTAATACATAAAAAAAATAAAAATTGCTTTAAAATAAATTATAATATCTATTTTAGTCAGGTTAAAATAATATATGTAACTAGACACATCGGTATTTTAAATAAGTATTTTCTCAACACGATGCTAAAGTATCGAAGAATAAATATGTTTATTTATTTATAAATGAACTAGTTATAAATAATCACACCACCTTTGCATCGATTATGATTTTCCTACATATTTATTTCTCATCGATATATTTAAAAAATGTTAAATCATCCCAAAAACATTATTATATATTACATCCCTTCCAACGAACCTTCAATAAATTTTTTAACGTGGTGGTGGTGTATTTTGTGAACTGCGAAGCACCCAAGTGTCTCTATCCTAGAGACTTTAATTACTCGACACCATCAACTACTCGAATATCGAGTAGTCAAATCTTAAAAAACTCAAGTTCTCCAGTATATTGGAGTAGTTTCCAATATACCAAAATAGTTATTAATAATTCAAATTTATACACATATAATAAATAAATAAGAGAGTAAACTTAATTTACACATTTATTGGAATTTTAAAAACAAGAAAGAATTAAATGTCTCATATATGTGCGTAGTTTTGTTTTAATAATTTCCGCTGTTGAGAAAACTCTCTCAGTTGCTATTGACGTCAGTCTTATTGTTAACAATGAGTTAAATAGGAAATCTTTTTTTTTTGTCCGCTTTTTAAACGTTTTGATTTATAATTTCCACTGACGGAATAATACAAATACAAACATATAATATAATTTCCTGATTTTACAACAGTTTGCGCCACAGCTACACCCGTTAGTCGGCAAATCCGAAAGATGTTTTTTTCAAAATTTTATATTGTTTGTTGCCATTGATAACACAAGTCAGGAGGATACAAAGACATAAAATAAATTGTTAAGTCATATCCCATTACCATAACCGAAACAATCATATCTGACAATAACCGCTCTAACCTGGCTAATAAATATTGAACGTAGGATGCAGCTAAATATGTAACTTTTTTAAAAAATATTTCATCATTTTTAATTCACGAATATTTTTCAAAATACTCAATTGTCGAGCGCTTAAAAAATGGACGAGTATACTCGAGTATCGAGTACTCAAGTACTCAAATTGAAGACTTCTCTATCCCATAGAAATTAAGGAATACTGAAATTTCGATAACATGCAGTAGAATAAATATGGCTTTCTTCGGATATAGTTGTCAGAAGAAATGATGAGTAGTCTAGAAGCTCGGGATCACATGGATAATTGAGAGAAAACAAGCAAGATGATGGTTTCTTATAAAATAAATAGACCAAATGAAGGAGTAAACAGAATCTTTTGTAAACTCCATAATTAACGTGGTTTAAAACCGAGAGGAATGGAAGCATATCGTGCACATTTTAGAGGATCATGAGAACAAGATGAGGAAGATGAAAAAGTAGAATTTTACCCTACAGTGATAAAAAATGTTAGAAAAAAAACATTTAAAAAAAAAACGAATATGGCATAGAAGAAATTTCGTTCTAGTTAAACTTTTGAAGATATTTTTCCTATCTAAACCTATTTCGCAACACATCGAGAGAGCGCTTGACCTTTTCTAACTTGAGGCACATTTGAATAAAATCTTAAAATGTTCATTCAAAGTTTTGAAAGTCAGAGAGAATTTAAAGTTGTGTAAATACTACGGCTGCAAACTTTTCGACAACCTTTTCTTGAGCCATTTCAGCGAGCTTTATTGATTTTGTAAATTCGTTTAGTTTCTCAGCAAGGTTCACCCCCATAGAGTAATCTAGGAAATGAAATCTAAACAATATGACAAAACACAATCTAAAGATGTAAAAAAAAGGATTGTGTCTAGGGGCTGTAACCCTTCGGGAATTAGGGTTGGATTTCAATATTGGCTTTTTAAGACTGGTTCGAGAATATTTATTAGAATAAATATTTACATAGTGTGAATAATATTTTTTTTCATATTTTCTGTAACTGATTTAAATAACGGTAAAATTTAAAAAAATAGTATATTCTAATGAAAATCAATGTAATGTAGCTAGATGCACAGGTTAGCTAACGACTCGGCAACTGTAGTGCTAACTGGTTAGTAATGTACATAAGGAAAAAAATATCTAGTTGTAAAAATGATTATAAATAATAATGGATTTTTTTAAAATATTATCCCTCTTTAATACGCATTGAATTAATTAATAAAAAAATTATCAATATTCATTATAAGTCAATTAAAATTATAAGTGATTATAACTGTGATTTTGAGATTGGTGATTGATTGTAATGGTGCGTGTACATTTCACTCGGAGATTCGTCTCGAGTGCGCATAAACGACAGTACAGAGTTGAGCACTGAATCTCACATGTATTTTACGTGCAGACCTTTACCGAATTTCAAAATTCAAAGTCTCATGTGAACATAAACCATAATGATGATAAGTAACCGATTATTCTTATTTCTACGGTCCTAGCTGGTCATTACAAACTTAACTATTCTATAACACCTAGATTAATTATTATACCATATATATTATTCGCGCAATCAGTCATAATAAAAGTTTAATTTGTAACTAATAAAAATACATAATTATCTTTACGTATTTCTTTTAAATGGACAAATCAATTCAAGTGAACAATTATATACCACATAATAGTGTTATGTTCCAAAACATGATTAGTAGTTTAAAAGGTTAAATTTTTGAACGAAAAACTCACTGAGCAGAAATATTTTGTGAGTTTGACAATAAAAATTTGAGAATTCCCCAGATATACAACCTTGTTATGCGAGACGAAACTGCGTCTCTCTTTTGTTTTAATGAATGTTGGGTGCACACGTGGTGAAAATTCTTCCATCCAAGCCAGATGCTTGGCCCATTGAATGTGCTGGACCTTGATAAACTTGGCGACTTCAGGTTCATTTTAGATCTCATAAACCTCAAGGTTATAGCGACAATAATTTTTTTTTTCAAACAGGACTAAATATCTTTCTCTAGACTCTACGTTTAAATATCTGCAATGGCGTAGAGTCGACAGAACTCAATGTCCTGGTTTCTAATTTGTTTATCTCTGGCTTACTAAGATTAATTTAATTTAACTTAATTTAATTTAATTAACTTTATTTTGATTATACTTGATACAGTGTGGGTTTTAGGTACTGTTGCAGATCAAAGTACCATGGCTGAAAGTATCCGTTTTGTTATTTGTCGTGTCACATAAATATGCATACTATTTTTATATTAAGAATTTTATATCAGAATGAAAAGCAAATTTCAGACGTATTGTTCATTAGGCCACAAAAGCTATACCAAATAAGCAAGTAAATAATTATTCAAGTCGTTGATTGTCCTAAAATAAGTGATTCTTAGTAGAGCTAACGGAGAACCATTACAGTATCAATTATGAATTATAATAGAATATAATAAACTCAGATAAAATAGTAAATATACCTGTCTAAGAACGACAGGCTAAAGAAGCTATTACAACCGTCGTCTGATATTTTTTACACAAAATTATTTGAGACTTTTTGTTTATTCGGCAATTTATTATACCTCCTTTTTTCCGTTCCGTATTCCATTCTATCGAGAAAAACCTTTTTTTAACATCCGCCGGACAGCCTTTGTCGGAGGTACCTGCCAAAATATGGAGTTGAATGAAGCCCTTCTTTCTCAAAGTGTTTACTTAGCATTAAGGCCGGCCGATGTGACAACACAGGGCCCGCAGATTTGATTTGTCATAGCGAGGTCTCTAGTTATTTTCCGTTAAGAATTTCGGCCAATCATACTTCCTCTCACGTTTTCATTATACACAAATAAATGTACTCTGGTCTATTTTCTGCGTAAGTGGTTCTGAGAAATAGTGTGTGTGTTACTTTTATTTATTTTTTATTTAGCCTGTATTTATTTCTCGACTTCCCAGAAACAGTTTGATAAATAAAATCTTTTTAATATTTCTAGCAATAATTTTTTGTTGAGATTTTTTAATAACTTACCTGTTAAAATGTGCCACAAAACAGAGTTAAAATCGTGTTAAAAATACATACAATTTTATAAATTGATATGCTGTTAATAAAATTATGTGAATGTTTGAAATGAATGAACATCACATGAACTTGAAATAAAATTCAGACAAAGTTTATAGATACTGAAATATAATACAATGAGCTACAAGTATGTACGAGGTGGAACAAGTAATGCGTTTTTTTATTAAAAAAAACAGTTATCATGTTTTGATAAACGTACGAATCTTGTACAAACCAGGTATGCTTGCTGTCATGATGAGTAGTGGACTGCACTGCAAACATACGGCAGTGCGGCGCTCGGGCATTATATTTTGCGCTAATATATGTTGGCGGTCTTACCCATTTTCATCTACTAGTATGCACAAATAAACAAATAAATCTTTGTAAAAACATCGAGGTGCTTCTGAATGTACTCGTAAATAAAATTCGAGAATTAAATATTGTTTTATTAACTCAATACAAATAGAAAGTTAAACAGAAAAAATCTATCTATCATACCTGCAACTTTATCTTGCCAATAAAAGGCGGAATATGTGATATTTTTTCGATAGATAGATTCATCAATTTTTTTAATGATCATATAATGATGTTCTAAAATTGCAATCACAATAAAATGGACTTTATATATTAAAAGGTAGTTATAACGACGACTGAGTTTGTGCCGAATCGTTAAATAAAATGACATATTACATCTGTAGGGGCGATGTGTATCATGTGATTTGAGTCGAAATGTGTGATACGAGCTGTCGAGTCACTCGAATGGAGTGACTGACGTTTGAAGTCGAATCAGAAGGTTTTGTACATGGTGATTCTGAAGGTTTTATCTCAGTCAAGTCTCACACGTGTTGATGTATGTCGCAGTGTATATGAATGTGGTTGGTGCGAGTGACTATATACGATGTGACTAGAGAAAGGTAAATATTTAAAACAGGACTTAAAACAAAAAGTTGGCGTTTATTGCGGAGCGATTCACAGTTACAAGTACACAAGTATTAAGTTAATTTGCACACATAAAGTTCGAAACGGAAGATGCTCGCTTGAGGTGTTACTGGAAAGAATGTACCAGGCGGACTAAAATGGCTGGATTGACAGCCAGGTACTGTAGGGCGCGTGTAGGTCACATACACATCTAATAATAACATTTTATTTTATTTCGGTATATTTATATGTATTCAAAACTATTTTAAGTGTTGGGGTAGAATACTACGCATATCGTGGACTACGAAAAGAACGGATGTCTCCAATCTTCAGGAACTTCGCAATAAAGAAAGGCTCTCTACAACATTTAGGAAAATAATTCTATCATAGTATGGGCATGTTACTAAAAGAGATGAAGACATTGATAATCACGGGCAACGCACAAGAACCGAAGGCGAGAAGTCGATCTCCAATAAGATACAGATCAAGTACGAGAAATGATAGGAGCCTAGCTACACATCATTTTTAACGAGGCCCAAGATTGCAAAGAATGGATGCAAGCAGTTTGCGCTATAGAAGCAGAATATATGACCATGATGCTTAGTTATAAGCACATCGACCAAAAGAGAGAATTGTGCACATCAAAAATAAATCCATTTACTAAAACCACAAAAAATCAAATCGTGTAAACAAAATAACATCAGATATTTTTATGCGGATTGGTTCCAATGATTTTGGCGCTAGCTAATGGTATTTATAGTTGCATAAGCGTAGTCATGTATACCTAGACAGCATTTAGGTACATAAGTGGCCACGTGATCTGGAGTGTAATCAGATGCTCATATTTAGCAATGTGGTGTCCTGAGCGGAGACTACTCCTGTATCGTCGTAGTACAACACCACCATTCATTATCAGTTATTCGATAATCAGTAGCAGTGCTTAGTGCCTAGTAACCAGATATGAAAATCTAATCACCTTTCCACATTCCTGAATACCTTGACATAATATACATATATGTATAAGTTAATAATAAAAAATGACATTTTAAGAAAATGTATACAGGGTGTAACATATGTTATGGGCTGACTAAATTACGAGTATACATAGTTACGGAAAATATTATTGTTTGAAATTTTTACAAAATCTATGTTCAGGCCCTAAATCAAGAACAAAAAAATATATGGTCATTTGAAATTCGATAACTTTTAATTTTTTGTGTTCAATATATAATTTGAAATCAATAAAATATTTAAATTAATCGAAATATTCCCATAATTGTGATTTTTTTGAAATGCTTGTTTCTCTGACATCATAATTCAGTCAGATATCCACCCATAAAATGTTATGGACTAGGTTAGGACCTTACCAAGATTACATATGTAGGTACATAAAAACGCGACAATACTCTAAATAACAAAATGATCTAGTAAAAGATTCTAATACTCATCTCTCGAATGGGAAACGGTATGGAGGAAACACCAAAGGTGTGGGGAGGCGAGGGGAGGTAAAAGACGACGATAGGAAAATGGAATGGGAGAGGAAGATAGTATATTGAATTTTCTTGGACAATTAATTTTAAAAAAATAATTTTTTTCTTTGTTTAAAAATTGCCAGGGTTTAAAAATTAGTTGATTTCATTGTGTTTTTATAATTTTTTTTAAACATCCTACTACCTAATAAAAATATCAATGAATATTAAAGAAACACAATGAAACATAATTAAATTTAAAATGATTTAAACCTCAAAAATATTTGATGTAAATTACTTTTTCCTATTATAGAATACGTATTTTTGAGTCTAAAACTTCCTTTATATATTTAAATTCGCATTTAAATACTGAAATGTGTTTCAAATTGTAAAGACAATGACCAAATTGTGTCTCTTAGCTCTATATTAGGTTTAAATTATACAAATGGATTATTCAAAAGCTGTATTCCACTTTTTATATTAAAATTTAATGTAAGAATAATTTGATGAGATATAAATTTAACCTTAGTTTAAAATGTTTGATCCTGGGATCCTTAATATGATTTCTGCTTCAGCCAACGCGCCTAATCCAATCTACCACACCAATTCACCCGACATACACCGTGCTGTTACAGTTTCGCATACAGCTAGATTTTTTTAAGTAATTACTTTTATCCATCAGAAATTTAAAATTATACATTTTTCAAACCTTCACCGCGAAGTTCATTACTTAGTTGAAAAACCGGAAAGGAGATTTTTAATTCACAATAAACTGCTGACATCTGTTGGCGTTTAATGTATTCTCACGGAGAAATATCTACCTTTATCCTGATTCACATTTAAAAAAAGCTTTTTAATCTCGGTTTATAGTATAAAGACACTTCGCTAAAGTGCTTGTAGCTGTGTAACCACTGCACTTATTGTATACAGTGGATGAGATTTTCCGTTTTATTAAGTTCTCGGCTACTTGCGAAAATCCTTGTACTCGCCGATACAAGAGTTTAACTTGGAGTTACTTGAGAAGACCCTAATTAGAAACGATCCATCAAAGTCAAGCGATGTTTACACTCTACTCGGGAGAATGACCACTCCAGTCAGTTACATTTCTCGGTCGGATCAGTGTGAACCTGTCTTTATATTGGAAGGGTTTATTTCTCTCATTTTCTTCTGCTGCTCAAATTTGATATTAAAAGAATACCACCCACAGACCAGTAAATGAATAGACATGAAATTAAGTGTACATATAGGAGAGGGGTTTGGAATATGAGTTGCGGGACGAAGGACATTCTACAAACATTATTTGTGGAAAGATAAATCCCATAGTTTGTGACACATTTATGCAACAGTAAAAGTATTTACTCTTCGAAAATTAAATATTTGTGTAAAGAAGACGTATTTTTCGCGTTTGACGCGTTTTAGTATTCTATTGTCAGCATTTGAATTTTCGTTCCAATCGAGTCTCAGGGCTATTTGATTGCGTAAGTGTTATACCACCTAATAAATATACACTCCATTTAAAAAAAAATCAAATGCAAATTTTTATATTTCAGCTGTAAAGTTGTGCTTATATAAAATAATTTCCCCGTTGTAACAATGTTGAATTTTCCAATCGTTACAATGACGTCCAATACGAATTTAAAAATGAATTATTTACAATGTTAGCTTAGAGAGGCTTAAATAGATTTTTTGTTTTGATTTTTCGCATTTCTAATAATTCATGCAATAATAGAAAACGAGTAGCAAAAAGCAATCGACTGTCATCGATTGCTTTTTGCTGTTTTTTTGTTAGTGTATTTTGTATTGCTCTCCTTGAAATTACATAAACCTGAAACCATAAAGTGCAACGCGATATGACCATTAGACATAGATGAGATGACAGGATGCTTTTCTTATTGTATGAAGGGAGTCTTACAGACTTGGCCGTTTAAGCAAGTAGGTACTTTACAGCCTACGGAAGCAAATAACACCACTGAAGTCGCCACGGCCGCCAGAAAGTCATATATGTAGACGGAAAAGCGTAATATTATTATGGATACTTAAGATGTTTTCAGATATATAGTAGTCCATAATAGTTTAAATGTTGCAATGACGCTATTATAGAAGTGTTAAGTGGTCTAGTCACAAGAATACCTACTTTCTGAAAATCATTGTCATTTTTTTGGTAAAATACAGCATTTTCGAATAAAGAACTACGACTGCAACCCCTATTTTATTTATGCGAAGACAAAAAGAATTACGAACCCTCGGAAATAAGTTAACACCACGGTCCGGGTGCCCAAACTCTGTTTGTTAGGCGAGAATTATTCACAAGTTTGTTCGCAGTCTATGTATATAAATTTAGCGAAAAGCAGTGGCGTGGGGTGCTGCAAGAGGCAATAAACTAAAAGTTACTTATTCTTTGCATTTACGATTTCTCCAAGTTTGGTCGTAAACAATTTAAACGAAACTCCGTACAATGGAGCGATGGCCATCGGAAAACTAACGTAACCTAATTAAAAGAGTTCCTCCCGAGAATTCTAACTTTTCCTGTCGCAATTGGCTATCGCGAATCACGATTTCCGGAGAAACTAAATATAAACAATTTTCAGAGTTATAATAAAACTAATTCGTTTTTTTTTAAATTATGTTTTACTTTTGATTCTCAACAGTTTAAGAGCAACAATAATGTTATGTTATGTTTAATTTATGATGTATTTAACCCTTTGACGATTTTATATAATATAATATTTAAATTAAGTGATACTGCAGATATTTAAGGGTAGGGGCAAGATCTTTGTCAGAAATATTCACCGTTCTTCTATTTTTCACATTTTTTAATCTGTGAATGAAACATGTCACATCTTAAGTGTCATTTTTAATCACCTAAGCTGATTACTCTATACTAGATATGTTTAAAAAATAACCATAAATGTAGTTCTTATCAAGATCAAATCAGTTTTTCGTTCCATAGATTTATCTTGATAATAACTTCTCATTGGAATAATGTCAAGGAAAGCGTTATTGCGCCTTTAAATACAGTTTGTCATTTTTTTTTAATTTACGGTTTTTTGTAGTGAAAATGACACATTTCATCTTGATCTACGCTCTAGCCTACGTGTTTCTATTTCTATCGCTTCTGGTGATTACGAACACACTATTTTTATTCTACGCTGCCATCTAGAGCTTTTATTATTAGTCTTGGCTTTACAGCTGTATGTAAGAATTGTAAGAATGCATCGGTTAAATGGATACATATTATCGTCGTCCATCTTTCATAGAGGCGTATCTTGAATTCGTTGATTTTACAACAGACGATATATTAACAAACGGTATGGAATTTATCACTGTTGAAAAATGATAAAGATATTACGTGCTTTAAGTGATTATTAAGTGCTGACTTTATTTATTGTAGTAACAGATACATGCAAACAATATTAACACAAAATATAACAAAGAGAACAAGAAAAATCAAAAACAAATATCATATGAACAAATTACTCAACAAAAGAATAGTGCTGAGGATTGCGTCCGAATAAATAAATAAATTAAAGACAGTGTTCAAGATAGCTATGTAAGAGCCAGGCATTTAGACTCTCCCAGAGAGAAAAGAACAGGATGCAATTATGACTCGAGTCTCGCCAATCACGGCGCAGGCCAACGATATTATTTCTGCAGATGATCAATGGATATACCATTAGAGGCAGAGCTCCCGATGAATGCAAGCATTCGATACCAAGTTAATTTAGATCAGCCACAAACAATTAACTATATGCATGAGATGTTCAAAATTGCCCCGTTGCATAATATATATCAATTTGGTTTCGTAGAAAGTAAAGAAAAGAGAGAATTTAGTGAAAAAGGATATGTGTTTGGACAATGTAACCCTAGTCGTAACTTACACAAAAAACAATATACGCCTTTTTGAAAGATAGACGACGTTATGTACTATGAAATATTGTAAGAGATGAGACAAAGGTCTCAGATCCTCACCGACAGTATCATCGGAGAACATTAGAAATATGGGACCCCAACATGAGAATTACTCACTCACCTTTAAACAACAAAAATTTTCTCCTTCACCTAACTGCATTAGACACGAATATTTCCCGCATAGGTGTACTCGTATTTATATTTTTATTATATTTACCTTTCACGTAAAGCTGGATGATCCAGGATTTTACATTATTTTATATCAATACAGAGCGCACGGCCCTGTTTTATTCGCTCTATCTGGAAACGTCAAAATTCGCCATCTTATAACACGCCGCGCTACTTTTTGTCAAGGCGTAATATCTGTGATACCATATTGTAAAAAAATCATAGCACGCATTCAAAATAAATTAGTGACTTTACTTTATAAAAATATAAAATTAACAAGATTTAATTCACAACATAAAATTATTGTATTTTACTTAAATTGAAATATTATTAATTAAAAATACACGATTCACGCTAGTTCAGCTCAAACATCGACATCCCTCGGTTTAGGGATATCTGAGACAATTCCGTTATTCTTGTGTTGAATATTAATTCAGCTTAATTCATATCATTTACCCTCATAAATGTATTGCGTTGTTCATTTACAAATATTTCGTCGAATGAATTACGGCCGTGTTTGCTCCGAGTAAGTCTTGTTTAAGTTTAATACAATTTGCCTAACAGAACCAACATAAAACCACACTAACTTAAGTGATGATGGCTAAAATATCCGGAACTTCTCTCCATATTTTGACAAAGTAGATAAATATAAACAACAACGAGACCGCCTCGATACAATTCAATCCCACACTTGAAGGCACAACACGCCAGACAATTATTGCGAGAGTGAGAATATATTATTTTACAGCATTACAGCGTTTCATTTTTGTATATAATGAAAGAAGAAACGACAATGCCTCGTACAAGAATATATCTCCAGAATAAGGCGATAAGGCGTCTTACGTTCACGTGACAAAACAAATCTTCTGAATTTATAAAAAACCTTATTCTGCGCAACATACAAAATCTTACAGCGTGTATTTTTGTAGCACTTAATTTTTATCTCAACACGGCCATTAAATTAATTGTTTCACACGAATATGCCAAAAAATTTTAACATCTAAAAGACCGAAATATCAAATGTTACATCTGACGGAATAGTTGTACAGCATTTTGACGATTTTTTTTTAAATATATGCAACTTTTTTCCTTTGTCGTATCCGCTTCATTTGGAGTCGGCTACTCTAATTATTCTACACCACTTAGTTTTTTTTGTCTCGGGCTGTTATGATCAAATCTTTACAATTGCAAATAATTTTGCTGTAGTCTTGTCGGTTTTCTTTGTCTTCGGTCTTAATACCCGTGGCTTTATGAATCAAATAAGCTTTCTTCCTTCGCATCCTATGGTCATACCATCGTTGAGTTGGCCTTTTAATCTTTATCCAATTTTGTGACTCCATCGGCTCATCTTGTCCATCCGTTTCTTTATACTCGCCCAACACTCTGACAACTATTTTATAAACATGTCATTTGCCTTTATTAGAATCCCATTAACACGTAAGTTGTATGCAGGGTCTAGACAAAAACCTTAACTTTAGCCATGCTGTGTTAATTCTATGCTCTACATTAAGGTCTGGCATTACGGTACGGATATTACGGAGCCCATATATTTAAATGCATTAATTTGACGCCAGGTATACTCTGTAATAGAAATAGTGGATGAGATTTCGCGTGGAAATTGTTAAAATTAAACGTTTTGAACTCAGTTTTATTTATGTTTATTCATAAGCTATTATTTTCAAATGCGAGGCTCCATTTTTCCAAAAAATTCAATAAAATTCAAATTCAACCAAAAACTATTGTATTTTACTGATTTTAAAAATTAAAATAGTAAACAAAAATTTAGAGAACAAATTCATTTCGAACGTTTAGATTTAGATTCGGTTATTAATTGTAAAAATTAGGTATGTTAAATGTCGCGCATCTAAAGGGTAATCTTACTTTCGAGCTAGTAGTTTTTTAAAGGTTTAACTGTAAGCCGTATTAATAAAACTATATATTCTCTCATTTCACAAAAACGGATAGTAATAAATTTGAACTATTATGTGCACTACAGATGGATAGGTTAGAGCTCTTTAACAAAATATAAGTAAGTGTTTGGTTCAGAATATTATAGAACCAAATTTCATGTAATAGTAAGTACGCTTATTCTTATTTACTTTTATTTGACTTCTGTTGAGATCAAAATGAATGAAAACTTGTGGGTTGGTGATATTAAAAAAAAAAACTAATATATAAATCCAATCCGTTATACAGGACATAGAGCATCTCATAAAAAAGTGTTAACTTGCATCGTGTAAATGAAAAACATTAAACTATTTTAATATAGATTATTTAACTTCATTTTTAACCAGTTAATATTTAATACGTCAACCTATCACGGAAAATACAATTTCCTTCATTTGGTTGTCGAATTATCTGACTAAAACCATTTATGTCATGTAGTTTTAATGTTTTTAAAAATCTATTTAAAAAATATACACTTAATGATAATTATTTAAAAATAAATCTAGTAGCTATCTTAAATTGTTACAATAATGAAAGATATGGAAACTGACCTAATGATACGAAATTATTATAATTTATTTATTAAAAAGATTTTGGTTAAATTTAATTGGTTATTTATAATATTTTGGTTAATTATACATGCTTTATCTATTTCTAATGATTCTAAATTATTCAATTTATCACCAATATTTTTGATATGTAAAACAGACAATCTCAATTTTTTATTAAAAGAATGATCATTTTCTAATAAATGATTAGAAAAATTTTAAAAAACCTTTACTATTTAAAAATCTTAAACGCTCTTTCACTCTTATGTTAATATTTTGACCTGTTTTTTTAAATATAGAAAGCAGTAGGAAAAATCTTGACATTTTTAAGGAGAACACATTCTTATTGTGAAGTAGAAATTTTTCCGAACATAGGTCTAATACAAATTAAATATAATCCGATAGGAAATGCATTTTCCCGGATAGAAAAAATCCAGGTGTGAATCCGGGTAGCTACAAAAATATTTTTTCGATAAATTAATTTTATATGTGTATCTTTCTAATTTATACATTTAATTTGTATTAAACAATATTTACAGCTTAAGCTTACGTTTATAAACACAGGAATTATTAACTTTATTATATTTGTCTTTGGTGACTGTGATGTCAAATTGTTATAAAGTATAGCATGCATTTCTGATTTTTTGTTAGTATTAATGTATTGATTTTTATTTTGTTATTTATACATTCTCAAGATCAAAATTTAAAACTAATATTTGAAAAATAGTTATACCCAAAGAATTTTGTAACAAGCTTAATTATTATACAGTTTATTAATTAAGAGTATTATTATTTGTACGGTTTAGTGATTTTAACTGCATGACAAAAAAATCTCCGCATGTCAAGTGGGGGACCGGGGTTCGGTACTCCGCCGAAGAGATTTATATTTTTATTTCAATAATTCAATAACTACGTCACTTTAAGTTTCAAAAAATACTTCTTTAGACAAATTCATATACGTTCAACTCACTTTCTATTGACAATGTATATGTAAATTCGCAGATGGCTCTCCAGCCTTATTTAAATTATGTAAAATTATTTAAATATAGTTAATATTATGCGACAACCTTAAATTTCGCAGACGTATATTCGATTTTACAACTTTAATTACGTGTTCAGATGAACCGCGCCTGTTTTACTACCCGTGAGGGGCTTCGCGTCGCGAGAGCCTTCCCGCTCAAGTAGTGTCTAAGAAATTTGGTTTAATAATTTTATTACTGTAGGTAGGTCGCTAAAGCCTCGTAAATCGACTCAAGGACTCGTTCCTTTACTTGAGTTATTTCTCAAAGGGTTATTGTGAATTGGAATTCGATAATGTTATCGCAGACAAACGAAAATTACTCCACAACAGTTTTATCATTCTATTCAAATCTTAGAAGGTAAGACATATCCCATACTGAGGCAATATGCAATATGTATTTATTATTCGAGAATCCATGTACGTGCATCAACCCACAAACAAACTGTGCCATTCCCCATATGCGACATTTCGTGTATGCCGCATTTAATGGTAAGTAAAGGACACCTGCAAGCCATACACGTGACTAATTCCCACATTTTACGTATGTAAAGCACGTGTCTTTATACATGTATATAATATAGGGGGCCTATTATGTCACATCCGCTATACATGAGTAAATAGCACGTTGTCAGGAAATTTGCTCATATATGCCGGTAAATATTTTGTAACCAGTGCTGTGAAAAAATCTAACGTGAAACAATTTAAAAATAGAGTACAATCCTGAAATCGTAATGTAATTTCTTTCATTCATGTCTCTACAGTCATTGTCAGTCAGTTAAAATATCTAGAAGGTTGAAAAACTAGCACCTGAGAAAAAATTCTAAAACGAGAATATACATTCTTTATTTTGTACATAATATAACTTTTAACAAATAATACAACAAAGAAACCTTGCATCAAAGAGATAAGATTATGGTTTTTCAAAAGCAAATCAGACGATGAACGATTTGATGCATTTTATCATCGGAACTATATCAGAAAATATTAGTTACACTCTGTATTTCAAAAATATAATTAAACCTAAACCCGGCTCGAAGGACCAAATGTTGCGTAAAAGCATAGATGCCGGAAGAAACAGGATATTCGGAAAGAAATTTGCACTCACCACAATCCCGATCTTCTGGCACCTCCATGGTGGACTGTAAATTTAGGTTTTGTAACACAATCTGTGTTCAGGGTCCTAGTCCTTCAGATTGCACTGGATTGGACACAACGTCTCACTCCAATGTTATAACTGCGAAATTTACTCGTTACCGTACCGGTTCAAGTGACGCGGTGGCAGGTGAGGAAGAGAGGGGAGGTGGAAGGTACAGTAGATTATTATCGTTGTCCCAAACAAGTACTTTTGACATTTTTAAAAAGTCTTTCTCAATACTTGGTTACATTTTGATTGCTGTTACTCGATGGATAACGTACGTTTTAAGGACACTGGTTTGTGCTATCCTGAAAAACGCAAAAAATTACAATAATGACAGTTAATTTAACCATCAGGTACGTTTAACTAGCGGCTAATTGTTTATCAGAATTACTGAAGATGGTGCACTAGCATCTTAAACAATTGTACAGTATGTTGTCCAATTTAAAAACTGTCATAGGGTGATTCCCAATTATGAAATGATTTACTACATTTTTTGTTTTCGTACTTGATTTCTTAGCATGTTTTACAAGTTTTCTCTCTAACTTCAGAATTCGAATAATATTTTTCATTATATTAGAAATATATTCGAAATCGTGATAAGTTAGGCGAGCAACACGCAATACATAAGTTAAGCAAGCAACACGCAATACATAAGTTAGGCAAGCAACACGCAATACATAAGTTAAGCAAGCAACACGCAATACATATGTTAGGCAAGCAACACGCAATATAAGATGGGCAAGCAACACGCAATATATAAGTTAGGCAAGCAACACGCAATACATATTTTAAATCAACACATCCGTGAAATGACTATTTTGAACAAGCCAAATCGAGTCATCTACGTACACGATGTATATGTACATGTACCGTCAAATCAACAATTTCGTTCCAAAAATACAAGTTTGTTGATTTTATGATTTATCACATAATTTAATGACAAAAACTGATACTGCATTATCATTTTTAACACAGTTTTAAGCGCATTTTTGGGAAAAAATTAATACTTAGCTACCTCGCGCATAGTAAAGCTAATCTTATTGAAAAATGATATGCAATTAAAAATGTAAAAGTAAAATATGTTACCATCAAAATGAATGAGAATGCATTCAAAATGTTTATACATTTTTTCCCTTGAGACTTAAACTAAATTAATGTTTGGAACAATGTTACGCTAGTAGGGCATATACATCTCAGCATTAAGCATGTAAGAAATGCAGGCGAGTATCTATCCCCGCTCCTGGCGATACTGTTCAGTAATATGATCAAGCATCTATACATACCTGCGAATATGACGAAAACTATTATTGTACCTATATTAAAGTTGAAACAACTGGATATTCAGTCTCCCAAAAACTATAGGTCGATATCACTAGCCACTATAATGGCAAGACTTTTTGAAAGAATTATTATGGACCAGATTTCAATAAACATGAATACTAGAGACAACCAAATGGGATTCAAAAAGAATTTGTCTACTGACAATGCGATCTTTGTCGTAAAACAAATTGTGGACTATTTGTCGAAGAACTACTAATATGCGTGCTTTCTAGATTTGAGCAAATCCTTCGACCGTGTCAGATACGACAAATTATGGACGAAATGTTTCCCAACCAGTTGTAGATATACTTGACAGGTGGCACAGGCTGCAAAAGAACTCAGTGCGGTGGGAAGGTGCCGACTCCGAGCCGTTTTACCTGTGCACTGGGGTGAGGCAGGGCGGACGCATGTCGTCAATCCTCTTCAATATGTACTTAAACGAATTGAGTGAGCGACTATCTGATGCAAAAATTGGCTGCCACATGGGCGGGACAAATGTGAACCACATTAGTTATGCTGATGATATGGTTATCCTAGCGCCATCTATAAAAGGGATAAGAAAGCTTTTACAGATAATAATATTTCATACAATGCCAGCAAATCGGTCATAATGGCGTTCAAATATGGAAAACGGCCAGATAATATCCCTCCCGTGTGGCTGGATGGGACAAAGTTGAGCGTTCAAAATAAGATCAATTACCTTGACCATATATTTAATGAAGATAGACAAGACGATGATGATATAGAACTGCTGAAGAGACAGTTGAGCGTTCGTGCAAATATGCTGTCACGGCGTTTCTACCGATGCAGTAAGGAGGTGAAGAGCATCTTGTTTAAATCGTTCTTCACCAGCATGTATACCTGCGAGCTCTGATCGATATACAAGTAAGTGACGTATAACCGTCTCCAAAATCAGTACAACAGCTCATACAGAATACTGTTCGGATTGGCGCGTTATTGCAGCGCATCTACAATGTTTACCGAAGGCCGTATACATGGATTCGTTCCGCTTCTGAGACATCGAGTTGCGGGCGTAGCGTAACTCTCTGGTCCAAGCGGCGCTCTCATGGAAAGCTGGTTCCCTGACCAGAGAATGGCAGCGCCTACAGAATAGCTATATATATATATATATATTGACTGACAATTCGTTTCTTTTTAACCAATAAATTAATAAACTATCCTTTTTATCTACTTAGTTTGCCCAATCACTCCTCAAACATCGCAAAACGAACCTCAAAATTGGGTAAGGACCCAATTTTGATTAATAACTTGACAAATAATTGCGCGACTAATAATCTAAACAGTTATTTTTTACTTCTCCGGTATTTAAAATGTCAGTACCTGTGAACGCTATGTTGCCATTCTTCATAAATTGTCTTCCTAAAATGCACGTTACATCGTTTTACACTATAACAAAACTTTAATATTCTTTGCCTGAAACTCTATACTAACCTCTATAATTCCGCAACAATTAAGAATTTTCTGATCGTACCCCTTCATGATATAATCCGTTTTAGTGGTGGCAAAATTTATTTTCGTATACCGATTTCGGCATAACATTCAACCACGCCCCGGAGTCAATCATACAATTTATAGGCACCTTGTCAACGACTACCAATAATACTATTTGTCTTAGGCATCTATGACTCTATGGTAGCAGGAGCAACAGCATAATGAAAAACTGCCATGTTAATAGCTTTAACAATCGAGGAGTATTCAGGAGATTATATGAAAGTACGAGGCAAAAGTAGTATATCAGGACAAAAGATTTATATGACATTTTATACATTCTGCCTACCCGAGCTATAAACAGCGTGACGATAGGTGTTAGCCATTATAAATACATTATAATAAAAAATACTTTTTAGTCGTGAGGTATGCGAATGGGTTAACACAGTAACATAAGTGAAATCAGTGTAAATTTTATGTCATACAATTTAATCGCTTTTATGCTTATAATAAATTAACTCTTTTACAATAATATTCTCATTTAGAGGATGAGGTACGACCTAAGACAAAAACGTTCTCCGTGGCTCTATAAAGACTTATATAAACTCCACTCTGTAACCACTTTATTTCATTCAAATTTTTTTGTATCCATTAAGTGTCAAATAACGCAAAAGAATATATTCGGAAACTTTAAATAACCAAATAATAATTTAAGTTTTAATAAAAAAAATTAACAGTCTAAATGAACTCACTACATATACGAGATAAGATTTACTTAGATGGTTCTGGCATGTGGAGTGTATGACTCATGAAAAGATAAATATAGAATATTTCAGGCAAGTCTGAATTATATAAATGTTTAAAGGGTAAACACAAAAGACCTGATATCAAATATAATAAAATTTGAAAACCTTTTTTTTTAGAAAATTTAAATAAACCTAAGAGTAGGTATAGGTAAAGCAAAATTCTTGATTAGACAAAATTTTACAGTATATTAAAAATATTATAGCATTATATTTATGTACAAACACAATAATTCATTTAAATGAATTAACTTTGTGTTAACAGCGTTGATTACTTTGATATAGAACCGTTTAGATATAACTGAATCTTTATGAGGATAGGCGTACACCACCTATAAAATAAATACAAAAATTTGAATTCGGGTGTCATAATTGATAGGGGGGTGGATGGTATGTTTAAATAACTTATCGAATAAAATATTTAAAAAATCACAATGTTCTATAAGACGCGCGATTGCTATGGATGCATAAATAAATACATAAATTTTAAAAAAAAAACTTATTTATTTCATTGATGCATGATCACGTTTTAACATCGGAATATTGTTTAATCATTTTCTTATCACTTTTTTTATTTCTTGAAATTACGTTAGTCTTCTGTATGGATTATTATTTTTTTAATATAGAAAAAACTAATATCCACACCAGACTAGACTAGATTAAGAAATATAAATAATATGAAAAACACTTTATTTGAAACCACTGTTTATTGATACATCAACATGTTTCGATACATATGGAATCTTTTAAAGAAAAAAATACTGAATTATTAGATTTTTTGTGAAGCTGAATACCAACACTACTTCCAATGCACCCTCACTGTGAGCTCCATAACTGTGATGACTTTTCAACCCCCGCCCTCTGGAAGTTTTCCGGATTAGCATATATTTAATCGACGCTTAAGGCTTAACTGCTGCTTAGTAACTGAGTTGAAACTGCTACACCCACCTTCTATCCGAGGATTTTAAAGGATGCTGTGAATACTCGAGATCTTATGAATAATATAGGTAGTTCTTGAAATTTGGAAGAGAGGGTTATCAAAAAAGAAGAGATTCTGATACGAACCATTTTGAAGTATTTATTGTTAAGGATTGTATATAAAAAATTTTGTGCTAAAAATAATAAAATTTATTTTATTACCTTTCTATTACAAAAATATAAGATACATTCAATATGTGACTAAAATATTTCAGAATCTTTCAAATCGGCCCATTAGAACATGGCCTGTTACAAAATGGGGTATCGTTTTTAATAAATATACATTTAATAAAACATATTTTTAAATGCTAAAACCAATTATGATTAATCAGTTTTTTATAGAACTATGACTATACTCTAAATTGTTTTAATATATCTCTTATAATTTAGCCAAAACATCGACTTTCATGTGCAGCAAGTATAATTTTTTTTCACTTGCGAGACATCTTTCATAAATACTCTGTAATATTGTAGAGATCATAATAAAATTGGCACATTTTAGAGAAAAAATAAGTAATAGACACAAATAGATATTGCTTTATATATTTACATATAAAAAACATGATAATTATTGTACCTGAAATTATATGTAATACTACATACTACGTATCTTCTGTTTTGTATGGGCTTTGAATGTATAACAAAAATAAATTAATTGCTCGATAATCAAACTATATAAAGACAACAGTAAAGATATATTATTTAAATAATTCTGATACATTTTTGCTCCTATTATTTAAAGATGCATTACCTTAGATTTTTTTACTCGATTTCAATTAAAAAAATAATAAATATGTATATTAATAGTTATCAGTGCTCGCAGATATATATTTTTCAGCACACTGACAATTTATAAATATGGTATGATTACAGAGTAGGTACATCATGAGGGACTAAATTATGGACTGCTGGTTGCTGCTACCTCGTGACGTTGGTATATTTATAGTAAATAGCTGACCTCGAGGTTCAACAAATTGTAATTTCTGTTTCGGAATAATTGAACTAAATACGTTAGTCACTCTCCACTAAAAAGCGTCAAGCATAAAAGCTTTTTACCATGAAAATATTAGAACAGGGATCACTATCAATTAACGTATTTAAATTAAATATGAATCGATAAATTCAGTATTACTTTAGTTTAGCCCGAAGTGTTCTCGAATCTGGTTACCAACACGTTAGCGTTAATTTAATAGATACATATATACCATTATACTATTACAAACATGTACCATTTATCAATCTAAACGTAACATTGCTGAATTGCCAATACGCGCACAATTTACGCCCTCTTTTTTCTCCTCACCTGGTCACCATAACCCCTCTTCTCGATATAAATGTATATTATGTTGATTGCCATCCATTCCAAATGTTACACAGTTGTCCCTGAGGATAATATAGTCTCCTGACCCCACAGATACGCGAATCAAAGTTTTCAAATGTCGTTATTCTTTAAGGGCTGCACAAATTGAATGTACCCTTATCTCTTACGCCTGTATATTCCACCCTTCTGCCCTTCTCGCAATATATATGTGTATTATATGGAATGCCATTCACTTGTTTTTCAATTGCACTCTATGATCCTAAAGAAAATATAGCCAACCCGCCTCGCATCTCAAACATTTCACCTTCATCACTTAAATCAATTTTATAAATGCATATCGTTACTCTTTAGGGCTCCGTATTTAAAATTTTAACTAAATCTGAATCCCGAGCTGCAACGTTTCATTCATTTAACGTCTGATTTAAACATGAACTGGTATAATTATTTAAAATTATCAATCACATTATCAACTGTCCAGATTTGCTAGCTAAAATAAATGTTCTTGTTCTGTAAAGACATCTTTATTTAAAACTTCATCCCGTATGAATAATTAATCTTAGTAATCTCCAATCGCCAATGTCTAGATTGTGTATAGTTGGAAACATGTGCACTGAGTTAATCCATACATTCAACTGTACACCAACTGGACACAGTTAAGCATTTACGCTATTAGTGGATTTTATTTTTAATGTTTTATTCAAAAACATACATATTTGGCGACTTTCAATATTTTATGAATATTTATTATTTTTTCATACTATAAAATTTATTACAATGAATAACGTTGTGGAGAATTATATCTGTGAGCTATGCATCTAGTGATGCCTTTAAAATAACTTATTAAATACTTTATTAGTTTTACAACTTTTTTTGATTAATAGATTATATATACACTAAATATTATATATTCGTAAATGATTTTGTAAATTTAAGTTTGTTAAGCTGGTTAAGAAAGATAGATTCCAGAAGTCAAATATATAATATCCCAGAAATCAAGTGTATATACTTACTTAATATATACACTTTATCAAATCGTATTACAGTGAAAATTACCTAAATTGTCCGAAGTTTAATACAAAGTTACACGTAAAAATACATGAAATTATTTTCAAAAATAACGTCGGAATGGTCACTAGTGCTGGATAAAGAAGTACGAGTATAAAGGTCGGGAGGGTGACAACATTTAAATGCGCGTGCGGCGCATAGTACCAGAGAAAGATCCCCCTACCTCTAACCTCTAAAGCCACTACAAACTTATTAAATACTTGAAAATAGAATTAGGCAATGACATCAAGTTATTATACCGGGCTTGTCAGAACACTTTCCGTGTACCCAAATACCAACAATACCGTCAATTTGTGATTGAGATTGCTGAGATACTCCATTAATGTATCACTTTTCGCAGTTTTATCTACTATACTTCATTTGGTCGCGTTTGAAAATGACAGTAGTGAACCGCCGTACCACTTCCCCGAAACTGTTTCAGGAGCTGGTGTTCCAATATTAATTTCCCTCATCAAAACAATCCGATCATTATTCCCAGGTTTCAATTATTTGATGTTCGCTGTACCTTTGAGGTGGGTTCGGCCTATATTAATAAACCCGCTTCCAGAATTCTGATTTCTGAATCTGGCGTCTTTGCACACTCGACCACGGCCGGTAATATGAAATATATACAACATCATACGCTGACCCGTAGTATATGTTACATGCGTTTCTAAGGTAATATAAAATGGAAATATGCAATGCTTAATAAAAAAAAAAACTATGTAGTGTGGTGCAGTAATGCAAGACAAAATAAAATAATAATACGATAAGTGTACACATATTTACAATCGGGTTAGTGCTGCAGTACCACCCGACATGACGGCAAAGCGTATCACACTCTCTTAATGGTAGAGGGCAAAACAAGTGACGGGGGTGATTTGCGGAAAATGTTAACTGTCACTTGTTTTCGCTTAGTCGAGTTCAAAAAGTTACAATAAAATTATTTCGTCATAAGTATGGTAATACAAACTGCGATAACGCTTTCGTCGAAAAACTAAACAACTCTACTTAACCCCTGCAGGCGATGTAGCTAAAAAAACTGAGATATAAAAAGACTGTTGAAACTACGAAATTGAAGACCACGGTAAAAAGATAAAGGCTAGCGTTCTAAAGTAAAGTTAAGTAGATATTCCGGTTTTTGTTACTCGGAGCTAATTGAAAAGATTTTCAGCCCTTAAATGCATGAGTCGGGGGTTTTCGCGAATCCTTATACCCTTCGATAAATGGTTTAACTCGCGGTTCTCCTTTTGTTTGACTAAGAAAATGTTAACAATGCTCAACCCCGTTAATAGTTTACATAATTCTGGGAAGCGGCTATTTAAATGATCGATGAAATTTAACATTATCGAAACTGGATAAATAAAACCGCACTGTTGAATTATATTGGATATTTGGAAATTGATGTGTATTTTCAATTAGAAAATTAATACTGTGATAAGAAAAACCCTCAGCGTGAAGCTCTTACTTATATCCGAGTATGTAGAAAGTTCTCACTCGAGACTGGGGTACATCTTACGTATTACCAAAACCCAATGTCTTAGGCACTCCGGAAAAACGTTGATAGTGACTGAATTTGGAATTGACAGCAATTTACTATATGAAGACAGATACGACCTCGATTAACCATTGAGTACTGAATCAGAGCAAGACAGGGAAAGATGGAAGTGCCATGTCAAGACTTTGGGCCTCCAACCCACCTAAGATAAGCCGATGAAAAAAATTATTTAATTAAACTTTGTACTACCACACAAATAGTTTCTGGAAAAGCAGACCCTCTCTCTCATCGACAGGTGTATTATGGTCTTCCCGAAACTAGTCGTGAAAAGATAATATTGTAGGTAATAATAAATCATAATATTGGATAATTTTTATAGCGCCTTTTTCATATAAGAACTACAAAGTCTAATGAGTAGAATGTACGATATATGCAATAAAAGCGACCTTATGATGAATGTTAACAAGTCGAAAGTGATGGTATTCGAGAAGAAGCAAAGCAAGATATCGTGCAAAATACTTGTAGGTTTGTAATGTTTGGAACAAGTAGATGAGTTTGAGTATTTGTGAAGTATATTTGATAGAAACGGAAAGGCTGAGAATGATATCGATAGGTGGGTGACTGCAAGAAATAAAGTAAACGGCGCTTTGAATGGAATTATATCTAACGGGAATTTGTCAACCCAGGCAAAACTAGCGGTGCACAATGGAGTCCTGGTACCGATACTGATTTATGTAAGTGAGGCCTGGAGTTGGCAGAAGAGAAACAAAAGTAGACTGAATGCAGTGGAAATTAGATCACTTAGGCGTATATGTGGAAAGTCTATTTATGAAAGAGTAAGATTAAGAAAGGATCGCTTAGGTGGTTTGGTTATATGAAACGGATAAATGACGAAAGAATTGTAAGAAAAATATATGACGCAAATCATGATGGCACCAGAAATAGAGGACGTCCGCGGAAGACTTGGCATGACCAGGTAAACCAGATAATGGAGGATGGTTCTGTTAAATGCCTCAACAATCGACGAGTTTGTTTGAGATGTATAAATGTAGATGAAGCGAGAATTGTGTGTCAGGACAGAGGAGTATGGCGCTCTATCCTCTCTACCTACCCCCGCGGGGAATCGGCGTGATGGTAAGTAAGTTACTTTACTAATAATTACAAGGTTTACACTGTAAACCTACATTATCTTTGTTTTTAAAACTAAATATTGTTATTTGAACTTAAGGAAATGATTTTTTTAAATGGTGTGTTTTTATGACGGAGGGTAAAGAGTTCCACGCTTTTGGGCCTGCCACCTCAAATGCCCGTTCATTAAACATAGACTTTTGCCAACGACTGGTCGGTACTACAACCCTTCCTGCGGCTATTAAAATTGTCCTAGATACAAAGCTCTTGAAGATACAGAGGCACCATATTATGTGTCGCTTTGTACATCAACCAGTAAAATTTAAATTTACTCTTTCATGAAATCGGGGCCAAAGTAGCTCGTACAAAAGGGATTTTATATAAGAGAATTAATATGATGATAATAATGAGCAGCACAAAGTAAAATTAAATAAAAATGTTACACGAAGTAACTACCATATCGATTAATAATATTTTGTAGAATTTAATAATGTACATAACTATCTTACCGACTCGCTGTTTCCCGCAGGGTAGGTATATTTATACATCTTATTATAGATGCTTGTCAAATGTTGAAGTTTCTAACAAGATCATCTTTAAATATGATAATTTTGAACATTCAAGTATAACTACTACAAGGAAGTAAAGGTCTACGATCTCAAATCTCTTCCTTCACAACACTGTTATTTTCAGAATAGACTGAATTATTTGTTTTAAGTCTGCATTTATTTTTGTCAAATGCAGTGCTGTTTCATATTAAAGAAGTTGTTTTCTGTTAGCGTTATTTCTTTTTGCCATCATCTCAAGCAAATAATTTTATTTTAAAGAAACAAATATAAACTCGCAACCGAATTATAACAATGTTCTTAAAAACAGCTGAAAGTCATCCAGAACTCATTGCAGTCCAATTGGATTATCCTTCGTCCTTTAGTAATTAGAAGCGAGCGAAACAAGAGCTTTGTAGTTGGTCCTCATCAAAGGAATAAAGAAGGCTGGGGCTGCATGAAGCACATCTCATAATATTAATTAATGTAATTTTTGTAATACGACTCGTTAAAATTTGAGTAATGGGCACTCGTAAACAATATGAAATGTTTTCTAACTTCGTTTGTCATTTATATAAATAATAATTTCATACTTAACCTCTTTCCCTAGAATGGAACCATTGCCCCAAGAAGTCCGCTGTTTTGATGACTGCAGATCATTCTAGGATGAGGTCCCTCATCACAGTTTTTTTCCCAGATTTGCCTACCTACCCTTATGCGTGGGCATCCCATTCTTCGTTAGGGAAATATATATAAAAAAAGAAAGTCACCACTACCAAAGAATCAATAAACATCTAAAGCATTAAAAATATAATTATTTAAACTAACATATATTATTTTGGCTCATCAGTTACTTCGCACTGGAAAGATGAAAGTTTTTTGTCACTGTAATAAAATGGTAATTTATATTTTTATTTAAATAATAAATAAAAATATGAATCTTAACCACAAAGATAACATTGCTGATTTTAAAAGTAAAATGGTAATTTAATACAAATTAAAATAATCAACTAGAAAGATACACAGAAAAAATCTATGTATCGAAAAAATATTTAGATGCTACCGGTATTCGAACATGGACCTTTTCCTATCCGGGGTGAAGCGTTCACTATTTCGCTATATAAAAAATATATGTATAAAACTCCCTTCCTAACATTGTCTTCATCAATGTTATTATTTATTATTATTTATTTATTAGTACTAGTTCGTATACGCGCTTATTATTTTACCCTCACTATATTCAATTATTAAAACCTGTGATACACAGAACACACAGAGACTAGCTTCCTCTTTGGCTACTACATTAGACTGAAGCCCAAGCTGGGAGGGAATATACTGTCTGAACAAGCCTATGTCTGCTCAAACTAGCAAAGACTATTCACTTACATTCATGGCTAGTCCTTGCTGATTATTAGCCAACCCCCCTTCATCTCCCTAAAACATGTAATCTAATTATATATTAATTAGTATATTATTATAATATAGATAAATAATATTCTTTGGTTTAATAGGTAATGGGTGTCCAACGGAAAATTTTCAAGTTTAATATTAAATAAAAAAAGGACTACAATATTATTTTATTATACAAAATGGAGTTTAACGATGCCAATTTAATGTTTTATAAACAATATCGTCTAAATGCCGTCCATTTCTCTCAAGACACTCTTGCAATCGGACTCTTAAATTTACGAACACGCGAGAGCAAAGCGTAGGTTCAATGGCAGCAACTTCACGGCGAATATTTTCTTGTAGGGCTTGAATTGTTCGAGGATTGTTGCTGTAAACTCTCGACTCAAGGAATGCAATCTTCCTTATCGATTTACGCGGACTGCGCATAATTTCACGTCGACCTTGAGCCACATGTTCTGGCGTCGCTACTGACGTTGATGGTCTCGGGGGAGATTGGTTAACCATTGTCCCTTCTTGTCTAAACTTTTGAACCCAACACCAGATAAGTTGCGTGCTCGGCCCATCACTTACTCGTCGAATATTAAAGTGAGTACAAAAAGCGCGACGCGCACGAACCAATGAATCACCGTAGTTTAAGTATTGCTCAACCGTGAACGCGTGGTACGCTCCCGACTCATTGCGACTAGCAAATCCGCAAATCACGCGCGTCGAACAATACCCTTCCCACTTACCTCACCCTGATGGTTTACGACCAATTACAATTTAATCTTGAAATTTTTCCGCTGGACACCTTTTATATAGCATACATATATTCATTAACGTGTGAAGTTTTGTTTAACCTTTTGTGCTTGTAATATCTCTGCTTTCAGTCAAATCTAATTTTGGGTGCATAATATACCATCATATAGTACTATTTTGGGCTGAACCCATTAGAGATATTTAGCCTTGAAAAGAGCAGTTTTTGTAAATTTAAAAAAAATTTAGTATTTTTAGAGCACAAAGGGTGTATGTCTCAGAGTCTAAATTTGTTGTGTGAGCACAACTAGTTCCCACACCTTTGTATAATTCTTTTGATATATATACTCTCATCCCTTCCTGCAAAAACATTCCCGTGAAGACAGGACTTTTTTAAAACGAAAGCTAAGAATTAAGGCTGAAATTTCACACTGTGGGAATGTATGTAGGTGATAATGTGTCAAATCTTTTATTTCTAAATAAATTGGTTTCAATCTCATGTTTATTGGACAAATAGGTGTTGAGA
The DNA here is from genome assembly GCA_031772225.1 of Eubasilissa splendida. NCBI lineage: Eukaryota > Metazoa > Arthropoda > Insecta > Trichoptera > Phryganeidae > Eubasilissa > Eubasilissa splendida. Next base: position 27,360,315 of record CM062861.1, on the reverse strand, counting down.
TAGATATAAATAAAACAACTCTACTTGAGTTTATTAGCACAGCTCGAGTTTCGAGAGAAACAGTAACTCTCATCGACAGGTGAAGTATTAAACTAACTTAATAAGTAAACTAATTAGTTTAATACTTATTTCTATGAGAGTTACTGTATCTCTCGAAACTCTAGTTGTGCTAATAAACTCAAGTAGAGTTATATCATTGTTTTATTTATATCCATCTATTATGATGAAACTCTACAAAGTTAACTCCGATTCTATCAATATTACAGGAGTTGAGATATTTCCGTTTCCACAAACACTTTACATTGCAAAATATGATACGCCCCCTAAAATAAATATGGCTGCCACGCAAAAACCACAAATAATAAAATTAAAATATTGTTCATTTTGAACTACCAACAAGTTAGGGTGATTGCATAAAAATATGAGAATTTAAAAAAATGGTCAAGCAACCGTGCTGGATCATTTTGTATGAGCAATCGAATTGAACTGATATTCAGTAATTTTTCCAGTTTATACATCTATTATACTATTTTTAAAATCAAAAAACTATACATTGCAATGAATCTCAAATACATTTGAGTAAAAAAAAATTATTCGATAGATTTTTTCCGAATATCTTTCCAGTTGATTAATTTAATTTGTATTAAAATACCACAGAATTCTACACAAAAAAAAAGTGTATTTACTAAAATTTTAAAAACCGTTATCATTCTCATCATCATAGTCATTTTTTATCACCTGCTGTCTTCCCATTTCCTCTGTCCATTAATATTCCGTTTAATGATTTCATTTATCTAACTAATTTTTAAAGCGACTGATTTGATGTGGCCTACCCATTGCCATTTCATTTTCCAAGCGTTCTATCATCGTCTTCTTCTGTTTGATTTTTATTCGCTGGTTTTTTTCCTTGACCTCTGCATTGATGAGAGTTTATGTTTCGCAGCTCTACGTGAGCACTAGAAATATGCATCGGTTGAACATCTTCTGTTTCAGACTTTTGAAAATCATGTTCAGGCGTCCGAACCGTACACTAAGGCATTTTATGTATAATACATACAATATAGCATGGAAAGTGCTACACAAAAAATAATTTTAAATGCCGTGTGCCACACAACCCAGTGTGTCGAGCAATCCTGGCAACCCCCAGAACCGAAACATTAATTACCTCCTCCTATATTTAAAAACTTTTCTTTTTATCTGGCAACGGACAGAAAAACTGAAGAACATCCCAAAGTTTCCCCATGTTTAATGCGAAAACCTTTTCATAAATACATTCAGGGACTCGGCAAGAAGAGTAGCGCGGCCGATGGAACATTCCAGTCTTTGTTTGATTTTTTTTTCTTCTTTTCTCTGTGTTTTAAAATAAAAGTTTTCTACGCTTTCTACTTTGAATTAATAAGGCGACAGCTGTAGCCGAGTCCGGATCAAGTTTGAAACATTTTTATGAGATGAATCCTTTAAGCCAGCTTTATTTTATTTGATGCTTAGAGTGACAGTGCCCCAGTTACGAGACAACATTTGTTAGTTGACTTTGCGAACAATTTACAGTGAAATGGTGCTTTTGTTTAATGTGAAAAAATATGTAAACCGCTCCGATTGCATTTTCATGTTTTGCACATGATTTATAAACAGTTGTATTCTTCAAAAAATAATTAAATTCTTAAAAATTATCTACCGAAGTCATAAATATTATAGTTTCCGTTAATTTTTTTAAATTAATTTTAGAATTTAATTATCATTTATACTTTGGAGAATATTATGTATATATGAGTGTGATTGAATCACAAAAATCAGATACGTGAATGAAAATCCACCTTCAAATCGGATTACCATTCGTCTTCGTATATTGTTAAATATTCACCTTGATTTACAGATTCCAAGAGAAAGGAGATCTTCAGACATCAGCTGAGCAATCGAAATTATCGGCATTTATATGCAAACAAGAGGTTAATTCTATTACGCAGATAAATAAGTGGTAGAATGCTAATAATGAGTTTGAAGCATAACGATTACTATCGGTTCATAGGAGACAGCGTAGTGACGGATGCTAGCCGTAGAGATTGCAAAAAACACATTTTTGTTATGAAGTTGCAATTTCAGAACATAGTTCTGTGCTATTTTTAATACAAATGCTAATATATTCATAAATCTAACAAAACAAATATTACTTCACATACATTTCGTAACTTTCGTTCATCTTTCATTTCCAATAAATAAATCTGGGAATTATCAGGCGCATAAATTACGTCACAAAACCGCCGGAACACGAGAATCTGACTTTCATTCCTCCAGAAGTGGCAGAAGTGGTGTCAGCTACCCCACCTCATTCCTCATTCTCCATACCCGTACATCACACATATCTTCATATGTTCTGCTCGAACAATCCCCTCCAGGGTAACTGCGATCTCGCGGAATAACAAAAGTCCGTCCCCGGCCCCCATCCTTCGCCCCGCGCCCCCGGCGACCGCGAGCCCGACACCTACCCTATAAACGTATCAACCGCCACATAGAATTATCATCCCCTCCCGTGCCAGCCCAGAGTTGGCCAAGTATGTCCAACTTTATGATTTAGTATAAGAATTAAATTACTGGATGTACGCTTTATCGCTCCATTGCCGTAATGAGACAATTTTTCGGGCGTCCACCTTCGAAATTGCGGTGAACCACTGCGGATGTGGTGTGGGAAAATATTATTGTTAAACCATCATTTTATGAATATGATAAAAAAAACAATGAGTACTGAATTAAATGAAATTTTGCATTGATTCTGATTTTGATTGATTGTTTTATATTACGTATCTATATAAAAAAACTAACAAAATTAAATTTTATTTAATATTCCCATAATTATCATAGTAACAAAATAAATGACCGTAATTTTTAAAAAATCTAAAACAAGAATAGAACAGAGATATATCCTAGTGTTATACAATTCTCCTTGACTATATCACCAACTGCAAAAAATATAATAAAATTTAAATTTATATAAAAAAGTGGCCCTAAAACGGCTGAAAAGTCAACAAATAAAATAAATAAAAAGTGTATTGCACATTTTTTTATGCATATGTTAAAATTTGATCTTTTTTTATTTTTTTTTATTTTCAGTCTCAAAATTAATTATATAATAACTTTATTTTTTAAGGGTTCATAAAAATAAGGTAGTTTAAGATATATTTATATAAATTGTGTTTTATGTATGTACTATATATTTATGGAAATAATTTATCTCTTATGATTCAAAAAATGTGATGTAAGCGATCCTAGATGATTTTTCGTATTAGATTAAATCTTAATAGCCTTTTATCAAAATACTTTTAGAATATTCCAACTATATTATAAACCTAAGTTTGTTTTAATATACTATTGTTAACTCTAGTGGTGAGACACTAGCCTAGTCCCAGAAGAACATATTTGATATGCGAAGACGATTATGAATACCATAAAAAGCTATACACAATTGTCCAAGATTTACAATTGTCCTATATTACACCTATCAACTGTTCAAGAACTTGACATACCCAAAGGACTATTAACCACATATCAGCAAAGTGAAACTCTCCGCAGGCATGTCTGTACAATATTTACACATATCGCGAGAAGAGAGAAACACGGTATGGAGAACTTGTAGTGACTGGTAGAGTCGAAGGTCAGATAGAAAGAGGACGATAGAGGAGATGAAAGAACCAAGTGAAAAGTGCTATGAGTCTGCTCCTGACAGATGCGTTTCGCTCTGTAGATTACCGAGTCAAATAGAAGAGAATCGAAGATACAACCAGGGAGGTTATCTCGTTTAGGTCACCATCTTCATTTGTAAGAAAACGATGTTGTAGATGGAGTATATTACATTATATTGCATGATACATGACGTAGAAGATATATAAAGTATACCTACATGAAAAATACAACATAATATATTATGTTTTTATTTATTATCTTTGTTTTATTAACCACTAAAATGAGTTTAAATACATCTACCGGTTTCGAAAAATACCATTTTCTTCTTCAGGATGTCATGACTAACTAAAACATATAGTTTCTTTGACAGAATCTATTTTTAATTTTTTTTTGCTAATAATATAAGAGTAAGGGAGCATTTGAGATGTTTGAACAATAGTGGGTTTTCAGAATTTGCTAATCATTTGATAGAAAATGGTCATGATTTTGATAAAAAATTGGGATTGTCAATTTTGCATATAAACGGTGTTGGTCACAAATTAAATAATTTGGAATCGTTGGAGATAAATAAAGCGTGTAAAACTAATCAAAAAATTATAAACAACCAACTAAATTTAACTACGAGTCCCATTCTAAAATTTTTTCCTAAAATTTATTCGAGTAAATTTGTATTAAGTAATGATTTGAGCTAGGTACTAAAAAAAAATTAAAAAAATTAAAAAAAGATTCTGTCAAAGAAACAATATATGTTTTAGTTAGTTATGACATCCTGAAGAAGAAAATGGTATTTTTCGAAACCGGTAGATGTATTTAAACTCACTTTAGTGGTTAATAAAACAAAGATAATAAATAAAAATATGAATCTTAACCACAAAGATAACATTGCTGATTTTAAAAGTATATATTATGAGTATACAACATGAAAATCAACGTAAAAGATGGAATGTATACCATTGCATTAAAATGACTAGAATGATGTACGATGATGAAAGCAGACTGAACACAGTCAAAATGTAATCGCGTTAAGAAATTACGCTGTAATAAGACTCGCTAGTTTAAAATTTTCAAATGCTGAAAAAAATGTAACAATGTTAAGTAAGCATAATACATGACCAAATAAATGTAATTATTAAAGAGTTCATCAGAATTGTAGGGAAATATTATTCTCTCAACTTACCTTATTTGAGTCCAACGCGATGTACGTACTATAATACTTAAAACAATATTTCATTAAAACAGATTTTTATGTTTATTTACCAAACTACTTTGAACACATTAACATATACAAGATTCATGGCATGTCAGTTAAAAAAACCCACTGAATTAATATATACATAGATGTGAGATAATATTTGACATGCTTATAAAAGATAATAATTTATAAAATCAATTTATTAATAATGTGAACAAAAAATGAGAAGAATAAATTGTATATTTATGACCAATTAAAAAGTGTTGTTTCGATATAAAATATGATTCGTTTATGTTGATGTAGTTTGAACATATTATTAAAGATAATATATTGATAGCAGTTCTCATTATACTAAAGTGGTAATTTTTTTTATATATATACAATATTATAAATATATACATATAGATATACAATATTATAAATTAATATAAATATAAATAACTAAGTGGTATATTTCGTAACAATATTTTGTTAGTTCATTCATTTCAAGTGTCGCCTCTTTCAGTGACGGCGTCTTGCTATGAATCAAAAATACTGTATAAAAATTAATAATATTTTTTATTTATTAATTAATATATAAAAGATATTCGACGTTAAAATTCAATATTTAGCGTAGATACTGTTGTATCTTGCACCACGCGTACTTTCACAAACTTTTGTATTAAAAATATTCAAGACCACTAAAATATGCAACATCCATAAACATTTTTTTTTTTTAGTAAAACGTGCGATAAGACAAGTATACCGCACCAGTATCCTAGAGCTTACTAGCACTATCTACAACGAAATATCATAATTCTGCCGATTCGTAAAAATCAGACTGCTTCAAAAGTTGGGAGTAGTCTTTCGTCGTAAAAAATCCTCTTAATAATGTAATATTGATCAAAATATCTGGCTTCCGAGCCAACTTGTTTACTCTTGTCAAGTACTTCTCATCAAAACCGCTGACATGTTCAAGTTCCGAAAAGGTAAGCCTCCTTGGAAGGCTGTATGGCCTTTTTCACATGCGTGAGGATTTCACAGTTCCCGTGTATTCCAAATTGTCTTTCTTCGTAGAAATAAAACAGCCTGAATTTTCTTCGGAATTCTTCTGAAAAGCCACCGTTATGTTAAATATGAATATATGGATACGACAGAACCTACTTGTGTTGAGCACTGTATGGAAATGTGGAACATATTTATGTAGGCCCGTTTTTAAGGCATTCTAAATAAAAGCAATATAAATCCACATCTTTGAAATATTTGAAGTTAAAAAATATTCAAAATCTAGTGAAAAATAATGAGAAGTCTATTTTTACGTTTACATTTAAATTTCATCATATGTTACTTGTTTTTTTTAATATTTGATTTTTATTTTATATTGGCACTTTACATTAATATTATTGAAACTAAATCAAATAATTCCCATTAAATATTGCGTTATTTTTATAAACTTCTCGAACTGATCCTGCATTCTGCTTTTCATCCGCTACCTATCTAATACTGTTACCCTGTTCTCTCCTAAAACCATTCATTCATATGTGTAATTGAATAATTATTTATTAATTTACCGAAAAATAATTGATTTATTTAACAAATAAAATGCAAGTGTTTTCAGTTCCTAGTGACTGGTAAAATTTTCATACATCAAATTCTTGTTTTCATGCGATTAAGTCACACTCGTCGAATGATTTTATGTTATTACCTTTTCACCCTGCTTTGCAAAAATAACTTGAACAATTCAATCTCATACTTCATTCTTATTGATTTTTTTACATGATATCAAAATTAGATAAATATAAGTAAAATAAAAATTATTTCGGCTGTGTCTCGATTTATTGTTGTAACCCTGAATATTTAACACTTGAAAGAAAGACTTTCTCCTAAATTCTCGAATCTAAAATTTAACATAAGCTTGCTGGTACCACATTTCGGATGACGATCGTACAGGCCAATTGGTGTAAGCTTCGGTTTATCGGCATCAGTGTGTGGAGTGCACCAATAGGCGTTATCGTACAAGTATTGTTATCTATTAATTATAAATTCAGGGTTTAGTCCATTATCTAAAACATCTTCGATTTATTATACAAATAGGTGAACAAATTTTAATTAAATTTTAAATCCTTAAAATGAATGCTGTTGTAACCACTAAAATATGAAATACATTCTCTATTGATAAAAACACTTTGGTTCTCTACTAGCTACAGGTACCTGAAAAGCTGTAAAGCTTCAGTGCAGATACAACAAACTACAGAGTTGTTGTTTTGGGTAGGCACTTGTCCAAACTTCCCCTATTGTGGGGTGCAACTTCAGTCGACTGGTATTACCGGCTTTATTGTCCCGCAATATTATAATATGTCGGGAGGGCTGAATAAAATAAGACATTTGTCTTCGCAGAAATTTACTGCATAATTTTAAAATAAGTTATGGCTCATATTCATCTCTGAGTCATTATTTATAACAATCACTGCATTCTTCTGCTATTTATAAATACTACATGTAATTTAAAAACTGATATTAATGATGTTATGTCTATCTGAGGTGAAATTAACGAGGGATAAAACATAAAGTCTTGTAACCATTGTCAATGTGTGCTGTAAAACGCTTTCTTCTTCTTCTTTTATATAGGCAATGCACCCTTCAAGAGTGATTTGTGCCATTGATTAAGTTAAAAACTTTATTTTATAGAAAAAAGTACAATAATATTATAGAATAGGAAATACTATATAACAAGTCAATACCATTGTCATTCAAAAAACTTACTATTATATATATATATTAAACGTAAATCGCTTTATACTTCCGAGATAAAGATACAATACCCGTCAGCGCAATGAGACAAGGTAAGAATATGATTCAGTGCCTTCGCGATGTTTTGAGAAGCAATATTGTTTTATTTTAACTCACTAGCAAGTTCAGAGATGTGACAGGTTGGTAACTAATTTTCAAAATTGTTTGTATTAAAGCAGATATCATATTGGCGTGTAATATAACATGATAAACCTGTTTCAATCACACAGAAAAATCTATCTATCGACATAATGTAGATATAATTATTAACTGAACTCGAACCTAGAAATTTCTCTTACCGTGAAAATGAATGACTAATTATTCCATTTTAATCGTTTACTCTTATTTGCGTCATATTTTTAATTTGACTTGTGTTTTTTTTCCATCTCTTATTTCCTGTTAAAAATTCTAATATTTTTATTTGCAATAAATCTCATAAACCTTTGAGTAATACATGCTAGATGACGCTAGGTCCAATCCATTTATACTTGTTTTTTTTGTATGTACCCTTCTATGTGGTTCATCTAATTTGTATTAACTATCAAATAACAATGTTCTGAAGTTAATCCTTAATCGATCAATAAATTACCAGTGTTCTAGCTCCATACTTATTAATTATTTTATGAAATATCATGTTTTAAATAGGCAGTTTAGGCATACATTACATTTAATTTGTATTTAAAAAAATATCACAGACATATATTCTGAATAATTATAACTGTACAATAAAAATATTTTCTCTTTAAGAATCCATTTATTCCATAATATAATAATAATTCAGATATTATCATATAGTTTTCTAGTTTAAATAATTATTTCATTTTGAGAATAGAGGGCGTAAATATGGGTTCTTAATATTTGTTATTCATCTGTTCTGTTTTTATAATTTCCACAGCTTTATCAATTGATTATCACTAATTTCTATCGATTTTCTTACATATCTAACCAAAATAAAAAATAATTATGAAATAAAATATTTAAATGTTCTCAAAAATAACCGTGGTTTCGTGTTTGTGAAAATGATATCAAAATTATTATTTTATATGTGGGGGGCTTGTTTCTGAAAGCACGCATCTTACAACCCTCGGTAAGGGTAAGCGGCAGACTTATCCCACCCGAGTCAAAAGGTTCTGCTTACGGGATACAGCCCTGCATGCTAAAAAGCCTGCGACCAAAAGAGCCCACGATCTTATGATGCAAAATTAATTAAACCCACATGCGAAGGCTTCTTAATCTTTTACGTGTATTATTTTTATTACGTTTATGTTTATTTGTATAATTTTAGAGTACTCAACATTTTTGTCAGAACGACATTTCATTAAATATTTTATCCGAAATTAGAGGCATAGGTACCAATCATTTTTCTTTTTGTATAACAATTAAATAATATATATAATATTTTATAAAAATAAAAAAATTATCTATTATCTGTATAAAAAAAATCTGAAAAATACCGTTTTAATTAGTAGACTAACGTAAAATATCTTTATTTTTAATATTTAACACAAACAGGTTGTGGTTCCTTTGTAATAAATAATAGTTTATTAATTTTGTTTTTAAACCCACTATGAGAAGTATATATAAATAACTTATAGTGGTTTTAAAAACAAAGTTAGTAAACTATTAATTAGTAAAATATCTCGCTAGTAGATATGCAATCGAATGAGGCACACAAGACATTGTCGTCTACGAATACTAAATAGGGAAATGAGCGGTACCGGTGGTGAACTCGACATTATCAAGGTTGATGTCATTTGATGTCAAAGGAGAAATAAATAAAACTTGTATAATTTTTTTGATAAACGCATACTGCCGTGTAGCGCTGTAACCCAACTGGTGAGAGGTGTAACTTCCGTAACAAAATATCGTTTCATTCGTCGGTTTTCGATGAGTAAGTCACATGCTATTTCACATCAAAAACCAATTAACCCTGATTATAAGATATTTTTAGGTAACATTTTTAGCGTTTTTTGTTTGTTATCTGTTATCTGTCGCTCGCCAAATAAAATAAAATAATAATAACAAGTAGTTTATTATTTTGATATTATTTATTCTTTCTTATACATGTCTTCTTCAGAGTTTTATAAATTGTATGCTATATTTTTCCTAATCATGCAAATATGTATTAAGTATACTTTTAATTTTATATTAGTTTAATCTTTTATTTATTACTCTCAAAATTTCGCATTCACCTGACGTAACATTTGTTTATTTAAGCGTAAAAAGGAAATCGGTGTACTTTTTAGCCACCCTGTTCACAAAATCTGTCCACTATTACGAGTGGCCTACTCGGAAATGAGTACAGTCATTAAAATGAATGCATATCGCGTTGCTGCAGCCCGAGCGCAGCTACTTGCACCGAAACTTTATGTGGGTTGGTTGTACCTAAGTACGTACCTCTGTATGGTGGAATATCATTTTATATGGCAAATTGCTTACGAGCATTTCATATTGAACGAGGTGAGGGCAACAACACATACCGAGTTAATGTCGGTTGAATCAGATAAAAATTATGAATTAAAAACGTAACCATAAAATTTAATCACAATATGGTAATGTATGTTATTTTACAACAAAAAACAAACAATAAAAATAAATTATTACATTGAATTTTTTTTTTTTAAATACAGAAGCTATTTATTTTATAGAACTCCATTGTTTATCAACATAATAAATTAAACACGATTTTTTTATTCGGCATTTATTATTTACATATAATTGGACGATAGTTTCATAATTTTCAGTTAATAATGGCCAAGACAGCCGAAATGATCGTCCAATTATTTTGAAAATTTAAATATATAATAAAATGTCGTGTTTAATTTATTGTGTTGATTATATGAATAATAATATTGTACAGCTGTCCCCCATTATAGTTAAAAATACAACTTGTCGAGTAAAATTGTTAGATTGATAATGCCCTTACAAGGTGAAACGCGTCTAAAGTAAATTAAACGAGTAGAATCATAAAACAAGTATTTTATTTTCACATATAGATATATTAAAAACATGTTGTGTTGTTTCTGAAAATGTTGTTGTTTCACATGCTAATAATTATTTATGGATTATATCATTATAAAACGGATTAAAGTAAAAGTTTGACAAGTGCGCCCTCTGTGGTCGCTCTGTTGGCTATAATTAGATTTTTATTGTTTATTATTGTGGTAATTTTCCAATTTACGTGCACCAGTGTTATGCCCTTGTAAATAATTCCTTTGGGTGTTCTTTAATCTTAGTGTACTGCTTGTAGTCAAACTCCGTGATATATGTGATAATTGAAGTTTATTGTAACAACTATTTTACATAATGTACGACTATAGAACTAACATATTTATTGACTATTAGTACGAAAGAACGATGAAATAAGAGACCCGTTTTTTTTTTTTCCAATTCTTTAGAGTCTACGATACTCTGAGTACTCTACATGCGGCTAGACCGCCTAATCTACTACTACAAGTGCATCAGCGCTAATCACTTTGACACTTTTACAAACTACCTTATTATAATAAACATCATATGTGTTTTATATTAATACATGAATTGGAAGGGTAAAAAATTACTGATAAAAAACCCTCTAGGGAGACCCGTTTCCCAGTGACGGCCTCTTATATACTACGACCCCCACCACTCATCTCACACACACATACCCACACATACAAAGTGACAGTTCTCACAATTATAAAATGAATGGCTATTTAATTTTATAACTTGCGAAAGACTTGAGTGTCTTTTTTCTTACGTCTTACTTCTGCAATATTTCAAGAAATCAAAAATATTACATATTAATTTATTATTATATTAGTGGGATATTATAGAAAAGTGCATTATTGCAATTTTTGTTCTGCATGTGGGTCACTAAAACCCTGAATAGGTGTTAAATGTCCTACTTGCAGGTTAGCGGGTATATCTGGGTTAACGGTCCCATACATGCAAACATGCACAGCCGGGAAAACCTCAGCCACACCACCTGGTGGTACTTAAACAAACTTCATTACAAAATTTACATAATACCTAAATACATTAATTAAATTAAACATAATAATTCAGTAATACCAACAGAAAATGTATAATAAAAATTAAAAACAATTTTATTATAAGAAATTGCCGCTTCCAATAGTGACCGCTGTGCAACCATGTGTTTTCAAAATTGATAAAACAGAAAAATTGAATAATATTTTAATTAAGTAGAACACTTTTTTTGTGAAGTTGTATTTTCTGAACATAATTCTGTGGTTCTATCTGTTTTTATCTCCTGTCGCATTTTACTCAAAGATATTTGAGATTCGCCGTAATATAAAGTTTATTGCTTGAAAATGTATTCGATTGTTATAGCGAAAAAGGAAAACGCGCTTCCCCAGATAGGAAGAGATTCAGGTTAAAATAAATGTTTTAGCAATTAAATATTTTTCGATAGATTTATTTCTGTTGGTTTATCTTTCTAGTTGACTCATTTAATTGAGCAACTTCGAGGTAATTTACGTATTGCCTAAATATATGAACTGAACGCTCCGCGTATTTTCAGGATAAAGCAGTTTATGTTTTAGATAAATACACAATACTGTAATATATCCTGAAAAAACTAACCAGCTGGGGCATTAAAATTTGTGTTTTTATTGGGAAAGTTCGACGCCTTAACCTACTAAACCACGGTCGGTAATACCATGTGTCGATATTACGGTAATTTTAGTAGAATGCACACCATACGTGGGTGTTTTATATTTTAGAAGCAATAGCATATATAGTTTTCCAGTAATTTCGTACCAACCTTTTTATAGATCAAATCACGTGTATTATTAAGATAAAAATGTATATTTTCACTCATTAATCCCGTACTGAAATATTCCAGGAGCTCTTTAATGGCAACATTTAATAATAAACACGAAACTTTTGTCTGGTTCAGAATGTTACAATCCACTTCCCACTTGAAACATGACACTGATGTACATATTTTTTGACCAACGTCTAACAAGAATTCAAATATTTGTTTCTCGAGACAATTAACCAAACCGAATACAATATTATGTATTTATATTTAAATTTAATTCTATATCACCATGGCAGTAAAGAGACATAGTTTCATAATCAGTTGGGGTTAAACAATAAAACTTCAGTGGTTATATAGAAACTGATTTTACATTAATTACAAAATGTTGTATATAAGTAAAAACTTATTCAGTTTCATATTCAAAACTGTCCACCTATTTGCTACCTAGGTACTACCAATATCATCGGGGATAATCGTAAATAATTTTATACGCCTGCGGTTTTTAATGGAGCTTTTAATATTTAATAGTACTCGTAGATGGCGTTCAATATCCGCGGAACTAAATTTAATATAAAATGATCGTATTGCTCTTTTGAATAAAAATCGCCCCATAAAAACGTGACATATTTCCCTTATTATATGGTACGTGACCACGTAAAATATAAAAAAATTGTAGTAGTTATTTTAAACACCGATATAATCATATGAAAAGGTGAATCATTTGTTTATTTATTTGTAAACATCAATATTCTGTCAACTTTGCCAAGGTTAACTATTCGCTTGTCCTGGGTACGTAAAGTTGTAAACCTACTCTAAATATTATATTAATTGTTATACATTTGTACTTAGTTTCAATAGCTTCTTTTTTAGTTTCCCGGATAACGAAAGGCCATTTAGGCTTGTGTAACAACTAAAACTTAATTTTCAGCATCTACATAAAATTTGCAGACTGCTTAAGCTCGTTTCATAGAGACGAAAATTCGTTACGGAATCTTTTTATTCTACATCTGCCAGTAGTTCTAGTATTTATGTTCGTTATCTAGTATTGTATCTCGAGTTCCACGGTCTACAGTGAGTATCTCAAATTACTGATTTTGAAAAATCACTGAATTAATTATAATATCCCAAAAATTCCACTACATATAATATTATATATATATATATATAATTGTAGTTATAAGGCTGGATTCAGTTATTGATACACTAAATCTACATTTAACTTTAGCTATGAATTATGGATTATCTTGCACTGAATACATGAAAAAAATACACTAAAATATTACAAATTGTGTAATGAGAAAATGCAAATAAGTTTATGTCGCTTAAGACGCTGACTCTCGGCAACATCTCGTTATTTTTCCTTCAAGTTTTAAGTTATGCAGTACATTGTTACAAATCGTAAGACATTTAGTAAAAATATGATTGTATATTTAGAATCGAATCAAAAGTATCCAACGTTTTGCATCTGATAAAATAATCAACCATTACCAGGTCTATTTAGAATCAGCTGGCTCTGTAATATCGCGGCCAGTTTGGCTACTCTTGCAGCGGCGATCGCGGGGGGCGCGCAGCCTCAGGCCAAATGGCAGCTCGGGCCGGAAATCACGTGACCGCCGGATGCCGGGCCTTTCCGGTGTAATGTCGGGGGGTCCCGCTGGAAGATCGTTTAGCAATCATCCCATTTGCTGGCCAAAAGATAAGACAAATAGTGTCGAAAAATCTGTATATAGATATTTCCACTCTTTGTTTTTACATGTAAAATAATCATTAATTTTAAGAAACAATCAATGATTTATATAATAGATTCAAAAAATATTCATAATTTTTTAATTCACCGTGAAACAAAACATATTAACTTTTTTTTTTGCTTTACTTAGAACGGTAAAAATAGATGTATATAAAAAATCAATCTACCGATAAAACAAACAGTTTCTACCGCAACTCTTTCCCTTGCAAATCGAATGAATTATCGATTACTTCATGATAACCTTTGACAATCACATCCAATTTATTTTGACTTTATACATAATTCTTTTTATTTTTTAGTTAGACATGATAACTGAATACTGTGAGTCATTGTTTGTCATACAGTTTTCGAGAGACTTGAAATGAATAAATCTTATTTTATTTGTAATATATTTTTGGTGTTCATTGTTTGCTTTATCAGAAATTTTTCACGGAATCTCGAACAGTGGATACGGAACAAGGAAGATTTCTGTCTTTACTGTTTATCAAATTACTTAGTTACTGGTCGTGGCCACCATATTTACGTGACACAATTTAATAATAATTTTATTAGGAGAACACATTCTTATTGTGAAGTTGTAATTATTCAGAACATAGATCTGTGATATTTTAAATATGAATTAATGCATTAATTAGAAAGATATACATATAAAATCAATTTTATCTAAAAATATTGTTGTTGCGCCACCGGAATTCGAACCTGGATCTCTTTCCAAACCGGGGAATGTGCATTATCCAACTATGGCGCAACAACAATATTTTTCGATTAAATTTATTTTATATGTATATTTTTCTAATTAATACATTTAATTAGTATTTAAATTAATAATTTTTGTTGTTTTTTTTTTAAAATCATGTTACGTCACCATTATCACACTATTTAAACTAATGTCGGATATCCTGACCACTTGAAAATACAATCCCAGGTCTTTTAAAGTAATAAACTATTGATAAGACAAACACATTTGGATTTTATTTTTATAACCTTTTAGGTACCAGCTACGGAGACTGTTGGTGTATGTATGTGTGGAATCAGAAGGTTTATATAGAGAACAGAAATCCGTCAGTGAAGATATATTGCCGAGTCTATATTGTCAACGTGTATTGTGTTTTGGAACTGAGTGAGATGATTGCAGACAGTAATGGCAGAAAAGGTAAATGGAGTTGAATCAGATACTCATTATCTACACTGAATTTATTTACGTTAAATTACAATGGCTGGTTGGGATTTAGTGTTTAATTGTACGCGGTAGAATAGAGCTCGTACTAATTATGATCGAGGCGGGAACCGAAGAGGAAGTGCTTCGCTTTGGCTGGTTGCGTTCAGAGCGCGCTGATGTCTCCTAATGAAACATGATGATGCTGGAGCGTTCATTTGCACTGATCGTTACTCGGGACAATTCTCAATACTGAAGTAATTGTTAATTATAACTTTGTAGATACGTCAACATTAAATGCTTGGTTTATAGTGAACCAGTCATTGCTCGAAGAATTACGAATAACAAATTACCAATCATTGTTACAATCAAACATAATCAGTCACAATAAGTAGTGCTAAGAGAGATATGTTTAAACAAAATAAAATTTGAATTGTTCTCATGTTTTCACGCCCGTTCATAATCTTCTATATTTAGTTATTTAGGTTATTATGCCAGATGTCTCCAACCCTCTTGGCCAAAATTTCGGATGTTCTTCAGGGGTTCATCATCAAAGCTGTTGCCGCTGATTCGACGTTTAAGTGTTTGTGCTTTGTTATGTATCGTTTTGCAATATCGCGTTGAAAGCAAAGCGTATCATTGTTGGTGTTATTTTAAGTACAGTATGACAATTAATTTAATAATATTTCCATTTTAAATTGTAAAACAATGCCATAAAACAATATTTGAATCCTTTTTTTTACATTTTATAAAAACACTTTTGAGGTGCAATGATAGTGGAATACTAAGCAATATTGGTTTTATATTTTTTGATATAGACAAGTCAAAATCTGTCGTTTTACTTATCTTACGACTCTGGTATTGTATTTATCAATGTGTGCGTTTATACGTGTCATAAATTGAGTTTAAATTTGACGAAAACTTTTTTAAAGTAAGGAAAATCAAACGAGAGTTGTAAATAAACTTCAAGTAGCCATAAACTTGCAAATGGCGTCCAAGAAAACTCCCAAAACTATACATTAAAAAACCATCAACGATGTCCAATAAAACCCGCTTCTCACAATGACGCTGTTAAATAAGAGCGTCGCTCACTAGAGACGTCGCGACGCTAAACTTACATTGTCTTATTTGCCGAAACTTACGACAGACGGTTATATTTCCGTTAGGTGTGCGCTGTATAGCGCTCAGCGTGCAGTCTTCGGTGCAGGAAGTGCGCTGCCGCGGTACAGTTTTCGGATGCAACTTTGTTACCTCATTACACTACTTAGTGGTGAGCTTTGTACGCAACTTGGAAGCTTTATTGCTTAATACTGGCAACAGGGTTATCACAAAATGCTAAACAAACTTTCTAACAAAACGAGTTCACTGAAAATTTAAAAAAATACCGCTATATTGCTAGTTATATGTCGTGATCTTGATACATTAGGGTATCATCTGACATTTAAATCGAAATTGTTTTTTTTTTGTATCAAAATTCTAATAATAATCTTCTATTTAACTGTATTGCAAATATATCAAATATCCTAGCACTTAATAAATAACAAGAAAACAGTAATATTACTGTAGCAATTGTAATATTTTTTAGAACAACAACTGAGGCCCTCCTGCAATAACACTATGTATTAGTAATATATTACGCGTTTGTACAGTCACATTTACAATACATTTTTATTGGATAGGGAGGAGTATATAAAACTGCAATGTCAAAATAATAATATAAATCACTCAAAAAATCATAATAAAAATATTCTAAAAAAAAAAGACCACAAGTATACAACTCTTCACAGACTTCAAAGTACCAAAAATAATAGACAATACACAAACAAAATTAAAATTAATGGAATTTGTGTACGCGGCACCAAAAGTACATAAATTTTAGTGTACATAAAGAACAATAGCTAAATCACTGTATTTAATCTATTTTTTTTATTTTTAAGGAGAACACATATATATTGTAAAGTTACAATTTTTCAGAACATAGTTTTATAATATTTTTTATACAAATTCAATATAAATTATAAAGATAAACACATAAAATCAATTTTATCAGTTATTAATATTATCAGTTTACTCAAAGGTATTTGAGATTCTGTAAAAATAATGTAGATGGCTCTGTCAAATGATGGAACGATTAAATGTATTAATATCAAAAAGGTAACATATAGGGTCGAAAATTGTCGCTAAAAATATTGTCGCTGTGGCTTAGTTGGATAAAGCACCTTCCCCGGTTAGGAAAGAGATCCAGGTTCGAATCCCGGTGGCGCAACAACAATGGTTTCGATAAAATTGATTTTATATGTATATATTTATAATTAATATATTTAATTCATATTGGAAATATTTTAGCCACGGTGCAGTCTGCACCGAAAACTGTGCGAAAGAGACGTCACAGGTAGCCGGTGTTGCGTGCGAGCAAAACGCGGCGCATCTGTGCAACGAGTAGCATGGCTCGTAAATAGTTAACCACTTCGTTTTATATCTTTATTTAAAAAATAACAATACTTAAGAAATAAAAATGATTCGACTGTCATACAAAATCAGGAACAACAATAAATGCAGTATTTTCGAGATATTTAGATAAAATACAGGAAATAATGTTAGAATCACGTTTTAGTTACCATAAAATTATAATTTACATTTTTTATTGTTAAGAAATGGATATGTGTAAATAAAAATATATTGTTTTTTGTCAATAATTATTATTAAAGTATTGTACTTTATCAAAATGATAATAAATTTTTTTTTATTCTGAGACTATATTTCACTTCAATAAAGTACTACGTAAAGATTATACACACAGATTTATTATAAAAAAATATATTCATGTATTTTCAAATTTTCTGACAGTTTATGTGTCACGATAATTTTTGAGCTAATAAATACATAATCAATTCCACATAAAATCATGCACAATAAGAAAAAACCTTTCTCCGAAGGAAAAGTTATATTCAACCCATTTAAAATAAATATTGAACATTAGAAAATATACGTTAAAAAGAAACGAATTTTCTTTTTTGTTGTCAAAGTCAAGTTCTTGAAAAATAATAACTCCGTTCATATCAATTGGTATTCTGTGTAACAGTCGAGATATATCATTGTAAGGAAAAAAACTCGAAAAAGTTGTGAAAGTTTCCGTTCTTGTATTGAGAATTGATGGATTTGTCCCCAAAGACATTTTCTAAGTAAATGTTTCGAATTCTTAACAAAACGTCTATTTCCGAATATTACTTTTAGATCCTTTGCAATCGAAATTCTAAGATACGCTTTGTTTTCAAATAATGTTAAACTATTTTTTTATAGTTAGTAAATATAATGAGTGTTCCAACAACAGATAGCCGATTTGAAATTGGCGGCATTTCTCTGGCGGTGCTTTATAGAAGATGATACTTGATAGATATTATGTAAACAGTGTTGCCATTACAAAAAAAACTTCTTGTTTCAGAAATTACTTATGAAATTACGGATCAATTATGGAAACTGAAAAAAGATAGCAGATAGATATTTAATTCATATTTCAAATATCACAGACCGTCTGTTCTGAATAATTACAACTTCACAATAAGAATGTGTTCTCCTAAATAAAATATTTCCCTTCAAATATCAATTCATCAATATTTAATTCACTTTCAAGAAGGAATTTGATGTTTTACAACAAGCCCGTTTATTTGAAAAATGTGTGTAGATGAAATTTTGCGATTTCTCTATGGATCATCGTAGATTAATTGGTAAAGCTCTGTACCAGCAATGGAAAACATCGGTTTTGAGTTCCCGATGATGACTTTTTTTCTGCATGTCTATTTAAGTAGGTTATCCAAATTTGTTTGAAATGATTTATACACAAGTATATGTTAATTATATATGTAGGTACTTATTTACCAGGGATAGTATCCTGTAATAATAGACTTTCATTTACGTGCAAATTACTTATACGTTCCAGAACACGTTCCTACTACAATATTTGATGTCATACTTTTAAAAATATTTAACGTGAACTAACTCGTCAAAAATAAAGGGAAATAATGTTTTTATTTTTTGTTCCATATTTCGTTTTTGATGATATTGATAATTTATTTTTAAAATTTGAAAAATTTATATTAAACTAGAAATAACCCGATGATTTATAATTTTATAAACTTAATAATAATTTCATGATCTTTTTTTGACGCGACAACCAATGTAAAGTAATTGAGAAAAGATATTGTTAGTTTTAAAGTTAATTAAATGATTTTCATACATCGTACGTTCCCGCTTAACCATGAAAAATCTATATTTTGCCAAAAAAATTGTCTGCAATAATCACTAGTGGATTTAGTTATGTGAATAAATAATAATAATAAAGTGCTTGAAATGATATTTGCTTTAATGAATATTAATTATTTTGCATGTATTTGCGTGTGTAAAAAAAAATCAATTTCTATTAATTTTATGACATAATTATTTTATGAAAAATCATTGATATTTTAAGACTAAATTTTGAACTTCAGCTACTAACTGTTGGCGTCAATGTCATTCATTGAATTAATTGAAAACATATGGATTATGACGTGTGGCCATAAGAGACGTGAACGATTGTTTAAAAGGTAGATTAATAGTAGGATGATGGTATTGCGTATTGTGATATTATAAATTGTTTCTAAATTGTCGCTAGTCGTATTTTCATGTATTCTTTAAAGAGTTTTAAAATATTATATTCAATATGTTATTTTTATTCATCTATGTAGTTAAAGGGTTTTAAAATAAAAAATATTATTTTATAAATCAATTTTGTTTTATGCATAGTTAAGAAAAATCATAAAAGTTGTTATTTTGATTACTATATTCTATTGATAGAAATATTTTTTGTACTATTGGTGTTAGTTTAGTTTTTAATAGTCTGGAATCTCCTCATTATCGTTCATTATTTAAACGTAAATAAAAATCGTAAAACATCCATTATGTCCATTTATATCGTTTATTTTTTGGCAGAAATAAAATACGGTAGCTAATTATTTACAATTCATCGAGTGGAAAAAGTCCTTCGCAACAGAGAAACGATATTTTCCAGCGAGCAATTTGGGCAACATGTTGTTAAAGTTGGCAATTATTTTCAAAGAATCCGTTAATTAATCTCTCAAACAAGTGACCGCACGCTTGCAGGGGTCTCAAATGACAGTTTAACGGGAAAATTAGAGACTTAACCGCGAACCGTTTGCAAAAGGATAAATAACCAGGACCCAGGGGTCATCTCAGGCCTAATAGGGCCGTATATTATGCGGTACCCAGGCTCATTAAGAAAAACCACAAGAATTAAGAATTAGAATTAGCACTTTGAAAGAGGAGAATTGGAAATGGCAGACAATGCCTAACGAAAACAGACTGTAATACGCAGTGGAAATAAATGTTCTTACTCGAGTACTTAGGACGACCAATAGTTACCTCAATACGTCTAATATGTATGAAAGCCAAGAGCTCTATGTCTATTTGGCTATTAATCTAAATAATAATTCTGTTTAATTAAAGTTTTTGATTCGTGATATCAATATTCAATTTACTAGGTTGTTGGTTAATTTCATTATACAAGGCAGTTAACATGATTTTTTTTTTTTTTTCAGTAATCTAAACTTTGTACTGCACACACGTTAAGTGTACACTTTGGTCACTACTGTAGTTTCGAGAGAAGAAATACCTCTCATCATCAGGTGTAAATGATAACTAAGCTAAACACAGTTTGGTTCCGACCTATTCTGGTAGAGGGTCGGGCACAGAATGGGGAGAAGCATTGTTAGTTTTGGAGAACGAGATAAAATTAACTTTGTTTTTTTCCAAATTACCTTTCTTTGTATTTCGACGGTTTCTGAAATATTCGTTTATAATTATTATTTATAAGGTAACTATTGGAGTAGTTTAAGTATTTGGGTATTGAAAGAATGATTAGTTTCAATTATGTGGTTAGCTATTTCCGAGAATTATTCTGATGATAAAAAAACATCACTGTTGCCTGAAAAATAATAACTTCTCTGAATTTTCTAATCACATTATTGAAACTAATGATTCGTTCCATATCCGTAGACTAAACCTCCTCTACTAGGTATATTTCAGTGGATTAATAATCCATATCTTAGCAACCATCGAATTACAAAATAAAACTGGAAAACTCAATTATCAGTTATTAATTATATTACGTTCCCTAATACTTCATCTCTATTTTTCATATTCCCTAAACAACCGAAAAAACTCTCACCCTCCCACACTCCATCCCTCACACTACCCAAATAAGTAAGCATTAAACTGTATTTGGCTTAGTTAACATTTACACCTTGTTAAGAGGGACTGCACTCTTTGTAGCTACACAAATGACAAAAGTATAACTCGGCGTGTGATAAAAAATCAAAATAAAAAAGCATGTTTTACGACAAATGTTTTTTTTAATTTAATTTATTTCGTTATGGACGTAGTGATACTAAGAGATACTTATACTTTTAAAATTAGCAACATTAACTTTGTGGTTAAAATTCATATTTTTATTTATTATCTTTATTTTATTAACCACTTAATTGAGTTTAAATATTCCAAAATGGTATTTTTCGAAATCGGTAGATGTATTTAAACTCAATTAAGTGGTTAATTAAACAAAGATAATAAATAAAGATAAGAGATACTTAAATGTGGCTAATACTCATAAAGGCCAAGTGGAACCTCAATGTGTCTAATATGACATTCAAATAATTTATTATTTTATTTTATTAAATTATTTCCTATCTAACTGAATTCAAAACTCTTTTAATAAAGATATTTTCCATTTAATTTAATTTATTTTGTTTTGTTTTAGACATAATAAATGTATTCAAACCATTCATATCACGGATACAGTGTTCATATAAATAAAGGTTACACACATAGATAAATAAATGTAATTATTGAGCAAATGTATAGTTAATATTAGAATATTGAAATACCTCGGACAAGGGTTAAACCAATATGTGAACCTTAAATTCTACATCAAGCTGACTTAAGTTTGCCTGGAATAGGGCAAAATCCAAAGTAATGCGGTTCTATAATGAAATTACTTGCAGCAGGCATAATCCTGGTTGGTTATATTTACTTGATGATGATAAATAGTATATTACGTCGTGGTCTTTGGCAATTATTCGAATAATATTAGACCTTTCAATTATCTAAAAAAGTGTAAAATAATTAGGGATATTTTCATAATTAATATAAAATAACATTGTATTCAACCAGACCTTTTTAAATTAAAATTTTAAGGACACTGGTACACTATATCCGAAAGAATTGTATATCTTCTTTGAAATATACGAATTA
This sequence comes from Eubasilissa splendida, assembly GCA_031772225.1. Lineage (NCBI taxonomy): Eukaryota > Metazoa > Arthropoda > Insecta > Trichoptera > Phryganeidae > Eubasilissa > Eubasilissa splendida. Next base: position 27,337,709 of record CM062861.1, on the reverse strand, counting down.
GGTGAATATGAAACTTTTTTATTCTGTGTGTATATTTTTCTATTGTAGTTGGAAATAGTATTATTTCTGATGTGAAAACATACTATAAAGGTATTTAATTTTATTTAAAAATCACACACATTCATAATTTTAAGCATCTTTTTTATAATTTAAATGTCTATATATTCTTTTTAATGTTTCAAGATTTTGGATATTTAAAACGGTTGGTGGAATTGTGATTTAATTAATATGAAAAAAGCTCCAGTTCAGAGAGATTTAATAACATCTAAAGATGGGTTTTAAATATTAAATATTTTATTCATGCAATAAATATTCAAATACACGTGCCAAAATGTCAGAGGTAAAGTCATTAAATGCACCTTTATCCACTAGAGGTGTAGGACTCATAAAAGTGGCGCTTCAGATAATGTTATAAAATAATTTATCATCATTATCATCATCGTCGTCATTACCATCATCAACTAATGTCTATCCACTGATGGATAAACTGTACCCATTTAACTTTAAAGTTAAACTCTACTACTTAAGAATATTTATATCTATTGTGACAATATGTATATTACTCGAAATCACTTTGAAAGCTTGTGAACTATGGAATACGATAAAAAATGTTATTTTATTATAAATATTTAAAATTGGGAGTATTTTATTTATTTTGGAGTTATAAGTATTTAGATTTTGATGAACTTCATATTTTTATAAAGTACCTTTAAAATATTACTTAATAAATACTCTATTAGGTATACCTGTAAATTCTACTTTATTTTGCTCGCACTTATACAAGAAAATTTATAATGAGAGCTGATGTTATATTTAGAATAAATTTTAAGTGAGGTGATTCAGATATTCTGAGAAGTTATTATTTGATAGATATAATTGGTATTTCTCGACACACCCATTTATTTGCAAAAGTTAAAAGTTTATTTTATTGTACCTTTATATTATGTTATGTAATATCTATATTTTATTAACTAGAATTCGTAAGAATTTTTAAAATTATTCTGGATGTAAAAAACATTATATTTACTGGCAATAATATACGTAATATCACTGTGAGTTGAATTTAGTAGCATTTTTCTAATGATCTCGCTGAAAATTCCAGAATAGGCTGGATTTTAATGAAGACGCTGCTGTGTCTACATGTTGTTCAGCCATACGTTATTGAGGGTCTCTATACATACTAATCTTTTTTTGGAGTATTAATCCCGTAGGTAGGCATCTACGTAGAGTATCCTTAAGTTTGTACATACCTATTCTCGTGACAACTCTTGGTATCACAACTTTACCATGAAGAATGTCTTGAATGCGACTCAACTAATGATGGGTTTTAAAAAGTTATTATTTTTGTTTATGTTTTAGTAGTTTGTCTATCATTTTTTATAATAGATAAATATAAATAGTAGCAACCTGCTGACCATAAGTATTTGTCAAAGACGTGATTTATTGGTCATGGAGAAGTCTCGTACTGGTAGAAGTGTTGTCGTCCTCCAGCTCGGTGAAGCAATAACATTAAAAAAATATCCGGGATAATTGAAAAAAATTGAAGATAGAGAGAATTGGCGATCATCTAGCAGTATAAAGTCACAGACTGATGATGATGATGATAAGTAATGGAATTTAACACTTTTTAATTATATTCTGTATGAGCAATAAAGATATCCATAAAGTTATTACCGAATAGTAAAATAATATTACACTGTATTATATTAAGAACTTTTTTTAGGCTACTCTTAAGTAAGCTTAGTTCATTTAGTTTTCTCTGAAAGTGGGTAAACTTCATCGCTGTGGTGGCAAATTCTGTTTACATCGTTAATATTGTTTCATTTATATCCATCTCTTTTGAACTCTACTTGACTTTATTTGCACTACCTACTCGAGTTTCGAGAGAAACGGTAACTCTCATCGATGGGTGAAGTGTTAAAAAAACTTTAATAATAGTTTTTTTTAAGACTTCATCTGTCCATGAGCGTATATTTTTCTCTTGAAACACGAGTAGTGCAAATAAACTCAAGTAGTGTTATAACATTGTTTTATTTATGTCTTGAAATGAAACTTCAAAGTGGCATAGTGTGGCAGTTTATATATAAATATCTGATATTTGAGTCATAAACTTCATTAAATCACCTAATTTTTCAGATCTTTCAAAGAATTTTTGTACATTACACGTCAATCTCATTAGTCTTTTTATTTTTTCTTCTTGCAGAATTTTAGCCCAGTCGCTTTCTTCGTTAGTGAGGACCATAAAGTAGTAAACTGTTGATGTCCATGATGAGTCTCCTCCACCGTTCTCTGATGAGCGCAGTTCGGGGAACATGAACGTAAACAGGATAATCAGTAGTGTCCTAGATCTGGTCGGTATATCGAGTTGAAGATCACCCTCCGTCCATCTGTCCTCTCACGTACCGTTCACGGCCATTTTTTCAGGTTATCTTCCATAGATCTTAGATATTATCTTGGATCGTTCATTATTCTAAAATTGTAACAGTAGTGAATTATTTTGTTTTTACGGAGAACACATATAGTTTGTAATTAATTGTTTTTAAAAATGGAATAACAGATGTATCAATTTTAAAGAGCTATAGAATACAAGTTCAAAAATTTGTCGTAAAACTACTTGGTTCACATCAACCAAGCAGGTTTAAGATAAATTCTTGATAACGAAACAGGATAACGCGTATCCCCATTTAGGAAAAGGTCAAGGTTTGAATCCTGGTAGCAACTAAAATATTTTTTCGATAAATAGATTTTTACTGTACTAAATAGATAAATAGATTTTTCTTGTTGATTAATTTGATTTGTATTTTTTTGTCTCCAAGTTTGTATTTATGTCCGAATATATGTATGTACTAATGATACTGTAACTAGCCTAATTATTACAATTAGCCTAATTCTTACGACTAGTCTAATTAAGCACGTTAATTTCATTTAGAGATATTCAAATTTGAATACTTATTCTTAAAATTTTCTGATAAATAAATAATTTTCTTAGTTTATCCCTTTGATGACATCTTCGCGAACGATTCCGTTTGCATAATACGTGTTTCCGTGTGTAAATATTTATCTGCTTAGCTGGGGCGCCGCCTCGCGCGACCCCTCTCGCGACCCCTCTCGCGACCCGCCCGTCGCGCCCCCGCTAACAACCCGAGAGCGGAGACGGTCGCGGTGGACCACCCCTAAATGCAAACACATTCCGGAAGATAATTGGTATCTAATTCCTCGCCCCGCGCCATACATTTAGCCGGTGACCGGTTTCGCCAATTTGCATACCAAATTATTCGGCCATCATCGGGCCTTGATCAACGACCCTCCGGAGGACGGCCAACTTTCGCCGAGCGCACGGTGTACCGCCTTACCCCAATCTACCCCTAACGGTTCTGTGGATTTTGTGTAATTGCGAAGCAATTGTTTGTTTCGTATCTTAATAGATCTTATGGAAATTGAATAGATAATTTCGTAATTACAAACTTGGATGGAAATTGTTATGAGCGCCGAGACGAACTCTGGTAAATTGCTTATTGAAATGGCGTTTATGTACGGTACGGAGGTTAAGTTATGTTGGATATTAATGTTGCACCGCAACAATCCTGTCAGCACTTAAATTCTTTAATGTCAGTTATACAGGCAAGTCACGCGGTCTAGTGGTGAAGCTTTGTCAAGTGTAAAAGCGCGCATAGCTATTCAAAGGTTGTTTTGTCTAAATCTCCCACTGTTTAAATGCGATTTTAAATTAATTTAAAAATATTAATAAAAATGTATTCAAATAAATTATCACAACACAAGAAATTTTAAAGTTTAAGTGTTACAAGAGATACTTTTATGTTTAATACGTTGCTTCAAGTTAAATCAAGTTATTAGGAGAACACATTATTATTGTGAAGTTGTAATTATTCAGAACATAGGTCTGTGATATTTTAAATATGAATTAAATATATGAATTAGAAAGGTATAAATATAAAATTAATTTTTATGTATATATTTAATTCATATTCCAGAATGAGATTGGACAGCGGACTAGGATGGACTCACGGCACCAAAAGGACAGCTAAACTCATCTGTTTGATGACGCCATCTCTATACTCTTCCGAAAGTTCACCCAATATACGAAACTGCCGCGGTGCAATCGTTCAAAGCACACCTAAATCACACTAGAATACGAACTAGTGATCGAACACGAATAATAGTCTCATGAGAACACTTCCTCTCCTCGAATTCAAAAATAACCAGTCGAGCCAAAGGAACAATGTGTACTGATTGGGAGTGGGCTAAGGGTTAGAAACAAAACTAAAATTGGTGACAATAACATTTGTTTCACGTTATGGAAGTATATGTGTTCACCAATTAAAAAATAGTCATAATTACAAATACGGAACAGATATTGTACAGTCTCACGAGTTCGAATAACTCGCTTTAAAACCTTATATTCCTTTATTCATATTCTTTTATTCATTATCTATCCAGTGTTAAGTGTATTTGGTCATATTATGTGTAGGGGGAGTAAGGGTAGGGGGAAAGAAAACCATCGGAAACCATTGCTTTAAAAATATTTTCACAGTAAACTGTTTTATTTTATAATTCCATTATTACAATACCTTGATGTATTTATTACAATTTATTTGTAATGGTATAATTTTGGAGTGGTTATAAAAAATGAATTTTGGTGTAGACCCTACAACAACAAATCATTTACTTTGATTAATAAAATTAGCGTCGCAAGGTTTATCAAAATAGGAAAACTTCAATGTTAGGGCCTTATAGAGAGAATAATCAAACAGTAATCGCGGTAGTCATTGCAGACTGAAGAACATAGCTAAGGTGGAGTGACAATGTCTTCAAAGATATATCCTATTTAAAAATCTAGGACCGGAGAGAAACAACATTTCGGGACCAATGTAGGAAAATTCTTGAGAAGGCCGAGACTTACCAAGAGCTGTAGAGCTGTTAGCGATGACAATTATGACGTAATATATATTATTGTGAAATTATGTTGAAGAAACTAAAAAGAAAAAAAAATACTTAAAACTTATTTTTCGTATTTTGTATCTATTTAAAAAAAAGTCAAATTAATGAAATAAATGGTAATATTTCCATCTGTGGTAACTGTATTACCCGTTTCATAACGAAAAGGTTAAGTACTCGCTCGGGAGCAACCCTTTAGAATCGTGGACGGCGATCGGCCCGCCGCGCACGGCTCCCGCGAGATCGTTTGACTGGTACCCGTAGAAGCGCTGGACCAACCCTCCCAGGTGTCCGGTAGCGGCCGTGATTAGTATCATTGCCGGCGAGAGAAATCATTATTTACATTCGTGTCGTCACTGGCCGTCCGCGTACTTCCTCAATATCACCAAATAAAGTGTTTTTTTATATATTCTCTTTCACGCGTCACCCTGGCGATCAAGTCGCAGTATGTTCATTTATCTTATATAAGATGTATAAAATCTTCAGCATTTTAGATACTGAACTACTTTCTAATGTCACATACCCAAAATTATTAATTTTACTTACGCCTCTGATGCCTTCTATTTTCCCCATACAATGGGTTGTATGTTACTATGTTATCTAACCAACTATCTTACAGTCACGCCGTTTCTCCGCGGGGATAGGCAGAGAGGATAGAGCGCCACTCTCTTCTACCAGTACATACAATTCTTACTTTATCCACAATCTTACATCTTCTCATACAAGCTCGTCAATTGATGAGGTTTTTATCAGGACCACTTTCCAGTATCTGGTTTACCTGATCGTGCCAAGTCTTCATTTCTGGTACCTTCAACACTCACGTCATATATTATCCTTACTATTTATTGTCTCCACATTCATCCAGTCCATATAACCAAACCACCCAAGCGATCATACGTATTATATTATGGTTTCATGTATTATTTTCATAAATTTTTTTTCAAATATATACTACAACATCTCATTTATTTATATATATCATATTTCATTGTCAAGGCACAATTCAGACAATTTGAATGGTAGACGTCAAACTCCCGGGTCAGCCTCTATTTCAGCTGCAGGAAGGGTTGTTGAACCGACCAGCTGTTGCCAGAAGTCTATGTTTAGTGAACGAGCATTTGCGATGGTAGGCCCAAAAACGTGGAATTATTTGCCCTCCTTTATAAGAAACAGTGCATCAGAACAAGAAGAGACCAAAAACGCACTTTTTCATTTCCATAAGTTCAAATAACAATTTTTAATTTTAAATACAAATATAATGTAGGACTATAAACAGTTAATGTGTAATGCTTCCTTTAAGTGAAATTTTACAAAAATGGCGCTATAGCAATTATCCAATATTATTATTAATATCTGTAGACTAAAGTAGTTATATTACATTATAATACACGCATATGATTAGAATTTATAAGAAATTTAATGGCCTACTTTTAACTTAGTTAATTTAATCTAACTTATGTTATCATTAAATTGTTAATGCACTGTATAATATAAAATAAAAGTAAGAGATCATATTTCTCATTGCACAGAATGTGTAGGAAGTATGTAGCTTTCCTTCGTTTGATAGTTGTTATTAATTCTCTCGACTAATTCGTGTCATTAAAACCTCATCATTACTAATGTGGTCAACTGAAGAGATCTTGAGCGTACATCGATACAGTACATCCAGACCTCGACTTACGTCTTGATTGTAGAAGAGATTTTTCATTTTCACAAAAGTACTTCTTTCTATCTCAATTATTATTTTGAAGTCTGGGTCCCCGTCTTCTCTACCCAGCAGTCAAGGTACTAATAATGTATTTTATTGGAACCTCAAGTTGTACCGCTTAAACGTTCATACTGACATTCAATTTGTATACATTATTATATATTTATAATTTTTACTTCTGGTTTCGGAGTTTTACTATCTAAATCGAACCGGGAAAAACAAATATGGTCCTTTTTTCCAGAATGTATCGTAATTATTTAATCCAGAAATCATCTAAATCTGCCCGGAACGCTACGAATTTTATCTGAACTGAAGATAAATATTGCAAAAATATGAACTCTTTAAGACCCTGCGTGAAATACCACCTGTTTAAAATTTTGCTCAGTTGCATTCTAAGATCCTAAAGAACATATACTCGACCAAATATCTCACGCTTCCCTGCTCCTGTCTACACCAAATTTTGCATCATGATAAAAAAATATATTTAAAAATCAACATTTCATTTATTTTTAATCTGAATCCCGAGCAACGTCGGGTACAAATAGCTAGTATTAAAATAAAATACATTTATTTACAATATTTTTGATTATTTTTACGTAGAAATGCAATTAGTGAGTTATTGATTGGCTTTACTATAATATTTCTATTTTAATTAAAATACTCTTCCTTTATACCCTTTTCACCCCTTTATGAGCTGTCTCTTTCAGGACAGGTAGTATATAATAGGTTCCTGGTAAGATATACAGCAGCTACCAAGGCTTTCAAGGCATTACTGCTAAATTTATTGTCAACAACATATATAATCGATTTCATGAAATATGTACCTCTTTAAGCAATATCATCGAAACACGCCAATAAACACCGATTTATCGGTATTGAATAGAATTGAATTGAATCATAGAAAAGCTCTAACTGTATATTTATGATAATCTTACAGAGATTTAGCATTTTATGATATTTTATTATAAACATTTATTGATTTACTTACTGAATTTTCGAACGACTGAATATTCTAAAATTTTATTTTTTTATTATGCTATTACGCATTATTATTATAATTATTGCTGGTTATAATGATTTTTATTTTTTGGAATTACACATGGATTGATAAAATTAAGATATTACATCTAAGATACATTTTTATATTAGATACATCTCAAAGTATGATTCATGACAATTACTTTATGTATTACGTGCCATTCACAGCAAAAAAGTCGATGAAGGTAAAATAAACTGTAAGAAATCGGTAAAAAAATTAATTTCATATATATAATTTTGCAAATTTAAAACCTATAAAATTCGTATTTCATATATATATATATTTGAAAAGAGGAGTAATTTGTTATATACAGATTATTTGTATAGTAGTTAGCACTCAAAAACTAAGGGTGGTATAATTTCTACATATTAAATTTCATTAAAGAAAAACTGATCAAATTTTAGCACATGACTTAAATTAAGGATAATCAAGACTCATGATTTCCTCAATTTTTCCCTTACAAACATTTTTTTACATAGATATACATTATTTTCAATATGTTATATCTTACCGTATCGGTATATTTCTTAATTTTGGTGTTAATCCTTGATTGGCTCATTTTTTTATTTTTTTTTATTTAGTTTATTATATACTATTTATTTAATTCCGAAGAAACTTCACTTGTGTTATTTTTATATAAAGGGTGTCCGGCGGAAAAATTTCAAGATTAAATTGTTATTGCTCGTAAACCATCAGGGTGAGGTAAGTGGGTGGGGTATCGTTCGACGCTCGTGATTTGCGGATTTGCCAATCGCAATGAGTCATTGGTCGAGAGCGCATCGCGCGTTCGCGGTTGAGCAATATTTAAGGTGTGGTGATCCATTGGTTCGTGCGCGTCGTGCTTTTTGTACTCATTTTAATATTCAATGGGCCGAGCATGCAAATTTTCTGGTGTTGAGTTCAAAAATTCAGACAAGGACAATGGTTAACCAAACTCCTCCGGGACCATCAACGTTAGCAGCGATGCCAGAACATGTGGCTCAAGTTCGACGTGAATCGCAATCCGCGTAAATCGATAAGAAAAATTGCAGCCTGTACTGGAAAAAAAAAAATCAACAGTGCACGTTATTTTGAAAAAGAAACTACAGTTTCATCCATAAAAACTACAAACCGTGCAGTTTCTCAACGAAAATGATTATTCTTTACGTAAACCCTTAGCGAGAACGACCCTGGATCGTTTTGGAACAGCACGAAGAGTTTGGAAATATATTGTTTACTGACGAAGCACATTTTCATATCGATGGCTATATTAATAAACAGAACATGAGATACTGGTGCCCCGACAACCCAAGTTAATGCCATCAAAAACGTTAGCATTATCCAAAAACGACAGTGTGGTGTGAAATTTCTGCCCGAGAGATAATTGGCCCTTATTTTTTTAACCAGCGAGAGATAGTCACTGTTGACGTGTATTGTTGAATGATCGGCGAGTTTTTGGTACCGCAACTGCAGCTGTTTTCCAAGTTTAACAACAGAACACAATTTCTGTAAGACGGTGCTACTTCACACAGCTATAGTTTCAATGGAGAAGCTGAGTGGAATTTTTCCCAATAAAAATCAGCAAGTACGGAGACATACCCTGGGCACCTCGGTCACTGGACCTTACACAGTGCAACTTTTTTGTGGGGGATACCTTATGTCGAGAGTTTACAGTAACAATTCTTGAACAATTCAGGCCCTACAAAAAAATATTCTCCTTGAAGTTGCTGCCATTGAACCAACGCTTTGCTCTCGCGTGTTCGCAAGTTTAAGAGTCCGATTGCAAGAGTATCTTGAGAGAAATGGACGTGATTTAAAACGTAAAATCTACATTGTTAATCTCGATTTTGTATAAATAAAATATGACAATGACATTGTATTTTTTATTTAATATTAAATTTGAATATTTTCCGCTGGACTCCCTTTATAATGTTATTATCAGTTATTATTGTTCTGTTTGGTTCTCTAAAATGAAAAATAAAATAACTTTATTCTTAAATAAAATCAAGTAAAATGATCATGTTTCATTTTGGTATTGTATAAAACCGAACGTTTCGACAATAACGGCGTACTCACAATGAAAAGTAATAAATGTTGACATTTTACAGACGGTGATTTATTTCAATGTTTAATTAATTTTTTAAGAATTTTTAACAATCAGACCCTAAGAATATTGTTATTCTCAGAATAGGCTAGAATATCTATTACCTACTGACGCACAATTACACGTGAAGACGATCATCACAAGGTTCCACCAACCACCCTCCAACACCCAGCCCTACCAGTTTACGTGGTGTCATTACGTTGTTAACCCGGCCGGGGTTATTCGAGCGGTAAAATATCTCGCGGGTGATCGGGCGCGAGCAATTTGCCAGCGTGTATGGTTACCTTCATTAAATGGGTTAAATCTTCACAGTTTAGTGAGATAAATCAGATAAAGTCATATCATTAAAATACTTTTTTTAACCACAACTTGATTTTTCATTTTTTGTCAAGTCTACTGTCACGATGGCCACGAAATGTTACTCGAAAAATCGAGAATAAATTATATTATCAGCTACTGGCCGAGAAAACATAAGAGTGTAAATTATTTAGTGTTTTGAGTAATTATTATTCTTACATACATTTTATTTACTATTTTACCTGCCAGGCTAAATTTTAACTGCATTTTAATGTTGCAGAATCTGACAATGTTTTTGACATCTCTTCATTGATTTGTTTCAGTGTAAAACCTTCGATAAATAAAATATGTTATGTCACAGACTGCAGCAGAATAGTATCCATTTTAATAAAAATGTCAAACACTCTAAATTCAATGTTGCCAGTAAAATTAAAAAACTTCAAGGTAACAATAATAACTTGAGACCGGCTAGTGTGCTTTTTTCGAAGCTGCCTTATTAATAATTAGTAATTCAGAATAAATATATGACTTTTAATACACATACATACATACACATTTAAAATAAGCTTTATTGACACATTCATAAATTTTTTATTATAGTAGTAAACATACAATAATAAAATAAAATATTTTTTCTTCAATATTTGCAAAATTACTTCGTGGCAACATATTATATAAGGCAACATATTGTATAAATAGTAATAAAAAACGCTTAAATCCACTATTTAGTTATACATCAACTTGTTTCAAGACCTATGGTCCCTTCTTCAAGAAATAATGTATTCTAAAATTAAAAATACAAACATAGACAAAACTAAAATATAAAAATAAAAGTGGTTAATTAGGAAATACTGTGAAATTAAATTTATAGGTGACAAAAGGTTTTGATTATTTATTATATTTAATTTACTATTAACACTTTTTCTATTTCAAAAATTTCAAATCTATCTTACTATAAACCACTAGTATGTAAAATTTTTAAACACTTGTAATGTCAAAATAATGATTTGTTTTCAAAAGAATATTGGCGAATTCAGAATATTTATTATTATTTAGATATCTCAAGTGCTAATTCTAATATAAACATTTTTGCAAGTTTTACCAATATAATAATAATCATTGCAAATTAATTTGTAGACCCCCAACTTTTTTTAAATATATTCCTTATTCTTGTATGTTATATATTTTCTTAATTTTTTATTACTGTAAAAAGCTGGTTGAGTAGAATTTGGGATATTTTTTATAATCTAATTTGAAATAAGATTAATGAAAAACATGATTTTTCTTATACTTTTTGTTTAACAAATTTTCTATTTATTTAATATTATAACCATATAATATTATAAGCGCCATACATCCCTTGATACATGATTCAGTCTGCGGGCACCAGCCTAGCCTACCTCTTGCAGGGCTGTCTTGACATTATCCGCCCGTCAACTTATTGGTCTTCTCCTCAGTTTTGATCCTGTTGGCTTGTGTATGAGGGCTTTGTGGTGTTATGAGACTCTTTTGCTCTCGCTACATTTCTTGTCCATTGCAACCTCTTTGCTTTATGTGTTTTAATGGTATACTGTTTACGATATCAGGTTTTCCATTTTCAGGTTGACTATCTCGCATTAGGCCATTAATCTTGCGCAAAACTTAAAGACAAGCAACTTATAATATTTACATTACAAATGTACAGTAAAATGAGTTTAATACTAATTTAATGTAAAAATAAGAAACATATACAGATAAAACCAATTTATCTAAAAAATATTTTTATTACCACCCGGACAACAAAAATGTTTATTCGATAAATTGATTTTTTTATATATCTTTCTATTTGTTATATTTAATTTGTATTAAAAATATCACAAAACTATGTTCTGAAAAACTACAACTATACAATAATAATGTGTTCTTAAAAAATGTTTGATGCGTTGAAAATATGAAAATAAATTATTTAATGTTCAATTTAATTAGAAAAAAAAAATGCTTTTTTAGAGGTTTGTTTTTCGAATTGGCAACACTTTTTCTAGCTACAGCTAATTTGACAGTCAACAGCCGAGTTGTGCTCAGTTTGTTTTGCCATTTCACCATGAATAGACTTACGCCAGAACAACGCTAGCAAATTGTGTAAATTTATTTCGAAAATCGGTTCAGTTCGCGAAACTCACCGTGCGCTACGTCCATTTTACGGTCGACATGATCGTCAATCCGAGCAAATAACTCGAATAACCATGGATCGTTTTTGCATCCACATAAATGTCGTACAGTGTGCACCGAAAAAACTGTGCAAAAATGATGTTGGCCAGAACGTTACAGTCAATGGAGAGCACTATACATCCATGATTACTGATCTTTTCGTTCCCCAAATGAAAAACATTAATGTGGAAGATCTGTGGTTTCAATAAGACGACGCAACATGCCACACAGCGCGCACTACAACAAATTTATTGAAGGAAACATTCGATGAGCGCATAATTTCGCGTAATGGACCTGTGAATTGGCCTCCAAGATCGTGTAATTTAACACCTTTGGATTATTTTATTTGATGGTATGTAAATTGATTAGGCTACACCGATGATAAACGACTTGGAAATCAACATTCGTCGCATTATTACCAATATGCGTCCCCAGCTGCTCCAAAAAGTGGTTGAAACTTCCAGATGGCGTTATTGCCGATATATATAAAGTGGTCGAAAATTAAACATCCAGATTAAGCTTTATTCGAGCCTTTATACGCGCGAAATCATATATAAACCCAATACTATGACCATTACCACAATTTTGATATGTTTTATTTCATTTTAAAATTCTATACTTCTAAAGAACACACTTTATTATACAACGTTGTTTTCGGCTGATCTTCTCATTAAATACAATTACAAATTGGATTATATATTGGGTTTATATTTAAAGTTTTATTATATTTGTAAACAATTGTTAAGTGTATTTTATTGTATAGTTTCGTTTGTTGGTAATGAATAATTTTTCCAATTTATAAAATAGATTAATTCCATTCCGGGAAGTCAGACAGTCTGCAGAGGGATAAAACAAAAGGACACATCATGCCTGTGAACTATTAGGTTGTTACATTATAATAATATATAGTATGTATTTGAAGACACCTCTGTTTGGTGAAAAAATTCTCAATACAATTTGGGATATACTTTTGAGCTTATTGCACCTCCTGCCTGCCTTGGAACAATCTATTCTGGAGCCAGGTCTCTTGGGAAACAATCAAGATAGAGCTAGAACTTTCCGAAAGAAATAAGAAGCCAAATTAAATTTCTTTAAGACTACCAAACAGCACTGTTTGTTTTGGCAGCGGAGAAAACTGTTTGTTGTAATACTTTTACAGAAAACATAATAATGAGATGAATTTTTTGAAAATAAAAAAGATATAATATATTTTTTTACTTTCTGAAGATGAAAGACAATAATTTAAATCATCAAAGTAAAATCTTTCGCTTTGACTTTGATCGCACGAAACTAGTTATTTGTGTTATTTTTATTCATTTATGTGTAATAATGATACCTAGAAGGTTGGGAACATTTTTAATTTATAGAAAATCATTGGAATTTCATTGTCCACTAACAAGTGGTAGGTTCGCAGAACAGAGGCGATCAAGTACCTGTCTATTTTAGTTAATGGCAACCTGTCACTTGATACTGATATTGAGAATTTCAGTAAGTGTTTTAATTGGTTTAAGGAGTTAGAGAATTCTTTATCAATTTGGAATGAATTCAAATGTGATGGTAGCAGTTGTTTGCTACATTGTTTAGTTATTTTGGTATATATGAGAGAGGAGAGGATTATAAGCGATGGATAGCGAGCGGAGATATATAACATAAATTTTGACATAATCAGTGCGAGTCAGATATTAGAATATGGTCCTAATAGTAGCTCTAGAAGCATGTTTAGTAGGTCTATGAATATACATTTCTATATAAAGACAAAAAAAGAAACGTTCATTACTTACGTAAAAATCGGAAAAAGCACTGTAATTAATTAACTTATTATTAAGGACAACGCAGTTTTGCTGTGAACTTGCATTTTCAGAATATGGTAACTGTGGTATTTTAATACGAATTAAATTAATCAACTAGAAAGATATTTGATATCCAGTTAACAAAAAAATATTTTTTCGATAGATTTTTTGTATGTCCTAGTTGATTAATTTAGTATGTATTTAATTAACTGATAAATGATTTTATTATTAGTGTCAGTTACTGGCAATGTACACGTCAATCTAGACGGATCTAATGAGAGAATTATGCTACGAATCCTGTGCTTATTTTTTAATATTAAAAGAAATTCTAGAAGGAAAGCGCCCAGTGGATCGCTCAAAACTGAGGAAACGAAGAACCTATGTGAAGAGAGGCTTGGCCTCTAGAGGATTGTAGTCACCGAATGGACAGGAATACCTGGAAGTGTCTTGTTAGGACAATAGACCCTTGATCTTTTTAGAACACGGAGTAAAAGATAATATGAGGATGATGTTATTGTAGATGATAAAGTATAAGATGCATTTTTATTGCTCATATTTTGTGTTTTGCTTTTGAGATATCATCTGTGTTTATAAAACTACCAGGCATAAAATATTGTTATCATTTTTGTGTGGGATCAATGCAAGAAAAATGAACAGAATTTTAGAGGTTTTTAAAATAATTTATGAATTTTAAATAAAACTGATAAAGTGTAATCTGTGAACGTCGAATATTTATACGAAATACGTAGGTCTTCGACATCAAAAAGCCATTTCACCAAAGTTCACAATCGTCCATTGTCGGATAATACCAGGTGTGGGAGAGAAAATTACCGATGAAAGTGTGGAATTATGTCAGATATCCCACACTAAATTCACCGCAGCAACCAGAGGCGGGGCAGGGTGGCGGCCGCAGTCACCGCGGGACGTGCGAGCATGGACCAGAATACAATGGAAGATCATCATTCATCTCCGGCCTGTATAATGATGTCGCCGTCGATATTCAATCACTTGTATTTCAAAAGGGCAAATTTAAACAGTAGGTATTGAACACTGAACATGTACTGAAGAATGACATTCATGACGTATTTTATCGCTCATCATTTTTAACTGCCGTGAATATTAATATTTCGTCATGGTTCTATATAAAAAATAAACCCTTTTACAATACATAATATATATGCTATTCTTGATCCTACAAAATCGGCTACGCGATATCCTACAAATATTCAAAAAATCCAAACATGACAAAATATGAAAAGACCGCGGTATTTTCAAGACTACGAAGGTCGGGCTTGTACAATCTCTGGTGCATTTTATATTTTTATTTGGAGTGGAATTATGGATAAAAAAAAGAGAGAGAAGACAAACTAATGTCTTTGAGGTGTTGTGTTGGAGACACATGTTGCGTGTACCATGGACGGCGAGACGCACGAATGTCTTCAAGGACAGATTCTCAACCATTTGCCTGAGACGAATTATTATTTTTTTGGGTACCTTGCGAAAAGAGAAGATAGCTTGGAGAAGTTTGGTGGGCCACATTAAAAAAACGAAGAGGAAAAGGAAGATCCCCCACCCGTTCGACCGACCAAGTGGAAAAAGCAACAGGCACAGCATGGTGGCAGCCCTAAGATTTTCAGGATGCTGAGAAAAGTAGAGGAGCAGGCAGAAGAGGGCGAGAGTATACGGTGATCACGATTCTCAGTCATGATCGACCGACATGCGGGATTCTAAAAGTATTTAAAAATAGCTAAAAAATCAAAAATTTATACGTTGGAAACAAAATATAAAATGTCAATATGTATTTTTATCTTCATGGCGACCAGATTAGGTACAAAACTATTAAATCTGAATATATCACGATTAACATACTTTTACTGTTGTATTATTATTATATATATATATATCTATATTTTAAATATGAATTCAATATATTAATCAGAAAGATATTCATATAAAATGAATTTTATCGAAAAATATTGTTGTTGCGCCACCGGGATTCGAACCTGGATCTCTTGCCTAACCGGAAAAGGTGCATTTTCCAACTCTGCTACAGCGATAATATTTTTAGCGACAAATTTTCGAACCTATATGTTACCTTTTTGATATTAATACATTTAATCGTTCCATTATTTAAAAGAGCCATCTACCTTATTTTTACAGAATCTCAAATACCTTTGAGTAATCTGATAGCAGACGCCAGAATTATTAATTAATTTTTTTTATTACATTTTGAACACATTGCTAGAACTTTATATTTAATTCATATTTAAAATATCACATACCTATGTTCTGAATAATTACAACTTCACAATAAGAATGTGTTCTCCTAATATCTATATTAGTCAAACATTATTTTGTGAATATGATAATTTCTACATTGTAATACTGCTGTACTCTAGATAGGTAAATAATTAAATGATTATTTTTAAATGAAATCATTATATGTAGGGTTTTGAATACGTAACTTACCTACCATCCTTATTCAATGGTAATAATCAAAATATGTTTTTAAATACCATAAATGTAGTATTTGAAGGCATGTTTTCGCGTGCATTGGACGACACAATTAAAACACACACTAAAATAAAACTTTTGTTTGTTTAATCTAGCGGTGTGTTTAGTCTAGTATAAATATTAGGTACTGGGCTAATAACCAAGTAGGTCAAATAATTATCTAAGAAGGTCACCATAGATCAAGTAGTACCTGAATTAAAGTCAAATAACTTTGTTTTTACCACTTTTTCAGACGTAAGATGTTTCTAAAATAATCTTCTCTTCCTCAAGATGAGTTGTATACTCAAGTTGAAAGATTGACATTGGGAGAAAGCTATGAAGAAGGAAGAGGGGAGATTAACCAATATCGGAAAAATAAGAGTTAATCAGAGCAATACATGGTCATTACATGGGGAAGAATAGTGAAGTAAGAAAAACAAAAAAAAAATCCCACTTACCTAGCTTCTGGAGAACTATTCTTTGAAAAATTAATTAGTTCTTCCGTAAAGCAACTTCCGATGTTGCAGGCATAACTACGCTACAA
This sequence comes from Eubasilissa splendida, assembly GCA_031772225.1. Taxonomy (NCBI): domain Eukaryota; kingdom Metazoa; phylum Arthropoda; class Insecta; order Trichoptera; family Phryganeidae; genus Eubasilissa; species Eubasilissa splendida. The sequence continues at coordinate 27,320,612 of CM062861.1, read as the reverse complement.
TTACGTACTCGTATGTGCGCGTTAACATACTGCATGTTGGTGTGATGATGTCATTTTATCCTCTGTTCCTAAATTTATAAATAAAAAATAATCAACGAAGGCAGTCTGCGAATGAAACAATTCTATCATTAGGAAGGATTTGAAGGAAAACTAAATAATCAAGGAATGGAAGCCGATTGACCGTAATTTATAGAATGGAGTAAGTCTGTTTAGACGTTTGGACACATGGAACGAGGAATAAACAAAATATATGCTCCGACATATGTAATTACATTCTGTGTACTTTAATTTGATGGCGCTTCTGTTTTTAACATTTGTATTAAATATTTAGGGGAAATATATTACAGAATTTATTTTTCAAAACAACTGTATTATAAATTTCGTATTTTCTTTGTTTCAGAACTTGATGTAAATTTGTTTTCATATCAAAGATTCATTGTTATCTTTTAGTATAACATCGTTTATATTATGGAAATAAACAAAAGAGCTTCTTTTTAATTAATAAATCGTTAGTATAAATTCGAATGGTATTTCGACATTGAGGTATTAATTAACTAATTTCATATAATCCTTTTAGTAATACAAACAAAAAGATTACAGCGATTTTAACAACATTTTATTCTTCTCCTAAAAATTAATGGATGTATAAATATGAAATTAAATTCTTTAAAACATTATTTTGATGTTCAAAATAACTATTTATCTCTCTCATATCAAGTGTAAGATCATTTGGTTAAGGAATTGATTAAGTAATTGAGTAGAAAGATATGCTTATAAAATCAATTTTATCGAAAAATATTGTTGTTGCTATCGGGATACGAACCTGAATCTCTTCCTATCCGGAGTAAATGCATTAACCGATTATGCTACACCAACACGATGACAAATTTTTGAACTTATATGTTACACTTCTCAAATTGATACATCTATCGTTCCGTTATGTGAAAGCCATCTTCTTTATTTTCCTTAATAATTAAATTATTATTAACTTGATGTAATAATTAGAAGTCTCGATGTAGTGTTGAATAAGTAATAGTCTCGAGTATAGAATTTATAGTTTTAACATTCCTTTGTCGATTGATATATCGGGGATAATTTTTTTTTCGTTTTTAAGACTCGTGTTATGTTTGTTTGTTCTTAAGCACTGCACGGAAACGTTATAAAGAACTTTGAAACCATACATGGCACAAGTTACTCGTAAGGTTTTTTCTTATTCTTTAATAAAGGCAATCACCTTTAAGGAGTGATTTGTGTCATTAATGATTTAAATAAGGTACAACTATTATATAGAGAACTATTATATTATTATAGATTTTTGATATTACGGACATCAGATGTGAAGAGTTTAGAGAAAGAACGTGATACATGTTAGCCGAGAATTGAAATTTAGCATTAACCAAATCACTCTAAAAAGAATTGGAGCTTGTGCAGAGATAAACAAGCAAAAAAAGAAAGGGTCTCTTCCTCCGCATTACATCACACATTCAATCGTCTAATAAATTCAACCTGAACAAATGGGAGGCTAATTGACATAACCCATAAGGTTCAAATACTCGTAATTATGTTAACACAGTTTCACAGCAAAATGCCGTATACAAACTTTTTATACCTGAATAATGTATATATTTACGAATATTTTTGATACAGTGATACAGTGGAATCTCGGTTTACGAACAACTCTGTTTACAAATAATTCAATTTACGAACGAAAATCCTTACAAAAAATGATTCAATTTGCGAACAGAATTTCGGTTTACGAATAGGCAGGCAGTCTCAAAGCTCACTACGGAAGAACTGGAATAGTTTCTTAATGAGCAGCAAAAGAGGAAATATTATTTTCAGAGACCGATGAACGAATGAAAGATGTTCCTAAGTCTTCGATCTAAGAAATGTGCGTGAAGCGGAGCGAATTTTGTGGAAAAATATCTTCCTGATAAAAATCTGTTTAATGATAGTCTCATATCTCATTTCCGCAACATTGAAACGAGACAGAAACCTGATGAACTGATGTACCTGAAGTTTTCATGGAAGAGATTTTCCTTCCAAACAATAACACTTTACTACATATTTTGTAAGATAAGTTTAAATAAAGTTTATTATTTTCGTTTTATTACTTTTAATTCCATTAAAGTAAAAACAGTTAAGTAAAGTAAAGCAAGAAGGAGAAAATAAAGATGATTAAGAGCCATTTTCTTGGGGTCTTAAAACAGATTATTATATTATCCTTGTTTTTTATGGAAAAAATTGTTTCGGTTTATGAAAAACTCGGTTTTTAAACAGTTTTACGGAACAAACTAAGTTCGTTAACCGAGGTTCCACTGTATTAACATTACACCTCCTACACATACGCAAAACAGAAATATTGAATATACTGATGTGGTAAGTATCAACATTTAATTTATGCCCAGTTTCTTAATGATCTGGCACATGGTTAAAGTTACATAGAGTATTGACTAGATAATTTAAAAAAAGGTATTGTTAAATTTTTATATGTATAAAGGTTAATTACTTGTACCTATTATTTAAAATAAAATGCTATTTTTGAATTTAGGAATGCTACTAGGATTTAACTTGTGCAGTTTCTCTGAATTACTGTCGGTTTATCTAATCCATTATTTATATCTGGTGCTTTGGAAGCTGGGTAGAATTTCGGGCACGGTTGTGAGCTTGCCAAAAATATTCTCCTCCCAAATCCCGACCCACGAAAATTGCTCTTGCTGATAATACAGGATTGAAATAGGGGATGGGGATAATATGACATCGCTTTCAAAACGTGCGGGGAATAACAAGGAAAAAAATCAAAGATATTAGGAATGATATTATGGCAATTCGTAGTAACCTGTATAATATTTATTAAATGCATTATCTCGGATCGCTGAGGTGACAGGCCGGAGCTAACATTTGAAAAAATATTAGTTTTTTTCATTATTATCTTATCATATCCTCTGTTGCTATTTATTACAATTTAGTCTTGCGCGGATCCACGGGTTTCCTTCCCTCTAAAGTTATCAAGAAGATATATCTTGTTAACGTTCTTCTAGAAGTATCCAAGCCACATCAGTTCGCGTAAATATGCAGGTGCTATAAGGCGTATTTTGCTGTTTCCCATCAGTCAAAATAAATATGCAAATATGATTAGGAATTGATCTACTTGTCGCAGATCTTTAAAATCTTTGAAGATAGTGTAATATACTTAATGCGATGTTGAAATCTACTAGCTTAACTAGAAAATATACGTCTAACTTTATTTTTCAAATCTACTGAAATTACAGCTCAAAACATAATTAATTTAACATACAAGCTGTGTAATTTTAATCAACTGATTTCATCATAATTCGAATAAATATTTTAAATGTTTATCTAGGGTATTATTTATCCATTCACGTATATGTTTTAACACCAATCGGTTATGGATTATATGTTTATTTGTCCAGACAGCTTAAATCTTAATAAATTCTAATAATATTTTTAAGTGTATGTGTGTGGTCTAATCAATAAATATTTTCTGGTCACGCGAGTTCTTATAATGTACTTAAATTTATTAGAAACAGCTTATCAGTAGTGGTCCAGATCAAGTGACTTGACTCAAGTGCAGGGAGTGAGTATTAGAGGAAGGTAGAACTTTCAGCAATTGTGTTCGAGTGCTTGTCGTTTGTTAGATTAATTTTTATAACACTTTCATTCCTTTTAAGTGATCTGTTGATATATAATTACTTAGTTTATTTTGTATTTTATGTGGAGAAAAATTACACAATTCATAAAAGCTCGAGTGAGTGAGAATACTACGATTTTAAAGTTTGAACAGTGACCATGCAGTCCAGGATAGAACCAAAAATAATTGCAACTACTTATCGTCGTTGTTATAAATTTATCATTGAAATATGAATTATATTATTCTTGCATAGTATGTTTTTAGTTAAAAATATTTTTTTTAAATTATCTAACTAACGCTGTTTTCCCGTTGGAGTAGGCAGAGCGGATAGAGAGCCATACTTTTCTGTCCTGACACAATTCTCGCCTAATTCACGTTTATACATCTCATACAAGCTCGTCGATTGCTGAGGTTTCTAACAAATCCATCTTATAGTATCTGGTTTACTTGATCGTTCCAAGTTTTCCACGAATGTCATATATTACTGGTGATATTCATAAATTCAGTGAGATATATAAAATTAATAATAAAATCTCCCTGCTTCGTGGCTTCACGAATGACAGGCGAGAATACTTACACTACACTATCGAAAAACACAAATAATATGTAAAAATAGGTGTTTAAAAATATCTTAAGCTCTTTACAAATGCAAGCTTGCTATAAATATTACCAGGGTAACTATTTTTTAAATAAAATAAATTTTATATTTATAATGTATAAAAAAATAAAAATAATGCAAGACTAATCATTACTGTATACTAGTAGAACGCTCGCTTAGCATACGAGAGGTATCCGGATCGATACTCGGCGCCTCCAAAAAATTTTTGATTTTAAAATATTTATAAGGCACCAGTTACCGATGTAGGTAAAAATAAAATTCTAAGTAAAAAAATTGAGAGAATTTAATTAATGAAACGTAATGTTCGTAACAAATGAAAACTAATAAATCTATTATTTGTAAATAAATACATATTTTGACCATTGGGAACACTCGGTAATAGTATCAATATGGGTATTTTTTTGTCACAAGTTTAAGAATCTTTTACCGTACTAAATCAATCGTCCGACAGGATTTGTGGTTCTGCATAGTTCATTTCATTCAAATCGCCTTATGGGTCCCGAAAATATTATGGAGGATAAGGGGACCATCGAATAATCCACTTTTAGCTATGTGTACCGCCAGACACGATGTGTACCTTTCAAATATAAGGAATAAATATGCAGAAGAGGAGTATGTACAAGTTATTTCAATCAAATGCTACAATTCTTCAGAATATCTGAATATTACATGAAGAGTATTTTATTATAACATGAAAAGTAGACATTAATATCATTAAACCAAAATTAATAAATATGTTACTGAAAAATATACAGAACATTAAAACAAATCGTTAACTTTGTTTTTAATGAATCTCAGTTCATTATATTCACCAACCCACAGATCAGTCAATAAATAGAGATGAAATAAAGTGTACATAAGGAGAGGGATTTAGAACATTAGTTGCGGGACGAGGAATACGTAGAATACCCTACACACATTATTAGTGGAACCATAAATCCGACAGTTCATGACATATTTATGCAACAGTAAAAGTATTAACAACATTTTTCGATAAAATTGATTCTATATGTATAGGTACTTTGTATTTTAAAAACAGTATAAATAATTTGAGATATGGTTTTGATTAGTCACATAATATATAATATATTTATTAAAACAAAAATTAAGAAGATGCAATTTTGGATAATTATAATGAAATATTTTGCAACATGATATATGTAATTGGTTTTTGTAATATGTTATGTTCTCTCTTTAATATAATATTACAAACGTGCGTTTATCAAACAGTTTGTTCAGTTTTTTAAAGAATATCATAAAAAGTAGATTAGTTTTTGGATTGTAGAATACATAAAAGTTAAAAAAAACAGAATATAATATAATGTAGTATTTTATCTTTCACGACAAACTGTCACGATTTTTAAGAATTTTAAATGAAGCCCTTTTATTCTTTAATTATGCACAGCAGTCATTAGGAGATGTGGTGGCAGATTTAAATTAAGATAAATTATGAATTTACTAATGGATTTCTCTTTTCACACTTCAATACCCACACAATGCTTTATACACCCTTCATTTGAAACCCCATCAAAATGTAGTTAAAAGCGTACCTACACGAATAATTATAATTAATAAATGTCTCGACATACCAGCAACGCTCTGGAAGGCTTTCATTAATTACTAGTATGCAGACATGACTAATAGTAGTCGCTGGGTGGCTACGGCCAGTGTTTCCGTAAAACATATGATTCAATCTGTCAAAAGTCTCAAAAAATAGACGGTATCATTTTAAAAGAATTTTCTGAAAAATATATCAGCTGATAAAAGAGACAATCAGTCATGGTTATGGTTAAAAAATAAAAAACTTTATCAAAATCTTATTTTTGTGGTATTATTTAAATAATAAGATGAGAACATACGGAGCGCAAGAATACAAACCGTGTTTTGAGCTGTATTCATCGATGAGCTCCAAATATAAGACAGATATGACAGACAGACAGCCAGACAACAATAGAGATGAAGCAATAGGTAATTTGAGAAAAGAACTGGAGGCGCTTCGTATTCTTAGCTCTGAGTAGAGACGCCTGGCTCCAAGTTGCACATCAGGCGAAGGTTCTCGATGGGCTGTGAATCCGTGGAGTGATAGTTTTAGGACTAGGTAAAACCCTCCCAGAGTACCACCTAAATAAACCTATGAATGTTTATACTCGATCACATCATTTCTTAAATTGATATGATTTAAAGGTGTATCGTTCCGATGGTGACACGTGCGCTGACTTCCATAGCCTAAGGCCAATCGCCAAACTAGCCGACAGAGGACCATTATAAAACAGTTTACATCTTCGATGAAGGAAACCCCAAAGGATCCCCTTTTCTATCACGAAATCTTTATGAGAGTTGTGTACTCCGGCTTCGATTTCATTTAGCAAAACAACGCGTGCACTATTAACAAAATCTTGAAAGCTTTTTGGATTAATATAAAAATAAATTCAATTAGTTCTGTTCGGAAAGTTAAGTCCGGTTGTTAAGGTAAACGTACCAAAACCGCACCATTATAATATGCATATGTATATGGTTTACATATTTGTCAAATATACATAGCGTACACCACCGATAGTTTTTCTTGGTGATTCTAGCGTGATATGATAGATTATTAAAACATGTTGGGCTGAGATTTTTCTAGAAAGAGCTGAAACGAGTTAATATTTAAGGACTCCCGAAATGACAGTTTCCTTATTCGATCTCTATTTGTGACACTTATCTCTACTCGAAAACACCTGGAGCAACTTTTATACTTGAGGAATTTAAAAATGGATCAAGTCTAGAAACAACTTTTCTAAAAGTTTATTAAAAATATTTTCACATTATTAAACTGAAGCATAACACGCAATACACCTAGGACGTATTACTGATAGACATACAACTCAAATAAAATTTACATACCAAAAAATTATGTAATCAACAACCAAACTTGCTTGCTCCGTAAAATACATTAATATAAACTTTATATTGCGGTGAGTCTCAAATACATTTGAGTAAAACATGCTAGGAGACGCCAGAATTAAATAATTAATCCATTTTATTAAATTTGGATACACTTTGATAAAAATTATATATTTTTTTAAGGAGAACACATTTTTGTTGTGAGGTTGCATATTCAGAAAAGAGATTGCTTTTCAAAATGGAATAATAGATGTGTCAATTGAAAAAATCACATAATATAAGATCAAAATTTGTCGAAAATATATAGCGAAATGATGATAGCACTTTCTCGGATAGGAAGAAGTCCAGGTTCGAACACCGGTAGCAACTAAATATTTTTTTCTGTAAATCTCTATAGTTTATTACTTTGATTAGTATTAAAATAACTCAGAACAATGTTCTGAAAATGCAACGTCATACTCGTAACAAAAATATGTTCTTAAAAAAAGTATAATACAACATATAAAATTGTTTATAAATAAGGCTTGTGCTTTAGACAAAATTTTAAATATTTATATCCATGTTCCTAAATAAAATGAGGCCTGCTTAGATAGTATATATATATGTGTGTGTATCTATGGAGGAACATCAAAAAACCACGAGTATCGAGATAGGAAGAATAAAATAGAGAAGATCACAAACAACATGGATAGCTTAGGTAAGCAGCAGTCAGTGTTTTAGCAAAGATTTGCGTAAAGTTGACCAATGATGCAGCTCGTGACAATAAGCTAGATGAATGATTAGAATAGCTGATCTCCAAAGATTGGGATAAGGCGAAGATAAAGAAGAATTTAATATATGGGGTTTATGTTAATAGTAAATTAGAACACATGATAGTTTTCTAGGGAACCTAAATAAAACAAATTTCAATAGACTTCATTACAATTAAATACTGAAAATAGTTTACAATTTTATTAATTACCTGAAACTAGTTGAAGTAATCTACAATACAATAAAACTACTACGAATTGTGAATAGACACCACTTACTGATTCAAATAAGCGATGATACACATACTAAGGCGTACACATGTATAACAAATCCAAATAAACAGTGATTTTGAATTTTTTTAAAACTCATTCTTAAAAATAAAATTATATTTTTAACACCCTTCCCCTGACTTTCTATATTTTTAATAAATAAAAGGAAAAAAATAATACATTTCATTTACATTAATTTTACATTATCGTTATCATGAAATCATTTTACATTGAATAAAATATATTTTCTTCTAGCCCACACTATACTGGTACAAATTATGATTGAAATTGTTGGATAAAGCGTTAGAAATTTAACGATATCGTTAAAATTCATGTTTATCATCGTGGCATTAAAATTGAAAGATAACTCAATTCTTTAGAATGCATTTCAAAAAACAGTCACAAAAAATGTCGCTGCATTTGGCACCTCTGCGCATTATAGTCAGTAGCGTATCCTTTAACTGTAGGTATGTACGCTCGTGCACTGAACCACTATTAATATTCCAAAAATTTATTTAAAAGTAAAATATTTAGAATATTACATTCAGTATATATTAAACAATACAGCGGGCCAACCAACAATTTACTCTCGTATTACGTGCCGATTATAATAGCCTTCTGATGTGCAATAAATTTCTTTGTTTAAATAAACGAAACCGTCAAAATTTACCATGGATAATGGCACCAACAGTAATGTTTTAAGTTATGCAGCCAGTACGTTTGTAATATCTTCATCTCTATCTGCTCAGAATTCTTTATTTAATATATTTTCAATACAACTTTGTACTGCGCTAATAGTATAATATTTGGGTATAGGTAAACATGTAGGGTTATTCATGCAATAAATGTGATAGTAGCCATGTTTATCAAAATTTTGACAGCTGTCATTATTATTTTTATTCACTATAGTCCGCCATTTTAACATGGAGCGTTTCACATTGGAACAACATTTACAAGTTATTAAAATTTATTATCAAAATCGGTCGACTCGGCAAATCTAACGAGCACTTCGTCAATTTTATGGTCGGCATAACATCAATATGAGCAAGCGCTATTCATCGAATTGTGAAAAGGTTTAAAATAATTATTCTTTATATGATGTGAGGACACCGGCAAGATGAATAAACTCCCGGAGTGAAGCCAATATAAGGGATGATCCAAAGTTATTGATTTCTCGACGTTCACAACATTTAGGCTTATCATATGGTACAACATGGCGTATTCTGCATTAATATCAGGGCTTACACCCCTACAAGACCAACAAGTCTACTAGTGCAAGATCAATCAAAATTGAACAATTAACCTTTACCACACCATGACATAAAATACCCGATCGCAGCCATGCTGTCAACTCGTGTTGCCGTAAATAACAGTTAGAAAAAATGTTTTTATTAGCTTAAATGACTTTTATGGCACAAATTTACTCAAAATATTGAGCATTCAATTTTGAAAATAAGATTAATAACGTAATCTAGAGCATTCATTAAGTCGTATACAACGTGTCCTTCCTTCTTATCTCTCTTCATTTAATTAGTGAGAAAGAGATAATTATATTTGTATGTTTGTTATTCTTTTCACTGTGAAAATAGTGTGTGATCTACAGAGACAGCTTTCATGACATAAATTGTATTTTAACAACGTTTTGAACTTTACAACAGATTAAATGGAAAAAATAATTGTTTTTGTACGATTTCCTTTTCATAATTGATTTTTCACTAGTCATTCCTAAGCGCTAATATTTTCTTTAGGATTATCTAAAATATGAATTTTATGTTGCACGTATTTACCGAAATATTACAGGTTTAATTATGATGGTAGACCTGTGTTACAGCATGGTTTGGAAAGAGTTAAAACAACATAACTCGTGTTATTGGTGAAATCGCACCAGTTTTATGTGAAAGAATGGCTGAAAATTGTATCCGAAGAATGCATTGTATCAAACGTAAGCATGGTCCAGATTTGAATCAAATTATATTCCATCGTAAATGGCATCGAATGATCTTTCATATATTTTTTTCTAACTTGAATAAATATGTAGTTATAAAGCATTTTAATTTTCTGTTATTTTCATATTAAATTAAGACTGTCAATTTAACAGGCAGGCTTTGTATGCAGTTTAATGTTTCTAAGGTTGCCAGAATATAATGCACTTCCGAGATACCAAAACAAATCAAAACTTTTGTCGAAGTCCAGAGAAATACGACAAGTTTTCTCAAAAGAAAATAGGTATATTGATTTACTTTATCAATTACATATTGACAAAGTTATCTAGTCCAATTTGAAATGGCTTAAAAATGTATTTATAGATTGCAAGTAATCTTAGGGATCTGAAAACATTTTCCAATAACGGTCACCAATAAAAATAAAAGATCCCCGTGAACCAATATGCTTTGCATATACCCAGACGTGCATAATAGATATCTTGATGGCGTACACCTTCAAATATACATATTGTGCATATTGTGAAAAGAGCGGCGCTTTCATGTACAAGTGGAAACGAACTCACGACCTGTGCACCGAACATAACGAGCTGAGAGAAGATCTCTGGACCACCTGCGCCCGGCGTCCCAGCACGGCGCTGCGGTGTGACATTACGGAAACAGGATTGAAATTTTTCATATCGGATTTTAAGTAGATTTCTACTGCAGAAAGTCTCGTAAAGTAATTTCCGGAAAATTTCTGTCCACTTTCTTGTAATATACCAGTTCCTCATATCCATATTTAGGTTAGATCGCATTTTTTGTAAGAAAAACAATAATGTATAGAACTGATGGCCGAAGATACACTAAACAATGGCGTCAAAGAGTTAAGAGCACACAGCCGAGAGTAGAGTGACAGTTGTGACTATAGTTATATGACTGTGATTGGGATGATGATTGGTATCTAAGATTTAACGGTGATTGGTAACTAGGATTTAACTATTGAGGGTTTATCTTCTAGTGTACTAGTCTTCACTCAAATGATTATAAATAATCAATAACCACACACACAATCATAACGGTTTAAATAACAATTTAAACATCACTAGTAGACGACACTAAAACGGTGTGGAACATGTCGGATACTGCAATCATCTCAGCATAGGCATCATTCTCTGCATGTGATGTTCTAATGTCCAGTCTAATTAAAGCTCTGATCTTCAGTCGTACACTTAACAATTAAGCAGTAAGCAGCCGCAAAATTCCGATTAAACATCTTGATTTTTTTCACATTTTTATCATACTACATATGAAAGCACTAGAAATACGTGTCATATTTTTAGTGCTTTCATTATATTTTCAGTATCTCTTTGATATTTAACGACATGCACTTTGATGTCATACTTTAAAAAATATGCACTTTGTATATCAATGTGCACTTTAAAGATATGAATAACATGGCTTTCTATATTTGACATGCGTTAAATATTTTAAACAATTTTAATCATATCAATTGGCAATCTTAAAAATATAAATAAATATTATGTACTTTTTATGTAAAAATCGGTTTGGTAACTCAACGACCTCACACATATGCGTTGACTGCACGAAAACTCAGCTCAGGTACCCGGACCAGAGTGCACCAGGCCAAGTAGTGCCGATGTTTCTTCAGATACTACCCTCGGCGTGGAATAAAGCTATCGATATGGTCCTACAAGGGGCGATATGGAGATCTCTTGCGCGTACAAACGACATGCTACTCGAGAAAACTCGTTACGAACAATGCAATTTTTTATCTTCCCTTTTGAAATAGCGCTCTCTATCCGTTTGAGCAGTGTTCTATTATCGATATTTTCCAATGGAAAATTTACTTCATTCGGAGGAAATTTAGGAAGTTTTCATTCGAAATTCCTATTTGTTTTAAATTTTCTATAATATTTTAATAATGCTATACAACATTTTGAAATAATTTTCCAATATCTTTGGTTAAAACGCAACGAAATAATTACCTATCATAATTATCATTACAATCACAGTTTATTTCTCAACCAGCTAGAACACTAATAAGAAAATCATTATCAATCAAAACACATCTCTATTTATGTAACCCATGAAAATAATTCAGTGATGTTTTAACAATCTCTTTATCTTCAATAACCACCGGAGTCGGATGGGCGAGGGGCGAGGGGCGAGGGGCGATGGGTGGGGTAGTTGGGGTGAGTGAGAGGAGGTGCTCTGCTATAACTCGTTCGGGATGAAGCTGGGGGTCGTAAAATATTCAATGCATTGATTTTATAGCCAATACCCTAAGTGACTTCAACCGGAAGGAATGTCAATTTTATATCTCTTCGCAAATTTCTCCAAGTGGCTATGAAACTCAGCGCTGGTAGCTACTGACCTTCCGCTTAGTGATTTAATGGCAAAATAAATTTAGGGAAATGGGAAATGGCGATGAAGAGATGTTCCGCATTGTGTTTTTTGACTGTGACATGAGCGAGCAATATTTTTATGTGCCAATATAAGTGGTTATTTAGGAACCAATACAGTTCATTAAATATGTATATATATATAAAGGGTGTTTTTTAAAGGTTTATTTTTCGAATTGGCAACACTTTTTCCAGTGTCACCCAATTTGATAGCTAATGGCTGATTTGTACTCAATATGGTTTGCCATTTCAAGATAAATAGATTTACGCCAGAACATTGCTTGCAATTTATCCAAATTTATTTCTAAAATCGTGCTCTGATCCACATTTTCAATACAAAACTTTGTTCAGCAATGAGTCTCATTTTTGGTTGAATTTGGAGCATTACTGAGACTCTGTTACATACACAAAAAGTTACTGTATGGTGTGCTTTATGGGCTGGTGAAATCATTGGTCCATATTTCTTCAAAATTGATGCCGGCCAGAACGATACAGTCAGTTTAAAGTGCTATAGATCCGATTACTGACTTTTTCGTTCTCCAATTGAATAAAATTAATGTGAAAGAGCTGTGGTTTTAAAAAACGGCGCAACATCAATATATTAAAGAAAATATTAGATGAGCGCATAATTTCGTGTGATGGACCTGCGAATTGACCTCCAAGATCGTGTGGATTATTTTCTGTGAAGATATATGAAGTCGCTAGTCTACAATGATAAACAAGAGATGATATATGACTTAGAAGTCAATATTCGTCACGTTATTGCCAATTTACGGTCCCAGCTGCTCCAAAGAGTGGTCGATAATTGGACTACAAGATTGTGCTTTATTCGTATATTATTTCATATGCGCGAAATCATATTGCACACCTAGATCAAAACTAAGACAACTCAAAAAGTCATTTTTCAGTAGACTAAATAATAAAAACATTTTTCTCCATTTTTTGTTATTAATTTAGATCCTATGTATCCTAAAGAGACACTATTCGAGAACTGGGGCTAAGTTAGTTACGTATACGAGTATCTGAATACATAATAACTCAACATTCTTGTTTTTTGAGTTGTTTTAGCTTTGATCTAGGTGTGCAATATGTTAACACTAGGATAAAATTATCTTTCTAATAAAATCAATACCATAGACATTATCACGTTTTTCATTACATTTTAAAGTTTTATACTTCTAAAAAAATAGCCTTTATAAATGTAGATAAAAGTTTGTTGATTTTTTGATAATAAAGGTTTTTATAAGCAAATGTCCTCGGATGGGTGCAAAAGACGTATGTAAGATGTAGGTTTCTTAATAAAGAAATCCAAAATTTTTGTGTACTCATTTAAATTCTTTGTAAATTCGAGTACGTATGTTTTTGTGGATACAACGCCTTAATGATAACATAGTGTATATGTTTTTATTAATATGAGGACTGCATTTGAATAGCAATTTTATAAAATTAAATTAAACTATTGTTTATTTGAATAACCATTTTTAATATCGGCCATAGTTTTGAAACATTAAGAAAAAATTGTTTTGACTTCAAAAAGATCATTATGAATAATAAGAGAAATAATAAATACAAAAACATTACTATATCTGACAGTAAATATTTGATTTATTTTATCTTCAGAACAAAAATGTCACCAATCCATTTTACGCTTTACACTAATGTAACGTAAGTTTCATTTAAAATTTCCCGGCGTGACACACCAAAGAACACAGATAGCATATAGAAGAATTTAGCGAAGGAAATATATACCTACAAATGTTCTTATAGTTTTATTGGCTATTATTTCTCAATTTCGATAAATGACATTTTAAATACACACAATTGATTTCCAATACCTTGAGCAGGTGCTTCCGACATTTTAAGTACCTGATTAAGAATACTGCCAAGATTACAGAATTGCTCCAAGAATTCCGCGAATACTGTATCCATCACCACGGCCACTTGTGTGTCTGGAGTGTGAGGGGGGGGGATCAAGAATATATTTTTTATTTAGTCATCTTGTACAGTTAGTATATACTTGTAATATATTTTGTTAAATATTAGCTTCATATAATCAAAAAATAAAAATCTGCAAAATATTCATTTTATTTCTGTTATCGAAAAATGTACAAAACAATAGATTTAAATTAAATTAATTTTAAATTTTTGTTGCAATAACTTTGTAGTTATTACTAAACTCAAATAATAATAATATTTATGTTTAACCATTGATGTTTTATCTTTTAACGTAAACTGCTTTCAGTAAGTCTACCATCGTCAGAATTAACTTTGTGGTAATACATTATTGATAACTTAAAAAATAACTGTGTTTAAATCACATTGATCAATTTGACGATGGCCGGTTTTGATATTATATCTTCTTTAGAGCATATACTAACTGTACTAATATGTATAATAATTAATTTAATTTAGTGATATAATTTAAAAGAAAAAAGGTTTTTAATTTTTTAAATTAAAAGTTAATAAAATTTTATTTCAGTGTACATGACAGGTTGTCTTACATGTTTTTGTATTAAGTTGTCTTACATAATGTTTCTGTAATATCTGTATATCTTTAAGTATATAGTATTCCGCGATATCCTATATACCTAGAGTGCGTGATGAATACTGTCAATACAAAATATATATTGTGAATTTCTGTACAGAAGATATGTGTAAATGATATTATTTGTACCATGAAGATACACAATTGCAGTTCTAAATACAAGTGAGATTTTTATAGAAGGATATCTGTATGGCACACGGATGTTTATATGTACATCTCCAGTTGCTCTCATATTATCTCCTTATTAAATCACCCTACATGACTGTAATAAGTTCCATCAACATATCTGTTATAAGTGTACTTTAGTGGATGCATGAATCTCCAAAAAAGAACACTTCTGTAAGTTCACAAGACTTTTATTATTGATGTTACTCCTGCCACCGCAAACGGCTCTTAACTGTCGTATACCTCGAACGCCGACCTACTTCGTTCTGCCGCCTAATTCTCAAACACCCCGCTGCAGCGGGCGGCGCTGTTCGCGCGCGACACCGGCGCGCGTACCTGACACGAGAGTATCAGCCTCACAATATCCAATGAGGTTTCTAGAAAACTCGCAAAATAACACCCTTTAAAACACTATACATGAGGTACACATTTAATCTTACCTTTGAGAATCCTTTGAAAATTGTATGATCTACGATCTATATACAATACTCTTTGTACTTTTATTTTCGGTGTTGAAAATATTAGATTAATACAAATGTATAAATATAAGAGTTTTAAAATATTGATTAAAAACACACGAATTTTATTATACAATTATTACAAACACTCCATAACAAATAAGAAAACGTAATTTTCTTGTGTTCATTTTGATTTATTTTTCAATATTCTCTCCCGCGCATTATTTAAAAGGGGTATAATTGGCAATTAATTTTTTATCCTTTACTACGGCCAATAACAGCTCGACACCTTGTCGACAGACACGGCGAATGAATTTTTATTTTATCAAAGCGAAACTTTTCAATTAAAATTATGTCTTACGGAATTAAATCGAGTGACTGTGGAAGGAAAAGATGTCGGATTGCATTTTTAAGAGAAACAATGTTGTTTTAATTAAAAACTGAAATGGCCAAAGCCTCGACTCACTCCATAAATCTGGTGCCCCCTTGATGCAGGAAAGTGTCACGGGGTTGAAAAGGTTCTCCTTATTTGCAGCCTCGAGGCAGGTTGTCACTTAGGGGAAGGACTTTTGCGATAGTTTTACGTTATTGTCCTTTGCTGTATTGACTTCGTAAACGTGAGACTTTTCCATCCATCTTTCTCGAGAAAACAGAAATTAAATCTTTTTTTTCCTTTAATGTGTAAAGATTGTGATATAACATTTTCAAATACAATATGTACCATAAATAAATAAATTAAAACTACAGTATAAAAATAATAAAGGAGGATTAAATTCACTCTCGTTATTTGTGTTTCATATGTATTGGGGTAGATTTTTGCAGAATTATAAAATATTGGCTTGGAAAGATCTATTTAATTAGTATAAGTTGATGTAAAGGATGTTTGAGAAAGGAACTAAATATCAAATAGAGATACTAACATATGAAAAACACATACAAATCTATGCGTGGCAGGTTCCATCATGACGTATTGAATTAAAAAGCGAACAGATACCAAAAGAACCAAATTTACATTCAGAATATAAAAAATGATAATTATTAGAAAAATTAAACAGATACGGAATACGCAATACTGCTATAAAAAAAACCTGCTATTTAAATGAAATCATTAAATGGGACAGACACAGAAGACGACAATGGAGAGATATCGCAGGAAGGATAGTGAAGATCTGGATGAAGTATATGGTGGCAAACAAAAAACGACCAATAGTCAGACTACTCAAATGACAATAATATACCTAACAGTCAAATTACATCGAGTAACCTTTTAAAAAGTCAGATTTACAGATATTATACAAGATAAAGACAAAGTAGAAAGAATAAAAATAAGGTTCTTGGAATAGTGAGTAACGTTTTTCTATGAATGACTATATGTATTCTTCTTAGATGACACTATTGACAAGTCAGCTGTGCAATGCTGGATTGAGTTGAAATAGCAAAACTTCTACGTTGATTGTGGCACAACCATGAATATTTTTGCAGCTGAGAGAAACATGATTGCAAAGTTAAAGATTGGCTCTCTCTCAATCGATGTGCTTATAATTGAGTAATGTGATATCTTATCTGTTTCTACTGCGCAAACTATTTGCCTCCACTCTTCGTAATCCTGTGAATAATCTGAGTGAAGCGAGGCTACGATCATTTCTCAAACTTGGTCTGACCAGGTCTATCGTGTAGGAAAGCGACTGGTTTCTTTCTTTTTGCTCCTCTGCCGACTTACCCAAATAATGCACGAATTTATTTTCTATATATTGTGGATATTCTTTCTTTTGTATGGAGTTCCTGAAGAATAGAGATGTTCACACTAGCAATCCTTGGTATGTGCAGTATGCGACGCCAACAACATATCTCAACAAGTCGAGCATGTTTTTTACTTCTTTATGAAGCGTATTGCAATTCTACAATCCTCTGGGATTATCAGCCATTATAAATTACCCTTTGATAAAGGTTAGCAAAAAATTCTTGTCTCATACTTCAAATGTTTAGAAGAGTCCAAATATTAATTTTTATATTTAAGTAAACTTAGGTGGTTTAAATAAATAAATATTACAAAAATAATAACATAACACTAGTTATGCAACAATTGTTTTTGTTTTAAGGCGCTTAAAATAAAATGGTTTTAAATTTATTTATGGTCTCTTAATACGAAGTCGTTACTTGTGAATCTTAACAAGGTCCGTTATTATGTGGGCACCGTAAACACTTATTATTTATGATTACGAGCAAATATTCACAACACTGCAAGTAATGAACTAGAGATAAAATAAATCTGTATACTTATACGTGTCAATAAATTTCCAATCCATTTCCAAAAGTATAGCACCTGTCAGTACAGTAACTGGTGGTATTCTACAAATCACAAGTACGTCCGGCTGTATGGCAGTAAGCATCCCAGGACCGTTCTATGGGCGAGAACTGCCATATCAGTCCATCTCATTCGCTGCCATATTGGGATCTTTTTAATGCTACACGACAACCGTTCCCCGCCGCCATGCTACGCGGCAAACAACAACAACAACAAACAACAACAAAAATATATTAAAGTAAAGAAATACATATCACCATACTTAGAATAAATAGAAATGCTACTCCTGGTCTCACGCCATGGCATCGAGACAAGCACAGGAGCACAGGAGCAGAGGGGCAGACTCGCAGCTCAAACACCACTGCCGGCTGGCATCATCCACGTAGTAAACACACCGGGGAGTCCGACTGAAAAACCAATCTGACAATCAATCATTTTAGTTCTTCAAGCATATCCTGAATCCTCTCTCGCACCGGTCAACAATTCACATTCCCAGAGTGAACACAATCAAAATCACAATAACGATGTAATCTTACGTTGCAAAGTCAGTTGCTTTTGCCCACCGCCACTTAGCAAGTTCAACCAATAGTTTATTTGTTTCAGTTTAGTTTTCGTTTTCGCTGCTCTGAAATTTAAGTGGCCGCTAAATATGTAAACTAGCTTATTTTTGAAAGAATGCTGTATTTATTTTGTGTTTTAAACCATATTAAAAGCAAACTGTTATTTTATTTTTAAGGGTAACACATTATTATTGTGAAGTTGCAGCTTTTTCAGAACATAGTTCTGTGATATTTTAATACAAATTATATGTATAGTTAATTTTAATTTGTATTGTTATTTTATTTTTACATCATGATTAACAACGTTTATAGATTACGTCTTTCAAAATAAATTAAATTAATTTATCATCGTGCTTATGTTGGCATGATTTACATGTTTTGCATAAAATTAGTTTCCGTGTATCTATAACATAGTCCACCAAAAAGCTGTTCTCCCTCTTCTATCTCATGTACCTGAGTATCGTGTCGTTGAAATTTTAAGTGCACCTTAATCCGATCTAGTTGAAGGCTTTATCTCCATACAACGTCATAGCGCGGGGGGGGGAAGGCCTCCCGATAGGATTCAATTAAAAGTTTTAAGTCAAAATTGATAGTTCGCGACGTTTGTGATATGTTTATCGCAAACCCTTCATTGCAGCTCCGTCTGTTGAGAGTTAATTTAATTTCATTTGAAAGTTTTCTCATTGAATGCAGTTAATTTACATCGGTGAAATGATTGATCCTTAATTATTAATTAAGGAACTTTATGAGTTTCAGAAGCTATTTTAAAAAAGTTTATAGTTTTAATTATTTAAGAGGAGTGGTTAAATACGCTATCATCCATCCATTTCAGTCTTCTGATGCCTCTGGAACTTACTACCACTGCAGTAGATTCAGTCTTTATTTGCATATCCTGTTCATTTGCCAGGACTAATTATAATGTGAGCATACAAATGTTTTTTTTTTGAAAGACAGACATTCAGGTAGCATGTTTTATGAGACAGTTTATCCTACGAGGGCCATCCGAAAAGTTGTACCCGTTTTAAAATTAAAAAATAATCGATTTTGAATTACCCGCCGTGATTTCGTCAATGTGTCACAATATAAATCAGAATTGATTGTAGCTCCACGGGACATAAAATCAATGAGCAGTACATCTTTCCAATCAACGAAAATAAGTGACGGGATTTTAATTTTTTTTAAATATTTTAAACACTCACAGAAACAATAAAAAAAAATGACATCGCTACTAAACTTCCCACACCGATCTGACAATCAACTGAAGTTGTTTCACCTTGAGTGGCGGCTATTCGCGTCACTGGTGCACACGGCGTGAATGGGTACTACTTTCCGGACAGCTCTTGTAGATTTTCTATAAAGAACAGAAAGTATTCTGTTTTGAAAGATTTTCAGTTTGGCAAATTACTTATTTTATTTTTCCTGGTGAAGATATATGACGTGAATATTAATGGCACTTAAAAAATAAAACATCCTCAACAACCTGACATGACCAGGTAAGCCAAATAGTAAGAGACGATCCTGTTAAAAATCTGTTAAATATCGCAACGTTAATTAAAAACAAAAAAATATATAGTTTACCCAGGTTTTTTTACCCTATAAGATATAAAAAAATATACTTATAACAATGTTACCTGTATTACATGACTACTTATTGAGTTCAGGCATAAATGATTAATTTAATACTATCGATCTTTTAATGCAAAAAGACCGTTCCATTGGAAAAGTAAAACATAGGGTAGGGGCCCTGATTATTTATTAAAAAACCTTCCGCTGAGAAAATAATAAATAAGTTATTAGGGCTCGTTGAACTTTCCGCTTCCGTTATTAAGATTGAAGGGAAAGTATTATATAATAAATTCTACAGAGTCGGCGTTTTATCAAAATTAATTATTATTATTATTGCCGAAAATATATTATATTCATCAAATAATTTTATTACAAATATACTCTCTGAAAGGTAAGTCGAGAGTAAATTATGTGTTTTCCATAAATAAGAAGTAGTTTATTTTTATTTTTTCATCATTCGTTTTTACTAATGAAAAAAAGCGGTAAAAGTTAGATAATATACATGATGAATATTATGTTAAAGGTCGATGCTGTTATTTAATAACTAAAAAATAAAACATAATTTTTTTATTTAATTTTTATTAATCGATTATATGGTTCATTATAATTATGTATGAAATATAAAATTGGCCAATTAGCCGCGTTTGGCAGCGGCACAAATGCGTGCTTTTTTAACTATATTTTTCATAACATTCTCGCACACATCGCGTGTTATTTCAGCAATTTCATTTCGAATATTATCCTATAGCATCGGAATTGTTGTTGGCTTATTGGCGTAGACCTTTCCTTATAAATTTTTATATAGTATATAGTCGGGAACCATCAAATCAGATGATCGAGAAGGCCAGTCGATATCACCACTTTTTGACATTATGCGGCCGGGAAATATTTCTCGCAAAATTTCAAGCGTTGCTCGCGCTGTGTATGAATTGGCACCGTCCTCTTGAAACCACATGTGTTGCGGGCCTAATCAACTCAATTCGGTTACCAAGAAGTTTTCCAATATGTGACGATAGCGGATCACCATTATTGGTTACAGCATTGCCATCATTAAGTATCCATATAGAAAATAGTCTGGTGTTCGAAGAACCAGTCGATATCACCACTTTTTGACCTTTTGCGGCCGGAAATAAATTCTTGTAGATTTTCAAGCGTAGCTTAGGCTATATATAAGGTGGCATCGTTCTGTTTCAGATCCAATCGACCCAATTTGACTACCAGAAAGTTTCCCAACATGTGACGATAGCGATCACCATTAATGGTTACAGCATTGCCATTATTATTTAGATAAAATGGTTTAATGTCTTCAACACGGTGTTGAGGCGTTAGATACTTTATAATAAATTATAATCAAATACTCTATACGACTACCAAATGCGAACTGACAAATGTACCGAACCAAAATCGGCCTGGAACATAATATTCACCTGCAGTAAAATGTAAATATAGCAGACAGAACACGAATAAGTTATTCACTTGGTTTTACACTAACTCTTAGAAATACTAATATTTTTCTACACCTCTCAAAAAATAAATTATTATAAGCGGTATCTATTTTTTTCTTTCAAACATATCATTATAGACCTGGAAAAAGTCTTAAACAAAGTAAATTTAAATATTTTTTTACAGATAATTAAAAAAAAACATTGACTTTAGAGATAGAAGAACAATCATTTTACTGTATAAGTTGCAACTCGCTAACTAATTAATAATTATTCATAAAAAAATAGTACGACAAAGGTGCTTCCCATCATCACTGCTATTTAATAATATATTTATAGAAGTAGCGATCACAGAGACTCGAAAAAATATGAAAGAGATTAAATTCTATGGAGAAAAAATTCTCTGGGTGAGATTTATTGACGATATATTTATTGACGAATAAATCAAAAATATAAGAAATTCTAAATATAACGATTGCACACTTCCTTTGCTTATGAAAATTATTGAAAGTAAAACAAAAATACCGGTTACAACGAAGACTAATATAACTACTTTGTTTAAACCACTATTTATTGATTATTCTACAAATTTAAAAGTTGACTATTTGCAAAGAGGATTTGGTTATTTATAATATTTTTTTTAAATATCGCCCTTATCCTTATTATTTAATATATAATTCTTTCATTTGTTAGTAGTGTTAAAAGCTGGTTGTATAGAATTTGGGATATATAGAATTATCAATAAATAGTGGTTTAAACGTGGTATTTTGTCAAATTATTTATATAAAATGAGACCACAAGGTAATTTTACAAATATTGAAGAACTAATGTAACTATTTAAATACATACACATATAAAATTAGCCATTGAACAAGTATTTTTCATACATAAGTGACGTTATACTATTCATTCCTAATAAAAATGGACAAAGATAGACTGAAAGCCTTCAAAGCGTGGTGTATGAGGAGAATGATGAAAATTAGTTGGACAGAAAAGAAACGAATTGACATTTTAGAAGAAACAGACTTCTTTATTGGTATTTTTTTTAAATATAAATGAAATAAATCAACTAGAAAGATATACAGTATAAATATTTATCTGGAACCTGGATCTTTTTTTATACCTTTATCCTTTTATATAGGAATCGCGTTATCCAGTTTCGCCACACTAACTGAGTAGGTTGACGACAAATTTTTGAAGTTATATACTAGCTCTTTCAAAATGATATATCTGTTATTCTATTTTAAAAAAAACAATCACCTTTATATTGCGACAAATCTCAAATACCTTTAAGTAATACAACATCACAATAATGATTTATTTTATTTTATTAGATTTATGGAGGATCGCCGGAATTTTATAGCATAAACAGATTAATAAAACAAAAAGATACAAGATTATATACATACATTTGATCTAAAATAATAAATTCGTATTTTTCCGTAACATAAAAAAAAAATGAATTAATGTTTTTTTTTATTGCTAAACAATATTTGATCAAATTGCTCTACCGCGGAAGTAATACGTTTAAGTGAAATGCGACGCGTTGGATTTCAAGGCAATTTAGTATACTCACTCTGTGTGATGTCCGAAGATCAATCAACTTTGTTATATGGACGATCATTGACCTTCCCT
Organism: Eubasilissa splendida; assembly: GCA_031772225.1. Taxonomy (NCBI): domain Eukaryota; kingdom Metazoa; phylum Arthropoda; class Insecta; order Trichoptera; family Phryganeidae; genus Eubasilissa; species Eubasilissa splendida. Next base: position 27,297,418 of record CM062861.1, on the reverse strand, counting down.
CTTTCTCTAATGCGTTTGGAAAGAGAGAGAACGTAAATATCTGCATTGCACCTGAAAATAAAGGCAAGCGTCGGTGTACAATGTACCAATCGTTGAACAAATAAGTTTGTATTAATACGTAATATGGAAAATTTAAATGATTCATGTTTTTAATAAACGTTTACTATTTACTACATCGTGTAATGTTGTTCGTATATTTCATTCCTTTTTTATTTGACCTCATTTATATTTACTAAATAAATTGTTGAAATTTAAAACTGAAATACTACTTTCTTTAGAAGTTATTGTGTTTTGTATGAATGACTCTATTATTTATGTATTTATTTTGTGTTTTAATATATTTTCATTTTAAATACTACTAAAGTATTATGCAAATATTAAATAAGTTAATATTAAATATTTTATACAATTTACATTTAACATTTTCTATGTATAAACATGAATTATGACGTGACACATATGTGTATCTGATTTATCTTGATAAATTATGAAACCTTATTTAAACAATTAACGATGTACAAATATATTTTTTATATATAACCATGTAACATTATATCTAATAGTATGGACAAAACAATACTAGTTTTGATCCACAATGTACTGTAAAAACAAACATCCACAATTAACTACATAGATACTCAAAAAATTAACTCACCATCATGTCATTTCCTCGCGGAATAGACAGAAAGGATAGTTAGATTAGGATGGATAGATTCTGTTCTAACCCACATCTCTCGCTTCATCCGAGTTTTTGCGTGTTTGTCGATTGTTCAAGTTTCCAGAGGACCGTCATCCAATATCAGATTTATCTGGTCAGGCCAGGACTACCGTAGACGTCTTCTGTTCATTCGTTGCGCATTACCAAATCACTTATGCGTCCCTTTCTTAATTTTATTCACTGTGCAAAAAACATATTTATATAAATAATTTCATAGTTCTATAGAATTTAAAAATATGTAGGTATATATGTACTAACTAATATAAGTATGGCCACAATAATGAAAAATGATGTATAAAAAAGAATGTTAAAATATGTTCTATTTTTTTGTAATAATTATTCTTCCCCTGTAGTTTTTAGTTACATCCCTATCATTTTTTAAAAATGAACACTGTAACATATTTTCCAAGCTACTTTACTCGTGATAAATTAATTTGAATAAAGCTTTGGCACTTAGTAAAACATTGCATTTTGCGTGCACGGCACCCCGTAAATTACGGTACTATTTTCAATTTTGTAAGGTGCCTCTGGGTCAGATCCGAGTAAAATACCTTTTTAGATTTAAATATTTAACTATGTTATAAATCTCAGTGAAAGAAAAACGTTTTATAAATATCCATAAACAGCCTCCTGTTCAAGTGGGACTTATATTTTTCAACAGCTCGCGTATATTATTTCGTTGCTTTCATTTTCAACACATATTTGTTTTTTTTTTTTTTTTAATAAAACGTTAATAAACCTGTTCCAACACACAAATATGTGTAAATTCATTATAATTGGTTAGAATTAACAAACATCAAATAAATACTTATTTAAAATTTTAAACACTGTTAAGTTATTCGCCGTATCATATTCATAAACCCAAAAAATTATATATTCATAATATTATTATACATTTTTTCTTGCATAGCTTCTCAGAGAGTGCTTTCCGAGGGGTTTTTTAAAAAGAGAAAACTTAGAGCGAAAATAACGAAGCAGTGCTTAACGTTATCAAAGCATCATCTCTTGATGAAGCCATTAACTGAGCTCTAGAGAGACGAGACGAATTGTTAGAAAATAATATGAATAGAAATTTATAAACAAGCTACGTGTAAAAAAATTTTCTGTATATAATACTAATCTAATCTAATCCACCCAGTAACGGAATTACTAGATAAAGATTTTAAACACTGCAAATATATTTTTAATGTTTTTCATACTGAATGTGTACTTGTGTATTTATTAAGTTATTAATTAAATTTATAACCCAATACTTTCTCTATTAGACTATAGTTTATGTTTATGCACCTTTTTTTCCTTCGACTGGCTTTTTGTTGGTATTAGTCATTTTAAGATGTGAATATTGCCGCTTTTTGGAGGTTGAGGGATCGCGGTCAAACGGCTAGTGGAGCGTAATTATGATCAGTACATCAGTACAATAACAGCTGTCGAAGGCATTCACGGGAACAATTTAGTTTTTTTGCTTAAAACTAGAATTTACTAAAATATTTTCATTTATTATTCAACTTCTTCTTATGATACCTCTCCAATTAATGTAGGCTGCAATTCTTGCCCATCTTTGGCTTGCTCAACACTCTACTCCCTGGATTGTGTTATTTCTGTCCAATCTGTTGATTTTAAGCCAGGACTTTCACTTCCTCCTGATGCCTCATCTTTCTTCTATTTTCCCCTCTATTTTCTGGAACATCTTATACTTATTGTGTTTCGCCGTGAGACTTTTTGTCAATCGTCAGTTTTACTCTGCCTTATCTGGCACGATTCAGTAATGTTACTTAAATAAATTTCGTTTAATAATATAATATATCTTTTCAGATTTTCACAGCCAGGCTATCGTTGTATTTTCTGAGCTCTTTATTTAATACCGCGCATATAGACATATTTTTCTAAAAATTTGAATATATCATTGTAGGTTCTGTCCTGTGAGTTTATTAATTTTTTTTTTTTAAATAAATGAGAAGTTACCAAATCCGCTATTTCAATAATTCTCCTTATTTTTTCCTTACACAGAAAACAACTTTCCTTTTCAAATATATTATTATTAATGCACAGACAAATAATATTATAAAATAATGAAAAATCATGTCCAGTTTTGGTAAAATATCAAAGAGTTGACATATAACGTGTTAAAAATAAATTAAATTATTTAAAAATAAAAAAACTCAGTTTTACTCTTTAAAATATTCACTCTCCAAAACTAAAACACTCTTTAAAACTCCATTAAGATTACAACATATTCTAAGAGGTGCATAAAATGTTAGGTTTCTATTATAAACTGGTAAATAGAAAGTATATAATTCTTCAGTGCACGAAACGGTGCAGCATAATAATTCTTTCGTAGGCTAACAATCGATATAATTAAGAATTATTACATAAAGACATATTAGATAATTAATATTTTTACGTATCTCAAATATTTGTAGATAATTTTTCTCATAATGCACTTAAAAAAATGGATTGCCTTTGATGAATTAACTACAATCACGATTCATTAATGTTTAAACATTACAGTTATTAATTCAATATCATTTAAAGGGAGAATTTTTACATAAAAGCAATATCCAATAAAGTGTTTAAAAATTTAGCAACTGGTTAATCCCGGATATTGTACTCAAAGCAATTTTGGTCAAATTCTTATAAATTCGCAGGATAAACGGGACATTTTTAATGAAAGCGAGGATTATTAAATTCATCGCAAAGATTATAATACGATTTACATTAGTTAAACTGGAATATATTTTAACAAAGGGCTTAATGAACATTAAATCTCTTTTATAATGGAACTGTGTTTTCAGATATTCCAGACCACTATATTGGGTTTTATCATTAATCCCAAAAAAGAGTTATCATTTTGTTCATTCACACCATCACACCAAAATTAAAATATCCATCAGTGTTGAATTTTAAGGCTATTTTGCCATGTGTATTTAGGAATGAATACACTTTTCTGTTATTCGTGAATTTAGATATACAAAAAAAAATTATTATACATATAATTTTTAATTTTATTGCAATCGTTATACGTGACTCTCGTAGGTTGATCCGACTCCTATTTATCGAAACTTAAGACGGTGAAGGGATTATTTAAATTATTACAATTGTGCGAAAACTACCTACTGTTATAATTATGCTTTTATAATATATATATATAAGTCCTATAATTGAAGTTTGAAGGTATGGTTATGGCCTGTATAGTTACCAAGTGGGCAAGGATTTGACCCTCGTCCTATAAGACTACCAAGTTATTATTTTACAAACAATTAGTTACAAATTGATAAGATGTGAATACGTACCTATCTTAATTTAAATAAAAATACGAATGAAGGAAATTATTTTTTCCTTATCTACCAACTAACTTTTTTTTTATATACAAATTTGATTTATTACGTACATACCAGGCAGACGTGAGTTGCGCTACCGCCGGAAAGGTGCATTACATTTATAAGCAATTTTAATAATATGTTTGATAAATGTTGATTTATTTGTTTGTTTTAATTTATGGTAATCTTGAAAAATAAACTTTAAGAACATACCTACCTACTGACTGTAACCGCACGATGTCTACCATTGGTTGCGAAACGGCCACTATAGTCGCTCACAGGACCTAGATAGCCAATTAATTTTTGATAGTTACAATTAAATTATAATACATAAATTTTTATTACAAATTAAATTAATCAATTAGAAAGATATACAGAAAAAATCTATTTATCGAAAAAATATTTGGTTGCTACCAGGATTCGAACCTGATTTTAAATATATTTTCTGTATATCTTTATAATTGATCACAGAACTATGTTTAGAAATTGTAACTTTACAATAAAAATATCAATTTTTTGGCTAAATGTAATTGATGGTCCTTCATGTCTAATTAATAGATATTCTAAAATTTATATTATACAGAGTTCCAACGGAAAAATTTCAAGATTAAAATATTAAAAATATAAATAAACCATCAGGGTGAGGTAAGTGTGAGGGGTATTATTTGACGCGCGTGATTTGCGGATTTGCCAGACGCAATGAGTCACTGGTTGAGAGCGTACCGCACGTTCACGGTTAAGAAATATTTAAAATGTGGTGATTCATTGATTCGTGCGCGTCGCGCTTTTTGTACTCACTTTAATATTCGACGAGTAAGTGATGGGCCGAGCATGCAACTCTTCTGGTGTTGAGTTGAAAAATTCAGACAAGAAGCGACACTGGTTAACCAACGTTAGCACCGATGCCAGAACATGTGGCTCAAGTTCGATGTGAATCGCAATCCGCGTAAATCGATAAGGAAGATTGCAGCCTATACTGGAATAAAAAAAATCAACAGTGCATGTTATTTTGAAAAAGAAACTACAGTTTCATCCATAAAAACTACAAATCGTGCAGTTTCTTAACGAAAACGATTATTCTTTACGTGAAACCTTAGCGAGAACGATGCTGGAACATTTTTGAACAGCACGAATGCTTGGAAATATATTGTTTACTGACGAAGCTCATTTTCATATCGATTGCTATATTAATAAACAGAACATGAGATACTGGTGCCCCGACAACCCAAGAGAACGCCATAAAAAATGTTTGCATTGTACAAAAATGACAGTGTGGTGTGCAATTTCTGCCCGAGAGATAATTGGCCCTTATTTTTTTAACCAGCGAGTGATAGTCACTGCTGACGTGTATTGCTGAATGATCGGCGAGTTTTTGGTATCGCAACTGCAGCTGTTTCCCAAATTCAACAACAGAACACAATTTCAGCAAGATGGTGCCACTCCACACAGCTAGAGTTTCAATGGAGAAGCTGAGGGGAATTTTTCCCAATAAATTAATCAGCAAGTACGGAGACATACCCTGGGCACCTCGGTCACCAGACCTTACACCGTGCGACTTTTTTTGTGGAGGATATCTTAAGTTGAGAGTTTACAGTAACAATCCTCGAACGATTCAGGCCCTACAAGAAAATATCCGCCGTGAAGTTGCTGTCATTGAACCAATGCTTTGCTTTCGCGTGTTCGCAAATTTAAGAGTCCGATTGCATGAGTATCTTGAGAGAAATGGACGGCATTTAGACGATATTGTTTATAAAACGTAAAATCCGCAATACATATGAGAATAACATTGTAGTTTTTTATTTATTTAATATAAAACTTGAAAATTTTCCGCTGGACACCCTTTATGTTAAAAGTTTGCTTCATATTAAATCCACTAAAGATAATTAATTAATAGTTATATATGTAGTAATTTAGAATACAAAAGTTAGCGCGTTATCTTTGTTACTAAATAAATAACTTATAAAACTGTAGCCTAGCCCCAAAAACCTGTTATTTTCTCATCTTACATTATTTTAAGATAATTTACTTTATAAGTATATCGGAGCACGTTATTAAATTAATATTTTTCCACAAAACAAATATTTCATACGAAATAATTTGTATGAAACTATTCATAGGGGCCAATAACAAAGTTCACAACTTCCCTTACTTTCCTGTTCCATCCTAATTCCCTTTTGTTCTGCAAAAACAGATCTTCGACGAAATACACGCCGTCCCGAAAGTTCTGTAATTTGGTTAAAGTGAATTGTCTCGAGCATAATGGACTTTTTGCCCTTGCTCCAATGGAAACACAAAGAAATATTTGCAAATTAATTTGGCCCTCCTCAGACTATGAAGTTGGTAATTTGATTTCGTAAAAATGTCGCTGTTGGGACATTTGAAGGCTTCTCGTACAATACTTCAAATAACAATACATTTCATGTTATTTTGTATAAGTTCAATTAATATCGCATTCAGATGTGTAGTCAAGTTATTTTCAGTCAGACAATTTTAGGCATTCCACAAGTTTAGACACCAGGCTGCCAATTTTATCATCCGCGTGCTACGGATTATTAAACACTCCCTTCAAATCGAAAAATTTATAATTTGGAGAAATATAAGTTGATGATATTTTTGCAACAATTTTGACCTGGCTATGATTAACTTGTATTACCATCTTTTAAATAATTTTCTTAAATGTAAGTTTTTCATTACTGATGTTCGTGACCCTCATTCTCACAAATACTCACCAGTTTTCTTCATTGACATAATTCTTAGCTGCATGCATTTTTAAGGAGATTTGAATGCTAAATGTTCTATTATTTGATAGAACCATCTTCTTAGCTCATCCCCATATCCATCCTATCTCCATCATCCCTATCTTTCCGTGCTTCTTTTATCCTCCACTTTTCAAAGGATTAATATTTCTCCAAATAGTTATCGTCATAGTGGTCCACTATGACACACGGCAAGGACACTTCTATGATTCAATTTTGGGATTACATCTAGCTTTCTAGGAAACCAGTTTACATCCTAAAATCCAAGGGCAATAAATATTTCAAAACGAAGCTTTTCAATGGATACATGACTACTTGTACCTATATACAAAAATAGTAATGCAACAAACAATGGAAATAAAAACTTAGGGACTATAAAACTAAATAATGTAGTAAAGAAATCAGCTCAGTTGAAGTGGTACTGGACGGGTCACGTGATGATACTTAAGAATGGCCGTTAGACGAATCAACTACTGGAACTGGAATTATGATGATGTGTATGACCAACATTGGATTATTAAAGACCGATGACGATAATGACGTTGATGATACCCACAACATGGTCAACATATCTAAGAATGCATTGAAGATCTGTATTGTATAATCAATCGTTATTTAATGATGAAAATATTTATCTTGAAGAACAACACCCAAACACATTTGTAATAATTAATTATTCTATCTATTATATCTATTCCGATGGTGGACATTCGCATAAATAGATATCCACTTTGAGAATGTATTTTCTTAGAGCGGGCATGTCTCGCCTTCTAAAATATTTGTGTGATCTGAGCATGTTCAATAACAATCTCATGACAAAATATGCATGGATACGGACAAAACATGATTGTATACTGATTGTTTATAAAAAGTTAATGCTTTGTAAGCGTCAGTAGTTAATAGGTTTAGTATGGATGTAGTGTATTCATGGCACTAAGTCGCGAAAATAAATAATAGATAATCAAAGAAATAACTTCTTTTTTTATGATGAAATTCCATCATATTTCCAAATGAAACTTTTGAACAATGACAAAACTTTTGTAGTGCTTTCCTTTGAAAAAAAAGTAGCATTTCACGAACAATATAACGAAATTTTCCCATTCTTTTATGTCATATTGTTGGCAAAGTATTGCCGCGGCGTATGAAATTCTCTTTATGGAATTTGCATACTACCTTTCGACTAAGGGAAGTCACGCAAAAACTGTGTAACCGTGTTTCGAAAAAATGGATAACATTGGATTTTATGGTCCTTCGAACATCGCGTGGCCGCATTTCTCGTGTTCTTTCCACCATTTAGACAGCCCACAAATTTTAAGTTATAATAATTTAATTCTGGGGTAGGTACATGATTTTTGAAAGAGGTCAATGATAATTTTTCTTTGAAAATATAGACGTTTATTTTTGTTCGCAATTTAATATTTTGTATATTGTTGGAATTTATTAAGTGTTATTTTAAAAATATCACTAATTGCAATATATTAAATCATGTAGCCTTTATAACAAAACAATTTGTATATAAGACACCCAGTACAGACATCATGTAGCAATACTAATGCGGCCAGCAACCGTCTGTAAGGCCGTCTCTCTAATGCCACTCTTTCTACCGCCATCAACAGCTTCAGAAATAGCTTCCTAAAACTTTTAGCATTGTAACTACTTTATACAGCTTGCCTTATCTATATTTATAAACTGTATAATTAACTAAATTTTGAAATAAAAATTTCTAAGCGTTAATATCTTTCTGACTTAATGTAGGTATATCATATTAATGTGATTTCCTAAATGATTTCCTTTTACTGACTTTTTACGGAATAACTGCTCTATATTTGCTCGTAGAGCATCTTTTGGATTATCTCACTGTAATAATATATATTCTTAGATCTCTTGTCGTAGATTAGTGAGAACATTATTCTTATACAACTTTCTATCTGGAGATTTTCTTTAAAAATATGAATTTTGAAGAAAAATGCATCAAAACTTCTGTACGAAAATGCACACATACTGCAAAAGTTTAACGTAAATGGCAGATTTAATTTCCACTCTGTGCTTAACAAATATATGTTTTTTAGTTATTCAAGTATTTTTTATATATATTGAATTCACGACAACATTTTTTTATTTTATTTATTTGACATTTTTATAATTTTTTTATAACATGAATTAAGTATTTTACATTATTAAAATTACATGTTTTTTTTTCGCTTACCTCCAAAAAAGAGACTAGCTCTTGTACTTGGAGAGGGAGTCATACTATAATAATTTTATGTAATATTTTTAATATTTTATTTATTGTCTATTTGTGTGCTTCTGAAGTGTATATAATATATAAATAAAAATTATTGCCACTTAAAACATGCATCAAATTTATACGAAATAATAGAACAATTAAAAATTATCTATTTTTTGTTATGATACTTTGCGTAGAAGGCGTTCATCCCTTCACTTACACAGCATTTTAAAACATGTTTTACATACATGTTTTAAAATGCTGTGTAGGCGAAGGGGGTATGTTAAGATTTAAAGGTCTAGAGAAAGGACACACCTGGTTATAAAAACCTTTTCATTAAACATAGCTAAGCCATTATCATGCAACGTTTCAGTACTAAATTTTCTCCTTTTTACTGTATCGTAAAGACACGTAATAGCTAGTAATTAAAACGCATACCGAGAGAGAGCTTGTCTTTTCAGATAATATTTAAATTATGATATTCATCACGATGTTATTTTACTTGCATTCATTAAATCCTGAATTATAATAATCATAAAACAAATTAATAAGTATAAACGTAAAAATAAGAAATATAAAGGAAATATTTATTTCATTTTATTTATGTCCTTTCTCCCTTTTCAAATATTTATATCTCATATCAAGATTATTTTTGATGAATTTTATAAATTTAACTTTGTTAATTTGTTATGGTTAAAAATAACTGGTACTATACTACCAAAATCTCTAATACCCGCCTACCTTCGGTCACAATATGTAATGTTTTAATTATGTTGGCCTCAGCATAACTTACATTCCTAATTTTGATAAAAGCATGTTTTTGTTTATTGAGAATTTCAATACAAATTAAATTAATCTATTTGAAAGATATTGAATTAATAATTCAAGCATTCATTTGAATCATAATTAAAGGCTGTAATTTTAGAAATGTGATATTTACTGGAATATTTCTAGACTTATTATACATCATTTTAAAAAAAAATGAAAGATTTAATAAATAAATAAAATATAATATAAAAATTTGAATTTCTAATTTCTTACCTATTATTATCAAATGTGTTACGTTGATTCTTTAGGATATTTTTATTTATTATTTTGTAAAACAATATAGGTTCTTTTGGGCAGGTTTATAAATTGGTATATTTAAACATATGATTATTTTTAAATCAAAGATTAAATAACTATCAATTAAATATTAATAGCAAAATTAAGTACACGTTAAATCGAAGCAGCTGCACTTTGTTCATTAATACAAAAATATTTATTTTTATTTTCATATAATTATGAAATTTAACTTATATTTAATCATTAATAGTTAATTACCAACAGAATATTTATTTGTATATAATATTTAAGTAATTTTTGATTAATTAATCAAACATAAAATAGAGGCCGGAATATCAAAAAGCCTTGAATCATTTATCAAACAAACAAATGGAAATTACACGTTTCTTGCCTTATTTACATAAACGTATCCCAAAATTAATTTCAAAACATTACATAGCAGTTTGGTGGGAAAATCGGTACATGCCTACTGTTTATATAATACAACATCTCATTGTGCCTACAAACATACACCACCATAAAGTACACAATGCCCTAATTATGATACTGTTACGTTTTCTCCAGGGTTCAAGATGATTGCGTACAATGAAAACTCATTTTCTGTAAGTTTATTTTTTACGCTATGATTAAATTATGCTGTACTGCGTATGAATTTTATTAAGATACTTTTTCTGCCAATCTTGATAGCAGAGGCGGATTTAAAAGTTTTTTCATATATCTATCATAAGATACACGATATATAGGTTCTCAATTAAATATTTTTAGTCTTTACTGTAATACGAAACTCTCGTCTGTCAAATCAAAAATTGTAATCTACCGCACATTAAAATATCCTACTGTCGCATACGCATGTGATACATGGATGCCTCGGAAAAGAAACTGAATATTTTTGAAACATAGTAAAATTCTCCCAAAAATATATTTTGAGAAATATGCGTATTCGTATTAATACAGATCTTTATCAAAATCCTGTTAGTTGGTGTATTAAAATCGTATTTTTTTTAGTATAGATGAGCACATATAATGATCTAAAATGATCAAAAAATTATTGATTAATCCAGAGTGAGATAGTGCAACAATGTGAGGAGAGATATGGAGGCGCTTCATATTCCTATCTCTGTCGGCCCAGTATAGAGTTGCCTGGTACCGAGTTTTACATCAGGCAAAGTTTCTCAATGTACCATGAAAGGGTGGATAAGTAGTAATAAATTATCTTATGTTGCTCCGAGATACTATTAATTGCCATACCCTCTTTTAAATATTGTATCAAAACAAAACATTGACATCCTAAACATATATTCACATTATTAGAAAAATCAAACTCAGCTAAAGTTAGCACTGTGCTAAATATTAAAATTAGTTTGTATTTTCCCGTGATGCGAATCGGACCTCCAACCCTCAATCACTACAAATAGAATATCTTATCTATATATAATCTATCTAGCCATTTTTTTAAATAGCCGATTCAATTAAATTTTTGAATCCCTTTTATTGATCAAAAATATTTCTTCACACTTCAAAAGTGATGGACGCCTGGGTTTCGTTAAAAAGGAACGAAAGTATACTGAGTTCTGTGGAAATCAAGTCACTCGTGCGTATACATGCTTAAATAAATATAGTAAAGAGTAAATAAATATAGTAAAAACAAAAGGAGTGAATGTGGGTGATCTGATAATAGCGCAGTTGAACAGGTTAATAAAGAGTTTTTTACGGTTTTTTGAAATAATGATAGTTAAAAAATTATATGACCCAAGTATTTATGGTACTAGAAGTAGAGGATGTAAAACATTTTTCAACAGAGGTAGGCAAACCATGGTCCCCTTAGAGTTTTATGGTCTAGTCTGCCGCTTATCTACAACCTCTCTGGCCAATATTTTGTATTTTTTCTGATTATCGGGGGCTGATATTAACTCTGATAATGAACCCCGCAACGGGGTCCGAAACGTCGGCCAAAGAGGTCAAAGACCCACGACAAAATTGCGCATACTCTACACAGGTCATATTAAAAGTTTATTAGTGTTTTACAAATAGCAATAATATCTCACGTTGTTGGTTACACAATGCTGAAGTGAGACACGACTTTAGTGAAATGTATCGTTAAATACTAATATTGTATAACAAACTTTATATATCGTTGCATAAAAACACAGTTTGCATGTGTAGGGAACATAAATAAAGGGGTTCCTCTACATTCAAAACATTTGTAGAACAAATTGTGTTACACATACTGACGATAACTGAATTCCTCCCATTTTATCTATTAACATAGCGAAGGGAAATAAATTTAACACGTAAATGCCGGCGTTTACCGATAACGAGAAATTTAACGCTAATTTTAACGAACACATTTTTGATGCTTTTTAATTATATTTATTCTTCATTCTCAAATACCTTAATTAATTCTGGCGTCTTGAGGTGAAAGTTTTTACGGAAATGGCGCTATATAAATTATCCAATATTATTATTATTATTATTTAAATTCTATCGGTTTACTCAAAGGTATTTGAGATTCCGTAAAAACAAAGTAGATGACTTTTAAATAATGGAAAGATACATGCATTAATTTGAAAAGTGTAACATGTAAGTTCTAAAATTTGTCGTCAATCCACTGTGTTGGTATAACATAATCGGATTATGCACGTTCCTCGAATTGGAAGAGATCCAGGTTCAAATCCCAGTAGCAACAACAATATTTTTCGATATAATTGATTTTATTTGTATATCTTTCTAATTAATACATTTTATTTGTATTTAAAAATATATTTCTTATTTTTTCGCAGTATTTCTTTATTATTACGTTTTCAATATTACTTTATACAAAACTCTGTGTTTTAGATTTTTTTCTTCTTCTTCTTCTTCTTCTTCTTTTAAACAGGCAATCCACCCTTCAAGAGTGATTTGTGTCATTAATCAAGTTAAAACATTATTTTATAGAAAGAAGTACAACAATACTATAGAATAGGGAATATTATATTACAAGTTAATAGCATTGTCGTTCAAGAAATTTGCTATTAAATATATTAAATGTGGCGAGTTAGAGGAAAGAAGATGACACAAGTTAACCGGGAGTTGAAAATTATCATTAACAAGATTACTGGAAAAAAAATCTGTGATCCGCAATGGACAGGAAAAAAAGATATGGTCAAGGGTTTCCTCCTCGGCACCACACTCACACATTAGGGAATCTATTATGTTCAATCTGAATAAATGTGAGGCTACCTGGCAATGCCCAATTCTCATTCTAGAGATATTTGATATTGTTCTTTTGGAGACTTTCCTGTTGGAGAACCAAGGGGTGCGGGGAATAGATCTTTGGATTATTTTAAGCCGATTACCCATGTGATTATTTGGATCCATCCATAGTGCAGTCCGCAGAATTCGTACGTTTTTTTACCATATTAAGTCTATAATACATCGAGATATGGAATTGATAGGGGAAAACTCCGGAAAGAGTAGCCTTCTTGGCCAGTTTATCAGCACATTTATTTCCATGATTTCCCTCATGTGCAGGAATCCAAACGAATGACACCTGTTTATTGTTGTTGTACAAATAAAATAGACAAACTTTCATATTAGCAGAGAGGGATTCAAGAGCTGCTTGCGAGTCGGAGAATATAACAGCCTTATCGACGTTCCGGAGCACGCAGATGTCCAAGGCCTCTTTAATAGATTTTTTCTTATGACCTATTTATATACTAAAAGGATTTATTACTAATCCAAGGATAAACTGCCTCATAACTATGCCTAAAAATATATTCGATGTTTGTGTCCTGTGTATTTTTTTATCCATTTCATATATCATTTACCTGATATATCTAATTACGGGTAGCGAAATGCGTCATTATTTGTATCCGTTAACTAACGCTTATCAGAATGCAACCAGAGTTGTTGAAACCCTGATCTTATCTTCACTTAAATGCACACGTATAGGTTAATTCAGTAAACTTAATTTTGAACTCTCTTGTTCATGCTTTTTCATCCAATTACTAATCCTAATCTCACATTCATCCTCTTGACTTCAACTCTTCTGAGTGACGGCTCCCGCGGGAGGGCTGCTTTAGTAAAAAAAAATAAGAGAGTTCGAGCGGTCACGTGATCATTTAAAAATTCACGTCACGACCTCACGTGACTCGTAATTACAGCCGACGGTAAACCGCACTCCTTAATTCAATTTGTCAAATTAACACCATCAGTTGTCTTATCTCTTGGCGTGCGCATAAAGGGTGGATCGGCGGGCGGGTGCCGTGTGGAGTCGAGCACAGAGGGACGGTTTGTGTAGGGTTACTGAATACATTATTGCGCATGATAAAAATACAAATGAATTTTTTTTTGTACTAATTTTGTTCCCTTACTGTTAAAGCCTTACCTGCCAAAGTACAACCAATTATCTCACGCCTTTGTTATCTATATAAATAAAATTGAATGTATGTCTATCTGTATATCCGTCTGTTCCCTCCATAATCCTAAACGATTTGAGTGATCCAAACCAAAATGTTGCAATGTTGTATTTTAGAACTGCGCAAGACAGGTTCCTTCCCTGGACACCCCATCTTCTTCCGACAATGTTAACATCCCATTTCCGCATGCCTCCAAATGTCTCACCCTTTTCCTGCGCCGACCAAATTGAAACATCGACGAGACATCCCATTGACCAGCACAGAGATGTATGTGTATAATTTTTTCGCTATTTTGAATTGTACTATATTTTGAAAAAGCAAAATTTCCAAAATGTGGCAATAAAAATATTATCAACAAACGTCTTGTAAATGTTCACCATACACGTAAATCACTATTTGACAACCCACTTATCTTATCTGAAATGGGTACTTAGTTGTTAATTATATATTAAAATAAAATATGACTGTAAAAATTATAATAAATTTACATTAAAGATTAAATGATCAATTAAAATTGTTGGGAAGTGCAACATTAATTCATAATAAGCACCAACAAATATTTAATGAAAAAATGTTTGACCTACCCTAAAGCGGAATACTTAAAAAAATTGAACTTGACATACTTGTTTAAATTTGTATGCATGCGGTAACGATATATTTAAACACGATTTTATTTTGAAATATCACAATTATCTTACCCATGTAAATAATGTACTGGAGAATACGTCCGACTCATTTCATGCTATTGACATTACCTACGCAATCGTGAAATAGGATTATGTTGTGCATCAGTGTTGTGGTAGGTATCAAATCTGAAAGTTTCACGGTAAATTTATCCACGCAATAACGGTAGTACGGACCAATCGCAGGCCAGTCCAAGCGATAAGATAAGATCGCTAAACACTTTACAGACAAATTTATACATGTTTTACATGAACTTACAATAAAATAGTATGCTTATTTTAAAAAGCTATTTTCATGTGTATCTCATTATTTTTTATGTGGGATTCAGTAGGTATCACCTTCGCGAGATATTCAGCGGTGCCTGCTTTTGTAGACTGCTCTATTCTTCTTCTAACACCGATAAAATATTGGAAACCACTGATCTAAGTAGTCGTCTATGTCAAATTAGACAGCGTTATAATTATTACTTCTTCAATATTAGCAAAATTACTTTGTGGATGCATATTATATAAATAATTAGATACAACACTTTGTTCAAACCATTAACAAGGGTTTATAAATTATACATACAAATACTAGGGGTTTACAGTTAGATAACTTTGAAATTTTAGGAATATTAAAAAGTAGTAATAGCAAATAAAAAACTATATATATATATATTGCAAATAGTCACCTTTTAAATTTATTTTTAACAGTAGTTGCTAATTAGTTACACAGCTCTTAAACTTTTATAGTTTTGTTTTCATTTATGCTTGCATTTTAAATTTTATTGTATATATATTTTACTTGAAGAAAATACCATAGATATCGAAACATGTTGATTTATGAATAAATAGTGGTTTTTAACTATGTGTTTTTTTTTAATACTTGTATAATTATTATTGAATAATGATATCTTACTAGATTATACCAAATATATTTTTTTGTTATTATATACCAAATATATTAATTTGTATTATGATTAATATTTTATTAACCTTTTCAAGTGCATCAGTGCGACAAAATATAACATCCACCATATGACCTTTGAATACAGATTGTCTCGCTCGGAAAGTTCCCTTGCTAGCCAATAAGTTTCCGGGTATAGGCTGACGGGTAGTTTAATTGAAACCAATTTTTCTAGGGTCTAGGGCTTTAAATTACCTCGTAATTGCTGCCGTGCCGCATACGGACCGCGCACGTGTCCACACCGCACGCGATCAGCTATGCACGTGAAGTCTGTACAAAGAAATTGCAATCATTATCAAACACTTTTTGTAAAGTCTTTTCCTTCCGTATGTACTTGCAACATTTTGCCACACGAGGTGGTTTCCGGTATTAGAATAATGGTTCCAACGGAATGGTTCTCTGTTATTTACGCTTTTAAACATCCTGATATTATCCTCTAATTCAAATGTAGTCTGATCTTATTTTGCTCGTCTGTCCCTTCATGACTGAAGATTTTAATTTTAATTTATAACTAAACTATACTATGTGTTATGTTTGTTTTGGTATTACTAACAATTAAAGAAAACAATTTTCTTTTTTTATACCATAAATATAAATTTTCTTTGCTTTCTAATTGGTCCCTATCTCAAATATTTTTCTACAAATTAAATTAATCAATTAAAAATATATACAGATAAAATATTTAGTTGCTACCGGGATTCGAACTTGGACCTCTTTCTATCCGAGGAAGCGCGTTTACTATTTCGCGTTTCATCAATTGGAAAGATAACAGAACATAAGTTCAAAATTTGTTGAAAATGTATTAAATTGCTATAGTGAAATGGTGAACGCGCCTCCCCGGATAGAAAGAAGTCCGTGCTTAAATCCAGGTAGCAACTAAATATTTTTACAAAATTGTGAAAATTAAAATAATCATGTTACTTGACAATGTAAGCGATATGTCAATTAATGAGATTTTTTTCTATTTATCTTTCTATTTGATTCTTTTAATTTATATTGAAATACCACAGAACTATTTTCTGAAGAACAAAAATGTGTTCTTAAAAAAGTGATTAAAGATTATAATAATTAGTATATAATTTAATACAAAATCACTTGAGTTTTATTGATAAACAGCAATTGTTTTCGAAACAATGACTGTTTCTTCATCAGGGCGATATTAAACTTAATCTAAACCTGTAATTTTTTTCATTATTTTTCTGTTTATCTCGTGATTCACAATTAAAAATTATGAAATCAACGAAGCACAAACAAAATTATTAGTTTTAGTTTAATTTAATAAGGCAAAGAGGTTGTCCTGTAACTGGTTGCTGTAAATTACTAAAACTCAAGTAGTTATATATGTAAACTATTTTATATTGATTATTACAAAATATACACACATACAAACATGCCTCAATAATGCAACATTAAACAAAAGACTTTGAATAGAACAATATGTAAATATAAAAATACTTTAATAAATATTTATACATTTTTTCTTTTGCCGTGTATTAAATTTAATGTATCTATTTTATCCTTGAGGCGAGCTTAAATTATGGAAGAATCAATTGTATTTCTCTATTTAAGGAACCCCTCATATTCACTTTTAAGCCTCACTTATGAATCAAATATACATATCGGCACATAAATAATTTTCATATAATTTCAGTGCTAACACAGTACAGATACACTTAATTGTACAGTAATAACAATTAACTGTATAATTTATTATAATTAAGCTAGTTTCTTTTTGTGTGCATATTGCCATACTACAAATTATAACTTAGCGAAGTATAATTTGTTGTCATAGCCATTTAGTTATAGATTTTTATTCTTCTGTAAGTAACCTGTTTTATTTATATTTTTAGATTTAAAATATTGTTCTCTAAATGTCTCTGATATTAAACATGAAACATATTTTTTTTTTTTAAATGAAATAAAAATAAATAACAGTAAAACCAAGTGCACTAATCTTTTGTTACGCGTATGGTGGCTATTCATAATAGTGATTGTCGTCATCGTACGTGGGTATAAATTTTGGCGTAAAATATTGAAAAACCGCTCCAAGAGCAGAAGTAGGACTTTCCATTATTCTTACATACAACCCGTATCTTCATTCCGTACCATAGCCTCCGTTTCATTACGACTACATAACTTCTGCAAGGTGGTTAGAAATAACCACTTTAGAGTAATTTTTGAACATAATACAATATAATATATTATTTTATTTAATTTACGTTGCATTAATTGTTAATTTAACAAAGGTTCTCATTCATCTTAATTAATAAATTGTTCAGATGGTTTGTATAGGCTACGTATCCAACATTTATTCGCTAAAGTAATTTTATCGGATCACATATATTTCCAGGATTCATCAAAATACTAATTCTGTTGATGTGCATGTTTAACATATTTGCAGAACTGATTTTAAATTAGAGCATC
Organism: Eubasilissa splendida; assembly: GCA_031772225.1. Classification (NCBI taxonomy): domain Eukaryota; kingdom Metazoa; phylum Arthropoda; class Insecta; order Trichoptera; family Phryganeidae; genus Eubasilissa; species Eubasilissa splendida. The sequence goes on along the minus strand of CM062861.1, from coordinate 27,278,882 downwards.
TCTATCCCATCTATCCCAAGCACAGAATTCATTGGTGTTTTAAAACAATTTTCTCTGGTAATGGTTCGAGATATATGCGAATGTAATTTAAAAAAATATACGAATGCATATTTTAGTTTTACAAAATAAATTATATAAACAATACCCAGGTGCTAAGTTACTGGTTCTCTGAACCAGGTAGATTGGGTATAATTCAACCACATGATATTTTGTCATTTCCAGATTTTTCAGTTTTCGCCAGAAGGTTCACCTAACGCGCAGTTATACAAATACATATGCATACTGTTTTTCAAATAATAATAATATAATAATAATAATAATAATAATAATAATAATAATAATAATAATAATAATAATAATAATAATAATAATAATAATAATAATAATAATAATAATAATAATAATAATATAATAATAATAATAATAATAATAATAATAAGTCATCTTCATAATTAACGATAGTTCAGCCTTTATCGATGGAAATTAATGTATATTTTCATACGTATATATATATATATATATATATACATTTGACATTAGCAGTTAAATTCCTCCAATATATGAACCCCTTTTCAAAGTCTAATAAACGTATGCATGAATGCACCGAAAAAGTCAGACTTTTCTTGGAAATAATGTCATTATACACCTATTTTATGATTTGTTTGATATGAAATCTTTCCCAACCACCGTGTGTTAGCTAGTTAAGCCTGAAGGCTTTCGTAAGTGAAATCTGCTTCCTATTTCCTGCCTACAAACACATTAATAATTTTGAAAGGATGTGCGGGAAATGACACAGCCCCAGCAGAAAATTTTCACCGCCGAAATGTTGCAATCGTACTGTAAAAATGACCCATAAAATAAAACTGTTGAGATATTTACACAAATGACTTAAAGTTTTAATAATAATCATTTATTTACTAGGCTGGGTATTTGAGCTATAGGTGCAAAATTATACGTATGTACCTAAATATTTTTCAATTTACTAAACAAATACAAAAGAAAAAATCGGTAACTAAACATAAGAAAGAAAAAAATATTATTAGTGCAATGTACAATAAAATTCAAAGCAATAAAAAACATTTATTTTATTATTTAAATCAGTACATTGTTAAAAACAAAATAAAATTAGCAAATAATATCTGCCAATCACAGATGACTACCACCGTCAATGATGTCAACTTGAATTCGGATCGCTAGTTTGGAACACACATTATTCCACCTACAGCGACCGACTTGAAAATGTCCAACATAATTTTTTTGATATATTAAATTCACGTGCCCGCTTAGACATTAAATCTCATTCAGAAAGTTAGTGTTACCATAAAATATCCCCCCTTTTAAATAGAAGAAACACTCAAGAATTTTCCTACCTCTATAAAATTTTAAATAACTTAGTTGACTCGCCCTATTTATTAGAACAAACAAATTTTAACTGTCCAACGCGACAAACACAATCAAATAATATTTTTTACCAAAATTTGAGTAGAACTAATTACATAAAAAAATGTTTTGTCGTCCGCTCTACATCAAAATATAATGCCGTAAATTTTTCTAATAACATGGACATTTTCAACGATAAATTGCTTCCTTTTAAATTTAAACTACGCCAACTTTTCAATAACTATTAACATAAATTGTATATATTGCATCTCATTTCCCTCCCCTCCTTACCCTTTCCTCTTTGTATGTTCAGTTTAAAATCACTCTTTTGTTTCTTTTTTCAGTTTATTATTATTATTTTTTTAATATATACTAGTTTTTAGTTTATTTTTATGTAGAAGTAATTTTGTTTATCAGTCTGTTTGAGTATACTATTTTTTATATTTTTATTTATTGTCGCTAAAAATATTGTCGCTGTAGCTTAGTTGAATAAAGCACCTTCCCCGGTTAGGAAAGAGATCCAGGTTCGAATCCCGGTGGCGCAACAACAATATTTTTCGATAAAATTGATTTTATATGTATATCTTTATAATTAATATATTTAATTCATATTTACTATTTTTTAGTTTATTATGTACAACGTATTTAATTCCGAAGAAACTTCACTGGTGTTATTTTTATATATTATGTAATTATCAGTTATTATTGTTACACTGTTTCTCTAAAAATAAAAAATAAAATGATATTGAATTTGAAATGAAAAAAAAAATCCGATGCTAACTAGATAATTTCCTTTTAGCAAAAACTTTATTCCTTTTTGAAAACTTTATCGTACACCACGCTATTATGACACAAATTATCGGTTCCGTAAATGCTTTTATGCCAATATAGCGAGTTACTAATTAGCACCAAGTTTTAAAATATAATATTATATTAATATAGATATTGTATAACGTACATAATATCTTTGTTTATTTTCTAGTAAAATTCATTATCAAGTGGTATTCCTATATACGCATACATACATAGGTATAAGCATAACTTAAAATGCTTATATTTTAACAAATTACCCATACGCGTCTTTTATGCGTTAGATCGATCTCTTTGTATATGGTTTTCTTAGAGAAATCTAGGCCGACGCTTCGGTACAATAACACATGCCATTGTCAAAGCGTTGCCTCAATAAATATATATTTATTTATATTTTTATAATGATAAAACCATTATTTAAACTACGTATTAGTTTGCAATGTATAAAAGGTAGGTAATAAAAGGAAACAATAATCGTAATCCTTTCTCTCTGTTTACCGAAAAAATATTTTACTTGCTACCGAGAATCAAACCTGGACATTTTTCTATCGGTGGAAATGCGTTAACCATCAACCAAGTACGTTTATGAAAACTTTTAGAAAACCTGTTTGCAACTAAAATATGATATAGTTGATTTTAATTTGTATTAAAAATACACTGTACTACAATTTGAAAATACAACTTCACAACAAATATGTCATCCTTAAAAAAGTGTATTTAAAATTGAATGAATTATATATAGACTTGATTTTAGGTGTATAAAATTACGCAATGCAACTTAATAAAATAAATGTAGTTGTTATTTAAATAGTAATATTATTATATCTGGGACGCACAGTACCTACGCTCAAATTTGTATACAATATATAATTCTCGTCTTTAATTTAAAACCCAACCAAGGAAATATTGCGGCGAAATTTCTCCAACACGTTCGGTCCACTTTGCGGAATCGCATTCGAATTTCAAATCCACCCCCGGGCCACCACTGGCGGAGAAATAAAATGAAAAGGATGTTCCGTCGCCTTTCGCTGATATAAAAAGCTTAGCAAACAAAATTTTCAGTCTGCCGGAATGTCCCTTGCTTTTGTTAGGGCGGCGTGGTCACCCTGGTCTAGCGTGAACGACCGCAGTGTTTGCTCAGAGCCTCGCCGTATTTGAGGGTAAATAATTCCCGGTGACCACATTTTGAATGCGACTCTGCGGAGACTTTTTCGGCCAAGAAAGTGCTTGAAATTTTTGTGAGCTTTGTAAGTTTATTGAAACACAAACACGCGCGATACATTCGAGTAACATCTCTACGCAAACCAAAAAAGTTTCAGATAGACTTATTTAACATTTTGTAAATATTGTATAACGTGTCATGCATGTTGAATCCCTTATTAAAAAGGGGAAGGTATTTGTTGTAGGGTGCAGGGGAGCTTAAGAGTTCTTGAAGTTAAAGTCTAGTACAGCAGTTATTATAAACGTATATTACATATTTATTATACAATTCGAATATATATTTAATATTTCATATATATTCGAATACGTTTACGTCTAAATAGCAACTATTTTGAATTCTCCAATAACTTTTTGCAAACAAACCATTTTTTTGACATTAACGAGGATTAAAAAATTATGTATACAGATACTAAGGGCTTACAGTTATATACATTTAAAATTTTAGAAATAATAAAAAGTATTTATAGCAAACTAAATATTATAAATAACCACATTCTTTTTGCAATTAGTCACCTTTTGAATTTGTTTTCACAGAAGTTCTTAATTAGTTACCCACCACGTATATTTTTATAGTTTTTCTTTTATCTATGCTTGCATTTTTAATTTTAGTATGCATTGTTTCCTGAAGAAGATACCATAGGTATCGAAACATGTTGATTTATCATATAAATAGTAGTTTAACAATCTTATTATTTATTTATTTAATAGTTTAAATTTTTATTTGTGAGTCCCGCTTATTGTCGTGTCCACGGCAATATTTAAACTGTTACAGTTAAAACGGTTAAAATCAAATAAAGCGGTCACCACACCACATCGTAAAAAATTGCCTGTTTTCATAAAAATGTTTATAATGGTCGCATAATATGAAATTCTTACACATGCATGAGAAGTGCTTCCGTCGGAATGCGGCATAAAGTTATATATTAAGAAACCACGCAACATACCACAAATTTATTAAAATTCCTGAATATTGATAATGGCAAACGAATTTTTCGATATGACGATCCTTACTTTACAAATATCGCGTTCATAAATATTCCAACCTTGGATGAAATAATTAATACATGAAACTAAATTTTAACTATTACAATAAAAAAAGTGGATGTTAAAATTTCCGCCGTTTCACTATTTATTTTTTACTGTTGAAAAAATATTCACACAATATTAAATAGCTATTAAATGGACCATGCGATTAATGCGTGCATATAAAAAAATAATGCATTACGTAGAAGGAAACAGGTCACATCGATAGGTACTCATATAAAAAAAAACCAAGCCCTTGCGGTTTTAAAAATAGAAATAACATAACCCAAACTAACCAACCTCTTATCGCTAGAATAATAAGCTAACCATATTTTTTAAGTAATACATGAATTACATCATACAAATATTAATATATATAATGAATACAATTAAACGTATCAATTAGAAAGATGTAGGTACAAATAAAGTCACTTTATCAAAAAAATATTTTGTCACCAGGAACTTATATAATTAAATAATATTCTATAAAATCAATTTATTTTCCTAATTGATAAATTTAATTTAGATTAAAAATATCATTGAACTATTTTCTGAAAAACAGCAACTTCACAATAATGTGTTCTTCTTAAAAATATATATAATTAATTTATATAGTTGTGTATAAATTGTACTAAATATTATAGTATTAGCTATCTGTAGTTATTATTGTTAAAAATTTGATGTACTTGTTTAGTATATCAGTAAGGTGCTCACTTAGTGATTGGGTTTTAGAGATGTATCCGAGGGACTATCGAGAAAATCCTGAGCAAATATTTTTTTATATATTGTGCTGCCTTGAATTATTATTAGCCTTAGAATACTTTTTAAATATTAAATTAATCAATCTTTAAACTAATATATGTAAATATACTTTCACTCTCAAACTATATCTACAAATGACCTTAAATAGTAAAAATATTAGTCACCTGTTTACGCGTTTTTATTTTTATATGTGCTTCTTAGCAGCATTAAACGTAAAAATACAATATTCCATTGAAAAAAAATCATTTATTTGATATATGCAAATAATATTTTTCTGCTATTGCTACCACAGTTCATGGAACAATATTGAAAATATAAAGGTCCCGATTTAAATCCCATAGTTTTTTATCGGAAAAAAAGAACACATTTTCAAAATGTTAGGGTACCTACGTACTTATATTTTTTTTATTAAATACTAGTATTTATCATCAGCGTTTGAAACATGGACTCTGAGAAGAACGAGCGTGCACTGGACGTTTTTAAAAGGAACATTTTGAGGCGAATCTTTGGGCCAGTATAAGAAAATTGATTTTGGGGTGGGCATTACAATAATGAGCTAAGCATCTTAAAATTTATAAAAAAGGAAGGTTTCAATAGTCGGATCATGTGGAGAGGATGACAGAAGGTATTGCTGAACATCAGACCAATAGGACGCAGGAGGAAGGCTGGGAAGGCAACAAATTAGAACAACAATATCATCAAATACATATCTGCCTTGGAGATCCAAAACGGGGTGAAATAAAGATCAATGGAGGTAATCTCTTGAGGAGGCTATGACCCACTAGGAGCTGAAGAGGCAATAGTGAGGTTGATGTTAATATAGGTTTGATATTACAAAATATTTTTAAATTTAGATATGTTTATATTTTGTCGGATACTAACTTTAATGAAGCTTAAAGGTTATAACGTGATTGCATTTATATGTAAGAAAAAGTACAATACTCCGAGAATTCACAACAACTTTGTTCAGCTGACGTTTCTCTTCTTCCGATGCGTGATCCTTTTCTCGGGACACGATTTGAATACGTTAAGCTTCCGCCACCTATCCTCATAACTCAGAGTCCTACAAGAATGCTGCAGTAGGATTTATATCGCGGTCTAGACAAGCGAAGGCTCTATATCTCGTAAACCGATCTCATACAGCATCGCCGAGTCACAGCCAAGAGGCTGCGAAATAAGTGCGCAGCGCTGGAAACGTATATATATGTAATAAAATAGAATGCTTGTATTTGTCCTGTAAAATGCGCCATAAATGTACAGCCTAGAGATCTGTAATCGTAAATAATGAGGAAATTAATTACTTCAAAGTTTGTTACTTCAAATCCGCTGGTTGTATTTTAATTTTGAACAACGTATTGTGGAATATGAGAATTAGTACTCATATTTGAATTTTACAGTCATGTCTTAGTCTCAAATTAAAACGGATTTTTAAAAATAATTTAGTAGAATCCATTTTTATTATGCTAATTAAATACTTCACTTAAAAACTAATAATAAAATACATATGTTCCACATATACCACCGTAGGAATTTCTCTGCTACGTAATGAGTTATCATTAGTAAGATATGCTTTTGTTTACAGACGAACATTATTTCTTCAGGTATACAACCTATAATTTCCAATTTTCTTATCAGTCTGTCTGTGTCACATGGTAGCATGAAATAAATAAGATCTGCTTTCAATTATATCACGTAAAATTGTGCAGTTATCGCATCAAACAAAGTACATTTTTTTTAGTATTGTATGTTTTCCAATACAAAATCAAGGTGATAAAAAATATTCTAATTTCCTGTAATTATCAATAATTTATTCTATTATAAAGAATACTTTTTGTAGATTTTATAAAAATTATAATTTCTTGTCATTATTGATGATTTATTTTTGAAAAAAATACACTTCTAGGAGTTATCCTTTAATATATTGACGTGAGTGGTATCGTAATAAAACATTTTTTTATTATAAATAATGTATATCTTCTGATTTTTCAACATAATTTATAAATTCTGATAATTCATTATATACAATTATGTTAGTTGGTAATAGGCTCTTGTCCTGTTGATATTGTTTCATAATGTTTTAAGAGTATCACGTTACTCGAATAAAGTTAAATATGTTTAATACTATTCAGCAAATATTTATTGCCTTATATTATACATCCACATCTTTGAATTATGTATGGTTGTATACTATTTTAGCGGAGGTACTACATTGTAAGTTGTCAGTGCCTTTGAGTGCTTTAGTTAGTAATCGTTGCAATCCCTCGATTATCTGTTTCAGGAAGTACGACAAGACAAATAAATTATATGTAACCGGATGTAAAATATGCACTCTGTAGATTTTAGCTTGGGATAACCATTTATTTGGGAGAAGGTTTTAGAATATTACTTCTAGTAGTGAATGGTTTAAAATACCTATTTAGAATTAATTAATATCTGAAAATTTCATTCGGTATTGTGGGTTTTAAGATACTTAATAAGTATATAGAATTAATTTAATATCTTTTTCATTATACATACTTACATATTTAAGATTTGAGGTGTATACCTATTATTGTTTATTGAAAGTCGATAAAATTGTATAACATTGAATAATAATAAATTTCTTTTTTATATCGATTGTTTAATTTTATTTTTAACAACTTAATTAGTTATTTTAATATACCAATTATTCTAAAATTCAAACAATGATCAATTTGCCAACATTAACAGAAAAAAGTTAATCTCTGATCAAGTGTGCCAATTTTATAATCCATAAGTAGTTCAAATTATCCCTTAAAGTTTTAAATTACTATGGAACTAAGTCATTTTCATCATTAGCTCCCCAAATCAGTATGAGTCCTAGCCTCTTTAAAAATACACCTCCACCAGTCTCTGTAATAAGCTGATACTCGCCAGTTACCGAGGTCTTTATTTAAAGGTATTAATTTGAAACCTTATTTGGGTCTACTAATTATTCGTCTTCCTTCGTATTAACTATCAACCAGTCATTTCGAGATGTAATATTATCATTGTCTACCTATTAATGTTTTCCTAATTTTATGACTATCAACTTATTATATAGTCTGTAAAGTTCCTAGTTTTAATGCCTAAACTACTCATTTTATATATTTTTGTCTGACAGCTACAAAACTCTCTGACAGCTCTGAACATTCTCCAGAGAATCTTTCTTTCGAATACATCTGGTGTTGTTTCATCGTTTATTGTTACAGTCCAGGTTTCTGATGCGTTGGTTAGTACTAGTCTTATCAAAATTGTTTATAGCATTACCTTTGTTTTTCTGGATATCATGTGTGAATTAGTAGCAATAATTATCAATCACTTATCCATGTTTTAGTCTCTTCATCAGCTTTGTTTATGTCAATTAATAGGGATCCCAGATATGTATATTTATAAACTGTTCTTTTGAGCTTAGTGTAATTGAAACGGCGTTAAATGTGTCATAGTATAGAACATGATCGGGTCAGACTGAGGCGGCAGCTCTTTACTGTAGCCTGCGTCCTTAATCCAGGTGTCGCTCGCGTCGTTTGTCGGATAGGAGTGGCGATACTAGCGGTGGATTTACTTCGCTACCCCTACAGTCTCATAGGAATAATTTCAGTAGTAAGACCAACACTAAAACGTACACCTTACCTGATTCGCTATAAGACTCATTTTGATACACATTTTCTAGTGCTGGTCATGAAGATGAAAAATCACGAAGAGCTTCTTGGGATATTAAGTACTTTTATTATAATTCAAAATCTTAGTTATTACATGACGCAAGAGTTATTGAACTTGAAATACTATAATGAGACCATGTTACGATTTATGTATGTTTAGTTTACCGCTTCGGTTAGATTAGGTTAAAACATACGCTGAACGTATGACGAAAACACGTATACATTTAAAATAACTTTTTAAAACTAAACTTTTATGTAGGGTCGCGTTGAGGAAAATTGCATTGTTGTCGAAAGAACAGTTAATTTTTCTGAGCTCCAGTGAGATGTTCATAAAATCCATCAAGTTTAATCCAGAATCTTCCCTGAGCTCTTCAAATACAGAAAACAAAGCTACCCTCCAGAAATGTACACCGGCTGAGGGGAGGTTTTAGGGAGGTCTGGTCCCAGTGGTATCATACGTCAAGCAGAGCCTCCGTCATACGTCAAACTAAATAATATGACGTCCTTCGGTGGGACGTGACTACGTGGCAATTACACGTGTGCCTGGTTTATTAGGAGCGTAACACGTGGATACTTGGCCATATCTCTCATTAGTGTTTGAACAGCTGGTATCCTAAAAATATTTGTTCATATTATTATTGTGACCAATAATTCAAATATTTTTATTTCTACCAGCAACGTTTGGGATTTTCGTAAATTTTTTCGATAATATTCCAAAAATATTCTGCGCTTCGTGATAATCATTTTTTTATCAAAGATTTTACACTGAAAATACAAATACAATTATTAAAAAGTAGATTAATATATGCTTTTTTTTAAACTACTGGCATGGAAAAACTATATAATATCAAGCAGGTAATGACAATATACGTACACAAAAGTGAAAATTAAGCAATATTTCTATAAACGATGCTAAAATTAAATCAAATAAATATCGATGTTATTATTGACAATGATTTAGAATTCTTTAATACGGCAATAGTAATTAATAATTGAAAGTGTGACGCGCTTGTTTGGTCTAGTGGCAAGATTGATGATACTTAACCAAACACTTTTAATGACTACCTATACTATTTTGTGAAAGAGAACGTATTAATATATTTTTAAACAAATTCCAAGCAAATTAAAAAAAAAAAGTAATTGCAATTAGTACTCTCACGGTTATGTATGAGTTATATGTACAGTTCACAGAGAAGGAAAATGGAATGGAATTTTAGTACATTTACTTCTAATTTATTCTAATATACTTTTAAATTTCATTTGTTAGAAAACGGTTTCTTTGTATTGTACTTTTTGTAGGTATCTAAGTATTTTTTTTAATTCAAATTTTTAGGTAGGTACTGATTTCATAAGTTTTTTTTCCTACCTACCGAGAAGTGAAAAAGGACATGTTTAAATTTTCTAATCTGTCTCACAAAATACAAGTCAAGTCTTTTGAATTACAAAAATTCTGTAACAAAATAATGTATGGGTTTAATAAAAATAAAAATATTTTACATTTAAGTACATTCCCTGGGAATTTATTTCTTAACAGTTATGTTTTCTAAATATGATCGCTGCCATTTCTTCTCGGATATTTATTGGTCCAGAGAGAGATGATTGTTATTGTATATCTTTGATTTAAGGTAGTCCTATAGGAAAAAGTTCATTAGTGTCAAGTCGGGGCTACGTGGAGGCCAGTTTACGTCACCTCGTCAGATATCAATTTTCCAGGGAGAATTTTACGAACAACTGGTAAGGACACGCTCCATATCGACTGAATTCCAATGCACGCGGCTAGCGATCGGCATACCCCCCGCCCCTCTCCCGTTCATTGCGTTGGCGCAGCGAATGAACCAAAATGTATTTTGGGACACACTGTAGTTTCAAAACCTAAGTTTGTATTTTCACCACGGTAACGAATACGCAGAACTCAATTAGAAAATTTACATCTTTAAAATAAAGTCATATTTTGTCATTATATTTACGAAATATCTTATTTTATTTCTTCCGAAAAACGTAACCCTGTTCAAAGTATCAACACTTTACGAAACGTGTCATTTTGGCAGGTTTCTGATAATATTTGATTGGCACTTCCCGCTATGTGTCACGGAAGACAATTTATTTTCACTAAATATAATACATGACAAACTACAATAGTCGAACTACGCATTCTTGTCATCGGGTTTTCATTCAATAAAGTAAGTTTTTTTGTGTCTAAGGAAAATATAAGAAATTCGTTAAACATTATTTAAGTATTTTTTTTGTACATGATACAATTATAAAGTAACCATTGTATTGGAGAAAAAAAATCTGATCCAAAAAATGTCCTGTATTCAAGATATTTTAATATTTCAGTATTCAAATACGTATGACCGATCAATTTTAAAGTTTTTGAATTATAAGCAGAATTTGTAGTATTTTTAAACTAGGTATATAAAAATTAGACAACTGCCATTTACGTTTTGTAATTTTTAAACGTTTTATTATCTTTTCCATTCATTAAATTAGATAAAAAGCCGATTTTACAAATTGATTCATATTTGCTCACAAAACCACCTACGAATAACCAAATTTTAAAATTAAACGTAATCGAATAAAAACAAAATTATTGTAACTAAAAAAGACACTTCGGATCATTGAAACGTACAGATACGTATTCAAAATCAGACGACGAATATCAACTTACATTATACTCGTAAACCAGCACATAATACATAACAATCATACATACACAGCTGTAATAATAGACTATATAAAAATGTATTTAAAAAACGTGTGAATAATTTTTTTCCCCCTGTGGTGTGATTCTTGGAGTTTTTATATTAGTTTATCTTTCTTTCTCTCTCTTCTTTTTTATTACCATATTCGTCTTACATACACACATTATTTTAGATATTTGTAATTTGAAAAATATATATCTTTTTAAAGATTATTTCCATGATATTAACCATGGATACCGTCTCTTTACATTTCTCTTAACTTAATGAAATGTAACGAGTAAATGCACAGCACCTCGATTCCGAGCCTCCAGAGTCTGAAGTCGGCTTCACGTGTGAAAGTCCGCACAGTAGAAGACCATTGAAGTCTACATAATAATTCTATTCAACTCGCAAGTTATTTATCCTTTCAACATTGCATACATAATTCAAAGTTTAACGTAGTTTTAGTTTACTCAGGATTTAAGCGAAGACAGTATTCGGTTAGGTGGTCTAAATATTTTCGAGAAAGTCAGAGGAAGTTGAGGATTGCACGTATTCGAGAAATAACTTGTATAGATGTTTCATTTATATAATAACAAACTTTATTATTTAATCTTAATAACATAACATATTCTCTTCAAAAGTATTAAGATTTAAATACCATAGACTGATATACAAGTCGATTTTTTACTTATGATACAGTACAGTCAGCTACTGAAGACTCTGATAAATATAATAATAATATTGAATAATTTATATATTTTTTAAAAATTCACCTCAAGTTTCACCAAAGTTGCTAGTATAATTTGTTTGTATTATTACAATATAATAGTGCAAAGATTTGTTTAATGTTTAATTATTTTATGGTTAAGGAATGAAATAATATTGTTATGTATTATCGATACACAACACATTTTTGATGTGGGATGTCCAAAAAATCGACCTATAGATCCTATTAAAAAGTACTGATATGCATATACTACCTGGACTATTATATCAGTAGACATCACAACATTCCTTATTTAGGCCATAAAATTATAAGCATGGCTTTGTCAGAGCCTTATATTATAACAAGACAACAATGCTGGTCTGAGTGTTGGGCGAATATAGAGAAATACATAGACAAATTGCGTGTAACTAAGGTGAAAATGCTGATACTGACTGATGGATTTACAAGATTGGACGAAATGTAAAATATGTATATGCGTAGTTCTTTTAAAGTGGTCTCTATCCCTGAAAAAATAATAGAAGGCCGACAGAGATTACAAGGCGAGGAGGAAGACCTGAATTTAGATAGTTTCAGTCAGACGCGATCTTAAAGCTTTTAACGTGACCATGCAGCCCAGAACAGAACAAAATGGAGCAGAGTAATTCGAGTAGCCGACCCCAGATGAATAGGATAAGGCGAATATAAAGAAGTATAAATTGAGATGCGGAACAGGTAAAGCAGTAAAATCAATATTTATAAAAAATCACCATATATACTCTCTGCATGAAAAAGGTTTGGAGAAATTAAAGAATTTTAGGATTAAAATAATCTGAACTCATTTAATATTACTTCACCGTTTTCTATTTTTTTAATTAATTTTATACATGGAAGGTGGTCTCGATGACTACGCTGTTTTATTTTTGTATGAAATTTTTTTTAATTAAATTTACAATTTTAACAATTTGTTAGTAAGCGATAAAAAAGCGCTGCATTTTTAAAATCTAGGACCTTTGAAACTACGAGCGATGAGCAAAGGTCAAGCTCGCCTCGGTACCGAAACAACGTTGGTGACTGTACCAGAGAGGTAGCAGATAAGCGAGCCCAAGTCGAAAACTAATTGGGAGCGACATAGTCTCCGTCCCATATTTTTTTATTAAAAATCGATTTTACTTTTCTTCTTCTTTTTCTTACCTTATCTGTCCAATAGAAATTGGTTGTGATTTTAGCAACCATTACTTTGTTTGCCACGTCTAGATAAAACTTTACAATGGACTGGTTAAACCATTGCTTAAGTGTTACGTACATGACTTCTTAGTACGTTTTTAGTGTGCACCTCGAAATGTGAAGGTCCAAGAAATAGACTCTGTAACAATTAATCTTTTATTACAATAAGCTACAATTTAGTACAAGGTATATCACAAGTATAGGTCTCTCCTGCGCGCCGTCTTTATAGCCACACATACCCGCACCGGTGGTGCGGCACACATACACACACCATCCCACCTTTCCAAGGACTCATACTAAGGTTCTTCAGTCATGATTTTTGGATATACATTTGAATATTCGGATTTATATTATAATAACTACTTTTTTTTTTTTATTGATCATTCATGATTCATTTTTCCTATCTGATATTGAGCATTATTCTGTAGATCCACTTCTCAAGTCCTTTCTTATATAAATAATATGATTTAATTTCTGTCTTAAAAACTTAGCAGCTTCTGTAAATATATTTTAAACTTCGAAAACAATGCAGAGAATTGTATGGTAAGTGGTTCATCGTGTAAATAATTTATCAGGCAGGTAGTAGATTGGTGATATAGCCCTTTGGACGAAGGTCGACATCCTCACAGCCAGCGTCCTCGGTCAGAAAACAATACTTTAAGGAAAGTAAACTTTCCAAAATATTTAGAGTTTGAAATCCAAAACAGTACCTCTAATTCATTCAGTCAATAATGATGTATGTTCGTACTTGAATTTTGTTGGTATGTATGCTTTAATTGTCATTTTCCTGAGGGTACGAGTCGGGTATGACAAGGTAATTTCTCAAATAAAGTTAGTATGGTAATTCATCACTCTTATCTGCCGCGACTTCCGTCTCCCCTTTATGTACAGAAATTTCTTTATTTGTCAAGTCACTTAGCATTTTACATTGCGGGCCGTTAGTCGCTGCTTTTAGTAACGGGTAGCGGCAACGGCTTGATGGGTTAATAACGCATTAAGGGAAAATCTATCACACGAATGTCAGAAGGGGAGAAAACATTAATAACAACAGCCTTTTAAAGCTCGGAAGGCCTTTATTGAAAACGTTTTTTTAAAGGAAAAGAATACATTGTAATGTGTATTGCTTTGCTCAAGAGCTACGTGTTTGGTCGATTTGATTAAAAACATAGTATGTTCAGGTAAAACATAATGATTTAAGGCGGATATAACTAGTTGATAATTTCCAACAAGAGTTATTCCAATTGACGTCACGTGGTAGAAGTACTAAGAAACATTACGTTTGTGAAATAATCGATATTTTTGTTATGAAAATTGGTCTATCTGTATTATGAATCAGTAACCTTTAAATCCCTTCACTTAGTGTATGACTATTTATTAGAATTAAATATGCTAGGTGAAGAAAGGCCCGTCAATAATGACAGGAAAAAATCATATTTACACAGAATAGTTGGTTGGTTAAATTTGTATTGAATATATATGATGCAGGTACCTACTTACGTAAGTTGAATAGACAAATTGTTTATTTTATTTTAAATGTAACGTATAGAGAGCAACTTTTTTTCATATCTAGTTAAGTGATAAAGTATCAGACGACAATTGAATTATTTTATTCAAAATATATATAGCTTACGCTTGCAGGTGCTATAAATACGACGCACAAACGGCGAAAATAATATATATTTTTTTTAAATATTAAGATTATATGGGAGTTACAAGACTTGAGCAACTAGAAATTTCATTAATATTTACAACTTCAAAAAAACATTACTTTTTATGACAGCAAAATATTTATTGCATAAAACTTATTCGCTTCATTTTGTTATAAACTAGGGCTCGGATCCGATTCTTGCGGTACTCCAGACGATAACTCAAATAAAACCGCTGAGACTTATTCTGCCGATCCTATTTCCCCGGATTTGTTTGCCTTCCACTCCCGTCCCCTCGAAGTACGTCCCGAGCACGCTGTACCCGGTATCGGGAATGCGCGGAGGCCGGGCACGTCTGCTGACTTATCCCGAGATCAAGAATTCAGATTTCCGCGACCTCTGAACGCCGACATCTCGCCCTCTGCTGAAAACTTATAGTGGCGGCATCCGTGCCGGGTACCGCGGGCCTAAGCTTTTTTGTTACGTCTGCCACCTTGTTAGACTTTCCTAAATAAATATTTACATGCCGAAACTGATTTATAAAAAGTAAATGTAAAAAAAAATTCACCCCTCGTATGTTTTCAAAAGTTATTTGTCTATCTGTCTTTGTCTGTTTGTGCGTTTTGCGTCAACTCACCCCTTCAAAACTTTGTGACCATTTTTTAAATACGTTTTTAACGATTAGAGTGCGCAATTTTTCGTGGGTGGTGAGCATCCCCAAACGTTTTAAAAGTATGCACGCAAAATAAAGCAAAAATAATTAGGCTGCTCTGGAAATAATTGTTTAAGTTGTTAGAAATATCTTTATTAATATATATATTTTTTTTATGTACATTTATTTATTAATCTATTATAAGTACAATGATACAATACATTTTTTTTTTTTGTGCTACACTTCTCTTAAAAGCATATACTTGTGCAGTATATTGCTATTAGAATTATTTTTATCATGACTTGAGTTTCGGTACCTCTCATTAACAAGTATATGTAACAACTGATGAAACTATAGTCGTGATATATAATAAATTGTGTGTGTAGTACCTACAAAGTTTGCTTTATTTGAAAAAGTAAAATAATAATATTACACCACAAAGTAACTGCTATGTCGACTAATGGTACCTTTATCAACTCGGGATTTTAACTTATTATATTTATCTTCAATTAATAAATTAATTTGTTGTCAGTGTAGCTTCGTCCATTTCTCTGTCATCGCAGATAATAATTTTCAAGGAAGCTAAGCTCGCTACATATTTGCTACTGTCGCGGCCTTTCTCATTGTGACTATAATGAGGAAGGCCGAAACTGAGGAAGACTTTCCTTCAATTCTTAAATCTAATATATTTCCTATTTAGCTTTTATATCTCAAAATATATCTGAATCATTATCATCTTCTGTTTTCGATAGAATTTATGTATCTGAAGAATTGATAAACCTACCTGTTGTATAAGAGATTTCTAAGAAATAAAAATATAAGCTTAATTTATAACAAAACACTGTATAACTTAACAAAATAGTACTATTAACTATACTATTATTAATTTCATATTCATAGAAAACAAAGAAACGCGCACGTTTTCGAAATGCGTTAATTTCACAATTTTATAACTCCATGGTCGAATTTAAGGGTTTAAAATAATATACACCTCCAAATTTAATACAAATTTAACAGTTACACTGAATCTTTATGCCATTTTTACGATACAAGTAGATCATAACTATTTGATGGCCACATTACGGTTAATTTTCTTCGTTTTTCCATAATCATAAAATTGTCGTTAAAAACTTCTTTATACCATGAAAGGATAATAAAATTCTTTGGGTTTTTTGGCGTCGGTTTTCTTCCAACCAGAAAATGTTACTCTGTGTGAAAATGAAACTTTTAACTTAATAAAATCACGAGGAAATCTTTAGTGATAGCACGGAGTGGTAGTTATATATTAAAACATAATTTAATAAATTTAAAATATCTATTTTAAAGAAAATAATAAAAGTAAAATTAACGTATAACATCACATACAAGAATATTACGTTTGCTTTTTAATATATTTTTAAACTAATATTAACAATTAATACAAAAACCCTTAGATTAAAAATAATAATATTTTAGTACAGCAGGCCTTTGTGTGGATAATTATTCAATAAAATAAATAAATATTTTATTAAATTAAAGTCATTTTAAATTCTACCAAATTTCTCTAGTCCTTAAATTATGAGGTAGTCAATTTTACCAATTACGTATTTGCGTCTTACTAATATTTACTTACATACTAACCATCACGCCGTTTCTCCGCGGGGGTAGGCAGAGAGGATATAATGTGTACTAAATAATGTGTTAAAATACATTTCATAATTATGAATTAAATTATGCATTTACAAATATATTTCATAATTATGAATTAATTTAACTAAAATACTTATTTTTATAATTATGTAATATTTTAAAATATATCTTAAGGATATTCAAGTGAAAAAAATCATATCAGAATACAAGAAATAACCAAAATGTAAAGATTTTTTTTCTAAATCGTGCATTTCTGTAGCGCCGCACTGGGTAAGCACTTCGCGTTAGATCACCGTCCGAGATCTCGCGTCATCTTTAACTGAACACTGCCCTTCCTCCAGATACTCTCAGCGACTCAAGTATCCATGGCTTTCAAGTCAAAACGATGATAAGCCTACGTGGTTCTGGATAATTCTTTAAAAAGTTTCCTTTGAATTATTTCAACATTTCCTAGACCGCTACAGTTTTAAGAACATACAATTGTTAATTTATATCGTCATAATATCTACACGGATTTGGATCATGAGATTTTAGATTGACTCTAAATTAAGAAATTTGATATACTTATATTTCAACAAATCCTCGTAAATTATTTAAGATTTTGAGAATTTTCGATTTTAGAATGAAACTTACAGTAAAATAAAGTAGGAATTTGGACCTTATGGTCATGTCTTCGTGTTCTTAAAATCATAAATAAACAGAAATCCGAAAAAGTAATTCCTAAAATGTGAAACCTGGATAATTAAATAGAGAGAGAGAGAGAGAGAGATAGAGAGATAAATAGATTGGAAGCGATGTACCTTATAAGGTGGACATCTTATAAGCTACATTAATATTTAAAAAAATCACAATATCATCACATATAAAAAATATAGCGCGCACACAACAAAACTTCTTCATGTGCCGCCTTCTATCGAAGGTTGGCGACCATATTGCAGTATGTCAATTTATTCTGTATAAGATTATCTACATTTTGGATATTAAACCACTTTCTGAAGTTATACAAATATGTTTCTATCTCTACTACTAGCTCTGCTGCCTTCTATCTTCCCCGGTATAATGACTTGTAAAATATCACATTTTTCATTACGGGGAATATGGAATACGCAGCTTTTAGTAGACTTATTCAAGCATATATTTTTAATAGTAATATGGTCAACCTAGGCCCTGCTAGTAACCTTATACTGGTAGCATTACCGATGTTTTTATTAGATTCTCCCCCAGCTTACAAATAATAGCATTTGTCATTAAAATTCGTACAATCATTTTTGTATGCCTACACCGTGATCAAAATTTAGAGAACACAATGGTTGGAAGCATTCGAAATGTGGTACTGGAGAAGCATGGAAAAAATAATGTGTTGTTTTGAGGGGATTTCAAAAAAATAACTCAATAAAAGACATTATCTAAAGTCGAAGGAACCAATGGGTAGAACCAATTTTAAGACGTAATATTCACTAATTTGAGATGAGAATATACACCTAAATAAGAAATTATGTGAATAAACATGACTATTTTTTTCTATTATATTTTAAGTCCTTTATTTTTTCGGTTCAATGCTCGCCATGCGTCTCTATCCCTGATAGCTTCCAAATGTTGCCTATAGGTATTCAAATTTACCATGCTCATTATTTAGTGAAGACAATTTTCCCTCAATGACCTACATGTCTGGGGGACTCGATTACGTACCTTGTATGGATTAGTGTGTCATTATGAAACAATATTAATAATCGGACGGGGGGGCATAGCCGCAGCCGCAATCAAAACGTACATAAAGATTGGTATTATTTAAATAGTCTAACAACAAATTTAACACCATAAACATCAAAAATTACTAAAATACTGACAATTTAAAAGTTGCTGTTTTTTAGCGCCATTATCATTTTTCATCATTTTTTTTTTGATGAATTTTTTAACTGTCAACCATATTTGACAGCAGGGATACCCAAATACGGTAGAGATAAACTTTAAGGTTGTTCATTTAAGATGCCTTTTAAAATATGGGTGATATTTTTAGATAATAAATTGTAAATCGCATTTTATCCCGTCTCTCCAAATTCAAAAAGTATATACAATACGCTTATGACTCGGTGTAATGTGCAAAATGTGGCGTATAAACTCGCCCATGGTAATTAAATGGCTTATAATATATTAAATATAATTTTCTAAATACAAAATTGACGCAAATAATTTGTAGAGCCGTGTTCATACATACTCTTGAATACACCATTTTAGTTGGTCGGTGCGTAGTCTCCATACACTGTATATTTCATACGGTAATTACCATAAACTTTAAGCAAGATTTCTAGATTACTTCAGGATATTATCCCAACCAATTTAGAATACAAGGTACGAGTATCTACTTACATAATATATGACTAATAAAGACTATGTTTAATTAAAAAAATAACATCTTTATATAAAGATTTTAATTAAATGTATGTAAAAAGATACTCGATTATCCAGATAATCGAATATCTTTATTATTGTTATAAACATATTGTAATAAATAACAATATAAATTGTGTTATAGCAGGGTGCTAGGTAATTTAAGAAGGAATTTATTTAGGCGCACTGATCACCAACTCCGCTGACTGCAAGCAGGATATTCGAAAACGCATCTAATTAGCTATACTTGCTAAAAGCCGATTTGCAAAAAATATTAAATGACAGAATCTTCAATCAACCTATTAAAATTATCTTGATTATACTCTTGTCTTTCTAATTTTCATGTATGCAGCAGAGACTTGAACAATTCGAAGTAGCGAGAAGAGTAAAATAAACGCAGGAATGCCTCGACCCTGCAACAAATTCAACCATCGCATGCTCTATTTACGGTATTAAACGAAATAACCTACCTAAATTTCATTCACATTATGCATAACTATGACAATGAAAATGACTTAAAAAGTAAGTTATCCTAGGCGCTTTTAACATAGAACGAAGAAGACCTGAAAATTTCTGCAGGTCACCGCTTCTCTTGCTTTCGTTTCATCCTCATTGGTGGGAAAATATCCCGTGGACTGTATCAATTACAATAATGATTAGTTAACAGAATGATTCAAGATAGGAATATTGACAAATGGATCTGGCCTACCTTGATCTCGTTTCTGGATTGGCCGTCAAGTTTTCACCACTTCCGGAGCTGTTTAGATCACCGCCTCTTAGTGGTCCTAGCGTTACGCACGGCGCTACTTTCGGGCGTTAAAAAAAGAATACAGATATTGACGTTTCGGTGTCCGAAGGCAATCTGTTTCCACGTCGGAGAAATCCCTAAGTCATTAGTTGGCCGAAGCGAGACAGGTATAAATTAAGATTTATATTGTAAGGACAAAATGCACAGCGAGTAGGTACTCGACTTGCGTCAACACTCATATTATACAACTTTTATTGTTACTTTATCCACTTTTAACATCTGGCATCACACTATCCATATCTATCTGCGGTGTAATTTTCCCACTGGTCGACGTCAATATGGAACATGTCCATGTATCTGTTTCAGAAATTCTCAAAGCTAACCGCCGTTAGACCTCTTGGCCTCGCAAATCTCTCTGTGAAGTTGGCACCAAATAACATACCATCATGCCGCTTACCCACGGAGTAGACAGAGGATAGAGCACCACACTCTTCTGTCACACAACTTTTGTCTTATCTACATTCATACATCTTATGCGTGCTCATCGATTGTTACCATCTTCGTGTATTTGGTTTGCCTGGTCATGTCAAGTCTTCCGCGGATGTCGTCTATTTCTGGTGCCATCAACTCATTATTCCTTCTTAC
This sequence comes from Eubasilissa splendida, assembly GCA_031772225.1. NCBI lineage: Eukaryota > Metazoa > Arthropoda > Insecta > Trichoptera > Phryganeidae > Eubasilissa > Eubasilissa splendida. The sequence goes on along the minus strand of CM062861.1, from coordinate 27,257,705 downwards.
CAGTCTCTCCATTCACTCGTTTCATACAATCTAAGGTATCCTTTCTTAATCTTTATTAATTTAATTAAAATGAAAATATAGGAATTAATTTAAATATTCATAGTACGCAATACGCAGCACGTGCTACGATAAATAAAAAACAATGATATCTTTACAAACAAATATTACAATGTAACTATTGAGACTATTAATAAAGATACATTATTTGATATAGTTAAAATATTTTTTTTATTTTATTTATTTGGATAACACACAGCTAAACAACAAAGTAATAAGCAAACTATAAATTCAACCAATTACATGTTTTATTTGAAATAACAATAGACTAGTGATGCAGTGTAAGATAATACTTATAATTTAATTCAATACTTGATTTAAGGTTAATAATGATTCAATTAAAATATTTAAAAACTTTAGCTTCTATTGAAGGAGTATGAAAAAATAAGAAAATTAAGAGAAGAAGAAATAAATTAAAAAAATTAAATTAAAATAAGAAACATAGCATAAATGAAGAGAAAAGATAATTCCAGAGCAAATGGGAGGGAGAAGAGGACGGAAGATGCGATGAGGATTATAATCTGTATAATCATTATGGTGTATATAATATATTTTAATTGATTTTTATTATTCATTTGTAACTATATAATATAATGTAAAAATAAGTTTGGACTGTATCCGTCTCACTAGAGAAATTTTGTATCAAGACGGGCATAGTTTACAAGAAATTGTACAATGAATTAGTATTACAAGTAGTAGATAGAATTAATATTTATTACTTTATATATAGGTGTATGTAAAAAAAACAATACTAAAGTTGACTTTCAAATAAATTATTTTGGATAAATTTGTAGCAATAATTATTAAAAATTTGAATCAATATGTTTTGGTGAGTGCACCAATACTAGCTCTAACCATATTACGAATCCAAGTTTTTATTTTCAGTTTCATGTTATTGGGACAATTCAATTGGGTTAATTCTTTCAGCATTCTATTAAATAGTTTAGGTCCAAAATATTTATAGTTTCTTTGGCCATATACTGTAAGTGCTCTTGGGGTTTGTACGTTATATGTATCTGTCCGTATGGAAATTATATTTTGGGTTGTTTTAAAATATGTCTGTTTGTGTTTAAATATGTACTTAAGAGTAGTATTAGCATATATTTGTCGTATATAAAAGACATCGAGTTTATTCAAAATTTCGTCAGTGCTCGTTTTGATTGGGGTTTTGAGGGTTTTAAAATAAAGTGTTAGAGTGTTCAGGTTGAGCCATTATTTGACAATACTTATACCATTTTAGGCTTTTTTAAATACGGCTGACCATGTATCAGCTTGAAATTGAAGAACAATGTCATCCGCAAAACATTTAACGCTTCCGTTAAAAGGGATGTTACATAGATCATTAATATATATTAATAATAGTATTGGACCTAATATACTACCCTGTGGGACCCCGAAGTAAGTGGTAAGAGGGTTGCTTGAAATTTATTTTATACGAACTCGTTAACTCCTGTCCATGATTTAACTTTTAAACATATCAATTTATTTATCTAAGATACCATTTTTTTTAGTTTTTCGATTAGACTCGAACTCAAAATTATATCAAAGGTCTTGGCGACATCAAGGAAAATGGATATTAATTTATGGTCTTTATCCACATTGTTAGTAATGAAGTCCATGATACAGGCAACAGCTTCAGTTGTACCCATACTTGCCTTAAAGATCAACTGGTTTTTAGAAGTAATTTTATTTTTTATTATGATGTAACTGAAGTATTGAAAAAATTGTGCCTTGAAGGCTTAGTGGAATAATGAGTTGTCATCGTTTGAATTGAAAATGAAACGTCGAGAATATAGAATGAAAAAAATCAATAAAAATAATAAATATTTATGAGCCAACAATAATTAAATTTGCCTATTGAAATGGTAAAAGGAATAAAACTGTAAAACATTGAATTGCCATTTTCAAAGAGTTATTTTTCTTACTATCAAGCTATTGAAAACGATTTCTGGAGTAAACATAAGTACATTAGTTAGGTTTTTAGTGCTCAATATTCTTGTTATAAATCTTTTACGTAGAACGTAAACGGAGCAGAAATAATATATAAGATTATTTACGTCAAATAATAAGAACTCGATAGAGTTTGTAAGTAATAGATATAATCCTTCGTCGATATTATCAATTTCGCATCTGGAAGTATTAGAGATATTTGTTTTATACGCACATTAAATCAACTTCGTTGTTTACACGTAGGCGTGCAAATATTAAACCATCGTAAAGCAGCCGAGAAGCTGTAACGGCCTCGGCGAGGAACCATGAATAACATGATCGGCCCCGAAGTGCTGAGAAAGAGGCTTTTAAGGAAGGCTTAGCGGTCGTAAAAAATAAACGGCGGGAAAAATGACGATTTATTTTATTACCGAGGGATGATATTGTAGACACTAGGAACATCTGCACGCCGGGCCGGGGAGGAAATGAGCATATTTGACTAGATTTTATCTACGCGACTGTTGGAGAAACACAAGAGATTTTAGTGTGAGCGCGACCATTATGCATACATTTGTATTGTATTTGTATTTTTTATATCAACAGGAGATCGAATTGTTTCACGTGAGTGATTTCGCGTACCGCAGATTTATTATTTTATACTTATAATATTCCAATGTTCTTCTACGTCTCATGCGTAGAAAATTTTTAAGAGAAAATCATATATTACATACATTGGAATGAAGTGTCAATTTCCTTTGAAATATACGAAATGGGTAGATATATGGCCTTTTAGTTCTAGAACTATAATATACATTTTTTAAGTGGAATATAAATAAGTCCATTTCAATTGGAAGAAATTTTAAAATTTGAACACTGTAATGCTGCTGTACTGTAGGTAGGTAACTATTTAATTGTTTTTATTCCCACATAAATCGTCTTATCGTCTACAGAATTTTTTCACTCATTCTGAGTTTTAAATATTATTAAAATACATTACATACAGTGCCGAACAGGATTTGAGAACGGCAGGATGCAGCGGACTTTGCCTGTTGCCCTGAAAATGGTCTTTAGTGAAGGGCCAAATACGAAGCGCATATCTCCTGCGACAAGTCGCACCTTAGCAGTGGTATCTAACCGTCCCCATAAATGGCCGCCAATAAAAGTAAATGTTGGAATTTTTGAGGAAATGGTGGCGTGGCCCAATTTCAATTGGAAGCTTGACTATTCATATTGAGTTTTACACAATGAAAAGAATGTTAATTTTTAAATACATCACCCCCCGGGCCGGAAAGATAAACATTAACAGATTAAGTATTTAAATAACAGCGATATGAAGTTATCTTACAGATTCAGTCTCAGTTTAGATCGATAAAACCAGATTTCAACCCCTCCTTTCTGAAGGTTCCGCAATGCTCGCCGCGAGCAAACACGGTTGAAATCTCGACTGAGCAAAGACGGGTCGGATTCACAATGGCGCGGCTGTCGCGCGAATGTTTGGGCTGCCCGCTCCCCGGGCCCTACAGGGTGGGTGGTTTGCCCGCTGTCAATATTTGCACATTCCCCGTGACACATTGCGTGGGGCGCCATCTTGTATCTTGTTTGATCGTGTCGTGTGCGATCTGTTTGAAATTTTAACACAATATCCGTATTTATTTTTTATAATGCGGGTTATCAAAAACGGTGCGAATATGTATACAATATATGTATATATATATATATTTTTTTTTTGTTTATAATGGCGCTCAGAATCAGACGTAAAGGTATTTTACCATGTCCAACTTTACAAACAAGGTTGTATAGGTGGGCACAAAGTAGTGATGGGACGATTCTAAAATTTTTACCGGATCCAATACGATTCCTGATTCCTATTCCGATTCTGATTTCTAAAATGTAAAAATGATTTAATTATTAGTTAAATATTTCCTTTAAAAATTCCAAGTTTCCGCACTAATAACTCTCTCCGCACTCTGATCGTTCTTCCCTTGCTCGACTAACCTCGGCTCCTCAATCCGAGTTAACCCTAATTAGTACCAGAAACAGAAATGGAAGATTGGTTGCCTAGCGGTTAACGTTCCTTTGCGCAAAATTAGAACCGCGCGTACATAATTGCGTTCTCATTAACGAGTGTAGATCGAACAATAAATCGGCACTGCAAACCGTGCGCGCCGTCAATCCACACAGACACTGCCGACCACGCTCCCCGACAATCTTTTTTTTTTTCGCTCTGGCAACAATTTAGCTGTCAAAATTACTTGTGGGCAGCTAATGCTAAAGTACCAAAAAATACAAAGAATCTTTTTTGAAATCAGAAATTAGGTTAAAAATTTTCCGATTCCGATATCCAAAATAGTTCCGATATTCCGGATTCCCGATTCCGATTTCGATTAATCGTTCCATCACTAGCCATAGGCAAAGAATAATATCTATTATTAATGATATTTCCAAATGATTTGTACTGTTAGCGATGCATCTTCATCGATCCTAGCACATTAAGCTGGGATAAGTTGCTTTACATAATTAATATACATAGTTGATTTTCGCTGAAAAAACCTATCCTTCCATTGAAAATATATTAGTTTAACTATTTGACATGGGCCCCTCGCTCTTCATATTGAACTCCATTGATTTCTTCTTCTGAGTATGGTGAAAAAGAAGTTACATTGTTCATATTAATTTGTGCGTCGATAGTAAGTGTATTAAAATGTCATTAATAAAAAAAATACTTATTTGATTGTGTCCAGGCTTAATGTCCACCTGTACAATTGATTATAAAATATTACACATACGTGTTAAAAATATGATGCCAAAATGTGCATTCGACTATTTGAGGACAGTTATTACAACTGAGATAGTCAGAAGGTACCAGAGATGTATGTTTGGGTTTGCGCTAAGACGCTCTCTTAGTAATTTGAAGTTTGACACACGTCCCGGGAAACCGCCTAGTTTTCAATTTTTTAAAGTAGATACATGCGCTTAGTTTAATTAGAAAATTAGTAATAAAATAAGCGCGACACATACGCATTAACGTCACCTAGAACCATAGATACCTAAATTATTTTTATTCTAAAAAGTTAATCAGAAGGCTTTTTTTAATAGAGATGCGTACACGGAATACATGTCACAAAAATATTGTTACTATTTTAAAATTAAGCTAATCGCTTATGCTATTAAAATAGGATTAACTTGCTGGTTTCTTGGAACAAGACGGCAAATGGCAATGCTCGTATCTGAGACTCGGTGTGTATACGGTGAACTAAGAAAGCCAAGATTTATCTTAATCCCTATTTTAGAGATTGTCTCAAGACAAATTTGTCTTTAAATTCTCATTCGTGGACACGGGCCATTAAGTTTTAATAGCTCTATATTTATAGACGTTTATCTCAGATCAATAGATTGTTCAAAATGTAATATAAAAAAATTATCTGCATTCGCGGGAAGCCGAACTTTCTGCTTCTTTTCTATAAACTCTGATCATTGTTTGTAAAATTCATATTACAAAAAATATCGTAAACTTTTTAAATGTGAATTTCGTGATCGGGGGATGTTCAACCATTTAACTATCTATATTACACGCCATCTTCCATTTCATCCCTTTCCAAAGCCATCCCTAAAGTTTCCTATAAAGTTTTGTTATGATTCTCTGAACAGGGGTGTGTAGCCAACCCCGATAAATTTCTTTCATATTCCGAATTGCTAGAATTTTGATCTGGTGTTTGCGTGCAAAGTTGTCCTTTATAGTTATTAGGCTCAAAAGTCCTCCATAATGTGGTTAGCCTTTTATGATCGGTAGATGTTCAGCATTAATTAAATCATTATACCATATTCGTGCGAATGTAGTAAAACTATATCAGTAGGACAGTACAACCGAAATAGACCAGCTTTAATAGTCGAAGAAAATTGATTCACGCATTTCTATGGGAATTTATAAGAATTAATTATACAGGTAGAATATAAATTAGAAAGACGAATTGGAATATCAAATTAGTCTGATGTAGATGATATTGAAAAATAACAAAATCTGTCTAATTAAATTCTAGTATTTTCTATAATACTAGAAGGAATATAAACGTTCACAATGAGAATAAAGAAACCTATTGTGCTGGAGATCTTCGAGATGTGATGCTGGAGGCGGGTAATAGTTATCTCGTGGACCACGAGGTACACTAATATCTATAAACTCTAAAAACAACAAGTCACCGATCATCTAATGTCATCAGTTCGACACATTTATGGACGGCCTTTACTTTTATTGCACAACTATGGACGCAACTGCACGATTTCAATATTCCGGTTTTCATTAGTTTACTCGCCACGTGTCTGATATAATCTCATTTGAGTTTCACGACAATTCGCACAACGTCGGCAACCTTAGATTTTCTATCACAAGGATAATTAAGTGAAAGCAATCAAGAGGACGATCTCCAACAAAATGAACAAACCATATGGAGTAAACAGGATCATCTTTAGGTTTAATTAATTAATCATAGATAATTGTAAAAAATACTTTTATTGGTGTAGAAAATTTTTCAATTTGAAGTTATGTAGAAGTTTAAAGAGTTTTCGTACACATAATAATTCGACTTCGAATAAGACTTCGAGTCTAACTCAGTATGTAGTGAGATATCTAATTCTTTGAATGGGCTGTGGATCAATGTCATTCAAATGAGGAACATTCCAATAAAAAGAGATGATACCATTTATAGAAAATTTATTAAAAAGGTTATACAAAATACAAAAATCAGACTATGGAGGAAATACCATTTAAAGAATGGAGCACAATTTATATGCAATTGAATAATACTATATTCAGATATGCGCCATTGCAGGAGGCGGGCTAGCTTAAATTTCTTAATATAAATGTTTCACAGAATCAACTGATCACCATGCTAGTGTGGCGGTGACGGTTAGGACGCCTCGTAGGCCGAATCACTCACTGATTTTACTTGAATTAAATGTTCGATAATTACCTTTGGATTTTTATTATAAACCTGCAGATAAACGGAGAATGTCTGTACAGAGACTGCAGAGTCCAGGAGTGAAAGGACTCCTTGTCGGACGATGCCAACAGAAAGACAGAAATGATCAGGCAGGCGACAGCAGAAGCGGCTAGCATGTCGTAGTGGATGTCGGAGAGTTGTGTAGAATGATGAGACTGTGATGCCATATGATGAGGCGCATCGGCTGATGCAATCGGCACTAGGATTTTTGCGGAAGTTGTCGGGTGTGCTCAAGATTTTACCAATGCGCCCAGCACGATGAGATAGTGTGGACATCGCGAGCTCCGAGTGATCTTTGTGAGACCGGTGATTAAATTGTAATTGGTTCGTCACGACGATTCTAAGACCGCGGAAATACGCAATGGCGGTCAGTTACACTAAACAAAAACAATAATATAGCTGTTGATATCTTGGATCACTCGCGGATTTGATAATAACAATTTACACAATAAAATGGTAAACTAGATGGTAAATTGGATGGTGGATTACGATGGATTATTAAAAACTATGGCTCTTTGGATCGAGGCAAGTTATTTATCGGAATTCAAAATTCAACATTAGTTCTTTGAGCTCGCGGCGCAGAGTAAAGCGGGAAACGGAAATCTACATCTTCGCTTATATAATACAATACGAGGGACTAGAGCGTGCTCGCGCAGTTTATTATTTTAGACGGTAGGTACTCAGATATTAAAATAAACCCACGACAGAATATATATCATAGATATGATGAAGCCGATCTAGAAAAGTCCACATAACGTAATAATAAATGTCCCCCAAGAGAATCAAACACTCTTTTTCGAATAACATTCTATCTGAAAGACTGTTGTCTGTTCGCGTGATAAATCAGTATTCGATTACAAAAACCGATTTCTAATTGACTAATTTAATTAGTATTAGATATATAACATTATTATAGTGAAGTTTTAATTTTTCAGTTGTGTTTTTTAATACAAATTTAATGTATCAATTAGAAAGATTAGATCCGCTGCTATAATAATAATAACAAAAATAATTAATTCTGGCGTCACCTACTGGATTTTACTCAAAGGTATTTTAGATTCCGTAAATAAAAAGTAAATTTCTTTCAAATAATGAAACGACCGATATATTAATTTGAAAGTACAACATATAAGTTCGAAAATTTGTCGTCAACTTACTATTTTGATGTAGTGTAATTGTTCAACGCATTTCCCCGGATATGAAAGAATCCAGGTTCAAATCCCGGTAGTATAACAAATAATATGTATAAATGTATAATTTTAAAATGGTTTTATCAAGACAATAATGTGCTAAAATTTGCACTTTTACGGGAGAACTATTTAACGTATAAAACTCTAAAGGGCTCCGAAACCTTGTACCTATCTACAGATGACACATCCTCTCGCATCTCGGTGTGCCACCATACCGCTAATGATACAGTGTTTTTACTTTTTCCGGTCCGCGCAAACCGGAACATCCGGTGGGCTTTCGCGCACGTGGCTTCCTTTTTTGTTTCACAAAAAGGAAAAGCCTCCTCGCCTTTCCGAACTGATACATTAGTAAAGTTTTCTTTGGCGAGGAAAAATATAATGTGGTAAATATGAGCAGGTACTCGAGGAAAATTAATTTATCGTGTGTAACAAATTATTTTTCGTTTTGGGGTAAATAAGGCACCTTTGTATTAGAATTTTTGATTATTTATCTATAAAATGTTGTCGTTTACGACGTTGATGACAAATTTTCGAACCCACATGTTACACTTTTCAAATTAATACTATCTACTTTGTTTTTACGGAATCTCAAATACCTTTGAGAAAACCAATAGTAGATGGCTTTCAAATAATGGAACGATAGATGTATTAATTTGAAAAATGTTATATATTGGTTTAAAAATTTGTCATCAAAAGTACTGTCTCTGTAGCGTAGTTGGATAATGCACCTTTTCCGGTTTAGAAAGACATCCAGGTTCGAATCCCGGTTGCGCTACGAAAATATTTTTCGATAAAATTGATTTTTAATGTATATATTTCTAATTAATACATTTAATTAGGATTCCTTTATTAAGTTAATTTAAAGAACAAACGTATAGAGAAATATAGCATCTTTAGTACGTGTTTTAGCCAATTTAGCATAGTTTTTTTTAAAGAAGAGAAGGATGTCAATTTGTAACAACTTGCGAATTGCTACTTCCTTTTTCGGTACCTGCTTGAGACACCTGCCACTCTTAGAAGATAACCCATTTCCGCTTTTTGCATCCTCGGACATATCCTTTCCGTAAGAATCCAATGTTCATGCTCGCAGACCAACGTCAGTCTGTTAACTGCTTTAAAAATAAAACTTGCTTCTTAGAGGATCGTAATTAATATTTAAACATACCGTCACATTTAAAATAAATAATATCAAATCTATAATAAGTACATTACACTATATATACATAATACCTAACACAAAATATATTAACTAAACAGACTAATGCAATAAAAAATATATGTATTTAAAAACACTGTAAATTAAATAACAAACATTTGAAAAAATTATAATATTATTAGATTACTATGTGAAAACCTGCCAGTAATGGCAGAGAAAACATTATATTTTCAAATTTACACACTATAATTGCTAAGTACCTCCCTACTTATTATTTATTGAACATATGGGAAATAGTTACCTATTTAGGTTGGCTACGTAAAGGTTAGTTGATCCGTTTTAAAAAATGGAACGTACAAAAACAATATTTTTATACCAGTCAAGTTACAAAATGTCTGGCGATTCGAGAATTATTTTATTCGAAAAACGTTTACATGGCGAACTTTATTAAAAATTTATGACAGACCTATAAACCGCGAAAATTATTTTAATATTGATGAAGTCTTGTAAACAACTTTTAAATAAAGTAAATATCCACAACTATTATTCATAGAATTTAGAATCAATATAAATTAAATATTTAGTTGCTACCGAAATTCAAACCTAGACCTTTTCCTGTGCTTATATTAATTTTATTTGTATTAAAAATACCACGGGACTATTTTCTGAAAATGTAACTTCACAACCAAAATGTGTTTTCCTTAAGAATTTGGAATCAACTTTAATGTATGTATGTTAAGGGTGCAAAGATTTCATTAATTCTCCCGATTTAAAGAATATCTGGTTAAGATTTTTGTTTTTGCACAATACGGTTAATGTGATTTAAAATTACCGAGCAGCTGATTATGTCTACGTATTGCAAAAAAATCAAAATGTTATGTTACAGCACATTCCATTAGAAACACTCCATGGTAGCTCAACCGACGCATAAGTCTTTAAAGTGTTTTATTTTACATTCTCTATTCTGATTCTATTTGTCAATTTGCTACTAATATTACCATTGGGTACACTAAAATTGGATTGTATTTATTAAGTCAGCATTTTTAAACATTTTAAAGTATTTTAAATATGATGGTCAGTATTTCTCATATAATGTATTACTGTTATATATTCGTAATTGAGCTGATTATATTCCTGGTAGTGTGTGATATTGGGTCGATGGAATAATACTCGTACGTCTAACAATAGTATTTAATATTAATGCCTCTGTACAATTATAGTATGAGTCAATATTATATGTTATCCGTTGAACGGTTTGGAAGTGAGAGACCGCGCCAACCACGTTGCTTTAATTTTATCTCTTTCACGCGCATATCTTGCCAACCTTGCACGTGTCTCGCATTCATTCCATAGATACATCACAATTACACAAATCATTATATTAGTTTATACGTATTTTTAGTATCATCTGTATCACGGCTTCCCAAACAAGTTATGATTACGTAGCTATCTTGTGGCGAAAGATGAGTAGGTCAAGGAAAAGATACAAAGACACTCTGAAGGTGAATCTGATCAGAAGTAGCATAGCCTCTGAATACTGAGCCCATGATCGAGTGCAATGGCATCAAAAAATATATTTCACTGGGGAAACATGCGAACGGAACGAAGCTGCCGCAAGAGCCAGAAAAGAAATATAGGAAAGTATATCCAGTACAACCTCTCTACCCAGCGGATACACCTGCATAATATGTGAAAGGGTATGCGGTTGGAGGGTAGGGTTTTTCAGTCGAGTGAGGACCCATAACCGATATACCATAGCAGGCATCATCCTCGGTACGAGGGACCGCCGAAGAAGATTTTAAGTAAATGATTAGTTTTTGTAATCGAATATCAGTATGTAATAACAGCCTAACCTAATTTGACCGAAAATTCACTTTTACCGATACTTAATTATTTATACTGAATAAAATATTTATAAAAAGTTTTTTTTTTTTATATTAAAATTGACTACATAAAATGTTAAATTACTTACATTTTTTTAAGCAGAATACATTATTATTGTGATGTTGCAATTTTTCAGGCCATAATTCTGTGTAAAATAAAAATAATATATATATAAGTATATTATATATAAGTTGTATCAAAGTTTTTCGAAATTTAATAAAAATGATCTCTGGTATCTTCTAGCATACATTACTCAAGGGTATTTGAGATTTGTCGCAATAAAAGGTAATAGCTTTTTAAAAATTAAATAACAAATGTATAAATTTGAAAGAGCTGCAGTATATAGGTTCGAAAATTTGTCGTTAACTTTCTCGGTGGACTTGGTGTAATGGTAAAAGATCCTGGCTCGAATCCCGGTAGCAACCAAAATATTTTTTGGATAAAATTGATTTTATAATTTTGTATCTTAATATTTGATACATTTAATTTGTATTACCTACCTACCAAAAAATATATCATTTTAAGTTAATGCAATTCGATTTTAGAACAATCTATCAAATATAAAAGAGATAACTAGGCCTCAATATACATCGTATTTTGTATATATTTTTTGATCTTTATATGTGGGATTATCAAGCATATAGTTCTTATATTCTGGAGAAGTATAATAGTTTGAAATCTTTAGCAGATAAGAACTAACGGTTTAAACGATCCACTTGATCGATGCCGGATGTCCCAGCTGTTAATGCATTAACAAAATGAGAGCAGAAAGATCAAATCGTACGCTTCGGATTACATCTGTGTAGAAATAGATTATTTATCTCACGACAGGCCATCCCTACTACAGAAAGTGCAGATATTTGAAAGAATAAAAATTTATAACACATTCTCTATTCTTTATGCCTTTAACATTCGCTTTAATTTTACCATCCTCTTTTTACTAATATTTTCTATATGAGCATACCATCTTGGTGACTCTATATTCTATCGAATATTTAATCAAAATGTATTCATTATTAAGGAGAACACATACTTATTGTGAAGTTTTAATTATTCAGAAGATAGGTCTGTGATGTTTTAAATACTAATTTAATGTATTAATTATAAATATATGCATATAAAATCAATTTTGTTGAAAAATATTGTTTTTGCGCTACCGGGATTTGAACCTGGATCTCTATTTCCAATCCAGGGAATTACACTACCAATTGTGTTATAACGCCAGTATTTTTCATGACAAATTTTCAAACCTATATTTTACACTTTTTAAAATTAATACATCCATTGTTCCTTTATTTTTGAAAGCCATCTACATTATTTTTACGGAATCACAAATACCTTTGAGTAAACCCACTGCAGAAGCCAGAATACAAGCTTCTAAACTGTATCCAACAGCTTCATTAATATTTGCAGATGTTACAGCGAGTTATACCCTTATTCTCATCCCGGTGCCAATCCCGACAATAGCAGTATTCAAGATTCAACATTTTCTTTAAAAATACAGGACAATCAACGAAGTGAAGAAAAAGTCTACTTTATATTATGGAAGCTCACGATGACTTACTATCCTACTTTAATGGCCAGCCTTCAAACCCGTCGGTGGGGTGTGCCATCTCTTCATCAAGTTCTACAACTTTCCCTTCCAGTTTATCAAGAAAAACAATCCAATAATATTACTAACTTTATTACCTTAGTCATTCAAATCTTACTTTCAATAATCTCTAGCTCCGAAAATGTACCGTCCCACGTTGCCAATTTTCTTCTCGTACTTAATTCATTGATAAATCTTAACCGTGACTCACCTATATTAAATCTACTCTAGTGCCCAATCTCTAAACATCCTGCAATGGAACAGTAGAAGTACCATCTCCAATGGACATGAGATTGTCCATATCCTAGATACATTTTCTATAAAAATCACTGCGATATCTGAGACATGGCTGAGACCGGGTGTTGATTATTCAATGGCTGATTTTTTTATTCTCCAATACAATAGCGACGATGGTAGAGCGGGCGCCGCGCTACTAATTCATTCGTCTCTTCCGTTCTCAAATATTCTCTCACCATCTCAAACAAATACTCAAATAATTGCCGCAGATATTAAATGAATTGGTTTTGTCTCTATGTATATGTCTCTCCATACACCTTTTATCCCTGAATTCTGGTCTTTGATCATTGCTTTGCTGCCACGTACTTTCTTTATACTTGGAGATTTCAATGCTCATTCCCTTACATGGGGAAGTAGCTTTTCCGATAGATCTGGAAACCAAATTATATATTTTATCGGTGACAATAACCTCTGCATTCTAATCGACGATTCTCCTACCAGAGTTAATGCCCTCTCTCAGAATCCTAGTGCAATTGATGTATCATTATGTACTGCAAACATTTCCAGTACATCTAACTAACTGTAATGCAACTCAGCAGAAATAAGCCTTGGACATCTGCGTACTCCGGAACGTCGATAAGGCTGTTATATTATCCGACTCGCAAGCAGCTCTTGAATCCCTCTCTGCTAATATGAAAGTTTGGCTAACCATGAGATAATCTTTTCCACCAGAAAATGTCTATTTAATTTTTACAGCAACAATAAACAGGTGTAATTCATTTGGATTCCTGCACATAAGAGAATTCATGAAAATAAATTTGCTTATAAATTAGCCAAGGATGCCACTATTTTCGGAGTTTTCCCCCGTCAATTCCATATTTTGATGTATGACAGACTTAATATGGTAAAAAAACGTACGAATTCTATCTGAACTGCACAATGGATGGATCCAAATAATTCAAAGATCTATTCCCCGTATATCCTGGTTCTCCAAAAGGAAAGCCTCCAAAATAAGAATATCAAATATCTCTACAATGAGAATTACGCATTACCAAGTAGCCTTACATTTATTCAGATTGAACTTAATAGATTCCCAAATGTGTGAATGTGGTGCTGAGGAGGAAACCCTTGAACATGTATTTTTGCTTGTCATTGCGGATCGCAGGTTTCAGTACAGTAATCTCGTCAATGGTAATTTTTAACTCCCGGTTAACTTGTGTCATCTTCTTTCCCTTAACTCGACACATTTAATCTATATAATAGCAAATATTTTGAACGATAATGGTATTGACTTGTAATATAATATTTCCTACTTTATAATATTATTGTACTTTTTTCTATAAAATAAAGTTTTAACTTGATTAATGGCACAAATCACTCTTGAAGGGTTTAAAATGAAGAAGAAAAATATGATAATAACGATGCATTTCGTTGCTATTTTTTAATGTTAATTTAGCCAAGACATAAACATCAGACGGCGTCGGAGTTGTTTCTCATGGTACATTACGTATATTAATTATTTTCAAATTTGAAAAATAAGTTTCACAAAAATAATGACCATGTCCGCTTAGCGGCCCTCATTGACTGCGAAATGGCCATTTCCTAATATAATTATTATTTTAATATGTGATAAACAATTATTTTATCGTAGTTTCATAATTTAGTTATCGTGAATGAGTTAGTTATAAAAAGTTATGCAATATATTTATGGCGTATTTATCTATTAAGTTTATTCACTTGAAATAAATGAACCGCCACTCTGCACATCAAATTAAATAGGTGTTACGTCCGTGAGTAAACGGCCATCGTGACACAGAAATAGTATACCTTTTGATTAAAATTAGAATAAAATAAATAATTGAATATCCAATTGTAAATATCTGTTCATTAATTTTGTTTGTAGCTTTTGAAAATATGCTAATTTACATTCTATGTTAACACGTATGTAAATATCTTCGATCTGTTGTTAATGGACAATTTAAAATTCAAATTGAACATTTGAAAGGCTTCACACAAGCAATTACAATGCTCTCTCACGCACCGATATTAAAACATGAAACATTTAACCTCCCGGTGACCACCTGCGATAAAATCAGGCAAATGCCAAATAGGGGTACAAAATGGAACCCATGAATATTTAAATCTTTCAAATA
The DNA here is from genome assembly GCA_031772225.1 of Eubasilissa splendida. NCBI lineage: Eukaryota > Metazoa > Arthropoda > Insecta > Trichoptera > Phryganeidae > Eubasilissa > Eubasilissa splendida. Next base: position 27,242,511 of record CM062861.1, on the reverse strand, counting down.
TCTACATAATTCTTATTTATAGAATGTTTAAAACAGACGTATATTTTCTTAATAATTGTAAGTTAAATTTTAATATCAAAAACGAAAATTAGGCCTTCTTTTCCCCAACATTGTCGAACTCGACAAAATTTGTCAATAGGTGCCCAGCACATCAATATAGTGAAACCAATAGAGGTGATTGCGGGGTTTGAAATATAGAAGTGTTCGTTAGAATTCCGTCAATTTGAGATATTATTTTCAAACTATATCAGTATTTTGAAATTTGTTTGTGTCGTATGGTTTATTTTATTTTGAATAACTACACAACTCACTATCTCTAGTAAATTCTTGGTATTACAATTCTTTGTAACTTGATTCCAATTTGAACCACCAATTTAAGGAATAATTTATGCGGTTTCCGGTTTCACTGGTGTATTTGAATAACGTATCTGTCTATTATCTGTGGTTAACCCAGAAATCAAAGCTCAGCAATGAGATATTTCGCTTGTTTCTACCAACGAGTAGAGAGCAGCATTGCCGGTACATTGTAAGATGTAATGGTTTTTCAGAAAATAATAATTCATTTATATAAATTAATAATTGATTTATTGTGACACAATAGTTTTCGGGCAGCATCAGATACTGCAGCAGTTAAAATATGGCAGATTTATGTCATAATGGGATATGTTAGTGGACATGAGATTTTATTTCACGTACAATGTATAAATAATTTATATATATATACTTGCTTGAACATTACGCAGAGTAAAGGGGCTTCATTTAGGGGGTGCGGGTAGTTTTTTTTCGAAATCACAAGTAGATAGTTATTTCCCTCTTATTTTTAACGTCAAGTGTGGAAATTTTCATCAAGAAGTACCGAAATTCTATTTTAAGGAGGTTAGGAAGAGGGTTGGTGGAAGTTTTTCCAAATCTCATGTAAACAGTGGCCTTCCTCTTATTTTGAAGGTCAAGTGTGCAAAATTTCATCAAGCTGGGAATAAAACTGTAGATTTGTATAAAAAACAAACAAACCAATAGACACTTCTTTATATACGAGTATATAGATTATGTGTTAAATGTAAATATTATTAATAAATGTTTATTTAAATACGTTTAACTAAATAGGCAGAATTTGAAGATTTAACTTAAATTTTTGGAAAATTTATGTTAAAACTCTTATATGCGATCCATTTCATCTATTATTTTATTTGTTTCTGAAGAATTGAGTAAGGATGGATAGAACATAAACATTACAAATAAACCATTTAGTTGTGTGATCCAAACTCGTGATACACATATTGCAAGAGCTGATTTGTGTGATGTACCTACTATATCACACTAGCTTGACACCAGTAGTTTTTTGTCTCAGCAGCTGTTATGCAAGAAAACATTAATATATTAAAGATTATACATTATTATTTGAGAAGTTGTAATTTTTTCAGAACATAGTTCTGTGATATTTTAATACAAATTAAATGTTTCAATTATAAAGATATAAAATTATAAAATCTGGTATACATAAATATATACAGATAAACTCAATTTATCTAAAACATATTTAAGCTGCCACCGGGATCCCGGTGGCAGCTAAAAATAAATGTTAGGAATCTTAATAATGTATTATTATCAGTATGTGGAAGAAGCGTAACATATAGTAAGATGAAAATTTAGGTTAGTCCGTTGATTTAATTGTGAATTATTCATAGGGTTCAAATTTACCCCAATTAGTTAAACAAAGGTTAAACGAATGCATTCGTATGGCGATCTTCTTACACAGATACTTATATCATTCACAATACGCACCACATTCGCCCGCATCCATCGAACCAACAAGTTTCCAGTAATTCAATGCGTATCTTGTATCTGTAGTTGCCATTAAGTCGTTATGGAAATAGCGACCATGTGAAGGAATGGCATTCGGGACGCCTTGACAAATAAACGAGTTCACATCCTACAAGAAAAATGTTTACTTACATGCAAAGCAATGTGGATTCCTTAAATTTCATATTGTATTCCCAAGCGACGAGTTTTAAATCACAGCAATGACATGAGCCATTCTGAATACCGCTTGTATAATAATAATTATTAATGTTTATAGTCATAGTACATTGTGTTGCATTAGTATAATAAGATTTATTATTTATTTTTTTGTAGCATAAATAGAACATATGAAAAAAAATGTAATTGCTTTATTAAACGTAGTCTGTTCCAAAGCAATTATCTGTACAGTTTTTAAAAGTTGTAAATGTTAAGAGGTAAGTAAGTATAATGAGTGAGTAATAAAAAGTTATGTGAAAAAAAGTATAATCAAAAGATAAGATAAAACATCGCAGCATAGTAAGACATGTATTTCGGTGCCCTACCTGCTAACTTGCTACACAAGTATTTTACAGTATTTTAGCAGACAGTGCTTTTCCGGTATAGTAATAAACAGAATTTATTGTTTAAATGTATAAAAAAATATATATAAATTGTAAAACAAGATGCAATTGGTATATAAATAATAAATATAAATATAAAACTTAAAATAAATGGAATGTTCAATTTATAAGAATAAAAAGAGTATGTAAAGTAAGGTTGAATGTATAAATAAATATATATAAACAGTAAAACAAGATATAATTAGATAGTATATAAATACAATGTAAAATTTAAAGTATACAATTATCTACCTTATGGTATTAAATAATCAAATTTCAATGATTATGTATATATATTGCAAGTTACTTTATATTAATTATTAGGTATATTCAATATTTTTATGTTACTTCGAGCAGATAGCGTGGTAAGAATTTTTCAGAATTCTGAAGTTTCCCTAGTTGAATTCTAAAATTTAAGGAAGTATATGAAAATATCTTTATTTTCATCTCTTGTACTGGTTCTCTTTCATTATTTTACTTCCAACCCAATGTAGGGATTTTTATTAAGGAGCTTCCTCGAGTTCCGTACATGAATATAGCAAATTTTCCTCTTTGACCTGAAATTTTCAATCGTAATAACTTTGCTCGGATGTACTCATACATATTATATTTCAAAAGAGAACAATTTTTATCATCTTTAGTGAAACGAAATATTAAGTCAGGCTTTTAGAATAAGAGATGTCTTAAAAATTCGAACACATATATTCCATTCTTGGAACGAGAAATTGTATTGTTAAATTTAATTTAATTTAATTTTAAAGATCAATTCAACCAGTTGAGCACATCTTCCATTGTTTAATCTATTTTATTTTGCAGTATTTATAAATATATCAAATCTTTAAATGAACATATTTGTTTTAGTGTTAAATAAATTATTTTTTAATTGTGACTAATATTTTGTTTTCTTTTAATTTCAGGTAAGTAATAAGTTATGAGAGCCTTTTGAAACCTAGGTAAGTGAATGCAAGAAAAAAAATATATATTTGGAACTTTTCAGCTGTATGTATTATATAATAGATAAAATTGGTATAGTTGATCTTTTTTTTTCAATATTGGTCCGTTATGTCAATATGTCAATATATGTGATGTTTATTTTTTAACACAGATGGGGTATTATTTTCCTTATTTTATTCAATCGATTAAAAGTTTTCAAGCAATAGTATACCAATAATTTTTACTTTAGTCTTATTTTATACTATCAATTAAACATTTCCAATCTAGGGCGCACCTTTAAACAGTATTAATCGACGTCGGGATGAAAAAACAAAGTATTAAACATTAATTAATATATCTGATGAAAACTTACACATAACAGATTTCAAAAAACAACGTTTTTTTTAAGTGTAAACACCCCTAGCTCACGCCCATTCCATAAAAAAGTACTAAAGTAAAAAAAATATTTAATGAAAAAGTGATCAAACAACTATATCATATTCATAAATGTCAATCAACATCACATTTTGGGATCTCACATATTTAAAAGTCACAAAACTCACAAATTGAAAAATGAAAACCGGTAGATTGGTAACTTATTTGTAAAATCAGAACCTACGTGGTACCTACCTAACATTTTGAATTAAAAAATAGTAGGTACCTAATATAATTTTATTATGTTTTTAATTGCAACCTGCTAACGGATGAAAATGAATAAGGTTTGCTTTAAGAATACAAAGTATTAATGAATATTAATAAAAAATGCCGTATTTTTACGATTTGTTTTTCACATACTTGGTGCATCATATTACTACTATTGTATTGCATTACAATATTTTATGCACCCTCGAATAAGAAACCTCTTGATTTATAGGGGTGGTTTTGACATGAACATATTGTGTTATTATAATTTTTTTAAATTTATATTCATGTATGCATTCGGACAAAATAATTTGAGTTAAAATTTGAATCGTGTTTGATCAACATACTCATACACGTATCAAAACTACATTTGAAATACAGTTGAACAAAAATACCTATTTATTTTTACTATTAATAAATAATATATTTAATGAGTTTTAGTTATTTTTATTATGGATGGTACTTCAAGCATTGATACATAATATATTATGTATAATTTTAATTAAATATTTATGTTATCCAACTAATTTATTACACTTATAACGAAGTTAAAAAAATATATCAAGAGAACAAAAGTTTTAGTTCCGCATAACAATATATTAGTACAGCTAATGCCAATTTTACACATATTAAAAGGAGTGTGTAACAAACAATATATTATTTAACCTTTATTTACACATTATTTATTGTAACTAATTGATAATGTAAATAAAGATTAATAGATTCATAAATATTTTAAAATTGTTTTAATATGCTAGAATAGAATTGTTTCAATACTGTAAGATGACGAACACCTCAAACGATTTTGTTTCCATTGAAAAAATGTTACTAATTGTACAAGCTATAATAATACTAGGCGTTAGCTGTGACAGTATCCTCCTACGACTGAAACTTCCGTTAGTGTAAAGTAACTTTAAGCAATCCAATAATGTTTTTGTGCGCAATTCTCGTAGTCATACTAGGCTTAAGGGCGGTGAGAAAAGTAATTATTTTTAATTGTTCTCGTATATTATAATTTTTCTTATGTTATACGTGTACGTAAAATTATTATATTATACTTTTTTATGATAAAATGTAAGGAAAGAGTAAATAATCAATGATATAATCGTTGCAAGCAAGTTTTTGATCTAAATATAAAAATATTTATCGATTTTGTAAGATATCGTTTTTCCAGACTTCACTACATTTTTATCGGGTAATAAGATGTATAGTTTTTTGAAGTGAATTTAATATGAAGAAGATACAAGCCTCCGAGCCGGTGCTTTTAGGTTATTTCATAAAAAAAAATTCTCCAGCATGTTGGTTTTTTTGAAACCTAATTTTGTAAAACGCTTCAACCCTCATATCTCCATCCAGCCACCCCCGACTTATTCCACAACAACTTGGCTACATTTCATTCTACATACATCCCTCGCCCCTCCCGGGGGATGAATACGGCAACCCTTTGACATCCCTTTACATAAACTTTCATTTTCACAAGAATACAGAAAAATGCTTACACAAAATTCGAGGCTACTTTCGTGTTCTTCAAAACCACGTAAAGAAGTGATACTCGCACAAAAGTGATAGATAAGATTTTATTTGATTTTGTGATATTTCATACCTGAAGACAGAACAGCCCCGCTGCCCGTTTTCAGTTTGCAAGCTACGATGATGAAAGTAAAATAATTTTTAATGATTTCAAATTTATTGCAATGCATAATAAATTATGACTAATTTATTATTAATCTAGAATATAACTAACTTACCATAACGTCATTTCCCTGGAGATAAGCAGAGAATATATAGCGCCACACTTTTATTTTCTGACACACAATTCTCACCTCATCCATATTCAAACATCTTCTTATGCAAGCTCATAGATTATTGAGCCTTCTGATACCACCATCTTCCAATATTTGCTTCACCTGGTTACGCAAAGTCTTTCATAGATGTCCCTTATTTGTGATGCCATTAACACTTGCATCATATATATTTCTTTATTTAGGAGAACACATTCTTATTGTGAAGTTGTAATTATTCAGAACAGACGGTCTGTGATATTTTAAATCACAGACCTATGTTCTGAATAATTACAACTTCACAATAAGAATGTGTTCTCCTAAATAATAAAGTTGTATCAATGTGTCCAAAATTTAATAAAAATGAATTGATAATTCTGGCGTCTGCTATCAGTTTACTCAAAGGTATTTGAGATTCTGTAAAAATAAGGTAGATGGCTCTGTCGAATGATGGAACGATTAAATGTATTAATATCAAAAAGGTAACATATAGGGTCGAAAATTCTCGCTAAAAATAATGTCGCTGTAGCTTAGTTGGATAAAGCACCTTCCCCGGTTAGGAAAGAGATCCAGGTTCGAATCCCGGTGGCGCAATAATAATATTTTTCGATTAAATTGATTTTATATGTATATCTTTCTAATTAATATATTTAATTCATATTTAATATATATTTCTTACTATTCTTTCCTCGTTCATCCGTTCCACATGACCAAACCATCTAAGCGATCCTGTTTTAATCCTTTTCACTATGCTAAGATCAGATTTACATTCTCTCCCAATATATTCACTCTTTATTCTGTCATAAATGGATTTGATCTAGTATGTACGTAAGTATATATGTTTACTTGAAGATTTCCGCGAGCACTAGTGTAAAACTGGTGTCATGAAATTGGTATCTCTTCTAAGTTAGAGCGTATTTTTGTTTCGGTACGATAATACGTATCATTGTCAAGTCGTTACCTCAAAAATTTACCGTACAATCGTACTTATTCGCAAAGATATAAATCTCCCACAAATGAGTAAAATATATGAGCTATAGTCAAGTATGGGAAATTTATATCTACTACAAAAAAGTACTATTGTGCCATAACTTTTTGAAACAACGCCTTGACAATGGCACGTGTTACCATACCAAAACGTCGGCCTAGGTTTCCTCAAGGTGACCATCTACAAAAAACGCTATCAAATATAGAAATATAATAAATTTTAAACAATATGAACATTAAAATATTTCTCACTAAGCTTTGGTATTTTGCACGTATATTTCGTATAAAATAATTATGTAATTATTGGGCATTTTGTCACCTAACGGAATGTAAAGAAATATTGCTCTAGACGATTATTTTTTTCAAATAAATCAACTGAGCTTTGCGTATCTAATGTAAGTAGGAACCTATTTATTCTTTATCTGTATCTTCATAATATCAGAAGAAACGTGTTTGTGATTGGAGGTTCAAATCTCGTATCGAAACCATGTTAGTCCAAACACTTAGCTTAGTTTAAAAAAGTAAGAAAACCTTTATTAAAAAGTGAAGATAGGACATACCGAGAACTAATATGAGGGTGAAGCCTTTGGCGTGAAAGTGACAGAATCAACAATCTGATTTAAACCTGGTAAAACATTTAAACGATTAGAAAATACAGTAAAAATATCTTAAATATAATTCGTGCTATATAAACACATTCAAAGGTCCAAGATAACGTTATTATTGTGAAGTACAATCATGAAATATGCCGTCTGAATGTTTCTCAACTCCTCCGAATATTTCAATCAAAATGAAAATATTGTCTGTTTCTGAAAGGTTACACCATAACGCGAATATGTGTGTATGTCCAATTAATATTAATATTTCAAAGTTATTCTAACTTTTGATAGAAGGAAATTATACGGTTGTTAAATTGTGTCGTTTCAAAACTTTCACATTGTTAAATGTCAACATTTTTCTTTAATAACTTTAATGTATGTGCTGTATAATTAAGGGAAATTTAACAATATTACGGATATTAATTCTACTTTTGATTTTTTCACATAGTACATAATTTTAATATATCTATTAAAACGCTTTCAAATAAAAAACTTTTTCAAAAAAATTGTTAAAGACGGTTTATATAGATAAGCTATCTAGAAATATCAACACTTTGATTATAAAAACCATTAAGTACCGGGTATTGGCTAATAATATCTGTATTGTGAGGTGACGTTATTTTTTTGATAATCAATTTGTTAATTTAATAGCATCCCTTAGCGATACATGTGGGGGTGGAGTTTATTATTAAGAACACATTATTATTATGATGTTGCAATTTTTCAGAACATAGTTCTGTGATATTTTAATACAAATTAAATTCATTTAATTCTCCTATCGGATTTTACTAAAAGGTGTTTGAGATTTTCCGTAAATATAAGGTAGATTGCTTTCAAATAATAGAATAACAGATGTATCAATTTGAAATTGTAACATATAAGTTAAAAAATTTGTCGTTATAATACAATATTGACGTAGTGTAATAAGTCAGCGCACTTCCCCGGATAAGAAGGTTCCTGGTTCGAGTCCAGATGGTTACGAAAATATTGTTTTTATCTATGTATCTTTCTTATTAATACATTTAATTTGGAGTGTATTAGATTAAATTATAAAATACTATTTGGTATATTTCAGTACTCTATTTTAACCCATTCATTGCTGAGGTTAAAGACCAGAAAAAACTATTTTTAATTTTATTATTTTAAAGAAACAAGCAATAAAGTTATATGTAATGATTTTTACAAAATTTGTTTTGAGTTGGAAGGAATAATTAAGAAAACACTTCATATATACACGATTAAAAGGAAAAATATTAAATAATAAACATTCAAATATTTTACATCTTCTTCGTATGCTTAATTCTGAGTGTCGTAATCCCGTGAAGTATCTGGATTTTGTTGCATAATACGTCTTCATTTATCCTGGTATTGAGTCATGTTGATGGAATTCATCTACTCTCATAGTTGCCTCATTTTACACACAGGTTGTGAATCAGTTCTATCAGATATTGTGGTACCTTTGCCAGGATCAAACAGGCAAATCTATTTAACACAATCAAAAAATTTTGGATAATCTATGAAGTAGATTATCACAGGAACCTTGAATCCTCAACTTTTCTGAATTATTTATTAGCCGTATGTTTAGAATTTGTTCCCTTGTTCCTATGCCTTGTTTGTTTTATTGAGATCTGCCAGTCAATATAGTATTTTAGTCTTCGTTTTAAATATATGTAAAAATATTTTGTTACCATGAGAGATGAGTGAAACAGTTCAATTGTTTTCAAATTTTTGCGTTGATCCTTTTTTATGTATTGGAATAAACACCTAATCCTTTGGCAATTTTTCTGATCTCCATATTGAATTGCATATATCCAGCATCATTATTATACCATCCTTGATCATGTTCTTGAGGAATTCAGCTCAGATTCCATCATTTCAATACTTTTCATTACAACACTGCTAATAGCGGGAAGGGAACGGGATAAAATTGTAAAAATTTTTACTAATCTAAACTTTGTACTACACACACGTTGGGTTATTCTGTCGTTTTTTTAAATAGAGTTGCATGTCACATCCACATTCTTACTATTTTCAAACTAAACTAAACGCTCGTACAATGAAAATAGGATTAACTTGCTGATGTCCTGGAACGAGGCGCGAACTCCCGACCACTAGATCATTAGCCCAGCGTCTTAACCACTACACCAACAAGCTACTCATTACTTTAGTTTCGAGAGGAGCAGTCTCCCTCATCAACATAAGTAAATTAAATACATTGTGGTAATCTATTCCGTAGAGGGGAGGAGCTTAGAAAAGGGTGAGGGAGATGTTTCAGTCATTAACGGAAATACAGACAGTAAAGATGAAGTGTTAGGGAATGTGATGTTAATAAGGGTTTTTTCCGAATTTAAATTTATTTGTATTTCCATGGTTTTTAAATTTTTACTAATAAATTCTTTATAAGGTACCGAGTGGAGTAGTTTTAGTTGATAACTATCGAAAAATGGTGTGTTTCAATAATGTAGTTAGAAAATTCCGAGAAGTTGTTATATTTTAGGTAGAGGCGATGTTCCTTTCTTATCTCGAATCTATAGCAGTAATAGTATAACCGAACGTGTGTGTAGTATAAAGTTTAGAACATTAAAAATTAAAATAATAATGTTGCACCATAAATTAACCGCCATGTTAATCAAAATTTATAAAATTGAATGGGATTAAATTAAGTTATAATATATTAAAGTAGCTTGAAAAACTAACAAATAATGTTACTTTTAAAATTAGCAATATTATCTTTTATCTTTTTTTTTTTAACCACTAAATTGAGTTGAAATACATCTATCTACCGGTTTCGAATAATACCATTTTCTTCTTCAGGATGTCATAACTAATTAAAAAATAGATTATTGTTTCTTTGTCAGAATCTATTTTTAAAAAATCTATTTTAAAAAAAAAAAAAAAAATTTAGTACCTTACTCAAATCATTACTTAATACAAATTTACTCGAATAATTTTTAGGAAAAAATTTTAGAATGAGACTCGTAGTTAAAGAAGAAGAAAAAAATGGTATTTTTCGAAACCGGTAGATGTATTTAAACTCAATTTAGTGGTTAATAAAACAAAGATAATAAATAAATAAAAAAATAATGTATACTCGTACATGTACAAATATACATCATGGGATAATACAAGCCATTAAACATATTCTACTTTCATAATTTACGATAAACGTATAATTCTGAAATATAAATATGTTTTGTGAATCAATTGCGAAACGTCTCGCGGAAAATAAGTGAAATATATGTTGATACAGTGCAAATAAATTGGTATTCTAAATACTCGCTTTGATCGTCTGCGAGAGGCCCTGCCAAGTAATTTAAATACATTGATTTGCAAACACATTAGGGCTCAAATCAAACGGAATGGGCTCAGGTATGTCAGTTGGTTTAACCACAAATCGAATAAGGTTTCCAAAAGTAATTTAATCTCGGTTGAAGATCTTTTCTATGGAAGCGTATTGACATTCTTTACCAAGTATTTAAGAAGGGAGTCTTCTCGTGAAGCCCATACAAAATATTTCTCGTATTTTCTTAGCTCACACGAAAAATTCATCACGGATACTTTATATTAATACACGAGATTAATTTTATTTTTTATTGTTTTAAAACAGAAAATTAAGAATGAAAAATATGTACACAATATAATATGTGTAAATTATTTTTAATTATTTCTTAATTCTTAGCGTGATACTAAAAAAATGACATTTTAACACTTACAATTGTTTACTGTTTGCATGAAAGACAAATTGATTACCTACTACAGAGTTTAAGAGAATCTAGGAACATTCACCGCCAACAATTCTCCGCCAGATATTCACTTCCGACTATTCATCGCTATGATTGTACGCGCAATGAATTGTTTCGGTGAAATTGTCAAATGTGAATGTTTTGGATACCACTCTATAATAGTGAGATACAAATGGATATTTATACTAATTAGATGTGAATAATAAAGATATCAATTAAACAATTATAAAAAATTAACTAAGTACTAATGTGAATGTCTGAATAAATAAAAAATCGCAGCATATTTACGGACAAAAGAAAGTGTTTTAAAACTTTTATTTTGTACCAAAATATACGCGACGGATATTTATCGTTATACAATTTAATTAAATTTTTTTTTCATATTATTAAAAGTATAAAACCTACACATATACGAGCAAACAACTATAATTGTATGCAATATTACTCTGATAGGTATCGAGTCTAAATATTTCACGTTTTTTAGTGAACTGGTATTTCAACCATGAAAAAATTAAATATATAGCTTTTGATATGACATGTTCATGTTGTTAACTCTTATTTCAAGAATACTTATGGAGGTCTATCGTTTCCACTCTTGTCATCACCGCCCGGTGAGGGCATTCAGCAAATACCGGTGCGTGAAACGAATCTTCCATCACCTGTAAAGACACTCAGTACCGACATCATGCAGCACTACTAATGCAGCCAAAAGCAGTCTGGAAGGCCGTCTCTCGAAAACCACTATTTCTACCGCTATCTTCTCATCAACAACTCCAGGAATCACTACCGGAAACTATTCACGCGTAATGACTACTTTGTACACCTTAACTTCTCCATATTTTTAAACGTATTTGTGTCAATCGTAAGTATTTTATCTATTTCATAACTTTCTCTGGCGACATACACAACATATACACAATACATCCCACGACTATCAAATAGACACGAGAGTGGTGGATGAATATTGGTACAACCACAACTCTCAGATGAATCACTTCATATAGCCTTCAAAATCTGTGTGATGTAACATAAACCTACACGTACCCTCCTACATTGTAAATCATTCATAGCGTTTTAACAATAAAATGTAAAATATCACAAAAAAACTCAAATTAAATATCACTCAAAGACAACAAGAATTTATTATTAAAAGCTAAAATTTTCTAATCCTCCAGCCAAATGTAGTTGACGTGCGCAATTCGCAGTGCGATTCACATACGAATATATGTACATCTGAGTACATCCATTCCCGACGAATAAAAAAGACAATTCCGACCATTAGATTGGGATGCTTTGTGCATGGTTTAAATACATAGTCAAGGTTTAGTTAAATGTAGGTACCACCATCGTCGATAGAATATTATAATATATCGAATCGGAGCGCTAGCTAGTATTATACAGGGTGGATATTATGTATTATACAGGTGGATATTATGTTACAGGCCGATGTTGTTTTCAAATAACTAAGAAATGAAACACTATTTTTAATTTGATTTTTATTTATCAATTAATTGAATTTATACAATAATGTGCCAAGTGAAGCCATTCAGCAATTTCAATTTGAATATTGTTCTGTAACATCAAAATTGTTGTTGGCTTATTAGCGTAAACCTTATTTTTTAAGTACCCATACAGAAAATAGTCGAGAGCCGTTAAATCAAGTTATCAAGGAAGCCAGTCGATATCATCATTTTTTAACATTCTGCGGCCGGGTAAAATTTCTCGCAAAATTTCAAGCCTAGCCGAGGCTGTGTATGAGGTGGCAACGTCTTATTAAAACTACATGAATTGCTAGCTCAATCGATTCAATTTGGCTACCAAGAAGTTTTCCAACGTGTGATAATGCGGATCACCATTATTGGTTACAGCATTGCCTTTATTATTTAGATAAAAGAATTTAATGACTTCAACCCGTTGTTAAAGTATTAATTGCTTTATAATAAATTGTAATTAACTATTCTCTACGACCACTAAATGCAAACTAACAAGTATATGTCAAATCAAAATCGGTCTGGAACACAATATTCACCTATAGATACAAATACGGATTGCGAAAAGCGGAATATTTTTGCTCTTTATTAAATATGTTGTAATATAATAATTTTAAATGTGGCTTTTTTTTAATAGTACCTACTGATGGTTTAGCTCTCGGGCGTAATGTTAAAAAAATCACTAATTGAGTCTAGGGAGTAAATAATATGATATTGGAAAATGAATGAAGGAATTAAATCTTTTTTTTTAAATTGAGACTCTTTTGATCCGGTGTCATGTCACTAACAGTATTTCGGTATATCTATTAGATTTTTTAAACTCTTCTTAACAATACTGAACCAGTCAAAGCAAATACTTCACGTCATGGATGCCTTCGTTTCCAGTTTTTCGATTAACATTTTCTACTATCAGTAGCGGAATGCTTCCCCGAAACAGGCATAAGAAAATCCAGACATTTTCTATAAGAGCGAACGGGCGTACTATTTTTATGAGAATCCGTGGCAGTTCAACTTTTTTATAGGCTCGTGTTCTTCTTTACATCGCTACGTTTCTATTTGCCCGGGAGAATCTTGATAAAGTTGATGAGAACGCGGCTTTGTAAAGTGGGGAAGACTTATAGTAAAAAGGAACATTAGATTCTCGGAGTGTCATTAAAAAGTTTGTAAGGCTCCGTTTATACAAAAAGGTTCATTTGAAACAATGTGTCTCGGGCCCCACGCCCTCCCCTCCTCCGGAGCGCACCTGGAATGTGCGATGAAAATTAATTTATCAACTTCAGTAATTTGCTCTGGGTTACGGCCAAGTCATTTCGCTTTCAAAAATTTATAATTTAATTAATTATTCGCGCGCGTTTTGCAGTCTGTTGGGATGAAATTTTATAATAAATTATTCTTTAATATTAAATGAAACTATAATTTATTTTAAGTATTCTGCTATAGATCAGTTTTTATGGTAGCCGACTTTACGAGCCACATATTTGATGCATAGATGGGTTATATCAGAGTCAACCTTGCGTGAGTTCTAACTTCTCAAACAACGGAGTGCATAGTGAACACGTGCCAAATCTACGCTATCACGAGGAACGTATCCACAGGACGTATGTCCTATTTGATATACTACATACAAACCCTACCTTTGCCATTTAACACCCTTAGCGTCATACAAATGAGTAGAAGAAAACATGTTAAACATGTAAAAAATTACATCGCTAATATTTAGAAGTGTCTTTATTTTATTATTTATATGAATGAAAGGTATGAAGTACCATTGAAAATATCCTTACAAGTACAGTTCAAGTATCCTTGAATATATAATATACCTAATGCAAAATATAATAAAATATTTATAAATAAACATAATTAAAACAAAAGAGGGAAGAGATAAAAAAAAGGCAAATGTCTTACATTATATTAAAATATTATTTTAAATACAAAATAAATGTATTGATTAGAAAGATATACATATAAAATCAATTTTATCGAAAAATATTGTTGTTGCTACCGGGATTCGAATCTTGATCTCTTCCAATCCGGGGAACGTGCAATAATCAATTATGCTAAAGCGCACAGTACATCGACGACAAATTTTCTAACATATATGTTACACATTTCAAATTGATTGTTACGTTACTTGAATTAAAAATTACGGTGAATGACTGCAATATGCGATAATCTCAGATTAATTCTGCTAATGGCAGAAAACCAGAACTTATTTGAAACCAGATTTGTAACTGGTAAGTGACTAACAAATTTGTTAGATATTTTTATATATTTAGGTAATGTTATATTTCATACATCAGCTATATTTGCGCACGTATTGTTCAATAACACCAGATTTGATGTAGTATCGGTAATTGAATCACAGTCTGTTCTATTTGTGTGCTTTGGTGTGTTTTAATCTTACATTAATGAAAATGGATAAAATATATTGAAACACTAAGTACATCGTATTTTTTCTCATGTGTATAGTTTTGGAAATATAATTTATGTTAACCTATTCTGTATCATGATACGATATGTTTCATCTGTTATGATACCTATAACTACATATTTATTATGAAAAGTTATCATTGAATTACAAACATTTATTCGGTGCTAACTGCTACAAGGGAGATTCAAATTCTTACAACGGGTTGACGGTCATGGGACTGATATTTGATGTACAATAAGTGAGAAATCTCTGAGACTTCGTGAAGAATTAGCCGAGAATTGTCTCCAACGAATCTCGTGAGAGCTGTCTTCCCTGCTCTTTGAGTCTGAGTCATGTCTCATAGTTTGTCTCGTGACTAAAATCAGCACGATCCATTAGTCTTCCTTTCTCTCAGTAAGAAACTCACTCCAGACTCTTTATCTAACAGCCAGTTTTCATTTATCCGATAATATTACAAACTTATTGTTACATTTTTAATTAATTTGGCGAGATTAAGTCCACTGTTGATTCAGATTAAATCCTATCAACAATTTTAGTTTCAAATAGTCAGTTTTGACAGAATGGAAGATTTTTAAAATGACTGGAAAATTAAAATACCATTTGAGATACATCTCTCTCGCGTCGAGTGAATCTTTTATTTCACACTTAAAACAGGATTTTACAACGCAAACAAAACAAACATATTCCCACCACTCCAGCAGCATCCGTTTCTGGCGATCATCCTTGTTTACGGTACCCGTTTACTACTCTATCCATGGCATAAACAATTGCACATGCGCTTTTCAACAGCAATGGGCAGAATTGGACAAGTCACAATTGCAGAGCTATTAACAAACTAATTTATTTATTTTTTCATATTACCTACATGTTTGATATTTCAATCTTTTATCAAAAATATGAGTGTAAAAGTAAAATAGATGATTAATTAAATAACTTATGTTTGCTTTCCCCATTGTGGCAATCAAAATTAATTAAAATCTTAATTATCACCAAAAAATGGAAGTGGTCTACCACAGTAAAATTTAATTCATCCAAACAAATACCGGCGATGACACGACATACGTGCACTATCCTCCATAACAATTATTCTACGTCAAGTCTGAAAGTCATCAATTTAAAACGAAGGTGAGAAGATGTTTATTATACATATTTAATTATTCGAAAAGTAAAATGATAATACTGAAAACAGGATAATAAAAATACCTGTTAGATAAGTATTAGTGTGAACGAGACGATAATTCTGTGTCAAGACGGAAGAGTGTGGCGTTTTATCCTCTCTGGCTACCCCTGCGATGAAACGACTTGATGGTAAGTAAACTAAATGGAACCATCGTATTACAGATCCTGCCTAGTATTATTATCCACAATACTCAGTATTTTTATCTCGTATTACATATTATCACGTTACTTGTCAAATAATTAAAAATATAATTCAATTTTGTATCTGTGTAAACATTAATGTTGTTTATAATATATTGGAAATTTTAATAGTATTGAAAAATTAAAGTATATTTAATTACTTTTTTTAGTTTATTATACTTTTTTCTCCAAGACTATCTCTTTCAATCCTATTTCTCAGGACCAAGAGTGGTTAAGATTCCTCGGGTCTCTCGTTAACCAAAATTTTTCAGGTTTCTCATTCTTGAGCAAGGTAGATTTTTTTTATTACATATTTAATATATTGTACACACATTATAATTTTTATTATTTGCCGAACTGCATAACAGTTTTACTGTTGCTTTTTTCATTTGGCGGATTGTTTTAAGGAATTTGTTTATGTGACGCATTTTTGACAGTTTGGCTTCAATACTGGATGCCGAATTATTGAAACATTAAATATCCTACGATTATTTGTTCAATTCATATAAAATTCGATCTGTAATTGATGTTGCGGAGCGTAAAGGATTTATAGAGCTAATTTGACACACTATTTTTGTCAGTTCTTGCATTTTGTTCGTAGGCTAGAATAAAGATTTGTATATTTGACAGTAGGTGTAAACTTACAATTCAGCATCCGTTCTACAAAAAGTCACCGATCGCCGTTACTGCGCACGTGTTCTAATTTTGAAATACACTACTGTCAAAGTAAAAACTCGATAGGAATCTAGATATTTGCATTATTTGAATTACTTATTAGGTTTGTGCATTATAGAAACAATTTATTGCTTACCTAAGTTAAAAAAATATTTGTTTTTTTTTAAGAATTTATTTATGGTTCAGGGACGTCTTTTAATGTGTTTAGCTAGTATTCATCCAAGTCAACCAGAAAAAAAATTACTTATCAAAAAAAATATATAAAATGAAAACTTTTCTTGAATTGTACTTAATTATTTGCACATTCATAAAATTATACAAGCAAAAAGTACTAAAATACCGACTGCAGAGCATTGACAAAATTTTACTGTAATGAGTCTATAAAAGTTTTGATTGAACATTTCCTCTGATGCAGGAAAAGTTCTGAGCATTGTTCCAAGATTTTTTTGCGATGGAGGAAACTTATTTAATTTAGTTATAAAGGACGTTTTGTATTATATTATATGTTTTATACTATTCTTTTGGAACAGTTCTCTTATTAACCACTTGTGCAAGTATTAATGGAACGGAAATTGTTTTAGAACACCGCCATCATCATTGTATTATTGTAGGGGCTGATGGTAAAATCATGATATTCCCCAAATATTAAAACTGATGTCTCATTTCAATGCAATTCCCTAATTCATCTACGTCAGTACCTCATGACTGAAAATCCATGAACTCCCCGCTCTCTTGACTACATTCGCCACATTTCTTGGCATACTGCAGATCTAATGGGTGTCATCAGCAAAGTGCTCGCTTCTTTTTCCACTATGTCGGTTCAATGAGTGGGGGATCTTCCTCATTCTCTCCATCCTTCGACGTGTCTTACCACAGTAAGCTTCTCCAAACTCTGTATTTTCTTTTTTGTCTTTTGATGAATTCTCTTTGATAAACAGCAGTTGAGAGTCTATCCTTGATGTTTCTGAAGTAATCTCTCAATACTTAACCACACTATATCTTCGTTAATAGGTGACAGTATTATTTAATAATGATATCCTATTGACATTTACAGTTTTTATCAAAAAAATATAAAATCTTAACTATCTCAGTTCTCATTTTGAGAAATACCATATTCTTACTGCCAACCCCTTATTTAATATTTTTTATTTTCATTCAAGTGTAATTAAAGTTAGGTTAACATATTGGAGATTTCGAAGAGGAAGTTTTAAGACAATTAATGCGGATCTTTACAGGAAAATGGTGCATGACGAACCTTTAATCACGATCTATACTAATTGTAAAAGTCTCCTTGACAATAAGCCTGCAGTATAAAACAGTATCTGAAAACCGACGATTGGATAAGGCTACAAACGGAACTCACAGGACTCACAATATACTGTAGCACCAATGATGATGATGATGAAGTTACATTACATTAGTTAAATTAAAGATTCCATGTACCATGGAATATAATTCTACTGACATGATTGCAGTACTTTTATTTTCAAGTTTAGTAATCGAAATCTCAAAATTTTTTAATATTTTACTACAATCATTCATTTTATATCAAATGTTAAATAATATTGGTTACTTACCTCTGCTTAACGGCAAGTTCAAAAATGTTACCAAATCAAATAATAGGTAATTTAAACATTTTCGTAAAAAAAAAAATTACCACTGCCGCCCACCCCTATGAACCAATTAAACTCGAGTCGGGGTTACGTTTCCTGGAACATCGTTGTGGCCCACATCGAAATAACATTTTTATCGAATCATATTTCCATAAGATTCCTTAGAAATTTATTATCGAATTTGAACACTTTATCAAAAGCTAATAAAGTCTTATATTGCTAAAAATCTTCATAACAAAATAAAACCGTTCCAGATATTATATTGAGAACTACATATTATAATAAAATAATTTTATCAAAAATCATAAATAAAATTATGTACGTTTAAAATAATGAAACATTACATTAAAATAGTATAAACTTCCAAACAATAAAAATACAAATTCAAATTAGTTTTAACGACACACTTTTAGCGACATCATTCACAACACTTCTGCTTTACTTCCATTATTGTTATTTCTTTAGCATTTTCAGTATGCTCCGTAACATCATCAGTTGTAGCAGTGAAATTTAGTAGAAGGTAGTCGTTTGATATTTATTCTTCATTTTGATTTAAAATTTCGTCTATGTAGTTTACTTCAATGCCTTCAAAATGTGTGTCCTGTGTATAGTTTGCCAAATGATTAACGATCATTTTCGTATTATTAACATCTGCTATATCAGTATCCTCAGCAGATTCTAGACACAGTTTTCTCAAAGTCTCAAATTTATTTAATATCTCTAATCGTGTTTTTTCATTATATGACTTCTACGGCGTTAGCTTGCGTAATCTAACATGCTTATTAGTCCTGTGGTTAAGACAGTGGTTGGGGGTTCGAGCCTCATTCCAGGAGTTAAATTAGTCCTATTTTTGTCCACACGTTTATCTGAGTTTGAAAATAGCAATAATATTGGTGTGACACGTATTCCGTAAATGCATCTTTTTTAAAAATATTTATTTGATCAAATTAAATAAATAATAATAATCTCATCAATACCATCCCTAGATTGTAAATTTTAAATATTAAATTTACGTAATTATTTGATATTCTGTACAATATTAATTGTTTTGAAGTATAAATATATTTGTATTTGCGTTGTACCGTTGAGTAAATGAAGTCCAATGAAACGTGCGAATTAATATTCATTTTGGAAGTTTTGTTGCAATAATACTCGCGATGCTTTGAATTAGAAATGTAAATATATTGAATCAAATAAATTATATTTATGTAGGTAGTTAATATTCCGGGAATGTTGATTCAAACAAGAGCAAAGAAATAATACTATTTTTATATTATTAACACTGAATTATTCAGTTAAATAAATATAAAAATTACTTGTTTGTAAGGAAATTGAATTGTAATATTTGCAAATAACAATAAATAACAGCAATTTGCAGATAACAATAAACATAAACTATAACTGAATTTTGAATTTTGTCATCTATCTTCAGAGGTTTCCGGTTGATTATGGGTTATTTTAACAAGGAAATAACGCTTATAAGGAATTCTCCGCAACTGTCTAGAAATTACATCGATTTGACATTTGAATGCCGTATATGAGGTAGACGGGAGGATCTCCATGCAAGATTAAAGGTATCGTTTGAGCCATAATTCGCGGAAAACGGATAAAGAGACTTGTTCCATGTGATGTGTCAATAAAGATGTTAAGAACTTTATTTGTTAATTACAGTTTGATGTGTCATTTAAAATATTTAAAATGTATCGTTTGAGCTCAGTAATAATTCTCGGAAAACGGATAAAGGGACTTTACTTGTCCCATATGATGTGTCAATAAAAATGTTTAGTTTTTAATTTTTATTAATAGTCTATTGTGTCAATAAGGTAGTTTAGTTCTATATTTGTAAATGAATGATATGTCAATAAATTTATTTTGTTCTATATTTTTTAATGAATGATGTGTCCATAAAGTTGTTTAGTTCTATATTTGTTAATGAATGATGTGTCAATAAATTTATTTAGTTCTATATTAGTTAATAAATGATGTGTCAATAAAGTTGTTTAGTTCTATATTTGTTAATGAATGATGTGTTAATAAAGTTGTTTAGTTCTATATTTGTTAATGAATGATGTGTCAATAAAGTTGTTTAGTTCTATATTTGTTAATGAACGATGTATCAATTAAAGTTGAATGTATTAATAAAGGTATTAAGTGCACATTCTTTAAATCACATAAAGTCCCACCCCGTGTTGTTGCTTAAGCATTCTGTGACACTTATAATAAGTGAGTTTTACGCTGGCACGTAATTAGTGCAACTCTAAATATCTATAATAATTAATACAAAATATTGTATAATAAAGAATAATATGAAAGTATTCGTAAGTTTTTTAAACATATTTAATGGATAGTAAATATCTTAGTAAATATAAATATATAAAAATAATTAGTCGGATACCATTATTTTTTTAAATATAATGTATATTAAATTAAAATTGGCTAACGCAATGAAACAATACACGTGTGTAAGATGACACACGTGAAAAAAGGATAATAACAATCTTATATTTTGTACACTTACTGATAACTAATTATTTACATGCGCAATTTAGCATCCAATCATTCACTCAAATTTAAATTATTTAAATATGAATTAAATATATTAATTAGAAAGATATACATATAATCTCAATTATATCGAAAAATATTGTTGTTACACCACCGGGATTCAAACCTGGATCTCTTTCCAAACCGGGGAAGATGCATTATCCATTATTACCATTGTCGCTAAAAATATCATCGCTGTAGCATAGTTGGATAATGCACCTTCCCCGGTTTGGAAAAAGATCCTGGTTTGAATCCCGGTGGCGCAACAACAATATTTTTTGATATAATTGATTTTATATGTATATCTTTCTAATTAATATATTTAATTCATATTTAAAATATCACAGACCTATGTTCTGAATAATTACAACTTTACAATAATAATGTGTTCTCCTAATAATTAAATTTATTTATTAATCTATGTTAGGTTCATAGATTTCAACATTGCATTAATGTCGATATCATAAATTATTATTAAAATAATTAGTAAGACAGTTACTTTTCCTCGTATTGAAATATGTTTAAAATAATAGTAATAATAATAAATATATATATATATTATTTTGATTCATAGTACAGTACAGTGTGTTATTATATCGTTATAATCAGATAACATTGCAGCAAATTAAGACATATATTTCGGTACCCTGCCTGCTACACTAGTATTTTACTGTATTATAGCAGAAAGTGTTTTTCCAGTATGATGCGATTAGATACCATATAAATACACTGTAAAACTTAAAGTAAGTAAATGCATTGTTCAATGTAGAAAAATATACAAATATTTATAGATAGCATATAAAATATATGTATAGAGAGTAAAACACAAATGCATTTAAATACACTATTCAATGTTTATAATATGTAAAAAAATATTATATAAAGAGTAAAACAGAATGCGATTAATAGCATATAATTATAATGTAAAACTTGAAGTAAATGTAAAAGTTCCATTTATAAAAAATTTAAAAACTAAGTAAAGTAAGAGTAAATAAGTAAATAATATACAAATATGAAGTAAATTTATGTAAAATTGTAATGCTCAATATAAAACGATTGAAAAGAGTTCAGTTAAATAGCATACTAACACAACTACAGAGAAGAGTATAAAATACAATATTAAATATTTAGGTACTGTTGTAGCAATTTTAATCTCATGTTTGGACTTTTATTAGATCTTGGGAGTAATCTCCATTTCGTGGAGCCAAAACTGCACTTTTCTTGAAAAATATGTAAGACTATCGTTGCAATTTTTCACGTCTTTATTTAGACTCTTGTGTATTTTTGGTGCTAGAAACAAATGAAATCTTTGTGCAAAAGTTTTGTTTAATTTTGGCACAAGATTTTGACAGTCCGTAATTATTTAATTTAAGAATTACAAATCTCTATGGAATATTATTTAGAGGCTGTATGAATTTAAAGACCAAAAAAAATCTTATGAAAACTTTCCCAATCCACCCCTTACTAGGTGTATTTATTTTAGTTTAAGTGTATTCCATCCGCTCAAACTGCTGTGAAGATTTCGAAAGACTGTTTATGCAACATTTAGATTGTTTGTTTTTGAAGGGCGGAAAAACAGATGTTTCCATCCTGAGGGGTGCTACAAAAGAATACGACAAGATTGAAGATCATTACCTAGTCCAACTTGTTATTCTATTGTGCTACTGATTCAATAAACGTTCGATTTCTACTCGGTTCTTTCATCTCTGCAACGCTACATATTTAATATAAGAGATTTTCATTTATTTATAAGTAACGTCAAACAAGCCATCAACGCCAAAAAATAAATCTGTAAATCAAATATAGACAGAAAGTCGAAATAGTTCCATCTGGAATACTTTACGAAAGCAAAACCTGGATGGTTAACTAGAGAGTGAGAAATAGGTCGGGAGTTTTCGAGATCTGGTGCAAGAAAGAGATGAAAAGAATAATCTGGACCGAGATAATTACACATCAGGAGGTTTTTCAGAGAATTCAAGAAAAGAAGTTCATCTAAAATCGAAAGGACTAATGAATAGAATATATTTTTAGACATAATGCATATCTCAGAAATGAAATTGAAGGATAGATTATGGAATAAAACAGAGAAAGACCTAGACGAAAATACATTCACTAAATAATGAGCAAGGTGAGTACAAACACCTACAGACAACTTCTCTATAAGTTCCAGGATAGAAATATCCACATCAATCATTGCATCAACAAAAACAGAGTTCTTTAATATAGAAGAAGAAAAATATTTTTTTTATGTATTATATAAGAAAAACGTAATTTTAATATTAAATTTTAATTTAATTATGGCCTATAATCCAGTATTTATTAAATCATAATTAGTACTTGTTATTTTATCTATTATTATTTTATTGATGTAAACTTTGTTCCGTAAAAACAACTACGTTGTGTATTTTCAACCCGGCAATTTCGGCTAGTAAAATCCCTCTCATCAATAGGTGAAAATAATAACTAAAATGGTTGTGTATATACGATTAGTTATTAATTTGTATTTATAGTACAATAAAATAATCATAATATTATAGTAAACACGTAATTATGCATACAAAGTGATAGCGAAATGAATATATGATATTAATAATTAATATTACTAATTAACTACTGAAATGATTGCTTTAAACCATAGTGACTGTAACTATTGTATACAAATACCTGTTCTGACAAACATTAGTTCAAACCAAGTTAGAGGGAAGTTAAAGGTAATTTACTCATTGCCATATTAAAATTAAATTATAAGTAATTAATTACCCACATATTTTTGATAAGACAAGTACCTATAGAAAATCTTAAGAAAAACTTGTACCAAAATTAAGGAACATCAAACGAATGAAATCGAGCAGAGAAGAAGATTGGGCTGCTCAGTCATATACTAAAGAACAAGAGGATACTACAATACCTCAGAATAAGTGTTGCCGACAACTGCTGTACGGACTATCGGGAAACTGATCATATAATTGCAAAATAAGCGGAGAAATAACATTGTGCTTGAAGAAGCCAAAATAATTAACATCGAAGCGATTATCACTTAGTCACTGCTTTGATGAGTTCATCACATGGTCAAAGTACCTGAAACCAGACTACCAAAGAAGATATACCATATCAGCAGGGGTGTGTACTCTATACGATCAAAAAACCTGTGCATAACTACAAGCTTTGCAAAATAATTGTAAATTAAATATTTATTTGACATATTGTGTATTAAGTATCTAGATCTACTCGAAAATAAATCAGTTCTCATGTCAAAGTATTAAATAGAACCGTATAACTAGTTGAAGAATTTAAAATTGACAAATAAAGCTGCGCATATGTTTTTTGGAAAAACTGTCCCAGACGTATATGAACTAAATGTAACTCTCGCACCGCGCGGTATTTTGAATTCACGTCCTCGCTTTAGCAGACGTGTTGCATAACGCCGCAAGTATGTATTTGATGCGGACTTGACTTTATGCATTCCAATACACTTTAAACGTTGTATTATTTTATATTATTACATATTTTAACTGCTATAGTTAATAACTTGAAAAACTTCCCAACAATAATAGTAATAATACACACTCACAAATGATGAATACAACCTCTAATAATAATACCCATCGCTTTTACACCATCGATATTAACAGCATAACCTAAGTCCATGCTTAGTGCATGCCGCTGCATATTAGCTATCCCATTATGGAGTATTTCGGCTTACATGGAAGCCAAAACGCTTCAAAGATTCCTTGAAACAGATCAAAAACCGATAACTAAATAAGCTGCAAAAAATAGGCCTAACAGCTTATACAGTGTCAGTTAATACTTCAAAACACAATGCCAACAGCATGCTGCAGACAGAAAAAGGAAAAAATATAGCAAAACAAGATACACAAGTAGTCTTGCAGTGATTGTTTTTCATGCTCAAGATACTTCAAAGTTTGTGGATCCAGGATTGAACATGACAACCTATAATCGTGAAGAATAATATTTATCAGACACGAAGCTAGCGAAACAGATGATGATGATGATTTATTATGTAATATTTAGCAATACTTTTATCTAACCCCTACATTGAATTAATCATCTCGTTATAATGCTCCTCAGATTTATGGCATGAATCAACAAATTAAGTTGTACGCTTTATCGTAAAGCTTTACAGCTTTTGTGCGTACTTTATAGTCTGCGCGTCAACATTGCCTTTGATTTTAAGTAAAATTCTAAGAATTTTGTACTGAATCAACACATATTTCAAACGTGGTTAATTATTAGATTTCAGCATCTCATAATAAAATATAATAATGTAAAATCTCTCGAGATGTTCGCGTTTTGTTTATAATTTTGCACACAGGAAATAATAACATAGTTACGTAATGTATTTTATTACCTTTCCGTCAATCAAATTCCCACCATTTAATTGACTACATTATTAAATTAAAACATTTTGAAGTTGCTCACAATAATATATAATTATTAAATATACATACATATCTATTGTTAGATTATAATAGGTTTAAATACGCTCATTTTCAAAGAGACTGTTGACCTTATGACCGAATGCTTTTAGCTTTTGGATGAACCGTGATAGAATCACGTAGTTGGCCATATACTCGTAACAAATTAAATTCCATACGTATACCTACCTAGATATTATTCGTAAGATGAATTTCATGTAAAAAATATTTCTCATAATTATAATGTAAAAATTAAGATGCGGCTAGTATTTAAAATTCAAGTCTCCTTATTATAATTATAGTACAGACTGTGGGGATAAATAGAGCTCTATTCTTCATTTGTCTGTATTAAATGCAGCTCTGTTCTTCTCCCTACCATCCTGTTGATGAGCCTTGCAATAGAATCCGGAACATCGACCAGAAAGGTCAGAGATACACGGTAGAATAGCCCATAAAACTCTATTATAAGAATGGGAATACCACATTAAGGACGTTGCAAGATGGGAGAGAAGTAGAAGACAGTTCTGGAAAGATCACCATAGCAGTATGGCAGAGAACCGGATGGCACACGAGATGATGGACAGATAACCAATAAGCAGATCACCCAAATGAACTCCGCCGAGTGACTTCTCAACAAAAAAGGTTCCCAGATCTACTATAAGAAGAAGAAGAAAGATAAGTTATTTATATTTTCGTGGAAAGCAATTACTTTGTGGTTTGATATATTAGATTTAATTCAAAGTTTTTTTTAGTTTTAAATACGCCCTGACAAAGTTGTGCTAAGTGAAACCGGTGTGCGTTTAATAAAATGTGTGGTAATTGTATTTTATTTAATCTTAGTTAAATATATTAATATTCACAATATATTTAAATATAATGTATATAATATATAGGCTAACGTAGTAGTCGTAATTTAGTCATAAACGTACATGTTTTTCTTATTTGACAATAATAATTTCATAGTATCTATACTAAGATCCTAAAAACAGATCGTTAGATATCTTAAGGCAGTTATTTCAATAAAAGCTTTAAAGTATGTACTAATCATCATTGATTTTGCTAGTAACATCCAGCATTGTCACAGTGGTGATCCGTGATACAATTATTTTAAGCCAAACACCACTACGTACAACTCTAACACGTACCAAATTTCTTACAAAAAATAACAGTGATTGTGTACTAAACACACGCGTCAACATATTTTCTGATTACCGTATTTTTATATTTTTACGAGTATATGTCGCACTATTTTCTCATTTAAAATAAACCTGCGACTTATACACTATAAGTCAAATTTACAAGTTATAAAATATTTGCATACTGTTTATGAGTGCTGCAGGTATGAACACGCTATGGCAGTCATTAGTTGAGGCTTAATGTCTCAGTTGCAACCTCTGGATGTCACCATCAACAAGCCCTTCAAGCACGCAATTCGTTAGGAGTGGAACAAGATAATGACAACAATTGCAAGTCAATATTTGACACCAATGGGAAGAATTAGAAGAGCCAGTATCAAACATGTCTGTGAGTGGGTTTTACATGCTTGGGAGAGTATTAAAGCAGAAGTCATTGTGAAGTCGTTCTAGAAGACAGGAATTTCAAACATGCTGGATGGGACTGAAGGTAATCCAATTTATTAAGAAAGTGCTCGTAAAAATATGGTTAATTTGTTTATTATTTAAAGTACTTATTGGAGATTTATTTTTTATGCACAGGCTTTAGAATACTAATATATACAAAATTTAGTCCAAGCAGTTTAAAGGTGATATTTCTGGAGAGATTGGGACGGGGTGAATATATTTTCTTTAGTCCTAGAGTGCAAACTGAGTAAAATTTGAAACGAATGACATTCAATATGAAACACATTTTAATCTAAAGAGTAACTACGCAAAAGTTTGTTCATATCGATCAAAAGATTGGATTGTCAAAATGATTGGAAAGAGAACAGTTATATAGATATACATATATTCAATTTTACATCGATAAGTTTCGGCGAAAGGCAAATAAGAACTCAATATGTATAGGAACTTAATATACAGCACCGGATTTGTTAAAGCGCTCCAGTCACTACCGTCCGGGATAAGCGCTTAGAGATGATTGGTACAAGGGTAGAAATACAAACATCACATGACGTAATAACTTCCGTACCGCATTTCCGCCGCCATTAACCCCCAAGTTTTAGTCTTGTGAGAACTTACTAAGGTGTCCATAAAATGTATCTCTAAACGACCACCGTTCTAAAATTAAAGATAATATCTAGTGTCTTCTTTGTTTCACGAATCTCGTTAGGATTAACTTTAAAAGTCTAAACTCTGAACTTGGAACTATTACGTGGGTTAAGAAGAATCTTTTCAATCATTTTAAACGTCAACGACGTAACAAGAGAATTGATTGAAAGATTGATACGAAACAATAATTATATATAACAGAAAAAAAAAGAGTTACTCATTCATGAATAGGAAAATTAAGTGCCTTTGAAATATACGAAATCGGTGGATATGTAGCATTTATTTTAAAATGGTACATTTTTAAAATAGAAAACAAAACTAAAGTTTTATTTAAGAATGTATGTAGATGGTAGGTAACTCAATGTTATTCTATATACAACTCTTACGCCTACCGTATAATAGATTTGAAACACTAGTTTTGTATGAACATTTTTCGAATTGGATTAGAGGTTATTTTGGTTTAGTTATTTTAATCATTTCGTTTGAACCAAAATCCGAACAAATGAATGACGGCAAAAACTAAGGTTTTATTTTTATTTATACCATAGAGACTATAAAGATATCAGGTTACAACATCAGTTTTTATAAATTTATTGACTTTTAATGAAATGAAAAATATTTATTAGTTCTGATTTCAGAAAATTCATTGAATAAATGAACTTTCATTCCCAACCGAATCAATTCAAATCATCAACAAATAATAATATTTATGCACAACTAAATTTTCAAAAATAATCTTTTGAGGTTGCACACAAAATAGTAACAAACAGTATTTTCACACTCCACCTTTGTCCCGTGGTGAGGAAACTCTCTCACACTGAGACACCCCAACTTCCGGTTGCACGGCGCCCCGACGCTACCGGGTGGCGGGCGCTAGGTACGCACGGCGCCATGCGCAGCGGATGTCATTAGGGTCCGAAAAGCTGCAGCGCACTGTGAACCAGACTATATTTTGTGTGACTATGACAGATCAGAGTGCATGGGATTGTATAACAGTGAGCTCTTTGAATTCTATATTATGTATAAGATTATTTATTATACATGGGTGTTATGTGTGAGAGTCTTGAATTTCATTATCAAATGCAGTGATTGTATCAGATAACATATGATTTATATCTTACATATAATTTACTAGTGCAAAGCACATTTGAGATAGAGTCGATGATTCAGAAACCTCGAGATTGTCTTCAGATGAAACACACCATGACACTGTCCTGACATATAAATATGAAACATGGATACTTAAATATGATGTTATAACCATGCCCAACGTAACCCAAAGAGCTATGGATTAATTCGTGTTGGGGATTTCTCCACATTAACAAAATACAAATGAATGGATACGTGACCAAATCAAACTCGAAGGCATAGAACGTGTAGAGTTCGAGTCGGAAAGTAAAATGTGATCAGACCAAAGGTCTACTAAACTGATATCGCACGAGCAGTTGATCTGCATACCAGCAACAGAAAAGCTACACTCTACTAATAACTATCTCTGTGATAGTGGAGCCGACTGTTACAATCCACAGAGCTTAAATTCATATATTTATATTTTTAAAGAGAACACATTTTTAATGTGAAGTTCCATTTTCAGAACATAGTTCTGTGATATTTTAATACAAATTAAATTAATTAACTATAAATGTATACAAAGATCTTTTTAAAACAGTCTGAATTTATGGTATTTTTTTTAATGACAGGTCCCCGATAATGTGTCAACGTGCAAAAAAGGTTTTTTTAGTTACACTACTTTAACACGGGTTTTAATTTAGTTAAGTGGTTGAAATTCTATAATGGTAACGTTTTAGCGAAGAAAATGCTGATATTATTTTATTCAGGCTAATATTAAATTTGTTTTAATAAGTAAATTATACATTTACATACATACGTAAAAATTATCAGGTAGGAGTTATAATTACCAATAAAATATTGATATTAATATGATAAAAATTGCGCTATTGTCAGAGAATTGTAAATTCTAGTAAAGTGTATATTTTTATAATGTAGAGTGTGCATTGTGTGCACACCCCTGTCGCTGCATCCATAGATATATGCCGGTTTCTGCTACTGACATTACCAATCATTAAAACTGTATATATAAAATTCTATGTATCTGTCTGTCTATTTTTGAACACCCTTGACTGTCTAAACTAAATTTTAAGTAATTACTCTTTAAAACCTTTTTCGCAATACATGGTGTATTTCTTTATTTCTAAACATAAAATTTAAATTTTTAATACGAGACGGTAGATTTCTAAAATTATTATTTTTATTTTATTTATTTCATGAGATTTTACTTCATCTCTAGCTTACGTACGAATGAAAATATTGAAAGGAATTCCGTTTCAATTAACTACCATAAATCACTTTTTTAACACGATCCCGATGAGCCACCATCCGATAAGTTCCAATTATCATTCGATCGGTGGACATTCACGACAATACAATATGAACACGAACGGTGAACATCCACGAGAATACAATTTCACCCTCGAGGCTTCACCTGACTGTCTGCGAGGAGGTTGTGTCTTTTTACCGCCGTTTGGCAGATGTGGAGGAGATCAAAGGGTTGTTCTGGAGGGTTAGAGGGAGGTAGGTAGGGTAGAAATTTGATCATTTCGAGGAAGAGCCGTCCGCTGGGAAGGGTCGTCATTCAGGAGCGGGGTGGAGATGGGTCAAGTGCTATTTGTTAGAGAAATGTCTAAACCAATTTTTTAGCTGGATGAGAGCAAATACTTGATGTTTTTGCATCACAACGGATGTCACATACATTGATACTCACATTGCTCCATGGAAGTACACACACACACTGACTTACTTATGTATGTTTTTGTTTTACAAGCATGTTTAAAAAATTACTAAACTACCTAAAACTTATATATCTACGATGAAATATGACAGATATCTAAATTCCATATATAAATTATTTTAATTATATTTTAATAAATCCTATCATATAATCAATATAGAAATTGAAATATTAAGTAAACGTTACATAATTAAACTTACTAAAAAGTTAATAAATAAAAAAAGGTTTTATTCTATAAATTCTATTTTTACACATTTTAATGTAATTTTTATTGATTTTTTTAGCTTAATGTTAATTTTAATTGTTCAGTGTTAATAAAATCATATTTATTTAATTTATTCTTATGTTACCTATAATGTTCACCGTCTCAGTGATACTATAAAGTTATATTTTATAAAAAATCTTAATTATTCATCAATATTAATTTTTGGTCCACCCAGTTCACCGATACTTAAAAATATCTGTATAGAATTATTGCACTATGTATTAATAGATTGAATTATAGTATTGTATTCTCTAATAATCAAAAATAATTCTTAATTTATTTTTTAAATTATTACTTATAGGCATTTTTATTCCGCTATGAGTCAGTCTCGACAAAAACCTTCATACATTAGAAGATACATTATATTATTTATGTTTGTAAGTTATTGTAAAAAAATTATATGTGTATTTTTTAGTTAAATTTTTGAGTTTTTTCGAATTGACCAACTTTTGACCTGAGATCAAATACACGTCTAAATTGTTTGCAAACGTTATTTATAATTCGGTCGGTTTTTTTAAATAAGAGATTCTTTCATTTGGTATTGGTAACATTTTATGATAAAAGCATTTATTCAAAATAACTATTTATATTATTCTTATATAGATAATTCTATCCGGTCGTTAATCCACTCCATACGTCTTCGATCTAAGTGACCGTACAGTACAACACTTACAGTTAAACATTTTGTCTCCAATAAGTCAAGATACGTTCACGATACGATTCAAGATTTATCTATAGTACCTACATACTTTGTTAAGTGTATTTTTACAGGAATGAATATCGTTTAAAAAATTAGATTTTGTTTGTGTAGAATAAGTTTATTCTGCTGGAACTCCAGTCAAATTTGCCACGAAAATTGCAATTGAAAATTTAGTATTTTTTTATACTCTTACTTTTCACATCTCGTCTTATGTTTTATTTTCTCCTACAAAACTCTTTTTTGAATTCGTAAACATTTTGCAGGCACCGAGTACCGACACTGCTACCACTCACAATATGCTAAGCGAACTGTCTAACATATCTTGATTCTTTCCCGTGGTGTCGAATTATCATATGAGTACATAATGCAGATTTTTTTTTGTGTTAGAATTTATAATACTGATTTAAATTTTGATTTACTTTATTATTAATACACACGCAAGTACATTATTAATATCAATTTATAATTAAAATAATCAAAAAGCTTATTAATCATAATCATCCACGTAGGTCCCTCGTGACTAAGGATCGCGATCTACATGAACTTCCTCCTTTTTGACTATGCTCTTCCACTTTTCTCAGCATCTTGCAGATTTTAAGGCTGTCACCAGAGCCTGTTGCCTTTTCCATTTGATCGGTCCAATGGGTGAGAGATCTTCTTCTTCATCTTCGTTCTTTGACATGACCTACCATGACAAGCTTCTCCAAGCTATCTTCCCTTCTCGTAAGATGCCCAATAAATGAAGGATTCGTCTCACGCAAATGGTTTAGAGCTTATTAATGAAGCGCTTAAAATATTTGTCAACGTCTATTTTCAAGTCTCACTCGTATCCGTCGGCAGTACAGGGTCAGTGGACATGCGGGAGATCAAAGTTCGATTCTCCGCCGGGGAGATTATTATTATATTTATTTAATTGATTTTACGAATATTTTTTCGAACCAGAAAAACATATTCTAGCGTTTTTTTTAAATTAATGTATATTTATTAATATATCAATTAAGTTTTGTGAATCTTGTATTGAATTGTAGAATCTAAAAAAAAAAAAAAAAATTTTTTGTATACTTTTCCAATTGATTCCTTTGGGTTGAATTAATAATTATTACATTTAACTCGCAATAATACTCAAGATATTTACTTTGTTGATTGTGTGATGAAACGCCCAACTTAAAGGCATCATTTAAATCTAACAATTATTGAAGAAACATTTTTCATGTTGGTATAATAAATACAATCGGGCTGATAAACAAAACTGCACATTAATTGTATTTAGTTTTGACCGCAATCGCTATTTTTGGTGACACTTTTCTTAATCTAGCCCACATCTACGTTGCGCAACCAGGCAGTGCCACAGGAAATTACTTTTCGGCTACGCATTAAATCGAAACCGCCAGTAGAAAATAATCATATAACATGTGTGCTTATTACGGCGATGTTTTGGCGTATATTACGACAAAAAAAGCTTATTTCAAACGCAAGCGCACCGGAAACTACTGAATTAGAACAGACAGAAAAAAAATGTTGATACATTCTAAGTTACTCTTTGTCGTGCCATGGCATGAAAAATAATCTGCTCCAAAGGATTTGATAAGAAAC
Source organism: Eubasilissa splendida (assembly GCA_031772225.1). Classification (NCBI taxonomy): domain Eukaryota; kingdom Metazoa; phylum Arthropoda; class Insecta; order Trichoptera; family Phryganeidae; genus Eubasilissa; species Eubasilissa splendida. The sequence continues at coordinate 27,209,284 of CM062861.1, read as the reverse complement.
CACATTTCATCATCATTAGCCTACGATCTCTCCGCAGATAGATATACGCCACTGCCAAGAATTGCTAATTAATATATTTGCAACGCTCTCAATCTTTCTCATCCATCTGAGGCGCGCCACACTTTTGATGTCGTCGCTTCATCGAGTTTGAAGACAATCAACATTCGAAACCCCCTGCAACAATACCGTATGTCGTTTTTACAAATATTAATAGATAGACGAAGCATCGGCCATATTGGACGATATATGTGCTAAGATCACTTATAAATTGTGTGTTATAGTATTTTTATTTATTTTATGGTTATTTAATACGCCATAGATACTTAAGAAGATTACATAAGATAAAACGCACTTGCAGTCATAACTCAAATCTGACCAAAAGCGATATACGGTGTTGTTGCAGGGGTAATCTCATTTATTTTGCACCGTCCTGACGAGGCCTCCACTTAAGGATTTTCTTTCTCCACTATCAGATGCGTCGCCATTACCACTTGAGCACGCAGATTTTTTGGTATCTGTGTTACGTTGATTTTCTGGTGAATTTGTAGCGAAGTTGTTAGATACTCGATCTCTCAAAAATATTCCAAGCACAGCTCTTTCGATTACTTCTTGGGCATCTTTTGATTTATATACGTAACAACGACCTTGACAGCCTACATCTTTATTCCATAGGTAAGTAAGTACTAGAAGGACACATTGTTTGAATCCTTTAGTCTTCAGATATTTGGTTATTTTTGCATTAAAGCATTATTGGCTATTATCTGCCTGGTTGTATTACTTGACAAAAATAGATGTACTTTTATACAAGCTCAATGTTGTTGCTTATCAACCTTATTCGTTCTTTATTTGTTTATTCATTTGACATTGTTTAGAACTTATATTTATATATGATATACTTTGAACAAAATAATGATTTACTTCCACCCATTTTTTCCCCCGCCGCTAGCAAGCGGTATGTCGATCGGCGACCTTGAATCGGAACAGTTATACGCTGTTATCAACTTCGAAGTACTCCGTGAGTCAATATCTCGACCTTGGCGAAATAGTGATATAATTCCATATAGTCCACTGCACAATAAATTTTTAAACCAATAGTTTCAAACTTTATTTTATTTCTTACTACACTTCACTTTGTTGGTAGAAAATCTGGTGAAGCAACTCGCTAGCTTCAGTGCAAAATATTATGGCTTTAAGGATTATACTTTATAAAGTTTATTAATATATCCTTATTATTTCTAAATCCTTTACAATCTATGGATTTTTAAATATTTTATTTTCCACGCGATTTTTTTATATTGCACTTCCATGCTTGAACGTAAACAATCACGAATTAGACACAGAATTTGGTGAACCCAACATTGTTCATGTTATTAAGAATCTGGTCGAGGTGGGTGTGCCGGTCACGTTCAACGTATGAATTTAGACCATTGGCTAGCGTAGTATTGGAAGACCCAGGGTACAGTGGGTGGATGGCGTTACGTAAGATTCGCATGCAGTCGGTGTCACGACCTGGAGAAGTTCAGTACAACCAGTGGCGTGCACTAGACATGATAATGCTGCTAATCAATTTGGTAAAAGCGATTGGTATTGTCATTATCTTTCGGAAATTTTTCGAGTTATTAATTGAAGGTCCTAAAATATTTTATAATATATAATAATACCACGTTTAAAGTATATTGGAATGCACACATTCAAGTCCACTTCAATGACACGCATGCGGTATTTTGCAATACGTCTGTTCAAGCGAAGACGTATATTTTGAATACCGCACGGCGCGAGAGTTGTGTTTATTAGGTACTTAATACATATATCAAATAAATAGTTAATTAATATATATTTATTTTGCAGAAAGTCATGAACGCCTCTGAATACAACAGATCGGAATGTCGACAGCTACTTACGAGACTAATGTCCGCACAGGGCTGTTTCATCATTGATAAAGATGCCTGGTCACTTAATTCACAAAATCCCCAGACATCTTGTTTCCTTCATGTCAGTGAAGCTATTTTTCATGATTATTTACTGTTTTATATTGGATTAAAAACAAATTATCATTTTAATACTGTCTAAATTAAAGAGTATATATGTACACATAAAAAGATATATGTGCATATAAAATCAATTTATCGAGAAAATATTTTTGTTGCCACCCGGACATGAACCAGGAATTGATTATGTGTATCTGTATATCTTTTTTATTGATACATTTAATTAGTATTAAAATAGCACAGAACTATGTTCTGAAAAACTGCAACTTCACAATAATAATGTATTTTCCTTAATATTTTACAGTTGCATTATAAAAAATGTTCTAATTATGAATAATACATTTTGTATGAATTCCATAATGAATTTTAATATCTGATGCATCACAATATAACGTTCACACAAAGCTCCGCCCATCCTCTTGGATTCGGTAAACTTTTTGAGATTCTTGGTGACATTCTGTGAAACCACGGCGATATGCTGGTGACGGAGCTTCACCCACAGCTCATCATTCCCATCCAACAGAACTTCCTTCATCGGGACTCCACCTGTGGCTTCGTACCTGTAAAGAAACAAGTGAAACAAAACAGAAAACCAACACACAACATACAGTTGGAGTTAAATTTTATGATTTTTTTTAATATAAATAAGTCAACCTGATTATACGGATCTTTCTATCTGTGATTGGATGAATATTTTTGTGCAAATTAAACAATAGTTAAAGATTTCTTACATTGAAAATCGACTGCTAATAAATGCCACATATCACATTTAATTCATGTTCTTGTTTAACTAGAAATGCTAACTAATGGATTCCTTCATAAACTCTGTTTTCGAGTTAATCGAGATTCAATACAATCCTCAAGTTGTCGGTACTTGGAATCAGTTCAAGATAGCCTACAGCTTCACCTGAAGTTAAATAGACGGAGAAGATAAGTGAAGGGCTGACGCAGGTCCTTTACTCCCCTGCCAAAATCTCCAAATTAAAAGAATTCGTATTTTTAAGGAGAACACATTCTTATTGTGAAGTTATAATTTTACAGAACATAGGCCTGAGATATTTTCAATACAAATTAAATGTATTAATTGAAGAAGATGGCTTTCAAATAATGGAACGACAAATGTATCAATTTGAAAGTGTGAATGAGTTCGAAAATTTGTCGTCAACTTAATGTGTTGGTGTAGCATAATCGGTTAATGCATTTCCCCAGATAGGAAGAGATCCAGGTTCGAATTTCGGTAGCAACAATAATATTTTTTTGATAAATTGATTTTATATGTACATCTTTCTGATTAATACATTTAATTTAACTAAAATTCACAAAGATGATTAAATTTAAATTAAATTAATATTTAGTTACTACCAGGATACAAACATGGACATCTTCCTATCCTGGGAAGCGCGTTCTCACTTTCGCTATAGCAATCGAATACATTTATATTCTGTATTGTATGTATGAACTTGTATTCTGTAATATTTGCAATTGAAACATTTACTATTTCAATTTTCAAATCAATCAACTTTATATTACGGTGAATGTCAAACACTTTTGATTAAAACCCGATAGCAGACGCCAGAATTAAATAAAATAAAAAAAATTGAATTTTTAACAATTTATATATTTAGAACATATTTTTGTTGTGACGTTCTATTTTCAGAACAATTCTCAGAATTTCAGAAGAATATTCTAGGCCAAATTTGTTTGGCGACCATTTTGTTTTGACAGACATTTTTCAGTTTTCATTTGGTAGTCGTAGAGGGTAGTTGATTATAATTTATTAAGAAGCATCTAAAAAATAATGTCAATATTGTAATCATTAATGGTGATCGCTATAGTCACATTTTTGAAAACTTCTTGGTTGCCAAATCATGTGTATTGGACCTACAACATATGTCGTTTCAACAGAACGGTGCACGAGATACGCTTGAAATTCTGCGAGAAATTTTTCACAGCCGCGAAATGTCAAAAAGTGGTGATATCGACTGGCCTCCGCGATCACCTGATTTGACGGCTTCCGACTATTTTCTGTGGAAATACTTGAAAAGAAAGATCTACGCCAATAAGCCAACAACAATTCTGAAGCTACAGGACAATATTCGAAATGAAATTGCTGAAATAACACGCCAAGTGTGCGAGAATGTTATGAAAAATATAGTTAAAAGAGCACGCATTTATGCCGCCGCCAAGGGGAGGCCACTTGACCAATGTTATATTTCATACATAATTGTAATAAAATATGTACGTGATAAATAAAAACCAATTTAAAATAATGTGTTTTATTACTTAGTTATTTAAAAACAACATTGGCCTGGAACATAATATTCACTCTGTAGTTCTGTGCTATTTTAATACATATTAAATTAAATTCCGGTAGCTGCTAAATATTTTTCTGTATATTGTTCTAGTTGTTTAATTTAATTTGTATTAAAATACTCCAGAACTATGTTCAGAAATGCAACTACTGAACAAAAATATTTTCTTCTTAATAATTGATATAGTTAATATTAAGTATTAAAAAAACGACGTTAAGTCATCACGCAGGACTTCCAATTCAGCATAATCATCATTGTTAGCTTATCTTGGCTCTCGATGACTGGTTTACACGCATGACTCGTCAATCACTCTAACCCCCAACTCTGTGGAACTGCTAATCTCATTTTACAGGATGCCAGTCCAAAATCTTTTCCCGTCATGCTCTCAAACGATGCACCTGAAAAACTACAACATCACTATCAACAGCGATAATCCCAGGTACCTCTGTCTCAAGTAATAGGATCAAACAAATTGATTAAGTATGAATAATCACTGAAACTGATAAATTACATTGTTTTACTGGCGGTAGCGTGAGCATGCATTTATATTTGTGTATTCAGGTCAATGGTTCCGCTATTTTAAGGGTTTCTAGACCTAGTCTAGTCAATGTTGCCACCGTCTTGTTGTTTATTTTCAATTACGTGTTTTTTGGGCCATATTCTTCTTCTTCTTATCACCCATCGTCTAACCAAAATTGATCATAGATCTCTTCCAATTATCTCAATTTATCCCTGACGATTGTCTCTTGTACAGTATCAGTCTGCTATATTCACGTATCATCCTTTCATCTAGCCCGAGATGTTTCCTCATTTCTTCTACCTATCTCAATGTGTCACTTTTTGGCTCCATCCGATTCCCTCTTGCTGCGTAATGTGTGCTGTCCATTGCTATTTTAGTTTGGCCACTCTCAGGGTAATGTTATCCATATATAATAATAATTCATAACGTAATATATTTTACGTTATCAATAAACAGTCGTATAAATAAAATGTTTTCTTATTATTGATATAAAATGTTGCCACAAAGTAACTTTGCATATATTTAGGAAGTAATATATTTTCGTTTACATCTGAATGTTGTAGACAAGATGATACATTTTTTAACCAACCAAGAATTACTGCTCATATCGACAATAATATCGACATATATATCGTTATCATAAAAGTATTGAAGTATTATATCATCGAAAACGCTTATTTAGAATGTAATTGTATAAACAATTTTGATTTTTTTTACGATACATATGTATCTAAGATGGATGTTAAACACTAGTTTGTTGTATGTTATACAAACTAAGTGAATTTAAATAAAACATGAATGTATGTGTTAGTCGACTCCATTCATACGACTGATACCGATTAATTTACAAAGCCACTTTAAACGTTAAGAAAATAGTCGCCTTTCAAAATTGTCGAGATTATTCCTGATTATATAAATACGCGGCCCACGTAGCGGGAACAATCTTGAATTTCACCTGACTTTTACAAGCTTTGCCCATTATATATAGCTGGTAATCAATTTCAATGCGACTCACCTGTGGGCGTTGTTGACTGAATAGCGAGAACGTTTTAAAAAATGCTTAAGTGTATACGAAAAAAAACACGTATAAAAAATGCCGGGTCACAGAGACTCATCATTTCTTGGAAGCGAGCTGATATGACAGCATTTGCATGACTTTATAATTAAGGTGAAGAATTATTAAAATAATCCACGATTAAATTTGTGTCCGATTTTTTTTCAATACACGGATGATGCGTTGGAGTTAGATAATATCTATCCAAATAGGATGTAGCACCGACAGCAGAGAGGTGGAGTAACTTAACAGCTTCTTAAAAACAAACTGATGTTACTCCTCAAAATTATGTATCGATATATAGTCGGATATTGCTACTTAACTAGCCCAAAGGCACGTTCTTGCGTTTTAATATCAGTTCTTCATTTAATTATTTTAATTTTCTATTTCTTCTCGTCTTCTTTCTGTGTGTTATATTTCAAGCATAGCTAAACGGGAATATATTTTTTACATTTAAATTATTTCATAGTTTTTATTGTTTAATTTTGTTATTTAAATTAATTTGTATTTAATACAAATTCAATTAATCGACTAGGAAGATTTACAGAAAAAAAATCTGCGTATCGATAAAATTTTTTGTTGGTGCAGGGATAAATAGATTTTTCCTGTATAACTTTCTAGTTGATTAATTTAATTTATATTAAAAACACCACAGATTTATGTTATGAAAATGCAACTTCACAATAAAAATAAGTTATCCTTAAAAATCATATAATATTTCTCGTTATGCAATTTTGTAATTTGTATTTTAATTTACATTAATATATTGTTTAGATTTCACTGTTATATATAATGGATGAACCCGTCTCCTTTAGCATAGACTTCTATCTAATTGAGAAGACAGTAAATATCTCTTACATAATGTACCTACTTATATTATTTTATCAGAAAGGCTAAATAAGTAAAAAAAAATATACATTACTACTACTCGAAATTCATAAATCTCGTCATTTTTATTTACAAAAAACAGTTGAAAACGGCACCCTAACAACAATGTACGGCACATTATGGTGATTTTACAGGAACTGAGAAAAACTATTTATTTAATCTAATTGCGGAAAAAAATAATATTCGATGTGTGTTTTTAATACATACTTAATAATAAATAATAATAATATACTTATTATCAAATTGTAATCTAATATGAAAATAAAAGATTGAGGCACATGAACAATGCTGCACAGCATGTACAGCGTTGTTCTATAAGGTGAAAAAAACAGATTACATTATATGAATGTTGTGTTTATTTTAAAAGAAAAAACAATACAGATCATTTTCTCCAGTTCTCCAGTTTGACGTGTCATTTTTTTCTTTGATCACTCGATAAGAGAACCACATCTGACAAGTCCGCCATCTTGGTCGCTTTATAGCGTTGTTCTACCACAGGGCATATTTTAACATGCCGTAACTCCGTCAGGTAGCAGAATTTCAAACTATCGACTACACCAAAATGAGCGTAATTTGGCGTACAACATTGTAGCATACTCAATACAGCCAAAATGTGCCGTACATCGTTGTTCAGGTGACGTCTTCAGTTATTTACGTACATCACTAAGTTACTGTTGCTGTTTAATCGGGGAATAGGCAGAGAGGATTTTTTCTATCATAGCTATATATATATGTATATTTTCTATCTTAGCTAATAATTATCGTCTAACCTACATATGTTAATACATCTTATGCTTCCTCGTCTACTGATGAGATTTGAGTGGAATTGTAACGAATGAGTAAAGAGAGGATCTCAATAATCGACGGGCATACAATACGAATGAAGATGAACGAGGTGAGTCAAATAGTATATCTCCACTGAGAAAAGGCATGATGGTAAGTTAGAAAAAAAGCAAGCTCTTATTTGAGCTCTCATTTCAAACTTTCCGCTGTACTTTCTTTCCTACGTCATAATTGGTCAAATGTACGTTTTGTATGTTTGGTAAAAAGTAATCATGTGTTTAAAAAATCTCTGCGGTAGTGGTTATTTCATTACTTGTGATGATATAATTCTGTTAAATCTATTAAACTTCACTTAATATTGTTTCACAATTACAGCAGACAGTTGTTGAAACACATGTCATAGTAGATATTATCAATTAGTGAAGTTTTAATAAAGTTTACAGTGAATTAAATAATCATTAATGTCGTTCGTTTTACGTAGATAGTTTCAACGGCAATCAACAACAGCTTTCATTGTTATACAAGTATAGAGGTATTGCCATAAATCAGTAATTATTTTTTGGCTTAATTTTTTTCGTAAATCGATTATAGCGTTCATTAATTTTAGTTGAGTATTTAAATTTTCGTTTAAAATATATTTTCAACTTGTTTATTTTCAATTTTAGAACATAGTTCTATGATATTTAAAACAAAATTCAATGAGTCAAATCAGAAAGGTATACAGAATAAATAAATCCATTCATCGAAAAAACAAATTAGTTAACACCGGGATACGAACTTGAAAATTATATTTACCGGAAAACTGCGTTACCATTTAAGACACCGATGGTAACCAAATATTGCACATCTTTCTAATTAATCAATATATTTTTGTTTTATTAATCTAAAAGTTAAGCAAAATTACAATACTATATAAAATATTGTAACCGGTAGAATTTATCACATTGCTCTGCTCATTATTAATTGTAGCACACAGATCTAATAATACGCTTGTTGGTAATATTGCGAGTTCCTTAAGTCATCAAGTAAATTTATAATATTCTGTTTCTTCGCCGCGTTGTATTTTAAAATTGAATTGATCTTTCTCTAATCATCTTAAAGCGACGAAAATTTAGGTGGACGAGCATATTCACAATTATGACGCATGTACATGGATGAGACTCGGAGACTCTTGAAAGTCGCATACAGAACAAAACAGAATCGGGCGCCAAGCGACCTATTATTAATTTTCATTTATATTTTGTAGGCAATTAGAATAACGCCATTGATGTTATGAATACCGACCTTTATCGACAAATCTCTGAGAGGAGGGGTCAATGTCTCGTCCTTGTACACGCGCCAATATAGTAGGTATATGGGAAACCACGAAAAAATCAATGAGTGTATTTTGCAGATTCTGATCAATACGTGTATCTTCTAATAATCAAATATTAATAATAATCTTCTAATAATAGTCTTGATTCCCTTAGACTTACAATATAATCGGTAATTAATAACTGATAAAAAAAATGCTTTCTACAATATAACGAGGACCAAATAATAAATCTGTATATTCATATGTACAAGAATTGAGTAACTTATGATGCCTAACTATTGATATGTTAGCAATCAATCAATGTCATTTATTATTTATGGTTTTCATTTAATATGATCGCCTCTAAGTCAGATTATTATGAAAACATGTATGACTATTATACATATTTCTGTTTGTATTTTTACTTTACCAAATCAACTTCGGCTAAAATATAGGCAATTAAGCAACGTTTTTGGAAATTAAAATAAATATTTTTGCTTAATTCTTCAGTATCATCATCTCCTTTTTGCTTAATTCTTCAGTATCTCCTTTTTTTCATCTACCAATATACTTCATGTTACTTTCGCTGTTCCTAGACTTTGATTCAATAATATTCTTTGTTATTGTTTTGAATATTGAAATTAGAAATATGGCTCGCTTATAGAGATTTCAGCTTCTTAACATGATTTACCTCTGTGCTCTTAATAAATAATGGATAAATCTTGATGGTATATCTTTGGTTCCGAACGGAATGTACCAACTTGGTCTAAGATTATAACAATCAACATTAAATCATCCCGTGACAAGATTTCGCAGTTTGAATCAGCGTGAATATTAAGGTTTTATTTGTATTATTTTATTCTTCATCTTCTTAATATTAATGGTGGGAAGGAAGGTAAAATTCGTATCCCATTCAACGCCTCTGGGGTTACCTTGTAGACTTAGGGCACGCCAAAATTGGTAGGTATCAACGATATACTTTGTTGTTTGAGAAACTCTAATCTGACACAATTGTGACTGTATTAAGCTTGATTTACGGATAAAATTCGCACTCCTGCTGTGACATTTCAAAATTATATTTGTCCTGGGAGGATTAAAACAAGACTGCTCTATTGTCAGGCTAACCAAAACTTACGATTTTTTAAATTCGTAACATCCCATTCTTGTTTCCACTGTATTCCAGACTGATGTGGGATGCATTTATTGTTTCTCTTATGTCCAAAAAGCCTTTGAAAAGGATTTGAAGTGGGGCGGGGGAGGCGCACCCTTGATGTCCTTTTTTTTGATACATTTTCGTAACAGAAAAAATATATCATTTAAAAATAAAATGATATTTTCTGTTGCTAAATATTTTTAACACCATGTAGTTATAAAAAGGCGAACATTGTTTTAAATAAATAAAGATTTCACATAAAAATCTTAAGAAATAAATTATAGTTAAATTAATTGTAAGTTTAATTGGGTGCTCCATCTCCACGATAATATAAAACGCACACATAATATAAAAGATATACGTATATTAATATATAACAGATATACGTGTACTAAGGTACAAAATTAAATACTCGAAATGATGTCCTGTTATTATTGATATCAGTATACAGTCGCATATTTACAGTGTTTTTGTTCATTTAGTCTTATTTCATTCGTAATCTGAAGCCTATTTATTAACTCTTGAAATAACTATATTTTTACAGACTGCTTTTATATACCATGTGGAGTAATGCAGGTGAAAGGGAAGGCTGTAGAATTTGCCTTTCTTACATAATCCACCTCTGTAAGCCTAGGTAAAGAAATATTTTAGATCAATGTTTATATGACATTTTTGTTCAGAATTTTATATTAAATGTATTTTATTCAAAGTAATGCACGTTTGGTTTAGAACATCCTGTATTAAATTAAATGGATGTTTGTACACAAATCATTTTATTAAAAATGTGACTCTTTTTATATCTTGTACATATGTAAGAAACATAAAGAGATTAACTTTTGCTCGCTTCTGCACTTTTCTATTTACCGGTTACATCTATTTTATTCGCCACTGTCGATACTATAACTAAGGAAAAATAAATCGGAATAATTCTGAACAATGGTTAGATTTCTCTGTTGATATTTGTGTTTATCTATTGATGTACAAGTATTTTTTATATTTACAGAAATCAATATCCGACATAATAATCCTCGAGGACTATTTTTTGTGTTCAAGGTTTTGAAATATTATGTTATATAAAAGTTCACCATTTTCATGGGGGTGTGTATGATATAAAATGTTTTGGTCATATCCTGCAGCACGATTCTTATAACTAGAGTGAAAGGAAATGTAAAAGGTAGAATAACAAGGATGACCGAGAAAAACACTCACGGTCCAGTTGCTAGATGAAGGAGACGCACAAGATAGCGAAAAATAAAATACCTGGCGTTAAATAGAAATCGATGGATAGAAATGTGACAAGGGAATATCCTTTAAGAAACGGAAGAGATGCCGAAAAGAATGTACAAAATAATAATCGTATGTAAACTGCTTTTAAAAAAATAGCAAAAATGTTACTTAGGTACATTTCTATCTACCATCGTTACCTTTCAAAATGTTGTTTTTGTTCTAATGTTTCAAATTTAATTAATTTTTCTTTATTTTAATTAATTATTTCTTAAATTACATTAAATGATTTATTATGGTTATTTTTATATCGATGTTAAAGCTACCTCCATAATACAAGATCAATCAGAGTTTAACAAGCTATAAAACTACTATGTTGCAAGAACCAATGCTTAGAAGATCTACATTTATAATTTTAAGCTATGTTCTACAGTAGAAAACTATTGTATTAAATCTTTTGGTGCCATCAAATTTATATAATTAAAACTGCTATTAAAATATAATAACTTGTCAAAATATTAAATAAGTATTGTAATTTTAAAAAATTGCCTCTGTTTTAGCGTTGCGTACATATTCATTGAATATTTAAAAAAAATCTCATTCGTAATATGCAAGAATGTCGGCATGCCCTAGGGCATGTGCGATTATACATCAAGGCAGGCATTATATTATTCATAAAGGTACATGTAACATGAGTTGCTTAGGTATAATTACTTAAATAAATCTGTTAAAATATATTTTTATATTCATCTTCGTTAAATGTTCAAAGTATTAGATGTGGGTAAACCTGTACAAAATTTTGAACTAATTAAAAATTAACTAAAATCTATGAACAGTATTGAAATTTCAATTAATTTTTTTTAATACGATGTTTATATAATTATCGGACGCGCACGCTTCCCACAGGAAAACCAAGCCGCTGTCCGAAGTATCAAGTATTTGTGTATCGCCTGATGCAAGACCATAATTTAGATTCGATAATTAATTTAATAACAGCTTTGCTATGCTTAGTGACCAGATCTGGTTATCACGTTTTCTCATCTGAATGAAATAAATCAAACTCAAATTTCATGACTTTAGTGTTTCCTTTTTGCAGCAGTTCGAATAAAGAGGGCCTTCGATGGACATTAAGTTTTAGCGGAGCTCTATATAACAAACCGACGTTTTTATTTACTGACAGGCGAAACACCACCCGGCCGTTCGTACTTACAATACCTACCATACGAGGGCCAAGTAAAAAATAAGGTTCCTACCTGTACACTCGCCACGCGAGATGCTAGGCAAATCCGGCAACACCGCCTGATTGTTGGTCCCTTAACTACATCCCCAATACCGGGAGCAAACGCCTGCGACGCTCAGTAAAGGCCTGACACCATCCGCTATGGAACCCCCCTCGCCGTTACCGCCAGGTGTGACCTCCGTTGCGGTGATTCGGTGCACAGCTTGCATCAGCGTCCCACACGTCCTCCAAATGGTGCAGGGAGTTCTTCCGAAGGACGCACAGACTCCACGGACGTGCAAAGGAGTGTGAGCCATCGGTGTCGGACGAGAGTCGTGGCGAAGATTGCGCGCATTCACCTCGAAGATCGGAGAGTAAGCGACTTTCGGAGCTGCTGTCCAGTTCCTGAGGTTTGTGAAAAAACCATCGACAACATTTTGACCGATCAACTTGGGTATCGCAAGGTGTGCGCGCGGTGGGTCCCACACATGCTTTTCCAGAACTCCACAAAGACAATCGTGTCAAGAGTGCCGAGGTTTCTTCGAGAAATGCGCCGAGAATACCGAAGAATTCTTGGACTCCCATTATTACGGGAGATGTAAACGTGGTGTCACTACGTCAGCTCCAGAAACTAAAGACATCCAAACAATGGCGCCATCTGAATCGCCCTAGGCCACAAAGTTTAAGCAGACGCACGTTCGCAGGGAAAGTGATGGCTAACGGCGGCGGAATTCTCGAAGCGGGTTTTCAGAAGTGAAGTAACTCGTCAGGAAAAATGCATAGAAAAATCAGAGACTATGTAAAAAATAGAATAAAGTACAAGCGTTCCAGATGGATTTACTTATTTATTGCAATAAAAGATACCTTATACATGAAAAAAATGCAGGAACCTATTTTTTCTTGCCCTGCGTATAATAATTATTAAAAATATGTATTATGCTCTTACTTAAACTATCCCCTTTTCTCCAATAAATAGTATTCCCCTTTCATACAACATCTGTTTCGGTGACGTCATATATCTGTCTTACTGACGTATGCAGTATTTCGTTATGAAAATTATAATTTGGTCATACTAATATTATACTATTACTAATACTATTTTGTATTTGTTGCAGGTAAGCTGTCTCTTCATAATTTATAAATTGGCCGATAAACGACACCACTTGATGCTTATCTATTAAATGATGTAAGTTTTGACACCTTTTTTCGTGATTTGAATTTGAATCATGCGCGTAATGTAATATATTCAGAAAAGTAATTTATTTAAACGGAGCTGTAATATTGGACGGCCCCTGTTTTGTGTGATTATATCTTATATTTTAATTAAAACTGTGTTCTGACGCGTATCCCTAATCATTATAATCAACGCACGCCGGAAACTAAAAACTTTTAAATACAGAACCATCAATTCGTCGTTATGTTGTTATTAACCTAAATATAATTCATATGGCTGTGCAGTATATTGCTTTTTACCACGTTCATATTCACTACTAAATCTCCATAGCCGATGTCATAGACTGACGAAACCGTTCGCAGAACAAAATTAATCTTAAAAAAGAGGACAAAAAATAAGACAATCGTCTGCAGCGAATTAATGTTGTATAACGACTTTTAAACATGTCAAATTTAAAAATGTGACAAACATACTATAATATATATACATACATAAAAACAAGACACGTACTTATATAACAAATTCATATATACCTTAAAATTTATTTATGTAGCCTTCTCGACTTTGTTATATGGTACGCTTTATGTATTTATATATATATCAAATATCTATTTTATATATTTTTAATGAATTCGCATTTAAATTGTAATGCTGCAAGTTTAGATCTTAGTACATTGATAAACAAATTAGGTGAGTCAAATCAGAAAGACACACAGATAAAATATATCTATGCAAAAATTATATCGTTACTATCATGACTTGCTGGAAGAATGAATTACCTATTACACTACTTACATTCACGCCGAATATTACATGTTTAGGAGTATGAGTAAATTAAATATATTGTATCTACATATGTCCTTAAATGATTAATCTACTATCAACCTACATTCAAGACGATTATTAAGTGTTTTTTTAATTATTTTTAGACCTACGCTAAATCAGTACACTTTTAGTTATAATATGCTGAATATTATTTGGATACGTTTTATATCTTGATTGTTTTGACAGGATCTTAATTTACGCTCGAGTTGCCATAAGCCCCGAAAGGAAATTCATTAACAATAGAGCTGCCATCGTTCATGTATTGAAGACTTAATTACTATTTTGATACCCATCAATCAATTCGATACCTCCAGAGAAATACGCGTGAGCGCGTATCAACCTTTCATAAAAAAGTTTTCTATTATGTTTGTTCTTTATTGAGTAAATAAAATTATTGTATGTACGTTTTCTGTAATACGATTTGATAATAAATTGATAATACATTTAAGAGCGTGACAAAAATTATGATTTTTTCATTGGTCACTTTTTATTACGAAACGTAGAACCTACTTAATTCTTCTTCTTCTTCTTTCAAATAGGCAATCCACCCTTCAAGAGTGACTTGTGCCATTAAACAAGTCTAAACATTATTTTATAGAAAGCAGTACAACAATACTATAGAACAGGGAACATTGCATCACAAGTCAATACCATTGACATTCAGGAAATTTGCTATTATATAGCTTAAATGAGGCGAGTTGAGAGAAAGAAGATGACACAAGTTAACCGGAAGTTGAAAATCACCATTGACAAGATCATTATAAAACCTACTTAATTCAAAATGAAGAAAATAAATTGGCAGTTTTTGAACGCAAAATACTTTATGGGGCAAGGCTAGAAAATAAAACTTGCGGAATAAAAATTAACCACTAGCTTGAAATTGTAATTGAACAAAAAACGATTATAAGATTTTGTAGGTCCCAAAGGTTGCAATAGCAGGACATCACAGATATAGCGACAAAGGGAGAAAGCGAAAGCAACCTAGACATAATGAGCTGATTGTGTGGAAGAGGACTGGATTAGTATGAAAAGAATAACCAGAGATAAGAGTCGATGGAGAACTATAGTGAAGAAGCCAAATTCCACTCTGGAATGTAGTGCCATGGACAGTAATCGGGTAATGCCGATTTGTATTTATTTTTCAAGTTTTGGAAGTTTTTTTTATTCTATGTAAAACTAACTTCTTCATGTGCCTAACTGTTACTGTTTCATGTTACTGTATTCGTAGTTATTATTACTTAAAAGGTTTATAACAACATTGGGTTACCAGTATAATTGTTTACGCGCGTTTGATTCCTTCGATTCCAGCCCCTGGGTGTTTTTATTGTGGTAAGTCTGTTTTACGCAGTATGGCAAAGTCGCCATATAACCTGAGGCCAGACACCATGAAACCGCCGTCGGAATCGGACCTCTACCAAGAAACGCTCCAGGAGGTTTATTTATTTATTTATAAGTTATAACACGATCATATTATCAATAGAAAACCCGAGATTAGAAAGAGCTATAAAAAGAATAACTCGTACAATAATTAATAACAAATAAGGGAACAAAATATGACTTTTAATATAGGGAGAACACCTATATACTTACATGAGCTGGTTTTATACTAAGATGTAAATTAAATAGACAACAAGGCAATTTTTCATAGACAGCTGGTGTACATGAAGTATCAACTGAATAACAAATTAAAAAAGAAGGGGCACTAAATTCTAGTCTGATCTTATTTATTACTTTTGGAATAAGACTCCCCAGATTTTGAACGTGAGATAAAAATACTTCTACATATTTGACATTACTAAACCGATTAAAAATGTCGCTGATCCAAATAAGTAAACCCACTGACTTAACCCTCATAAGGCTATTAGGTCCAGTTTAGACCCCATAGTATTTTTGATAACATTATTTAATATAACAATCTTGGATGTTGTTTCGTAGCAACTCGTTCCTTCTTCTCATTCATTCATTCTCAACTTCTAATATATCTGAATTTTTGAGTATGCATTCGTCATATCAATATATATCTCGAGTTAAGAAAGAAACTAATATTTTTCTGTCAATATCAAGAGTCTTGGGTTAGTGGGGCGGGGCGAATTAAACCAAATGAATAAATATCGTAAAAATTAGTTAAATATGATTTATTTATTCCTTCATGGAATATTTGTTGATTTATAACATCTCTAGATTATCTAACATAAGACGACATTATGTATGTGTAAAATAATATTTTTATTATGTTCAGACTATCTATATTTGGTGAGAAGTAAATTCTGAAAAATGGTCGCTGTTTGATGATATCAATAATATTTTTTTATATTCAAATACCGTTCTGTATTACCAATGTAGGTTGCGAAGAAATCCTCGAAACTAATTATGTAAATGCTAATTATTATCATTGTTGAATTTATAGTGTATATTAAGATTATCCAACATTCTAATTATTTTATACCCCCGTGGATGACTGTACGTGATTTTTTTTCGGTTGGTCATCATATGGTTAATTATGTGAATTATATTCCAATAGAGAAACTAATGGTTTACTTATTTCATTTCAATCGTATCGTATCGTGAATGAAAATCTTTATTTCGTAAATCAATTAAGATTTAATTGAGATAATGGCAGATTTCAGAAATTTGAGCAGTTCCTTATTAAGATATTGAAATGCTAATTTATCTTTCTTTGATCTTATCTTACGGTGGGAGTGATTGGATTCCATTAATACTCCAAATTAATCCGACTGACGCACTTATTTTACAGGAAATGCTAGTCTCGATGTCCAATAATACTGATAGCGACCACAGTTTAGAAAAAAATCAATATGAAAGGATCAAGTAAATATATTGATACGGAATATTTCTTACAGTAATAAAAACGTGAATAGTTTTTAACAGTGTTTCTAAACAAGTGCTTAAAAGCTAGGGTTTAAAACTCTGCCATAGTTTAAGCACCGCATTTTCTAATGTGGGGTCTTCTTCCATATTAATTCATTACCACAAACATTTTTTAATAACCAACATCTTAAAATATTAAGAAAATTAATTTAGCATGATGATAAAAATAAAAACAAACATTATGAACAGAAGGATATTTCTAAAAAAATAAGTTTAAATTCATGTAGCTATTAAGTAATAATTTGCTACCAAAATAATATTCATATCAGATATACAACTATTCTAATTTTCAATTTTTTGACAATTTAAGTGGATTTTGGTATTAAATATAAATGTACTTTTGGAACAAAAAGTCATATTTTAAATGAAATTGACACTTCTTTCAAGGAATTTTAACTTTTAATTAATACGACACTTTTTCGGTCCTAACGCACAACCCTCACGTCATCACATGCATGCATGCTCGTGGACTTCTACCAGGACCATCTTACAACATATATTTAACATGTTCTTTCTGTTGATATCAACACTCACGTTATATATCTTTATCCACTCCTAATTCATACGTTCTTTTACACTACTGAAATATTTGTGAATAGTTTTATGTGGTAAGTATATTGGTTTTATATGTAAGTTCTTACACAAAAATGTATGATCTTTACGCCCTTGAAACGTTTCAAATTGTTGTCTTCACTATATAAAGTATATTGTAATTTAAAAAAAAATGTGTAATCGGTTAAATTATTGTTATAAAGGTGTCCAGCGGAAAAATTTCAATATTAAATTGTAATTACTCGTAAACCATCAGGGTGAGGTATGTGAGAGGGGTATTATTCGACTCGCGTGATTTGCGGATTTTCCAGTCGCAATGAGTCACTGGTCGGGAGCGCACCGCGCGGTCGCGGTTGAGCAATATTTAAAGTGCGGTGATTCATTGGTTCGTACGCGTCGCGCTTTTTATACTCACTTTAATATTCGACGAGTAAGTGATAGGCTCAGCACTTTTCTAGTTCAATAGGTCAGACAAGAAGAGACAATGGTTAACGAAACACCTCCGGGACCATCAACGTCAGCAGCGACGCCAGAACATATGGCTCAAGTTCGACGTGAAATTATGCGCAATCTGCATAAATCGATAAGGAAAATTGCAGCCTGACCTGGAATAAAAAATCAACAGTGCACGTTATTTTCAAAAAGAAACTACAGTTTCACCCATACAAATTTACTGGATTTTTACCTACAAAGGCACTATTATTAAGCAAATATCAGATATCTCATAGGGACAAAGCTATTATTATATTTAATGGAAAATATATGTAAGTATATCAAATTTGATCCATAGATAGCTATGGTGTAGTGGTATTCGAAACAAGTCCACATACTAACATATATACAACTTTCAAAAGTTTTATGAATGTGGAGATTTAGCAGTGAGAATTGGTGAACGTTATATATATATATATATATATATTTGAACGTTACGAATTCTTGGCCGAAGAAAAATGTAACGTTAGTACCCAATTTAACTAGTAACACCCTGGTTAAATAATTTCGTGTTCGGCTCGGATCACCGAGTAGTAATTTCGAGGTTGGCCGCTAGGTTTGCGACCGTTGCTTTGAGTGACGGACCAGCGCTAGCAGGTACATGGATCATTTCTACTCGCTGTTTCGAGCTGAGGGGGTCGGCCGTGAGCAGCCTGCTGCTGCCATTATTTTGAATAAGTATAAGAAGATACACTGAGGATGGAGCCCTATACAAGATCCAGGCACAGAGCCAACGCCAGAGAGAAGTGTATGAACGTCGCGCCATGGAAAAATTAGAAGGGTAAAAATCCAAATAATACTTCGATTTTACAAGAACTCATTTCTAGCAATATAAACCCTAATTGTATCGTAAAAATTTATATTGTTGCAGGAAATAATTTAATTTCCCTTTTATTCTTCTTTTACTTATTCTTTCTTTTCCTTCTTACTTTCTTATTTCTTTATTTCTTCTTACTTCACATTACATCTTGTCATTTCTCATCATGGTCTACCTGGAAGAAGAAGATTCGTGCGTGGACCGCCGGTTGAAGGAGTGTCCTGACCAATTACCAGGCACTCGGAAACGGTGGTGAATGCTGCTCTCAGAGCACTAAAATAGAAGGATGCAAGAAGATGATAATGATTTTACGACAGTTGCCCAAGGTCGACGCATTTTTAAGTACTATTATTAGAGTCATCACCACCTATTTTGTAGCTCCGTAATTGTATTTAATTTATTCAAAGTAATGATTCTCGTAATTTTCTATTTTCTATGTTCTCTCAGTAAAATTTAACGTTAAATTTGTCAATAATATTTTTATTATGAAATATCACTTTTCACAATTTTGCTGTTTAGTAAAGTTTATTTTCCCAGAAGATGGTTAAGGTGGATCTAGATATTATGGTAAATAAGTAGCTTCTGATTCACGATCTCACACTCATGCTCTCCCTTGTTGCTGGTCGGTGGAGGATAATCCGCCAGAACACGCCTCACAAAGGCGCTTCCAATTCGTGGCGAGCTACACCTCACAATATATATAAAGGATCACTTGAGCCAACCAAAGACAGGTCGTAAACCCTGTAATTATCCCATACTTTCAATTAAAAGTTTTTTTTAAATAGCTTTGTTTCTATGAGTTATCTGATATTTGTTTAAATATTTTTTTGATTGATTTTTTTATATATCTTTCTAATTGATTAATTTATTTTGTTTTAAAAATATTGTTCTTAAAAATGAAGAAGTTACACATTAAATTGAAAATTAAGATAATAAATTCTGTATTTGATTATTCCGAAATCCTGCAGATAATCAGTCTCTGAATATTTAATAGAAATACGCGGCAACATCAATTATTTTTTTGCTTCCAATCGGTCATTTTTTCCCATTTATTCCACTGCAACCTGAATGCATTGAGGCGTCAGGATGTATATTACGCATTGATATTTGTAATTCAAGTATAAAATGTTTCAATAGGCCCTTCAGTTAGTTATTAGTTATTCCCAATAAAAAGTAAAAAGACTTTGCCTTTACGCATATTATTATATTATGTATTACCTGATTTTTGTTGATTCGGTTTTAGTGGATGAATTTTAATTTACATATTTTTATTATGTTACTTATATTCAATTAGTATCAAACGATTTTTAAATCCATCTGACTGGAAATACATTTAATCAAAATAAAGTTTAACATTCATTAAAATATATATAATTCAATTTATTTGAATCTATAAAGGCTTTACATGAATTACATGACATTAATGAATAAATGTTATGGCGGTTAGTATTTAATAAGAACCGTATGCTTTTGTTGGTTTATAAATATTGATTATGAAATTTTTTTCCGTTTTAATAGAATATTGTAGGGAACCGAGGATTAAATAAAACGCATTTATATAATATGAATTATGCGCGCTTTTAATTTATACATAAATGACGAATTAAAAAAATATATAATATATTCAAAAAATACTAGACGGCTAGTTATTATGATAAATATTTAAAACAGAAAAAACCAATACATTCTAAGATTTTCACAGCTGTAAAATAATAATTTAATTAAAATTTGTATGAACCACTGTAACCTACGTTAATCAGTTTCGATACTAACGTGTCTTGATCAGGACTGGCGTATAACTGGACTGAGTTGCACGCTAGTCCTGACGAAGATGCATTAGTATCAAAACTGGTTGACGTAATAATAACTTAACAGAATAACTAAAATTTAAATACAGATACAACTTTTAATGCTACCAACAAATTTAATGCTACAAACATCAACAATAATAAAATTTCTTCCGGGTTATTCTGCAGTCAGTTGGTTTTTCGTCGTAGCTGACATTTCGGATCACATTTCAGCAAAAATCCACCTGTGGCAGAGTAGTCTAAAAATAATTATACTTTTAATAGACGTGTACAGTAAAAAACTGACATGAAATTAAATAATAGATAAAAAATACAGAGACCACTAGCAATGAAACAAACCCAGCGAATAAAATCCAGGAAATACTTCTTACAAATAATTGTATGAGATTTGAGAAAAATTACCCGTGAAATTAACGCCATTTGTCAGTCACGGTTTTCTTCTTATTACGCTCTCCGTCATCTCCCTCCCAGTCACCCTGTCGGTGTGAGAAAAGGTGATAAATGCAGTGACGCCACATCCGCCGGAATAAAAGTGGGGTGAAAGGAAGGGGTGGGGGTGTTTTTGCCATTTTTAAAATAAAATAAAAATTGTGATTGATGACCCGGTTTCAAAGTGCCAACTGCAAATGTCGGAGCGTCTTTAATGATGTGCATTATTTGATGACGGAACGGAGGAAGAATTTGTCTATCGGGGGTCATCTCTCGACTGACGAGACATAATGCGTTTGTGATGATGAGAAATCAGCATCCAAATTAGAAAATGATTTCTCAGTAGTCGAAGTGTGAAAGATGGAAAGAATATTTTTTTTAATGTACGCTAACAACCGTTACGATAATGCATTTCTGACAGCCATACTTAAGACAATATTTTAATCCTTTAACGGATAAGTGTCTTATAAAATACACTTAAAAAATAAGTAGTGACAATAATTATAAAGTAGAGTGTCCTGTCTATATGTATGTTATATTATGTATACATGTTATTGTGCAGTATTTCAATATTATTCACTATAAACTAACTCGTGTGGGGTTGTGTTAGGTACCTACTATTGTTTTGGAAGATTTATTCATATAAAATAAGACTGAAATGTGGACGTATTTTTTCATATTGAATTGTTTCAAAGCGAGCAAAATAAATAAAGAAGGTAGAAAGTGTTTATTAAAATAATAAAAACTGATTTTAAAATTCTAAAGTAATTCCAGAAACTCGATATTAATTTAAGCCTCTTAAAAAGCTGTATTTTCTAAATACATTTTTAACTAAACCATATTTTATTGTGATGTTACAACATTGGAAATTATTTTGTTTTATTTATATGATTTTAAAATATTTTATTTTTAAATTTATCCTTCAAAAACAACTAATTACCACGAGGAATCGAACCCGCCACATTATTTTTCCGATAGTATGCTTTACCGATTACGCCTTAACTTTTGAATAGAAATTACAGATATCACTAAAAATAAAAGAATTATATGTTTAAATATGACGTGATTGTATAAAATTAGATATCTTTGTACAATGGGCAACGTTTTCTACCTGCAATAAATAGATCCGAATTCTAATCCAGCTGGTAAATATATATTTATTCAATAGATGGATTTTGAGTATGTATTTTTCTAAATGATTCAATTTGTTTTTATTATATTTATAAATAGCCCTTATATTATTAGAAGAAAACCTCATTTCCCCAGTGTAGACAGACCATTTATTTTAAATTGGTCTAGAATACCTACATTTGCGGATTTAAAAATAATACCTAAGAGACTCACATACATTATCTCGATGTATTATATTCCTTATTATTGAATATTTTATAATATTCCGATCCGTACGCAAGATATTGTTCTGACTTACGGTACAAATTTCTTTACTGCTCAATTTCGTTATTTCTATCATATTTTACTATGATCGTGCATATCTCAAAACCTTTCTAGAGAAAAGTCTGATAAGTTAATGTTACCGAATATAATTTAATTTAACCGTTCTCGAGTTACAAGTTGCCTTTATTTGAACGCTATAAATCGTACATTACTCGTAATTAAATCATTAAAAAAAATATTTATAAATATATTAGCCAGTCGCTCGTGGCTTTTTTCACCGTAATCTCTTTTTGTATATCTCGTACTTTATTTCCCAACATCAACCAGTAATTAATTGATAACAGTTTAATATCTTTATTATGATATCTCAAATGGCCATTGTAAATTGTGAGTCTAAATATATCTAAGAGCCCAGCGAGCACACACTGAACTGTTGCCCAGCTTTAAGTAATCTGTTGATAATAATCATTAATGGAGGAGGTTTCGTGGACCAAGGTTCTAATTAATTGAACATAACTTTCCAACAAATGAGGTTAATGCATTATATGAAAGTAAATTGATTATCTAAATGTTAATAACACGTGTGTGTTAATTAAATTGCACCTGTTAACGCTGAGCCTATTGTCTAAAAAATCATACTATATACTACAATATATAACAAGAGTTATGTAACTCCAACTATTATATTATAATTCTAACTACATATATCGTATCCTTCCCAAAATGTAATAGTTGGGCAAGTTGTGAGATACGGTAATATAAGAATAAGATAAAGCGGCGGATTTTTATCAATCACCAGGTTTTTTTTTTAATATAACATAATGCGCGGTTAATCAGACGGAGGAAAGCATAAAAAAACATTTGAAAGTAAAATATTATATGTATCGCGAAATACCCTTGATATAGTGTCATATGACAGACACACATATCTGGGCTTTTATTAATATTGATAACCAAAAAAAAACATTTTTGTTATCTCAATTTTATTTCTTAATTATTTTGTTGTAGTTTTTTCGGCTGTGTATCTCTACACTGTAATTGTATTTGATCTCTCTGACCAGCGTTTTGAATTCGATTGTCGGGTCGGTTCAGTTTTCCACCAAGGAGATTTTAATTTTACTTATTTAACTGATTTTTTAATTATTTTTGTAAACAAACATTTTATATGCAGGGTTGCTTATGATACACGTATATGTAACGTGTATTTTTCACTTACGTTATGGTCTGACGAGATATGCATAAAGACGGCTTTATTAGTGTAAGATACTTCGATTTTAAAAAAATCTTGTTAAAAGTATGATAGAATATTTCATTATTCCAAGTTGAAAATATTGATACAGCCTCCGCAAAGAGATGATTAATTGATTCGTAGAGTCAGACGTCATTGAACTTGTCAAACTGCTATCGGCGGGTGACCAATAATAAGCCTCGTATTTTTCTCAAATGCCTGCTTAGGTCACAGGTTATAGTCGGATCTGATCACAAAGAAAAATGATAATTAGACAGCAAACTGATTACTAATTTATTATTAATTATACCAATTGATAATTCAACGCTAACGACTAATAATTAATAATTATATACCTTTAAATTTATTTTAAAATACGTTTTCTAAATCGTTATCATTTTTAGTTGAAGTATCGCCATAATTTGGTATATTTCTATACAAATTGTATCTATGACGCATTTAAGGGATATAACTGTTTTGTGGACATAATAACTCAAGACAGTTTTAATCACATTTTGAACTTTTCAAAAAATTTACCGGGTAAATATTTCAGAAAAGTTTGTTAACCAACCTGATAAAGGTTTTTTAATATAAAACCCAAAAAAAAATGTTAAAAATACACTGTTGTGCACTTGATTCATGCAACCAGTGATGAAAGGAATTTTTTATATTTATATTGGAAAATGCATGTTAAAAAGTATAGTATTTTATTCGATATTATTTATTTAAATTATCCTTGGGTATAGAAAGAAAGAAAAAAATAGACCTTCACGGTCCACATCCTCTACTATAACTATGTAAAAAAATGTTGTATGGAGTTAGTAATTGGACAGGCGACCACGCGCTACTACCCGGTCACAAGTATCAACCAATTTGTTGTCCTTAATAAATATATGGATTTCAATGTCACCCTGGCTCATAGAACTACTATTTATTTTCAATAAATTGATTGTTAATTACTTGTTTACATAGTGATCAGTTCTATTGTGATTTCTCTTCTACAACGTTGGCAAAAGATGGCGCCCTGAAAGATTAACGATTATATTTTTTGTTGTTGTTTTAATTGTTTTCATCAATCTGTGAATTCCCAGTTTTAACGGCACAGTAACCCAGAATGCGATTGTATAATCACACAAAGTCACGGCCACTCTTACAGCAAAGTTTCATTTTTGAAATTGCAAGTTTATTAATTTGTCAAATATAATTATGATTCGTTGAGGTCACGCGAATCCCACGTTTTCACGCGCACACTCAATGATTTAATGATCCCACTTTGTTATTAAAAAGTATTTAGTTATCCTCGAACAGTTTATTAAAAAAGACATATTAAGTAATGATTATAATTTTTTTTAAAGTAATGCATACTGGTGATAATATTTTTAACATTATAAAAACCCATTATTTTTTAAATTATATTACATCACATATTTTCACCGCATACAGTTTCCATTTTCAAATTAAAGGAAACAAAGAAAATGAACTGAAAATTTAAAAATGAAAGTACGTGATCACTATAGGAATAGGAAGCAGTTTAACATTTAAAATGCCGCATTGTCAAAAGTAAAGATACCTCTCAGCATCGCAATATTTCATAAATATTTATCTAAATTACCGCAACAACGTATTCAACACTATTTTACCCTGACATTACGCCACGTTCACTTTCATTCAACTTCTCGAGCAGATTTTAACAAAGCCATTCTCCAATATCTGATTTATCTAATCTTCAGTTCAAGTCTTCCGCGGATGCCCTCTATCTATGTTGTTTCAATAAATGCTCTGTGCCATATTCTCCTTGCTCGTACGTTTCACTTAATCAAACCATCTCAATGACATTTTCCAAGTTTACCGAACTGAATTATTTCGTATTTATTAATTTACTTGTGTATATATATGTATATATATATATGCTATGCAGTACCATTAAAGTTATAGATAAAGCAAGAAAAATCAAAAGGAAAAAACAACAGTAAGCTTACATACAAGAATAGAAAAATAATAGTACAATTATAATTATGAATTTAATACGAAATTAACATAATTATTTTCAAAGAATAATTGATATCTCAAATCCGACCTGATTGTTTAAAAAGTTCACCCAGGCACCTCTTAAATTTGTCTATTACTAAAGTAAATTATTAGCTCATTGATGTGTCCGGCAGGTGGTGGTTCGATGCATCGGACAGTGATATTTTCATCTAAATGAAAACAATAAAATAGTGGTTGGTGCCGCGTTTGGCTACTAGGTACTTGCAAACGGATTAATTGCAAAAGTTTGGGACACCTGTTTTCTCAACTAATATGAAAATACGCAGGACAGAGACATAGACTGTAAAAAGAGATTTTGTGGTGTAGGAGAATGCTATATATCCCTGGACTGCAACTATATACGTTTATATTTACAGGAACTATAAGTTATCTAAAAACTATCATCGCCGTGTAGAAAAGGGATTCAATCTTCTTTTGGATATATTACCCGAAATTGGTTTCGAAGAGATAGTAGTTACTCAGTATAGAAGCGAGCCGAGAAAGAGGATGCTCATCATCAAGATGATTATATTAGTTTTCAAGGAGAAGCCCAAGACTAACAGGAATGGAGACGAACACTTCCAACTCCATGCGGTTCCATCGAATGACAACGCTTAATCATGGGTTAATCTATAACGAAGAAAAAGCTTATATTGTATTATATTTTCGCAAACATAATACAGTAAAGGCAAAAAAAAGAAATTTGTATTGCTATGAGAGAAAAGTAATTGACTTCCTTTGACTTGGAAAATATGATCCCGCGGTAATTCGGTAAGGCGGGCCAATAGTTCTCCCACTGAGCATGACCATAAGCAGACGCCAATATTCTCAAATATGATTATTGGGAAAGTCAAGACTTATGTTCGCCGTATTGGCGGAATTAACGTCTACAACCCCTATTAATTGAAAGAAATGAGTGGTAATGTAAATCTTTTTATTTTTCAAACTGTTGTATCAAGATGACAATATAACCACTAATAATTACCGTGTTATCTCAGATAGAGATACTTTAAAAATGTATTCTGCTCTAGAACATAAGACGCGTTCAGAACATGATTTATTTTTACATTCTCATTATAAGTTATGTTAGGTCAGGTTGAGTTTGGTTACTTGATTTACTTTCAGACACTCGGTTAAGTTTACTGAAACAAATTGTCTTAAAATCTATTCTACTTCCACAGTCAGTAGATGCCGTGACATTATGGAAATTATCAATAATATATTCAATGGTTTCTGTCAAAATTCCCGTGAAATTCTTCAAAAAATAAGAAATTAATTGGGTTGTATTTATCTTAGTAATACTAAAGATATCATGCGTGTATTCAATAATATGGCGTTGGATCTTCCTCTCATATTTTTCTCTGACGTATCTCATAATTACATTTGTATTATTTATTATAAATACTAGTCAAAAAAATATTTATAATTTTTGTAATAAATTAAAAATATCGATTATGTATTACGTTTATTTTATCTTAATAAAATATCGTGTGTGTATGTGTTACGTCCACAGACCAGTAAATGAATAGATATGAAATAAAGTGTATATTTAGAAGAGGTGTTTGGAACATTAGTTACGGAACGATGGGCATTCTACATATAATTTTGGTCGAAATATAAATTCGATAGTTTATGACACATGTATGCAATAGTAAAAGTATTCACTCTTCGAAAATTAAATCTTTGTGTAAACAAGACGTATTTTTTATATTAATGCATATTATATTATCAGCGTTTAAACTTTCGTTCTAATCGAGTAATATGTTTTAAAAACGTCGCGGAGCTATTTGATTGCGTAAGTGGTACCAAAATAATCACGTGGGTGACACCAAATTGAAAATATTAAAACAAAGAATTTGCGTTAGTTCATGTCAATATATTTGGTAGTCTGTGGTTACGTCTATAGTTCACTGAGAAGAAAGGAAGAAAGAAAATTTTAATAAATTTATATTTGACATTTTAAAATTTGTTGTTTAACTGGTTGCTTATCATTGTAATTTGTATAAGTACTTAGATATGTATTATTTTTTTAATACTAATTTTCTTTATCTGCCTACCGAGAAGTATTTTCTTAGTATATCAAAACTTAAATTTCACTTTTATGGGTAGTACTGAAAAAAATGTAGTCATCATGGTAACGAGTGTGACGAATTTTTTTGGTCACTTTTCGTCTCATAATTATCTGACATGTTCAATCATTTTTGCATAATTTCTTTGTGGCATTTTTTACGTCTTAATTTTTTAAATGCAAATTGAAATCTTTTCCAAACGTAATCGATGGCAGGTGCTACGAGGCTTTTAGTATATTGAGTTTGAAATTATTTTATATTATATGTGACAGCCCAACATGGTGGCCGACTGATTAAATTTGGGATAAGGCGAACCCTTGGCTGCATGCGATGTAATCGTGCTTGGCCATTTTTCATGTTGGACTTTATTTATTTCAAGTAACCGTTACCGTTATTTAGATTAACACGATTGAAAGCGTAACCGTGTAATTGAAAAACTGTTTTGTATCTCATAAAAATCTTAACTATCGATTGAGATATTATACAAGTAACGAAATATCCGATAAACGTTAAATGAAATGACTAACAATAAAAAACTTTTTATTTTCTAGTTGTTTATTTTGTATCTTACTTGATATAGCAATTATATCGTCAAACTAAATTTTAATGAGAAAATTTTTTTGGGATAGATTTGATTTTTTTTTAAATATATGTATGACTTATTATATTACGATATGTATTAATTTTCTCATTCTAAAATACATGCGGCATTATTCAAACGTCTCAACATTGCTGTTGTCTCACTGTCAACACACTTATCTCTAACCTCACGCAAGTACCATACCAGATCGTTAAAAAAGTATGAAACATTCAGACTAGATGCCTACCACCGCAATATTGCGTTCTGTTATCCGATTTCACGTATTAAATTGTATTATATTAGATATTAACGTTGTAAATGAGTTGGATTTATTTTCCAATTCATCACAACGTGTTCGAATATAGAACGTCTACTATATGTTAAGTGCATGTTCAAAAAATATGTGCCTAAACTGAACCATGTCAGAAATATAAGTATTTCAAAAAATATATAATTATGTGATTATTTCAATTAATTTAAATATTTTATTATTTTAAAATTATGTATCGAAACCATAAAATTTAATTCATCAAATTTCGAGTGGGCAGACTATTTTTTGTTAGGTGATTCAGAACCTGAAACAAAGGTACAGATTAATAATACAAAAATTTCGCAAATATTTATTTCGAAATTCGTAAATTTAAAAGATTAACATGATTCTGTGAATATTTTGAAAAATAATATTTTCATAACAGTGTAAAATTTGTACATATTCCTTGAACATTTTCTACTCGTCATTTAGTCAGTCATAAAATATTGTAGACTAGATCTGTTACACCCCTATATTGTTGCTAAATATGTACAGTTTGGTGCTATATATTGTGAGGTGTAGCCCGCCACGACTTGGAAGCGCTAATGTGAGGCGTGTTCTGGCGGACTATCCTCCACCGACTAGTAACAGGGGAGAGCATGAATTTGTGAGTACGTGAATCAAAAGCTACCTACTTATCATAATATCGAGATTCACCTTGCCATCTTCTGGGAAATAAACTTTACTAAAAAATACCAGTAAAACATGAAAGGGGATATTTAATATAATAAATTTTATTACAAAAATTAATAAGAACTAAAAACTACTATAATTTTTTTTTGTTTTTTGATAAATAAAATTTAAATTTCATTTTGGAACTACATAACAGGCGATGATGACAATAATAATTTTACAAATAATACGTCGACCTGGAGCGATTCCTCTTACTTCTGCGGTAAAAAATTAACATCTTCTTGCATCCGTCCCTCTTGGTGTTCTGGGAGCAGCATCCACCGTCGTTTCCGGCGGCTCATGCACGAATCTTCTTCTCCCAGGTGGACCATGATAATAAATTGTCGACGGTGATGGGAAGAAGACGTAATTTGAGTAGTAAAAGAAGAAGTTATAAGAAGCAATAAATTAAGGAAAGAAGCAAATTAAAGAAGGAATTTAAAAAAAAGGGAGATTTTATGATTTCCTGCAACAATATAAATTTTTACGATACAATTAGAATTCGTAATGCTAGAAATGAGAACATTGTGAGATTGGTTAATTGTATGGATTTTACTTTTCCATTATTATCCCTGGCACGACGTCCAAACGCCTCTGGCGTTGGCTCTGCGCCTAGATCCTGTATGGGCTACACCTTCAGCGTATCTTCTACGAGTGCAACAATGGCGGAAACAGCAAAATGGCCGCCCGCGGGACAAACTCCCTAGCTCGAAGCGCTAATAGAAATGAGACACATACCCGTTGGCGCTGGTCCGACCCGAAACGATGGTCGCGATCCTAGCGGAAAATATCGTTATTAGCACTAGGCGTTCCGAATCGTGCGTGAAATTAACTAACCAGGGTGCTCGTTATTTAAATTAAGTACTAACGTTACATTTTTCTTGTACCAAGAATTCGTAACGTTATAATATATATTTATTAT
This sequence comes from Eubasilissa splendida, assembly GCA_031772225.1. NCBI lineage: Eukaryota > Metazoa > Arthropoda > Insecta > Trichoptera > Phryganeidae > Eubasilissa > Eubasilissa splendida. Next base: position 27,178,659 of record CM062861.1, on the reverse strand, counting down.
TTATTTATAATTCTATTTTAGTTCCTGTATGTAAAAGTCGTATGTATTATTTTCTTCTTAGTGTTCAGATATATTCATACAGGCTGCGATGGGTAGTCGCACTTTAATAAACGCATATGATGTGCGTTTGTAAAAAGATTAATTACTATATTTTGAATTAAAATATTTACTATCTTTTTTTATGAATTGTGTCATTGAACTATTAATGCTCTGTAAATTAAAAATAGCTCGCCTTGCGATCAACTGTGTATGCCCTTTCGAGACGAGTTTCTAAGTCAAGTCTCATCCATGTAATCGCGTCATTAGAACTGAACCGCTCTCATGGGAATCTACGATTGAAGCCAAAAACGAGAGAGTACTTTTCAAAAAACACATGGGAAATTTGAAACATATCGAAGACACGGAATGACAGGAGAAAGCACGAAATCTAGAACTGGAGTGGTTTTGTTGAAATATTACTACCGTTGTACATCAAACGACAGATCGCTACTGTATTCTATACCGTTATTTTACTTTCGAACTATTTATACTCTACTTGGTAGTTCAGTGTGACAAAATACCGTGCCCTTAAAATAATCTGGCATTTTTATTATCATTCTTAGATACGGCGCTTTCAAGTTTTAAGATTGCCCATTGCCCATGAAATGAAATTTTTACAAAAATTTTGCTTTGCATATACAGTATACAATATCTTAATTGAGTAATCAAATAAACCGATTCCTGATTTCAGACACGTTATAACGTAATATATATAATATATAACATTACATTTGTATTTGAATCAACAATTTATCTAAAAAATATTACAAAGACTACGAAATTATACATATTTTTTATTGTTATCTCTTAAACTATTAGAAAATTTGACACGTTTGTAACATTTGCAGAATTTTTATGCAAAAAACGTCAATTTTGGGCAAAATTTCAGGTGATTCCTTGTTGCTCAAAGGTTTTCTAGCTCCACGCACTCATCAATAGTACAATGGAACAAGCTAATAGTAGTAAAGCAACAATGTCATGAGATGGCTGTGGGTACAATATTTCAGTTTGTAACAAGTTTCAAGTGCGGAATAGCACAAGCTAAGGTTACACCAGAATGAAGTTAAGACTTTGTTCTTCAATTAGCACATCTGTTATGTGGATCGCCATAACCCTGCAGCGTAACGAGACCGAAGCTAAAATTACTAAACCTAAAGCAACAACTGTATTAAAAAATTGATCTTCAATTTAGACAGGACTATACATTATTATATTAACGCCACTAGACCATCTATAGGTGTATTATAAAACTAATATTCTTTATTAGGAGAATACATTCTTATTGTGAAGTTGTAATTATGCAAAACATAGGTCTGTGATATTTTAAATATGAATTAAATATATTAATTAGAAAGATATACATATAAAATCAATTTTATCAAAAAATATTATTGTTGCGCCACTAGGATTCGAACCTGGATCTCATTCCATACCGGGGAAGGTGCATTATCCAACTATGCTACAGCGACGATATTTTTAGCGACAAATTTTCGAACCTATATGTTACCTTTATGATATTAATACATTTAATCGTTCCATTACTTGAATTGATTTTATATGTATATCTTTCAAATTAATATATTAAATTCATTTTTTTAAATATTGTTTATATAATATCTTCGATCTACGGATACATTTTCTTAAAACGGAAAACAGATATGAAGGTCGATACCAAAGATTCTTTGAACCTTATAGTCGTCGTATAGTCGTGAGAAAAATAATACTCAGTTATGTGTGTAGTACAAAGTTTAATATATATATGTAGTTACTTCCGAGACTCGAACCAGAAATTTTCTCTTGCCGGAAGAGTGAGTTACCAATCATACTTAATTAATCATGTAATATTTGACTTTATATATTTTTCTTCTATTGTTGTATATATATAACTAGACCGGAGAAGTCTCCTTAAAATAGAATCACATGTAAATTGAAATTACATAACTAACATAGGGTATCTTATTTATCCGGTAAGAGAATGTCATGAGTAGGTTTTTTTTATTTATTAGTTAAAATTGATGATTGATGAAGTTACTAATATTTATAAAAATAAATATTATACACGTTTCGATTACGCTGTTGATGGTCCATGCTTAACAAATTTTGGTAATAATCCTTAAATTGTGATTTATTTGTACAATCTTGGATTTTTGCGTGATGTAGAGAACGGATTCAAAGTTGAAAATGTACACAATTCAGTGTAACAAGAGGAGAAAAGCGGCATCACAAAGGTTCCAATTTGAAGCGAAATAAAATTATTGTCTCAGTTTGAAGAAGGAAACCGAAAATTGAATTATTCCAAATCAGAATACCACTACCGCCTTCCCTCATTATCAAGAATCACAGGCACCAGCCAATAATTACATTGTTAACAATGTTGTACACTAATTATCGCGGCACAAGTTCGCTTTGTTACAGTGGAACTTTCTAGACAATAAAATGAAATAAGCTTTTTACAACAAACGCCTTTACATCGTGATTGGTATCGCACTGTTACCGTTGGGTTCATCTTAAATTATCACCGAGGAAACTTTTGTTGACAACATTACATTATTAAATACGAGCCAACCCGCGGACGCCATGTGCCTGTAAATTTTAAAAGTATTATATATATATATTTTTAATGGAAACACATTTTATTGTGAAGTTGCGATTTAAAACATAGTTTTTAATATTTATAATAAATCAGAAAAAAACTATCAATCGAAAAAAAATATTTTAGTTTTAAATTTGTATTTTAACCACTTAAGTGTTAATTAATTCACCAACCGGACTCGGAAACAATATTTTCCTTCTCCAGAATGTCAAATTAACTAACCAAAATTGTAATCATCACATTCTAATGTTTTTAAATAAAATAATAAATATACATAAATCTAGTACCAAACTTAAATTGTTGAAATTGACTGATACAAAATTATTAGAAATTTTTTAAAATTTAATTAAATTTAGTTGGTCATTTATAATATTTTGTTTAATTTTACACGCTTTACTTATGTCTAATGATTCTAAATTAAATTATGTTCACATTATATTATAAATGATTGGAAAATTCTTAAAAACCATTTATTACTATTTAAACATCTTAAATGCTCTTTGACTCTAAGTTAATTTTCCTATATTATTGTTTTTATAAAATGCCGGTCTAATGTTCTATGGTAGGTGTTTAGATATTAGATTCGAGAAAACATTATGAATAGATCCTATGCCAATAATCATTATTATTATGTTTTACGTGGTTATTTAAGTAGTTAAAAAAACAAATATATAACTAAAAAATTAACATTAACCACATATTAAGCCCGTTTTCTTAGAATTTTTATTTTGTTTATTTATATAGAATTATCATACGCCTAAATCTCATTCATGTGACAAAAACGCATCACAGAAGGTATTACGCCATCCACATCAGACACTGATTCTTTTTCCACTCTTGTAACAGTCTGTGCCATGCGCTTGTTTTGGTCGGTTTTGATAATTCAATGTTTTTATTCTATCATCAAATTAAATATTAGATATAATCTCTCAAGTTAACACTTAGCCTTATACGCATTTAATAATACGAAACGAAAGCTTTTGCGAATGAAGAGTAGGGTGCATTTGTTATTTCTAATCAAAATTATTTTTGACGATAATATGACTTATTACTGCTACTGTTAGAAAGATGTCTTTGTTGCCGAGCATGTTTAAACCTACACATACAAAAAAACGTCAAAAAAATGATGACGTAACACTCATTACCTTAGCACCAGGATGCGAATACGAACTAAAGGTATTCAAAGCGAAACAAAGTTCCTAGAACGCAAGAGACTACTTCATAATTCTAGAATGCTGCCAATTCTTTATTACTCCCCAGTCGAATCTCGGTTCGTCATCCTTCGATTAGTCATTTCTAGATTAATCTCCCCGCTGCTGGATTCCGGAACCATTCATTCCCCGGTCGCTGAGTGGCTGCACAATTATAGAGAAATTCTTCTCTACGGGACTTCTTTGTGATGCTGCAATAATGTGTAATTCTCGAGTGGATGCCACCAGACTTTCTAAAAATAATATTATATTTTTAAATCTACTTAGAAGCGATGTTGGATAAAAATTAAACGTAATACTAATAGATAGTTATACTCTTTCGTAATTACAAATTAATTCTAAATTATAAATTATCATCAACTTAAGCCTGTATCTCTTCAATGCTGGATGAAATCTTTCCTTCCCTTCGTATACGTCCACCTTTTCTCCTTCCCACTCCATCAAGATTTTTTTTTCATATATTATTCATCTTTTTTTCATTTACGTTTCTTATTTTTTCCATTTTCTTTAAATTTTTATAAATTTTTCTTACTTCAGTACACGAAAAAGTTTTTAAAGTGACATTAATATTTATCCAGAGAAAATATGTAATTTGTTGAATTGTTGATTGTATTATTAATGCCGTTTAACTCATTTTTAATTAATTTAATGTTTTTAAAATAAAATGAGCCTGTATTTTATTTTCCATAGCTTTTTGGGCAACTTTTAATTTCTATACGACATTGACGGTGAGGTTTCGTATCTTGGATCCGTGTGTAAATATTGGGACCTTGCACTGGTTGTGCCTTAGTCTTAAGAGATTGTGGTATTATAGCTTTGAAGATATGCTTTGGTTCAAAGGTATACACGTATACAAATTCAATGTTTTCGCCTATTATCCTCATTATCCCAAATTAACAATCTAACAGAGAATCGATAAGGATATTGTAGATATTCAAAATTAAAATCCAAATATTATGTTGTCAGATATTTTAGCAATTTTATAACATGATACATATGAATAATTAAAAAATATTATAATTACATTGCTAATCATATAAATAATAATTTATTTTAGATTTATGCGCTGACCCATGCCTAAATATTAACGTTAAACAATACCTAAATCGATAGATATAAATGAATTTTAGATTACTAATTTAAAATGTTGAACATCAAGTTTACTGCTTATAATTTATTTCGCGTTAATATTTTGAATGAAATTTAAGTTACTGTAGCTCAATAGATTAAAAAATGCAATTAGCATCGTACCTTGCCTTCAGGCAGGTGTCGTGAGTTTCGGTGGGAGGAACAAAGTCTTGACCTTCAGGATCGCGAACAAGTTACACCTACACAGGTATCTACAGCAAAACAATGAGAACATTTTGGGAATCGATAGTCCAGCGGTAGGATGCAAGCATTCCTTTTCAAAATTATTTTAGTTTTTTATGATTGAATATTCGCGTGTGTTAAAAATATTGAAATTCAAAAGGATGTGTTGTATTTTCTGTAGTCATGTTGAAAGATGTGACGTATTCTACAAACCTCAAAATATATTTTTTTTAGTTTCGTTAAATTAATATTTGAAGTGATATGAAGAAAGTTCCATATTAATGAGGATTGTGATTCACCAACCTTCCCCATTCAACTTCATCTTGAGTTCTTCCTCATCAGTCAAGGATCACGTTGAACCTAAATGAACTCCTGCCCTCTTCACTATACCTATCCACTTTTTTCAGCATCCCCCAGATAGAAAGTTGTCATTATCTAAGTAAGTATTTATTTCTTTATTCATTTGGCCGGTTCAACAGGTGGGCATCTTTTTCTTCCTTTCCGTATAAAACAAGCTTCTCCAATATATATATTTCCTTATTAAGGAAAACACATTCTTATTGTAAAGTTGTAATTATTCAAAACACAAATTTGTGATATTTTTAAAAATACTAATTAAATGTATTAATTAGAAAGATATACATATAAAATCAATTTTATCGAAAAATATTGTTGTTGCACCACCGGGATTCGAATCTATATCTCTTTCCAAACCGGGGAAGGTGCATTATCCAACTATGCTACAGCGACTTTATTTTTGACGACAAATCTTCGAACCTGTATGTTACACCTTTTTCAAATTAATACATTTATCGTTCCATTATTTGAAAAGCCCATCTACTTCGTTTTTACGGAATCTCAAATACCTTTGAGTAAACTGAAAGTAGATAGCTTTCAAATAATGGAACGGTAGATGTGTTAATTTGAAAAATGTAACATATGGGTTCGAAAATTTATCGACAAAGGTACTGTCTGCTATAACATAATTGTATAATGCACCCTCCCCGGATTGAAAAGAGATTCAGGTTCGAATCCCGGTAGCAACAACAATATATTTTTTGATAAAATAGATTATGTATGAATATATTTCTAATTAATACATTTAATCAAAATTTAAAAAAATATATATTTCGTTCCATAAAAATGTCCAAGTAATGGAGAATACGCCATGTGCAAATGATTGAGAACTTTCGGTGTATGGTTTCTGCAGAATAAAGTCTTTCGTGCATTTAGTTGTACATGCAGCATATGCTTCCAACAACATATCTCAATGGCGTCAATTTGCCCTTTTTCCACGCTTTAAGGCGGAATTTTTAACTCTTAATAGTTAAAAAGTCTACATTAGAGAATGCACAAATCAGATCTTAGTTATTTTAAAAACAGCGCGGTCTTTCCGTATCTTGTCAAGTCTGGACATATAACTCGTCATTGCATGCATCGTTTGATTTTTGATCTGTAGCTATCGTTGTCAGAAATCATAAAATATACTTAAAATGCTAGAGAACGGAAAAACTAGTTACATGGATCAATTGTCATTAGTTTATTACTGAACGGTCAGAATAGATCAGATACAGACTCTGATTCAGCAGGGGTGTGCATTCTACATAATCAAAAAATGTGTTATAATTGTTGCAAAATAAATCTAAATAAAATATTTATTTGATACATTGTGTATTAAAGTAGATCTCATCCCATCTGATGGAAGAATTTAAAAATGACCAATTAAGCTGCGCTTGTGTTTTCGTAAAATCTGCTTCAAATATATACAAACTAAACGCAATTCTCGCGCCGCGCGGTGTTCACACATCTTCGTTTGAACAAACGTGTTGTTAAATGCTAAAAGTGTGAATTTGAAGTGGACTTGAATGTATGCGTTTAAATACAATTTCATCTTATATTATTAAAATATTTAAAGTCCTTCACTTAATAACTTTTTCCCAAAATTTAATTTCAGAATTTTCCAAGAATAATGGTATTAATATTAATATATTTTCAAGAGTAGAAATAAACTCACACAAGTGTATTTTCACAGCATGCTTTTGAAAGAGTGTATGATAAGAGAGTATAACCGTAATAAAGTCCATAGCTAGTCTACGTCACTGCCATTCGGTTACATCATCGTCTTGGCGATTCCCCGCATCCAGTACCCACCGCTTTTCCACGAAATACAAGTTTCTCTAAATTAAGATCATGACTACATGTAATAAAAATAAAACTGAAAATAAAACCTACCATATAATAAAATAATATTTGAAATAGTTTTCAGAAAAGTCTCGAACAAGAACGCCAAATTGTCCTGGTTAAACCCGGACGTGTCTTTTTGCAAATTGGACCATTCTCATCCTCGCCGGACACAGCTTCTCGGCTTAATTCACAGAGACGGATGACTCTTGAATTTTTAAGGTTCAATTGTTTTTTTCTGCTCCAGCGATTAGAGACGCGATTGCGTCACCATGCCGGATGGCACAGGTGAGCGGGCGATTTGGATCAGCTGCGGAACGTTCCGGATCCGACAACATTAGCAGTGGGACGGTAATGAAGATTCAAGAATCGTTCTGCACAGCCGTCGTTGGGGGCCGAATCGATCAAGGTGTGAAGCAATCTGTGAAGACATGTGGTGTAAACTTGTAATGATAATAAATTAAACGGTGATTTATTAAATGTAATCGATCATGTTGACGCATCGATTAAAAACTATTAATTAATATATTGCAAGTAGAAAGATTGTGTTTTGTCTCCACGACTGTTCATCTGGAGGTTTATTATATGCCAATGAAGCAACACTACATGAAACAACTGGAATTTAGGAGCAAAAATGGGCCATTTGATTATTTGCTGCTTATTGTTTGCTTTGCCAATGATGCAGCTTTAATAGTGAATATTAAACAATAATTACAGAGTCTAGTGAGTAGAATGTATGATGTATGCAAGGAAAGCGACCTTATTATGAATGTCAATAAGTCGAATATGATGGTATTTGAGAAGAAAGAAATGTAGACAACGTGTAAAATACTTGTAGAAGATGAATGTTTGGAACAAGTTGATGAGTTTATGTATTTGGGAAATATGTTTAATAGAAACGGAAAGGGTGAGAAACATATCGAAAAGAGGGTGACTGCAGGTAATAGTGTAACTGTTGCATTGAATGGAATTATATCTAACGGGAACTTGTCAACTGACGCAAGACGCGGTACACAAAGGTGTACTGGCACCGACACTTATGTATGAAAATGAGGTCTGAAGCTGAATGAAGTAGACTTACGCGTATATGTGGCATATCTATTTATTAGAGAATAAAGAATGAATAAATAAGGAAAGAATTCATATCTAATCTAAGTATAGTAAGTAATATTAAGATAGGGTCACTTAGGTGATTTAGTCATATGCAACGAGTGAATGAGGAAAAATTGGTAGGAAAGATATATGACGTAAGTGTTTATGGCACCAGAAATAGACGACGTCCGCGAAAAATTCGCACAACCAGGTAAACCAGATACTGGAAGATGGTCCTTTTAGAAGTCTCAATAATCAACAAGCTTGTATGAGTCCGGCGTTGCCCGACCACCTATCTGTTGAGACCGAGAATAATTTTTTCCACATGTACCTGGGAGGAAACGGGTAGACCCTTGTCAAATAATATGTTACGTCCACCCCGGGGGTAAACCACGCCTTCGAGCATATATTAGTTTAGTTTTCTCTGTCCCTGCAATCGTCAATCGGGGGCATAAGTACGTAAATTAATTTTTCAATATTATTTCAGAGATATATTATCTAGGCAAATGTTTTTAAATTCATAATTTTATTTCTTATCCATTTAAAGCGAAGGTAACTTATAAAGTATAATATATATACAAACACAAATAAGTCAATTTTTAGATATTAAAGTAAATTTTGCTTGCTTGTTATATTTTATTTACACTGTTTATTTTCTTACAAAAAAATGGCTTTAATTAACTTTTATTTATTACTTTGTATTACATATTTTATTTATAACTTATATCAAACAGTTTTTTAGTTTCAAAAAATATTGTATTATGTTTATTGTTGTAAAAAAATTGCGTTTTATTTTCTTTGTTATTTTAAAATATTTTTATCATCTTTGCTTTTAATATTTATAATTGCAATGTTATTTTTTTTATTTGTTCAACTATTGATTTTTTCTTAATTACTAATTTTATACAGCGCACCATATATGTACAAATAAAATATTGCATTTGCATATTTTAACTAATTTACCATTACATCGTTTCGCCGAAGTGGTAGGCAGCGAGGATAGAATGCAACAATGTCCTGTTCTGTCATACCATTCTGACTCGTTCATTTTTATACGTATTTTCACGATTTAAATAAACATTTATGTGAAATTAAGATTTAATACTTAATTCCGCATAAAACCATAATTTAACAATTTTCAGTAGAGCTTTTTTCAATAATGCCTATTTATTTTTTTTAAATTTCGTTTTTAAAAAACGACTTATTTCAATTGTTAAGATTCCGTGTATGGGATAACGCATTTTTGTGATTTTAAGATACATTTAAAATTATGTTTTACATAAAATGATAATTTGACAATATCCATATTAATGTTTAAAAAGTGTCAAAAACATGTTTTTAAAAATGCGTTCAATAATTTAAAAAATGTTTTCATGCATGAGAAAAAGTTAAATAATATAATAAATATTGTAAGAATATGTGGGAATAGAGCCATCTTAATGTTGTCACTAAACGTAAAAGATTTTTTTTCTCAAGTCTACCGATAAATGGTAGACTTTGTATTGGTTAATCAATTGTCATGGCCATCTGGCTACTTATTAATATTATTTGTGGGAATTGTGAATTACCTATATACCTTACATTGATTTTTTGTGAGGGTGTCTGGTTTCAAAATGTTTTTAAAATTGTGTTGCTGTTGATCCTCGTGAATTACGAAGGCTTAGATCGAGGTTGAATTGAACCAGTGGTCCTCGGTGAAATCCCAAAGGGCCGATTAATATTTTATTATTTTCTAACGAAACAATACTTTTCATGTATTTTACTGTGTATTTTAATATTAAAATGTATATTTTCTATTTTTATCGTTAATTCAACATATTTATATCGTTTTAACAGGTCCAATAAACTATTTTACCATCACAACGATTAATTCTCATATCGACTGCCCTACGCTCCTAGCACACTCCCCAAAAAGTCACCACACGTTATAAAACTTAAAATATACGCTTTATTATGACCATATTAAGAGAAAATACCGCATTCAGTCATCTTTACCCAAGCTGTTTAGGTTGGGTAAAGAATATAGTAAATTTGTAAATACAGACATTTATTCAAAACTTTTTAAAATTTTTAAAGAAAGCAAGTGGCTTGACATTATAATTAAATAACATAATGTTTAGTTTTAAACCACTTTATTATACACGTATACTAAAATCAACTAGTTTTATTTGGACCCAACCTTCTTTAGGACAATATAGTATATAAACAAACATAAGTACAGATTTTTTTCATTTGATAACTTTGTTTTATTGACCACTTATTGAGTTTAAATACATCTACTGGTTTTTAAAAATACAATTTTCTTCTTCAGGATGTCAATACTAATCAAAATATGTTGTTTTTTACCGGAATCTATTTTAAAATAACAATAATTATTTAAAAAATAAATTTAGTACCTAATTCAAATTGTTACATAATACAAATTTAGTCGAATGATTTTTAGGACAAAATTTTAAAATGGGACTCGTAATTGGTTGTATATAATTTTTTGATTAGTTTTACACGCTTTATTTATCTGCAACGATTCCAAATTATTTAATTTATGACTAACACCGTTTACATGCGAAATTGACAATACAAATTTTTTATCAAAATCGTGACCATTTTCTATCAAATGATTAGAAATTCTGAAAACTCACCATTGTTCAAACATCTCAAATGCTCCTTTACTCTTGTATTAAAATTTCTACCCATTTTACGAATATAAAATGCAGCACAATCCTTGCAACTAACTTTTTAATTATGTTCATTTATTACAAAAACTATAAATAGACTGAATATTTTTTAACCAAAATGCACTATAAAAAATTCGTTGCAATTAGTGGAACAACTGTAATGTCTAACTATTGAATAAACTTATTTAGTTATTTAATATTAGGCAACTATTATTTATTGATCAATTAATTTCTAATGTTTCAAAGTTGTTAAGGCTTAAACCTATTCAATTTTTATGTAACGCTTGTTCCCCTGTATTCTTATTGAAAGAATAGTTAGAATTAATTAAGTGCATGATAAGTGTTTTTGTTAAGTGCCGAACATATTTGTATTCTTTATTTTCAGTGATTTTTTAAATATATTTTTATTACGTATCATTTAATTCATAAAGTATTACCTGCACACGAACAATTGTTTTTTTTTAAACCGTGTACAAATGTGGAACCTTCTATCGCACGCAAGCATTAAAGGTTTATGAAAAACTCTGCGGTTGCTTTCAAAAAATCATTTTTTAGTCAGTGATTGGTTATTGTATGAGTATAATCGCAATATTTACGGCAAATCGTGTTCAGTGGTACTGTGGTACCGTGAGAAGGTAGTGAAATTGTACAATACTATTGTACAAAGAAAGTGATTGATGAGTCTTGTCAATTGTGTATGAATAGTGTGTGTAGTAATTATAAATAATTGTTTGTTTTAATCGTTATGTATCTGCCATCCGTAGATATAAATGTTTACGATGGATCATTATGTAACACCACTACCAACGTGAATAACCGGTTTTTAACCTGAACCAAAATATCTATGGTCAGATAAATTTTCGAAAATTTAACAAAAGTTCCACATACAATGTTATTACGTGAATAATTGGATTGAGGTGCCTTTGTAACATTTGATTAAGAACAAACATCAGATGAAGCAAAATTATAGGGTTCAGTGTATTTTAAGAGTACATCACAAAAATGTTTCTAGATTGTTTAAAAATAATTCTAGAAGGTAGGAACCTAAAATTAATTGCATAATTTTAATTGGCGCTGCTTTCAAAGGAAACGTAAATTTCTAACGTAGTCGAATAATTTATTTTAGAAGATTTTTAAATAAGTGAAATTAAGTGACTTTTTGTTTCTGTTAGATAATGAAAAACTGATTACAAGGTAAAAACTAAACTCATGAAGACTCCTTTTTTCCAACAAAACATCTGTCCTTACGGGAGTGGCGGGTTCTAGTGTGGACCATTTATAAATACAATTACTTGTCAATTATTGAAGCTTCTAACATGGCCGTCTACCAAAACTGTGCTCACCTGATTATGCATTTTTTTGTGCGAACATTCCGGTTGCATTCAACACTCGCATCATATATTTTTTGCCATATTTTTCACATATGCCCAAACCTACAATACGATGAAACATGTTAACAGTGATCTCATCATCTTTACACTAGCGTCTACTTTGATTATGTTTCAGTCTATCTTATGTGTACATACTTTAAATAAATAATTCTTACAAGAAATGCATGTCACATCAGAATTCTTACTATCCTTAAAACCAAATTATTTGCTTTTACTATGGAAGATATAACTAATCTTACAACTTGGTCAACTTCTACTGCTTTAGCATCCACATTTTTCTTAACTGATGTCCAAAAATTTATTCAAACTATCATTAGCACCGTTAGCGTCCGCATATGGTGTATAATTTTATTTTCCTTTTGTATATTTAGCCAAGATATATACCGCTTTGTCTTGATAAAAATGAAAAGCAAATACTTTCTATATTTAAGAAAAAGCCATGACGCAAACCACTTCTAACATATTCCTGCAACGCTAACGCACTATCAATCGAAAACAATAAGAAATATCCGATTGATTTCTAGTTTTATATGATACTAGCGGTCAGTATGCTCGAGATTCAAATTCAGTTATAATATAAAATAGAGATTTAGAAGGAGAGCGGTGCCATTTTTTTTCATAAGTATAGAAGTATGATGATTATCCTCAAAATCCTAGGCTGCAACTGAACAAAATTTTAATGGTTTTCAATATAATACGAATAACGATGCATAATTTGGAATGCATGGCATTCAATTTAGAAAACATTATTTATATTAAAGGTAACACATTATTATTGTGAAGTTACAGATTTTCATAACATAGTTCTGTAGCAATTTAATTCAAAGTAAATCTATTAATTAGTATTAATACGGAAAATTCAATTTATCAAAAAAATATTTTTGTTGATCCCAGTAGTAACAAATTGCGGAGAGGTGGGGTGATCAGAAGAGGAATTTTTTGCACTGGGCCCTAAAGAGTAATTTGGAATGGATTAAATAAAGAGTATAGTATTGTACTGAGAACAGTTTTTAAACATTGATTTTATCATATTTTAGGTTGTAGATATATGTGAATCCATACACATACTTCTGAACGACCGCGATCAAATTATTATTTCGATAAAATATTCTTACTGGTATTTTCATTCATCTGAATGATACCGTGTTTTAAATATGGCTAGAAGGTCTGCGCTTAAGAAAACGGTAGAACATTTTTGAATTTCAATTTCATTGTTTGCACAGATTTCCAATTTAAGCAGTTGAGAAGATCTCGTACAGAATTCGCTGAGTTCACAGTTTAATAACTTGTTTCCAGCTCTTTGCGAGGCGGTGCGATGGGGGAGGAGTCTGCAGACGCTTTCTTTTTTAAGGGTGAAGTTGAACGCCACCGCAGTTAATACTTATTTATTATGTACAATTTTTAAATATAGATCATTACAGGTTATATTATTTAACGTGATTTTAAATGCTAGACCCACAAAAATTATTTTTAAATGCATGTCTACATGTTCATCAATGCTTTATTTAATATATATTACTTTTCGATATTTGAAAAATTACTTTGTGGCCACATATTATATAAATAAAAAGATAAAACACTTTGTTTAAACCACTATTTATTGATCATACAACATCTATCGATACCTATGGTATCTTTTTCAGGAAACAATGATTACTATTAAAAAATTAAAAGTGAAAGCATAGATAAAAACAAAACTATTCAACTATTCTGAATTCGCCAATCACCTTTTGGAAACAAACCATTATTTTGACATTGACAAGGGTTGATAAATTATATATACAAATACTATGGATTAACAATTAGATAAATTTGAAATAAGTAAAAGTGTTAATAACAAATAAAATATTATAAATAACCAAATCCTTTTGAAAATAGTCACCTTTTAAATTTATTTACACAGTTCCTAATTAGTTATCCACCACTTTTACTTTTATAGTTTTATTTTTTATCTATGCTTGCATTATTAATTTTAGTACACCTACATTGTTTCCTGAATAGGTATCGAAACATGTTGAATTATCAAACAAAGTGTTTTATCTTATTATTGATATAATATATGTTATTTTAAATATGCAAAATGGTTGTATCTTCCTTAATACTTCGTACTAATATCGCACCTTGAAAAAAAAAAAGTTTTTTAGCACGGGCATTTTAATTTTTATAAAATCTTATATTTGTAAAAAATATAAAAAAATCAGAATTAAAACAAAGTATAATTATAATATTAAGCATTTAGAATAGTGAAGATTTTTTTAATGACGTGTAGTTTTAGGTTAATTGTAGTGGACCTCATGACGCAACATCTGGAAAATTTTAGTAGAGCTCTGCTGTGGAGAAGTCTGAGGAAAGTGGAAAAATGTTTATTTTAGACGTACACTGAGGTATGATTTTGGGCTCTGCGGATGATTTGGTGGTACTGAGAGAAGAAAATATGCCAAGGTAGCGACTAAAAACTTTCTTTGACTACTACGGGAAATATAATAAATCTTAAAGCCAGTATTGTGGAGATGGAATGCTTAAAAATGCGGAAGAGCGTTCCACTGGGAAACTTGTATGCAGGAAAGCCAACATATGAATGCGCTTCAACCTTCCAGTAATTGTAAACCAACAAAACATACACAAATGAAATGACAAATAAACGAAGTCATAGAGTGAAGAAATATAAATTAATATAGCATACTTGTACTTTGTTCTAAAACTACTATTCAGGTCCAAACTAACTATCGACTAACTAAACTAACTAGTGACTACTAATCTAACGTAACTAACTAATCTAACGTAATGTAAAAACAAAAAGACAAATCGTAGTATTAAAAATAGTTTTATTCAAAGGACACTCAGACCAGTTATGCAAAATTTCCGATAGCCTATCTATTGCAATGCTGAAACCTTCGAGATCTTAAAGCGGCCGAACTTTATAGACTGAGATGAGATACTTTACCAGATGCGAAGACTTCAGGGTACGCGGAATGGTCTTCAAAGGGAATCCGGCGGGAATACGGTCCTGAAGAATGAGACGGGAGGATAACATAAGCAAATCCCCGGGAGAACTCAAGACAGAAATCCTCGGTGGGATTATTCGGTCGGCCGTAGACCTTAACAGTCTTTAGAGCCAGGTGGCATGTCAATGATTTATAACAGTATTGTTAATGATATTCCGTAAATATATTTTTTTTATCACAAGGAAAAATTTGACATAAATAGATACGTATAAATGTATCTAATTGACAAATAATAATCATTGTTATTAACTTTGACTAGTACATATTATTTCTTAATGTTTTAGTATTTAAAATATCTCTTGAATGACATTTATTACTTATTACCAGAAATCAATCAGAAATTATTTTTACATACGAATATTTTTTACACTTTGCCTTAAAATATATCAATATTATAACGACATGCTATATATTTATTTATTCATTCTCATAAATATGGTGCATGAGACTCATCTGTTTATTTTAATCTTCTACTGCAATGACATGCACTGTTGATCCAGGCTTTTTCAAAAAACACCTGAGTGGTATTTATCTGAAGATGATTCTAAGAATAATGTTTATGTAAACATTTTAAAACAAAGCATAATTCATAGATTTAGTATTATCTAATTCCGCAAATAGATTATTAACTAACATTATTTCTCAATTTGTTACGTGGCTTACGGATCCAATTTCAGAAAAATGTACAGAAGCTACAGGTCGATTTTGTAATCATGGCACTTCAAGAATGTACTTTGTACCGATAAAAGTTAATAAGTGCGTGAGCGCTATCTAAACGAGAAAGAGACAAAGTTATATGACCACTTCACGCTGGACAGTAATGCAACAACGCACTTGACATCAGTTGACGCATGGTATCGGTTGTGTACACCGCGCGCAGTGTATTGTTGTTTGATGTCGTACTTCAGTTGGATTTGTTTTATTTGGAAATTTTTTTAGAATTGTAATCGATCAAAATGAGTGAAATCTGGACTAAACTTTAAAAAATACCGATTCATAGCCAGGCTCGTGAAATTGTTTTACGTGTAAGTATACGAGTTTATGAAAAAAGAAGCAGAGGAAAACGGCCATGTGGTACTTCATCCGAATGACATACAGGAACGTATTTCTTAAGCTACTAGTGTGGCTCTTAGTAAAACGTATTTTACAAGAAGCGAAGACAATATAAGAAACCCTAGGGCCAAGTACATTCTCATCTCCAAGAAAAAATAAAACAAGTAAAGAACCGAAATCTAACATCGATGACTTTTGTAAACCAGCTATTCGTCGTACTATACATATGTAACTACAATGTAACCGATAAAAAAATGCTGACTGAGAAATTTGGACCAGAAAATTATTGAAAGTAACATAGATTTAAATGGATCAGTCGGCATGTTACTGAAGGTCATTCGTAAATTATGATTTCGGTGGGTGCAGTTTGAAAATAATCGCAAAATATTGATGAAAAAATATGACATCAGGCTGAAGCGTTCTGCTTATCTAACGGCTATAAGAGCATATAGAGAGCAAGGAAGACCTTTGATTTATGTTGATGATTTCTACATCACCAGTGGTTATACGAAACGAAATACTTGGACAGACAAATCATCAGAAGGTATTAAGAAACCTAAGGTGATAGGCTGATAATTATACATGCAGATAGATCTGATAGTATTTTGTCCCAACATACTATTGGTATACATAGCTTCACAAACGCGTGGTGAATATCATTATAACATGAATTTTGTAAACCACAAAAAATGGATCGAAGAAAAGCTTGTACCGAACCTGAAACCAAGGTCTGCCGTAATACTTGAGAACGCTACATGTTATAACGTAGAAAATAATCCAGCTCCAAGAAATGTATCCAGAAAAGCAGTAATGCAAGATTAGCTATTAAAAAGTATTATTACATTTGCAGAGCATATGCGAAAAGTCGATATAAGTCGATAAAGTCATCTTATTAAGATGCACAAGAATATACATAAAACGTACGTTATTTATCAAATAATACGAAGACATGCGGCTTCCTCCTTATCATCCTGCCATAAATCCAATCGAAAACATTTGGGCCATATGCAAAGACAACATTAAACAAAAAAACGTCACGTTTAAGCTCGATGATGCAAAAAAAAATTAGAATAAAAAATAGAGCAACTTAGTACAACAGAAAATTGTAAGAAAGTATGCGAAAAGTTTAAAGAAACTTACTGGGAACTTGAAGATCAACTGGATAACATTACGGAATTAACGTTCATTGTAAACACAAAAACTCATCGAGTGACTCAGGAGCATCTGCGACGATTTAGAGGGAATATAACTTTTAATGTATACAGAATTAAAAAAAAAATTTAACACATTGATAATAATTATTATTTAACTATTTTTAAAACCATCCAAAATTTATTGATGATTATCCATTTAATATAATAAAATGTACTTTTCATTTTTAACAAAAATAATATTTTCTTTACCTACTAGTTTCTGCTAATGAAGGGCATCGACAAAGTCATTATTATTAAGATGTGATTAATATTATTGTATTCCCTGCCCATAAAATAATTAAACATTAAACAAATCTATCTACTATATTGTAATAATATTATTTTTTACCCTCACCACGGATTTACTTCACTAAATTTTTCATTCATCATCACATTCAGAAATTTTCTAATAAAACTGTATCTTAAGTGTATTCTATTTCAATAGCCTATTGTTTATCTCTGCAAATATTTTTGTAAAACATGTTATAATTTATTTGTTTTTACATTTTTTATAACAAATAAATTATATATTAGATTAGGGAGATTTATATTTATTACGACCAAATTCATAAATAAATATGTGAAACAAACTGCACTCGTAGCATTATTTAAGTACTCTACAATGATGCATTGTTTTCTATATAAATTGCTTATGTAGCAACTAGATTAAATTCATTGTTAAATTAGGTGTTTCTATACAATTTCTACAGACTCCATCGAGATGAGACCATCGCTTCTAACCCGGCTACTTCACAATTGCCACTCCACACTGCGACCTCTTGTAGTCCCCACTCCACAGCCTTATTCACCAATTAGCGAGGTATCTTTGCCAAGTCACCAGGCTTTACACGCCCCCCTCTCGAGCTGCTCCTTCCACCACACCCCTTCCGCGTTAATTAAGGCGATGCAAACAAAAACCCAATCACGAAAAACCACCAACCCCACTTTACATTCAGCTCGCCTATCAGCCTCTTGTCTATGTCTTGATGCCGTGGTACAATTAAAGCCTTCAAAACCTAACTTGGAAAGTTAAAGGGAAACTCAGGGTGATATTTCGCAAGTTATTATGAATACGAACAAGGGGTGGTTACAAATAAAATAGTATTCGCACTTTGGAAACAAACATTCGGTATTGTCATCTAAATAAATCAAAAGATAAATAATTATTTGTGATCCCATAAGACTTGAAGCTCTGACTACTTGAATAGAAGATCACAGTAAGAAGCTTTAAATGTTAATGCTGATCCATTTTATAAGCAATTCATTGCACATTAGCTATGTAAAGAACATTTTTTATAATTCTGCTTTGAAACCTTAAGGTTCTTTTGGATGAAAACATAATAAATATAATTATCTTTTTGATCCAGCAATTGCAGATCATTTTGTAGTAAAGAGATTGTGGATCCTCATATTAGGGGACCAACATGTGAGATTGGGTTTGGTTATTTATTATTTATAGCACAAATCTTATTTTAGTTTAAATAATAGCAATTGTATGTTGCGATAACATGTTATTTTAAAAAACGGAACACAAGCGGCTACACATATTGAATGAATAGCTTTGTTATCTGGAATAAATTAATAGTAAATAAAACAATATTTATACAACAACAATGCCTTGTATCCTTCAGACTTTTCTTGAAATTTAATTAATTAATCATTTAAATACGTAAATTACGTTTTTATTTAATATTTTTATTATCACCCAATCCCGATCATTTTGAGAGTTGTTTACCCTCGTTTCGATTCGTCATAATTACATTTTTTTATTTTATTACATTGTCATATCATCATAACACCATCATAGGTTGGCTTCGGTATCGTCGTACCAGAACCATACCTGTACAATTGAGAGATTTGTTGTCACATTAATTTCAAAAGGCATCCAAAAAGAAGCTATAGAAATCACACACCCCCAAAAGGGGAGGGTAGACGTCACATTTATGTGTTTCAGTCGCAGAACTCGGTCACAGCTCGGCAGAAATTCACCCCGTCCAGGTCGCAAGAGTGCGAGGGAGATACAATTGAATGCTCCGTTAGGTCTCTCTAACCACTGCTCTTCCAGGTTTCGCCCATCCCAGCAACCCCCAGCGGGAGACCCACACCTTAATAAATACCCGGAAATGTCCGAGATTCCTTTCGTGTATTAATAGGTCATCGTTCCGGGGGATCTGATCACCTATTCCTTCTAATCCCGCAATCATGATCTCACGTGCATCATTCATAATCACACAGTCCCAGAGGATGTGCTCCGGCGTTTGCCTCACCTGAGTCCAAACACACCACGGTTCACGGACAAGTTGAAGAGTATACTCATGAAATGCCCACGACCCGAGATCATCTGCATCTTGTAGTGGTCCAGCGCAGGAGGACCACCTCCACCTTTTATTTTCAACTCCACGAAGGGGAGAAAGGTGTAAATCCATCTGCCCTGCGTCGCAGCGTCCTACCTTTCTTGCCACTTTCTCAATGTGACTACTCGCATTCGAGCAACCAGAGCCTGGCATCAGTCATCTGAGGGTCTGAGAGTAGTTCCAAAATGATCAACCTCCAGACCATTCTTCAGGGAACGGCGGGCCAAAAATTCCATTACTTCAAGGTCAGCCGGGAGGATGCCAGCCAAAACTGGAAGTGCCATATTGGAGACGGTCCAATAGGCTTCCGTCATATCTAGCAGGGGGATCCGCTGGCCTCGGATCAGCATCGTGGCGATAGAGATAATTCTGATTCTGTGCGCCCATACCTCGGCAGCGTTTGTAATTTGCGACACGTATGTGGCCAAGTATATTAGGCGTACCGCAGGAATCTCCCTTTCAACATCATGGCCATAGTCTTATGAGGCGCAAGAGTTAGCATGTTCCTACTATACCATCTGTTATCATTTATAGTGACCTTTTACTTCTATGTTCAATTTCTTGCCGACTCTTGCCAGATACCAAGAGCAGTAGATCATCCGCGTAAGCGACAAGTTCACATCCATTCGGTAGCAATGACAGAAGCAGATCATCAAAGAGTACGATCCACAAGCATAACCTACTTTAAAAATATTATAAACATGAATAATTGAGCATTGCCAAACTTTCCGTGTTACACCAGACTACGAATGAAATACCTCCTACTTTTTAACCGAGCAAAGACGTGATTTAATATGAATAGCAGATGGAAGGTTAATAATAATAAATAGATAAAGGTCAATAAAATCATAATTATTTCTGTTCAACAGAATTACTTCCAAATCCTATAAATTATTAAGTATTAAATTTCCTTTAACTCCTTTGTAAGCCATTCTAGTTATTCTATTGTACATAATATCTACACAATAACCAATACAAAACTTTGTATATTGGTAGAAAGATACAGAATCCTAAAAATAAAATATGTATTAACTTTATTTAATTTTACACAATGATTAAATTTTATACTCGAGTTTATTGAGACAACAATTTTTATTAATATTTTACCCAATTTTTCATAACAAGAATTATTTATATCGATAACTCAATATACACACAGATTCAAATGATCAACCCTTGAATCATTGCATTGTGCACTTGAATACTAAGACTAAAGGTCAACATAGTAGTCGAGGCTCCCAGAAGTCCAAGTGCACTTCCATCCCTTATCAACACCGGAATGGCGTACATACGGCGGCGCCGTGTCAACCATTGAACTTCACGCTATAGGATGCATCTCAAAGGGAAGCATTTTGTCCGCCACTGCACTTTGCACAAAGAACGCAGCATTTGATATAGTTAGGTATTTATATACTTATAATATGTACCAGAAAATAGTATATGATACATAATAACCCGTTATCATATGGTAAGCGTATTGTATTGTTAATCGAAGGAGTTACATGTTTATTTTTTGAGCATTTAAAACAACTGTATTATTAAGTAAATTACCTGTAGTAAAATAAAATAATTTCTGGTATTATAGGCGTTTTACGACAAAAGACGCAGTGAATTATATAAAGACACAAAAATAAAAGTAAAACTAACACATCGCTAGATGCGTTGAATTTACTCTTACTTCAATATAATATAATTATCTCAAACATCAATAAATTGAAAAATTTGCATGATTTAAAAAATCATCAGTATGTCTGAACTGGTAGAAGTATTGACCATCATCAAGTTCTATGGAGCTGGATGAGAAGGGCAAAAGAATTGACGATACTTTGCGGAGGTCTATATTCAGACACGAGATCACCACGCAACAGCAGTGCACATCGGTTTTGGGCAGATCTGACTTATGAATGCCACAATGTTGTCTTCTTAAGAATCGAAGGTGTATTTAATAAAAATACTATTAATCACAATTTCTAAGTGAGCTTTCCTGAAACAACACTGTATATTATCCACGATGGCCGACGCTCCGTTTAATAGTGTTTTTGCATGAGGGGTCTCATATATTGGAGATACACAAACTAATGATGATTATTATGTAATGCTCTTTTAACAGACTTCTTGAGGCACTACCTTGATAACTATTTAATTGAATAGAACTCAAAATTAAAAAGAAAAAGTTTTACATATTTTCAATTCTAAAATAACCCATTTTGGCATATATTGTCCAGTAGGGCGGTGGTCTGTCGAGAGACATGCGGGCGAGCGTTGTCGTGGTGCAGCCTAACGCCCTTGGTCAGCCTTCCTCTCCGGCGATTTTGGATGGCTCTTTTGAGTTTTGTCAATGTCTCGCAGTACCTGTCCGAATTGATGGTGGTCCCTTTAGGCATAAACTCGGTCAGCAAGACGCCTTTTCGGTCCCAAAACACCGTAGCCATCACTTTCCCTGCGGAAAGCGTCTGCTTAAACTTTTTCGGCCTAGGCGATTCAGGATGGCGCCATTGTTTGGACTGTTCTTTTGTTTCTGGAGTGACGTAGTGACACCACGTTTCATCTCCCGTAATAATGGAGTCCAAGAATTCTTCGGTATTCTCGGCGCATTCTCGAAGAAACCCCTCGGCACACTTGACACGATTGTCTTTGTGGGTTTCTGAAAGCATGTGTGGGACCCACCGCGCGCACACCTTGCGATAACCAAGTTTATCGGTCAAAATGTTGTCGATGGTTCACTAATTACGTGAGTAACTATTGAATACAGCTGTAAAATCGGCCTTAGCATAGTGAATATGATTAAAAAGGATCATCTTGAAAGAATAAATGAGGAGAAAATGGTAAGAAAGATATATGACGAGTGAATTAATGGCATCAGAAATAGAGGTTGTTCGCGGAAAACTTGGAGTGACCAGGTAAACTAGATACTAGAATATGATCATGTTCGAAGTTTTAACAAACGATAAGCTTGCATGACGACAAGGATATGAATTTAAATGATTGTGTGTCAAAACAAAAAGGTGTGGTGATATAGCTCTGCCTACCACCACGGAGAAATGACGTAATATATATAATGTAAATAAATTTTCTCCACGAGTCAGTGACAGCATTTAATCTGCTTCAATTTTATTTTGGCAGATCCACGCTTTGGTTTCAGAAACTGTGAACCGCTAATTCTTATCATAATCATTCTACCGGTCGGAATGGCCGGGTACACTTTCAACTGACTATATATATTTTCTGAATAAAGTGTCGTGGAAAGGTCTTTCAGTAGTCTCTTAATCTCATGAGAGGATATGGACTTGGTTTTGTAAAAAAGTATTATGTTTCAAAAATGTTTTGGACAACTCCAAATTCTTTTTGCAACTAAGAAGATCGAGGATTCGGATAGATCTTCTCTCTACCGGCCGCAGCGGCCGCACGCAGATCGGTACTCGTTCGACCTTTCTGGAGTGCGCTTTTGTCTAGCCAGGTACGTATGTTGTTATTTTATCATGTATTGCTATGAAATAATATTAATAAACATTTTTTTTTTTGTCTCATATTATTATTTTAGAAAATTAAAAAATGTCTCAGCTGTTAAATAATGAGAGAATTCGTTTGCTAGCGAAAACTCAAGATTCAGACGAAGAATATCAATACTGCAAAAACGAATCAGAAGATTCTGATCATGAGAGTATTAATTCTTAGCGATACTGAGAGCGAATAAGGCTTACCAATACATAATGTGGAATTACCAGCTGCACCTGGTATTAACAACACTATCCCCCAACAAAAGATCATAGCGTGTGGCACTGCTTCTCTCAAACTTCTGGAAGATCTTCAGCACATAATATTATTAGAGGTTTAGGCATTAATTATACCACTGGGCACTACAATTGAGAATTCAGTTGACGCTTTTTTTTTTAACTTTTTCACGTTATTTTACTATTAATAATAACCGATGTGACAAATAAAGAGGCCGTGAGAAAAACTGTACAAATAACTGCGAAAATTATAATCGATGGTGGAAAAGGATAAAAGAAAATCATAAATAATAATCGATTACAAGAAAACGAAAGGTGGCACTGATCTCATGGACAAAATGATAAAAACTTTCACTTAAAAAAGGAAAACAAACAGATGGCCTCTTAAATATTTTATGAATACATTGGATTTAACTGTATTTGCGGCATATCCCATGTACACAAATATGTATTAAAATTGAAACATCAGAAAGAACGTCAGATTTAATAATTTTTGGAAGAAGTTAGTGTGGCTCTGATTTCACCGAATTTGCAACGATGACAACATCAACATTTGTGTAGTAAGGGTTTGAAAGAAAATAATACTTATATAAACCACTCAATTGGAAACGAATGTTATAATTCTACAATGTATATAAAACCTTAAAATTTTTCTATTAGAAAAGAAACGTCGTAAACAATGTCAAATAAGATTTTTTATTTTATTTTTCACACTAAATCCAAAATATAAAGAATTTATTTAAATAAATAACTAATAAACACTTTTATTTAATATAAATTATAATAAAGGTAAGCAGGAATTACATATTTTAATTAAAAATCTCAAATTGATTCCATTTGATCGTCTTGGGGTTTCACCAAAGTGCCTGTAGACGAACAATGGCTGACAAAATGGTAAAGTGAGGTTAACCTTTACCATACCATGCTAAAAATACCCAACGCAGCTGTCAACTCATGTTACTACACGATATTTGAGTTTTGTAAGCACTTTAAATGGGGAAAAAATGCTTTTACAAGCTTAAATGACTTTAAAATAGTTAATGTCATTGTTTATAACAATATAATAAGAAATGATCAATATAATGATTTAATACGTTCATTTTATTCTCAAACATTATTCTTATAACGCATTTGTCAATAGATCCATCTAACATGATCTTCATCTTTATCTCTCTTCATTTAAATTAATGTGTGATCTTTTTCACGTGGTACAAGTGCTATTTTTAACGCAGATAGCATGCAACGCATCAATTTTACATAGCACTGATTCAAGAATTATTATTTTTATTATGATTCGCTTTGCATAATTAGTTTTTAACTAGTCAGTTCTACTCGCAAATATTTTTTTTCGGACTAGGTAAAATGTAAATTTTACATCGTGCATATTTATAGAAATACGATTTAGTTGACTCGGGAGACCTATGTTACTGCGTGGCTAGGGAAGAGTTAACGGTTAATAATTCTGGACTATTGGATATAAATTAGCCCCCCTACAAAGATCACAAGTACTCGAGCAGACTAAGAGATGTGAGATCACTCTTCAAAACTTTCAATTACATAAAGTACTCTCCCAACTATGAAAAAAAAACAGTATTCGTATGTTCCAATAAGCACGCACAATATTTAAAGCGATCTGTCTTCTAATTCATGTTTAACGGAAACAAAACACATTATTAAGTCGGTTACAAAAATATGTTAAACGGTGCCCTAAGAAAAAGATAAACACTATTTTCGAACCCTTCACGCTTCTTAAATTCTCCTGCCCTAGACGTTAGGCCTTTAAATAAATATGTCTGCGTTTCTTTGAATAACGTTACTGTTTTTTTCCTTCTTTAGTGTATTCAACTTTCACATTCATAACTGTGAAAATTGCAATTTTATGCTAAAGAGTTCCAATAAAAAACTCAAATAGTTTCCTGCTACAATACTATACCGTTATACCGTAGATTTTTTTCAACACAGCGATGCAATGAAATCAGTCAAATCCCCAAACGTAGCCAGGTAGCCCAGTAGCCCGGCCGGAAATGGCAATAAAATGACTCGGAACAACATTAACGTCGAAATAAATTGACTTCCACCCTGTTCGCAGCGCTGAAGTATGGGGTGGCTCTTTATAAATAATATATTAGCCCGTTCAGTCTGAAGGTTTGTTGTGTCGATAATGCAGACCACCATGTTACCGACTATAGGTCAACACAATCACCCGTGTATGTGTGGCCTTTGGTGTACTATTTTTATATTTTATATTTACTATTTTTATTTCTCAAATTTTCCGTTTCTCTACTATTGGCTGTTATGCTTAATAATTAAAATCTTATTTAACATGCGGTTATAATATTTTATATTACAATACTATTAGTATTTCTATTTCTGGGAAATACATCAACCTTTTTTTTTAAATTCTCATACTCTACCAGGTGAATATATGTTACAGGGCACACTATATGTGTATTAGATAGATAGATATATTTACTTTATTGACATACATGTTTTTGTTTTAATAGAGGAGATAAACTTATGATATATTATATAACGTGATAAACTTAATACAATTGTATTGCTCGTAGTTAATTGTGCGGGATGCAGTAGGACTCCACCTCTGATATATTATATATAGCTTTGTCTTGGCTACTTTGCTAGACTGCCGACTGTGTTAAAGTAGCCAGTTAGCCAGTAGCCGGTCCATATTGCGTTATTTTTTTGTAAGTGAACGATTTACAATTAGTGTTAAGTATGTTGTACAGTTTCGAAGCTAAAAATATTTGGAAACGTTAAAAAAATGGCGTTCTTATTTTCGGAACTGGTGTGTAGATGTTTATTTGTTGTCATGTGTTGTAGCCATGATTTATTGCTAGGAGTGAACTATTGTTTGAATGGAAATATTGTGACAAGTCTCAATATATAAATTATTCTTGCATCTAGAACATTGCACTCTTTAAATAGATTTTCCGATGGATATTTAAAAGGACAACCATCAGAATTGCCTTTTATGCTCTTTTAGCCGACTCTAAAACTGACTTTTTTGCTCCTCCCTAAACTAAAATTGCAAAGTTAATTAAGGTTGATTTGTTTTATTTATTTACATCTGAAGGTTAATAAGAATGAGGAATTTTATAAATTACCCATTTTTATTTCCAGCAGATTTTTTTTTTTAAATTTGTCTGAATGAATATTGAAATTTCCTAATGTCTAGGTTTTTAGCTATGTTGTTAAAAACTTCTTATTAATTTCAGTACCTCTTACCAAGTTACACAGAAAGGGTGCGAGAAATCTGGCGTGTCATTGTCCGAATTTGGTTTTCATTTTTGGTACAATAAATTGTAGCGTGTTGTTTCTGGTGCCATGACAATAATTTACCACTGTAATATTAGTGGTGTCTCGCAGGAAATATCGTCATAAGACTAGACTATATTACATAGTTATATACGGCTCATTCGAATGAACTGACGGCACCCGCCTGGCCGCCTGGCCGCCTGGTGGTACAGTAGTTAATTGATGTCCATCAAGTACTCTGTGCAATTATCTTCTTCAACACATCTGAACAACGTTAATCTTACAGCGGTATGATAGTCCAAATATTCATGTTTTGACACCAAATAATAAGTTAGGTCATGACATTCATCTTCTATTCAAATTTGCCTTCCCAATTTCCTTTTCATTGTATGAAACTATTTAAGTTTTGTTATTTTAATGCACGTATTACGTGAAAACTCTAAACAAAATATATTTTAATAAATTTTTATTGGACGGGTTCACCAGTAAAATTTTTCATTAAAATGCGTTACAGGTAACTCGTGTTTAATTTTAACATTTACCGGTTGACATTGGTACTTTACACATGCTAAGCCAATGATATGCCAGCTTATCTTATCCTTTAGAACTGTGTAAAATTGTTATATATGTATATAATGCTACTTTTATGTATTTCATTGATTTATATTCCTCACATACTTTATTATTTATACATTCATAACATTCCATTTAAATACTAATTTTTAATTTTATTTAAAAATAGTTTCCCCTAGTGAACTCGTACGGGAGGCCGGGATTCGGTTCTTTGTCAGGCTTTTATTTTATTGAAACCATTGACAATTTTTTAAACCGGAAAATAATGCCTCATGCAGGGATGGTATTATACACATGTCTGAAACATATAACTTTTTTTTTAAATACTTTTGTACATACGAAAGATTTACAAACACATAAGTCTGAGGCGTATTCGTTTTAATGGCTTGACTTACGTATAGCAAGTCATTATTCAATCAAATCTTTTCATGTTACAATAGCTACAAACTACCTGCCATTTGGATACAATATTATGATAAAACAGCCTATAAAATGTAAACTTTCATTTTTACCATTTCGATAATGTATCGTGATTTGTACGTTACACTATCAGCGTGACAATGAACTACCGTGTTTACATTTATCGTAAAATTGATATACGATTATCTCTCGCAATAATTTTGAGTTTATTTTATATATCATTTCGTGTCTTTAACTTTTATCTAATCCAGTATAATTTTATCAACAAATATATTTGTTTACATGTGTGCTAATTATTTTGAAAGTGGTCTAAGTTATGTTACTTTCGTTTCGAGATATTTAAGGTTTGCGTTTGAATTGATTGAAAAATATTTTTATATTACACAACAAAATGTTTCAAATATTATTTAGTTTACTAGATTTATAATTTACTTCGACATATAAATATTGCATGTAGCTTATAAGGAAATAAAAAATTTAATATTAAAATGATTTACTCTATTATCAAAATAAACATTAGCGGAATACCGTTGAACGTTGTAACAATATAATGAATATGAACAAATTATAAAAATTTAAAACAATGTGACGCGATATAATTAATAAACTCATTTTTTCCAATTTCTTGATTTAGACCACTTTCATAATAATGGACAAATGTAGAATATATATATGTAATTATAAGTTAGTATAAATTCAAACATAACTTTCGAATGCTTAGGGAAATTTGAAAAGAAACATTACATTAGAGCGAAGTGTTAGTTTCCTTTAAAATACGTTCAATTTCATTATATATTCTAAAGCGACCTTCTTAAATAGAAAAATATATTTTACTTCAAAAAAACATTAACAGACTTAATTTGACTATTCTAATCTAAGCTATTTCTCTCTCCTGCCAAGAATGTTAAATTGCTACAACGAGATCTCATTTATCTACTCCAACACGGATGACATAGGCTTGGTTCAAAAGGGAAATTGTATTATTCGTGTTTAATAGTTGTTCGAACGTATAATACGTGCCTACTGTGTGTACCAAGTTGCACTATCCACTTTTAACGCCAATGACTGTCGCGTATCACTTGATTATATTACTTGAAACCCACGCCTTTTTGTACTTCTGGGTGGTAGTTTAAAATATATTATTCATTCTTCTCAATTATCAAATTGCAACATAACCTTTATTTTAATTTTTTACAGTATTTTTAATTTCTTAACTGCAAAAAAGTAATTCCGTTATCTATTATTCAACTTATTGTCTTAAAATATTTTTCAATTATACCTTAATGTCATACTTGGACTATCTTTTGGTGTTAATAAAGAGCCTATATTGTTGATATACTATACTTAAAAAATAAATAAACATACATTACTTCTTCAATGTTTGTGGCAATATATTGCATAAATAAAAAAAAACACTTTGTTTAAAACCACTATTTAATGATATTTTTATACTATTGTTTTTATCTACACTTGTGTTTTTAATTTTAGAATACATTGTTTCCTAAAGAAAATACCATAGGTATCGAAACGTGGTTTAAAAGAAAGTGTTATTATTTAAATAAACATTAAATTGGATGATAATCCGACTGCAATGTCCGATGTAATTCCGTACTGACACAGACCAAGGTATAAATGGGATGTTGTAATTCACGATAACACTATTTTAGTGCCAAGGCCCCATTGAGCAAAGTATGACACCAATCTAAGTCTATGCGATTTCCGGCCTCATTGGCTGGTGTCTTCAAACAACGTGTGTGTTTGTTAATTGTGATTTTTTGTAAAAACACAAAATCTTTATATAATTAGTTGTTCTAATGAAATTTTAAAAAGCACAAGAATACCGCACTAAAACACACATTGTATACGGTTTGGTCTTAGGGCGTGTGTATACGGATGAGAGTTTACTCTCGCATTTAGGAGATTTGGCGTTAAAGATCAATCTCCAAAGAACACTCTTATACAAATATAAGTGTGCGCTTTCATGTTTTAATAATAATAATAATGCGTTTATTTAGGTTTAAAAGCAAAAAAATATAAATAAAAATAAAAAAGTTCACGCACGTATATAAATATAAACAAAATATAAATACTACATTTCAGTCAAAGCCATTTTTGTATCTATAACTATTCTGTAGACGTTGTAACTTTCTGGTCAGGGAACCAGCTTTCCATGAGAGCGCCGCTTATACTAGAGAATTGGTGCTGAACTCCAGCCGCAGCTTTACGCCATCAACTCGATATCTCAGAAGCGGAACAAATCCATGTATACGGTAAACAGTGTAGATGCTCTACAATAACGCGCCAATCCGAATAATATTTTGTATGAGAACTGAATTCGGAGAAGGTTGTACGTCACTTGCTTGTATTTCAACGAAAGCGCGCAGGTATACATACTGGTGAAGAACGATCTAAACAGGATCCTCTTCACCTCCTTACTGCATCGGTAGAAACGCCGTGACAGCAAATCTGCACGAACGCTCAACTGTCTCTTCTGTCATTCTATTTGAACGCTCAATTTCATCCTGTCTAGCCATACGGGAGGGATATTATCTGGCCCTTTTCCATATTTGAACACCATTAAAACCGATAAGGGTACAGATATTTGAGTCCAGTTTTCCATAATCACCTTAGGGAGTCTAAGAGGTATATAGCGATTAAAAAATATATATAATAGGTGTGCGTTCTTCTGACACTTTTAATAGAAGAAAGGGCCCCTGCACTTTATGTATCCTGATTCAAGGTTTTAATTTTTTTTTTTAGTACCTTATTGGGAGTTAAATTGTATGAGATCCTTACTATCAGAGCGAATGATAATCCGCCCCTAAACTCATTCATGTATATATCGCTGAATTCACCTTGGATATCTGTATTGGAAAAGGTAGGAATCTATATCAGGGATATAATCAGAATTACATAAACTAAATTATTATATTATCGGGATTCAACTGAGTAGAGATCAGTCAGAAGTATTACTATCCAATATTCCAACTTAATCTCAATACAATATACTAATAATTCACCTTAGATTTACAACTATACTTTTTTATTATCTCTATTTAGTTTTCTATACCACAGTCGAATCTGACCATATTTAATTTTTATTAAATATCACCACAACAGTACAGAAAAAACTGTTTACTTTAATACAGACGGTAGTCCAGCAAAGTAACCAGGCCAATTATTTTTATCAGAGGTGGATACCTACTGCATCCTGTAGTGTTCAGTATGGTGCGTTGGTGACATCTCACCTACTCCGACAAGTGTGCCCAATCACTTAATCTTGAATTTCAAAAGAGCCTTATGATGCCTTTAGAACATTTTTTAATTTTGACATATTTTCGTCATTGGCGCTATCGTACACCATAAGACTTTTCCCGTAGTTTCAAAACATGTCTCATCCGTGTAGACGCACCCTTAAGGTACAAAACAAATATACCAACACAACTAGGTCCAGTCACGGTCGTTCGTTGTAATGGTTTACGTAATAACCCATTTCCGTCTGATGATAAATATTATATCTTCTTCAATAATAATTCTCTCTCAACTTATTTTGTTTTATGTGTATTGTTCGAAGCTGCCATTGGCTATTAGCAAACACGTGATTGATGATCGACAATATGTCTATCTTCCTTCAAACGCGTATTTCTTGTACAACTTTGTGGGTAAATATCTGCATATTTATTTTTAAATATAATAATAAAATCATAAACGGATACAAAAAATAAATGATTATTTATCTACCGTGTTATGTATGTTATTAATCACTTGAAAATGATTATGATAAAGAATGGATGGATTGAAAGATGATCATTCATCTGAGCTGTGTCGTCACTTCAAGGAGGTCGTCACTATTTAAATATTTATATCATTTAATCATTTAAATGTAACATTCATAAACAACTGCTTACCGCCACACCTAATTCAAAGAAGGTAGGTGAAGATAATAAAATGCCACACACTTTGTTACAAATACAATCGTTAGTATATTTATTAAATTTTAATGAAGCATTTATTTGCATGATATCGAGAATCGACCTAAAAGCTAGCACTCAAAATATTCAAATAGCCGACAAATATTTGCACATTTAATGTTAAATCTTAAACAATTTATATACCTAATAGGTAATTTATTAATTTAAATTTTATATGTATGTATGTTCATACCTTAAATGTAACGTTTGCTTCACTGGGCTTCGCCCATCCAGATGCAATTATTTTAAATAGTTAATCAATATTCAGAAAATTAATAAAAATAAATAATACCATGTTTATGTACTTTAAAAAATAGGATAAACACGAAAATTTGTTTAAATGTGTACTTCTAAATTGTATTAATTTTAAATTATAAAATACTTTTATAATCTAAGATTAGCATTGACATTAGCAACGATATTTTTAATGAATTTAATTAATTGAAAATACTGCTTCATTTATTTGTGTACTTAGATACTTACCATCACGCCGTAGGCAGAGAGGATAGAGCGCCACACTCCTCTGTCCTGACACACAATTCTCCCCTCATCCACATTTATACATCTTCTCAAACAAGATCGCCGATCGCTTATAACAGAACCATCCTCCATTATCTGGTTTATCTGATCATGCCATGTCTTCCACGGACGTCCAATTTGTGTAAATCAAATTTATAAAGATATTTGTGTAAGTAAATATATGTTTGTCAGAACTATTTAATTTTAATGTTTCTAAAATAAATGATGATATTAATTCACCAATATTCACAAGATTGGGAACGAAATCAATCTTGTCCACAGATCAATGCATGGACATGAACTAACGCCAATTTCTTATCTCTACATTCTCATTTTGGTATCACCAACGTGATCACTTTGGTACCACTTACGCAATCAAATAGCTCCGCTATTTTTTTTAAATGTGACTCGAAAATTTAAACGCTGACAGTATTCATGTAAAAACTTTTACTGTTGCATAAATGTGTCATAAAAAATCATATTTATGTTTCCATCAAGAATGTGTGTAGAATGCTCCTCGTCCCACAACTAATTTTCTTAACCTCTCTCCTATATGTGCACGTTATTTCATGTTTATTCATTTACTGGTCTGTGTTCTTGTCGATATTTTCAAGTTATTCTGTAGTTTAATTTTTAAATATAAATGTAATATTTTTGATACTGTGGTGGATGCTTGCTACCATTTATGAATCATCAAGCAAACCATACTATAGCCGAAACGTGAATCTGAGTTGACAGAAATACACTGGCCGCATGTGCCATCAAGCAACCGACGGCCGTCACTGGTTTCTTCTTCTCCCGCTCACTTCTCCATCACTTCTCCTCCCGATGTCAGCGTTCGAGCAGAATGTTAACTCTGATCTCACCGCGTACGTTGTAAATAGTTGTAAATATGTACAATAAACTCAGTGCTAATTGTAAGTAGCATTTTGACTTAATGAATGTACTTTGCAATGCACTAAAGCATAAGGGTAGGGCTGAGTTATAGAGGGCAGGCTCACTCTCACAAATCTGATATCGTTCTAATCATCCATCGTCTCATATACCACACATGATACTATCCTCTATAAATGGTTTACATTAAATGTTGATTTCAATATATAACTGATTAGGCTATAATACATTAATCAATTATATATTGAAACAATAGCTTAATTGATTACGACATTAAAAAGCCGTTCTGAGTTTTCTTTTAATATATATATATTTTTTTGATTTTTCTTATTATTAAATATAATACTTAGTATTTGTGAATAATTAATGCTTATATCTTTAACTTAACTAAGAAAATTAACTGACTATATAATATTCAGTGAGATATATAAATATTAATAGACGACCCATAAAAAATCATAATATACGCAATTTGTAGTGGGATGGACCTCCTGACATGGAAAATAATCCAATGAATATTCAAGCCGAGAGATTAAAACTTCATATTTTATTAGAAATATTATAATTATTTTGTATACGCCTAATTACCATTTGGTTAATATAAGTGATAAATGTACCCGAGTCGTTCAAGGTTTAAAGGTTTAAAAATTAATGTCGTTTAAATTATAAGTAAAGTGAAATAAATGACGAATAGCAAAACACTTAATCAACATTACGAAATGAATCTTTAAATATTTTGACAGGAAAATTTCAAAATAATTATTATTTACTTGTTCGTGATTCGAAGGCAATACTTTAAATATGTAGGTGGTTCATTAAAGATAGTTAGATATTTAATTTATTGGTAATGTTGGATGGGATCGCCTAAGGGCCCGAAACTTATGCGATTCTGTTGGCAAAGACCGCCATCTTCCTACGCACTGATACAACTCTGTTATTAGTAATATATATTATATTTTTATATTTACAACTATAACGACGTGCCATGATTTTTTTTTATATCACTAATTATTATTTTGAAAATATTAATTTATAGTGGGCGTTGTTCTATTGGGCAAATGATCAGTATGGGTAGGATTTTTAATAGACAATTTTATTTTGTATGTTTCGAAAAAAATCAGAATATCTATATAAGGTGTATCTTTATGAATTTTAATTTATTAAACTTATCCCAAACAAATACGTAATGTTCGGTACCATGGGTGACTACATATGTTATTTAGAAATTCACATATTCGAATATTAAAACACATTATTTCACGTCTCAATATAGTAGTGAACTTGTTTGTGAATTCAACACTTACATGGAACCTGCCTAACAATGAGATTTTTTTTAAATGATACAGGACTACTTATTCTCTAAAGTAATGTAAATTAATATTTTCTAACACCGTTTTCAAACAAATTTAATTTTAAAATATCTAAAATGAATGTAATCAAATTTAATTACTTCTTTCCTTCTCGGACAACTATACACATAAAACACGCTATATTTATACATATCTACGAGAGAAATAATTGTACTCAATCAATTTAATTATCTAATTTCTCGGCACAGTTAATCATCAATGACGAACATTGCGAGCATTCACACCTAACTAAAAAAAATGTATGGGCCGCGTATACTCGAAATAAACAGCGATGTTGAAATTATGTATTATTCATAGCTTAGGTGCAGTCAATTTAATAGATAGTGTGCTCATATATATTTTAATTATAATTTTGTATAAAAGTTTGTGCTACCTTGATATCTTGGCAGGCCTAAATATTTGTGCAAACTTGAGAGTGGATTGTTTTGGTCTAGAACACTTTATTATCGTTGGTTATTATAGAAAGTATTCATGAAATAAATGATTTGTTCGGTATTTGTTCAATGTATGTGAACTGGGATCGTTCCAAGGAGATCAATTGTAAAATAGAAGCAGCCAGGGCTGTCTCCAATAAAATAAAAATATTTTTTTTGTAATCACGAGCTTGATTTAGTGAGAATGTTATGTTTTCTCAATCCTGTATGGTGAGGAAAGTTGGACTCTCACTAAATCAGGATTAAAGAAGTTCGGAGTTAAAAATAAACGGAACTTATAGCGTTAAGAAATAACACCGTACTATTTGAAATGAATAAATACGATGAAAACACTGGTTTATGAAAAAATATATAAAAAATTCAATGAAACTTTGTACTTTTGACAAATCATTAGAGTACCCTGAAACTTTAGAATTCAAATTGTCGCGCAAGTAAAAATTAACGAACGACTTGGCATAAGGAAAACCTCATGTCTTAAATACCAAAAACATTTGAATCCCTCTTCCAGGCAGCTGTAAACAAAGTCAGAATAGCCAACGTGATATCACTCGAAGAAAAATATGTTTTTATTTTCTCTTATAATTCACAATCTTCTGATTTCGTAAGTGGTATGATTCACCACCCCCAAATTGAACACATTCCGCCGACTAGGCCGATAAATCTTTCAGAAATGGAGACAAAAAAGATTAGCAATTCAAAGCGTGAAAAACCACCCTAATAATATTTTCTTTTCTTTTTTGCGTCATTTTCCCTTCTGTCAAATTTGTATTCAGTGCGCCAACGGGTGACGACAAAAATAATAGCAATTATTTTCTGAGTCTCCCAGTGGCTGCCATTCCATTATCTCTGATAGCGCTATACCCTTCGTGAGATCCTCTATCAGATGTAAAAAAATACTTTTTGTATTTTTTTTGTATTGCGGGTAATCTATTGATTTGTAATTTGAACAGAAAATAAAATGATATAATTTGTATAAAAAATAATTATCCTATTATTTGTATTTGATTAAGAAATTCTAACATTATACAAAAAAAAACATAATTTTTTGAACCAACGTCATTTGCCAAACTATATTTTTTTAAATCCGTACATATATACACGGTAAAAACTTATATTGAGGCTCTTCTCAAAACTCACGTAAAAGATATTGCAAATTTGAGCGCAGAGCAAGCTGTAATTCGCTGTCTATTGTATTCTGTATGTAGATCAGAATGACAAACGGACCTCTACCAGTGAATCTTATTTTGAACTTTAAACTTTCTAAAAACTTCTTTCTACGCCATAAGGGAAGAAACAGTCATTTTACTGTACAATTTGTTAGATATTTATGACAGGTGGATGCTCCATTATGTTTACTATACCTATCTGCCCCCCACCCCCTTCACCTTCCTTATACCTCAGAGCACGACTTTTTCTGTGAGTGTTGTCTATGAACTTTGAACAATGAAGAAGTCTGAATGTCCTACTACGAGCCCGTTACACTATTCTGTTATTGTACAGTTACTGTTGCCAGTGTGTTTCGGTTTCTCGCAGTGCGTGCCGAAACTGATATTGTGTACCACAGGGCTTCGTACGAATCATCGAAGTTGTTCCTGAAGTTTAGGAGAGTTGTGTAAATCGAGGTAAGTCGTGTTCTTCCTGGTTGGTCATTGAGTCCTTATTGTCCTGTTACTTCCTACTAAATTACTTCCACCCTTCCTATATCCCGTTCCACATCCCCTTCTTCAAACATAATCAGAATTTATATTTAAAATAAAATCTAATCTACATACATACGTTATAATCTTTCTGTATGGCGGGACGAAAGAAACTTCGTTGTATTAGCGCTCCCGTGAGGAATGCAAGTAATGTTAGTTTGTCACGTTACGTAATCGCAGTGACCAATCATTGCGCCACATTCTTATCAAACATTAACATATTATATAACATATATATATTTTAAAGTAATATAGTTTAAGATAGACCCATTATTGAAAGATTATAACAATATTATCATAATATACATTTAGCTTAATATTAATTTCATCTGTCACTCCACGTAGAGTTAGACAAACTGAACCAAAATAACTGCGTCTCTTAATTCTCCTAACCTACCATTATCCTTTGTGCCTTAATTGTTAGATTGAAGACACACCCGCCACCACAGTTGATAATTATCAATAATCACATCTGAGGTGACTGTCTGACTCCCAAATTTCGCAGCCCACCTTTCAGAGAAGAAGCACAAAGCCTCCGAATGAAAAAGCTGCGTCAGGTTTTCCGCTCGGCGCCTCCGTCTGATGCCGAATTAATGACTTCGTTAGGAGAATAAGGCAGGAGCTTTTGATACGGTGAAAGCTGAAGCCTGTCCGGAATCGTTCATTATTTATCGAACGCCTTCAAAATACAAACGGCTTGTTTATTTATAAAAGCGTAGAACCGGGCGAACTAAGAATATACAGTTTATTTCAAGGGTAATAAAATTGGATGCATGTCGAGCTTTGCGAAGCCTCGTTGTATTTTCTCAATTTTTATATTGATTTCAAAAGTAGCTACGTTTGAGTTTTTTTAAATCAATTCACTAGAATTTAAGATACATCATGGGCTGCAGATGCTACCGTCCGGAACAAGTATATAAAAAAGACTGGAACAAGGGTGAAAATACGCCACGCTGATGTTACTGGGTTGGGTGACACGCAGATAATGTGTCCAAAAAAGATTTCGTATTGTCAAGATCTTGGACAATCTATTTTCGATCTTGGGTTCATCCAGTGTCTCATATAAATCTGTGAAATTCAAGCTGTTAAAAGTATTCAAAAATGTCACAAGCTTGCGCAAAAAGTAATCTTATCGTCTTTTTTAGTTTCAGAGTGCACGTTTCACGGTGACGACACTCGATGAGTTACACTGAACAATCAATTGCTATATGATTAAGGATTAAAAATTAAAATTAATGTTTTGTATTACCACATTTTTTAGGATTTGTTAATAATTATGGATATCAAATAGTATAAATATATATATTTTATTATTTATTGTTATGTTATTTCTATTATTATGAAAAGATACCAGAACAATACATTATTATTTAACAGCTTTAAGAAAACTTATAAACTTGTGAATAAATATTAACAGGTTAATCTTAATTACTCGGTACACCTTTAAAGAGGAATGAGAATAAAAAATAAAAATTCCACTAAGCGTAGGAGGTAATCATACAAGACAGAATGAAAGCTTACAATTCGTGAGAGCTAAAATTTTAAAATTCGCTATTATCATCAATTCCCTTGCGGAGGAGGTTTAAATTTTCAATACATTTTTTATTATGTTTGATAATTTAGTCTGACTTTATAACCATAAGGTATGATACCTGCGATATCAAAGGTCAAAAGTAGTCTTTGAAACGAAAACGCAGACAAATTTAATTTAAATTACAAGTTGCATAATACGGATTCTATACTTATTTTATTATTTAAGCATTCAAGTTTTACATTTTTTAATATAAAATGTAGATATCGAAATATTTTATATGAAATTATAGCGTTCCTTTTAAATGCCAATATAGTCAAGTCATATAATAAGTAGTATATAGCTAGACTTACTTATGTGGGAAATCGTAACGACTATAACGTACAGAGAAAATTGTATTCGAGGGTCGCCCAGAAAAATTTAAGATTTATGTCTTTATTTAAATACAATATTTTTCGAATAAATTGACCCTATATGTAGGTATATTTTTCTAATTAATATATTTATTTGTATTTCCTTTAATTTTTACTTTATTACACGTAACAGATGCGGCAACCTGGTTCAGAGACCTGCGGAGAACGTTCTCGTTTGTTACGAATACTTACATCTATGTATATGCGCCGAAAAGTCCTCCGACTTACGTCCTCAAATGCAGTGTGCAGCATATGGTTGGAAAAGCTTGAGCTATACATTATAATTTATTTGTGATCAAAAAAAGGAGATACACACAGTTGAGACATGTTTTGCAAAAGCCTGCTAGAAGCATGTCTCTCATACAACGATAATACAAAGGTTATTCTCAGTGGAATTGCGGGACACGGAATTAACTTGTGAGAACGCAGAAAGCATAACGGCGGACCGCAATCAATAGGTGAATAGAGCATATATAGTGACCATATATGCTCTAGCTCATCATCATCAATAGACACAAATGCAATACACAAATATTCCGTCACACAAAAGAGCACGAGAGTATTTGGGTGAATATTGGGGTATCCAATACCCTCACGCATCCGCAAATCCTTAATCCTTCTGATCTAAATCAACATGCACTCAGCAAACCCTCCAATCGCTAACTCTTGTACTACACTGCTACTGCTACAGATAATTTAGATTTAAGGCTGCCTTTGCGACTTCGCTGGAAGCTTCCTGATCCCGAGTTACTCATTCTGTATGGCAATGTGTTAATTGTTGCGTTTTTTTGGCGATTTAATAATATTATTTTTATAATTACGTAAAATTAGACACATCATTCATACATGTATGTTTGTTTTTTTCTTCTTCTTCCACGGTTGGTACTACATCCCAGGATGGGATTTGGTTTCTTCCACAAGTTCTCACTACCGACTCCTATCCTTGGTCATTTTTCTCCAGTTCCCGGACTCTTCATCCTTTTCCAGCCCTCTTCCACACAGCCGATATTTTCCTTGGTCTGCCTCTAAGTCGCTTTCACTGGAGTATCCACTCGGTCGATCTTTGGTATCCTATTATCTGGTATTTTTCTAACGCTAGCAGATACATACACTTCCATTCGCACTTTGAGCTAGGAGGGTTTGCCCTGCGGGCGGCTGTTAGCCGTTCCCGCCATATTGTGGAATTCATATTTGAAGATATGCTGAAGATGGAACCCATACAGGATCCAGGCGCAGAGCCAACGTCAGAGAGGCGTTTGGACGTCGCACCAAGGATAATAATTGAAGGGTAAAATCCATATAATTAATCGATCTCACAACACACTCATTTCTAGCATTATGAATTCTAATTGTATCGTAAAAAATTATATTGTTTCAGGAAATAATGTAATTTCCCTTCTTTCTTATTTTTTCTTTTATTCTTTATTTAATTCATTCTTTGATTTCATTATTTTATCACCTTCATTCTTTCTTCATAATTTACTTCGTTACTACTTAAAATTACGTCTTCTTCCCATCACCCGTCGATAATTTCTTATCATGGTCCACCTGGGAGAAGAAGATTCGTACATGAGCCACTTGTTGAAGGAATGTTCTGACCAATTGCCAGTCACTCGGAAACGGCAGTGGATGCTGCTCTCAGGATACCAAAAGGGACGGATGCAAATAGATGTTATTTTTTTACCGCAGGAATAAGAGGAATCGCCCCAAGTCGACGTATTATTTGTAAAATTATTATTGTCGTCATCGCTTTTTATGTAACTCCGAAATTAAATTTTATTTTTATATATCAAAAAATAATTATTATAATAGTTTTTAGTTCTTTTTAATTTTTGTAATAAAATTTAACGTAAAATTTGCTGACTCTCTTTTATTATGAAATATCACGTTTCATGTTTTACTGTTTTTTTTAGTTAAGTTTATTTCCCAGAAGATCGTAAGGTGGATTTCGATATTATGGCAAGTAGGTAGCTTCTGATTCACGTACTCACAAATTCATGCTCTCCCCTGTTACTTGTCGGTGGAGGACAGTCCACCAGAACACGCCCCACATTGGCGCTTCCAAGTCGTGGCGGGCTACACCTCACAATGCGTAGCATCTCTCTATCAGTTTATCACCTTCAGAACACGATAACACAGTACGACATTGTCAATCGTTCTCAGTAATAAGTTGAATTTCGTTAACATTTTTTGTTACAGTGGCATTCCTGAATTGAATAAATATTTGTACGTGAATTAAACTTAATTTATTTATGTTATATTTCAAGTGTTATATTAAGACTGTACTGTTATATTTACATTATATAAATAATTATTATTTTGTAAAAACCCACAAGGACCTAGATGGCAATAAATAAATGATTTAATTTTGGCTTATCTTCTCTCTACGCTCTGCGGATCACTAAACAAAACCTTTTTTGCGGTTTTCTTGTCGAAATTAGTTCCCCGGCCATCGTAATCATCAAAGTTTAATTGATTTGACCACATCTTCATACATGTCACAAATTTCAGCACCTTTATAACCAAGATCATTTACAGGGCTCTAAATTCTATGGAGAATTTTTCTTTGAAAGATATCTAAAGGTCTTTTGTCACGTTTTTCCAGTGTCCAAGTTTCCTACGCATACATTAAGACGGGATTTATGAAAATGTATTTGCACCAGCTACGAAACTACAATGGCAGAGGAAGTAGAAGTTGACTTTGGGGAACGATAGGTTTTTAACTAAAACTTGTTTATAAGGTTATTTTAGAAATACATTTTTTTCTAGTGGTCCCTACGCGATGTTGCCGGGATTCAGATTTAGTTTCAGTTTAAAATATGAGTTTAGGGGGACTAGGAACGGCTGCTTTTGTTTTGCGTAAATCCTAAATAATAACGATATATGTAATGCTCATGCGGGAGGGTGGAATGTTCGAGGGAGAGGGGTGATTCTGTTTTCTCAGGATACTAGAGTACAACTGAACTGAAAATTAACATACAATACGCGTTCAAACTGAGTATTATAATACACATTTAAATAGGAGGAGAGATGGAGTGGCTATAGAGAAAGGGAACGTTACATATGTATGCAAAATATGAAAGGGAAGGCATTCAAAATAATGTAATGTACATTTATATCGCAGGGAAATCGTAGGGTTAGGGAGAAGATATCTTTGTTTAAGTACTTAAGAGTAACTATGCAAAATTTGGAGTGGGTG
This sequence comes from Eubasilissa splendida, assembly GCA_031772225.1. Lineage (NCBI taxonomy): Eukaryota > Metazoa > Arthropoda > Insecta > Trichoptera > Phryganeidae > Eubasilissa > Eubasilissa splendida. The sequence continues at coordinate 27,136,536 of CM062861.1, read as the reverse complement.
CCATTCAATGTAAAATATACATTGAGATGAGGAGATTGTGCTTACTTGTGCAGGGTCCTAAAATGTAACTGTGCAAAATTTGCTTTAGATTAGTAAAAGTGTGTAGGATTGTATAGAGATAGACATTTAGTTATATATATATATATAAATACTTTGAATGTAGGTTATAGCTTTTTTCCTTTATAATACACATATTATTACACGTGAATTTTCCGTAAATGTAGACATTTTCGTAACCTTAATCCATCATTTAAAAAGAATACTTGACAGGCCACCCTCTACCCTCTACCCTCTACCGTCTACCGGGGCAGGCGATGGTACAAAGGATCCATCCGGGCGGGTTACGACGGGAGTTTTATTGTCTCGATTGAACTGTTCCTTCCCCGCCCACAGGAATGAATTATTAATGTGATCCAGGAGGCGCCCCAGTTAGCTGTATTTCTCAATTTGTATCGGATTCTACGGTATTGCCACGGACCGGTGCTAACTACGAAATATCTGGGTGTAATCGCGACCCTATTCGAATAAATTGATCGCGGTGAAAAGCATTCTTCTAGAAAACTTACGGCTATTGAAGCTATGGTGCGCATTTAATATTAAAAACTAACACAGCAAATCATCCTTGTGTGTTAGTACACACATACATCATTGATTATACTGCAGTCGATGATTTCAGTTAGCTTAGCCACCGAATAATCGGGGCAGCCGCTTATTATGGCCAAATCTTAAAGATAATAACAGCAATTTACATCGTTTATTTGGGACCGTTTAATATTTTTTTTTTATCAGATATATATGTTTACTGTCGGCGCAGCGATTCACACAAATACATCGTTAGTAGTTTTATATATTATTTTATTATATGTACGTATATATTATATATTATTTTTCATGTGCATCGCCCCAATTATTGACGACCAAGCTTTAGATAGTTTTTATTCTTTATAATAATTATAAGAGACGTTGTATTATATTCATTTTATTACATTTTACTATATAAGCCGTGCTCTGTATTAATTTAATTATGAGATTGAAAAGCTTTTTTTTATCTACCTACGTCTGGATGCAGTGTCGATAAAAATTATAATTGATGTAGTCAAATTTTATAGCTTCAGAGATTTCGTATAATTATACCAGGACGTACTTCTTATTTGTTTTTCAGGACGGATACTTACATACATTTTTCGTTTGGTTGTCTTTAATGACATGACATGGGTTGATTGTCTAATAAATTAATTATTCATACATTTTTTGCATGCCAATGTTGCTGCGATTGCTATCGACATCATAGTAATATGTACAAAAAAAGTGATGAAATGAAATCGATTAATTTAAATATAAATTTATATACAATTAAAATTAATCTGAAGAGCATTAATAAGTATCGCGAAGGTGAGAGATTTCCACCAGAAGCTAATAAAGATTGACATTAATTAATTAAACCAGTATTAAACGAGATATATCGCTCAGAAGGTGGGATACTGCCATCTTGCGGAATGCGGTTTCATCAATGTTAATAAACACCCAATAAATGTGTACACTCGCATACCTGCACACTGTATTCTCGTAGATGTAATCAAAGAAGACAGAGTTAAACAAATTCTCGTCCTGATAAATATCTTTCAATACTTCGTTGAACTCTTGTCGATTACTTAGACTTATGTCATCCTCATCCTTTATTCTTTTATTCTTGGAGAATCGGGGGACCAAAGTCTCTTCCCTTCCCGTCCCTTCCCTTCCTTACGCTGTTTCATAGCTTAATGACCAATCAAGGTCTGAATTATCATTTTCATTAATCCTTAGTTATTTTATATCCCAACTTTGTTTGGAACAACCCACCGATCTTCTTCCCTTCAGAGTTTCTAACAGATACGTCATGGTAATCGCTTCTCGAGCATTCGCAAGACGTCTAAGCCGCCTCGTTTGAGGTATTTTTGCATGTGTAGTAAAGGCCTCATGCTTCACGCATGGCTTCACTTAAATGTCTCTTTAACTGTAGTTTTTTAACGTTAGTCTTGCAACTTTTCTAAGATATCTCATTTCAGTGGCCTGGATTCTATATATTTCTCCGTGAGAATCCATATTTGGTGAAACAGTTTTACAAACAATGTTTTATGACATTTAACTCTGATTTCTTTATCACCAAATCAATCACAACCAACAACTTGTTCTGTCTGCTTCACCTTTCTTTCTCCCATCATTAATGATGGAATTCCATTCCGAGGTAATTAAGCTTGTGGTATGCAATAGCTGAGCCTCTCGGATGTCAATAATGCACTGTTCTTGGTGCCTTCTTACAACCATTACCAAAAAAAAAATACAAGAAATAAAACTGAACACCCTTTATCTTTTACATCCAAAATTTTACCGTAGTACCTCAGCGTACCATACTTAGAGTAGATAGATAATTAGATCAATAATACAAAAGTAGAAAAAATACGTACCTAATATTTATTATATTTCTTTAACATCAGCAAACTGAAGAATATTGTTATGCTGTTATTACATCATCGTATCGGATACAAAATTATGACAAAAAACTGTGTCCCATACCTTATTACCCGAAATACATTTTTTATGAGGGAGTGACATCTCGTTTCATGTACCCCCGGGTCAAATCCATCGACGTGACAAAAGGTCTCGAAGGCCGTTAAAAATATGGTAATCGCATTGCAGGATAATGTGATATCTCTACCAAATTTATACTGGAATGGCGTAAAGAATATTAATTAGTAAAAACAAGAAACTCGAAAGTTATATAAAATATAATACCAGGATCCTTAAACAGAATCTTCACAGTTGTAAAAATAACCAAAACGGGAATCTTTTTATCGATAGTAATACTGTCATAATGAAATAAATGTAAAATATGCAATTAAAAAATATATAAGCATAGGGTAAGAGGCTATAGTTATATGCTACGTTGTAGGCTATGATTTATTATAATTGTTGAACTGCTTTTATAGGTGTAAAAAGGAATAGAAATAAGATAAGTTAGTTAACAATAAAATAGGTATTTAATTTATTTTTTTAAATTATTATTAATACAAATTAAAATAATCAATTAGAAAGATTTACTTACAGAAAAAATCTATGTATCGAAAAAATTATCTAGTTCTGAAAATGAAACACCTTAGCAAAAAAATGTGTTTTCAATAAATTATTTTTGTTTAAAACCCGTAAAAAGAACGGTTTCTATGGAAAAAGATATAATTATAAACCTACAGTATTACCTACGATTACAGGGTAATATTTAATTTTTAACTATATACTTTTTTGTATTGTTATTGAATAATGTACCTAAAAAAAAATTGTTTCCAACTAAATCGTTTATTTCAAAAAAACATTGACACTTCATTCAAATGTGATGCTCTTTCAAATTTCCCTACTTGGATATTTTGGTACTGGGGTAGAAAAACATTGACATATTATTTATAAAATTACACTACTACCAAATATTTTTAAATATGCATATTTTTGTAAGCATTTTCTTTTATTTTCCAAATAGTATATTATATAAAATATTATCTTAATTATGTAATTTCTACAGCATATTTAAATTTATTATATTTACAAAATGAACTATGTATAATTATATTATTTTTAAAATAATAATCAATAGCTGAGTGCCCAAGGTAATATAAACTAACAGTGAATAAAATTCAAATTGACAAGCACGTTCAACTGAGCAAGTTTAGCGTAGAGAAACAACGGAGTAACTAAATATCTGTGGAGCCCCTTCAGAGAAAGAAGTGTTTCGTCATATTGCAAGAGAGTCTTCCACTAGCACACGAGAGCAATTGGGCGGTAACCATGTCAGTGTCTGGTTTTTTTCCTCTGACTTTTAAACAACCCAATTCCGGGAACAAGATCGCGGGGAGTTTTATAACGTTCATCATTGAATAATAATTTTAGATATTTCCCGTTAGACTCTTCGCCCTGGAAAATCTCAACCACTACATAGTCCATGAGGCACAATTAATTGAACAAAATGCATCACAAAAATGCTCAGGCTTAATAAAACGACATTGACGTATTGTTTCCTCACCGGGAATCGATCCGGTAGCTCCCGCTATGAGAAGTCTACGAGTCTACGGTATGAGAAGACTACGATGGCCGCCAAATTAATTATTAGTGATAATATTAACACTATTAGTAAAATACAAAATCTTCTAGAGTAATAATAAAATATAATAATCGCAGAAATTTACGAATTCAGCAAAAATTTGACAAAATAGTGAGGTCTTGTTAGGAGCGTGTATGATAAGAGCAAGGATGAGAGAGCAGGGGTGGAGAACATCGGTTCTGTGAGATTTGATTGACGTAAAGTGTCTCATTTGTCTCACCTTTTTTGGTGAACCCAAAAAATAAGATATTTTTCAACAGAGAAAAATGGCTGATGTGTCAATTTAGGCATTTAAAGTCTCTGTTAACATATTTCAAAACGGTTATTTTTATAGTGAGTATATTTTTAAGAGCATTCGGTATACACATAGTGTGATGTAATAAATGGTTGTTTATTTGTGTATTGTTCAACGAACTAACGGTTACAGATAAAGACAAATAATAACATGTATTATTTTAGATTGTTAATTTTGTTTTACTTAAAGCATTCGATTTTTAAAAATAGATTCTCTTAAAGAAACAATATAACATATGTTTTATTAATGATATCCTGAAGAAAATTTGATGTGATTAGTTAATGACATCCTGAAGAAAAAATATATATCTTTCGAAACCGGTAGATATATTTAATTCATTAAGTAGTTATTGAAACAATGTTAACAATCTAAAATAATTAATTAAAACCACAAAGTTGATTTTGCTAATCTTAAAAATATTATTAGGAGAACACACTCTTATTGTGAAGTTGTAATTATTCAGAACAAAGCTCTGTAATATTTTAAATATGAATTAAATATATTAATTAGAAAGATATACATATAAAATCAATTTTATAAAGGTGCATTATCCAACTATGCTACAGCGACAATATTTTTAGCGACAATTTTCGAACCTAAATGTTACCTTTTTGATATTAATACATTTAATCGTTCCATTATATGAAAATTGTCGCTAAAAATATTGTCGCTGTAGCATAGTTGGATAATGCACCTTCCTCGGTTAGGAAAGAGATCCAGGTTCGAATCCCGGTGGCACAACAACAATATTTTTAAATAAAATTGATTTTATATGTATATCTTTCTAATAAATATATTTAATTCATATTTAAATATATTTTTATATTATATTTATTACATTATTGCGAGTTCTTCAAATAAAAAAAAGACAATTATAATACAACAGATTGACCAGAAGTAAATACTTTTATATTTAGAAAATACAATTATTAAATTTTTCATGTCAGATGTCTAAAACCCTTAAAATAGTTGGCCAATTATTGAGTTTTCTGTTATCTGATAGCATTAATAAAATTTGGTAATTAAAATTTAATTGTAGCGCATGTTTTAACGATTAAATAATTTAATGTTTACGGATCGCGAGAACGGTGATATAATATTAAAGAAAATTTGATTGATAGTGACAGGAAGTTACATTGAATTTTAATATTATGCATTATGGGATTACTTGTTTAACTGTAATTTATAAGACAATTATAATGCCTGGTTCTTTGTTTTTAAGAAAACTTTAAAAATAATGATTTATCAATAAAAAGACTCGTGAATTTAGAAAAATATTTATTATAATCATTACAAAAAAAAATACACATTTATTTATTATCAGAATAAGATATGTTATTATGTTATTGTCAGTATATAAAGCATGTTTATAAATTATTAATGTTTAACAAATTATGAAAAATAATACATAATACCTTCGAAATAAATAAAAATATTTATAATTTTCTTTTGAAAAAATATCTATTTTTTCTGTCAATTTTATGAAATGTTTTGATCATTATCAATATCATTATTGTTCTTAAATAAGTAAAAGTGTGTTGTAAGTCTCCATGATTATATACTACATTTTTAAATTATATTAATATCCATATTTTTTTTAAAAGTATTTAACGCTTTTCAAATGGGGTTTTCTTTATAAAAATCTCGACTGATATCACAAAAATGTTGAATAACTCACACATTATTTCCAATGACTGTTCATCGCAAATTTTATTCAGAATATATTACAAATTCAATTCGCCGAATTTTATTACTTTTCATGCAGTTTTCCCGAAAATAATTTTGAGAAAATATCTGAACTATTAGTTCTTTGTATTAAAATGAGATTATGCCGTGAATAAAATATTGGGAATCGAATTCATGAATTTCGCAAAGTGAAGCTGTGCTGTCAAATATTCAAATGGCATTATTGGACAGCGACTGAGGATTTTATTGCAGGCAGATGTGTCACTTTGTTCGATACGAATTCATTCACAAAGAAAAAGCTTTACGGGGTAGCCGAGAAAGCTCCGATGTTACTTAGGAAATTAAGCTTCCGTCGTGGAATCTGTCCCAAGATGAAGCTTATTGATTCCATCTGTCGGCTACAAAGTGAATTATATTTTTCAATATTCAATATTCGTATTTTGTACGGTGTGGCTCACAGACAGGATGCATATTGAATTGGTGTTGATAATACCAACAGAAAATTCATTCTTCTTGTTCTTCGACTCAATCTGTATCCAGTTACTGAATGCTGGCTATAATTATCATGTTGTCAGCCAACCAGAAAAGTTACACCATTGTCTATTAAAATAATTTCGTGGTGTTACCGTAAAATTCCTTCAATAGCTTGCCCTGGTTTAATATTAGTTGTTTTTCTAAAGCATTTCACTCCAAATTATGCAGAAAAAAACACTCATCTATCTTATCCGCGGTCACGCCCAGTAATATGCTGTCGTCTCCTGATTTCTCTTCTTTGGATCCTTCGATTCCAGACTGATCAGCACTCCAGAAAGTAGCACAATCCGATAAATATCTAAAATAATTCGTTAGTCGCACCACCGTACAACACAAGTTTTTAAAAACCATGGCTAACAAACCAAACCAAAGCATGTGTAATTCCTAATCTCGTAGATTCTTCAGCCATGAGGTTTGGCGTCTTCCAGAAACACACTATCCAAAAACTCCTTAAATTATATAATAAAGATCTAACACTTTTCTGGATATCTCATAAGTTAGTATTTGTTAGAAGCCTCAACAATCGGCGAGCTTGTATGAGAAAATGTATGAATATGGATGAGGCGAGAATTGTGTGTCAGAACAGAAGAGTGTGGCGCTCTATCTTCTTTGCCTACCCGTCGTGATGGTAAGTAAGTAAGTAAGTAAGTATATTATAGAGCATCGGTAAGATAATATTTCAATTTATTTCATATCAGCATATAGCAACTGATGCACTTTTAGTTTTACTTTTTGGCTTCAGCAATGATTATAATATATTTGTCATCAACACGATGCATAATTAATCTGCAATTTGATAACCAATATCTGCAATACATATGTAAGTGACATACATATGTGTTGTGTGGTCATTTATCTGAATTGTGTCAAGAGTAATTGGGACAGTGTATCCGATTACTCTTTAAGCATTCTTACTCTCTTGTTGAAATACTCGTATATTATTATGAAAAAATATTGATAATGCATATATTCGTGGACGCGCCTCTGCTTATTTATTATTATTATTAATTTGTTTTATTATACCATAGTTCTAGCGTCTAACTTAACCATATCCAGAATTGTTATTACAGACTCTTGTTATTTAATAATCTTTTTTTGTTTTATTTGAATAATAACCATATACTTAATAGGCTTGCTTGTATTGGCTAATGGTATTCTTAAGTCCTTTTATATCGCAAATGTAGTCCTATTTTCATTGAATAACTAAATAGCTTAGTTTAAAGTTGATTTTTATGAGAGATTAAAAAATCTTAATTCATTGTAAGATATATATATTTGTATTGTTCATTACAATCAAGTATGTCAGTTGAATTTTCTTGGATTGTTTTATAAATACCTTCTGTAAGTTAGACTCCAATTTAACAAGGATATCTAATAAAATATATAAAATCATAGTACCCAAAAAAAATTACCGAAAATAGGTTTCAAAAAAGTTTGTTCAATTTGATAATAATAAGATAATAACGGATAATATGCCTATTTATGTAATTCGGTGTTCCACTAAAATTGTTATTCAACAACTTGTCAGAAATTAATACAATGAAGCGATATTATTTTCGATTACTTTATTTTTAATGTTTGCTGATGCTTGTTTATAAAATTATACAAAAAAAAATTAAACAAAACAAATTCTAAAAATTCCAATAAAATCTTATTGAAGTTGGCGCGTGTTATTTTGTTGTAATATTTTGAATTTTTTGAAATGGGTTCTTTCTATTATAACCTTTCTCATAAAGTTAAATAAAAGAATCAAGATGAAAAGAAATACTATTCAATTATATCCATTGTAACATATTTTCCATTTCAAATTTTAACAAATAAACAAAAATCTTTTACGACTTTTATGAATATGAAACACAACGATATTAATAAGGCTTTACTTTTGAAAAATATCCTTGAAAACAATTTGGGTGTTGAATAATAATTATCGTCCGTTTGTCAATTAAAAAGTTCTTTGGGTGTGATTTTCAAAAGGCTTTTGTTTTCTCGCAAACGTTCGTCATTTGTTGTGTTTGACGTCAGAGGGTGCCTTAAACAAATCTCTTTGTGTAAGAAAATTGTTCGGATTAAACTAATATTTGTTTCTGGGAAGAGGGACATTATCTTGATTGTAGCCGATACGATATTTCACCAAGAATCGAATTAATCATTTTTACTCTCCGTACATTTATCTCCGAGGTAGCGAATCAATTCGACAAATTCTTTGAATGATTAATTAAATATATATATTTTTTAATTTATTAGAAATTGTAAACATTTATTGCACATTTATAATACATACTCGTAATTTTCATACCCACCAACAAATTTTTAGTATCTAATGTAATTAATAAACATTTAAAAAAGTGGTTAGCAGTTAGGTCTAAAATGTTCAATGTTAGTTCTTACATACTCTGTATCCTTGCTTTTTTACTATAAATTACAAGTAATGTTAAGTTATTCGCAGTCGTGTGCGAATGGCGAGAAAGTTAGGATGAGTTTTAAATAATCAAATTATCATAAGATATAGGGAAGGTAAAATCAACGGATAATATAATATAACGTACTATCGCATATCAAACACAATAAATAACGGCCATGTTTTGATATCGTTGACCTTAGAAGCTGTGCTTAAATTATTTTCCGTATTCGTAAATATATATATTTTTAAATATGAATTAAATATATTAATTATAAAGATATACATATAAAATCAATTTTATCGAAAAATATTGTTGTTGCGCCACCGGGATTCGAACCTGGATCTCTTCCCTAACCTAAAAAAAAAAAAAAAAATTTTTAATAGGTGAACACATATACTTCCATACTTGAATCAGAATGGTTATTGTTAAATGTTGTACAATTGTCACCTATTTTGTTTTATTCCTACCCCTTAGCCCATTCCCAATTCAGTCTACACCTGTTCCCCAGCTCGGTTGATTCATTTTTGTATGTGTGAAATTCGTCGAGATTGTGGAATAGAAGTAGTGTTCTCGCTGGATCATTCGTTGAATCCACTAGAATAACATAATATGTGTGTACGTGAAATTCAGTGAGCAGTGGGGGGTAAATTAATCAGAATCACCGGCTCGAGTCTGTTTAAGTTTTGGGGTGAACCCGAGATAATCCAGACAGCGTCATCATCAGGCGAGTCAAGCTATCCTCCATATCCCGTAAATCAACCTAGTCCGCTATCGAAGGATTCCCTTACGCTCATCCCATCCTTCCCTATTCTATTCGCCAACTACCCATCCACCCGTTTCCTCTTCTCGTTCCGTCCCGTCCGATTTCATCATCACCATCACTTGTGGTCGGCGACTTGCGTCGTTAACAAATTGCAATAATTATATTTATGAAATTTGTTTTTCTCTCTTCTTGCAGCATTTTATTTTCATAATTAGTATGTTTTAAAGGTTTTGTGTATTTTATTGTCTATTCTATCTTTAAATTGTAGTTAAAATAAAAATTATATATCCAGACTAAGGCAAATTACATGAAAGAAATTTTGTTTTGTACTTGAAATACTAATGAAAATGAGTTTGGGATTGTACGATAACTTAAAATGTTAAAACAAAAACTAATAAATAAATAAAGGAATAAATACATAAATTTTATTACAATAATTCCAATAAAAATGTTTAATTTTGCGATGTATAATAGTACAACTATTATTAATGGATAAAATCTTTTGAATAATGTTAGCTTTCAACATATAAATCGTGTACTTGCGCGCTATCAATCAGACGGAATCTCTTGTCAGTTCGAAATGTAAATATACATAATATTAGGAATATAGCTTCACTGCACGAAAATACTATTTTTACATTATCAATATTTGTATATCACTCAAATAATAATAAAAATAATAATGGAAGAAAACCATTTGAGAGGAATTTATTTTACGCTGTGATTAAACATTTCCCATTCAAACGATTGAGCATCGAACTGTTGAAAATTGTTTACTCCCAATCGACCAAATATACATTTAGGGCATTCATGAATCGAACGAGGAGTCTTTGTAGAATAGAGTTATTTGAAGGAACATGGGTTCCGGACCCTTTCAAAATGAGTGAAATACCAGGACAAAATTGGGCCCAGGGAATTTAAGGCATAACTTCTGCAAGGGCATTAAGAAATTACATTTTACTTAGACCTTCGTTAATTCTTTTTTTACGTTCTGTTTTAATAATTAAAACTGTTATTGTTGGAATGTTATTTTGTCCTTCGACTGAGGGATTCACGCGGGTACTTGGAAATGGAACGAAGCTTTATACGTAATTAAAAATTCATGCGATGTTTTTGTGTAACAAATATTTTATATTTTGCGTTCTATTTATGAGATAATTAATTATTTTGAAGAAAACTGGTATTTTTATGATCTTAAAAAAGTTTTGTCAAATTATAAAAATTCAGACTACTTTCATAAAATCTAATTTAAAAATTGTACACGATATTTGAATGAAGGTACTGTATTAAAATTCAACCATATTGAGCATACAATTAAATAAAAGAAAAAAATACTTTTTATTTGTAAAAATATTCACTATTATTTAAGATTCTACATCTTACAAGTAAATTATTATTCTAATATAACACAATTATTAAATTGTTTCACACAAGTACTAAATTTGCACTCTAATGTATGTAATGTACATCTAAACGACATGTTAAATTACTTATAAATGAAACGTAAGTTTAAAAAGAGAACACTTATACAAGAAGCCTTTTAATTATTATCCAGCTTTTGAAAATAGTACTTAAAAATATTACATTTAATAAGCCATATTTTCATTTTTAATAATATCTTCATTCATATTTTTTATAGTAAATACAATCATATTATAGTATACGTTGAAGGGAGAATCAAACAGTATTCTTTGAAGACTAGACAGTAAAGCCGCCAAATTATATTGACAGCTAAATTATGCAAAGTATTATATAGACGTGGTAGGCAGAATAGAATGAGCTCCAAACTTTTATGTCACATGCATACTTGCTACACCCTTAGAATTTTTCATATTCCATCCCTTATATATGGTCTTTAGCTTTTAAGTGCTTGACATTACTATTTTCTTTACCATCGTTATCTACAATGCTTCTCGTACATATTCTAATTTATTTTATGGTCGTAAAATCCTTTTTTATCATTCTGTTCAATTTTGTACCTGTGTACTAGAAAGCACATTTTTTCCCTTTCTCTTTTACTTTATATTTACAATAGCTGCCTGTAGGCAGACTAAACAAATACACAGAGTATTTAATTCACGGTCTCATTTTAATTTTAATTAATATTGTATATTTTGTGATTGATTTAGTAATTTTGCAAAATGTATATATTTAAATGTATACGTTTTATAAGGTAAAAATTTTCTGATTATATAGAATTCTAAAATTTGCTCTCACTAAAAAAAATTAAGATAGATTCCCGGAAATGTCTTCACTATTATGTTAGTTATTTAAAAAAGGTAGGCGAAATTTTAATAATTAACGTAGGAGATAAAATTGATTTGATCAGCCGAAAAAAAGTACTCAAAATGAGTAAAATATTTTACAAATATTAAAATTTCAATATTTTGAAAATACTTAATGAAAACTTATTCTTTTCAGACGATGTAGCAATCCTGGCGTCTACATAAAAGTGTGAAAATTTCTATAGTGAAGAGTTTATTCTAACGAACTTCGCTATAAACCAACTATTTTTAAAGCTGTTTCCAGATCCACTTTAATATAATATATGGTCACCAAATATGGATTCTCATGGCTAGAATGAAGATCGAGAATCCATGCTACCATCATGAGATATTTTAAAAGAGTATCATGATTGTCATTAATGTATCTATTAGAAAGATATGGGCATGGAACCTCTACTTCTATATATAGAAAAATTTCAATTAAAATCGCTTGGAAACGTCTTGCTAATGTCAGAAGAACAACTACCAAGATGGATCTCCTTGGTAACTCTAAAGAAAAGAAGACTGGTGGATCACTTCAGACTAAGTTGGTACACAGCAACAAATACTATTGAAGTTAGATTGGGTCTTGATCGGCTATCGAGTAATGTAACAACGCAAGACTGGGAATGGTGGAAGTGCCTATTGGAAACGTTGAGCCTCCGACTCTCCTAGAATACAGGGATGATTACATACCAATATTTGTGCTCTACCTGGAGAATAAATTTGAAATGAGTCATATTTTGCGTGGTGTAACATTTTACTGAAATGCTCCCATTTCTATCATGTAAATATAAAATATATTTAGGCCTAGCAAAATGTAAAATTATAGTTTCTCCCATTTCTGCTACGTTCACTTATTTGCCTTCAATATTAAATAATGGTATGGATCGCTTACGGTGTTTTTCTTATTATAATTATTAGACTAAGATATATGTTCAAACAATTTAAATGCCAGTTTATATTGAAAAGCTCCAAAAATTCTGTATTTACACGTTTAATTGAGATAAACTTACAAAACGACGCAAAACAAATATTGGGTAAGTTTTCGTTCGATGCTGTGTTTATTCGTCCAGGAACACAATAAGAAGTATTGCGCTGACAGAAAGGGTTTTTTAAAGGCTGTGTTTTGAAAGGGTTCAAATTCCAGTCGGAGGCTTTACTTTGCACTTCATTATCCACCCGATGCGGATTTTTGAGTTTGTTTTGCTGCGCAAAATATTTTATTAATGGAATCCTTTTAAGCTCTTGCAAGGCTCGCATCTCCGTGTGAAATTTACAACTAAAAGCTCGCCGAGAATCACACATTTTGTCCGTAGAGCTTTGAGAAATATTTTTAATTTCGTTTTAAAATTAAATTGAAAGTTTGTAATATTATATGTTCATTTTTTTACCTTTAAAGGATCAGTATTTCGCGCGTGAGATTTGATAAAACGTATATGATGAATCGGAATCTTGCATTTTTACTAATAAAATTGTAATTTTGACAGAATTTTTTAAATACTCGTATAATAAAACAAAAAATGATATCATCGTTGTGCGTGTTGGCACCTTCGATAGCAACGATAATAAGATCGTGTCACTCTAGTAAGACATATCATCACTAACCCGGACAGTTGGACGATCTCCCAGATGCAATTCGGACTATTGGCTGATTGCTGATGTTGTATGTTCTTGGTCGGTCTTCATAAATTCCTGCACCGAATGACTTCCTAGGGTAATTTTTGATAACGGATCAATTCCGATTGTAGCTTGATACTTTCTGTCAAGTTAAGTAGCGCTCCGCCAGTACTGAGCAAAACAGGCATACCACCAATATAAAAACCCAGAGCTTCCAATCGAATGATATCAAACACGCGCTAAAAATCATCATCATCATCATTGGCCGTTTTCTATACACTTTTTTTTAAATAGAGATGCATACACGAAACACATTTCACATTAATATTTTTACTATTATTAAACTAGGCTGAACGGTACTATGGAAATAGGATTAACTTTCTGGTCTCCTGTAACGAGGCGCGAAACCTCGACCACTAGATCACTAGGCCAACATTTTAACCAGTAGACCTACAACTCACTGTTGGATAAAAGCCTCACCATTTTATTTTCTGCAACGTATATCTCCAGAGTTTAATAATTTAATTAGTCCAGCGGGTTAAATATATTGATACCAAGCTTATCAGTCTCTCAATTCACCTTGGCCACCACTAGATGACTGCGTTTGTCCTACGATTATCCGTCCTCTAACTGATGTGGCCTGCCCGTTGCTATTGAAAATCTGCAAAACCCAGTTTATTCTGTGAACAATTTCGTCGGGCATAACTCTGGATATGGAAATGTTCTGTTTTGTGCAGACATAATTATCGACTGCACAAGTTTTTGAACTTAAAATTCTTACATTGATAAGGCGAAAATTAATCGAGTAGAACCACAGACTAGTAAATGAATAGACATGAAATTATGTGTAAGTGGAAAGTGGTTTGGAACATTAGTTGCAGGACGACAGGCATTTTACAAACATTATTTGTGAAAACATCAACCCGATTGTTTATTAAAAGTATTCATACTTCAAAAATTAAATCTTTGTGTAAACGAGACGTCTTTTTTTACATTAATGCACATTATATTATCAACGTTTAAATCTTCGTTCCAATCGAGTCTCAGAGCTCATATATTGAAAAAAAGTCGCTGAGCTATTTGATTGCGTAAGTGATACCAATATGATCACGTAGGTGACACCAAAATGCAAATATTAAAATAAAGAATTTGCGTTAGGATAGGTAATTAGCAATATATAACTTAGCAATAATTAAATCTTTGTGTAAACGAGATGTCTTTGCGTTAGTTCATGTCTATATATTTGGTAATCTGTGAGTAGAACTAAAGAACAAGTATTATTATTTTCATATGTGCATTATCGTCAAGCCAGGTGTACCCTTAATGTTGAGACCTTACTGTTTGCACCCAGCTATATTCATGGTGCTTGCAGATTGTGGAAGCGATAGACCTCCACAATTTCCTAAAATCTATTCAGGCGACTAGAGTGAGAAAATAAAGGCTTGTATTTCGGATGATATTTTGATTTTCTCAGATGACCCCAATGACCTTCAAAACATAATTTAGGAACTCTAAATCACTGGGGTTTCATTCAGACAGATAGCTAGGAAAAGATCCTGGTTCGAATCCCAACCCAACGATAGCAACCAAAATATTGTTGATAAATTTATTTTTTCTATATCTTTCTAATTGCTACATTTAACTTGTATTAAAATACCACAGAACTATGTTCTGAAAAAACTGCATCTTCACAATAATAACGTGTTCTCCTAGAAATTTATATTTATTTTAGTTGAGTTGAATCTACGAGATGGCTTATGAAAATTAACAAACCATCCAGCATTTTTGAGTACATTAAAATATATTTTATCATATTTAAAAAAGATATTTTATTTAAAAGTTATTTTTTTAGTATAAGTAATAAACACTGGTCAAAAAAAAAAATTTTCCTCCCTTCAGAAATTTTGTCCGAACTTGATTGCAAAATCACCCACAGCTTTTTAAAGCAAAAAATAACAATTTTCGTCATTTTTGGCTACCGCTTGCATGGCTGTTCCATTCACATTGGTAACAATAAAATTTAGTATACTCTCTCTGAAGACCCGTATGCATTGCAACAACTTTCAGCTCAGCACATTCTACTTATGCTATTTATATGTAAATTTATCTAGCAATAGCTTCATGTTTTCTTATAAACTGCTTGAACAACTAAACTTTACTTAAACGAGGCAATAGGGAATCTTCACTACGCTGAATTTTGCGGAAGCTCAAACTCTTCTAACAAATGTGATATATTTTTCCAAAAAACTAAATCATACATTCAAAATAAATTTAAAAATCCTAATGCCCTTTTTCTGCAATACTCCTTTTTTAAAAAGTTCTGCTATTGAATTTATTTTCGATATATATTTATATTTTCGAAAAGTCCATGTCACGAATCAGACCATTTAATTTAAACTGATTAGTCATCAAACTTGAAGGTAAACATTCCAAGCGCGCTGGCTATACTAGAACAAGTTTATGGATAACACCAAGTTTGTGAAATAAAATAAAATTGAAGGTATTTTTTTTTTAAATCTCAATTTCTGGTTAATATCTTTTTTTTCCAAAACAAGCAATTTTTCACAAAAACAATAAAATACGCAAATACATGAAGTATTGCAACTTTTTCAATGGAAAAACGTTGATGTTGAGCAGCGTTCCATATTCGTAAAGCGCACTTTTGTCTCGCTTTAATATCGGCCGCGAATAATGTTATTGTCACATGTCCGCGTCCAAATTCCCATCCTAGATCTATTTCCTAATGTCTCAGTTTAACTTGAACGTCTGGCGTTATTGGGCGTCACTAAATTAATATTTTATTATTCTTTTGATCCCGACAACGGTGATACCATTCGCGTAGTGGACCAATCATCTTGAGTGCGGCGGAGCAATGTTTTTTTAGTACACATTTGTCTGTCAATTCGACTTTTGTTTTGTTGGATTATGAAATACGCCGAGATTCGAGGTGGAAGTGTCGTACTCATTGTGATCTGTGATCATTTGGATTATTGTTTGCTGTTTATGTGTGCCGTGGGTGAAATTACCGTCTTAATTTGAAAGTGGAGATCGTCCTCGTGCATGCACTGTGTGGTTTCGGTGGCGACTGCAGGGACTTCGGAGGCGTCGTACTTGAGGTAAGGTGAGCATTCCTTCTAAATCCCGGCACCCCGAGATCACTGGTCCTTTGATATAAATCTTTTCCCGCCAACAACCCCATCCTATATTTTGCGGTAATTCCGACTTACAACCGGAATTATGGTATTCTTCTTCCATGCAAGGTGCGACCCGAAGATTGCACAAGTAGTGTTATTAATTGATTGTTTCCTTTATAATGAAGTAGTAAGTAGTAATTATTCTAAATAATATCATATGTTCTATAAATTTGAATGAACAAATTATATGACGTAATGCACAACAAATAGTATATATACATATATGTGACTAAAATAAAACAAAATATTACAGAATGTAATATACTCGTATTTATAAAACTTCCATTTTTATTTTATTCTTGACTAAAATAATAATAACAAAATTTAGTTAAGTCAAATATTTTCCGCTTAGTTTTTGGAGTTGCAAAACTATTTAAAATTCCTTTAGACATTATGGTTACTTTTAACATATACATTAGACTTTCGGTAAAGTTATTAGAAAATTCTACAGTTCGAAGGTAGGCCCGTAAAAGCTCACACGAGCAGCCTGATGAACTTCTAAAGGGTTGTAGACAGTTAGCCTCCATTATGCCAAAGTTTGTTACATTAGTGGCATATATTAATATTGTATTGTGGCGCTTAGGTTCGTGTCCGCAGTATATGTAATGTACAAATACTATCTAGACAGATACGAAAATATTTATTTGATTTAAAAATAATACCTTTTTTTTATCATATATATATCGCATCAATGAATGAATGCATTGATAAAATATAAAATAGATCGTATGACATTTTTGGTTCACCGCATGAATTCAATCGCAGGAGAACATATTATTATTGCCAAGTTGCAAATTTTTCAAAATATATTTCGATGGTATTTTAGTACAAATTAAATGTGTCAAAAAATAGCAACCGAAATATTTTTACAATTAATTGTTTTTTTCTGTATATCTTTACGATTGATACATTTAATTTGTATTAGAATTATTATCGTTTTGTCTCGCTTAAAAGACAAACTCTTTTCTATGCAAAATAGCTATGATAAAATGCATCTGTGGAGGCCCTGCTCGCGCTTCATAGATACATAAAAATAAACACTCAACAGTCATACAGTCCGCCTGGTACCCACGAAATGCAGACAACAATGCACTGCGATCGAATCAGTCCGAGAAGTCATAGAACCGACCACTCTTCTCCTGGCCATCTCCTCGGACACATATTCTCGCACGAATCTCGGTACCGCCTTCAGTGAATATTATTTATAATATGAATTAAATATATTAATTATAAAGATATACATATAAAATCAATTTTATCGAAAAATAAAAACATTGTTGTTGCGCTACCGGGATTCGAACCTGGATCTCTTCCCTAACCGGGGGAGGTGCTTTATCCAACTAAGCTACAGCGGCACTATTTTTATCGACAATTTTTCGACCTTATATGTTACCTTTTTGATATCAATACATTTAATCGTTCCATCATTTGACAGAGCCATCTACCTTATTTTTACAGAATCTCAAATACCTTTGAGTGAATCTGATAGTAGACGCTAGAATTATTAATTCATTTTTATTAAATTTTGGACACATTGATACAACTTTAATATGTTTTATATTAAAGTTAGATAAAGCACCTCCCCCGGTTAGGGAAGAGATCCAGGTTCGAATCCCGGTAGCGCAACAACAATGTTTTTATTTTTCGATAAAATTATTTTATATGTATATCTTTATAATTAATATATTTAATTCATATTTAAAATATCACAGAACTATGTTCTGAATAATTACAACTTCACAATAAGAATGTGTTTCCTATAAAAAATATTATTTATCTTGAACTTTTTATAATGTAACAAACAGTTGAATTTCAATTGTGCTTCTTCTGTTAATAAACGCAACTGTCGTAAGTTCTGTTTTATTCATAATACGCCCGCTCTAGTCATAAACACTCGCAAAAATACCAGCCTCTATATTGGTAACATTTCATATACATTCAAGGTGACCTTCGATTCTCACCGTCCACATCCTTCTGATACATCATAAATATAATCCTCATACTGGTGACTCTTTCGAGTCTATAATAACTAACAATAGATTAGTAATTTCCTGGTCTAAAAAAAAACGATTTACATCGATTAAATTTGAATTGATAAAAAAAAAATATTATGTAAGTACATACGTTTTTTTCTTTTAAGAATTTATAATCAAATTTTAGCAATCAATAATTAACTGTTACACATTTGAATCGCAGTCTGAGTACACCACACCAGGTCCCAAAGTACTTCAGAAACCTCTCAGTATTATATATAATATATTGAAATTTCAGCTTATCTCTCAGTCGAACACAGGTCTCGCCTTTGACGAGTCAATTTGGCTTCTATCTAGGTTACTGTAGTGGATATTCGGAGTTACACTAAATATATAATGTGAATTATTTAACAGTCGATTTGTTTTTGAGATCGCATCAAGACTGCAGGAAACAAATAAAGATGTTTAAATAAAAATTATGTTATTCTTGTTAATTTAGTTCTGTGTTTAGACAAAACCTATGGAATATTATTCATGCTAGAGAAGAATATTGAACCTCTCTTGAGTATACAGATTGCAAAACTACGGCGTCCTGTAATGTATGAAAAATGTTAAAACACGTTAGAAATGCTGATTTAGAAGTAGAGAAAACTTTGGTTAGTACTATGAGCGTTTTATGAAAAATAGGAAATTCTACAAGTCATATTACAGAGAAAAATTCAACGGAAACGCAAAATATTACGAATTTTACCGATATCCATTTATTTTAATTTTAGAATTTTTATAAATTGAATTGTGTACCTCGTTTTCTTGCAAATATTATCTGCTGCAAACGCCAGTATCGAGTATGGTGTACACTCTGTATTACTGACTTATCTCTTGATTTGTTGAGTACACTCTATAGTAGTACACTGTGTTGGCTTGTTCGGCACTTGGCCTTTGGCTAGGATAGACCTTTTATGCTTTCTTGATAAAAAAATATGTTTTCAGCATTATAAAAGAGGTTTTACGTAAATACCGACCATGGCCATCCGGCAGCCACCGTCGATTGCGAAACAGCAGGCCCGGCAACGATTAGCAATAGCCAAATGCTTTCTGCTAGTAAATACATTACTCTCTCAGTTGTTGATGACGGTCTAGGGTTTATGTAAATGTAATATTTTATCAATTTTCTCACGAATCAGCTATCTTAATATCAGAATACTGGCCCACTCAGGCCTTTAATGATTTTAATTAGGTTTATAAACTACACCGGCTTCAATACAGGTGTAGTTAATCTCACTTAAGTTTAATTTGCTTTCTTCGGGGCAAATTGCGTTCGAAGGGAACGGGTCACAGGTGCAAATTTGTTCGGTTTAAGGGCGGGGTTCTGTGATGAGGGATGAATATTCATCTCCGATCGAGATCAAAGGGGACTAAGCCTTAACACAGTTGGAAACAGGATTGTCAGTCAGTACAATACAACTGTGTATATATTATTTGATATTACCAGGGATATAATACGTCACACATCATAAATGTTACATTATATATTTTATTCGATTCCAATGCCGATAAATCGGCGTTTATTATCAAAATAACTTTATTTTGAAGTTTGCATAAAAAATAATATTTTTACTTAATTAATACACCAGCATCAACAAGTATTATATATTATCCTACCTCGCTAGGTGCATATAAACTACCTGTTCTGAGGTAGATAGTCATTAGATTTCATTAGCTCTTTATTATTGTTAATATTCCTAAAAATTGATATGTGCATAAGTAAGAACTAATTTAAACAAATCATATATTAAAAAAACAGAAAAATTAGAAAGGAGACTAATAGATAATAAGTAAAGGCAATAAAGTAAAAATTTAGATACAGGCTAAAGATATGTAAGAAGTAAGTAACAGAGTAAAAAGCATTAAAGTAAGAACATATTAAAGAAATTGAGTAAAAAGTAAGGGTAGAAGCAGGTAAAAATAAGTAAATATAAGAAACAAGTAAAAAAAGCATAGCAAAGATATGGTAAAAATATTAGAGTAGAGTAAAAAGAAAAACAGATTTAAAACAAGGTAAAAAGCAGGATTAAAATAGAAACAAGCAGGGAGTAAATAAATCATGATAAGTACGAAGTAGAATATAAAGACAGAAAAGAATTACATAGAACGAGTTGATTTGATCATCTAAGAACCTCTTCCAACCAATTAATTTGTTATTGAAATTGACATTATTATTGGTGAATCGTCATTTATTCGGACCAAAATAAAATCGATTAGTAACGAAAATACGCTCTATTCAATTTCAACCAACTGATATACCTGCTACCCCTTTATCTGGCTAATCGGTGGTCTTTATCTCAGTCACTAACGCGATTTAATGTTATATTGCTCAAATCAAATCTTACTGTCTGATTTTAAAATAATCAATTATTTTTAATTTTATTTTAAAACATGCTAATATCTAGCGTTGAAAATAATTTCCTGCCTCCAAAAGTATTTCAAAGATAGCTTAAAGCTAAGCAAAATCAAAAAAGAAGTCTTCCATATCTACAAGGTAAAAATAAAATATTTCAAGAAGTATGGAGAATGTTTTTACAAAAAAATAAATATATTTCGTGGGTTACGCCGTTTTTTTTAAAAATATTTTTAATGTTTATTTTTTACATAGAACTTATGTACACATTATACGGGAATGATTGGATCAATTTAATCAATCTGTTCGTACAAGTATACAAAATGAAATGAAGTGGTTGTTTAATGAATTCAATGGTTTTTGTTCCCTTGTGGATAATAAAAACTTATCAACGAAATTGCGACTATCGATCCACGTGAAAACGTATTGTCGCACAAATCCCTCGAGACGAGACGCGGCGGTGCTTATTTAATTAGACTACATAAATTCTTTGACTTTGAAAATGCTGTTAAATAAGTCGTTTACTTTACTTATTAAACTTTCCGCGCACCGAGTTCGAAAAATAGCGCCCCAATGGGAGTTCTTAAGATACCCCAGCATTTATTAACTCTTCATAGTTTTGCCTACATTTATAATAATATTTTATGAAGAGCGTTAAATCTTTGCAATAGTTGTGCCGTGGACATAGTTGCGTCTCGGCGTATGTACAAAATATTTATTGACACCTGTTTCTTTCCCGCATGTCTCGAGTTCCAAAATACCTCTCGACTCGGCGTATTGGGCATTCGGGTTCTTGGAGATCGCTGAGCTTGCGGTGAATTTTACCAAATATATAGGTATGAACTCACGCTAATTCCTTGTTTCAATATTTTCAATTTGGTATCACCCAAGTGATCATTTTGCTACCACTTACGCAATCAAATAGCTACGCGACTTTATTCATTGGAATTCTGAGGATAATTTTGTTCATAATTCGAATGAATAATATTGTTTCTTTTCAACTCATGTAAATAAACTTGTATAGCTGCCCCCCATTATAGTTATAAATTCAAATTGTTGAGTTAAATTATTAGATTGATAATGCCCTCGCATGGCGAAACGCGTGTCAAATAAAATTAAGCGAGCAGAACCAAAAAAACATGTGTTTTATTTTCACGTATGTAAATTGTTTTTAATTGTATTTACACCAAAATATGCTGAGTCCTCTTGTCTTCTTGGTCTTATTCATAGCTTTATATGCATCAGAACCCTGGACAATGAATTCAAGAGAGAGGCAGACGATAGACGCATTTGAAAAGTGATGTAAAAGAGAATATCATGAAGCTGGACGCACCTACGTATCGATTGTCCGGGAACGGTATACGCGACGTGCCTACTAGGCGTCCTGCAATAATTCATGAATGAAATTCAGAGGGAAATTTTGTGCACGTCACATCCTCAACTGCGGGGAAATGAAAAAAAAATATACTCGTCAAGATGCGTACTTCATTGCCATTAATTAAAAAATATTTTTATTGAACATGAATAAAATCCTACTAGAAAACAAAGCTTTAATAGCAACAATTAAACTGAAAAAATAGCGAAGCGTATATAAAATACGTGTCAGATCAATATTCTTACTATTTTTAAACTGAGCTAAATGCTAGTGCTAAAAAAATAAAACTAACTTGATGGTCTCCAGGATCGAGGCTTGAACCCCCAATCACTAGATCACTAGGCGAGTATCGTGACCACTAGACCACAAACACGTCATTTTATTTGTAATATCTGATTTAAAACAAGTAAGTAAGCAAATGTAAATACCAGACATCGATCAGGAAGACCAGATATGGGGGGTGGCACTATTGAAAGTTTAAATAAGCGAAGCATGAGGATATGCATGAAAGTGGACGAGGTAGGAGTGGTCTCTTTACGTCTGCAAGAAACGGAATGATGGCTGTTTAAATAGTTTTTAAATGTACAATTTATTAATATACTAAGTATGAGCAAATAGACTACAAATAATTCAAATGCATGTGTAAACGCGTACAAGTTCATTTATACATGTATAAGACACCTGTGTATTTAGCATACATAAATACACTGTTACAAAATAAATTACAAAATATACTAAAAAGGACCCACCCTTACCCAGAACTGTTATAGGATAGTTTCTCTAGACAAAGCAAAGCAACGCGGGTCTAATGTAACCATAATTTGAATGCGGTATAGATTAATTCTTTAGATAATGTTTAGTATTCCATTATACTAGCTTTCAGTGGTATTTAGATGGTATTTATTAAAAAACAAAGTCTACATAGTAAAAGCTAACAACAAAACATTTGGTTAAAATTGAAAGTATATTTAGACAATGATTAGTTACAAAAAATTAAATAAAGAATAACAATTATATTTACAAGTAGATATGTAGTATCAATTAACAATGTGTAATTATAGTTACAAGAGAGAAATGTTGCAGCCATGGCTGCCAAAGAGTTTGCAATATTATAGAGATGTGCCCTGAAGGGAGATTTAGACAGAATATGGACTTAAAGATTTTGAGTGTCACTCAGCGCGATCACGAAAATAAAAATAAAATATTATTCACACAGAGAAGACAGGAAGAGGTTGGCGGCAAAATGAATAATCTGAGAGAAATATGCTAGATGTAACTATTGTCTCTATTAAAATATTCCTGCATATGAAATATGAAAGAACGTATTGCATTAATTGACTGAGATATGAACAGGTTATAAATAAAATAAATTTATAATTATTATTAATAGATTCGTACCGTACGATGCCTCTCGGACTTCCGCTGCCAACAGGCAATGAGTAGCTTCACTGTATCTTTTCGAATATTATCTATCCATATTCTTCTTGAGCATCAAAGTGGTTGGTGTTCCCTCATAAACCTTACGGAGTGCTCTAAAGTCGTCGCACTGACGACAATTCCTGCCCATCTTAGCCTTCCTGACTTAAATATTGGTTTTTGGAAGACCTTGGCAGTTTAGTGTCAGTGCCCCACTGCGATTATCTTGGTCCGAGTATTCTCCGAAGAATTTTGTGTTCGAATAATTAGATAATTATTGCTTCTCTATTAAATCCCGGGTTTCATCACGTTAGCTGGTTAATGGTTAAATTGTGAATGCGGAACTTGGTTTTTCTTTAATACGTAATAATATATTTTTTAAATGAATACGTAATAAAAGGGCCGACTCGTCGTTAAGTCATCACAAGAAACGTTCCACAGCCTTCGCCATAATATTTCATCGACTTCCGGCTTTGTACAGAGAGCAAAATTGTGTTTTTGACTCGAATATTCCGGCGGAGATTCTAAATTTAAATTTGCGCGGGATTAAATTAACGGATCAAATTTTCGAGAAATGTGCATACCTTAATATTATTATTGCGGAGCGACCTCAAGAGAGGTCGGAAACATTCTTTAATCTTCGGGTCGTTCATTACGGGAGTAGTCACTTCACAGCATTTATTTAAATATTTTTACTCCATTAGGGTAAAATAAATTTAGAAAAGATTCGACTCCACTTCGGCAAGTAAAACGTTTACCTAACAGTATTATGAGAAAAGAAATATTCATTTAATACCGTGTAATGTAACAGACTTAGTTCACAATGTTTTAAGGTTTGATTCTCGGCTGCATGTACAGAGGTTTAATTGTTTCAGTAGCATTGTTATTCGGTTTTCGTAATAGTGTATAGGTGAACACACTAGTGACTTATTATTTAATTTATCATCACGCCGTTTTCCCTCAGGGTTATACAGAGAGTATAGAACGCCATGCTCATCTGCCTTAGCCTCGTTGCCTCTTGCCTCGTTCACTTTCATATCACTCTCTTCGGTTGTTGAAGCTTTTGACAGAATCATTCTTCTTAATTTTATTTATCTGATTATGGCGGATGATTATCTTTTGTGGATGTTCTCTGTTGCTGTTGTCTTCAACACTCGCCTCATATATTTTCTTTATCATTCTCTCCTTGCTCATATGTTCCACTAATAATTTAAATTCATATTATTTATTATCTTCCAACGTTCGTTCAATTATGTCAGTTGTATGGTAAGCTTGTCAACTGCTCACATTTTTTCAATTATGCTTGAAATCAAATAAACTGAATATCAATTTACTAGGCTGACATTATGTAATTGGTCAGTGCACTTCCCCAGATAAGAAGAAATTCCAATGGCAGCTTAAATATATTTTTGATAAATTTATTTTATCTAAATGTATATTTTTCTAATTCATGCATTTATTTTTTATTAAAAATACCACAGAACTACGTTTTGAAAAATTGAAACTTCATAATAATAATAATGTGTTCTCTTTAAAAATTTTAAATATATTGATTTGACATCATATATTCCTTGTCCGCATCTCGACTTAAAAACCATATGTTTATTAAATTTATATATAATTATATTTTATTTATGGTTTTCCAGCAATTTTCACTGTGCCTATCAGACTATTTAATTATATTTTGGTAGAATTAATATACATCAATATAAAATTTTATCCATATCAATCAAATGATCAGATGAAAATCAATAATTTAATATCGATGGTCACATAGAATACTGCGGATAAAGTCAGATACACCCTGTAGTACAGGAATCGGCTACCTATGACCCCCGGGTCACCCAGTGACCCATTAGATAATTTCAAGTAACCTACTTCAGTTCCGCAAATAAACTATAATATATAAAACATAAATATGTGTAACGTGTTCGATGGAGAAGTGGTCTGAATCCTTTCCGTTATTTAAAAGGCGCGAGCGCATCCGTCAGGCGTGGGCCAATGAGAAAGTGTATGTGACGCAAAATAACGCTGATAAAAAAAGTTAATTACATATTAATGAACTAAAACTGGACAATTATATCTGTTTTTATAATAATTAGAATAAGAATAAAGTTTTGTATGCTTAGTTCCAATAGAGTTTAAAAGCATATTGTAATAGTTTTCTCAATAAAATTTGTCTTATTAATAACTAAAAAACTGTTTTAAAATGAAAATAGCCATTAACCCGAACCGTATTTTTAATAGTCACATTTTGGTTGATTTTTACCTGCATCCAAAAAAGGTTACCGACGCCTGCTGTATAGTATATATTAAAATAAAATAATATTTTTTTATAAATATGTGAACTGTTTTATTTGCATATAAATTTTGTGTAAAATATTCATGATACAAGATATCAAACATGGTTTATGGCACTTCGAATAAAAGCCTCGGTTTATTCAGAGAATCGGACAATATTTTAAATATAATGTATTTACCCTTTATGCTAATGGCGTTAATGTAACATCTTCAATAATTAATGACTCTCCTTATACAAACCTACAATGTATAAATAATGGATTTATCCTCAGCGTGGATTCGAACCGGTTAAACCACTAATGAATTTAATTATTAAGGGTTCAGGTACGGCAAACATTCTTTTATCTTCTCTGCGCACGAGTTATCCGTTGAAATCCTGCATTGTATCAAATAATCATCTTACGTTTTCGTTAATAAATTATTAGCATTTAGCGAATTTGTATTTTGGTTTCTAAAATCATGACACAATTTTATTACACTAATTCTGGAGTGTGCAGTAAGATCTCTCACCATCAGTAACATATACAAATTAAAAGTTTCTCAAATAGTAATGTTAAGAAATATTTCTGAAAGATCTAGAAGCAAATATATAAATTCGCCAAAGAAACAAGGATACAGCTGTTGCCCGAAAAATTTGCACGCTCATGTAGCAATTGGCTGGACATGTTTGTCGAATAGATAGATAGGTCAGTAGCAATAGTTCTGGACTGGAGGGTAGGTGGTAAAAAATGTGTTGATCATCAGAAAGGGCTGAAAACATAGAAATGTCGTTTCTTGATAGAAGCCTATACCCAGCAGTGGAGACGTAATGATAACGGTAGGGTAACTAGTGTGTTCTTTATGTTTTGAACTGTTAATTGTTAAGACAGCGATTCAAATCAACTGTCATTCCCTGAAACCAAATGCTGCCGACTCGCTTTTCTCACTCTTCGCTATCTTCTGTATTGTTCTTTCTCTGACCAAATATACGACTCGACATGCATTTAATTCCATCATCACCAAAAGCCTCTACAATATCTTATTATTCTGAAACTCCTCACTGGCCAACTGTTTTGACAGTGACAGAAGTCCTGCTAATTGGACTGCGAGCGCCGCCATTACTTCTTAATGTTTTAATTCTTCTTTCACCATTCCAGACACTCTTCTCTGTCACAAAGTATTTAGAGCTATTTAGCTCCTTGTGACTCTTTTTCCCCCATAGGTAGAGTAGTCTACCCGAAGCCGTTGACGAACGGTCAATTAACTAAAACATTTTTAACGAACTATTATCGTCTCTCACTATAATTTGGACCATCGACATTACCCGCGGTAACACCCCAAAGAGGTGAGTCAACTCCGCCCCTTAAATGAAAAGGGCATAAACCAGGTAAAGTTGACGATCTTTAGGGGATGGTGTGGAAGGTTTTATATTCTAGAGTAGATAGCTACTGATGATGATTATGATAAATTTTGGCGATTTACAGTGAAGTTCTAATACCAAAATGAATATATTAAAGTGAATCGTGGATCTGGAAAAATAAAAATGTAAGCAGATTAAATGCGGTATGTGGAGAAAATTATATCCATATGGTAGCTTACCATCACGCCATTCTATGCAGTAGTAGGTAGAGAGTATATAACACCTATCATCTGTCACACTTCTGTTTTGACACCAACTATATTCATACATCTTTTCATTCATGCTCGTCATTTAAAACAACTCCTATTTTCGGTCAACAGTTTCTTTTATGTAGTGACATGTAATTGAAACATTATTTTAATCTTTTTTTTTTCCATTGAAACCGTTGTTCGTACCATATATGGCGTACTCATGAATATAATGAATGTATATAATATTATGAGACCAACCCTTAACAGCACTGTACGAGTACATCAGTTCTGAATACCACAACGTTGTATATCTTCTTATATTAAACAAACATATAAAATAAATAAAAATATTAATAAACACAATTCCTAAGTTAGCCAACCTGCAAAAATACAGGAATTCCTCGCATAGTCTGGCTAATCGGTTCCACTGGTTATCCAGATTATTTGAAACCGGACTAATGGAGGAACTAACCACATACAAAAAACGATAATTGGTTCCATACAATTATTTTTTTCCTGTTTTTCAATAAATGTAACGTGGGTAATATATCAAATGTATGTATGTACATATTTATTAAAAATAATTAAACATTAACAAAATGAGAGGTTTATTATACTTTAAAATCATTTTAAATTCAAATGTTTTTATTTAAAAATGTATTTTTCATAATTAACTTTTTATTGCCATAAAATTGCAATAACGATGTCTGCACTTTTATATTTTTTGGTTTTTTCTCCTCATACATTTCTTTGTACCAACGACAAGCATTGTTTATCGTTCAGCGAATCGTAGGGCTACGTTCGATATCGGGATCAACTTCCATAATATGATCTGACACTTTTTCAACCATTTCAATAATTTTTAAAAATTGTTCAGCCGTTCAGTCTTGTGCAGGCCCTTCAACACAGTAATCGTTGTCTATGTTGTCCTCCCATTCTTGATAAGCTCGTTGCTCGTCTATGCTAATGAGTGTTTCATTATCGATCTCGTTTGTGTTAGATTGAATGCAATCAATTACGTTGTCAGAATCCAGATCTTCGAAACCAAGTTGCTGTCCAAGTTCCTCTATGTTATTGGTGACTTCAGCTAAATGCGTTTCAAAACCAATCAAATTATTAGCACAATGCACTATGATACAGCTCCATTACATACAACTCTCATGTTGCTCGGTGTCACTTAATGCCATGCTCTGCCTACGTTTTCGATAACATTTCTGATGTTGTAACTCTTCCAAAATACTGTTAAAATAGGCGCGTTTTCTCCTGTTGTTGCTTAAATGGCTTATGAAAAAATGCGGCGCAAATAATAACTCTTAAATGTTGCAATGACACTTTGATCCATTGGTTGAATTAGCGATGTTATATTTGGTGAAATAAATGTTACGTGAACATTTTCATTTAAATCGAAAATACCAGTCGGATGACCTGGGCCTGGGGCATTATTATCTAAGATCAATAAAATCTTGAAGTCCAGCCCATTTTCTCGGCCGTAATACCGTTCTGTTGTAGGGCAAAATTAGTTCGTGAACCAATCTTCAAAAAAAGGTTTTGCGATCCATACTTTCTTATTTGAACGCCACGACACTGGGATATTATATTTTGATAAACCCTTAAGAGCTCGAGGATTTTCCGCACGGTACGCAAGCATCGGCTTTAGTTTGAAATCTGCTGCTGCATTTCCACCTAAATAGTGTGAGACGATCTTTTGAGATTTTATATATTCTTATGACTTCTCATCGGCTGCTATAAAAGTGCGTGACGGCAACTTTTTCCAAAATAATTCCGTTTCGTCAATCTTTTTCTATTATTTCAAATAATTCCTTAGGATATCTTAAAGCAGCATCTTTACCTGCCCTGGCAGATTCCCCAACAATGCGCAGATTGTGAATACCAGTTGCTTATAATGAAAAAACCATCCACGACTTGTCGTAAAAATGCCACTAGTTCTCTCATCTTCGCTTTCTACTTCATCAGTAGTCGTTGTAAAGTCTGAGTGCTTTGGCTTGAACTTCCATTTGACTAAATGGAATTTGTTTTTGACTATAGTCTTCGATTCATATGGATAATAGCCGCTCCATGTTTACCATTCGAGTGCTTCTAATTTTGGTTACTATTTTTGATAAAGAAGATGCCGTAGCCATGCATTGTGTTGTATTTACCTTTATTTTTTACAAGTTTTCGAACTGACGACTCGTCCATTCCGTTTTCTTTTCCTATTTTAGCTAAGAACGCGCCTTCTTTATGGCGCTTAATTACATCGAGCTTTTATTCCAAAGTGAGCCATTTGCGTTTCTTTGTGACAGAATCACTATAACACTTTCTTTTTTTGCTCATTTAAAAAAAAAATTAATTATAAAAAAATCGACTTTACTCTAAAGTTGCGAATCGAAAACTAATAGACAAAGAAAAAAAACACAAAACTAGAACGGCGCATGCGCATGTGTATATCAGCTGCAACCATAATGACATAAAAAAGAGGAAAAACTGAAAATTTGCGTATAAAAATTATTTGATGTATTAATTCTTTTGGAATTTTTTCAAGAAAAACTTTTTGGTAAAATTTTTTGTTTTTTTCAAGTTCAAAAATTTTTTTTTCGGAAAATTTCGAATCCGGACTATAGTGAAACCAGACTAATCACACCAGAACTGTGCGAGGTATTCTTGTACTGTATAATCATCTAAGTTGGCCGACGCTCCGACTATCTATCATCATTTGTAAAAACCGATGCCTGGATTGGAAAATTTTTTAAAAAAAACTTTGTATTTAAACCACATCGATTAATTTGCTGACCGGTTTCGATATCATTTTATCTTTGTTAAGACGAACGTGCGCTAACTGATACATGAAATAAATATGAAATAAAATTAATTTTCGGACAAGCCTGTGACCGCAGTCATGATGGGAAAGAGTCGAAATCAAATTAATTCAAGTGGTGTATTTTATAAAAATAATAATTATATCTAACCACAAAATTAATGCTATTATAAATTTCATAAAAAAAGTTTCACTTATAAAAACTGTTATTATTTAGGTGATCATATGGTTATCAGCCTTCATAAATATCATCTCACAAATCAACGCGTCGTGTCTTAATTATTAATTCATCAGCAACAAGCCTTTATCTTGTAATTAAGGTCGTTTGTTTTCTTTCACGTGACTTCAGGTTTTCATTATTGAGCTCGTGTGTTTCATGTTTGTTAATTCTTTACTTCAAGCCTCTTTATACCTCATAACGTAAAAATAGACAGAAGCGTCATAATCCCCCGATCTCATACAATACCTTTGAAGCACCAAAAGCTAAAATACAGACTTAAGGGTGTTCTTTGGTTTTAATTAATGACAGAAGTCATTATTATATTTAAAACCAGCGGGACGCGCTTTACGTTGCCGGGATTCGTATTAAAATATTATTAATATAATTATTTTCTTTGGTAGGCAAATATGTACTTACATTATGAATTTCTCCATCAGAGTTTGTAAAGTAATATATACATGTATATATGATATCTAAGACATATCTATGAAATGTCAAATCAATCTCACCTATGTGTTAGTTTGTCTTTACTTAAATGCATTTTTAATTGAAATATCCGCACGCATTGTTTTTTAAACTCTGTAATATACTTCATTCTATCGATCTTATAGTTCCGGATTCATGTACCACATATGTATTATACTTAGACTGTGTGCTCAATTTCAAGAATTATACGCGGACAAACATTTCCATACTAGCATTTTATTTTTAAAATATTGCTTACGAATACTAATTTTTATAGTGGTAGAAAAATTCACAACACTTCACCAATGAGCACTAATTATATAACGAGCAACCAAAATCTGCCGGTAGACGAGTTTTGTTGACACTTATTGTGATGTAAATGACACCAAAAAAAGTCAAATTCTTTGGAATCTTACGACAATCTCACGTACATATGTTAGAAAATTCTAATGATTAATTTTGTCATTATTTAAAAATAAATATATAAATAAAAAATGTACATAGTAAAAAATAAAAATTTATCCATACTACCGTATCTTAGTCAGGACAGACGGATCCACAAAAAAAAGCAGATTTATCAAAGTGGTATATACAAAGTTATCTAGATTCTAGAATGTACACTTTTGTCTATTAACAAAGTTAATGTTGTGAGCATCAAAAATATTTTAAAAGTTTTTTATTCATAATATCCGGCATGAACATTTCGTATTCAATACGGTATCTATATTAATTCTCTTAAATATGTGGTGCCTGCTGAAAAAAAAATCGTTCGCTTCTTCCGGACCCCCCAATCAAATTCGACACTTTTAGGGGCTGTTTTGCCGGGCAATTGAATTGAGACCATAATTTATCTCCCCCATCCAACTAAATTACACGCCTTCCAAATCTATATTACGGGCCTAAATTCACTTTCGATTATATTACTTCTACAACACATTTAAAAACATCAAGTCAGTAATAATACATTTTTATAAATTATTTTATAATATTTTTTTTAATAAATAATACTTTTGTGATTTTTCAAAACATACGTAGTTACCTAGTCTTTTGAGAATAATAATAAATTATTTTTTATTTACATTACTGTTCTCTGTTCCTATATCCTAAACGTCATCTATCAGGTTCTACTAGATGATTATTGAAAAACATTGGAAATAAAAAAGTGATTATTTTCTAAGGTAATTAATAGATGTCTCACTAAAAAGTAATATCTTGTGCCTTATCGTTCAATGAACGTTGAATATCATGTTGGTTATCATCACTTTGTTTGCAGCGGCTCGGAAAAGTTGTCTTAGGTTATTCAGCGATGATGTTCTCCATCTTACATTTTTCCCTACATTATGAGATGCAAGATTTCGTACTTCTCCAGATATCTTATTACATGTCCGAGATATTCGAGTTGTTCTAAATATATCACTTATATTTCTTTATTCATCCTAACCATGACATCTTCATTCATAACTCTATCAATCCAGCTTATTTTAGGCATTCTTCAGTAGATCCACATCTCAAATGCTTCAAGTTGCCTTATTATTACTTCGGTAAGTATCCATGCTTTCATGTCATAA
Organism: Eubasilissa splendida; assembly: GCA_031772225.1. Classification (NCBI taxonomy): domain Eukaryota; kingdom Metazoa; phylum Arthropoda; class Insecta; order Trichoptera; family Phryganeidae; genus Eubasilissa; species Eubasilissa splendida. Next base: position 27,103,531 of record CM062861.1, on the reverse strand, counting down.
ACTAAATCGAGAGTACATAGCATCTAACCATTCGCCTTCGTAATCTAAAATTGAGATCATAACTGCAAAACATATTTTTCATACGGATAAAGGTTACATTAGCTTGCCCAATGCAGCATTTGATTCCATCTTTCATTCATATTGCACCTGAGGTATATAATAATTGTCCAGCTTCGATCCAGCAATATAAAAGTGTCATTGTCAGCTGCGTTATATTTACTAATGAGCTTATTTTTTGTTTTAGTTGTACTAAGCTCTGTCCCAAAAGTGTCGCATGTGTTTACTACTTGGTTCAGCAAAATATGTAAATCTTCAATTAGATTCACTTTGGCCAGATGAATAAGGAGAGAATGGCACCAGAAGTAGAGAACGTCCGCAAAAGACCAGATACTGAAAGATGGTCCTGTTAGAAGCCACAATAACTGACGAGCTTGTATGAGAAGAAGTATGAATGTGGAGCAGGCGAGAATTAGGTGTCAGGACAGAATAATGTGGCGCTCTATCCTATCTGCCTACCCCCACGGGGAAATAGCGTGATAGTAAGTAAGTAAGTACTTGCTAGAAGTACCATATCATCTGCATATCGCGGGTTGTTTAGAATCCTTTTATTTATAACGAGTCCGTGAGCAGCTTCATAGGTGGTAGCATATAGAAGCAAATTATTATCCACAATTTAATAATATAATAATAATATGTCAACATACCACTACTTTGTCATTTAATATTAAATTTAGAAAACTCTCATTCTAGAATTTTCCTTCAAAATGTTCTACTTGTACTTGCTTTGTGAACATCTTCATAGCTTTATTAGATAATTTAAACTAACAAACAGCTACGAAAAAAAAGTACCCCTAAGAGATACATAATATTCTAAAAGTCCTTTATTCTGAAGGTTAAGTGAAAGCGTAACGTTTTAATTCAGCCAGTTTTCATAGCGAAACATCCCCGTCTCGAATATAATAACAACCCCCCGTAGCAAGAAAATTCCCCGTCGAAGCCTCCCTCAAATTTCATATAAGCCCCAATTTCAATATAAATTCTCATTTAGTAGTCAATTTGGGGAACTTATCGCATAGCCAGCATCTTGTTCCCGCCAAGTGTCACGCTAAAAAGCCTAGAGATCCTTCCTTTGTGAGGCTTTCGTCGGAGCTCCACTTAAATAAGGGTGTGAATGTCAGGTTCTATGGTAATGTTCGGGATTCCGGGAAGTAGACCCGGCTGCATTTATTTTTATGCGACTAAGTCATCCAAATTTGCAGTCGTTTTTCGTTTATCAAAAAATGTTTTATCAAATAATATAATACTTTATTCATAATACTCTCGTGCTGCTGTGTATACCATAATATAACAGAAATTCTTTTAGTTAAATAATAGACATTTTTTACCTTAAATTACTAAGATACAATAAGAATATTATAAGAAATAATAAAAACAAATTAGATGAATCACTTGGAAATGTACACAGAAAAAACTGTTTATCGAAAGAACATATAAATAGTTACCACCGGGACCTAAACCCAGAAATTTCTCTTAACAGGATACTAAGGTACTAAATAAACTTTGTTAATCGTGTAATTTCACGTATTTTTTTCGATGAATAGATTTTTTCTGTGTACCTTTCTAAGTGATTCATTTAATTTGATTTAATTTTCAACGAACTATTTTCTAAAATTGCAACAACTTCACAATAAAAATTTGATTTCAATAATTACAAAATATTGTATTAGTGTGACGGAAAATGTTTTTAACTTACGTAATGAATTTTTTTAAATGTTCACATGATTTTTATTATTATTTTGTATTTTAGTGGACTTGACTGTAATTAACATCATAATTAATATAATACCAATTAGGAACTGTGTTAGAAAGGTAGAAATTATTTTAGACAATACAATATTGATTTCATTATACCAGGTATTTATTGAGTAACGTACATACGTACGTAGGTACTAAGGCTTCGTGCCCATGAGTTAGTCACGCGCCAGCAAGAAATGTGATATTTAAATGTACGTGATATATGTATTTAAATATCGTCTTACTGAAATAACGTGAATTTATTTTCAATAATACACGCCTTGTTTCCAAACTCAAATTAGGATTTTTTTTCTAAATATTCAAATTATACAATTACAACGATGAATTAAAAGTATAAAATATTAGGAGTACGTTTGTTTGTATAGTTCTATTGTTTTTGTATTTAAAAATAAATCCGAGGTACGGTAGGAAAAAACTGGGCATGCTTAAGAAGCACTGACTCTTTAGATTTACAGCAGGTGATTGTTAAAATATTAATTAAAATGCACACTTGCCACGCGTGTAATCAGTTATTATACAATGGAATGAAATTTGTATACTAGTATTCGAATTATCGCGATGGACATAAAATATAATGTGACCCGAATACCCTTCACGGTAATACTCAAGTCACACATGCATGTGCCATTATAACCTTTTATTTTTAATTTACACGTGTAATGAATTATGTCGTGTCGCTACCTCGTCGAATAGAAAAGAATAGAATTTATTATAGGGATATATATATATGTACGTATGTGGTCCAAAAGTCTAATTATTATTTTAAAGTTAAATAACTTCTGTGTTTTAAACATTTTATTTATTTATCTGTTTCGTGATATTTTACATAGTGCGTATTTTATATGACCATTATTTTCATCTACACAATTGTGAGCTTCATGAATCAATACAAATCTACATGCTATGTAGTACATCATGTAGAAAATTAATTAATAAAAATAGTGAAAGAAAAATGTAGTAAAGATTGATGTACTTATAGGTTTGTAGAATATCATGCCAAAGATAAATAAGAAATAATAAAAAGAGATCGAATTATTTATTTTTAAATGGTAAGGTTACTTTTGACTTATGCGTGTGTATACATACACCTATGGCGATATGCCCTGGCGGCGTTAGGGAGAAGGTCAAGGTTGGCAAAACCATCGCTAGGCGCAAGTCAGCGCGCGACGGACACACCGAGCCGAGTGCCATGCCAGCTATGATTCCTAAGAGACACCGAACACTTATTTGTAATACATAAGTTCACCGAGTGTGTAATATTATTTTTATATCGCGTACAAAGTTGCAAGTCCATAATTAATTTTTAAATTACGTATCATCGAAAATACAATAAATTATTAGTTAACCATCATTGATCTCAACTAACCTTTAGTTTCAAACCGTAGAGAGATTTACAACCGAGACGATAAAATTCATGTGATAGAATTGACATCAAATTCTGTTTGTTTTATGTTGCTACGCGAAATAGGCGGATGAACATAAGAAAATGATGTTTACAGAATGTTAAGGATACAGGAAATCGTAAATGAATATATTGTTATCTGAATACAGAGTATATAAAGTCTCAGTTTCTCTCTACTTTATACTAGTCTAGCGTAATGATATGAACCTTTTATACTTTTAGTTGTCAGAAAGGCTAACTCGGGTAAGAATAAGAAGTGTGAGAACTTAAGATTAAAGTTCGCGCTGTAAGTTGTGACTTTCACAAACACTTGCTAACTTGAAAGATCTATAGTCGGCCCTTTGAATGATGAATGCAAATGGTACTTGGAACCTTTGCGAAATGGTTAAGTGCGTTGTAAAGTAGATGTTCGTTTTGCAGAATTGTTGTATTATCAAACGATGGAATTTTTTTAAATGAGAATTTTGTATTAGATGGAATTTTACTTCAGGAATTTAATCATAGTTATATTACCACTTAACAATTTTCAATTACAAAATTCATGTTCTATTTTCACGACTTATTTATAAAGACTCATTTTATTTAATGTAGATAAAATATATACAATTTTAAAATAAATTATTGAGATAACTGAGGAAAAAAACGTTTCAATAAGTGAACGTAAGATTATTTTGTACTTTAGTTAATTAATACCGTGCGTTGTTTTCTAAAAAAATATATTTTAATATGTAGTGTCGCATACATGCGACGTGCTGTATCCGCGCAACGTTAGCACTATTCAGACAGTCACATACACATGGTCTATTATTTATCTACATGCTTATCAACAGGACATTTTTATAAAGTGTAGGATACAGAACACTACACTATTCCATCCTGACAAGCATCTCTCGCCTCGACAACATTCGTATACCTTGTAATACCTAATCACGATAGACATTTTGCAAAAACTTTAATCTTAATAGTCGTCTTTGCATTCTCTTCTCATAGTATATATGACAGTTCGTTAACTCAGGTAGTTACACTTTTATGCATAGTTATGAGTATTTGGAGGATAGTATATGCGATTATGGGAAGATTATACAGGGTTATTCAAAATTAAGTATTCATTCAATTTCACACTGCTAAATGTATTTTGTGCCGTAACGCAAAGAAAGGTTTATGGACCATTATTTTTGTGGAAAATACGTATAGTCGGGTTGCGTATCTCAGCATGCTGAACAATTGGCTTCTTCCGCAATTAATTGAAGATTCAGAAGACATCATCTTTTAATAGGAAGACGGAGTTCCACTACCTTAACGATGGATAGGTCGTATTAGCAATGAAGACCTGGCTCTTCAGTTCTGGCATCCCCGAGATCTTCTGATCTCACGCCCTGTGACTTATTCTTGTAGAGGTTCGTAAAAGAAGCAGTTTATGCACCACCTCTAGCAACAACTCTGGCCGACCTGCGGAACCGTATCACAGCTGCGATGAACTCAGTAACACAAGACATGCTTCATCGAGTGTGGAACGAGTTCAGCTACCGATTAGATGTTTGCCGTGCAGCCAAAGAGAACATTTATTAACTTTATTGCGAGTATTATCAAATTATTTAATTTTTGTCACTCATTTGCAGTTTAACATATAGAGTTACGAAATTGAGTCAATCAATTTAAAGAACCCTGCATTATTACAAAATATGATTGAGTATCAAATGAATATGCTACTGTGTGTGAGCTGGGTGCCCCGAATTTTCACCCAATACTCACGTATTTGATGTAATCGCGGAGATATATTGTATATGTGTGTGTATGGCGTGAGCGGGTTATGAAATGAAAGGCTACTTATAGTTGACAGTAGTTTATTGAGCACAGTTTACAGAAATGTGGAGAAATTAGGCGAGCAGAGTGGCGCTCTTCTAGACGGATTTTGGTTGATGGTTATTATCGCAAGGTTACCATGACGTCGGTACCGAGCATGTTTTTACTCGTGTTAGGAGCCCTATTTTACGCACCGATTTGTACAAGGTGCCTTCAGGAATCATCGACGGGAATAATTGTAGAGATGATAGACCTCCACAAGTTTCACGCAGCTGATGTTAATAGTGTATAGATACTGGACACATTGCGTTTCCATACTCGTAACCGGATTTAAAATAAGTACCTATTTTTAATATTTGAGCCATAAATAATCCATTAATTATTTGCATTGAGCGTCTTTAAATCAGTATTACTGTCAGATGTATTTATTTTTGTAATATTTAATTAGAATTATATATTTATAGTATATCTTAGATATTTGAATAAATATGTTTTTTGTTCTATGTTGCTAATGTTGGGATATAAATAAATTACGATTATTTATTTCTTGTTTTGATGTAATCTGATATACGGCCCTGCTTGGGTATGGATAGTGGATAATGGATAATGGATAAAGCAGCGTGATACAAGAAATGTTTCACTTTCAAACATTCTTAGGGATAACCCCTATAAATCAAAGAACGCTGCATTCCTAATAATACAATAATATATTTAATTTCAAAACAATGATACTGTTTTATTCATAAGCAGAATATGTGTATCACATATTATAATTTTATAGCTCTCTATTTGAATTATGATTTGGATCTTTTTTTAAATCAACTGCTGTCTACAAGACTCATCTAAGATAATTCTGTATACAATAAATATATGTGATGAAAAATACAAAAAAATTATTGAATTTTTTTTAAATACCTACTACATCAAGCTTAAATATTGTAAGAGCACTTAAGCTAACAGATTTAAAATGAATTATAAATTAAATAGCTATCCAGAGTTTTAACGTCGTCGTCGTTTGACAAGGTACGATCTGAAACCACTACCAGACATGAAGATGACACGCGTTACTGCGCTGAATCGTCTTCTCGGATCATTTTAGGACCATATCTAGAGATCCGCATCCATCTGACTAACACAATAACCGATAAATTATAACGTTCGATAAATCTTAACATAGAATATGATGTATATAAATATATGTATATATTTCTAAGAATATTTTTACTTTAAAATCGCTTTCATCGTTATTAATGCTTTTAAGATTGTCTGATTCTTCGAATTCAGTCTGGCGTTCCAGCAATAGCTTTAATTTCACGTTACCTTTAACTTAACAACTTTCTTAGACAGAGCTTCATATTGCTATCTGGGCCGTATAAATCTCCCGGCTGGGTATATCTTCCCCTGGAAAAGCGCTAAGTAGGGGACATAAATAGTGGACACTAGGTTACTGTCGCTTTTCCGGGGAGTGGAGGTTGTACGAGTATATAATGATTAAAGCGTGGAGGCTTTACCGCGTTGCGCCACGAATTAGACAACTTCCCCCACTGTTGCCTATCACGTGTAAATCTATTATTATTGATCAATTTCTCAAAAATATTTTTTAAGATAACATATACAGCGTACTTACTTTATGAGTCAGCTAAAATATTTCTCAAAAATGTTTAAGCTATCTATGAAGATTTAATACTGTTTTATACCACTTTCATTAAAATTGTCTTCATTTGATCAGCCATCAAGGTCTGCTGAGTGATTAAGGCATCCCGCTGTATCTAAATATCTAGTCTTTCTTCAGTGTATCCATCTACATATGTCTTCGTCAGTCAGAATAATCTTCTTCTTCTTAATATTTCCTTGTCTTCTTATGTTGGAAAATTATATAACTGTCTTTTTCTACATAATACCAACATTAAAATATCAATAGTTTTGAAACGGAATGGTTACTTAGAATAATTGAGAGCATTAAAAAATTTATGGAAATCCTCAGAATTCAAATGATTTCCTTTTCACCATACAAATAAAAATGTATAGCTGTCCCCCGCATAGATAAATACAAGTTATTGAGTTAAATTGTTAGAAGACTCTTACAATACGAAACGCGTCTCAAGTAAATTGAATGAGTAGAATCAAAAAACAAGTGTTTTATTTTCACATATGTGATTATGGAGTTCTACTAACTTACTTTGGAAACAGTAAACATTTACTTGAGGTTGGCTCGCCTTATACGAAAGTGTTAGAAAGCTCTGTTCTAGATTATCTCCTGACTTATGCGGGCGTCTTTCATTTCTTTCTTGACTTTGATCTCCAGGTAACTTGAGTTCATTGTCTTCTGGCAGTATTAACTCTTAAAGCAGTTTTAATGATATGATCGTCAGATCTCCTCATTTAATGACGTTACCATTTCAGCCGGGCTTCTTTCATCTTCTCTATAGTCGGTGCAATACTAAACCATCTTATGGTGTACTCATTCCGAATTGTATACAGTCACTCCTCCATCCCATCTGAGTATTTTGAGTTTATTGGTGCTCATCTTTACCCGAGGGCCTTTATTTCTGTCCAGCACTTTAGAACAATATCAGCAATACTACAATGTTCTGCCTTAAGAACAATACTAAAACATTAAAAATGATACACAAAATTATAAAAAGTATTTCTTAAAAAAAAAACAATAATTCGTTAAGGTTATTGAGGTAATCAAGACACTATTCTTATTTTTTTATCAGAATATGGGAAATATCAAAATTAGTTATATAATTCTACCGAAATATAATTTAATTATCTAACAGATAACGAGTCGTGCTTGGCATTGATGAGAAGTATTTGGTTTAGTTTTATTTTTCTTACGTAAATTAATACATTTGACAAAAACACCCCATTTACGAGGCGACACGCCATTAATACTCGTATTATAATAAATTACATTTTTTGCTTTTACCCAATTTATTTTGCCCCCCCGAATACTCGGAATCAATCCCATTTGTATGATCAATATTCCCAATCTATTTTTTTCTTATCACTGACGGTCACCTCTGCTACGCTTTTCGTGTACTTACATTGTCATTATGTTTTTACGAAATCAAATATGTTCTAGGTAAAGATCGTTTATTATTCATTTTTAGTAAAGAAACATAAATTGCTTAGACGTTTCCGATCGAACCGTAGTACTAAAGGAAGTTCCTACCCAGGTATTATGTCATTAGATGTCCAAACTGAACGGGGTTAGGTCTTAAGTGTGCCGGGTTGGTGTTCTTCCCACCTGTCGACACTTGTTACGAGACCAGTACACGTGTCCCGTAGGACCTCCCGAGGATCTCTCCGAGGGGGATGGTTGTCTTTCACCAGGGATGAACAACATTTTATTTCAAACTTTTAAAGCAATACAATGTTCAGTGTGTATTTAAAATTCACACAAACTGATAAATACGTGTTATAATATTACAAATAATTAATAGAATAATTATATATAAATTTGTGATTACGAGGAACGTGCAGGGACAAAGAGCGTGGGCTCCAATAAGATGGATACACCAAGTCCGAGACATGACCGGAGCCTCTCTACACGTCGCACTAAACAAAGCCCAAGATCGCGAAGAATGTGCATACAGTGAAATCTAAATAGAGAACCGCGGTACTGAGTCATGAGCACATTGACCGAAAGTGAGTGAGAGATTTGTGGCTGATTTTGAAACCATCGACAGGTAGAAAACCGTCGGACCGGCGACCGTTTACCTCTAAAGGGTGCTCATCTAAGAAATTATTAATGTGCCGGTTTCCAGTCGGCTGGTAAAGGTTTTGCACTGAAATACTTTAACTTCTGTCTCTCTTATAGATAGTCTTCATATTACCACTTACTTTCTTACCACTCGGCCGGTAAAGGTTTTGCACTAAAATGGAGCAAATACTTTCACTTCTGTCTCTCTTATAGATTGTCTTCATACTATTATACATTATTTAATGCATTTGAATTACCTGAATTAATTATACGTAAATAAATTCCATTAACATTATTACTATATATAGTCTACATCTTTTCTTAGACATTTCAGAACACTTTTTGTATATTTTTAATTGAATTTAATTTATCGATAATTGAATAAAATCAGTTGACGATATCTGATCCAGGTTTACAAGGTTGAAGCATCCCCATTATAATGGACGTTAGAAAGGTCACCGGCCAGGGGGTTGTTGTTCGGGGGTGGCTCTGGTGTATCAAGTTTGGGAAGCGATCGCCTTTTAATGCTTCACTAGCTCAAAAGAACTTCTGTTACACCCTCAGCATCTCCGTTATATTATTAAGGGCTGGCCCAAAATAATGTTTCCCATTTATAACATACGGAAAAGTAAATTGTGGCAGTTCTTGTAAGCTGATAGAAATTGTTTGCTCGATCTTCAGATGGATTGTTTTATGAGGTAGAGTTTGTATACAAGGGTTATTTAAAATAATAGTAATTTTTAAAATTAATTGTAAACTTTACATTATGGTTTTTATTCATTTTAATATAAATTATTTAGGTTTTTGTTTTTAATCACATAATTATTTATTATGAATAACTAACTATATTTAACCATAAGTCCTCTCCTACAAAAATCTTGAAAACTTTATGTTAGGTACTAGAATTATTTTTTGAATAATATTTTTTTAAAAAGGAATTTAAAAACATATTGTTTTAGTTAGTTTATTTGACATCCTGATGAAAGAATTAATATTTTCTGGTACCGGTTAGTGTTTTAAATTTAACTCATAAAGTGGTTAAAAATGAAGTTATGAATAATTTATATTAAAATAGTAGTAATTCTAATATCATTTTTCCTGCAAAATATTTAAATATTTGTTTCAGTTATATATAAAATAGTACATAACAATATTGAATATATAGTTAAAACAAAAGCTTCGACTGAATAAATAAAAAATATTTGCCATCGAATTAAGTTGATTGTTTAATTCAGAAGCCCGAAATTAAAAAAATAGAAATAGTAACTGTTTACAGGTTTATGTTATGTCGATTATGTTTTGTGCTGCTTCGCAGTCAATACTGATATCGTTGTACGTCTCTAATTAGTTGTAATTATCAGATGTCAGATGACCATGTACTAATTACATCCCCAACTTGTTAATGATTCGCTGAATCAGGCGTATGTAACGGCGCGAGTCAAAATTTTCGATAAGGATAAAATATTTTTATTTTAATTGATCATAATATACCAACATCATGAATTCCCGTGAAATTGGTATATGTATACATTTTTAGATAGAAATATACTTTTGTGTACAAAATCATTGCAATCTTATTTAGGATAAGGGCGATATCGATATTAATACCCGTTTGAACGTTTTTATTATTTATACAATTAATTGATTTGAAAACTAACTTAATCAGTGAAAAAAAATGACCTGACCTCATTAAGCATAGTAGAATGAGCATTATTTGAAAACACGGAGTCTGTAAGGAAGTCCTTACTCTGAGAAATAAAATAGATCTCTATCTTTAAGATACGGATTTACTCAATATTTCCTTCTATTCTTATACTAACAGCATCCTTAAGGTAGGGACATGGACTCTATCCAAGCAAAATGTATCTCGCATCACCGAATCATACATCTGATGGTACCTATCATATACATTTTATTTAAAATTAACATTATTTTGGTTTTGCTCAGTTAAACTAAAATTAACATTATTCAGGTTCATGTGGAAAAATAATATCTGATAAATATATAAAGAATTATATATATAAGAATTTGTTATACGTTTCAACATCATTAAAACTCAGTAATTTTACAAATTTGTGGTATTATAGATATTTTAATCTCATTTATTCGCTTCTTTTTATCTATTGTCTTTTATTAATGATACTACTCAACTACTTTGTATAAATACGTTTTAATATTGAGGGTTTGTCCCAAAATAAAGAACATTAATATCAGCTCTAGGAAACAGGCGATGTTTTCTAGGCTCGACTGCCATAAAGTATACGTAGAACATAAGGTGCGCATAATCTCCAGAAGAGTTGATGAGCATGGCTATCCAAAAATATTTTCAAAGGCCAAGCATCCTCGGGCCGAAGATTCTAGCAAACCCCATTACGCAAGTCTTGTTACGGCGGCACTCGAAATAATAAATTGTATCGTGAAGTTGTAGTTTTTCAAAACATAGTTCTATGACATATCTTTGGGATTGTATGGTTGTGTATGTGAGTGTGTGTGAGTGCCGCACCGCCGGCGTGCGTGCGGGCGAGGCTATAAAGGGCGGCGGGCGGCAGAGCGTGGCCTCTTTCTCTGCGTCTTCATCTGCTTAATCGACCTATACTAGTGATATACCTTGTATTAAATTGTACCGTAATGTAATAAATGTATAACTGTTACAAAGTTTTCGTATAAAAAATTAGTTTATCTATTTACAAATTTGTGGAAACGCTTACATGAATATTTATCACCTGCAATTCTACATATCCAAGAAAGTCTTTCCTTCACGATTTTGGGTCCTTAGTTGACTCACGAGTCCAATCGTGGATTCACTATCATAATCACAAGGTGCACATTATTGGGCATGGGAAACCAGCAGCTGCAAGTTGACTTGTGTGTCCTGTTTACTCGTCTTTTTCTTTGCGTTTTCTCTTTTTAATTGCAGCTTTCTGTTGGATTTTTGCTTCAAAATGTCGAGTAAGGCCTGTCTCCTGCAGCTAGTTCCCTGGTATCGCTTTTAATATAGACCTTTTGAAGGTTCGGTTTCAGGGATTCTTTTGTTTTTTGTGCCCTCTATGTACGCGTTTGCTTTGGAATAGCTGGGAGCTCCTTTGTTAGTCTGGTTTTAGATATTCTAACTGCGTGACTAACTCATCGTTATCGCCGAATATTAATAATTTGGATCGTTTAATGTACGTATTTAAAAGGGTTCTTTATTCCTTTTTTTCCCCCTTTTCTTATTGGTATAAAGGTTTTATTTTTTATTATATATTTTTTGTAATTTGTATGTTTATTGAGTTAAAATTATTATTATTCTGTTTTTACTCTTGAAAATAACGAATAACCTGTCTTCTTTAGCGTTAGTCTGGCTTTCTGTAAGTACTGTTTCATGTTCTGTACTACAATATTTCACGACTAAATATTATAGCAGTATTTGAGTAATATCTGTTAATATATAAACACTCACCAAACTTTATAGTAGAGAGAAAAAGTGACCATTCCAAAAATACGTCATACTTACTACCATAGTGATTACATATTTTATTCAGTACCTATAAACGTTAAATATACGTATTAAATTATGACACTTTTTATTCTATACTGAATCTACTTATGTTAATATGTTGAGATTTGAACCTCGAAAAAACATTTAAAACTCCGTTAAAATAAATTATTCCTCTGATATTAAATGATCCATATTAATTGAGCTTATTCTATGTTACGCGTTGGCATCGCTACGCAACTGTTGAGCAATCTTTTTCAGCAATGTATTGAGACATTCAAATATATAGTTGCGCACGATTTGTTGTGTAGGCAATTATTCAATTTGTTAGACATCAAAGATGGCACGACATTGAATCAATAATAGATTAATCTTTCATTTCAGGCCGCTTGTTCCGTAAGCTTGACACCAGTTGGCAATAATTACACTCGGTAATTTACATTTTTATAGGTCAACACGTCGAAGTTGAAGAATTACAAATCGACTTTTTTTAATTTTGATTAAAATGTTCCTAAAGAGACAGTTTCGACGCCTACTTTGACGTAAACAGTTTATTGGTTGTTTTTTTTTAAATATAATTTATAGTTAAATTACAAATCAAATAATAATGCTGTGATTTTAAGCGACAACACCTACATATCTATTTAGCCTGTAACATTATTTTACAAACTTTGTTAAGTGCGATGACAACGAATATAATAGTTTAAATAAGAGGCTTTAACATTACTTTCTCTTAGTAAACCTATTATTTAAAAATAACATTATTATACCTGCTCGTAACCAATTATAACTTAAAATATATATAACAAAGTTGCACGGGTAGAAAATTTTAACTTCTATAACATTGGAGAATTTATATTCTAAATTTTTTGAAATTAAATAACTTTTAGTATTTTTTTAAATAAAAATAACCGCTTTCTCCTTCCTCTAATATCATAATCCTATGTTATTCTGTTATTCGCTGTAAAAAATACTTCTGGTAAAGCCATTTACTGTGCACTAAGAACCTTTCATCTCGCCAGGCATATGGCCATAAAAAATATAACAAATAAATAAAAATGTCAAGATTATTGTGAGATATATTATATTATATTGTTAACACTTGTGTAGTGCTTGTCAAAGATAAACATAAACGTGTTTAAATTGTATAAAAACTAGTTTTTCGATATACACTCAATTTACATAGTTTCTTCATTTGTTAAGACCTTGTAGGTTAAAGGCAATAAAAGTTATAATTGTCAAAATTACCACAATAGCAACCTTGTCAACCATACAAGAACGAATAACTATAAAAATATTATATTTATTAAAAAAAAAAAATAATTACTAAATGATTGATAACACTGAATTTACTGAAAAAAATATTTTACTTGTTTCGTATTTTTTCCACAAAAACTATTTTCCATAAATATGAAAACGCCCATCACGGTACTCAATTTAACCAAATAACGCAAACATTTATCCAATCGGCATATTCTTAAATTGATTTTACAATCCTTTCCGTCGATAATGCGACACGCGTGCATTTCCTTCCATAACCAGTGGACAAGCCGACCGAGTGTATAATACTATTATATAATAATAATATTACTATATACTATAATAACACTAGTACTGGCGTTTCTGACTTAATATAATAAAGGATTTCCTTTTTGACAATGCCCATATTGCAACGCATTTCAATTCAATAATACCCCGGTGCCATCGCGCTGACAATAATTATTTATTTTTTTATATAAAAAGATAAAATAATTTTTGTTGAAAAATCTTCTTTAACATTAAAATTAAAAATTCATATTTTATGCAATATCCGTTAATATCAATTGTTCCGTATTCTTAATTATTATTTTTTTACATATTGTTCCTTTGGCTCGACAGGTTGTTTTTTGAAGTCGAATATAGGAAGTATTCTTATGTGATTCTTCATGTTGGATCGCTGCTACTTCACACACATCGCTGTGATTTTGTTGTGTTGTGAATGTGAAATTCATCAGAGTTTATATGCTGTGGCAGTTTCATACATTGGGTGAACTTCCGCAAGAGCATCGAGACGGCCTCATTAACCAGGTGAGTCGAGATGTCCTTTGGTTCCGTGAGTCCATTCTGGTCCTCTATCGAAGGTACCTCTCCTCCCTCATCCATTCTTTCATTCCTTATCAATCTCTATTTCCTATCTAACCCATATCTTCCGATTCTATCGTGCACCACCACTTGGTGACCGGCGACTTGCGTCAATTGCAATTGCACATCAATTGTCCATACCATTTGGGATTTCCTCAATCTTATATACCTGCAACCCTAAATCTTCATGAGAGCAAGCCGCATCAGTGCCATGTAATGTCAAATAAATCTCTCAGCAATAAGGACATGTCATCCCGAACCTATATATCACAGAATATTAAGTAATGATATATATATATTCACTACCAATATTATTTTTTATATACTACGCTTGGGTGATACATAACGACCAGAAGCTGGATTGCATAATGTATAAATGTGTATATTTCACCTTAAAATATTTAAAACATTAATTGACAGTACGACCCCTTAGAATAACAAGGTTCCAACTAACATTTTGGGCTAATTTGAGTTATTGCGTGAAAAGTGTTCCAAATGCATTTTTATTTATTTCTTCCATACATACCAACTCTATTTAACGGATATTAATGGAAATAGCAAGAGCTGAAAGTTCCAACTGCATCAGTTATTTATTTCAATTTATGGATCATTATTGTTAATTTACAATTTTTATTTTTATTTTTAATTTCCCTCATCTCACAGTGGTCATTGATAATACTAAAAATAATTTAAGACCTTAAAACTGATCATATTTGCATACTCAAAACAAAATATACATGAATATATGTTGAAATTCGATTAACACTTTTGAGCTCATTATCTCAAAACAGTGTCGTGAGGGGTCGAGTAGTCATTCCATGTAAAATTACCTACACTTAAATAAATTGTTGAAAATTCCATACATTTGTAGGTTACAATTACATAAATGTAGCCTACAAATGTATGGAAACTGTAACTTCAAAACCAGCTTGAACCACAAAATAAAACTTCGTTTTGTTTAGTACCAGTACACGTATCCTTGGGCAAAAACTTAAATTTTTATCAGGTCCCCCATTTGATCTTGAAATTGGCAAAAATGGAAATATAAAAATAAGACAGAAAGGATTTCTAACCCAAATTTGAATTCTTCGTAGCTGGGAACTATTTTAGCCATAGTTATAATAAAAAATTCAACTTGTGGTTCCAACCGAAGTCACGTTAAAAGGTCATCAAAACTGGTATTTTTTATCCTTCCAAATTTGGCATATTTCAAGGTCATTTAAGTCATACTTTATATATATTTTTCTATCATTTATATATATTTTCTATAACCTTATTGTGTCTTCTTTATGTTAATGAAAACCATAATCTTGTATCATTTATTGGACGAGAACAATTTTTTTTTTCAAAACCTCTACAAAGATCCGTTTTTGTCTTATCACTGCGAGGATTATTAAGCCTAGATCCAAGATGGTGGCAGTTAAAAATAAAATATAAAATGTTTTGTGCTACACACTCGTGTTTTCTTATGGTAATAAAATAAAAAAATATCCGAATTGGTCAAGCAACCATTTATTTTTAAATTAGGTGATTTCACTTGGAAAGACTCAGTATTGAGTACAAAAACGGTGTATATCTTGCACGTGTGATTTCTATACCTTATATAATTTAACATTTTTTATTCTGCTTGTAAATTTATTTTTAATATTTTGTTTGAATGCATGGAAGTCTTTTTATTTGATTTTTCAAATTAGATCTTTTAGAACATGAAAAATAGCACTAGAGATGATAAAGCAATAAGCACTTCAGTTGCTACCGCTAAGCGCTAAGGATGAGAACCAACCTGGCATCGATGACTTACTTATTCCATGGCGTGTATAAATGAATAATATTTACATTGGATAATGTATATAACGCAATTTCGTAAAAAAACTTTCATTTATCTAAAATTATTATTTAAACTTGAATTGGACTACATGAGTGAGTTTTATTTATTTCTATAAAACATATGAAGGTCAATATTAACACGCGCGTCTGTAGATTATATGTATCGTGTCGCAGTGTTGTAAATATTGGGGGAGATTTTTTCACTGAATGGCACATTCTTAAAAGGATCTATTAAAATGGTGTGAGAAATGCTGTGAAATTTATGGTTGTCTGAAAAATGTATATACTATGTTATTTTCTGTTGTGAGAAAAATATACTTTTATATATTGTAGGTAAGATGTTTTGGATTTAGTGAAAAATGGATGCAGCAGCCGGCAATAACACAAAAAATATAATTAGTAATATTTCGGTGTATAATTTAAAAAAACATACGCAAACCAGTGAATGTAAGAATAAACTCATTAAGTTAATAATTTGTAAAATCCATCATTATATAATCAAATTATTATTTGCAAAAATAAATGTTCGGGCATGAACATGCGCACGCAACGGCGACAGGTGTTGCGTAAACATTAATAAAGATTAAAAAGATCACAACGAAAAACAAATTTGTCAACTGTTAGGACCTAAATTTGAATAAGATTTCGATTAAAACGAAGAACACCTGATGATTTCGCCATTAAATACCGCGGATAGTGGTTGGAGGAGCGATTTTCAAAGGCAGTTTACAAGCAGTGAAGTACAATTTAAAAAAAACGACTAAACACAAATAGTACTCAATGATGAATGATCTCATCGCGCGTGGGTGAATGTTAAGTACACATTTTTTTTTTCCAGGTTCGAATCCCGGTGGCGCAACAACAATATTGTTCGATTAAATTGATTTTATATGTATATCTTTCTAATTAATATATTTAATTCATATGTTAAGTGTACAGTTTACTGAGAAGGAAGGAATGAAATTTTATCACGTTTATTTTTGACTTTTTCAAATTTAATTTGTTAGAAAACGACTGCTTAGCGTTGTTCTTTGTGTGGGTAGGTACTAGGTATGTATTATTTTTTTTAATTTAATTATACTTTTGCAAATAAGTTATTTACCCTACTTACCGAGAAATGATGGATATATTTTAATTTCCTAACACGTGAGCGGATTTTCAAACATGTGAATTTCTAAAATAGGTCTAAGAGTATTGGTTCTGAATAAAATACGAATCACAATGGTAGCAAGCATGACGTATTTATTCGAACGTATTTTCATCACACATTTTTCTGAGATTACTCTAATACGATATTTTTTGGGTCAAACGCGAGATAAGATGTTTACACGTCAAAATAATAATTTGAGCTAACACTGGGATAGTAGACATGGATCCGCAAGATGTCAACCAGTGATGGCACATCTACATACCATTCCAGAAATGTTAACAACCATGTTTAATGGAGATAAATACATTTCAAGATGCCATCACGGGAATTATGATCATACAACGTCATGATCACGATTACTTTATGGAGAGCAAAGCGAATGTAAAGACGAACATAAATTACCAAGAATCAGGATCTTGTGTAAAAATGACAAAATTTAATTTAATGTCTTTATTTGAAAAACTTACATACACTATAAATCCTGGCGCCATCTAAGATATTTATTTTAAACCACAATTGCGCTTGTTGGTCTAGTGGTTAAAACACTCACCTACTGATCCAGTGGTCGATGGTTCAAGTCTCTTTCCAAGAGACAAGCAAGTTAATCCTATTTTTGTAGCACAAACTTTTAGTTTACTTTGAAAATAGTAAGAATATTGGTGCGATTAAAAAATATCTTACTGAGAAGTATTGCGTTTCTTAAAAAATAATTATTAAAACACCTTTATCCATCATTAATTAATATTGTAGAATTATAATCAGGTTATTATCAATGAACTGCAAGTCTTCCATGACTCTTTTCCATGTCACTACTACTGCTCCTGTAATCGTATCTATCCATCGAGGCTTTGGACATTTTCTATAGAGTTTTTTGTTCCAATGATACTATTTAATAATATTATTTGTCCAGGTAATCGATGGATATTACATATATTATGTAAATGAAATAAATGTAAAATATATATGGTTTTATTCAATATTTGATTACAAACCATCTGAGCGTTCCTTTTTAACCCTATTCACTATGTTAAAATCAGTTTTAAATTTTCTCCTAATTTCTTAATTCGTTACCACTTGTATTACTATATTTTAAAAATGTATATGAACTCTAACGTTCTTAACCTCACAGTTACAGCTTTAAACATAATAAATGTTTTTTAAATTTAAGAATTATAATCATGCTTTAGTTTTTTCTCTCGGAAACAATTGAAGAATATTTTTTGTGTATCGGTTGCATCTACGTCTTGAAATATGGCCCGGCTACTGCCATTAACGCCTTTTAGCAGTAACAATGGCATTGTTCACCATGGTATGTAAACTAATCCTTATGTTTCTTTTTATACCTCCTGTAGTGCCCCCGGCAATCTTATTTCCATACTTCTATATGTTATCTGGAACTGGCGAGGTAGCTTAGTATTTTAGTCCAGGTATCATTTAAAAGTTGTACGAATGTATTTGTTAAATCGTCACCTAAGCAACAACACCGCATATTTCAATTTTTAATCAAATCAAGATATTTATATCATTGGATTTGAATTTTCGCGGGGAATCGTTCTAGATCACTAGTTTCACGATAACGTCCGCTAGGGGCGTGCAAATCAAAGAAATGTATTCACCACATATCTGTAACCTCTCTGTCAACTGCGCACAAGTCAAGGAAATCGTACCTAAATTTAGTTCATTTCAGTTTCAAAAGAATCTGCTCCTCTTTACAACTCCAGAAACGTAAATAATACTTCAGTAATTCTACAAAAATCATTTAAAACGAGCTATGTCTCTCTCCTGTAAAGTACACAATTCTTAGATATCTGGTGTTTCTGCTTAGGTGACAAAATACTCTCTTCTTTAGATGCAGCGGTCTGTTTCTTTTTAATACCATATTTAATCTTCGTAATCGTATGCATTATCTATAACCATTGTAATTCAGTCTACCGGACACTAAATCTTGCAGGTCCATTTAGACAGTTGAATTCGCCAGGTTTATTTAGACTTCTGATATTCTAAGCTCTCATATAACAGTCTGAAAAAAGTGACTGAAATGAAATATTATGGAGTTATGATAGATTCTAAATAGAATTTTTCGCAATATACAATACACGTGACACGTTTCCCCGGATAGGAAAGATTCCTGGTTCGAATCCCGGTGACAGCCAATATATGTTTTCGAACAATTCGTTTTATCTGTATGTATATCTTTCTTATTAAGGAGAACACATTCTTATTGTGAAGTTGAAATTATTCAGAACATAGGTCTGTGATGTTTTAAATACTAATTAAATATATTAATTATAAAGATACACATATAAAATCTATTTATCAAAAAATATTGTTGTTGCGCTACCGAGATTCGAACGAACCTGAATATCTTTTTCCAATCCGAGGACGGTGCATTACCAACTATGCTACAGCGCCAGTATTTTTGACGACAAATTTTCAAATCTATACTTACATATTATCTAATTAACACATCTGTCGTTCCATAGAACGACGTTCTGAAAAAACTACAACTTCATAATAATAATGTGTTCTCTTTAATATTGTAATATTTCTAATTATTAATTGAATGAATAATTCCAGATTTGTTGAGACTTAAGAGACAGTAATTGATCTTGAAAGATGTCCAGTCTCAACAGCAAACTGCGATTGAAAATGGTGACTCTGTAGTAAGTGGTATGAATAATTAATAATGGACATCGTTCGCAGTTGCCCTTTATTTATTGGCCGTAATCAAATAAATTGTGGCATTAACCCATCTTCGCTTGAAAACCTTTAGAATTTAATTAGCCAATATGTCTGCCGCTTCCCAGAAATTTGTCTTGGCAGAGTATTTCACCTTTGCTTTCTTGAATGTTCAATGTCTCGGTGGTTTTTCGTGTTTACTGGCGGAAATTTCCCGGGATAATGAATATTTAATTATTTAAATAAGTATTTATAATTTTTATGGTTTTACACAATCTATTATTATACACCCGAGACATGTGACTTTGATCTTAGATAACTTGTTTTAATTTCAAGGTTCTGGAGGTAGATTCATATAAACATCGTAAATCATTTAATTTATATTTATTCATTAATTTTTTGCATATTTCTTATTTATTTATTCCTATTTTCGGTAATTAAAATCTACTTACATTTATTAATTTATTATTAAATTTATGCTTGAATCTATGTTTCTTGGTATCCACAAATAATCCTAGTTGCATTGATTAGAATTACACACTGATGTTTTTTTATATCTATTGATCACAAATAAATAGGAAAAATAGAACTATAACTAAAAAAAAAATAACAATCTTTATTCCCGTTCAGTACTTATCTTATTCTCTAACTTTATTAAGAATTGAAATGTAAACACAAACCTATGTTCTGAATAATTACAACTTCACAACAAAAATGTGTTCTCCTAATAATGAAGTGGTATCAATGTCTCCAAAATGTAATAATAATGAATTGATAATCCTGCGTCTCCTAGCAGATTACTTAAAGGTATTTGAGATTTTGTAAAAATAAGGTAGATGGCTCTTTCAAATAATGGAACGATTAAATGTATTAAAATCAAAAAGTTAAAATATAGGTTCGAAAATTTGTCGTTAAAAATATTGTCGCTCTAGCATAGCTGGATAATGCACCTTCCCCGGTTAGGAAAGAGATCCAGGTTCGAATCCCGCAACAACAATATTTTTCGATATAATTGATTTTATATGTATATCTTTCTAATTAATATATTTAATTAATACTTATTAAAAATTGTTTGTTTCCTTTTTCTTTCCCCGTTTTTCTGTTACGCCAGGACACGATCCGCGTGGTTTTTTTTGGAGGGTCAATTTAGTGTAAAGTTTTCGAATCTTTTAGAAAATAACGTGCTTTCAATCAATTTTATTATGATAGATATTCAATCTTAAAGCATTTCCTTAAAAAATAATGTCTAAATATATTGTGATTATCACAAGAAAAATGTAATGGCGGAACCCTATTTAATCTTTTTCGCAATAGAATTATCTTTGGTACACCGAATCTCGAAATATAAAGACAGATATAAAAATAATACAGGTTGTTTATAAATTGATTGTAAAAGGTCCAAATAGAATATTGTATTTTTTACAAACGAATATTTTTGCTTATTAAATATATCGTTTTCAAAAACAATTGTCGGCACCTATTTATTTTACGATGACTGCCGAAAAAAATCTGTCAGCTTTTACAGGTTCCTTTATAGTAATTATTTAAAATATATGCGCCTAAGGTGTAATTTATTTATATATTTTTATTTATATACTATAAAGAGGTATTTTTATAAATTTTAATTGAATAATACAATGTTTTCATACTTTTTCGGATATATAATATATATATCACCTACATACTAGGCATCCTTGGTAAAAATATTATTAGGTTTTCAAGGCCGTTCAAAATCTTCTGTTTATAGTTTTTGGAATATTCTGACGTGTGTCTTAGTGTTCTTTGGCCGACGTTTCGGATCTCATTACAGGACCTATTATCAAGACTACTGTCGTTAATCAACAGAAAGCTCCAGAATGCTCTTCACAGAAGACCCCGTAATTTGTTTTTTTTGTATACCTAATACTCTAAGCTTTAGTACATTTTATAGTGTATTTCCATAAATGAGACTTGGATCTCTCATCTCATTTATCGCTAAAGATCATTTCTATCTGCTCTGACCCAAGCCTCGCCAATACAAAATATACACGACAATCGTTCTGTAATATCCTTTGCATGATTTCGAGACTAGTTTCCGAATTATTAATAATAACTAAAATAATACACATGTATTAGGAGAACACATTCTTATTGTGAAGTTGTAATTATTCAGCACATAGGTCTGTGATATTTTTAATATGAATTAAATATATTAATCAGAAAGGTGTACATATAAAATCAATTTTATCGAAAAATATTGTTTTTGCGCCACCGGGATTCGAATCTGGATCTCTTTCCTAACCGGGGAAGGTGCATTATCCAACTAATATATAAAAATGAATTGTTAATTCTGGCGTCTGCTATCAGTTTACTCAAAGGTATTTGAGATTCTGTAAAAATAAGGTAGATGGCTCTTTCAAATAATGGAACGATTAAATGTATTAATATCAAAAAGGTAACACATAGGTTCGAAAATTGTCGCTAAAAATATTGTCGCTGTAGCATAGTTGGATAATGCACCTTCCCCGGTTAGGAAAGAGATCCAGGTTCGAATCCCGGTGGCGCAACAACAATGTATTTTGATCAAATTGATTTTATATGTATATCTTTCTAATTAAAATATTTAATTCATATTTAGAATACACATGCTTTACCCCAGATTAAGAATACTCTTCTTCCAGATGCATGTAACAAATTATTATTACGACACTTGATCATAGCTTAGAGCAACAGCGGCGACCTTCGATAAAGACGTTTTAAATACCATTCACACCATGATTCCCATATATAAAAAAATCTCAATATATTATTTTTATATAATAGGTACCCACAGAGTTTTTTTTTCTGGTCGTTACAATATTATGTGGGTATGTATATTTATTCAAATTTCTTCTTTTTAATGTTGTAATATTTCAATATTCTTCGTGCTTTATGTCTTTCGTAGTGTGTGCTGTACGATTTATGAGATTCAAGGTCTACTTTAATTACTTGGATTTTTTGTATGATTTAGTTACGTCTTAATGAAATTTGAATTCTAAGATGATTTTTTGATTGATGTACATATCATAATATGCCTATCTATATACAGCTAAAGCGTTAGAAATTACCACGATACTTGATCTTGATTTTCATATTAACATATTGGTTAATAAAAATATATTTAATAAGCGTGTTATAGTAGTAGAAAACAAAACGCAGTACAATATTTAAATATAAATGCTAGATTTTCTTTGCGAGAATCTGCACTGTGAAATGGAACCTACCCCAGATATGTGAATTTTTTTTTTACGTATTTATCTCTCATATTAAATATAGATTTATTGTGTCTAGTCTGTCCATCTGTATCGTATAGCTACTACATAAAACAAACTTATATTAACGGTTATCTATTCCGCATGGCAATATAAAACAACACTTTGTCAATTATATCACTTGAATGTGTGCGTTTATCACGTCAATGTAAATGATTTTATTATTGTATTTTCGTTGATTTATTACATTAATTATTAAGAATTTGTATGAACCCAGGTTAGAGGGGTGGGAGGTTTTTATTGAAAAAAATACCTTGTGTACAAACAGTTTTAACTCGTTGCTTAATTCCTAGAATGTTTGTATTTTTTTAAATTGTATTGTCTGATTTTTGGTTGGTCGCTCCATAGCTTTGTTCTCCGGATTTATCGTGGTTTTTTATTGAATAAAAGTGTTGTAATAGTATCATTTTAGTTCAAATAATATTCTATTTTTCAAAACCGGTTCTTTAGACTTGTAAATACGAGATTTATCACGCGCTCCTGCAGTTATCACCCGGGATAAATACCTGGTCTAGACTAGCACTAAGAAGAAAACAGAATCAGCAGCGGATGTAGATGATGGAATCCGACAACAATATCCGAATGTTAACTATTTTAAAAAAAATATGATTTAATTGCTTACATATTTAAATTAACTAAAATTTCTTTTTTATAATTTATAGACGTGCTGTGAGACTTCTGTCGCTATAAAAAAACTAGTTTCCTTTTATGGAGCTATGCGGTGTTTCAAATTATTTTTTAAATATTATTTTATTTTAAAAGTATTTTTATACAGTCTTATAGGGTGGTCTTGAAAAAACGTACAATTGGTTTTTGTTCAGATGAAGGATTACCCGATATTATCTCGTTTTAAGACGACTATAATGGGATGGCCATTCAAGTCATTGTCGTGGAAAAAATGAATTTGTAAATGATCTATTATGTCCTTATGTTATTAAAAGAATTATCATTTATTAACGTTTATTATATTAATGGCGTCCCTAAAATTAATATTGTTTATTTATAATCACATAGCCAAGTAGTCTTGATGTCAAAGATCAATATTTAAAAACATACACATTCAATATATATATATATTAAACTCGTTTTGATCTCCCAATAGTTGAATCGTCTTGTTAATTGCATTTTTTATCTACACAGGTATCTATTACACATTTTGTGTGCATTATAATTATCACACAATTTTGAATTAGGTTTATATTTTAATTTTAATGTGATTGGAAATGCTGAATCTATCAATTTTATCTTCGAGTTTCAGTTTTGAAGACTTCGAACGCCGAGGATGAGTTCCTACATTGTTGACTTTTAAATTCATGTGCTTTATACTTTCGCCGTTGTTTTAATGTCTTGTTCATTCCCTTAATTACAATTTGTAACATTTATATGAACACATGTCTTAGATACTATATATATATATAGCCTCTAAGACTGTATATTAGGGTCACTAATGTATAGAACTGTATATTAAGGTCATTAATGACGTCTTACAATCTGTTTCAATTAATTAAAGCAATAATGCAGTATTAGGAAAATGAGATGATTATTTGCGAGAATATTAGAGAGCGAATATACTGCAATATAATTTTAATATATTTTTAATTTAACTATAATGTTCTCAATAAATTGCTGACACCCGTTTGCAATGTATTAACAAATCATATTTTTATTACATACTATAACGTTGAACGTTTTATAAATTTTAACGTACTCAGATTAAATAGTGTCGGAACATAGATCGGATACAGCAGAATTGCCACCATAATAATATAAATGTTGATATTTGACAGAAGATGGTGTTTTTCGAAATGTAATATTTAAATTACACGTACGTGAAATCCGCATCCTTAGTATTTTTGAGGGTTTGGATATCAATCACATAGTCACCAGAAATATCATAGATTGGGTTATCGGCAATTATCTAGCTCATCATACTTGGTCAAAACCTTAGTCATTTTATATAATTACTGTTATGTCATTTATTCATTCATACCACCTTACTATTTATTATTTCATTCTATCGTACTCATTTACATTAATACCATCACTCGATTTCCTTCTTTTTTATGTGCATTCAATCAACCAATAGGTGCTATTTTGGTTTCCAAGAGTACCTTAATTCCACCCATTTATTAATAGAATTTAAGGTAACCGAGAAAATGGGCCAAATATGACCTGATCTTCTAATTTATTCACTTTTCTTTTGACCAACCTATAGCCGAAAAATAAAGAAACGTGTGTATTTCAAGATTTTTAAAATATTTTTCCTCTTAAATTTCGTTTAACGAAGTAATTAAAGAAAAATCTCAGATTTTCAGTGGTGAAAAATGTTAAGAATAACTTTCAGAAAATGAAGATAAAAGTGAAAAGTAAAAATTACAAAAAAAAGAATATTCGAAAGGATTAAGTGGAAGAAGTTACCTTCCTTTTTTCGCTGTTTTCAGGAATAAAATTATTGCTTTGTAAATTATATTTTTACTCAAATTTTACGCAGAATAAATATCATCTGACTTGGAAACTTTTTTAATTTCTATCCGTGTGATTCAATATTGAGAGACGTTTGACTCTTGGATCCTTTGAAGGTGATGAAAAGAAATCAAATTTGAAACTTGAAACAAAAAGTCAAGAGGGTAATATATATTTTTTTGATAGACTAGCCAAAATTCCGAGGGTCATCATAATGTTTACGGCCTTAAATTTAATGTATTTATTTAGACTATCGAAATCTGCTAGAATACTTCCACAGTATCTATCCTGTAATATATGTACTTATTTTTGCCCGTCTATTATGTTTATGTCTTATTCATTCTACAGCATTGTGAGATATTTTTTTAGTCTCATATAAGGATTCGAATAGTTTGAGGCCTTCATTTTAGGTCTTTTGATCTGGGATTATCTGACGATGAGCATTGCCTAACGCGACTTCTGTTATCTTTTACTATTTGTTCGCTGTATTATTCTTAGTTTTCATCAATTATTTTTGATCCAAGGTTACAGGTTGCAAAATCTCAAGGATTTACAACAAGAAGCGTACATATATAATAACTATTATGTTTTATTTATTTTTTACAGTTCTCAGAATATATAAGTAGGATTAGGCTGATGAAAAGAACAAAACAATTTGATGACAAACAAATATTAAAACCCCTAGAATAAATGAAAATATTTTATTGGAAAAAAAATTTTTTTTTGTTAAATTAAAATTCTATTCATTTAACTTTCTAATACATAAAAATGGGAATAAATTAAAGAAAATCTTCAAATATTGTACACATTCCTATTCTATAAAATGTTATGTTAATTAATCTACTATATTTATATACAACAGTAATTATAAATTTTATTAAGGATTTGCTTTTTATTCTCGAAAATAGACATTTGTAAATTTTCACGTTTATATCTAAATATTTCAAAACAAGCATTACATATTACTATGAAAGATTATTTCCATCACTACAAATCTAGGTACGTCACAATTAACGAATCGTTCATTAATAAGTTATTGCAAACAATACATCAATAGTAATAATACTATTTTGTGTACACGCAACGGTAGAATGGAAATATATTGAATGGGTAATGAATAAATTCGACTATTTATTAATGACCCATGCATGGTGGCTATTGTTCAAAGGATCGGGTATCTGAAATATATTTTTATTTAAAATTAAGTACAGAATGTAATATATCAAGCGACATTCACCTGCCTTTGAAAGACATCTTGTATTATGGAGCTATAATTAGAATTAATTTATTTAAGATTACAATAACTTTTAGAAAACGTGCAATCTAATTATTAAAAATAAAAAATTGTTTAGACAAAGAAAATTAATCATCCTATTAATTAGTGTTCACGAAACAGCTTTATTAAGATGGATTAGATACAAAAATGTTATTAAATAACTTAGATAAAAATTTCAAATTTACAATAATCGTACGCTTCTAAAACAAGAATCTGATTTATTGCGTCTTCACGGTCGTACTTTGACATTAAAAAATGTAAGCACATTAAATATGCAGCGATATTTCGGCAAAGCTATAAGTAAGTGTTTTTCCAGTAGGAACTGGTTTTATGGCGTTGAATCATTACTGCTTAATCTCGCGAACGTACAAACAACTTGCACTCGCTCAACGAGCAGACTAATCGATGACAAGAAAGAAGCCGACTCAGCTGAAGATATTGCGAAGTATTTTTCGTAATACCAGGATGAAAAGCAAATAAATATTTTGTCATAATCGTTGACGGTCTTTCACAATTATTTATGCTAGTCTATGTGGCTCGAAATGTGGACTCGCAGACACAGGGGCATCTTGGCAGGTAGCTGCCATCTGCGGCCGATTTAGAATGTATATTTTTTAAATTTATTTATTTATTTATTGACATACATATTTTTGTTATAACAGAGGTGAATATATTATAAAATGTTTATTGTGTGGGATGGAGTAGACTCCACCTCTGATACATACCGCGTTTTCTTGGCTACTTTGCTTGAAAAGTAACCAGTTTTTTTTGTGCTGTTATTTAAGATTCGACAGGAATAAAAATAGAGATAAATAAAAAAAAAAATATATATATATATATATATAGAATAAAAGAAAATGAAGTGGGAGTGTTGTAGAATTAGTGTAGACACTGTATAATGGTTATGTTAGAATGTTGGATAGCCACGCTTCTGATTGATCTCTACCCGATCGGATCATGAAATGATCATGGTAAAGATTATTTAGTAAAAATTCATGTTAAAGAAATAAAAAACATACTAAATAATGCAAATTAAATAAATCAACTAGAAAGATATTCAGAAATAATCTATCCATCAAAAAAATATTAATTTGCTACCGGAATTCGAACCTGGACGTCTTCCTATCCGGGGAAGCTCGTTCTCCACTTTTGCTATGGCACTCGAATACATTTTAGATAAATTTCAAACTACTGTATATAAATTAATACATCTACTATTCTAATTTAAACACAATCATCTTTATACTGTGGCGAATTACGTGCTTCTCCGAATAGCAAAAGGTCCAGGATTGAATCTCGGTAGCAACTAAATATTTTTTTGATAGATAGATTTTTCTTGTATACCTTTAGTTGATTTATTTAGTTTGTATTAAATACCACAGAACTATATTCTGAAAATTCACAACAAAAATTTATTTTTCTTCATTTAAATAATGAGTTTTTAAATCATTTTTTAGAGACAAGCCAAAATAAATGGCATTAAAATGGACTTACTTGAAGACAGTATTAATTTTATTAAAAACTATCTAAACTATCATCCCATTTCAGTAAGCTAATCCCCAATCGATCGTCGCAACTGCAACTAGGCCCCGTCCAATAGATAATTTATTTTCGTATTTTATTTTATGGATGAATGTACGTTTGTCTTGAAAAAAATAGTTATATCAAAAACTGTCAACCTCTTAGTGACCAACGTGGTTAAAGAAAATTCGCTTGTTTAAATTAATAAATAAAATAACTTATTCAACTAGTTAGTTTAATTATTATTTACCTTAAATCATTACGCGGAGTAACCCTGAACCGCCATCAGAATAGGCTCTCCGACAACTATTTCCACGCCTGAGTTAGTATTCAAGCCCCGTAGACTCGGCACACATCTCCAAACACCTTCAAGATGCGAGCCTCATCACGACCTTGTCAAGGCAGACCTCCCAAGAGAGATATGGGTAAGTACCTGTTTCTGTCAGCGTGTAGCTTATCTCGTCTTGTCACCCAGCATGATTGAATATCTGACCTCTTTATGAACCTTCATACTTTGACACTGACCTTTTGTCTGTCAAATAGTTATCCATGTGAATCTACTGTTTGATTTTTAATTAAGTCTTTGATATAGGAATTTGTTATCCAAAATATGACTAGCGGTGTATAATGGAGTTAATTAATGTATGGAAGTAAAGCCCGAAATTGACAAAAAAAATGAAGTAGCCGTACCTGCGATAGATGTATAAAAAATAGTGAAAAATGAATAAATTAGGAAGGAATTTGTTTAAAGTATAATCGATATAGTATAGTATCGCTGAAATTGTTTCGACATATGGAACGTATGAGTGAGGAAAGGACGTCGTATGTTTCTATTGCCATCATAAATTTTATTTGCAACCAATAATAAATAAAACAAATTGAATATACAGTCAGCTCCCGATCCTTTCAATCTTAAAATAATGTTAAAGATGTATACATATTAGACAGATTACTCATTTTCATTCATCTGAACATTTTGTTATTTTACAACTCGTACAAAAACCACTAACACCGCTGACGAGATGGACGTTTCAACACGTGCACTTCAATCTTCTGACTGTACCAATTCACCAAACTAATTAAAAAATATTTCGTTATTTTTTTTTGTGGAATCATTGACTAACATTTTATCTCAATCAATTGTTTCCGGTGGTTTAAAAATATGAAAAAATAATTTAAACACCTGTACGTACTTATACAATATATGCAGGTGAAACAACCAATTATGAAACAATATAAATCTATCATTACGGAGAACACATTCTTATTGTTAAGTTGTAATTATTCGGAACATAGGTCTGTGATATTTTTACAATACTAATTAAATATATTAATTATAAATACATATAAAATCATTTTATCGAAAAATATTATTGTTGCGCTACCGCGAATCGAACCTGGATCTCTTTCCAAACCGGAGAAGATGCATTATGCAACTACGCTACAGCGACATTACTTTTGACGAATTAGTACATTTAGTTAGTATTTAAAATATAAATATAAATGAATACATATAGCATTGTCTTTGGTTTCGTTGAATATCGCGAGTTTTAAAATCTGCAATGTCCCACCCGTTGGTAAAAATCTAATCGTTAATATGAAATGGCATGAAGATTGAGCGGTAATTATTTTAACTTTTCCCTTACGGTGCTAAAATAAAAACGCGCACTACGGTGCTGTAAACTCAGTGTACATGTAGACTTTTAGTCGGATAATTTTACATTCATTACTTATATTAATCATTAAAAAAATAGTTGATATGTACATCAATTATTATGTAAAAGTGCTAAAAATGATAAAAAAAAACATTGATAATCACGAACGACAACACAAGACACATCTAACTCGGCCGGCGTATGCTCTGCCACTAAGTGACGATGGGCATCCGGTACCCCGCGCCCCACGCACGGCGCCGTCAGCACCAATCCGTACGTACACCACACACGTATTGACAAATTCACGTCGGGTTCTTTGAGAAAACATTTTTTATTGTTGCGTACGGTAAATACTAATGCATTGTAATTATTTTATCCAATACATAAAAATATTACGGAGGAATTCCTAAAATATGAACTCTGTATTTTGTATATTTACAGATATTTAATTTTAACTCACTTTACATCATCCGAGAGGAAAGATTAATAACATTATAATACTCAAAAATATACTATAATTATGAAATAGAGTCTAACAATATTTCACCGCCATTCAAAACTTTATATGCCATTGCTTCCTGGGTTATTCTGCCATGTGTCGCTGACATCTTTGGCCGACGTTTCAGATCCCATTGCGGCGAAACTAGCCCTGATGATGGACCCTGCAATGGGATTTGAATCGTCGGTCGAAAATGTCGGAGACACGCGAAAGAGAGCTCAAAAAACTCAACACATAAGAATATTGGGCTCACCATACAAACAATTATATTAAGTATTATATATATTACTTGTAGTTTTATTTTATAAAATTTTATTGCAGTCAGCATTACGCTACATATGTATAATAATTTTTAGTGATATTTACACTTTAAAATAACACAACACATGTTTTATAAACAGACACCATTTCTCTACTATCACCTTCAAGATACGAGTCAGGAATTTAATTAGATACGAGATTTACACAGTGTGTTGATCTAAGGTAGTTCCAAACTGTACATTTATTTCTACGCATCACCGAATACGTAATTATTAATAGTGCTATTTAATTTTTTAAGTAGTTATACGTTTTCAAATATTATTTTCCTCCTAAGTCATGTTTTACCGTCAATTAGCCAGGCTTCGACGCGCAGCATTTGTAAGAATGTTCTATTGTTTATATTTAATTAAATTCACCATACACCGTGCCTACAATATTTAACGATTTGTTTTTAAGATATGGTAGGTGAAGGCTTATGTATCAGAGATGACGAAGCTATTACACGCATGTCACAAAGTGACAAGTCGTCCATTTTTGGAGGTCAAGTTCAAATGTTTGCTCGCAAAATTTATCGAATAGATTTTTTTATTACTTGTCGTTAACATGATCCAGTGAGAATTGGCAATAACCATTTTGAAGCTGTCAATAACTTTAAATAACTATTGTTAAAAAGTTACTGCAAAGAATGATATGCCAAATAAAATCATGTCGAGAAGTCATTCACTGTTATTTTACCTTTGAGCAACTCCTCAACGAGCGAAATCGAAATTCCTATTCATCAAATTGAACATTTCAATCTACCACATAATAATTTACTCTGTTGAGTCCATACCACATAACAATTTGCATATAAGGTATAAACTTTTACAAAAGCCTCTTGAAAGAAACTTAACGTTTTTGAAAGGAAAATTCTCCAAAAAATATATGGGTCGGTGAGAGATAATAAGAGAAATAAAAAATTCTGATTCAGTTAGTATTGTAAAATCGTGAAGAATAAGATAGGCGAGATATATAGTGTATGCTGTATGCAGTATGTATCTATGTTGGCGGACTTGGATCAGAATGGAGCGACACTTTGAGGAGAGGTCAGAAGGCACTCTATGTTTCTATCTCCAAGTAGTATGTTGGCTAAGGATAGTAACACCTAGCGCCGAACATCAAAGATTTGTTGAACCATGGAGTAGTCCGTATATTTTTTTACAAATTAATTATGAATAAGATTTTTTTTTTCTATGTTCTGCTCAAGACATTGGAAAGCTCTAGTTACTCGGTACCACGTGAATACGGTATAGAAATATATTATTTACTATGCAATATGTGAACATATGAAGTTTAGTGCAATGAATTTGTGCTAAGTTAAACGGGATCTTCGTGCACTTTTCTATTATGTCAGTGTCTTACTGTGACTTGCGTTGTCAGCATCCGAAAAGATTACGCGACGTAGTTTGAATAATTACTTTCAATAATGTTCGACAGCTATTGTTTCCGGGTTTCCTATTGATAATATGCTTGTAAATGCAGAATAAAAATTGATTAATAGTAGCTGTTTATTTGGTGTCGTAGCTTGGTCCGATGTTATTGTTCTTATCTCCGGATAGTATTCCGATCGACCGAAATGTGCACTCTCGTCGCTCTGATTGTCGAGATCTCCTTACCGGACGATATACTGACCGCAATTGAGCTCTTACCGTGGTTTGACAGCGATCTTTCAATCTCCGAAAGCGACAACATTCATGCAGCATTAATGTCCAATACCAATCAACAAGAAATCCCAGAGGTGTCAGTCAAAGGAACAAAAGAAGTGTAAACAAATACATCTGTGGAGGCACTGAACGCACCTAACACACCTCACAGTTACCTGGTTGGTAAACCAGGCTTGTGACAACCTTAAATATACATGTAATATACGCGGGTGGGACCCTGGGATCCTGGCACTACACATCGAACCTAATCATATACACCGCAACGTAATCACACTTTCTTTCACAACAACATAATTGCTATAACATACCGCTAACACCTATACTGGTGACACTTATATTAACAACCCCTTTACATCTATATCAAGCCGATTGTGAATGAAATACAAAAAATATATATTGAAAGGATTGCATCAGAATGAGTAGTCTCGTAAATATATTTTAATTTTAATTTTATTTATCTGACGCGTGTAGATTGGGCATATACCTTTACTACGACCCATTTGTGAAAATAGGTTTGCTACACCTGCTTTATTAATGGAATCCATTATGAAAGGTTATAAAATAATATGGTCAGATAGTTTCCAGTTATACCTTTGTGTTTGCCCGATTACTTTTTTCCATTTTAATCGATGTTCAATACACTTTCTCGAGAATTGAGTTATGTCGAAGGCCGAAAGGTCAAATCTATCGTTTTATAATTAATCAGCCCATCAAGAACGTGGAATATAAAATAGCTGGTGAGCGTCATACGTGCGCTATTTTTTATAAGCCAATGAAATTAATCGAATACCAAATTAGTTAATCATTGAATTATATTCTTACATAATACAACAATTAATACATTTTAGTACATTACAGAATTTAAAAGAGTTATTATATATGTGATATAAGTGCTTGGTTCATGATTTATACTAAAATTGCTTAAATAAATCGGAGAAAGTGTGAAATATTTTTTTTATAAATATATCTTAGTGACGCAACAAATTTTGAGACAGAAACTTGTAAGTATCTCCAAAGTATTGATTCGAGTTATTCGATATGAAATTTAATTTTCTTCGATTTTCATAAATTATACTCGGATTCTTTTCATGCACACCCTGGAACCGAAAATCACAAAAAACACAAAAATCGTTGCTACATTTGCAATCAAATATCACTTTATTGATATCATTGAAAAAGTTATACGCCTTGCAATTCAATAATTATATTTAATTTTCATCACTAATCACCTTTAAATCGATGGCCCAATAATATAAAAATCTATCTTCATATTGTCAAGTTTTTAATAGAGAGGAAAACTTAAAATTCACGATTGTTTTGCGGCTAATTAAAAGTAATATAACAACCAAATTTCAGCAGATAGATATGTAAATAGTATTTTATTTTTCAAAAAGACTGAAAAATAAAACACAATGATATTTGAGGTATCTAGAAAAGACTTGTATAAAACATAATTTAAAAAACACATTGATTATGTTTTATTATACAATATCATTCCATCAAATATTGGACACCTACCGTTTTGTATTCCATATTTAAATGGTTTTGAAACCAAGTCAATGGATGGAAGAAATTCAGATAGTTGAGAAATGGTTTCATAATAGCCCTTGTTAATTTTAGAGAGCGAAAATAATACCGTGAATATAATACAATAAATATTTATTTAATCTTAAGAAGTGGGTACAGTCGAGGCGGAAATTTCAGGCCCGATAAGGCATTGATTGGGAAACATAAATCGCCCGGAGGCTTATTGAGGCTATGAGGGGAACTCCATTTTCACGTAATGGGATTGTTCACGTCTTATTGCTGGCACCGGAAAAAGAAGAAAAAAGTCTGGCACACCCAAGATTTCATAACACTTGGATTTTTCGGTAATTCTGACCAATGACAATTGTATCACTGAATCAATAGTTCAGTAATTCAATTATTAAAACCGTATAACAAAATATTAAGACCAAACATTAATGTATTGTGAATATCGCTAATTCATTTATTTTATTCGTTCACCATATGGATGGCTTAGATAATATTAAGATATATATATATTTTATTTTTTTTAATCTATAAAAAAGGACCACTGTAGGTATGCCTGTAGTCATGCCTGTTCTGTCGCGGATGTCCAATATTTATTTCTTACTCACAATTATCATAATTATTACCAAACTCCACGAGCTCAAATCTTTTATAATCCTTTTTTTCACTGCTTTATAATTATCTTTGCTTGATAAACTTTAAGATATGAGTTTTACTTAAACTCTATGAATCCTACTTGTATATTATCTATATTTTATTAAGCGCTTTCATCAAACCAGCTATGAATGTTTTATGATAATATTATAAATAGTTTTCCGTGTTAGATAAGTCAGGCACCCGACGTTGACCCTTCGTTAGATAAATAATAAAAGTATTAAATCTTCATAAAGCCTTTGACTCACGGATCCGATTCAGACGTTTAAACAGTAAGATAAACCTTCAATTCTATTCATCAATCTCCTTTATCCTTGTAGGTTGCCAATAGGAATTCTATCTGCCCAATTGTAAGTCATTTGAGATAACCGCGTCCAGCCGCCAGAGTCCTGATATTAAAGGACGGCTTATATTATCTGAAAGGCTTTAATTACCAACCGGCAAAGCCCCCTTCTCTGGCTGTTTCCGCTTCCGGCCATATAACCGGAAGGATGGGCCGTTATTAAGAAGAGTCCACAGCGAGGCCTCACGCAACGCGAAATATTGCAAGGGAGGAAAACGTTTTGTAGGTATTGTGTATTTGTTTTAAAAAGTTTTCAAATTATATTTGCATGGAGGTATATCAACTGTTGATAAACTCCATTGCCTGCCACTAACAGCCACTGCTCCATAAATGGCTTGAATTCTAACCGTAGATATAAGAATTTAATTAATACTTTTAGAGCCGTTATTAATACATTGAATAAACACATATTTTTTAATTATTCCGGAAGCAACTATATTAAATATTTTTATATTTAGTAGATTTTTTTCATACAAGCACTTATGTATAGCTATATGTTATATATCCAAAACCTTAATTACCTTTTCTACAGGCGAAAATCTTTCCAGGAGTTTACTAAAGTACATCAATTTAATTTTAAAAATCCATTTTCCAAATTAATTTCTCTTAGCCTGTGATTCTTTGAATACGATATAAGCACCTACGCCTAATCTACTTCTATAAACTTCCAATACTTTATATATATATATACTGTTACGATGCGGTTCGGCTCCTGCGGATAGGACGCCAGGGCACCATCACCGGCTAGACAGTGGTTGCATGAGACATGTGGGTTCGGCTGGAAATAGAGTCCTAGGCACTTACCTTTGGCCGACGACCTTTCTTTCATATATGGCAATTAATGCTAATTAATAAAAGAGTTTGATTTTATAACAGGTCTGTTTAATTTAACATAAAAGGATCTTATAGAATAATCTCTCCAAGCAAACATAATGTGACAAAGACGAGCGCCGCAAACAAGAAATACATTACAACACGGTAAATTACATTAACGATGGCAAGCCCCTCGGATCCGAAGTTAACAGTATGAAGCTAATCCTGGCGATGCTCTGAAGTACAAATTGGCTAGGCAGTCAAACTCTGTATACGAAGTGAGACCCTCCTTCATGGTGGTAAATCGGTCGTTCCACTTGACCCTGATCAAATACCTCCGATTTCGGTGCGCACCAATTAACGCATCCTTCCGATCCACCTCGACGTAGGTTCTTGGTCATCAGGCTGGATGTACCCGTTGTTCTATGGCAGTAAACAACTCGTCGCTCCATCTCGAATGTAGCCTAACATTCACCACACATCTCAGCTCTTCGTGACGCCAATCTCTATACTAACGGATGCATCTACCCCGTGCCAGGAAAGGAAATTGTATTTCAGCATAGAAAGAGAGTACAGTGCAATTAGTTACAATATTATACAGATGTGCACTAGCTTACCAAAGATGTTAATCGAACTCTAGTGACACTATCAGCCGCGTCGCTGGGTATGGCAGCACCGACCGACCTACCTATCTCTCTTCCTGTACGAATGTGGCCAGTTGTCAAAATTGCATCAAATACTAATGTAACAATACATTGATTTGAAAATTATAAATTCTATCAAAAATCTTTAATATTGATTTTTCTTAATATTGTCCTTGGACCCTTTATTAACAGTGCCGCCTTATTCCTTATTCTAGAGTCTGCGCTTATAAGGGACTAAAATAAATATACATTGTACTTATGATCATTTATTTGTTATAACTTGATTTATCGGTTGTTAAGTAATGTATTAAATGTCTCCTCTGTACGTTCCAATTCTTCTGCATTGTTTTAATCCTTACATATGAAGGTGAAATCTGGACTCTGAATATAAATACTCATATGCTTTATTATTATAGCGTAGAATTAAAAGAGCTATGCTGTAAATTATTTGAAGACACAGAAAGAGAACACATGGGTTAGATCATAGGCCAAGATGAAGGATGTCATTGCCTCTAATAAATAATTTAAATGGCAATATGCGGGTAACACAGATAATCGATTGGGAATATTATTGAATGGTTCAATATTGGTATCCATGAAACAAAAGCGAAGAAGCTCAAGAGTCTTGAGTCCAGAAATGGATTGACAGTGGCTAACGATGATCTCATATCATATAATGAAGAATCTACGATGATAGGTTGAACAAATAATGGTGTAGCTTTTCTTTACGTCCACTTACGTACATATTTACAAAAAACAGAACTCAATAATATACAGAACTATAGCATGCAATATTATGGATACTTCTAATCAGCAACAGATGAAGGTTCATGTTATCAATGACTGCATTCATTTTATTACCTACGATGATACTCCACCAGTTTTATTGCTCATAGGAAACATTGCGTTCTCTCCAATTAAACAAACTCATTCAACTGTTCTAAATATCTGTAACTCAAATTGTTATTTGTTTGACATTTTCGGATACCATAGACTAATTTGAATGAAAATGTCAATGCGGACAAATATTAAGCGTACTCCATTATATTATATTTTTGAAGGTCTGTATTTAAAAGTATTTTACGAATGAATGTAAAAAAGAATTAAGTATACACAGCTCACTATAATTACGAATTGTAGGCATCCTAAAAAATATAACATTTTCCAGGTAGCAATAATAAATTATATTTAGTCGAGTAAAATGATATTGTCATTAGGGAGAGTCGCGTCGGACGGGGGTTGAAGGATTATATTATTTTAAACAGCGAGACGGAATGAGGTTGTTTATTTTTCGGTAATCGGCTTTCGGTAAGGCTCCACCGGACATTATTTATTATTTTAAAACGACTGGCGTGAATGATTACCCGATATTATTATATTATATAATCATTTATTTGATGACAAATTTTTGGGGGATATCTGTGTGCCCGGCGGATTAGGCATTCATTCTTTATCCTAATAAAATATATTTTGACAGCCTAATGATTATTACTATGTGACCCTATGCGGAAATTCTCACGAAACACTAATAATTTGAATAAACAACTTTTTATTTAGATAGTTGTGATAACCTCGGGATTCCGGGTCATTTGATCATACGTGTTCACAGGTTAATTAGGTACATATGCAGTTTGGTGAACACTTTTATTAACACGTTAATATCGTTTATAAGAATATTATTTGTCTATCGGTTTTCTGCGTCTTGAAATACGGCCAGCCCATTACTATTTACGCTTTATAGTAGTGACGATGACATCTTCACCTCAATCTGCACTCTATCCGACGTGTTTTTTTTTTGTGATTCCCAGATATCCAGCATACTTCACTCCGTACTACGCTGTGTCGTATAGAACTTCTGAATTAGCTTAATATTTAGAGTCAAATAATTGTTTAAACTCTCCGAGCGCTTCCCCTTCGTAACAATATTAATTTATTATTATAGTAAGTTACCTATTTGTGCAACAAATTGTGGGTTAATATATAACATAATATTAAAAAATGCATCTCTCACCCGTGCAAGAAACATGATTGCTAAATTAAAAGCTTCCGCGAGCGCTAGTGTATGCAACTGGCATCTCTTCTGGGTTAGATATGGTTTCCTTAGGAAATCTTGAGCTGACGTTTTGGCATGGTAACATATGCCATTGTACAAAAAACGCCATCTAGCTTAGAAAAGACGCCAATTCCATACACCAGAGCTCAAAAAAACCTTAAATCAAACATATATATCACCATAATTATTATACTTGAAGACATCATAAAATCACAGTTTAGACATCACTAATAATTTATTAGATTCAGAGAATTGCGAAGAAACATGAATAATACATAATTTACAGTAGGTATTCATTGAAGCGCAAATCATTGATTCGATATCCTTAGTGTTGAAAATGCTATGTTCTATAATTTAGAATCAGAGTTAAAGGTATAAAATAGCATAAAATTATCCCCAGGCTAGACAACTTTTACTATTCGCAAAGACAAGGACTGTGATAAAGACATTACACTTATTTTGAACTAAAGATGATCGTATAATAATATATCTATCTAAATTACTAATATGTAATAGATTTATGTCGAGGAGTGTCAAGGAAAGGATTTTAATACGCTGTATCATAACATTTTAACGGAACATTGTCTTCCTCAGAGGATCGCGATCTCCAGCGCTACTGACTATGTTCCTCCACTTGGCATCCCGCTTGAACAGAGAGATATCTTTATCATCTCCGTTTTTCAGCGCGGTTCTAAAGTTCCTTCCCACCATAATAAGCTTCTCCCGGATATCTAATATATATATATATAGTACTGGATGGGTTAATAACCATTTTACTATTTAAAATGTAAATAAGTTTTTCTGGGTATTACTTTACTTTTATTTCAGATTCTATAAATTAATGTTTGAGAAATATGTCATAAAAAATGTGTGATGGAATATTTCGTAAAACTTATTATATTTTACTTTGAACATCGGCACTCTATTATTCCTACCCAGAGAGCGTACATGCGCCATTTTCATCAAATAAGTTTTCCATCAAAACCAGCGATATTGGCCTTGGTTTAGCATTTCCTGGAATAAAGGTCTGTCAAAGGGTGACCCCACTCAGGTCTTATCCAGAAAAATATTCAACGCAAAGTGTGATAATGGAAATAGAGTAACAGTTACGGGCGACAGATATCGTCAAATATTGGGGTATTTTTGCTTCCTGCTGTATAGAATATAGCTAAAATGGTGGTGACAGATTAAGTGGGGCAAGATTAAGGCAAATTTTCAATAAATTAATAATTGACAGTAGTTCTGACTTACATTGGCCAGCACGTTCTCTTCATCTCACGGATCTACATTTTTTTGTGGTGACATATAAAAAAGTGAATATTTATCAAAAAGCCTCAGTATTTTATTTGAGCTGTTGAACGTTATTCGTGGAGAAATTTGAGTCAGGCGTCTTGTATCAGCATCGGAGAGCATCATTGAAAGATCTCGCATTTGTGAAGATGAAAATGGGGATCATTTGCAAAA
Organism: Eubasilissa splendida; assembly: GCA_031772225.1. Taxonomy (NCBI): domain Eukaryota; kingdom Metazoa; phylum Arthropoda; class Insecta; order Trichoptera; family Phryganeidae; genus Eubasilissa; species Eubasilissa splendida. Next base: position 27,063,378 of record CM062861.1, on the reverse strand, counting down.
TACATTTTTTATGTATAGATGATGAAAATTCCCGTGCTACATAAAATGTAATTTAAAAATTATGTGAAAAGTTCAAAAAATAATATATTTTAAAAATAAAAAAGTAATTTTTGGTCCACCTATACATATGTACATGTCGACTCTAATTAAGAAAATTGATTAAAGTCAATTATTTATGCACCACACTACACCTCGTGTCATCAATCTGCCATCTTTTCCTCGACTTTAACGTTAAAATTCCACACTGTATAGAAATATTTAATAAAACAGACTGACATTAGTTGTTTTAGATATACCGTGATCCTTCCTTATTTTGTCAAGTCTGAATTTAGCACGATTAGCCGTATATAAACGTAGCTTGAATTGTGGATCGCAGTTACCATTAAAAGTTATATCAGTCAGATATAATTAATCTCCTCGGCTAGCGAAACCTAGTATTGTCGATCAATAATTATTAGCTTTATTTATCTCAAGTCACAATTTTCTGTTGTATTTTTAAATACGACGGATGAGTGGAGCCATTTATTTTTCTAATGATGCATTAAATTTGCATCGTCCGCGTAAATGTCAAATATATATGTATATTACAGCGTATTAAAATATAATCTACATTATAAAAAATAATTAAATTATTGTCTATTGAATTTGTATATATTCCTCTCCGTCTACCCCTCATGGCTAAGGATTATGACTCATGACCCCTCTAGAATGACATACTTCTCTGAGTGAGCAAGATCCTTTTCCGTTTCTCGCAGAACAGTGAAGGTTAATCCCCTTAGCCTTAGTTAGCTTCTTCTTCTGTTTCTTTTCTTTACTTCACTTCTATGTCGAGTATTTTCCTTCACTTTATATGTCCAATATGTTCCTTTACATCATATTTTGAGTATATTCGTTCACAGTTGGTATACACTACACACATTATCTTAAATAAGTTTTTTCACAAAATTTTGAATATGTTACTTTCTTTTATATTTTAAGAATGTTCATCCACTTTATATGTTGAATATGTTTCTTCACTTTATTGAATATGTTCCTTTCCCTTATATGCTGTATATATTTCTTCGCTTGTTTTGAATCTATGTAGTTTCTCCTGCTTTCTTATATCTTATGGCATTTCATTAAAAATCTTAATCACATTGTACATCATCAATTTCTGAAATTTTGCCTTTTTTCTGAATGGCAGTCTCAGTCTATCTTTTTTTCTTGTATGATATTCGTGCTCATATTGATTTGCATCAATTTTTCTTATAAATTCTGCCGATATTTTCTGAGTAGTGGTTTTAAAAAATATATATTGTCTGCTTGAAGGTCGTCATGTTCCTATCTTTCGGCATTGCACTGATTTGAGTATATCTATTTTGACTGATTTGACAATTGTTACAATTCTTCATCATTAGCCAAAAACAAAATGCTGCTACAGTAATTGATGTGAGGAATAATAACAGAGTTGTATACAACTTTACAAGACTCAGTAGATAATAATGAATATTCTGATCCTTCCCAGTTTGAAATAGTTTAGTTGCCCACCAGTCCTGAAGAAGATACGTTAGTACTTAAATATAATTTTTTTAATCATTTAATTTTTTGTTTATTTTTATTGTCACCTGTAAATATTGGAGTGTTTCTTACAGGTAATTTAATAATACCTACTTAATTAGTTTTCTAAGTGAATAAACTTAAATAAACAGAAATATTAAATCAACCTAACAAAAGCGCGCGATTGTTCTTATGAAAAACATTTGATCACAAATAATTAAATTTCCACAGACCAATAAATAAATAAACATGAAATAAAGTGTACATAAGGAGAGGGGTTCGGAACATTAGTTGCGGGACGAGAGGCATTCTATACACATTCTTTTCCGATAGTTTATGACACATTTATGCAACGGTAAAAGTATTCACTCTTCGAAATTTAAATATTTGTGTAAATAAGGCTTACTTTTGACATAAATGCATATTATATTGCCAGCATTTAATTTTTCGTTCCGATTTAGCCATATATTTAAAAAAAACTGCAGAGCTATTGATTTAGTGGTACCAAAATAATCACGTGGATGATATCAAATTGAATTGATAGTCTGTGTAAATTTCAGTTAAATTGTCTTTGGACCACAATTGAATACATTTTCGTATTTTTAAACTCTGATTCTCTGATTTAATCTATTATGACTCCAAAATATATTATTTCAGTCACTAACTTAAGACTTTTACCATCTATGATAATTTCTGGTGTGATTGGAATTCTTTTATTTCCAATGTTCATGAATTTAGTTTTAGTTTATTTTTCTTCAGCTATATTACTACGCCATATTATATGCTGAATATGTTCCTTCCTTTATATGCTGAATATATTTCGTCGCTTTGATTGTTGAATATACGAGAGATACACTCACTTAATAGACTCATAGTTTATAGAAGAATTCAATCAAAATTCATCCGACTTACAAATTACGAATTACAAACTACTATTGAATATATTAATTGCGGATAGTTAATAAACCAGAATAATATTTTTTTACAATTTATTACAGTAATTATTATTTTAAAATTGAATTACGGCAGAACTCATGTTTTTCCATATTCGTAATTATTTTGGTTTTGATCGGTGAATACATATACTTCTTGCATATATACAAATTATTATTTAAAAATATGTAGTATTTATTGTCACCGGTTTTAGTTTTGTTTCCTCACCTAGTCCACTCCCAATTTAGTACACACTGTTCTCTCAGCTCTACTGATTCGTTTTGTATTTGTGAAATTCATAGAGATTTGTAGTGGAAGTGTTCTCCTCGCTGTGATCATTCATTTGGATCCTATGAAAGTGCATATCCGTTTGGCAGCTTGTCTGGTAGTTCTATTAGTTTTGGTGAAAACTCTTCGAGATTCATTGTTATCAGTGTGCTTGATTGACTGATCAGTGTGGGACGTACTTAACCGTATTTCATGTATATTTCATTATTGAACAGTGTACGGTGACTTCATTAAGGATGGGGTCATCCATCAGGTGAGTCGAACTATCCCCTTTATACCGTAAGCCACCCTGATTCACTATTATCTAAAGATTCTCTCACCATTCCCTTTTTCCTCTTTCCAATTCCCTATTCCATTCTTTACTCTTTCCTTTTACCCATCCACCCATTTCCTTCTCCTTTCCATCCCTTTCCGATTCCATCACCATCGTTGTTATCGACGACTTGCGTCGGCCACACATCTGTTGTATTTAATAAGTTATGAACCCTGATTTATTATCTTGTATCAAAACTTGTATCTAAAAAACTGCAAGAAATAGTAGATGGACTGCAACATTTTACCATAAATCATCAATAATCAACTGCCATGTATTATGTCAAGACTGCACGAAAATGCGCGTAGAGGGCATTTATATTCTTAGTGATAGATTAATGTAATTCAAAAAACAGTTGCATTTTAAATTAATGTGGGTACACCACCTAATATGGGATATCTAGTTCAAGTCTTGACATATTTTATTTCTTATTTATAGTTATGTAATTTGTAATTCTTGCTCACGTCAATCATTGCAGCGAATATGATTTTTATTATATTGAACCAACTTATTGTATCATTTCATTATCGTATAGCGAATGTTACGATTATGGCATGAAAATAGTCATAATACAATTTATATATATTTGTTTTGACACCACTTTATTGAATATATATAAACCACTCGAAATTATGCAGTTAGGCAAAATATAAAAATTGTAATGTATTATGTATAAAATAAAGTTGGGATAAAAAATAAAATAAAAAATGGTTTCGGCACAGACTTGAACCTTCACCAGGGTTGAACAAATGTGTATATATATATATATATTTATTTTTTCAACTCTGATGAAGGTTCAAGCCTGAGCCGAAAATAGTTATTTATTATATTATTATTGTGAAGTTGTAATTATTTAGAACATAGGTCTGTGATATTTTAAATACAAATTAAATGTATTAATTAGAAATAAATACATATAAAATCAATTTTATCGAAAAATATTGTTGTTACTACCGGGTTCGGAATTGTTAATTTTGGGGTCTCCAGTCGGTTTACTCAAAGGCATTTTAGATTCCGTAAAAACAAAGTAGATGGCTTTCAAATAATGGAACGATAGATGTATTAATTTGTCGTCAATCCACTGTGTCGGTATAGCATAATCGGATAATGCACGTTCCCCGGATTGGAAGAGATCCAGGTTCGAATCCCGTTAGCAACAATACTATTTTTCGATCAAATTGATATTATATGTATATCTTTCTAATTTATACATTTAATTAGTATTTAGTTATATATTCAATAAAGTGGTGTAAAAATAAACTAGAAATTTTTATTTAAATTATAGTTATGTCTAACCACAATGTGTTTGCATCATGTTTATATATATTTATATAACATTGATCAAATTCTTATTCGATTTATCCTACGTACATAATGTATCTGTGTTAGACCACCTATCTGAATGTCAGTCCACGTCGCATAGCAACGTGTATAATATAATAAAATAAACAACATCTGCCACAATAATTTTTAATGTGGAACAATTTTGATCAGAATAATACTAAATAATTAGGTACTTACAACTAATCTCAACACATTCAAAGACAGAAAAAGTAGCGTGTAGTTTATCGATAAATACATAAATGTGAGCGTGTCAATTTAAATATTTTAATAATTTTCCTAATTGGTTTTGACAATTTTTTTTTTGTATCGAACATATTGTAAATGTACGCGTATAAATGGATCGAATGTTATTATATTTTATTTCAAAATAAAATTAATTACCTGCTTTCATTATTCGTACACATTTTGATCGATTTAAATCAAAGACAAACAAAAATAATATTTTCTCCTTTTATGTGCAATGGAGGTTAGTAAGTACGTTAAAAAACTCGTTTTTGGCCAACTTGTAGTGACTTTTTAGTATTGAATGATTTATTGAGTCATAAATATAGTGAAATTCATAAATCATAAACAGTTCGCTTCAAATTAGACACCGAAGGCCAGAAAATGTAACATCAAATTGATTAATGCATTAAAAATGTATGTTAACAGCAAGGAGAATTGGCTTATTGTACGCAATATATTATATTATTACTGTAATATATACATTAGATTATATTTAATTATATATATTACATTTATTTTAAATGAGTTACACAAGGTGATGCAATATCGCCGAAACTTTTCAAGGCTACTGTTGAAGATATTTTATATTCAGCCGACTTGATTGGGAAGATCAATCTATCTGCATCATCTCAGGTTTGCGGATGACTTCAAAATTGACTACTACTACTAATTGAATAAATGCAATCAAAATAATCGTATTACATGGAAAATATATTTGCAAACAGATAGATAAAATCTACTTTGAACAAGTCCAGAAGTATATATGTCTTAGACGATCATTCCAAAAATATACCAAGAATTAAATTACACGAAGAAAACAACAGGCATGGCTTTGGTTAACTGTATTACATCTTTATAAGTAACTTATTAATTTACTTCAAATGAAAGATATTTAATCAGTGCATACTATCAGTTCTTGCATAGGTACATCACTAACACATGACACTGAAGCTCCAGACGATACAGTCGGCATAGTGGATTTAACCGAAAGCGCAATTAGTGGACACGCAAGTTGAAAACATTAACAAGATTATAAAAAGGTTGTACTGGAAATGGGCGGGTCACGTGACCAGAGTAACGGATGATCATTGGACGAATTTAGTTCTCCAGTTATACCTACTGAATAGAAGAAGACAACGAGACAGAACGAAATTAAAACGGGTTCATCACTAGTCACTACGCTCACCGCTAAAACTTATGGCAACACTGTAGGGGGGCTTTTATCCTGCAATGGATTGATATCGGCTGATGACGACGATACAATTATAGATATTTTTTTAATTTTGTATTGCCATATAGTGGGCTCAATCAGATGAGACTTGGCTCGTAACGCACCTCCACAAGTCCCAGGTCTTGGGTCCCCCCCTCTCACAGCTGACTCCAGCTCCAGGGTCTCTCCAGCTAGATCCACTGCTTCGGCAGTCTCCCGGGTATACTTTGGCCCTAAGTTGTATCCAGAATAATCTGTCAGGTCTAATTTCTAGGTCACTTTGACACATAATGTGGTCGAAGAATTGGAAGATCTTTTTTTTCACTGCTGTAGTAGACAAGGCTTGTTGTGAATGGATTTATTGCAGGATTAAAGCATTCGTACGTCGCGCTACCCCCGGGATACGTAACATCCTTCTCCTGCAATACGTTTATAATTGAATTTACATAATCACATTATTTAATATTTATAAATGTGAAACAAAATCACAATTATTAGTAATTTTAAATATTTAAAAATAAAAAATTCACACATTTAAAAGAATACAGTGAAGTTGAGTCGTGCATTTCTATCCTACAATGTGAATTGCTTATTTCTTCAACATTTACAAAATCATTTTGTGGCAGTATATTATACATATAAATAATAAGAAAAAACCACTATTTATTGATACATCCACAAGTTTCAAGATAATATATCCCTTCTTCAGGAAACAATGAATATATACTTAAATTAAAAACGCAAGCATGAACAAAAACAAAGCTATGGAAATAAAATTAGGAACTACTGAGAAAACAAATTTAAAAGGTGACTATTTGTAAAAAGGATTTGATTATTTATTCCTATATGCCTATTGAAACCACCCCTGCAATAACACTGCATATCGTTATTGGGCAGATTTAAGTTATGAATGCATATGCGTTGTACATCTTCTTGGTCATCGAATAGTATTATATATTAAACAACTATATAAAATAAATAGAAACACAAATATACACAATTTCTACCCAATGTTACCAACAACAATACTATATATCATCCAAGATCGCCGACGCTCTGTCTATCTGTCAACATTTGTAAAACCCAATATACAGTGTTGTTATAGAAGGGGTCTGTTTGTATTTAATTTAAATAAATATTTTTTCTACAATGTATATATAGTTTTCTGAGCTATTATGACGTGCCTTTCTGACTTGCCCTTTTTTGTAAATCAAATTGCAAGGTAGCATAAAATAAGACGATTAATCATTTATGGTACATACATATGTATAAATATACAATGAAATGTCTTCCTTATGAAATATTACATAGAATTTTTTTTTTTCAAATGTCACCTGACTAACTCTGTGTTTGTCCATCCATAATATTTTGCACAGAGAATATAAGCGGATTTAAAAAAATGTATTTTTCTAGTTGGTTTTTCCAGCTCTAAAAACGTAATTTATTATTCGGCAACACGCGATAGATTATTTTATTTTTATTGCGTAGTATACTTAAAAGCTATTCATTTAATATTGTATAGACATATTATAAAAATGAATTTCCTAGAACACACATTTTATACAAAATAACATTATTTTTAAAAGGCTTGTATTTAACTGCTTACCAAATTTATTGAAAATATGCAAACAAAATAATACTTTCGTTCCCCAAAAATAGTAAATTTCCACCAAATTTTAGACCATATTTAATTTTATAGTGTTAAATAGATATCTTCTTCTTGTTATTCTATTATATTATTTGTCACTAAACTGTTTTTTGTGTTCTAACCTAACCTAACCTAATCTAATCCAACTAAATGTTTACAAACATAATCTCTGAGGTGCCTTGAGCAATTGCATGTGTCATTCAGCTAATCAGTTCTTTTCTATGGTAATTCTACTTCCCACTCGCTAAAATTGTATTCCTTGTGCTCATTAACACCGCTTCAATTCAGTGCTATTTTTGGTAAACATTTCATTTGATCCATTTTTAAATAGTATTAATTATGAAACACGCTTATTGCGCAAATCAAACTTTGTATAATATTTTCTTCATTGACCCTCTTACATCCAGCTTTGAGTGGGTTTTTCTTAAATACTGCCGCTGAATCCTGCCTGGTGTAATTCCCATCCGTGTAATGCCAGCATCTCTCTTCAGATTGTCGGCCCATTGCATTTATTGCCCATCTCTACTTCTACTTCCCAGTCAGCAACACCACTGCATAATTCTCCAAGTTCATATTATTAACTTATTTACGTGACACCAGCATGGTACTATATCAGCTTGGCAATCATATGAATATGTCAACAATCTTTGTTTTATGATTTATCCACTTGTTGGTCTTCCTGTCTCGCAATAATATATCCAACATTGCTCGGTGTCTTCTTGTTCCTAAATATGTGGTTTAGCTCTTCAGACTGCTCATTTCATTCTTCTCCTTCATTGAACAATTATGCCCACTATAATGAAAGTGATCCAAGTCAATAAATTGAAAAAATAATTTATCAACTATTTCACGTCACATTGTTTTAAATTAATATAATATGATGCAAATTGTAACAATTGTGAAAATTCAATGTATTATTACGATGTTTATCAGTATTCCGGTAGCGTTTATTTTGATAACAGAGTAAGTCATTTCAGCCTTATTTTTTAAATTTCCTTATAAATCTAGGAGATTAAATAAATTTTGAAACATTGTGTTATGTTATGTACAAATATTTTTTAATCAATTCAAACGCAAACCTTTAAATATCTCTAAACGAAAGAAACATGACTCAGACCACTTTCATAATAATGGGCACAATTAGTAAAATAAAATAAAGAATGATGGTTAGTGAATATTTCATGAATATCTAAATTTGATATTTAATGGAAACCCTTAAATGTTTTATTAACAGCACTAGACAATGCGCGAAGCAAGTGGCACGTGCCAGAAAGTAACTAATATATTATGTACATAAGCTCTCGAAGCTATTAAAATAGTGTTTCTGGGTAGGTGAGCAGTTACTCGGCTTAAGAATTTATCAGCGAGTTACTTAAATCTCTTTAGATTAATACATATTTGAAGCAGTTCCTATCGAGTTTAGTATTTTTAATTATTCTAGAATTTATGAAAAATACGAGAAATAATCCAAGACGAACAACAATAACTTATTTAATAAAAGTACAGTATCAAAATAAATATCTACCTATATAAATACCGCTCTTGGAGCCTAAAATCTAGGTAGAAATTGGGTGGTTTTTTACAAAGAGGTTAATAATTTTATTTTTTTATTAATATGCATATTAAGCTACTATTATATTAAATTATAATTTTATTAAAAAAAAAAAAATGACCATGTCATGTCCATCAACCGTCGTTGCGCGCGTGACTGGCCTGCAATTTTTTTTACCTAGTGCACGTTTGTTTAAAGCAAAAAAGGTCATGTTTTTATTAAAAAATTAAATATCTAAATTAAAGCATGTCAACTGGCAGGAAATTTATTTAATCGATTTTTATTTATAAATAGTTTATAGGAATAAAAAATTCGTCTGCTACATTGCAGATGATGTTATTTTAAATATTTAAAAAATATATATTATTGCTGCAAAATTGAAGGCCAGTCCGAAAAACATGGTTTCGAGATGAACGCGATAATATAAAAAATGTGACTTATTTGACGCACGGCCGAACACCTGCCGCGCCGTCTTGATCCTTCATATATCGGTCAATTTTTTAAGGCGTTGAAATAAAAACATTGAACTTTCGAAAAATGCAACAATATAATTTTTTTTTGTTATTCCGGGTGGTGTAACTCCTAAGTGTAATGATTTTTTGTATACATAAACACTTTCCATTTATGAGTATATTATATTAATATTAGTTAAAAAGTGTGTATGTACATATTTATTTAGTGTGATATCGATCACTTGTGACAGATTTGAAGATTGCATTTGTTTAAAATGATAAATTGAAATATATTATACTTTACCATTTTCTGATACGGTGATTTCATAATTAGGTAGTATTTTGCTATTTTTAATAACAACAATTCCAAATGGAGAGCTGTTATTTGATTTATATTGCTATGCGACATGGACTAACAGGTGATTGGGTAAACGGACATAATTAAATTACATTATTTTTTACCTTTAAAATGGGTTTATCATTTCTTGTTATATAATTAAGCAATGTTACATATATATGTTACAGAATGTAATAACCGACCATTTCACGTCTGCCCGCGCATAATATCATAAAAGTAAAAGGATTAGTTTAAGTAAACTTGGGATAAACTATCGGCAAACAGCTTTAAGTTTATTAAATAAGTAAGTTAGTTTAACTTAGTTTGAATTAATAGAATAATCTGATGTCTAGCGGCGTCCTCATTATATAATTAGGTAAGTTTCTTAATATCGTACATATTATTTATATTACTCGCAGCCCTGTCATTATTTTATAAACATATTCTTGCGAATTCTTGTAAAACAAGTTCGTGCGTGTATAATCATGAGAGGTAATTGGATTCATGTGTCTGTCCCGGTCTCGCAGGCTCCACTTAGCCTACGTAAAAAAACATTTCATTTCTCACTTATGATCTCCATTTGAATAAGATACTAGAAATGTTAAAAATAAAGCATTTCCTGTCCCTGCAGTTTCAGTATTCCTTTAAAATATTTGATGTCTTAAGTTGTCGCCTTTTTCACGATCATCAAAGAGACGAAGCCCGAGAACATCCATTATTACGAATCTAATTTTTTCTAATTAATGTTTCAGGTATTTTTAGGGTATCATAAAACATCCCCATAATTCAACGAAGTTGTGAAAATGTTTTATTACCTCACAGCTACATTAAAACATGAATTCAACGCCGTTGAAAAAAATATGTGACGCAAAAAATAATTTCACCATCTCTTCGAATATAACTGGGAAAGATGAATTAAAAATGGATGTAAATGTTTTTCTTTGACGGATGTCTTTAATGGTCCATCTCGCTTAATGTACAAGGCTAACAATTTCATTCTCGGCTTTATCAGGATCCAACACTGGAAGGTCACCTGGTTTTTTGTAAAGACACAATAAGCAGATGCTCTTCTCCAGTGAGTGCGAGTATTATTGTTTCTTCTCAAAATCGTTTATAACATTCCGACAACTTTATGGACCATGTATGAGTTTTTTTTATCGGTAAAAGATATTAAAACCACGTTTTTATTGGTGATTTTTTTATTATTTAAAAAATACCGTTCCTTGATAATTTAACAAAAATAATTATTACATTTTTACTGCCATTCGCCGTAAAAAACCAAGATTTTGAATCGGTTAAACAGTTTAAATATCTGAGAACAAATCAGACGAGGAATGATGTTTAACAAGAAAGCTGATAGCTGGATTAAATCAGGAAACGACAGTTCATTTACTTAACGGAAATTTCTGTCATTAACGTTTTTGTCACAAAATTTTAAGATCAGGACGTGAAGCTTTATCACTCACTTTAGCGTAAGAAAATAGGTTGCAGGTCTTCGAAAATAAAGTCTTGTGCAAGATTTACGGCTCAATACGTGATTATTTAACTGAAGAATGGAGGAGATTAAGTAACTAGGACCATCAGGAACGGTATACCGCCCCAGACATCCCGAGGAAGATGAAAGCATGAAGGTCGCAGTAAGCTGGACATGTATCGAGAGCGAATGAGTGTCGTAACACGTACAAAGCCCTGATACACAAGCCGACAGGATTAAGATTGAGGGGAAAATCAAAACTAAGATGGGCGGATACTATAACTGCATGTAGTAGGGGGGTGGGTGGCGGACTGTATCACGGAGGCGATGTCAAGGGATGTATGACGCGCCGTTGTGACTGCGGTCATGATCTTCCGAGTCCCATGAGATCATCATAGAAGGAGAAGAAAAATAGGACAAGTTTTTAAAATAAACCCGATTTTTCGACAACTTTTCTATTGCCGTAGACAGTTTTTTCAGATGAGCTATGTAAACCTCAATAATCTTATAAATGTCTAGTCTCATCTGAGTCATCAAATTCAAAAAAATGTTTTTCCTGTAGGTTGCTACCATTATTTTAAATGTAATGTTACTAATATTAAACTATTAAGGAACTCTGATGTGTGGTTCATTGTTTTAACATAACTAGTTTTACGATTGGCGAACGATTTTTTTCCCGGTCATTCTTTTTAAACTGACGAAAAAAAGAATAACATTTGATTTTAAAAACCAGTTCACTAGAACTTGATATATAGTTCTGACAACAAGAGGTCTAGCGGAGGACAATCCATGTAATTACTTCTGTCATGCATTTTCTTCTTCATGAACGAATTATTGTGAGAACTTTTTGTAGGTGTTGATAAAAAAGTTTTAATTATAAATGTGTAAAAGTTAAAATATCAGCATAATCAAATAATTTATTCGGGATTTAATAACTAATATTTATATAATAAAAACTAAATTACGAAAAATTTATATTAATTATTTTCTGTATTAAATCATCATATAGTCATTATAGAATTATAGCTGTAGAATATCGCACTGAACGAATAGTCGTTCCTTAGAAATAAGTCGACATGAAGAAATACTGCAATTGAAATTGGAACACGATATTGGTAGAAAACAAAACAAAATTATTTCAAATCAAATCCAAACCAAGTATTTTGCAATACTTCCAATGGACTTGCTCATCCGAGTCCGCATCAAGACACGATGATAACGTGATTCCACCTGAGTTGCAGAAGTTATGAAACAAGTTTACCGGCGAAGCAACAAAGTTCACATGTGCTCTTTAAGTGTACCGCTCAGCAAGTTGCATGTGACTTGGGGTTACCAGCTTTCACATTTGCACAACACCAGACTAATATCTTTATTATTATTATTATTCAAACAAACAGATGGTTTCCTCTGTATAGTTTTCACCACTCTATATTTCCGTATATTTTACTTCTATTGCTCATTGTTTTTTCTTTTATTGAAAGTATATGATGATTTTGATTATAATAATCTAAATTACAGCAGTTAAGAGCATTGTTACACAGTTTTTTAACTACTTTTGTTGATTTTTTCTCATTCAACATTCTTCTTCTTCCAACACAAATCTTTCCTTTATTTATAAGCTGTACAATCCAATACCCTCCTCTTATAATATGGCTGAAATATTTTTGTTTTCATTTTCTAATGCAATTGATTGTTTCCATTTTTTTGTCAACACTTCTTTGGAAAAACACAAAATAAAAAATTTCAGTTTTCTTACATAGGCATATAGAAACAGAGACATTGAAAATATGTATCACTGAAGTATTCATTTTGTAATTGCAAGTCTAGGTCCCTGTTATATAAAAGACTGCTAATTTAAAATTTCTAAATAGAGATGCGTACACGGAATACGTATCACATCAACATTCTTACTCTTTTCAAACTAAGCGACTCACCTGTGCTATGAAAATCGAACTAACTTGATGGCCTCCTGGAACGAGGCGTGATCCCCATCTTCTGGGTATAAGATAGAAATGAGACGAAAGTGGAGGGGATCAGACTCTGGGTCGTACAAACCTAAAGAATTTTGGTGGAGTTGGGAATTCGCTGGAGGTTGGAGTAAAATTTTCGGGATAGGTTGATAAAAGTGTTGTTTGAGTGTACGATAGTTGGTGTCGTTGCGAATGATAGTATTGTGAATGAACTAGGAACTTTTGATGGCTAAGCGAAAGATTTTATTTTGGAAGGATTCAAGGAAGTCGATGTTGCTGGTGCCAAAATATTAGTTCTAAGACAATTTTAAAAAAACATTTATATACTTTTATTTTATTTTTTTATTTTAATATTAGAAAATACAATATATTTTAGAATTATCAGTAGTATATATATATATTTCATTTAACATTTATTTATTCTGCATAAAAGTAGGAATCGTGTATACAAAATGAGTATATACGAGATAATTAATGTTTCAGTTAGTTTGTGTATATATTTATTTACTTCAGATACAAATTGATATTAATCTGTAATTGTTCTAATTGTGATGGGAATATTGTTAAAAAATATAGTGATTTTGGGTTGCAGTATATTTTAGTTTTGGAAAATCAATTTGGTCTCTAAATCTTGTAGATCTGAATTCACTTCTAAAGTTTAATTGATTTTAAATTTTGATAATTTGGATTATTGAATTTTTTTTGTATTTTTGTTATTTTTGGTACTTTGAAATCTGTGAAATGTTATATAGTTGGATAGTCATTTTTTATAAGAATAATTTTTATTATCATTTTTCGAGTGATTTCTAATTGAAGTTTTATACAACCATATACAATACATAAAAACAAAATATACACGCTGTCTCATCTACAGCTGCCTGTGAGCTTCCCGGCTCATCGGGATCCTTAAACTTCACTTCAGTTTGTAGCACCTCAGATATTAGGATTTTTTTTTTATCATTCCATTAATTTCATGCATTCTCTTGATCCTCAGGCGAGTATCGTAACCACTAGACCATAAACACGCTATGTATCTTGCTTTGTTTTAAACATTATTCAAAGTGAAGACCAGATATTTATTGCTGTCCACTGTTTCAATGGGTTTGCTGTCGATATGGTTATTCATGAATGTGTTTCTTTTTTAAATGAGTACTGCTTTCCTCCCTCACGAGGCATTCATATTTAGTCTTTACTTAAGACGTTTATACTGTGAACAAAATTGTTTCATCTGCACCAAAAAAATATATTGTTCTACATTTGTTCAAACCCGACAAAACTTGACAAAACTCTATTTAAATACTTCTTCCAGTTTTAATGCAGTACGTATAGAAAGATAAAATATTCCAAAGAGCCTCGATATTCTCTTTTTCAGACTATCTACACAATTCACAGAAAACATAAATACCTGATAAGTAGCGTGCGCAATTTCTTAGAAATAATGTATACGACGTAATACAATTTATCAATGAAAGCCCGTCCGGCGGGTTGCCGAGCTATTCTTCTCTGATAAGCCACCCGTGCCGTACCTGTATTATTTCAAGCATTGACCTTACCTATTCTGAGACTGCTCGACCTACCCACATCTCTTCACTGTTGTATTCTTCAATTTTACTCTAGTGAATCATCGCACAGTACACTTCAAGAAAGATCGACGGAAATACAATATTTGTTCTCCACAATTTATATTCAACATTACCGAAATAAATCACATTAGTTATCATCATACTTGATTAATATATTAGTATGTATAATACAGTGTTAATTATAAAACTATGAGATATATTTAACATACCAAATACACTTCATTTTGACAGAACATGGCTGATGCTGCTAACAAATGAACCAAAAAAAAAATGAAATGAAAATAAGGCCGCAGTGGAATTCTGGTCACCTGAAATCGTATAATTGCCCTAAGTTTTTCGTTCTTTTCTCGAGTTCTCGGCAATTTAATGCCGCCGAGTATTTTAACTGGATGTTCCTAAGGAGTCGCGCTGCAGAAAATGATTTACAGAACTGCTGTAATTAAAGGTGGCTGTATTTTGTGGGCGAAAAAGCCAAGATAAATGAGATAAAAATGTGATTTAATGTCTTTGTTGTTTCCAAAGTTGTTCATAAAATCATCTAGGTACCTGTCAAGCTCATTTAACTTTGTTTTTTTTGTACAAAAGTACGTATATAAATATATTTTTAATTGATTCTTGTCAGTTTTTAAAATAAATTATAAACATCTATTTTCTTTATAAGCTATGACCCTTCCACGTACCCAATTACGTCTCGATTTTGTTTGTAAAGGTCGATACATATGGTTGGTTCAATCTACTCTCTATATCATCATCATCATCATTTTTATACCCTTCTTAAGTGGATCGAGGGACCAAAATCTCAACAAAACGCTTCCATCTACCCCAATTTTTCTGACTTATCAAAACCCAGTCTGTCTTCACACAGTTTTCGTTGTTAATTTAATGTTACGTTCTCGCGTAAGAAGTACTTCTCAAGTTGTATACCTGGTAGACGATTGTTTGGTTATCCAAGAGAAACTCTTATGTAACAATTACAATCTTTATTACACGAATAATACAGTTTTATAATACAAAGTATACTACTAGTCTTGGAGCTAAGCGGTAGCGAAAAGAGGCCATGCCACGCGCGCGTAACTCGTTTGTGCCCGCCACACATACATCTCGCACCGGCTGTGCTAGCGCGCTGACATACACATACACACGATCTCAAGGACATTACATTTAAGATAATATAGCTATTAGAGTATCAAAGCTATATAATTTAGAGAGAAGATTTTAAATAAATATTCGTAATAGAAAACAAATTTATTTTTAATTAGATTTGGGTAATACAGAATACACGTGGCATCAATATTACTTATTACTATTTTTTATATTAAATTTGCTATACTTTTTTCAATAATAAAACTTATTTGGTGATCTCCCAAGATGAAGCTTGAACTCCTGACCACGCTGGTCACTGGACAAGTATCTTACCGCTATACCATATAAACAAATTAAATTGAATTGTGTTTTAGTATGACTGGAGATTTAGATTTAAATATGATTAGTAATCATATTTAAGTAGTAATCTTATTAAGTACACAACATAATTAATTGATATACTATTATTTGGCTAACGGATTTTTCCTTATTCTAGAAGTGAAACAGATGTTTTATATAATTGTAAATTTAAACGTAATTGAAAAGCGTTGAATGAAATAAGACTATAGTGTGAGCATACAAAGTTGAGCACATTTTTATTTGAAAAACTTAATAAAATTCTCCAAAATATCGTTATTATCTCATAAAGCAATTATTTTAATTTTGAAAAATAACTTACTACGACTTTCTTTTCCCTACACCGAATGACATTTTTTTATAGCTGTGTACTAAAAATTCACGATTAAACCATTAAACAAAATATTTTTTTAAAAACGTCAAGGATATCGAAGAGTGCTAGCGTCCTAGCCAGTGGCAGTTCTTTTAAGCAGTGCACTAAACCGTCAGCACTATTATTTAAAAAGGGATACATATTCTATTTAAAATAATATTATAAAAAAATTAGTGAGTACATGCAACATATACACACGAGTTAAAAAATTAAGCCCGTGCACCGATCCGCAGTCTAAAGTCTATACCGTATTAAAATGATATATTCTTGCAAAATTACATGCAGTAAACACCGTGAAATAATATTTTACAAATCACAGACGCAAACGCCAATTGCTATAAAATCGTGAATAAATAAATAGAAATGTGCTGGTTATCTAGTGTGGGGTCGTATGAGTATAGAATTTGATTGATTGGCAGTGATTTATCACAAGGTTTTGTGGATGTGAGACTGAAGCCTCTAACTATCTTCTAGTCTCACGCGTGTTAGTGTATGTCGCAATGTAAATGGTGTGCGTGTCAAAGGGTGTGTGTAGGGTGACTGTTGTTATAACTAGAGTAAGGTATTTAAATGAAAGAGCACTTACAAAGGTTGGCGTTTATTGATGGATGCATTATACAGAGACGGTATACAGTTAAATGCGCGTATGTGATTTAACACTGGAGCAGCTCGCTCTAAATGTGGATGAAAGGAAGGCCTGCGGAGAAGACCCAAGCTTTGTGAACAGTATCCATCACAATGTATGGTGTCTGCTAATTGGGTGGATTGGTTTGACTTTATATGGCTGTTAAGTGAGTCCCTACTCAGCCATGTCTGTGGGGCGCGTGCAGGGTCACTACACTAGCTTGAGCGTCAGATCAAAAAATGTGAAAAGATAGAAAATAAGACCAATACCCTGGGTAAATATATATGAAGGTAGTTTTTAGTTTTCCTCATCAGTCTGCCATGACTGAGAATCGCAGTCGTCATGAATTCTCACCTTCTTGACTATACTCGTCCACTTTTCTCGGAATCTTGCAGATCTGAGAGCTGTCATCCGAAAAGTTCCTACCTGTAGCTGATTCAATAAGAATCGTGATCGTTAATATTATGTTGTTTCCATTCAATTGGTTTTGAAAAAGATTGAAGCCCTGAAAATGTGAAAACAGATGGATCTTTAAAGTTTCAGGACGAACCGAGTAGCTAGAAGTCTACGTACTATAAGACGGATGAATTAAAATTAAAATACCTAGGTTATATCAGAAAGGAAAATACTTAAACTTGATAACTATCAGAAAAGAAATCGAAAGAAGAGACGAGTTCGGTTACAGTTCCATTGAATTATTTTGTGAGACACCACCCAGACGAGAAGAAATAGCAGTATAATGTTAAAATCAATATTTTTTGTCCACCTCGACACTTCAACACTGCCACACCGCGTCACTACTTTCAGCACAACAATCTGATGCCACCTCGCGTGCTAAATTGTAATTAATAGTAACTCGCAAAATTTAAGCGTTTCTTCAGATATTTAAAAAAATTATTTATGTGCCTAATAAATCATATGTAATCCGCTGATTCAATAATAATTGCGATTTATGCAAAAAAAAATGCTAAGCAATGTTTGGTTTATTTTCTTTGGGTTTATTATTTATTACACTAAACTTGATACAAACGTATTTATGGTTTATTTAATTTTCAATGTACATACATAATTATCAACCATAACGCTGGGTAAGCGTGTGAACACGATTCCGTAATATATTAAGTACCTATTCGTCTAATTGTTTTATTTCTAAGAAAACTGTCTGTTTCCAATAAGATTATTAACGATTACTGTTTAAGAAATGTAAGCCTGTTGTTTATGGACAATGCAGTGCTGCTCGCAGACTGCTGTTACGCAATACTTTAATTATTAGTTAACTGTAAAATAATACTATCCGGATGTTATCGTCTATATTATATTACCCGTTAATGCTGCTTTCGATAGCTGAATGAGATCGGACAGAGGAATCCTTCTCTTTTTCGTATATAAGTTAAAATTGACTTCGTGAGAAGCAATTATACAGAAACTAATTCATAAAATAGCCGTCGACGGGGACGCGACGAGGGGGGATGAAAAATTTCAATGACGAAGATACAGTTGCATCAAAATCGGTTGACATCAAAATAATCAACGTAGTTAAAACAAAGTTTCTTATTTGTTTCACATGCTTGTGGTCTAGGTCTCCAAATTAGTTATATTTTCATAGCATAAGCGTCTAGCTTAATTTGAAAATATTAAGAATATTAATGTAACACGTATTCCGTGTACGCATCTCTATATTTAAAAAAAACGTGATATTGTAAATGATAATACGTTTATATAATGATTTAAGAGCTCCTATAAAACTGCAGGCAATTTTGGTAAAGAAACTTGATTTTATCTTTATGTTTTTAGTAAAAAGAATTTCAAAAACATTAATGAATTATTTTACATTTAAAATCTACATACTGACCAAATATGTATGGTCATAGTTTTTAGGATTTGTATTTATTATATTTTTTTGTTTCAGGTAAGTTCCTATGAAGTTCAGCATCGAAGAAAATAATACACCTTTCAAAATAATTCAGTAAGATTTTTTGTTTATTTATTAACATTAATTATAAAAATACTCAACACTTGAGATACCTTCGATATGAATCCTGCAACTCATAATATAATAGTTAAGTATCAATCTGATGATATTTGGATGTATAAGTGTATATTAAGTCTTGTGGTATTTATGCAATATGTAATGGCTGTCAAATGGATATCAAATGCAAACCTATAAATTTCACGTATTAGTCAAGATAACTATACATAAGTATGCGTATTTTCTGGCTACGCTAAGAAATATATTTAATAGTTGCAATTACTTCGAAATGACTCCAAAGATCACTTCAGATGCCTGCAGAGTGACCTTAATTATACAGTAATGTTGCATGTTTGTATTTTTAATTTAATTACGTAGACAGTGTTGCGGTAAATTGTATTAAATATAATTAAATATAATGATTTAGTAACCAAACACTAATCTAATTGGTTTTGGCGAGACTACGAATATAGTAGATTTACGATTCATCACGAGTTCTACATAGATCGAAACAAATGATTTTCAGAAGGCGCAAGGTAGTACGAACTATATGGTAGATGCACTGAAACATTCCAAGTAGCTGCAATTTTTTTGAATAATCATGGAAATATGTGGTCTAGCGTTCTTATGCCGGAACATAAGACTATTTATATTGGTCAACTTTAGAGTCGTTTCAATTTCGAATAGCGTACAATAGAAATGAGATATTACGTAATAGATAGGATTTATCTAACTCGTGAGTAAGATATGATTTTATTACATGATCCGATACATTAAGTATATTTTCTGTTTCATTAACAATATTCTTTGCAATGTGTAAATGATTTTTCCTTGTTTTGGTGTTCATAACTTTTTTACATCGTAGCTTTTTTCGAATCGTTTTCTTGATCTTAATATACGTTAGGATACATAATGTTAGGATGTGAGTGAATTATCAACATTCTCTATATCCAATATCCTTGTACTAATATCTGTGTTATTTCCAATAAATAAATAAACACGTACATAAAATATCCATATTGAATTTTCGTACAATCTTTTAGAATCTATCAATGTGTATATGTAGCATTTCATACTCAAAACCGGCTCGATTTCTTATGAAATTTTAATATATTTACAGGGTAGTCGATCAACCAGATATATTAAATTTCAAATTTCTTGACTTAAGCATAAAAGAAAACAAATTAAAAATTAGACTTATAAATCTCCTTAAGTGGTAGCATCTTTTAATACCCTTACGCGCTGAAGCATAATTACCTTTTAATTTTCTCTCCAATGGTACCTAAGTAATCACGTCTAAATGAATTATTGATTTTATTGATTTATAATTCATAATAATTTATTGTATTTCTTATTCGCACTTTAATAAAAATATTAAATGCAAAAAAAAACATGCACTCATGAAAACTTAATTTTTACATTCTCAGCAAAACGCTCATTTATATCCTAAATCATTATCGGCGTCAAAGATTATATTGTTATGAAAAAACCATTACGAAATTCGAATTTACTGAGTTATTTGTGAGGATTTTGGTTCCAAAAATGAAAGTGCTTTATAAACAATTTTCTTCAACTATAGACGTAATAGATTTTTTAACTCACTAACGGGCACGATTTAAAGTGCTAACACTAACCCGAAAAAAGAGATAATTTAAAGGTACATAAATTTAAACCACAATACCGCAGGAAGGGCGTGCAATTCACGCCGTATCGTTAGTGCCCTGCCTTATTTATTATGAGTTGACTACCACTAATTAGTAATACAGGATTTTAATTATTTTTAAAATTACACATGATGCACATGATCTCTAGTCGCAGAGATTTGGCGGTAAATCACAGCATCAGTAATGACAGCTCGCTCCATGCTCAACTATGTACGTTTACGCGTTATTCTAGATGAGTATTTTCCGTACGTACTTAATTCATCATATTATTAACCTTATCTTATTGATAAAAACTTACTTGAAATGGATGGATATAAATAAAACAATGTTATAACTCTACTTGAGTTTATTTGCATGACCCACTCGAGAAAACGAGCAGAGAAAAAGAAAAGTAAGTAAGAGAAAAAAGTGATGAGAGTTATTATTTCTCTCGAAACTCTACAAAGTTAACGCCAATTCTATGAACAATATAAAAACTTATTTAGTCAATAATATTGTTTTTCTTAATCAATAATAAGTAATTAATTATAATATTAGTGACTTTTTAAAGGTCTAAATAATAGATATTCTTTCCTTGAATAAAATGTGCGGGTTGCGGGGCACAACCCCTAAAACACCCGGAACAAAGAGGAAAACCTCATATTTTAAGTTTAATAAAATGTTTGGGCTGCCCAAGAAAGCTTACAATGCATTCAGATAAAAATATACGACCGCCCCAGAATAATTCATGAATTCCAAACGGTCCTTTATAGCGGTCATCCATCTTGGGTTCGGGTTGCCCGCGTAAACCGTCGGTTCCCGCGCAAAGCTGTATCCGACCACCATTTTGAGCGGAGATGACGGTAATGTGGCTTGTGTGCGTTTTATTTATTATCGACCCCGCGAACGCCAAAGGTTGTATGAATATTATTTTTTCATGTCGAATATCGAATGTTTTCTGTACCCACATAAAGTATTAATCGTGCCGAATGTGATGGGAGAGCGGGCCCGGAACGGGAGCTGTGACAGGGGCGCAGAAATATGCGCGAGAAGCGAAATGTCGGTCGTGTTCGCTTGCCGAGACATAACACGTGGGAAACTGATTGCTGTACCCTTTTACAGCTGACAGGACGTTGCCACGTGTGCCGAAGACCATTATTTAAGATTAATAATTTAGAGAAGAAAGTAAACAGTTGATTCTTGGAATCAATTTAATTCACTACCAACAATTATTATTCATTTGCAGCATTAAAACGAGGTAGCTTAATTTTTCTAAATATATTAAAATAACCAGAAAAATCATTTAAATAGTTGTATTTAAATAAAATTCTGAACTTATTTAAATATGCGCTTAAATTAACCCCGTATAAAACGATTGATTACAAACACCTTTCTCGAAAACAAATGACCAATAATTAATTTATTTTTAATTTCAAAATGGATAACAAAAAAATATGTAAAATTACATAACATAACGGTGTTTAAATATAATAAATCATTACAATGATAAATAAGTAGAATGTATTTTTTTATTGCGAGCAAAATAATAATGATCCAGTCCAATAAAAAACAAATAATTAAAAAAAAAATTTCATCATTATGAAATGATCCCATTTCATCCATTGAATTAGAAGGGCCAATTGTTTATACAAAACACCTACAGATGTATCTTCTTTGTCATTTGTTGTTCAGGTAGCTACAGCCCGTTGTTCACTGAGCTTTTCTTCACACATGTTCATACCTTTTCAACTGTGCTTAGAGCAACCCACAATATACGAGTATATATTAGAGAATATTATAATATAAAATCTCAATTAATATAGGTTTTTACAATTCTTTAGTACTACCACATCATGTAATAAACATAATATGCATTGCAAATTGCCTACTACTAAATTACTTACGTACTCACTTTCATATATCTTATCTATTAGGGTCACTAACGACCTGTTGATGTGGTAATGTTTTAACTGTTGATATTTATCGTAAATACTCGTACCAGTACCTACCATAAGCTTACAATGGCGACGAAGACATGAAAACTAAAGGCCTATTTGCATCGTGCGAAGGCTAAACCATGCGGTAAATATCAAAAAACGTTTAAATCTTCACAAAGATCGGTAAACATTATGCATAGAGATAAAATTGTGAATTTGCAAGCTTTTCTGCCGTTTTCTTAAACCAGGAATCTCTTAATTCCGCGGACATCTAATAATATTCGTCATCCGTACACTATTCTTAGAAAACCTGATGAATGATGGGATTTCCTATTACAACATTGGAAGGTTTATATGTACATTAAAGCATTGTTATCGTTCTGCGCATTTTTAATTCGTTGTTTTGTAGACCAGAGAAATTTCTTCGGTTGCCTTGAAACTCTTATTCTTGCACGGCGCGGTTGATTTTGCTTAGTTGAAGTTTTACTCAAAGTTTTTTAATCAGTGTTTTCAAACTTTCAATTAGATTTCATATCTTAATTCATAAAATCTTAAAAAGTGCACAACTAAATCTCTAATTACGAGCGATTAAATGTTTTACGCTACGACTATTACTTACTCTACCGAATCAACCCTACTGATAGATCAATTCAAAATCAAATATTTGATGTAAACGATTCTATCTTGCAAGTTCATTCAATATTATCTGAATTATTCAAACGAGAATTCAAATAAATATTATTTCTTCAATAAATGGAAATTTATTTTGTGGCAACATTTTATATTAATAATAATAATAATGTGCTTATTCCAGCGTGATCAGGTTTTTTTTAACCCGATTCGCCATAAAGATAATACATATTATGTTATATATTAAAGTTACGAAATAATTATAATGAATGAATGAACTATGAAAAAGAAAAAGAATACCAAGGAAAATAATAATAAATAAAAAAAAGTAAAAAGTTCACACATATATACACACAAAATATAAATATTACATATATAACTACTTGTTGTTGTATATGTAGCTATTCTGTAGGTGTTATCATTCTCTGTGGTCAGGGAACCAGTTTTCCATGAGAGCGCCGCTTTATTTATAGCACTGTTTATTGATTACTCAACATGTTTCGGCACGAATGGTCCCTTCTTCAAGAGACATATATATATGATGAAGGGTCCCGAAACACGTTGAGTAATCAACAAACAGTGGTATACACAATGTATGTTTTCATTGTTAATAAATATTATTATCTTTAGCATGAAAATAAAGTTATAAAGTAAAAATTGTGTCCAAACTATACATAAACTTTTAGATTTAATTCATCTCTAATTATTTACTAAAAACTCAGCGTTTTATACCGTTTATAAAATGTTTTGAAATAAACCTATATTTCTGATGGGTTATCCTGTTAATGGATATTTAATTATGAAAATTTAGTTACATATAATACAATCGATTCATAGTAAATGTACGTATATTTAGCGCCAAGGTGATATTGAATAATGCCTTGAGGATTTTCTCAGAATGATTTAATGAATGCACATTTTCTTCGCATCCGAGCGCAGTTAGTTTTGCTGACAGGTGCATAACGAAGAAGCCTCCATAAGGTGGTTATAGAGGGTGTATCAAATGTTATAAAAGGTCAATTAATGGATTCTCAAAATATTCTAGAACGTCAATTTGAAAACCTCAACCTCACTGAACTAGGTATATAGAAGTGAAAAAGACAAAAAATTGTTTAGTTCTATACCTACCCCAATAAATGAAGTTACCGGTAGCAACAAAAAATATTTTTTAATATATACATAATTTTTTCTGCATATCTTTCTAATTGATTAATTTAGTTTGCATTAGAAATATCACAAAACTATTTCTGAAATTAAAATTTCACATAAAAAATGTGTTTTCATTAAAAATAATTTTAAATATAATAATGTGAATATCCTAACCTGTATGTATGGTATAAGATACGATGCATTTTGCGTAATGCAATATTAAATTCATACGAAACAAACACATCTTACTAATGTTCATACAAATCTAGTGGAAATATCTTGACGGTGTTGTGTATATTTGTTCACCTCGAGGTTGAAATATGTAGCGGAAAGGAGTTTTTTATTTCCTCTACATTTGAGTCTCAACTTCTTGCTCGGTTGTCAAGCAATAAAAGCATCCTTTTCGCAGTTCTCTTGAAAACTACTCACCTGGAATAAGGGCTCGGGGCATTTTTTATATAATGATATGTATCTACCTGTCAATATGTATTTATGTAAGTTTTTTTTTAACAAATGTATCTATTATTTGTTTAAAAATATAAAATAATATAATATACGAAATTACTAACAAACCCTAAAACCTATCTCAGAATTATATATATTATCATTTTTTTATTAAAAACTCATAGTAAGCATAGTAAATCCATCTAAATTTTCTTTTCATTTCTTCGTAACTTCGTAAAATCGTTGACAAATATAATTTACAGTTCATTTATATCATTTTTAGTTGTGAAATGTTTTACATGAAGTCTCGATGATTCCAAAATAAAAGTGAGTGAGGCCGAAATGAAGCTGAAACGAATATATTTTTTTAACATTGATAAAAAATTGGCTTCAATCTAGGTTTAGACAAAAAGAAATTATATTAGGAAAATCGATTTTTATTTTAAACATAAATTAACCCAATTAAGTGAGGAAAAAAATTTCGACAGTTTATAACACGATTTTATTTATTTATTTAATAAATTTATTTATTTAAAAAAATCAACATAGAAACAACAACAAATATTTTTAGATGCGATAACCGCACGATTTACCGTGATAGAATAAACAGCAGCTCTTTTATGTTGCGTCACATACAGTTATCCGTTGTTTATTTCGTGCCCTCTTTGACGATATTTACGATATTCCATGATTCCATTTAGAAATATTTATATAAATAATATATAATGATATAATAAATATAATATATTTTTTTATGGAATAATGTAAATATGATCTTTTAGATGGTTAGCATTGGTCATTTAAATCTGTGTGTTTTCAATATTTCTAAATGGAATCATGGAATATCGTCAAAGAGGGCACGAAATGAGGATTAACTTACCTTGTAGTCTCATCACAGCGCTGCACCAATCACATATCAGACTTTTGAACTTAGCCACAAAAGAATGCAACAAGCTAAGACACTATATTACACACTTATATATATATATATGCCTTGCTAAATAGTGGAGCATGGTTTTGATTAAATTTATAATTAATCAATTCTATTGCGCTTCGCCACAGCCGACCGAACCGCTCCTGCTCGCCCGCGGTGAAGGTGTCCAAGGGAGGGGTAACACAAATAATATTAATATTCACAGTGGCGCACTCTGGCGGGGGGCAATACGAGCGAGGGTGGAGGGTTAGTAAAATAAACAGTCGTGCATATAATACGGCACTCGTATGCTACAGGTACATTTCACCTTTTTACCAAATTTATACATGCCCAGTTTGACCACGTAACTAACACAAATAATACATTTTATTTATCAGTGTTAATATATGAAAATAAAACACTTGTTTTTTATTGTACTC
Organism: Eubasilissa splendida; assembly: GCA_031772225.1. NCBI lineage: Eukaryota > Metazoa > Arthropoda > Insecta > Trichoptera > Phryganeidae > Eubasilissa > Eubasilissa splendida. The sequence continues at coordinate 27,036,950 of CM062861.1, read as the reverse complement.
GTTTAATTTACTTAAAAATCTATATTAATGTTAATTTATAGTGAAGGATAGGTATATAATTTTTTTTACGTGAGATGAAAAGAGACAACATTATTCATTGGAATTTTGCGGGTTTATATAAATTTTTGCAAGATTCTAATTATTTTAATATTATTAGAATCGTATATAAAAGAATTGATATTCTGAAATCGGTAGACTCTATATTAACCATTATATTTTTCTACATACCTACTATATCTTTGATGATTTGAAAATGATGAAAGGTGTTCGTTCCGGTTCACGACCCCACTTGTATTGGCAATGCTCTGCTAGCATTACGTACTCGATTCGATCCTGGGTAGCGTCCATTATTGAGAAGATTGGATACAAACACACTCCACTATCTCCGCAAATTTCTTCAAATTATTATCGTTATGCTGGCGTGCAATATGTTCAAAGTATCGAATGATAATGGTTGTGCTAATGAATATGATAACAAGTTTATATAACATTACTTGACATGGCAGTTACTTTGTGCTGCAACATGATAATTTTAACAATATTTTGAGTATGTTCAAATCTTTGTAGGGACTAATTACTGGACTTTAATATTGTTAAAATATACTGGTCTAAGTATGGAGTTAAACATTGAAAAATACTGCCTTTTCAGATGTATTCTAGTATATATGTTAATAATTCGAATGAATTTCATATATACACATAAACAATGATATAGCCCCAAAAACTACAGAAAAAAATAGTCTCAGCTTCAGTGATATCTATACATAATTGAAATGTTCCAACATGATATCATATATACAACTTCCAAAAATATGATAGATGTGGTAGCATGGGTAAATAGGTGAACGTTACATTGTGTAAAGTGATCACTTAAGCCAGCCGATGACAAATCGTAAGCCCTATAATGCCCAAGACTTCCATACTTCCCATGTAAAAATAATAGCTTCGTCTCTGTGAGACATCTATATTTTGATGATAATTTAAATTATCACTAATCTAAATAAAAATTTCATATATTCATTCTCCACATCTCAAAAGCGTCGAGCTTCCTTCCTGATCTTTGAGAGTCAGTGATTCTGACCTTTGGAATATAAGACACACAAGAAGATAAACGAGCTTTGAAAGTAGGTACTTGTAACAATAACAATACTGTATGCTCTGAACAAAATACAAACAATCTTCCTAGAATTGTATAATCTTTCTTCTTTTATTGATTTCTGCCTAAATTGAGTATTTATTATATACTGCATACGCACATACAAAACTTTCGATAAACTCATATAGACTTATGTATAATATATTATATTATACATATATTACCTAGATCTGCGTTCTTATGTGATCTTAGAAAAAAGAAAAAAATAATTACATATCAATTTCTAAACCGTTCATAATAATAATAATTATAATAAATTATTACATTAGTTAATATGTAAACGTAAAACCGATTTATTTTATATTATTAATAATAAGATTTTTTGTTAGTATGCCTGTAATACCGACATTACTATCATCTTCACTGAGTTGCAGTATAATTTTTGACAATGATAACTGTAATTTACAACACAATTTAATAAAATAAATTCATGATGTTTTTGATAATTTAAAATAAATAAGAATGTTTTAATAATTTAATTCGCGCCATCACATATGCGTGACAAGTTAGAGAAGTGAATCAGTCAAATATTTTAAACACTAATTTAATGTATTAATTATATGTATACATTTATAATTAATACATTAAATTAGTATTTAAAATATCACAGATCTATGTTTTGAATAATTACAACTTCACAATCAGAATGTGTTCTCTTTAATAATTAGTAAAATATATGTTTATAAAATTATGTATTGTGAATCCAATGGTATTCAGTTTTAAATGTCGATGATTTCAAACGTTGTAAATATAATCGACAAATTTGAAATATTACAAATTGAATCTTATATGAAATTTTTGTAGTATATATTATCTACTTTAACCCTTTTTTTCATGGTACATAATACATAGGATACATGACATACCTAATAAAGATTGTCTCTGATAAATTAAAAACTATCTAAAATTTAACGTACTCCTCAATTATCTTATGTCACTAAGAACTGGGTACATTTACTTGAGATGAATTACTGCCTGCTGTAGTAGAGTCCAGTAAACACTTAATTCTAATTGCACTGTGCATTTTATATCGGAATGGACGTCGCGCTTTAATTGTGCACGCGATATGGTCAAAAATAATAATAATTTCAATTTTTTAAAAGTAGTATAATATATTTATCCTTTATTTAGCCGAACTTGTATTGTTTTTTAGATAGCGTAATTAAAAAATTAAAAATATTAATGATTTTATTTTAAAGTAGCATGAGAGATTTTGATTCGCAGTATTATTTTTGTATATTTATGTGCGTGGGTCCGAAATACATATTTTGTCTTATGTGATTTTTATTTTCTGTTAATATATTTATTTACGATGAATTTAAAAAATAACGTAAATATTACTAGATGAATTGTTCATGATTAATCTAATAAGATTGACTGATAAAGAAAAGTTCGAGTAAAGCACTTATATGAAAATAATTATGAAAAGTAAGATATTTAATTACCAAAAATTAAAATCAAAACAACCAAAAATAATACTTGCCGTGTAAAATGTTGAGTTTGACAGACACATAACGATTCTGTGCTCACAGAAACCAAAACAACAACCATCAACTATCAACCATCAAAGGTATGTTCATTCAAAGTTTCGCCTGGTTAGCCACGTAGTTAAAACGATTGATACCAGACTTCCAAACCATATATTATTTTCGCACCTTACTCAGGGTAAACACTTACATGGAATCCAGAAAAAACGACGTAAAGAATCCTGAAATTAATTCATAAAGGAAAAATTAATTGATAAATTCAGAGATCGTATATGTACTTTAGTAGCCAACAATTTGAATAAGAGCGTCGATATTATACTGCTTGTAAAAGGATATAAATTTTTTTTAAAAACTTTAATTACCTCCCATTCCAAGATATTTTCCTGTCTACAAATCCAGGTTTGAGGTTTTCAGTAACACGAGGATCCACTAACATTGATTGATACTAATGACTCTACAACCCTTTGTGGGTCTTGACCTCTTCGACAGTTTTCCACCAGTGATCTCTGTCTTGTAACGTATTTCTCCAAGGATTTCTAAGGCAAATAATTATTTGATGAAATTGTCGCTCTATCTTTGCTTCGCTCATCTTGTTAATCTGGCGTTCTGCTTCAGTGACTTCGGTGCTTACGGTTTGGTCATTCTTTCTACATGGTGCAACCACCGAGAACCAACAGAAACTGCGAAAGACTGTTCTCTTCAAATATTAAAGTTTTTTGTATCTTTAATATTTGTAATCCCTTGAAATGAGTGCTGTTTTCATGTTACCGCTGTTTAACGGTGCCAAACTTTTTATTAATCTATTTATAAATAATAATGTTTAAACCACCATATATCGATTAAATTTAACTATTTTTTCAAATAGTTACCTTTTACCAGTTGTTTCTTATATTTAACTCATCGCTTATATTTATAGATTTGTTTTTTACAATGTTTGTATTTTTTATTTTAGTAAATATACCATTTTTATCCTGATGAAGGGATCATTGGTCTTGAATATTAATAAATCAATATATAGTGGTTTAAACAAAGTGTTTTATCTTATTATTTGTTGTCAGAATGTAATTTTGCAAATATTGAAGAAGTGAAAATCTATTTTATGTTTCTTGGTTCATCATTGTATTCTTGTGTCTGTCCAATAATATTAATATTTTTATTGTATGTCTTCTACTGTTAATATATTCTAGCTTTGTATATTAATTTAAATAAATAATGGCAGAATCTGCACTAAAAGGATTCTATGGCCCTTTGCCGGTACCATACCGTGGTCCATTGCTGCATGGGATTGTTGCCTTGTAGTGTAAAAATGCCAACATGGCGGTGAATAAGTGGGAGTGATATGGGAGTTTATCTCATTGAATGGTTCTGAGTAAGCATAGGGTTGACATTCACTGTTGTCTTCAATTGGACATTTTATGATGAGCAAAACGTCAAAAAACGACGGAATAAATTTGTGATTGTATGTGCGTCTACTTCTTCAGACGAAAACGTGACGTATTAGAGAATTACATACTAATGGATCCCTACATTCCTGATAATTACCTGTAATAGCGGTGAAATAATTTGTTTAATCTTCCACCATACATAACGAACATGCCTGTGATTATATCTAATGCAAGAGAAATTTCAATATTGAATAGCATCCCTTCGGATATTGACATATTCCACATAAGAGAAAATCAGCAAACAGTTTAACTAAAGTTTCTATATAAGATCAAAATCCTTGGCATATCATATTTTTTTTAAACTTACATTTATTGATCTGTATATGTGTTATAATAAAATATATATTTATCGTGTTATAAAAATGAGCAATTATTATATGCATAACATATAAATACTCGTATATACAATTTACCGGTGGCATGCAAGATTTTAGTATTTTAATACATTTAATATAAATTTTTCAGGAAAAACCCACATAAAATACATAGTACTGCCCCGACACATCATCTGACAACTAAATATCAAAATTATAAAATGTGCACTCGCGAATGTTATTTACTCTACTATAATACATTGGGACGTGAGTAAATAAAAATGTAATATCTGCTATTCTACCATCTAACTTGACTAACTTTAACCATTTTAATTTTTAATAATTCGCCATTGAAGCGACATTTGTTTTTAGATTTTCGATATTTGTTTTCAGTTCGGATGACCGGTTGTATATTATATTGTACTATATTACTTAAGTATTATATTAGTCGTCCACAAAATGCTTTATAACATATATGATTTTATCTTTTAAATAGGTAATTATTTTGTGGCCTAGAAAAAAAATACAACGGCAATTCATTTTAAATCTAGCAGATTTAAAATACCAAACTTTCTTCAGATGCTGCAGAGATTGCAGAGACGTTGATTGAGATGCATCACGTTAGGCAATTTATACAATAACGATTGTATACTTTGTAATTAAACTTGATTGTTTCATAAATATATACTTGCAGACACAATCAGCATGGAGTCTACTGGTTGATTGGAGTAATTATGCCAGAGTACTAATCTTCCTATATGCAATTTAATAAGAATGACTCATCAGTGTAATGACTATCATCTTTTGTGCGAAAGGAGAGTCCCGACAGTTTTCTAAGAATTCTCTCGATGGGATTCCAGTCGCATTACTGGACAACTAGCATTTTTTATATAATATCCTATTGTCATTTTATATGTTACGCTTAACATAAACGAAATTTAACGGAAATTTAAAATAAAATAGATGCATTACTTATTGTTTCGTATTGATATTTTTTTTTAATTAGTGAACACATATACCTCCATAACTTGAAGCAAGTTTTATGTAGTGTTATTGTCACCAGTTTTAGTTTGGTTCTTATCCCTTAGCCCACTCCCAATCAGTACACATTGTTCCTTTATCTCGACTAGTTTGATTTGAATTCGTCGAGATTTGGAGAGGAAGTGTTCTCATGTGATTATTTGTTGGATCACTAGTTTATATACCGCCGTGATGTTGATGTGTTGTATACCTTGAAACTTATCAGAATTTGTTGTGCCGTGGTAGTTTCGTACATTAGGTGAACTACCGGAAGATCGTGAAGACGGCGTCATCAACCAGGTGAGTCGAGGTATCCTTTGGTTCCGTGAGTCACCTCATCATTCCCGCATTTCCGATTCCCTATTTTCCATCCACCCATCCTTTCCGATTCCATCACCCACCACTGGGATCGGTGACTTGCGTCGGTCACACTTAGTAATATATTACTAAAGTAATGTATTAATTTTCTTTGAAATATATGAATTAGGTGAATATGCAACCTTTTTGTTCTGAATGTACATTTTTTTTAAATATAAATCATTCGAGTCTATTTATTTTGTCAGACTGTAGGTAGGTAATTATTTAAATTATATTCTACGTATACGGTAAGCAATTATATAAATGATGATTCATGTATATATGTAGGTAATCATTTAAATTGTGATCAATCTACTTACGTAGCTATGTCTTTCGCATTTGTTTTAGAACGGGTTTTAATTTACAACACTAGTAAATATATTAAATCTAAATACGATTTTAAAAAGAAAATTTAATAAATTAAGAATATTGCTTTCAGATCATTGAGTTATTTTTTTGCATGCAAAATATTCAAATTAATCAAATATCATATTAAAATAATTCTGCCGTTTGTACATTAGTCATACTTCAAATAACGTAACAAAATATTTCTATAATTGTCGGGTAATTTTGTCACATGACTGGATATGAAAAAATATTGCCGATAAATATGTTACGTCTTTTTTTGAGAACGAAACCATTGAACTTTGCGTATCCAACCTTAGTAGGTACTTACTTTCTACGTGCTCATAATTCAGTTCAATATCAAGGTAATAGGTAGGTATAGACCTACCTACTACTCTGTGTAAATTTTAATACCTACATTATTTTAATAATAAGATAAAACACTTTTTCAATATTAGCAAAATTACTCTTTGGCCTCATTTTATATAAATAATTAGACAAAATACTAAAAGCTAAATATTATAATTTTTTTTAATAAACTTTGAAATTTGTTTTCATATTAGTTCTTACTTATTCACCATTTTATAGTTTTGTTTTTATCTACACTTGTATTTTTAATTTCAGTATATATTGTTTCCTGAAAAAGATACCATAGATATCGAAACATGTAGAATAATCAATAAATAGTGGTTTAAACGACGTATTTTGTCTAATTATTTATATAAAACACTTTGTTTAAACCAATATTGTTCCATGTTTCAATACCAATAAATATCTTCATCGGGAAACAATGTATACTAAAATTTTAAAAATACAAGCATAACTAAATCAAAACTATAAAAATATAAGTGGTGAATAATTAAGTAATTCTAATAACTTAGTAAAATAAATTTAAAAGCTGACTATTTGCAAAACGGATATGGTTATTTAGGATAGAAATAGGACAAACTTGCTGCTCTCTGGGAACAAGATACGAGCCATCGTTCACTAGATCACTAAGCCAGCGTCTTAACCACTAGATCAACAACCTACTCATAAAAGGATATATATAATAATAGGACAGATTATAATGTAGAGCAAGGTTGCTTCGTACAACAAGTTAAATGCGATCACTGAAGACCTGTGATCTCGAACAATAAGTATGAATTGCAAGCACGATAGGTACGATACTTTAAACATCGAGTAAGTGCGCAAGAAGACTTTTAGATATGATAAAATATCAAGATACTATTATGTGATCGTCTACCTTATCCAAAATACAGACAGAAATCTATTTCTATCATTCTAAAAACTTCAAGGTTAAAAGATTAGACAACAATTGATGAAAGAGACTCGTATTTTCAAAGATTAAAATATTGTTACAAAAGTTTAGTTTAATGTTCTTTATTGTCTTTTTTTTTTCTTTTTTTTTTAGGAGAACACATTCTTATTGTGAAGTTGTAATTATTCAGAACATAGGTCTGTGATATTTTAAATATGAATTAAATATATTAATTAGAAAGATATACATATAAAATCAATTCTATCGAAAAATATTGTTGTTGCGCCACCGGGATTCAAACCTGGATCTCTTTCCTAACCTATGTTCTGAATAATTACAACTTCACAATAAGAATGTGTTCTCCTAAAATAATAAAGTTGTATCAATGTGTCCAAAATTTAATAAAAATGAATTGATAATTCTGGCGTCTGCTATCAGTTTACTCAAAGGTATTTGAGATTCTGTAAAAATAAGGTAGATGGCTCTGTCAAATAATGGAACGATTAAATGTATTAATATCAAAAAGGTAACATATAGGTTCGAAAATTGTCGCTAAAAATATTGTCGCTGTAGCATAGTTGGATAATGCACCTTCCCCGGTTAGAAAAGAGATCCAGGTTCGAATCCCGGTGGCGCAACAACAATATTTTTCGATAGAATTGATTTTATATGTATATCTTTCTAATTAATATATTTAATTCATATTTTAAATATCTTTATTTTCTTTATTAAACTTATTTAATCCAGATATACTAGGACAATTTAATAAATAACGTATTTAATTATTTAAAAAATATTATATTCATATTAATTCATTGAGCGTAATATACAATATTATTGATTTTTCTACATGGCAAAAAGTACATCCAAATCAATTTGCATTTGAATTATTTCAGACATCTACCCTTTCAAATAAACGACATATTACCTTCCTCGCGTCCTGAGTTCGACCGGCAAATCCCATCTCCGATCCGCCCACTTCCGGGTTTCGGGTGAGAAGGCTCACAACAGCCGGAAACAGGAACTAACGGTCCGTGATCCGTTACCCGTGAACGGAACGGTGAAGAGTGGCAACCTTGAAAACATTGTGGCTTACCTCACATACTGTCGTACAAAATTACATTACACTGGGGGTTAAATAAAGAAACCGTTTCAGAAATTCAATCAGTTTACATAATTAAACTGTATTATATCACCATTGTACAGAATATGTTTAATGTTTGGCTCTCTGACATTTTTCAATTTAATAAATAAATAAAACGATATTCATTTATTTTTCAAATTTGGTGCAAAAATGTTATAGTTAGGTATTTTAATAAAATCATAAAAAAAACTTTGTATTTAAACACATAAGTTTAATTATTAAGGAGAACACATTCTTATTGTGAAGTTGTAGTTATTCAAAACATAGTTCTGTGATATTTTAAATACTAATTTAATTTAATGAGATCCAGGTTCGAATCCCGGTAGCGCAAATACAATATTTAAAATTAATACATTAAATTAGTATTTTACATAAATTTAATACATATACCAACCTTTTTTTTCGCCATGGTGATAAAAACTAAAATCAAATTATTATCTTGTTTCTAAAATAAAAATAAAAGAAAAAAATATATTTTTTCAAAAACTAGTTGATTAAATACAAAGTTTTATAATTTTATTTCATATTTAAATAATATGAAATAAATCATATTTAATACGTATGTGAAGTTCTTAATAATTAAACAAATTTTCATAAATCACTACGATACACAAGATAGAAAAAAATGTATAATAAAAAATATACACATATGCTTCTTCTTTTAAATAGGCAATCCACCATTCAAGAGTGAATACACATATGCATTTGAATGCAATAATGAATGTAAATAATATACGCATATGAAATAATAGTAAAATATATATTTATGTAATTAGTATGCCGTATTTTGTAAATTTTGAGAATTTTGTCACAAAATTTTATTTTTATAATCCCACACCCTTAGAAATAAATTTTCTGTAAAGGAAAAGTCACAAGAATCGCCGGTTTCACAGAAAATATTGAACGAGACCACCAATATAAATATCTAAGGTGCTGGCTGAATGAGCAATGGGATCATTTACAAGAGATCAAAGTCAGAATAGAGATGGCGCGAAGCTGATATTTCCAAAATGTGAGATCTATTTTCTAATAGAGACTTTAATTTAGACTTACGAATACACATTTTACGTACATGTTATATATTTTTGTTACTTTTTATGGGATCGAAACATTTACTAAGAAAGATATTGAAAATCTGTGAAACTAAGACGTTTTGAAACGTATGAAAAAATATAAGGAAGTTCTGATATCTAACAAGAAGAGAATAACAAGATATTTATAATTATATAAAGTATTTTTGGCATGTTATGGGAGGTATATTTTGTAAAGTAATGCAAGTCATATTATAGGGGAAGAATGGTGCTGGAAGAAGACGCTTCTCTCGTTAAAGAAGTTATGTGTACTATTTATATTTCAGCTTATAGTCACTGTTCAAGCTTCATTTTGCAGCACTAACAATTATCGCATTTCTTCTTTATTAACCAAAAATAAAATGCTGCTTCAGTAGTTGGTGAAATTGAAATTGTTTGAAATTTTTTCGGCCATTAAGATTCTTCTATGTAGAGTTCCTGCCGTGTTTCTCCGATCTCTCTGACATATGCTTCGACCCCTATAACGGAATCCTAAACATCAACTACGGATATTGGAAACACACTAGAGAATACCTCAAAAAACTCTGAAAACATATGAATTTGATTTCATGTATTGAGAAGTTGTGAAGAGAGAACAGTGGTTCAAGTGAGAGAGTGAATTGTAATAAAGAGCGAATATAGTAAAAGAAAGTTGATCAGATGAGAGATTGAATAGGAAGACAGAGCGTTTCAAGATCGGGCGGCAGAGCAAAATCAGAACTCAGAATATAATAATGATCTGGGAGGGTGAATGATTTTTGGTTAGCGATGTAGATATATTAAACCTTATAAGTGTACGCGGCACGAAGAAGGCGGAGACAAATATAATATATCTAAGGAATAATTTGTCATTCCACAATGATATTTTTGTTCATGTGCGTGTTACAAGTGATTGGCGTTAAATGCCCCTTTTGTTTGTATTCAACACCCCGCCTCATTTCTAAATTTTATCAAACACATTAATTATCGCTTTCATACGTCCTATTACAGGAAGATTAAAGGTTAATAGTATATAATTAAATCATTTATTTATCAAATATCTGAAACTTTCAATTCCATTATTCGTTAAAAAATGATGAGTACTCATTACCAAGATTCAATCTGCACAAATTAAAAATTGAAACCTTAAACAAAATATGTGGATATTAATCTGATTAACCGAATTCAAAATTGAATGTTTTTAAGTATTCCTAATTATTTTTGGGTTCAAGGAAAAATTCTGAAAATATTTATACAGGTATACCAAACCTTTTCACATTTCACGGTTTAAAACTTAATAATTAGTTATTACATTGTTCACCAGGATTTTTCACCAAACTTATGAGAATGTATTTATTAACTATATATTTTATTCATATGTATTAATTTATTAATAGGTTTATTTATTTATATATTTATTTATTTTATAATTTTTATATTTATTTAAGTTTATATTTAATTTTTATTTATATATTTATTTCTCTTATATTTTTTTTATTTATTTAAGTATAAGGGGAGTTCGGGATAGTTGAACTACTTTTTACAAAAGTGGTTGTAACTATTTTTAGAATTAATATAAGGAAATGAAGCATCTACAAAAATCTTGATTATTAAGCTACAATACATGAATTTCATGATTTTCTAGATTCATAAACAAAAGTGTTGTGTCTGTTTAAAAAATAATTGAAAAAGGGCACAAATCTCTCCAATAGGTGGGAGATTTGAACATACCCAAGAAAATGGTGATTAATTAATAAAAATAAATGTTTCAAAAACGTTTTATTATTAAAAGTACCAAATTTCAATATTGGATTCAACTGTGATCGTAGTTGAATATTTTTCCTCTAAATTAGTTATTTTTTAGAAAATTTGTAATGCCTATAGTTTGACTGTTTATTTAATTCCATTTTTTAATGTGAAAGAACATAAAAACAAACTTTTTAAATATTTAAATCAACTTAAAATGATTATATTGATGACATCTGTCATTAACTTAATCAACAAAGGAAAACCAGTTAGCCTAGAACTAAAAATAATCATAACATGTTTATAAATCCTTTAAAATGTCAAGCACTTATAAAACAGTTAAAGTACATAGAAAACATACTTACAATTATTAAAGATAATCGTTTTTTTTTTTAGATTACTTGTTTGTACTATTGATTAGCTTTTCATTTAGTTTTCTGACATCGATCGCGAAAACTCTTCACCAATAACAACACAAGCAACAATTAGTTGGATTTTCTTCACCACCTTGTACGTAACCAAATTTTTTGTTTCATTTAGATCCCTAGTGTAGATTTGAGATCAAAAATATAATAAATTATTAAATTTACGAAAATATAAATATTAGACATTCATGCTAGCGAGAGAGTTGAACCACTGTTCAAATCTTCCTCCAAGGAATAGTTCAAGTATCCCACCCAAGCCATTTTGACATTGAAGATAAAAATAACATAAAAAGTAAAACAAATATTATAAAGCTGCTGATGTAACTTGAAACTATATAGATTTGAAAAACAATTAAAATATAAATCTTCTATTTACCTCATTATTTGAAGAATCGACGAGCAAAAAAAAATTTTTTTTTACTCTTAGTGCGTTAAAACGCTTTTCTCTTGATTGTAATCAAATGGTACTATTTAACGCGATGTTTTCATGGGGGGTGAATGGAAGGCGTAAGAATAAACGTTTTGGCATATCAACTGCTAAAATAGCGCAATATTTGAGAATGATATTTGCGGTGGCTCAAGTCTCCTACCTGGTCATGGTCCCAGACACCCCCTATATTTAATTTTTAATCTTTTAAACTTGTTTTTTATCTATTTGTTTGTTTATATTTACTTTAGATACCTCAGAACATTGTTCTGAAAGTACAACAGCAATTAGTTTTATATTTAAAAAAAGAAAAAAATAGTTTTAAGACATTCCAAATGCAAAAATGAAAGATTGCAACCATAGTCTTGTATATTTTTCACGAAAAGTACAGTTCTGTTATATTTTTGGTACACTAAAACACTTTTACCGGCATAAACAACATTACCAGTAAATTACGCACCCTCACTTAACAAGGAGACAGGCTAACTGTCACTATCTTGTGCACAAAGCTAAACATAACTTTTGCCCAAAGATTTCATTTATTTCTAGCACCAAAAATATACAACGGTCTAAATGCAAAAGTGTAAGGTTGCAACCATAGTCTTGCATATTTTTCACGAAAAGTGTAGATCTGGCTCCACGAAATGGGGAGAAATTAAACGCAAGAATTTTTAAAGTTCCAAACCTGAGAATAAAACTGCTACAAGAGTATATTGAAAACCTAATGGCATCTCTTGATTAACTGTATATATTTTTTTGTACATTGATCATTGCACTTTGCTTACTGTTATACCGGAGGAACACTGTCTGCTATAATACAGTAAGTTACTAGTGTAGCAGGTAGGGTACCCAAATATATGTCTTACTTTCTTACTGATATGTTGTATTTACTTTGCCAAATTTTATGTACATACCCTCGGTACATTTGTCTGATATTTGAAATATTACGCAACACTCACAGTAATTAACTAGATAAAAATGTATACTTAATAAATATTAATTTGGAAGAGTAATACGTAAATATTAATTTAGACATTATTTATCAATGTAAGTACATAATACATGTTAAAAGTGAACCTAATAAATGTTATTATAATTAAAAAATAGAAAATATTTTTTTTTTTTATAAAAATATATGTACCTACTTTAAAAAAAGTTGAGTGTTATATATTTAATTTTTGTACGTATGTATATTATATTACAATTATATAGACTATATATGCAAATAATATTCTTGAGCGAGAAAGAGCGACCCAAAGGACGCTTAAATTCTTGTTAGATAGACGAAATTATCGGAGCAATAAGAATGACATGGCAGAGATTGACGAAGGACCGAAGAAGGTAGCAGAGTCACCTTCATCAAATTTTGATTAAGTAAACAATATTTTTTTACAAATTAAATTAATCAACTAGAAAGATATATAGATACAAAAATATCTATCGAAAAAATATTTAGTTGCTACCGGTAGATTTTTTTTTGTATATTTTTTTAGTGGATTAATTTAATTTGTATTAAAATACCACGGAACTATGTTCTGAAAATACAACTTTAAAATAAAATGGTCATCGGCAATCATTTGTAGAATAGGTGAATTTTCCTTCGGTGAATTGTTGTCGGTGAACTTTCCGAATACCAAAACAATGGAGACTATCTAATATTAGAATCGGCCTGCATCCAGCAGCGGATAGATATGGAGAGATATCGACGATGATTCATTTTCAAGGATAATACGCCAAATCTTTAAAGATACTTGACATACTATTTATGTATTTACTTTTAAATAAATTAGCCGTTATCTAAATACTGTTAAAATTAGTTATTAATTCAAATTTCGTGTAAGAACAACTTACTTTTTTGTTAAATATAAAACTTGTCGTATACAATACTATCTTGCTAATCGTTCAGGGGTGAGCTTACCATAATGTTATGTAAATGTAAGTGTTATTGAAAATTTTAAATCATTTTTTATTTAATAGTTTATAATTAATTGTCGTAACATTAATGAACATTGATAAAAGGATATTCACATTTTATTTTATCATTTATTATATTTATTTTTAACATATTATGTATCAACTCTCAGATACTTTACCAAAACCGGTACTCATACTGAAACTCTACATATCATTCATTTTGTTTCATATATTTTTATTACGTGTCTGACTGCTTGCAATAATACATTAAAAATATATATGTATGTCGAATTATGGACTCACTACTTATTTTTACTATTATTTATATTTTGTTGCGAGAAATTAACTAAACTAAAGAAGTTAACTGATTATGTTTTTAATTATATAATATTTTAATTTATTAGTTCAGTAAATAAATATAAAAATATTGATATATAGGCCCGCTTGCCTAAAATTTGATGAATTGACTTTTGACTCAGATTAAATGTATTAAACTTACACTCCCGTAGTATAATATGTAATCTATTCTTAGATGAGTAGGGTAAACGTCAATTCAAGCCAAAAGTCAAAGCATATATTTGAAACGGATCGCAGATGTTATCCTCTTCACAATCATGTTTGATAATTATCCGGAGAATGAAGATATTAATATCTGGCATGAGTTTTTTGGAAATAAAGTAAATTTTGAAGAGTCGAGGCTTTTGTTCGAATGCCTCGTATTTCTTGATAAACCTTATCTTCTGATATGGCGTATCCGCTAATACGCGATATTCGGCCGAGTAAGGTTTTGCTTATTTCCGCCAATCCTTGCAAAGCCTTTGAGCCAAGCCCGATTTATAAAAAAGACTATTTGTTTCACGAAAGAATAGTTGTACTCGGTTCTAAATTTCATGCATTATCTATTATTTTTTTCTTTACAACTGATATTTTCAGAACACGTCACATAGATTATGCCTTAGAAAAGTGTTAAAAAAGTCATTTCTGCAGTAGAGCTAAAACAAAAATTAACATTTTTTAATGTTTAATAATGTTACCATTATTTGTCGTAAGACCTTTTTGTTTTACTAATAGATAATAGTAACTTGATTCACTTTTGAATGCAGTTGACATGTGCTACTACGAAAAAATTCCAAATGCTGTTATTTACTGCGAGTAATATTGAACTAGTGGTCCTGTCGGAAAGAGATAATTGCAGAGATTTTCGGTGCATAAAGAATCATGTTCACTTCACTGGTTCAAAATTAAGAAAATTTAGAAAACACAAATAGAAAATATATGGCATGAATTAATGGCACGATGAAATGTACAAAAGAAGTTAAATTTGATTTATTTATATATTAAGTTGGATGAGAATAAAGAATGCAATATTTAAAAATTTTAATAAATATCATTTATACGTATTTAAATAAATACAAAAATATATTTTTATTCATTGAGAATATTTTTTAAGTATTATATTAATTTTACACAAAATACATAGTTTATTTTTGCATTCGTTCCAAATATTTTTATTGATACTGCCAAGGAAGTTGTCACGTAAAGAAATCTAAATTATGTTATACTTAGTAGGAACCAATATTGGATAATAGATATCAAAAATAATCCCTACGGCATTTGACAATATTATTTGGAAAATTATTTGGAGAAATATTTGGAAAAAAATAATCACAAGGAGATGGGATGAAATGAAACTTTTGTGGAGAGATAAGCTTAGAAATGGCATGGGAGGGTTTTGTGCGATCGGGTGTACACTGAAAAGAATGAATATCTGTTGGCTTACGTTCCCACATCCCACACAATAAGTTATTTCTTGTTATACCACGTGTCTGCCTCTCTGCGATCACTCGGCTGACGGATTGCAGGCGGTTTGTCAGAAAACTCGATGCGGGCAGATTGGAGCCATCGGCAATAAGGGCGGATTTTTTTGATGAAAAATATTTCGAGTGCTGCACAAATACAAAAATATTAGCAGCATGTATCTTCAACACACTCTTTTACATAACTAATATTATAATGTACGTAATATATTATATAGAAAAGACACCAGTTTCATATATGTATATGTATACCTATAGAACTGGTTCAACGAATAAGTTAGAATGCGTTTGTTGTAGATGATTTCCATGAAGATATCTAGGCCAACGTTTCGACACGGTAACACATACCATTTTTAAAGCTTACCAAGGAAACCATCTCCAAAAACACTATCTAACTTAGAAGAGACAATAGTTTGCGGAATCCTTAAATATTTACTCTTAAGCATTATTATTAATAAAAATATAATATTTACTCATGCTTAGATCAGGATAATGTTATAAAATATGAATATGAAAAATACAAATTATTAAATAAGCATACAATCAGGTTCATTCTCATATCATGCAATAATAAATTATATTATATTATCAACTATAAAGCACAATAGTGATATGTCCACGATTTGGATAAAATGAATTACGATTGCAACTTTATGGCAGTACAAAATACGAAAGTTAGAAGTCTTTAATAAAAATATTATAATGATAAAGTACATACAGTCGTAGATATAAAAATAAGAGATACGTAGATTGTCTAAATTTAAAAGGATGTTTTTATGGAGAGTTTGTGTAATTAATGATACCTACTGCACACTTTAAAAGTGTTTCCCTGAAAAATTTGGTATTTTTAACATATAATAATTGTGCTGTTTAAAGTCACTATATTGTACTGTAATTTAACATGGTAGTTTATTGTAAAAACAGAATTATAGTTTTCAAATTAAATCGATTAATATGTTGAATGTTTTACGTATCTCTCTGTATCTCTTGTGTCGTAAATATAAAAGAGACAGGGCGCACAATGCTATCCTTATTTGGCAGCAACATTGACAAGCAGATGCTTATCAAATATAGAATTTTCTTTGAATGTATCCTCCCAGGATCATCACTTATGTACCTACACGAGCAGGCTCTGCATTGTCCGAATAAACATGTTTCTTTACAGGCGATATGAGCGGCGTCCCAGCGTGGTCATCGAGACGTGAATGCCCAACAAAAGGTTTTCGAAGCACAAAAGCTCTCCGGGGATATGGAATTTTTATATACATATTCTCGACGGCACAATATCGTGCCCGACGGAATAGCACGACTGGCCGCGGGGAGGGCCGAGGCCTTTTTCTGCGCGAAATTCGTATAATGGAAATTAGCGGAAATAAGCTCGGAGGATTGAACGAGCTTTTGTTTCGGATGAGACAATGGCTATTGACATCATTGTTGGGATATCAGTATTTTCCTTAAGGGATGACTGTTGACGTGGTCGTTTAGGGATAATAAAAGTGATTTTTTTATTTACTTTGTTGTTGAGATACAACGGATAACAACGACAAATAATATTGTAGAATTCGTAGAATACATTTAATGCTGTAAAATACGATATTTATTATATTCTACAAAGTGAAGATAACTCAACGTGTTTTCCGAACCATACCTATTTTTTAGATAAATCAACTTCAATTTGGAGTCCAAAGTTTGTCATGGTCCAAAATTATGACACGTGGTAACAGTTCTTTGAAGAAAACATTTTAAGCTACCGCAATAAATATTATACAAGCATTTATGTTTATATCTACTATTGTATTATAATCTAATATCCAATATATTTCTCCATATTCGTTTTACAGTTCAATTTGCGTTCATAACAACTGTAAAAGTTCAACACCACTAATGAATCGGCGTAAACTGGTGCTCATTTAGATACATAGCTTGTGATAAATGGGCTCAAATGAGATGTATTTTTTTGATATAATAAAATACTTTTTTTCCAAAAATTGTCGTAAATTTTGGATTCATCTTATTATTCGCGTGCATCTGGAAAATACGGTAATTTAAGCAAGGAAGGTTCAATAATACAAAAACCTATCTACAAATATGTAATGCGATTTTGGAGTTAAGTATGCAGATTTAATCAGAATAAACGCTAGACACAATGAAATATTTTCTCACGAATGATAGATGAAAAGTGAAATAATCGTAAACGTTATGAGTTCCAATTTAAAAAAAAAATATTTTTCTATCCATATTTAAAAAAATCTATTTACATATATATTATATCAGCTATAATTTAGTATTCTTATTACTTTAAGTTGGCTAAAAATTAAACTTTATAAAAAAAAATTTCCTCTTCTGAAATCTTAATAATTTGTAAATAGTTAATTGTATTATTATGCCTTCGAAATATTTACGATAAAAATTATCAACAGTAAAACTATTCAATAAAATAAAACTATTACTTATAGCCATTTTGCGAACTGTTTTGCGTATTGTTTAATATTTATTGTTTTTTTAATGTCTAAATGTAAAAAAGTATAATTGAGATTTAATACAAACTTAATGAGTATGTTCTGTAGAGATTCAGCACGTATTTTAAATCTTCGACCGATCATAATCATAATACTTGACTTATTAGTTGATTCGCGGTATATTTTTTGGACCTTGTGCAGAGGAAATGTGTTTTATTTTCGCGATTCTGATTTTCTTCTTACAATGCGGTTATTTTTAAGGCTAATACTAAAAATTTCCTTTCGATATACCCCATCTATCTACATTATCCTACTGGGACATGAATTGTACTCATATCCATGAGATGGTTCTATTCAACGAATTAATATTACATAATTTATTTTTTTGTGAAAATTAAAACCTATTTGGACGCGCTTAAATTCAGTGTTTACTTTTGATGCTAGTGACTAGGCTGGGCTAAAATTATAAATTGATGTGCATGCATAGCGATCAATTTATTATTGACGTTTTTAATTGTTTAAGCATACTTTCTAGTATTTTTATTTATTTTTAATATAGTGCATACATAAGGATATTAATATATGCTCACATCAAGATATTATTTTTTACTAAACTTATCTGTGTTTCATTTTTAATCTATGTAATTTCTCTACTTGTTTATGTCTTCTGACATTTCATTATATTATATATTATCATTGCACCGTACATCATCAATTTCTGAGATTTAGCCTTCTTCCTGAATGGCAGTCTCAGTCTATCTTTTGATGTTGATCTTATCAAACTTTTTAAAAATTCTGATGACATTTCCTTAGTGAGGATTTTAAAAATAAATACCATAGCATTGAAATGTATTTTCTGCTTAAAGGTTTATTATGTATATTCAGAACTTTTAGTATTATTATACGCTCAACGTTGTATTTTCATGTCTTACGTGTAATTTCTCAAGAGCTAATATTTTTTGGCGGAAATCCTCTAGGGTTTTAGTGTCGGGTCAATATTTTTCCCTACATCCCGGATAATCGAGTCTACTGTACATGCGTACAAGCACAACCTTTTCTTGCAAAGATTGTAACCTTTGCGCCCAGCACATGTTACACGGTGGTTATGGATGCGCGTCACTTATGGGAAAACTTTTAGCAGTCCCTCATCAATTTCAGCTATAACATTTGGCAGCCATTTTTGAGAACTTTCCTGCCCTTACGGTACCCGCTCGCTATATTCAGACCCGCAACCCTTTCCATACCGACACTTCCGCGTTCAATGAAGACGCTTTCAAACCTGTTCGGTCTCAATTCTCTTGTTATTCACTAAACTTTATTTTCTAAATTAAAAATAAATCTTTAAGTAAAGCATATATATATTGTTCTATAGTATTTTAATACAAATTAAATTAATCAAGTAGAAAGATATAATTTTTTTTTTATATTATCCTGTTAGCAACTAAAATATTTTATCGATAAATATATTTTTTCTGTATATCTGTCAAGTTGATTATTTATTATGTATTAAAAATAAATAATCATTTTATTTCGATACATTTAAAACCTTTCAGAAGCTGGTGATAATAAAAATCATTTCGAATATCAATCACAAAACGATTTTTAAAGTAACTTTAACACTCTTTCTAAACATTTCCTACATTAATGATTTTAAATAAGTTAAAAGGGCATTCTTTTTATTGTCGTTATTCTACAACCTCAATATTCGTATCGGTCTTATATCTTATAGGCCATAAAATGTTATAACTACGGAAAAAATGGATAAGAATTATCAATTATTATTCATTAGATGACTATGTATAATAAATTTTTTGTAATATCTGAGAACAAAATGCGGAAGACGACATAGCTAACGTAATAATCTGGCAGTCAATAATTCAAAGTAGAACACAGAAGAAGAAGAAAAGATCTTAGAAAGCACTGAAGTCAGCCCGCAACCACTTTCTGTCTATGCTCACGTAAATGCCTCAGAGCTTGAGGATCCAGGATAGAACTCTTTAGCCATCTGAGGATCTACGGTCAAAGAAAAGTATCCTCAGACACGAGAAAAATCCGATGATGATGACTATAATAAATTAGCCTATTCTCTTTAATATGTTGCCACCTTGGAGCCTTCTTTTATGATGTATATACACGGATGAGACTTTGATCTCTCGTCTCAGAGATTTCTCGGTAAAGGTCGAATTGTATCAGTCGCATCATTCTACTCTTCGTACAATATACACAGATCACGATTCATAACTCGCTCCACATACGACTATATACCAACCTTTACATGAGTCTCATCCATGTACTCATACTATACCAGTAGAATAGTAATCTGTTTCTAACTCCAACACATCAAAAAAACACAACATTGCCAAAAAAAAGGCTCAAATGGGTATATTTGAGGCCATATGCAGACTATTTTATCACATGACTATCAGTCAGCTGTGATCGCTATGGGGGTGAATTTTCTAAGGGCAGTTTTCGGGAAGATATGTAATTTGGAACAATAAGAAACGCGTGAGAGGTTTTGTAAGTGAACTCTGCGCTACGCCTCGCAGGAAAGATTCAAGTTGAAATAACTTGCGAAAAAGGTAGCAAAACTTTTCTAGGCGGTACCGAATAGCAGACGATTGGTTAGTAGGAAATGCTGAAGTAGCAGTGGATCGATGTACTAAAAAAGGTAAAATTTTACAATTTTTAGACTTTTACTAGGATCTTACAAGCTTTTATCCCGATTTCTAAAAATAATATACATTTTTTAAACTTTTTTTGTTTATCAAAAAATATTGTTTGAACAATATTATCATAACAAAATTACCGTGGCAATAAGGTATCAATTATTTGGTGAATATAAGTTTTCGTGTATATGGAAAATTTAATTTTGTCACCTGGGATTTGTAAAAATATTACTTTGACACACTATTAACATGGTGAATGGCAGAAAATTTGATAGAGAGGTGGGTATAGGGTATGAAGGAACGTCTGATAGATGTCTGATTGGCCTCTCGTACATAAAGAGCCATAACAACAATTAACATCTTTTCAGCGTAGCCTTGCGTCGTTTGATTTCTGGTTTGCAGCTAACGTCATCACTCATTTTATTATGTATAGAGGCCGCCACAGACACGCTAGATTGAGGATGTTAAAAGGATTGGTTGCTTGAGTTGGAGAGAGCCGCGTGAGACCGAGAGTCGGGGAAGATGAAGAGAGAGCCCAATAACCAGCAATGGGCACAGTCAGGCAGAAGAAGAAGATATATGGTTTCCAAATAAAAAACAATAACGACACATCAGATGATAACAGAATTATAACTTTTATAATTGCAATATTAATCATTTAATACTACATCAGAACGTAGGTAGACAAAAATTACTTATTTCCAATTTACATTAATTAAACTATTACAGCGCAGGCCTCATTTTATACAAAAAAGAAAAAATAATAATAATGCGACATCTGCTATCATAGGAAATCAAAATTCTCAAATTGTTATCGATAATAATGCGCTATTGAGACGACATCTGTTCTCATATTTATGAGATTTTGCAATATTTGTTCTCTGTTTCAAGTTTAAAACGTGCCAGACAGATGTGGATGTTTATTATATTAATTCATAAAAATGTTACTACAATGAATGGTAACTTAGTAAAGTGATGTATTACATTTATTTGCATTCGTATATGCAATAAACGTTGTATCTAAAATAGGGAACAATATAAAAATAACATATTTTTTTTTGATTATTAAGGAGAACACATTCTTATTGTGAAGTTGTAATTATTCAGAACATAGGTCTGTGATATTTTAAATACTAATTTAATATATTAATTATAAATATATACATATAAAAAAATTTTGCGCTATTTAACAATATTTTTCGACAAAATTGATTTTATATGTATATATTTATATTTAATACATTAAATTAGTATTTAATTTTTTTTGACATTGCAAATAAATTAATAGATCTTTTCATAGACATTTCAACTACATTCTGCATACTTGGATTTTTTTGTCAATTAATAATTAACATAAGAATTCTGTACACTAATTTTGTCTTGAGTGACATCAGTTTCAATTTAAAAAGGCATCGACTTAACACAATTTCACAATCGCGAAATGATGAAAGCATTTTACAAAAATTTTAAGAGAAAACTGAGCAGTAGTCAGGAGTTCTCCGTCAGCTTGGCACAGTCGCCCCAGAACAGGCGCAGTCCGGCCTGCTCTGAGGGCGCAGATGGCGAGAAATAAAACGCCCGGACGAACAAAAGATCTCGTTACTTGGCCCTTTTTATATGTCATGCTTTTTGTTGTACAAATGCCGAGGGATTAATGGGGCAGCGCCCCCTTTGTTAGGTGCCTCCCCCCCCCACTTCCTCGACCCGGGCGCCACCCATAGCTCTTGATATATTTTTTTACTCGGATCCCGCAGTGTTTACGTTAGGTGTATGGAAAAAACAAATTGATAGCGGGGAAAGATTGAATAGATAATTATAATTGAAAAGTGGAATTTCGCATGTACTAAATGTAAAAATCTGCCAGATTAACCGTTTCGATACCAAAATATTATACGCTAAACTAAACCATTAATTCGTGCCATGCACAGTTTCACAGTTTTTTAAATAATGTTTCTAAACCGTTTTAAGACTGTTGTACGCCTTGAACTCGCTGGATTTTAAAAAAATCATGAAACTGCAGAAATACATGGACAGAGAAAGTGGAGGACACTTGGGGAGGCTTTCATCCAGCAGCGGATAAAAAACGGCTGATGGTGATGACGATGACACATATTTAAATTATAAATAATGTAATAATTTTTTAAATAATGTTTCTAAACCGTTTTAAGACTGTTGTACGCCTTGAACTCGCTGGATTTTAAAAAAATCATGAAACTGCAGAAATACATGGACAGAGAAAGTGGAGGACACTTGGGGAGGCTTTCATCCAGCAGCGGATAAAAAACGGCTGATGGTGATGACGATGACACATATTTAAATTATGCGGTAGTTTGGTCAAGTGGTAAAATGCTCGACTAGGGACTCCACCCTTGCTACAGAAGACCAGCAAGATAATTATTTATTTATTTATTTATTAAATGACATACATATTTTTGTTCTAACATAGGTGAATATATTATACATAATAAACATAAGACATAATTATACTCGTAATTTATTGTGTGGGATGGAGTAGACTTCACCTCTGATATATACAGCGTTGTCCTGGCTTCTTTGCTAGACTGAATTATTATTTAATTAATTATTCACGTCTTGTATTTCACAGGACAAGTAATTAAAAATGTTGTTATGGCAGGTATTGATTATTAATATAGTTTAACTAATGTATTATTGGCGGTCCCATTGTCTAGTTGGCTAACCGGTGCAAGATCACGTGTTTAATTAAAGATAACTTATAAAATACATTGCAGTCGGCTTGGATGTTGTGATTTAAATAAAAGGTTGTCTTAAATCGTCGTTTATTTTCTACACATTCTATTTTCTATTCATTTCATTCAAATGGTCTAGTTAGCTCATGCAAAAGCATGTAATCTAATTGTATATGGATGTGCTCTTTAATAAATGAAAGATTTATAATTCATTTATGAAAATAAAACACTTGTTTTTTGATTTTACTCGTTTAATTCACTTGAGATGAGACACGTTTTCACAATTTTATTATTACACTAAATCTTTTTTAATACATTTGTTACTTTTTAATTTAATAAAAAAATTTATTATAGACAATTCGAGGATTTTATTCTGCCGAAACCTTTTTTCTGTTATAGATCGACAGAGGATGTGGAAGAAAATCACCAATTCGACATTATTGCATTTATTTTCAAAATATCATTCGTGTTGAACATAATTATTTCCTAGAATCGTGCAAACATTATATAAATTTCAGAATACCAAAAATTTCTCTCCGGCGGTGTTGTAAAATTATGTAGCTGTTAAAATATCATTAGTGTTGAAATATAATGATTTCTTAGAATAATTAGAAGCATTCAAAAAAATTATGGAAATACTCAGAATTCCAATGAATAATATTGTCCCTTTTCATCTCATGCAAATAAAATTGTATAGCTGTTCCTCAAGTTGTTGAGTTAAATTGTTAGATTGATAATTCACTTACAAGGCAAAACGCGTCTCAAGTAAATTAAACGAATAGAATCGATGTTTTATTTTCACATATGTGACTATGGAGTTCTACAAACTTACCTCGGAAACAGTAAATATGTATAATTCAACTAAAAATACATGTAGCAATGTATTAAATCTCTAATTACAGGAAGAACATAAAATCACTCACCCATAACACAAGCAATTTAAACTAACAAAACTACACTCTTAATAACCCAGAAACAACAGGGAGTCTGGAATATTCCACACACCTCCGTTTCTCGCTCGATTTCAAATACGAAACCCTTTCTTTTTAGTGTAAAGACTGTGGTGGACCCTACGCATAAGTATTATGAATTATGCTAATCCAATGCAGCCATACACGTGGGCCCTTATCTGGGATCACAGTACCGTGGAACATTGGCTCATGACTCGTAAACATAAACATTATTATTTGACTTCGTAGTGTAATTCAAACAAAAAGCACTAAAATAGTTGCGCATTATCTTGGAACAAGTTCATTGTACAAACAAGTAAACAAACTATTATTCAATTTACATGGATATATTATACAAACTAACACAAATTTAAGAATAATTTTAAATATCCTGTAGTATGTGTTTGTGACGTTAGCATTTTTTCTTCAAGAATAAATTTTTCCATGAATTTTTATGAAATTCTCGAGTCGTACAGAATAATTACTCGTGAATTTTGACTATAAATCGGTAGTGACCATGTTTATTATAAAATAATGTTATTATCCATGGAACATGCAACGCAAGGTTTGTATTGTACGTTTGTAAGTTAAATTAAAAGTAATAAATATTATTAAAACAAGAAATTGTTTATTTATTTAAAAAAAAAAAAGGATATAATGGATTAACTGATATAATCACCATATCATAATCATCATCAGCCGTCCCCCGTGTCCAACGTCCCCAGGTGGCTGAAAAGTCACACACTGGATTTACATGTTTTGGGTTATGGATCTGTTTGGATGCCGTTGGATTCGTATATCATCGATCTCTAGTTTAGCTTGTCTCGTGCCTCCAGTTTTCTCTTAATGTTGGCCTTTCCAGCGTTTGCGCTAGTATAGCTAAGAGTACATTATCTCATTTTACAGTCACTAGACTGTTCATTAGCCATTCTGATCTCACTAAAGACACTACTCACCATATATGGCCACCGTTTAAACGTGGCTAAAAAGAAAAAATCCTTAGTATTGGTGCTTAAAACCATCGATTAGATGTAGAAGAAGCTCAACTCAGATTTTCTTAGTAAAGCAGGTTTAGCATAAATTTTTTTTTAAATAATTTTAACAACGTACAAATATGTGTATCATATATACATACATTTGAATTTTGAATACTGCGTGTTGTGAAGTATCAATTTCCATTATGGTTCAATTAGTAGGATGTGTGACTTGTTCTGAAAGCCCGTTTTCATTGGTCGAAATTCTAAAATGCTGCGGTAAAAGTTGACTAAAATATTTTTGTTCACAGAAACTGTCTTATGTATGATTGTTAAATACTAGTTATTAACGGTCACATATTTAACAACTTTATATATATATATATATATTGTCTAGATCGTATCGTACCGTGTTATAATAACACTAAACAATAAACCTTCATTCACTCAATCCTTACATTAGAAAATGAGATTAAAATAAATCAGAATATAATTTGAACGCACGATGAACGTCATGATCATGAGAAAGCATATTACCTCGACCCTTATCTTCACATTTGATTTTCAACACCCGTTTGAAGATGAAAGAAAAGAAAAAGACTTTTTTTATCAGTGAAACGTGCACCCAAGTAAAAATTCTAAAAGTGACTTTTATTCAAGGAATCGTGAAGTCGCTCCTACTGTTGTCTGGTGTCGAGGGGAATATTCATTTTGAAACAAACGAAGATGCCGCGGATGAAGCACAAGGCATGGTGTATACCTCTAGTACGAAACACGACTTTTCTTGTCTGCGTAGGAATCTTTTCAACAACCTTAACCCTTTGTGTGGAATAATTGACGTTTGGCTTTGTTGGGAAGGCAAGTTCTGTAATAATATTATGTTTCAAGTGGTGATAATCGATCATTAAACTGGATCATTGTATTAAATCATTTGATGAACACGACAAAAAAAAACATATTTATGTGTAGTAAATCGTACTCGATTGAATTCAAAATTTATATTTTATTTGGTAAAGAATATATATGATATTTATTCTTCTTTCTTCTTTCATGTTAGCATTGACATAAGTGGCCTCAGTCAGATGAGATTCGGCTCGTAATTCATCTCCACAAGTCCCGGTTGCCCTCCCAGCCGACTCCAGCTCCAGGGTCTCTCCGTATTTATCCGTTGTTGTGGTACTCTTTCAGGTCTTCTCTGGTCCAAATTTGTGGTCTCATTTATTAGGCTGTAACTTTGACGCGTAATGTAAAGAATTAGAAGAATCTTGTGTTCACTGTTTGCTGCGGATGGAATTGTTGCTGGATTGAGGCATTTGTGCATCATGCCGATCTTTATCGAATGAAAAAAGGAAGGCTTACTAACTATGGAAACTCATTCTACTGGTAAGAGAAAATTCGTAGATCGAGTCTCAATGGTAACTATATATTTTATCAATAAATAAATTTTTATATTTGTTGCAAATTTTACATTGTGATTTTTATTCATTTTAAGATAGATTATTTAAGACATACACTAAACTCATAAAGTGGTAAAAACAAAGTATTTAATAATTAATGTTGAATTTTTTTTTTTGTTCATCCTTCAAGTGATTAATTATAATATATACTTAACGCACTTGTGTTTTATTGTTTGAAATCAACCAGTTTCAGAATATCGTTTTGCAACGTCTATTATTAATAAAACTATAAAATAAATCCGATATTGGTAGATAAGTAACACCAAATATGGACTGGCGCTTATGATAAGTGGATAACGCGATTAATTTTTTTGAGGACAGAAATTTATGACATTTTATCATCTCTGTGTGCCGTGATGGTAATTAAATATGATTCAAATACAAAAGTAAGCATATAACCGTAAGGGCTTTGGGAGTCTCCCTGTACTCTCCACCACATATACGATTATTATCAGTGATTCATTCCAGATATCTGTAGTATCTTAATTAACTTACTTACAATATGTTGTACTCTTCATAGCTTAACTTGATAGATTCACTAATGTCACAATTTGTTCATTCAGATACGAAAATACAAAAATCGTTAAGACAATAAATACCCGTAAATTATAATATTTCTGCCATATCATGAGACTTCTAGAAAAATATCAAATTCTTCTTCTAACCAATTAAGGCAAAATTACTAACAGAAGAGGAAGACGGAGAATATCATGGAGAATATCAACGGTCCACAAAATAAAGTCCACAGTCCAACTATTTCGAGCTACTCGTATAAATAAAATAATCATTACCAATATGATTGTTAACATTTATTAAGCGAACAAGCACAAAAAAAAAACTTTGATTATATTAAATATTTCATACCAATCATATCATTATTTCTTCCATTTCCGGTCATTTTGTATCATTTTTATTTCAAAACTTTGAATAATATATTTAAGTTAGCATTTTATCTTTCGTTTCACAAATATTTCATTGTTCCGTCTCGGTTTAGTCAACGCAGACTGTCACCACGGAATTCCGTTACAAATATGATATTTCATATTTTCTATTTATATTTAAATATCATAACATTACTTATTTCATTTCCTGATTATATATAATGTATCTAAATACATTTAATGTCATATTTTCTTCTTAACGAGGTCATAAAGTATATATGTATTGTGAAGCACTGGTATATTATTTTAGGGTTCAGTCGCGCTGACGTGGTTAACAAATTCAGCGAGTATTGTTCAAGAGACGCGGCTCCAAGAACCTTAAACCTCATTGTGTTTTTTTTTCTCTTGACAATTTTTCTGTCCTCAAATTCCACAAATTCGTTCAGCCTTACCAGCGAAGCAATATTTTAATTGGAGAGTAAAAAACACTTTTCACCGCTTGTGTTCACGAAAATTCAAGACAAAAACACATCAAAGATAAAAAAACCTATGTTTCGGATCTGTAGATATAAAATACTACAAAGATATGAAAACTAAAGCATTCTTTTTGAAAAAAATAGATAACTTGGAATTACATTCGGTCATTCCTGAACGTGTAACGTTTTGTTTCCCTGGGAATTGCCTTCTGTAATAATATTAAACTTATATTTGTCGTTTACCATGTCTATAAGTCTTCCTGCATACTTCCTCAGTGTTTTCTTCGTACAATACAGTGTTTTCGTACTTATCGTTCGTGCCAGAACTTCAGTGCTTAACTTCTTGTACGAACCTGCCTTTATTCAAATCTACCCGATTATCCATTCATCAATGATTACACTTTTATTTTTTAATGTTGCCAGTTTCACAATGTTACCGATGACAGTTGAAAGTGACATTAAAAACAAGTGAAAAGTTTATTGAATTCACACAGAATAATTGGTAGGTACCTTACCTTCTGATATCGGATTAATTTTTATTATTAAACACTTGGAATGTAGGTACTAGTAGATGCAAACTAAGTCAATACAGAATGAATATTATGTTCCAGGCCGATGTTGTTTCAGTTACCAAAATTTCAAGCGTAGCTATGGCTGTATGTGAGGTGACACCGTCCTGTTGAAATCACATGTATTGCTGGCCCAATCGACTCAATTCGGCCACCAATAACTTTTTATAGCATTGCCTTTTGCATCCTGAAAGAGATAAGGCCCAATGATTCCGCTGGCCCACATGGTGTACCATACAGTATCTCTGCGTAGGTGTAAAGGTCGTTGGTGTATCAGTTGAAGATTTTCAGTGCCCTAATAACGTCTGTTTTGTTTATTAACAAAATCCGCCAAGTCAAAATGACCTTCATCGCTCATGATGATTTTTTTACAAAAGTCTTGTTTGTATATGTTTTAATGTTTAAATTACTTCAACGCGTTGTTAAGGCGTTAGATGTTCTATAGTAAATTGTAATCAACTACTCTCTACAACTACCAAATGCGAACTGACAAATATCTGCCAAACCGAAATGGCGGCCAAACAAAATTGGCCTGGAACATAATATTTACCATGGACTAGATATCAAAAAAAAGCGAGAAAAAATATTTTACTTTTGAGAACAATTCTATCAATTTAAATTTGGAAAATAATTTGTTCAATAAGTCAAGTTTTTGTTTAGTTTCTGCTATCGATTTTGCTTAAAATATTACCTACGATTTTTCTTCGTACAATGGATATATAAAATGTTTTGATAGTGGTCTAAATATTTCAATATTTAATATTTCAATTTTTAATCATTTTTTAACTTATGTGAGTTTATTATATTCACCAACTGGTTTTGGAATATACATTTTCGATGACAAAAAAATAAATTATATTTCAATATGATTTGTTTATTGTCTACTCAAAAAATACAAACTCGTTCTCTTGACAGATAATTGACAAACATTTACATCTCTTATATTTGAAT
Source organism: Eubasilissa splendida (assembly GCA_031772225.1). Taxonomy (NCBI): domain Eukaryota; kingdom Metazoa; phylum Arthropoda; class Insecta; order Trichoptera; family Phryganeidae; genus Eubasilissa; species Eubasilissa splendida. The sequence continues at coordinate 27,006,952 of CM062861.1, read as the reverse complement.
CTGAACACCATATAAAATACGAATGATAAGATGACGTTTGAATTTACAATGAATATACCAGGAATAAAAACGTTTAGTCTGTAAAATTAGACAAAGTTGTCATTGCACGCAGTTTTCAGTCAAGTTAATCCCTTTCAAAAAACCTAATATAATAAATAAAAATCCTTAAAAGATACACAGAATTGGCGCCCGTAAATATGTACCCAACATTATCTCAACTTCAGTAGAGACATGATAGTTTAGTAAGATTATTATGCGGATTGAACAAACAAATTGGATGCACGCAAGCAAGAAAATTATCTCGCAGCGTCGGTATTACGTTGCACGCGAAAGACTGTCGGAATTAAAACTCTAGTCGTGGGTTACGCTAATCCGAGTAATAGCGGCTATAATTTTATAGGGTCTTTTCAGAAGATAAGAATTGTTTAATTTATATGTTTCCCAGAATCTTTAGTAATGCCCCGCTTTTTTGCTTGTATGAAATGCAAAGAACTTTTTTTTTCATATGTAGTCTAGTGACAATTGCTCTTGCGGGCATTATTAAAAGTATAACGTGCAAAGGGCGAGAATTTTATCGACGATTGCTTGCTGGTAGGCCATGCGGGTGGCTATTGTGGCCGCTTCACGGTCAATGGTAACCGATACGCGCCATCGGTGGGTCTCAATAAAATCTATATTTCAGTGATAGAGCTTTCCCCAAAACAAATCTCACGTAAATAAAATTTCCATGTAATTGAATTTATTCCACTTTTGTTCGCGGATAGACAATAATAAACACAAAAATTTGGAATTGGATGAAAAACATTACCAAAAATCATTGTTTTAACATTGCGGAAAGTGCTTTATTCTATGGTATACCATAGACAGTATAGATAAAAAAAGATAAAAGATGTATATTTTTTCTTACTCGCAATAAAGAAAATGATACTGTTATTGAATATATAACAGATTAAATATTTACCTAGTTGTTTAATCAAGCACTATACAGCCATATGGACCCAATACGTCCTAAACGTACAGAAAGTCTTAGAAACAGATGGGAAAACGCAATATATAATAAGGATTCATAAATGCTCTTAAAACTAATACACTTTCATATTACAATCAATTAGACCGTTTTTTCACATTAAACACAATAACATATATGTGGTAAAAGTAAACGCCTCTAATAAAATACTTGATGTAATACTCTTAAAAATACATTTCACTTTTATTCACATTATTATTAATTAGTCATTAAAAATGTATCGATCACTCTAATAGTTAGTCGCCCTTTATTTTACTTTGAATGGAGTTATTTGATTAGTCTCGCCTCTACCCATAAATTTAACTTGACAACTTTTATTTATTTATTTTATCTCAATATAATTATCAGACACAATTTATATTGTACAATGTCTGACACGCTTGAATTATTCGTATTAAAACAGGCGAAGTTAACAAGTTGCATTACAATTTATGTTTCTGATTTCAAAATTTTTTAAAACAAAAAAAGCACTCAATCTCAAAGAGAAAGTAATAAAAAACAGGAAAATAAGAAGAACAGTTAGTGAAGATTTAGAAAAAAAGTTAAAACGTAAAAGATGCGGCACAATTGTATTAAACACCAGAATTAGCACTTAAAGTCACAAAGAAAATAATAAAAAACAAGTATTACACAAAATGTTACATTTAAATTGTAACATTAATGTATATGAAATTATATACGTGCACTACATAATCCATGCTCTTATATATAAAGAGAGTACTTTTGTTCAAAAGGTTTATATATTTTTTATTTCTCTTATATTATTTATAAACGACAATAAATAATATCCGACCTTTGTTACTGTTTTCAGAACATGTGTACGTTCTGAATGGAAGAGATAATTTATTCATTCCTTACAAATAAAAGCTCGATAAATAATGGCTCCCAAATATTTTTCCAGCTCTGCTCTGTACCGCCCGATAACTCAAATTTGAAAATATCAGACGAAACATAAACACAGCCAAACTTGAATATGAATACGCTCTGAAAAGCCAGTGTATTATTTATTGAGCTATTTTTACATTTTACATCGTATAACTTTATTTAATGTAAACGTTAAGTACTAACGATGTTTCGAATGTTCATTCTATCTTGTATTCATTTAGGTGAATATTCGCCTAATTTTATATATATGTATTCATCGAATTAAATACGAATATTCTACAAAAATTTAAAGAAATTGGCATACTTTTAGATCTAGTGGTTAAGATACTCGTCTAGTGATTCAGTGATAGGGGGTTCGAGCTTCATTCCAGAAGACCGGCAATTTAGTTTTACTTTCAAAGCACAGGCGTTTAGCTTGTTTTGGAAATTGTAAAAAAGACTTGTTTACGCACGTTACACGTATTCCATGTACGCATCTCTGTTTAAACAATACTGACTAATAAAGAACTGACGAAATAAATTTTAAAAACGAAAGACGAACGTTTACGAATATTTAAAAGTGAAAATAATATCTCCAATCAAAGGACCACAGTATGACTACAGAAACAATCAACTACTTAAATTAATATTTTAATTGTACAGAATACGTTACGAGAATTGGACAGAAAATGAGAGTGAAATGCATCGATTGAAACTAACGTATAATTAATTAAAAGTCAATCAATCTACGTAAGTTTTGATAAGTTTGAATGCAGCTCTATCTTTTCATTATTCGTATACGTGTTCGCGAATACAGATTTTATAGTATTCGGAATATCCCTAGTAAGTACACACTTAGAAAAATTAAATAATAATAACAATAATGTGTCAACAATAAGTCAAAGCAACAAAATATCCCTTCCGGTGTTGACTACAAGAATCGGGTAGATTTTGTGATTTTTATGTTTTTTTTTTACTTATTTTCCTGGTCCAATATTAACGGAGAGATTTATCTCAATTATATGTCTGAGATGTATCTCATTAAGTGGACAAGGTCCATAAGACTAGGAACCAGCAAATAAGGTTATTGTCTTGCATCGGAGAGGGAAAGAAATAATTTTATAGCGGACTTCAATAATGGACAAAATTACTGATGAACAGCCACGTTGGACAGGAACCGGTGGAGTAGAATTTAGCTGGTAGGTATGATCCACTCCGAATTGTCAAGATTATGGTGATGATGATGATGATGATAACAAATTAAATGGATGCCACCAAAGCAGTTTCATTTTGTTTTAATCTGAAGTATTTATTTAATCGGGTCACAAATCTAGCCACGGTGTGTTTTGGTCGCATCACACACACAAGCTTAGTGGTCAAGCGTAGATTTAAATAGTATCATTGCATTATTTCACGTCGATAGGATCTTTTGATTTGAAGTGTGGGCGCCGGTGTCAACCTAAACGACCCGATTTGACATCAAACAGATATATTTATACAACAGAACACAAATACCTAAAAATAACTCCAAATTGAGAAGATATTTTAGGTCCACAAATGGTATTGTTACAATTACAATGCTCTGAGCAAACACAATGGCAGCTGACTACTGTTACTCTGAAAGGCCTCGGATAATAACGGAGCAACAAATGATAACGTTTTAAATTAAAATACTTTTTTTTACATAACTATTATAAAGGTTATACAATAAAATAAAATATTATAAAATATAAAAATCATTCAATTACTTCATATTTAAATTCATGCTTTACAACGACTGATATAACGAAGATTTATTGACTTGATTTTAAAATTTTTCGCAATAGGTACAAAAAGCCTAATTTATAAAGCAAATTATGCATCATAAAGATATCAAAAGAAAATGTGTTATTAATAAAACTATATATATAAAATGTTTATATATGTGTCTATCTTTTTTCTATGTAATTCTACACCCTTTGATCGATTTAAACCAAATTTTCTATAGTTATTCTTTAATTCTAGAACTCTGAAGAAAATAAAGTCATTCCACCTCACCTTCTCTGAGATATCCAACTCTCCCTTTTCCTGGACAAAATATTGTTTGCATCGTCAGTCGTTAATTTCTGCGCAAAACAAATTCATCCCTCTCTCTTTGAATCCCGGGCAACACCGGGTATGGGCCGCTAGTATCATATAAAATTGATTTTTTGTCTGTATCTGTTCTCCATATAATTCTATATCCATTGACTGATTTAATCCAAATTTTACATTTATCCGGGTTCAGGTCAAGTCAGTTGTGTTCAGTGAGAATTTGTGTAATATTTTTATATCAGACTTAAACCAGGACCACACTGGGTGTATAATGTTCATTCCCATTTTCATTTCGGCTCTTCGTGTACAAATAGATTTTCCTTTACGAGAACTTGGGCCTGAACTTGCAGAGCAAAATAAATACTAACTTGGCTGGACTACCCGTTAATATTTTATGGTGGCACTGCGACCCTCGCGGCTAACGTCATCGTGGTCCATCCAGCCTCCGTGCTCATTCCGGAAACGTGGACATGGTTATGACGTGGAATAACTCAAACAAATGCGGCAAATTTCTAAAGATAAAATTATTACCCTGCACACCGAAATACAATGAATTTTTGAATTATAAGCCCATCTGTATGAATCATAACAAAAAACCTAGGATCATGTATTTAGACACTACTTTCTATTCAAGGCAGAATATTAAACTATGCTTCAATATAGTTACGTAATTTATTATATCGTTGCAAAAAATCAAATGTAATATGTTTGATCCGATTATTCAATCGATGTTCAAATAACTATTTTACCAATAAATAGTTTATATTTTTATTTATTATCTTTGTTTTAACCGCAAAGTTAATATTGCTAATTTTAAAAATAATAGATAATTTATTTGCCTCTCCTGCGAATCTTTTGTACTTAACATTGGCCATATCGAACTGTCTGCGAGGATATTTACTTTTCTAGAATTCACGCCATTACATCATGTCGATGATTCTAAAATTAACATTGCGTTTACGTGAAACATTTTAGAAAACAAAGTCTTGTACATGATTTACGATCTAAAATGTGTTATCGTAATCGAGGAACCCAAGGAAGATGCGAGCGATACCCTATCACGCTAATTACAAGCCAATGGGATCAAGACCAAGAGAAAGACTAGAACGTAGATGAGCAGATAATGTTAACACGGACCTGCAAGAGATAAGCTAGTGTCCGTCAGACTAGACCACACCTGGCTACACCAAGGGATAAATAGCGTCCTGTTGCATTTGCTGTTATTAGAGTCTCAAAAAACTGTAAAATCATAAGAAAGAATTGATTGGAAATGTTAAGTTAGATTTAAATCATTTACATTTTTTCTGTCACTAAATAATATTGAAATTCAATAATACAGGAACCAAATGTGGAAATATGGACTTCTAAAACTAACTTACTCCAGAAAAATCTTTTTTATCAACTAACAAAAATAATTCATTGCTGTGCGTCTACAATTGACGTATTTTGTTTCACTTGTCTATCTGTTTTCTACTCTTACATAAAACTCGGATGTCTGCATCGAACATAAGTACATATAAGACCACCCCTGACACAACACTGTTTACCGTTTTTGGACAAATCTGAGTTATTAATGCCACTACATTGTACCTGTCTTTTTGGGCATATTAAACAACCATGTAAAAAAAATGAAAACAGTTTCTCACAAATTTTTGATCAATTTCTAAGTGATCTTACCTACAACAATACTAGGAATTATGTGTCGAGACAACCCGGGAATAAATTCCCGAGAAGAGTTACAATAAGTCTTGAGTTTACGATAAAACGTTTCTTATTTTAAAAATATTATTGTATATTTTAATAAATCTTTAAAAGAGTATTGTAAGGATGTATTATCAATTCATTTCTCACGCATCTTGTAACATAACCCAGAACACGTAATAAATTTGCAAGATAAATATTAAAAAGATTTAAATTTAAATCAACACTCGAATTCAAAAAACGTCCATTTGAGTAAATATACAGTTTATTTTGATATTTGATTTTAGTACGAACCTCTCATTACGGACGCGGGCGGCTCCTCGTTAATGAAGCGTAGTAAAATGGAGATTGTTTAATAGCCATCAATCTTACGGCAAATGAGTGTAGCGTAATTAATTACCCCGAACGGTCCATTTGAGTTTTTTTCTGGTGAGTTTTTCCTAGTCCGTTTTACCACACATTTGTCCAAGTACGCCGACGAAATAAATCTAAAAGGAAATAAGTGTCGAGTAATTAATTCTGGGACATCCGCAGTAGCGCCTGGGCGTTATTTATACTCTCCCCACGCACTGAAACGCCGTACACCGTACACCGTACACTGTGCCCTGAACATATGAAAAATTCCTCAAATTCGGTGTTAGAATTTGTCTGGTGTTAAAATACACACTAAATTATTATTTACTCTCTTAAATCTTTGTTTTGTGACATTTACAATCCATTTTATTTTTCTTAACTCGTCGTTCCTCGCGCTATTAAAAAAATGATTTAAATAAAATATGTATATGTGTAACCACGCACTTCTGTATTTTAGTGCGGTAGTTAGAAATTATTGTTAATTATCCATAATTATCAATTTGCAACGTAACTTTTCAATGTTTAACGGTGTTTTTAATAATCTTAACGATAGAAAAGTGTATTCTGTAACATATTTTTATATAAATGATGATATCTACCCCCCATAATTTAAGATGAATCTTATTTGGGTGTCCATAACCTTATTGTTAGATATTATTGTTAGTGAATGTACATATACTATCTAAATAAATAAAATAAATATATATTTATTATTTTCCTAACAGTTCTAACATTCCTAACTGTAATCGTTTTTACATTGTACCATAACGTCAATTATTTTGAAAAAATATGTAGTTTATTTTACAATACATTTTCCAAACATTATTATGGAACAAGATTCATATCACATCAACAATTTTTATGTCCATGTATGACAACTATTATCGGACAGAAATATTACGATCATTTAGCTTCAAAATGTTTAACATAATGGAACGTAACAGAAAAGATTTTCCATTGTTACGCCCTATACATGTCAAGTGTAAAGATAGCGAAAGAGTGTAAAGAAATAAATACAGATACCAATACTAACCGACGTTATGCCTTTATTAGTTAACACTTACTGCCCGGTGGGTCAAAACAAAACACGTCCAGCAGTTTAGTTTTCGATTTTTTAACTATGTTTTGGGAGATTTTTAATAAAAAATATTACAAATAATGTACGTATTCTTGCGCATCAACAAACGGCTTATTCGGACCAAATACAAATATCCATTGAATATGTGATCTTCTCATTGGCTAAACTACCTGCCGGTATGTCAGTGATTATAAATATTTTACCTTCTCTGCATTAAAATTAATTTTTTATATTTTATTTTTTACACAAACAGAATGAAATTAATTTGAACAAAATATTTATAGAAGTAAAATAAAAATCATGTAAATAAAATATTTTAAAAATACATCATTTTTTATGCGAAATGCTATCAACAATATTATAAGCAGAAGCAAACGTAAAAATAAATAAACAATAGACAAATTATTCAAAATAGATATAATGTTAATTGTGATCTGTGAATTCCGGTCAGTACATTGTTTGTTATTCTCAGAATATAATTATTAAAAATATAAATAACAATTGACATAATTTTAAAAAATAAGTAAGGAAAACAAGCCGCCTTTTGTCATTTAAATGTTTTTCAACCATAATGTATTTTTAAACAACATTTATAATAATAATTATGCTTACAAGGTAGGGTCATAAAACTTTATTGGTGACCCTTTCTGGGGTACCCATAAAAGTGCAACACGCTTGAGGCGTGTATTACCGACAGACAAAAATAAGTCAAAACAAATTACTGTATAAATATGTGTACAATAATTGAACTAGATCACAATATACAAACCAGGTATGTGTTCTTTGCATACCCTCTCCACGGAACGTTAGAAAGGAGAGAAAAAAATATGTCGAAGGTTGACAATATATGTTTTAGTGTGAACGGTGAGAGGCGATCCCATAAAAGCAACTGTCTTATGTCAGTTTTTGTGCGTTTTTTACATTTTTATAAATAACACATTTGAATCTCGTCTAAAAACATTAATTTGTATCTCAAATTACTTGGTAATATTTAATAAAAGCTAGAAAGAAAACAGCATTAGATCAAATGTATTATATAATAAATATTATCTTTATGGCGAATCGGATCTTCATAAAAAAAACTCCGATCACGCTAGAATAAACGAATTAATATTATTATTATTATTAAACGAATATCTGTCACGTTATTTATGTTTTTACAAATGCCTGGGTCAGATCTGATCCACCACCGCAGGGGATGTGTTAACAATTGCAAATTACATACCTATATATCAAACGAAAAAAAAACAACTTGTTCAATGGAACATAACACTTGTTATGGATGTTTGTTTGCATACTTATCTATTTTTTTATACATACGGAAATATTTTATTTCATAACTTTGCATTTATCTGAGTTGATACATATTTATGTGCACTCATAATAAACTCAAAACCATAGATCATCTAAAAAAAATTATTTTTATTTTTATTTCAAAAAAAATAATTACGTTATTTTTTTTCTTAAAATTACCAAAACTATATATTTCCAAATGATTTTCCGTCATTTTTAACAGAATATTTCTAATCAAAGAAAAAATATATAAATTAACTCTAGCCGTACCTAAAAGTTTCATAGCACAAAGAACTACCAACTAACAGGTTGACCTATGTTTTTCTTCAACACTAAATTAAATAAATTATTTAGTTACTTACCATCACGCCGTTTCCCGCGGGGATAGGCAGAGAGAATAGAATGCCACACTCTTCTGTCCCGACACACAATTCTCGCCTCATCCGTATTCACACATCTTCTCGGATGAGCTCGCCGATTATTGAGGCTTTTAACAGGACCATCCTCCAGTATCTGGTTTATCTGGTCATGCCAAGTCTTCCGCGGACGTCCTCTATTTCTGGTGCCATCAACACTTGCATCATATATCTTTTTTACCATTCTCTTCTCATTCATCCGTCCCATATGACCAAACCACCTAAGTGATCGTTTCTTAATCTTACTCACTATACTAAGATCAGCTTTACATTCTTTCCTTATTTCTTTATTATTTACTCTGTCATAAATAGATCTGCCACATAACACTTAAGTGATCTCGTTTCCACTGCTACTACTTTCGTTCATATTCTGCCAGCTCCAGACTTCACTTCCATATATCAGTGTCGGTACCAGGACTTCATTGTGTACCGCTAGTCTTGCCTCGGTTGACAAGTTTCCGTTAGATATTATTACATTCAAAACGCCGTTCACTTTATTCCCTGCAGTATTACTCCTTTCAATATCTTTCTTAGCCTTTCCGTTTCTTTCTAACATACTTTCCAAATACACTAACCTATTATATTATTACATTGCTACTAAAAATTTAGAGTTATCTGGTTACATGTCCAAGCTAGCTCATATGCTATCTCTATCTCTATATGAAATGACAGGTTTTCATACCATGTTTAACATATAACTAGTTCAATTATACAGTACAAACAAATATATAAAAATACGTAATCCGATTGTTTATTATACTAAAAAAAAAGTATGTAACCAAGCACCCAAAATCTGTGGAGGTGATTTAAAACATCTTCGGGGAATATTGAAAGGTATTCGGAAAAACAGTATGGAGAATATGCCAAAACAGTCTGAATAACCAATCGGATGGACTAGACATGACCAGCGCGGACCCATCAAACTGGAAGAATATAAGATTAGACTAAGTTAGCCCAACTTCCTTACTATTGCACCCCACTGAAACTTTATAATATATTTTTTATTTAGGAGAACACATTCTTATTGTGAAGTTGTAATTATTCAGAACAGACGGTCTGTGATATTTTAAATATTAATTAAATATATTAATTATAAAGATATACATATAAAATCAATTTTATCGAAAAATATTGTTGTTGCGCCACCGGGATTCGAACATGGATCTCTTTCCTAACCGGGGAAGGTGCTTTATCCAATTAAACTACAGCGACATTATTTTTAGCGACAATTTTCGACCCTACATGTTACCTTTTTGATATTAATACATTTAATCGTTCCATCATTTGACATTATTTTTTATGTTATTGATTAATTTATTTTAAGACGATATATTTACTCATATTAATATTACTATTTGGGACTCACTTATATATGATATACCTTGAACGAATTAATATTAAGTGTCTCCTACCTTTCCTTCCTTCACCCGCCGTTAGCGAGCGGTCAGTCGATCGGCGACCTTGAATCGGAACGGTTAAACGCTGTTGTCAACCTCGAAGGCGATAGTGATATAATTCCATGCAGTCAACTGCATCCGGAGGTAACCGAGAGACCCAGAAGAGGCGGAATTCAGTGAGTCCATTTTTCATTTTCCTGTATTTCTGACACCTAAGGTGCGATTCCACGAGTCACGGTGAATTAAGTTGAATTTGTCATAAAAATCACATATTATTAAATAATGTCTTCGCTCGGCGCTCAGCGCTCAGTGTAATTCAAATTGTATAAAATGATTTAAACAAATTAAACGTTTTTCCATTTTTGAAAAAAATACAAATAACGTATTAAATAAACCCTTAAAAATTATATTCTGTTAAATAAAATAACAATCGCTTTGTGTGAAACCACGAAATTTATTATACGTCAACCGGTTTCGCTTATCTCAAGCTTCATCAGGACGTATTTGAAACTAATCATAAATACAAAAAAATTAAATAGAACATCAAAGGAGACATAATATGAAATTATATCTCTCTCTCCCTTGATGTTCTATTTAACTAAATATATATATTTCTTTCACATGTAATTTTATATTCTATCTCCCTCTTTATGTATATATAAGTGCACTGTTTTTTTATTTATGATTAGTTTCAAATGCGTCCTGATGAAGCTTGAGATAAGCGTATAATAAATTTCGTAGTTTCATTCAAAGTGATTGTTATTTTATTTAATATAATATGTCAAACCACAAAGTGATTGCTTTCTACAAAAAAAAAAATATTATGTTCGTAAAAATCTTTCATTAAATATTTTAAAATGAAATAAAGTTAAAACGAAAGACTTAACGCGCATATTTGCTTTATAAATCAATCAATCAATCAATCTGGCAATCAAACAGCATACCCACTTTTAAAAAGTAATCTAAAAAATAATTTTATCTTTTTATACGCTATATATTATTCCGAGTTACAATCTGAATAAATGGTTGTAATCATTCTACGATCAGTTCCCCGGGACTGCCATCCATCATCTTCGTTCCGTTCTACATTCAAAAAGAAAACAAATACTTGAGTTTCTTGCAAATCATGCTTTGATTGGAGCTCTTCCCACTATTTAATAGCGACTGCAATTGCATCTCCACTGAGCGAAAATACGCTTTTATTTTTCTCGTGCACTACGGATGTAAATTTCAACAAAATCTTTCAAACCTCGTATAAATTGTTAAGCCCGAGTCAAAAAGGAAAAAAAACTTTCAACATTTTTCAATTTTCTTAAATGTTATTTTGACCTTTCTACGGCCAGCCTATGCTCGGACGCGTTTCTCAATTTTGTGTGGATGGATCTTAAACGCTGCACCTTGCTGTTCGCTAATGTTCCCAGTAATAGTTCTGAGAAATCCATTAAGATAAGTCCGGAACGTGTTGAAAAGTTTGTTCAGCATCTTGGCACCTGCAAGTGAAGCGCTTTGCTATTCAGCTTGCAAAAACATATTTTGAATTAATGCTCCGCACTTTTTACTCGGAGATAGGAGTTTAATTTTTTTTGTTTTTAATTTTATTATCTACGAGCCTTTTAACACGCAGATGCTGAATACAGAATCATAGCATCTCAGTAGCAGTTGCATAAAATAGAAGCTTACGAGGCTTTGAAGTAATTATTATGGTTAACGATAAAGCATCACAACAGTGGAAGTCAACAATTGTTATTCCAGAAATGCAGGAAACGGAAATAAAAAGATACTTTACTCTTTAAATTAATTCAATTATTTTTCTTATCATATGGCGATAAGATACTTAAAGTGTCATGTTTGTATCTATTATAGTTTAACATCTTGTAGACTTATGAGATAATGATATACTTAGACGCAGAGGAGTGTGGCGCTGTATCCTCTCTGCCTACCCCCGTGGAGAAACGGCGAGATGGTAAGTAAGTAATTACTTATGAGATGCTTTCCGGGAAATGGTAGATTGGGAAGGTACTCACAATATTTTTCATTATTTGAGAGAATTGTTTACGAGTGAATAAAGATATTAATGTAATAATTGATAGAACCAAAATGGCTCGATGCGTTTCTGTCTAAGCTGCGCGCGCATTGACTATAGCGTGCGCCTAAAATACTGTCAGCATGTTACGTATATTTTTTTGTAATCTGATCAAGAAGCAAAAATATTCAAAATAATACTATACTTTTAAAACTAGCAATATTAATCGTTGGAGATAAATAAAGCGTGTAAAACTAATAAAAAAATTATAAACAACCAACTAAATTTAACTACGAGTCCCATTCTAAATATTTTTCCTAAAAATTATTCGTGTAAATTTGTATTAAGTAACAATTTGAGTTAGGTACTAAATATAATAATTTATTTTTTTAAATAATTGTTTTTTTTAAATAGATTTTTTAAAAATAGATTCTGGTAAAGAAATAATAATATATGTTTTAGTTGGTTATGACATCCTGAAGAAGAAAATGATATTTTTCGAAACCGGTATTTAAACTCAATTAAGTGGTTAATAACAAATAATACTAAATAATTATTTCTGCTTTAACATTAAAAACGTATGAATTTGTCGAGAAAATCTCTTGAAAAACTGCTCTGTAGTCTTACCGATTCAAAAAAATAAAATATGACATTTAAACATTATGTTGCAGTATGTACGTGTAACATTTTCCTCAAAATCAAAATTGTAAGTGATTTTTTAAAATAAGATGAATATTTCACGGGAAGACAATGTATTTTTTACACAAATGTTAGTCGTACAAGCTCAACGAGCATTATTTGGCTTTTGCGAATTCTTTTAATGAATTCTTAATAAATAAATTATTTTAAGGATACCATCGTTTATATTAATAAATCGAATTATGTTAGGCCTGTTAAAAAAAAATGGTATCAAAAAACCGTAGATATTTGCATTTTTAATTTCACTTTAAACGTTTGCCCTATGAGTTTGCCTATCAATCGTACCATAATATTATCAAATTCTAATGCCAACCGCATGAACGTTCTTCAGGCATTTATGCCTCGAGTCAAATCTAGCCAGTCCATCTGCAACTTTTTTCATTGTATCTGCCCATCTCATTGTCAAGACTCGAGTTGAGTTCCGGCAGGTGTTCCCCCGAACACTTTTTGGGGGAACACCTTCTCCCTTCTCAACATGGCCTATCCAGTATTTTTTTGGCTGTGTAAAGAAGACCTCTGAGTTGATGCAAATACACCATCAGTTATAGGTTATAGTCCACACCTAGCCTAACGTAACCGTACCTGCAGAATGTCATAAATAAAAATGATCTATCTGATCTAGGTATGATATAATAGGTATATAATAGTTGGCACCCCTATCAAACCCTGGAGCATCCCTTTACGTGTAAAAAATAATTATAGTAATAAGTAATCAATAAAGAGTGAAATAAATAATGTATGTTTTCATTATTAATATTAAATGTTACCACAAAATAAATTTGCATTTATTTATTAAAAACATTTTAATAAAGTTAGTACATACGTAACTATTTTAATAATACTACTCAGAAGTTGTGTTATGAACGCGCTCTCAACACTTAACACATGTGTACGGTTGCATAAATGGACCCTTACCTCTGCATATTTTGCATCTGAGCGCATTGCGGCCTTTCGAGAGATGTAGGCCTTTATGGTAGCCGCGCAGGATATATTACCAAGGATTAAGATGTTTCCAAGTGTAATGTCCGCATCCTGTTCCGGTGGCGCTCCCAGAACCGGAAGCGGCTTTTATTCGCGCCGATTTATCCGGAAGTTTGGGGGATTTCCGTTTAATTTATGTTCATCATTACTCAAAGCAAATAGCTCTTACGGGGGCGTTATTTTCCAAGGCCAACAACACTCAGTATTGAGAGAAGATTCTTCTAAATTTCACTTAATACCTTCGATATGTTTATATGTTTTTCTCGAGAGATTAAAATCTTACCAATACTATTTATTTTATTTATTGACTTTTTTAAGGAACTCTCAATTGCTTTGAGGCATTTTATGTGAGCAATTTCCAATCTTAATAGACCATCACAACATCCGAGAGCAATCTAGTTTTAATGAATACTTTATTGTTTTGCACCCGGTTGAAATTAAAATCTTCCATTGATAGTCATCTGTATATCACTCAACTACATGACTAACCTAATTTATTTTAAAACTCTATTTGATTACATATTACCGAAGAGACATAATTAACTGCAGTTATTTTAAGTGGAAAATTCCACAGGATTTAACTATCATTTGTACGTACATCAATTATCCAAAACATATAATTGTACTTCTCGTACCTATCAGTTCCATCTACATAAATATTATTACAATTTTTTAAATATTTATTTATTAAATATATTATGACTACAGCGTATGTACAGTAAAACGATTAACGTTAGAGTGGAGAATAAGTAAATTATGAATAAATTATAATATTAGTTTAGAAATATAAAACACGTGACCGATGAGTGGGTCATGAAAAAAATAAATGACACAACAATTGAAGATATCTTCTATAGAGAACATTCGCAATACGTCAGAAAAAATACAGATTGGACAATGGTTCTGTTAAAATTCTTTATAATTGAGTGTGTATAAAAAAAAAAACTTAAAGTGACAATGTTTTCAAAGACTTACATGCTTTACAAATTCTTGAAGGTGCCAAGACTCAACAGGGGTTATGGAGCCAATAGTGATAATGAAAAAATATATAAATATGAATAAGGAGAGAGTTAATTGTCGAGAAAAGTACGTAAAGTATCATCTCTGCATGCTCAGTTTATAATAATAAATAATAACAGTTGCAACGAGGCTCTTCAAACTGTGTATACAGACAGTTCTCGATACACGAACATTTACTATAACGAATATCATAATTTTAATTTTACAAGCTTGCAATTTCATATCCCATAACATTTACGACGCAGAAAATGACTGCAGCTTTAAAGTTAATTTCTCAGGGATTGAAAATATTTGAAGAACAGAACTTGAGTATGGAGAGAATTTCGAAAAAGAAAAGAGACCTGTATGATTCACTGACATGTTATAATAAGATTTTTAATGAAAAAAATAAACTAACTGTGCAGTCTTCCATCGAGTCATATTTTAAAAGAGTGGACGAACCAGCCGCAACCGTGTCATTGGAAGTTCAATCATCATTTTTTGTAGAATTAAGGAAAGGTCTACACCAATAAGCCAATAACAATTCCGATGCTACATGACAATATTCGAAATGAAATTTCTGAAATTATACGCGAAGTGTGCGAGAATGCTATGAAAAATATGGTTAAAAGGGCACACATTTGTGCCGCTACTAAAAGTGTATTCTATTATATATATAATTGTAATAAATCAAATAATTGATAAATAGAAATCAATTTAAAAAATAATTTTATATTTTTTAGTTATATAAAAACGACATAACGACGAACATAATATTCACACTATATGTGAAACTGTGAATATTAGAGTTATAATTTGTGTGCAAATTCTAAGTGAATTAAATGTATGTGTCAGTAAGTTTGTACTATCGCATAGAGGTAAGAGGCTATATCGCGAAGAGGTAAGTCGATCGCTCCTAACCTTCCTCTCCTTTTTGACTTTATCCTAATTACGATAACTTTCCAATACTAAGCACCTCTATATCCTGTCGCAAATCTCCAATAAATTCATTTCCTTTCATTCTAAATTTTTACATCTTTCACTAATAATAAGTGAATTAAAACCATTAATTGTGAAAATAGTTGAGTTAGAATATTTCGGTTATTGGAAATGGACTACCTAGCAGGTGTTGTTTAAAGCTAAAACCTGAGAGTCGTTGCGTTTAAAAATAATAGTAGATAGTTAGCTGTCTCCTGGAAAAAATATAGATTACTAGACCTAGGTTCATATCAACCTCATTCAAAGAAAAATCTCAGGTTCCGATTGCAGATTTTTTTCGGAAAAAAATATTATTCTATTTTACATTTTTTCAATCATATTTTCTTCAGTTTGATTCTAAATAAACACTTTAAAAACAATGTTTTTATTAAAATGATAGTGATATTGTATTAACAGTCAATATTTTTAATACAGCAATGAAATCGAGTGTAATTTCATTGGTTAAGTATTAAATGGATTCAAACCTATAATTAGGCTTTATTTTTAATCCGGTAATGTTATTTTATGTATGTAATTAACAATGTTGTGTAGTTTTTTCATGTAATTCCGCCCAATATATTATTATAAAATACCTAAAGCATTCAACATAATAGGTATCCATATTTTTACTCGATAAATAATTCCATTTTTTTCTTACTGGTGTTTTAAATAAATTGATTAAAAATATTGTGATTGTATTTTTATTAAGATTAAATTTGTATTTTTAATATGCATAGTTTTTGGCTGATATTTTTTACATAAATACATTTATATAACAAATGGGTCCCCAGAAAAGATCTTGCTGATTTATGGAATTTTCATTACACCTATTTAATGACCATATGTGGTAAACAATCTTGGATTATGAAATCCATTTTTTGAGCCATTCAGTGGGTGTATTTCGAACAGTTAACATCAATCTGTATTTTGCTTTTACCAATTTAATACGACTGAACAATACAAATTATTAATTGGTTTATTATTTGTGTTTATTGTGCGAGTTCAAATTTGATTCCAGTGCATTAGAAACCTGCCGAAACATTAGTAATGTCAATCCGAAAAAAAACGAACCCGGAAAACAGCTGCTGTTGTGGTACCAAAAACTCGTCTATCATTCGGCAATACACGTCAGCAGTGACTGTCTCTTGCTGGTTAAAAAAATAAGGGCCAATTATCCCTCGGGCAGAAATTACACACCACACTGTCGTTTTTGGACAATGCAAACGTTTTTGATGGCGTTTCCTTGGGTTGTCGGGGCACCAGTATCTCATGTTCTGTTTATTAACATAGCCATCGATATGAAAATCTGCTTCGTCAGTAAACAATATGTTTCCAAGGGTTTGTGCTGTTCCTAAACGTTCCAGCGTCATTCTTGCTAAGGTTTCACGTAAATAATAGTCATTTTCGTTGAAAAACTGCAGGATTTGCAGTTTGTATGGGTGAAACTGTAGTTTATTTTTCAAAATAACGTTCACTGTTGATTTTTTTATTCCAGTAAAAGTTGCAATCTTCCTTATCGATTTACGCGGATTGCGCATAATTTCACGTCGAACTTGAGCTTGATTTGACGTCGCTGCTGACGTTGATAATCTCGGAAGAGTTTGGTCTCTTCTTGTCTGAACTTTTGAACCCAACAACAGATAAATTGCGTGCTCGGCCGATCACATTAAAGTAAGTATAAAAATCGCGACGCGCACGAACCAACGAAACACCGCACTATAAATATTCCTCAACCGCGAACGCGCGGTGCGCTCCCGACCAGTGATTCATTACGACTGGCAAATCCGCAAATCACGCGCGTCGACAATACCCCTTCCACTTACCTCACCCTAATGGTTTACGATCAATTGAAATTTAGTCTTGAAATTTTTCCGCTGAACACTCTATATAACGAATTAGTTAATACATGCGAAATACTCGTGGCACCTACCTAACCAGATATGAATTTGGCACTATTTATTTTTTAGAACTTGGTATAATTTTATCAATCATTTTTAAAATATGACTATAAACTACGGGTGAAACCTAGATGTAATAAAATCCCAATTCTAGTACTATTTTATTAGGCTCATTATCAGTCTATTAATAATCTGTATATTCAAAATAATTAATAAATCATTTTTAAAACTTAGTTGGCTTATGTTAAATATGTAATCTATGTCCGAAGGAATGCGACTCAATAATGAAATTGTTTTTACAGTAGCCACGATCGCAAGTTGGTTCTTTAAGTATACTCGTATTGCAAGCAAATATAACTTATCTAATAACCCTAATTATTATACCACTGGCTAAGGCAATTATTTAAAATGTACAAATGTGAAGTTTTCCAATATGCCAAGTAATTGTATGAAGTCTTAATACTTCGTTTCTCGAACCCATCAAAATTGAGCAGGCGTGCAAACTATAAACCACGTCCGCTTTCATAGTGTTAGATACATTATCCTTTATATAATCTCCCAATGTCCTTTTGTGTGTTACGCATAGAAAAATTTCAAAAGAAACTAAACCCATTACATCGTAGTGAAGTGTCAATTACCTTTGAAATATGAGATAGGTGGACATGTGACCTTTTCAATTTCTTATACTTTCAAATGGTACATTTTTCAATTTTTTTGTCAGAAATTTGAAAACTGGAATTGAAAAACAGTAATGTTTCTAGTACGAGAATTATTTAAGTAGAATAGGTGGATATATGGTTTTTAGATACTTTTTTTTAGTCATCTCTTGTTCGTTTATCATGTTCTTGATCGTTTTTCAATGTTAAAATGTGTAATTATTCTAAGCATTTCGAAGGATGATGTTAAAAGCACGATGATACGCTAGCATGTATTTCAAACACTTACGATGCTCGCGACTACGAAAGAGTAGTTTAGTTATTATATTCACAAATAACATTATTGTATTTTTTAAATTACGATACCGTCCTATGTATGTCTTTCAGGCCCTTCTTAGTATGGGTTTTAAGTACTAGTTGTATGATTTTATATTATTGATACGCTTTCAACCTCAACTTAATTTTATATTTTTGTATGTATATTTTTTTGTTACGTCTTTCTGTTAACCGGCATTGGATGGCCTGTAAATGAACTAAAACGGAAGTGTCCATCCGTCCGTCACAGCCCGCACCGTTTCCCTCGCAGCCTGCATGTGCCAGCCAAAGATAAGGCTTTGATTGCAGCCGCTGGGCGATATATCCAGCAGAGCCTTCCACCCGCTTCCGGTCAACGCGGGCCACTTGTTATATACCAACGTTTGAATCCAGCCATATTTATAATGAAATACAGTATATATTGATTTTCCGCAGCGTCAAGTATCGAAAATTCCAAGACTTATGCAAGTAAAAACTAACTAAAAAAGAGTAAAAGCATATTGAACACTGTTAAAATGCAGCAATTGGTTTTTAACTGTTTTATTGTCAGAACGGTACATATTATAAATTTCGTGTCTGTTTGAAATCATTCTTCTTCTTCTTCTTAATGAAGATTCATTTTTCGTTGCTGCTCTCTCATTGATATGTATTCTGCGACATTTTTTTCATTTTCCGATGGCTTCTGCGTTCGCTCTGGTACACGAAAGTTTTTCTCAACCATCCTTATTTTTTAATCTTATTTCTTCCATCGCGTTACGTACAAAAATCTTATTTTAAACGTTCAAAAATATGTAATGGGATAAGCACACTAACTGAATATAGAGAGTAACTAAATAAGTTATTAGTGGAATAGATTTTATAAAACTTATTAATTCTCAATATATAATTATGTTTTCTTTTCTTATTTTTATAAATGGGATATAATTATTTTTGTCCTGTATTACTAGAACGATATCGGGAATTAACACATTCATCATAAGTGCAACTACCGATAAGTTTCTATGACCATAGATCTCGACACAAACGAAATAATACGTTCCTGAAAATTACTGTATTGACATAAAAACAAATTGATATCATTAATGAGTACGAATTTCAACAGTATACAGTTTACATGGCACGTGTCTCCTCACCTGAAAATATTGTTTGTTAATAATGCATATTATTAATTCACGTAGTTAATGGAGTTTCTATCCCACCCCCGTACGATTGTCGCAGGAATAAGCGGGAACAGAGTAAAAGTGTAATTAATTGTACATATTCCCGCTTAAATAATTCTCATAGGATGAGATATGAATAATTATTCCAGCAACTATGATTAATACCCGCCTGTCAACGCCCGCTTCCAGCAATCGGAACGCCACTTGCCAGAGAATGTTCGCGATAATGTCATCTCCGGAATATTTGTACAGCATGTAGGCCACTGTCTTCACTCTTCTTCTCTTCAATAGCGCCACAGCCTTTACTGAGAACTGTACGTTTAGTATATTTTTTATGTATTCTAGTTACTCGCGAATAGCAAGATGCGAGGTAGTTCAAGAATCATTACATTCCGAAGCACTGATCAAAAACATTGAGCAAAAGTTCAAAGACGAATCCAATTTGCTAAAGTTGCTCTAAATCAACACAAGACTATGGATAGATAAACAGATCAAATAAGCAATCAAAATTATGTTGATTCATACTCTTCTCTTTCCAATACTCCACTCTTCGTAAAAGTGATAAACCTCAGAAATGTACTGCTAGAGAAGGATGATACGTATCCTGTGGACAACATGATACACGAATGAATAATCATTAATTATTATTAAGTTAATAATTATAATTAATACAAAATAAATGTATCAATTAGAAAGATATACAGAAAAATTCAATTTACCGAAAAAATATTTTTGTTACTACCGGGATTCAATTTGTAAACTTAAATTTAGAATTATAGATGTATCAATTTGAAAGAACTACAGCATTTAAGTTCGAAAATTTGTCGTCAACTTACTAAGTTGTGGTTGAAATAGGATTCAGGTCCTAATCCCGGTGGCAACAAAAATATTTTTTTCGATAATTTGAATTTTCCTGTATATCTTTCTAATTGAAACAGCACAGAACTATGTTATAATAATGTACTTTATGTAATTCATTTTTTAAATATTATTTAACGTTTTTTAGCCACTTAACTAATTAATACACCAAAAAAATAATTTAATATTATAAAAATCAACATTAACCATAAAGTTGAATTTGAAAATATTAAATATATTGTAAATAATAGTTATTAAAATAACGAATAATAAACAAACAAGCAATGAAAGTAATTTTGAACCACACCTTAGATTTCTTGTTTTCAAACGTGCTGTGGAGACTATTAATAAGCGGAAAATAGATGCCTGCAAAATGTACTGCACAAAAACGAAATTACGTGTTCTGTGGACAGCACAATGCGCAAAAGCCTGCGTCCCACAACATATCCAACCACGACAAACTTTATTCTATGATTGCATCTAAAATAATTTAAAATTTTTTGACCACATTTCGCATCAATGTGTGTCTTCTAGACCATCTTCGTCCTAGTCTCAACTTTAGGACGAAGAAGAAGAAAGCCGCAACGGTAGAGACTCAACCTCGAGAGCGACTCGATATCAATACTTGTGAAGATGTATTGCGAACTCAGTCTCATGTGATTGAGGCCACTGTGTGTCAATGAAAATGAAGAAGACAAATTAAAATGTGAAGAAGAAAATGTATTCGTTAATAGTGCATTTCGTTATGATTTACGGATTTCTGACATGTAACTATGAAACATGAATACATAAGCATGCCATAATGACGTGGTCCAAAGAGCCATGTAAAGATTCATGTTTGCGATTTTTTCACGTGATTGAAAGACAAACAAGTGCCCTATATATATATGTATAAATATGTACCTCTATGATGTTATAAGATACACAACAATCTGACACTAATAGCAAGGCCGGATTGACAGCAACCTAGACAATTTATGGCTTTATTTTTTTTTGTTTTCTGTGGTTCTTAATGAGTATTATTAATATTTATTTAAATTTACATTTAATGATTTTTTTTAAATCGATATGCGTACACGGAATACCTACATGACACATCAATACTTTTACTTTTTTCAAACTAAGCTAAACGCTTGTACTATGAAAATAGGAGTAACTTGCTGGTCTCCTGGAACGAGGCGCGAATCACCGACTACTAGATCCACTAGACCAACAAGCAACTCTATGTGGAAACATCTTCGGCGTCATCTTGCGTCACTCCCACATAGTCGCTAACCTTGAACTGGCTTATCTGTTACCACTTCGCTTCTCTTATCTCAATTACTAATAATATTGATTCGGTAAAGCAGCGGACGATACTTTACTTGTACTTCTTTAGGTCCCGGCTATTCAAATTGTAACTTTTGGTTACTGTTGATAATTACCGACACCATAAACTTATTACTGAGAACAGTTACAAAGCATGCCACATTGTTACAAAATATATCAATGAATGGAGAATTGAGATGGTCGTAGTTTACACTAGCGGTGTTTAATCCCACGTCAACGACCTTTATAAAAATAATTCGTGTGACCTTAATTGGTCACTTGCATACTTACTACCGCGCTGCATCTCCGTAGACGGAGACGTAAAAGGATAGAACGCAATACTCTTGTATCTTGGCGTACCCCATATTCATACATCGATACATCTTCTCATGAACGCGTATCAATTGTTGAAGCTTCTACCGGAGTCCTCCATTACTAGATTAATTATATTTCTAATTTTCATTTCGTCTTCCTGAACACGCCACATATTTTTTGGATATTCTAACTTATATTGCCTTAAACAACATTCCAATCATCGCTGATAAACTAATGCATTTGAGAATTATTACTGAATTTGAAATAATTCTAGAATATTATTGTCTTTAGGGTGATATTTTTTCACAAATAGAAAATTAAAAATTACAATTTATTACTATTAATAACCAGGTAAAAGCCATGATATATCGTGTCAAATATAATACTAAAAACGTTTAATTTACACGGAACGGTTATCATTGAAATATGTATATATATATATATATTCATATAATGATTATGAAAATATTTTATTCGAAATATGATTACGTATGGCTTACAATCGCAACTCAGTATTAAAAGTGTGACGTGAGAGGTTTTATCTAAAACGGCACGTAATATATTTTATTTCAATAATAATTTTATACATCCATATTAGATTAAAAGCATGATCAATATTTTTTAATTTTGTCGCAATTAAAAAGAGATTGGATTTAAATGAAAACTGGTTTTAACTAAAACAAAAAGGATTTTACTAAAAACTAGAACTTAAAAGCCTTGTCAGTATTATTGCCAGTTTCATTGTTACCACAAGCATTAATTCTGAGGCTTACGGTCATAAAAAACGTGGAATTAAAATGTCTATTTTGGTACGGAGAACAAAATTTGAGAATTGTTGTGATTTTGACGCAACATTATGTTAATTTTCAAACCTTTATAAGCTATTTAGTTAATAAATAAATTTAATTTAAATATCTGGCACTGAAGAGATAGACACATTATTAAATAATTATGATAAATATTTTATTATATACCTAACCATTTTAATTAATTGTAGAATTAACTATTCAGTTTCTGGACAAACTATTTCTTCATCAAGGTAGAATTAAAAACTCAATCTAAACATAAAATTATTATCATTGTTTCAACTGATTATATTTATAAACAAGTTGTAAACCAGAAAGTTGAAAATATGTGGGAAAATGATCCGAAAGTGACAAAACTGTCTTGTTTATTAGGACCATTTCTATTATACATGGTTACAGTCAGTTGATTACACAAAATATTATGGTGATTTTACAAAGTTTACTTATTTCTAACGGTTTAAAGTTGTCCAATTTAAAACATTAATTATCTACATGTAAGACGGATAATCCCAATTTTTTATAAAAGTATGATTATTATTTTTTATTAAATTATTCTAAAATTTTGAGAAACCGTGACTATTTAAACAACTCAAATTCTCTATGATTCTAAAATTAAAATTATAATATGAAAAACAGTACAATTTATATTTATGCACGCTAGAATTATCAAAATTATCTTCTATATTTTTATTTATTATCTTTGTTTTATTAACCACTAAAATGAGTTTAAATACATCTACCGGTTTCGAAAAATACCATTTTCTTCTTCAGGATGTCATAACTAACTAAAACATATATTGTTTCTTTGATTTTTTAAAAATAGATTCTGTCAATAAAACAAAGATAATAAATAAAAATATGAATCTTAACCACAAAGATAACATTGCTGATTTTAAAAGTAAAATTATCTTCTTTAATTTTATTAACAAATTAATTTATAAAAAAACAATGAAATATACATACGTGTATGTTTACTATATAAAAATACACATTGTCCGAGCATGCTCGTTCTACGGGAAACTTTATTCATTATATCGTTTTGTGTATTGAGATATTATAAGTAAATATGAAATTGATTTTTGGTGTAGTGAACGGGATAATGAAAGATTGGTAGGACGGTTCGGTAATGTGAAGCGAGTGAATGAGGTGAGAATTACAAAAAGATATACCACACATGACGCGAGCATCGATGACACCATAAATTGTTGACAGTCGCCAAAGTCTTAGCCAAGCAAATCAGATAATGAAAAATGTTGTCTAAAGATGAAGTCTAAAGACGAGCATGTATGAAGAGACGTTCAAAATGAGAATTGTGTCAGAATGTAAGGATATGTATAAGATTATGGCGCTCTTTTCTCAATAAATTTAATAAATAAATATTTATAATTAATGCATTGTTTTATACGAGCTGCACATGTTAATATCAATAATTTTTTTAAAGCCTTTGTTGTCTCTAGTTTACAGAAGATTTTATGGGATGCAAACATCTCGGGTAATAATAGAATTGGAAGGCTTATCTCGATTTCGGTTTGCAGTTTATTCGTTTACAATTGAAGTAGCGAATTCGCAGGTTCAGTAAATTAGATCACAATACTACATTTAAAAATGATTACAATATTTTGCACAATAAGATATTTCACTATAAAAGCTGCTAGACTGGATGAGAGCGCGAAGAATGGGCTTCCTCGACAACGTGTCAATCTCGATCAGTCTACGTCGATCCTACCACCCGACTTGCGAAACAATGGGTACCGCATCTGACAGCTGCACCCTTAAACTCGCACGCGACATGCTGCTGCAGTCGCAGCTACAGCAGCTTTGCTGCATGGCCATAGATGTCGCTCTCTGTTTGCCTTTACCCCACGAGGGCGTAAATATAACATAAATAAATAAATAAAATTTAATGTATAATTTGTTTTTAAAAAAGAACAGTATTCGATGTACAATAATCAGATTATTATAACCGAAAATGACAGCAAAGTACAATGGTGGAAGTGAATATTATAGTAATTTTTGTGATCAATGAAATAATTTTATCTAGATGCCGAACTATTTCAATAACATAACACAAAATTATTGCGTAGTAGTCCTGGATGTCATCCTACTCCCGTGACTATCCTAAATAATCCTTCTTGGTCTTCTGTTGCATGTAGAGCTACTTAAGCAGGTCAACCATTTATCCATCCATAGCAGAACGTCTTTTCGCTCTCTTATTTTTAATGTTGTTGTTGATCACTAATTTCCGACTTTGATATTGAGGTCCTGAAGGATGGATGTATTTATTTGTATCTTAGATTCCACGTCTCTACACCATGCAGTGCGTTTGAAGACACTGATGTTTTTTGAGGTGTTTTTTGAGCGATTCTGTTGTAGGTGCCTTTTTTTATTAAATTATGGTAGTTTTTGCTACGACAATCCCTATTCGGATGTTAACTTTGCATCTACCGGTTGTGTAATAGACCTCCTAAATTTATAAACTGTCGTGCTGTCTCGAAAACATTAAGAAGACTAGTTCAAAGATTGTTTGCTCCGCTGTAGAGCAATTCATCTAGATTTATGTCTTAGGTCTACTTGATTTATGCTCAATTTCGTTCTTTAATTGCTGAAAAACTACAATTGTGTAATATACTACTTCTCCTTATTACCGTAATGTATAAAAATTACTTTATAACTAAACAATTTCAAATCGGATGCTTTGCTAATAATAGTAGATTGAATATGAATTAAATATATCTTTATAATTAATATATTTAATTCATATTTAAAATATCACAGACCTATGTTCTGAATAATTACAACTTCACAATAAGAATGTGTTCTCCTAAAAAATAGTAGATTGATTTTATTTCAATTTCAACTCTTTTTTTTCATCATCTGATTTGTATGTTATTATTATTTATATTGCTTACTCTTTTGTATAATATTATAGACTCGTGAGTATCTTAATTGTGTGATCGTATCAGAGGGTTGTGAGTGTGGATGGTGAGACTGAATCCCCTAACTCACTTCTAGTCTCACGCGTTTTGGTGCATGTCGCTGTATATATGATTGTACGTGTAAGTATTTATGCTGTGTGCAAGGTATTTAAATAAAAGAGAACTTACAAAAGTTGGCTTTTATTGCGTTATGATTTAAAAAGGCAGGTACGTTGAAGATTGGAGTGGCTCGCTTAAGATGTTGACGAAATAACGGTCTGCGAAGAAGCTGTCCGCTGGCTCCTAGGACTCGTTCGTCACGATATATTGACATTTTCTTATTGGTCAGTTCGTTTCGACTCTATATGGCTGTCAGGTGCTTCCTTGCACGGCTATGTCTGTGGGGCGCATACAGGACCACCACGCAGGTTTCAGCTTGAATGATAACTTTATTACACTTCAACAAAAATTCTTCATCCGCGTCAGTGTATGGTATATATACATCTATAAATATACGAATAATAGATAAAGACACTATCGTTAATAATGTGTGTTACAACCCCTGGTTCACTGGTTCAAATCTTTAGCATTTTCAAATTCCATTTTCAACTTGTATATTTAGCAAAGACACAAACCGTTTTATCCCTTAATTACGTGAACTATTAAATCTATATATATAGACCAGACATAAAGCACCCAGAATTTCCTCAAATGACAGTTAATTAATAATATTATTTTATTTATCAATTCCGGAAACACCTTCTGTGGTCGCGTAGCAACAAATCAACCACTAACCAATCAAAAAAATTAAGTAAGCCGATTGCTTTCCGTTCGTCAAAAATATGTGGCATAAAACGTTAGCTTTTTACATATAAATAAATAAATCTTCATCTTCAAAAGTCTTATAGAAATATGAATTACATTTAATGAATATTACTTTTAAATATTGGATTTAATTTACACACATGCCTTTTTACATATTTTTTTATTAAATATGAATACAGCTTTTAATAAAAATAAATGATTAAATTTGAATACACCTTTTGCAGACATCTGTAATTAATTCCTACTGCCTTTCACCCAACTCTGGTTTAGCCCTCATCAATTTCTCTAGTCCCGGTGCTTAGAACTAAGTTGAGTGAGCTCTCAGATATTCAGAATTTGCTAACACAGAAGGGTAGGAGAGGCTTTGGTGGTGACGCTGTCGAGTCGATACCTTGACGTACCCTTCATGTACTGTGTCTTATTAATTAATATTTCATCGAGACAGGAGGTATTAATTATTATTATCAATATGTCTTTATTCGACACAAGGATTTATGTATATTCAATTATGTTAACAACAGTTTATTGGATGTTTTTGCAGTGGCGTGCGTATTTTGATACTTTTTTTTATTTTCGATTTTTTTTTTCATATTTTCACATCGGAATTATATTTACCTTACATTTAAGATTCAACAAATATAAGTAAACAATACGGTTTGATTAAGTAATTATTATTACGTTATTTACTTTTATTTTACGTTATTACTTTTTTTATATTCGATTTTTTTTTTTCATATTTTCACATCGGAATTATATTTACCTACATTTAAGATTCAACAAATATAAGTAAACAATACGGTTTAATTAAGAAATTATTATTACGTTATTATTTTTGAGTTAAATAATTAGAATGAAAACAGTTGTATCCATAATAAAATATAAAACTTCAATTTGAATTTGAAATCATCAAAAACCTGCTCCCTTTAATGTTTCATACCAATGCAATACTTTTATCTTGCTTAATTATACCATATCTATAACTAACTAGAAATCTCATTCAATGGCGTGCGACAATAATAACAAAATAATTTTAAATAAAAATGGTTCTTTATTATTTGCTCTATAAACATAAATATTTTAATCTGTATGGGAATAATAATTAAGTTTAAATAACACAAGTACCTGATATTCGCCCACACAGTGGCGTACTGAGCTTTTATCATATATTTCAAACATAGAATAGTAGCATTGCAGTAGATTCGCTAGTTTAATTTATTTCGGCATTATACCGCAGAATAATAGAAGCCTAGGAAGGTGAGACATTTGATGCTGGGCTCAAGCCAAATTATTCCCAAAGTAAAATAATTTAACAGATTTCAAAAAAATTAACAAAATAAGTATTTTAAAAGGAATTTTTTGACACTTTGTTCGTTTGTTTTTGTTAGAAATGAAATTTTATTGTGAAAATCACATCAATTTCTTTTATACCTGTTGGTTCTGAAGGTAGATTTTTTCAAAATAGTAAATAAAGTAATCTGAAAAAATTGAAACATTGCAATGGTACTATTAAGTTATTTAAATTTTATGTAGGAACCTAGGTAATAATTCAAATTATATAACGATCGATATTAAAAATTGTTTACGGTGTTTGGTTTGTGATGCTTTATTTATGTAGAAGATGATTCAGTGACACGTAGATAGAGAAAGACTGCAAAAATGACTAAGACGATATTAAACGGACTACGGGAAAATATTGATCGAATAATAACTCATCACGCGCAAGAAATCTGGGAACAAACTACACGTGCAGCTAATATTCTCTACCATGCCTGCTGTCATATGTAGTACCTAATTCCAAAAGCCCCTAAAACTACTATATGTATTTTTGAGTTATGGATGAAAACGTATATTATGAAAGCGAATGTATAAAATGTTTATTTTTACATCAGCATTTTTTAAAGAGACAATTCTGTAATGTAATTTTTTTTTCTGTATACATCATTCTGGCAGACATACTGGATAATAAATCACGAGATCATCAACAAGGGTTGTGATTGGCTGATTTCATATTAAGAGAATGGCAACTTATATTGTGTCTGCTTTGGGGTATTTTGGAACTAACCCTGATTTTGAACTTGCAAATCAATAGATTTATGTGGGTTTTGCGAGAAACAATGTGTTATTTATGTAGCTGACAAAAAAATCTACAAAACTGCATATCTAACTCAAATTATCCGAAATCTATTTTAAGGGGTTTTGGAATTAGGCACTACATACAAATGTACATATGTTTTTGGCGTCCATTCTAAGACGAGGTTAAAACACTAGTTAATAAATAAAATTAATCAGATAAAATACATATATATTTTATTGTTTACATATTTTTAAGTTACATAGTAACGGGTAGTTTACTAGTATATTATAATTAGTTAATTATTTTCTTTCAATTGTACAGATTATCTCATTTGAAATTTGGGTTTAATCAAATTTTGATTAATTAGGAATTTACCAAAGATACTTTTGATGTACCAACGAGACAAAATTGTTAAATTTTGTTATTCTGTTCAACCGTCTACTATATCAACTCAACGAAAATACCGTGAATATTTTAATATTAGAATAGCCCCTAGTGACAACTTGATTAGGAACTTAGTCTCTCGGTTTCAAGAGCAGGGATCAGTCGCTAAACTTTCAAGAAGGGACTCTCTTCGGTCTGTGTGCACTGAAGTATCGGAGTGCAAATTATTATCTATCTGTCTTCACTTATCATCGGGAGTTTATTACTTCACAATTAAGAATCTCCCGATCATCGCTATAACAAATTTTAAGAGTAGATTTTAAAATTTTTAATTAGAAAATTCAAATGGTATCATCAACAATGCCTCTAATTTTCTTGTTGCTCAGTTCGACTCATTTTAATAAATTTTGATTTCGTTTGATTACCATCGGTTCGCCTGATTTGACGGCTCTTGGCTTTTTATTGTAGGGTTATTTGAAGGGGCCCTTAATTTTGCGTTTATTAATGAAGAATTCTCTGGAAGAAATCAATATTTGTCGAGGGCATGTGATGGTATTTTGTACATATTTTTATATAATGTCATATGTTTTTTTAAATGCAAAAGTTATTTGCGTTTTACGTCTTTCAGTCAGTCATTTGGATCAACCTGTATATTATCCTGTGATCAATTCAATCAATAGTCAACTTAACACCCAATTTAATACGATTCTGTTCATTTTCTTTCTGCACTACTAGGACGTTTCTCTTACGTGTAAAAATATTTAAGTGAATTTTTACCCTCCGGACGTTGTTATTCATATTATTTGGAAATATGCCGTGTATTGATCAACTGAATAATATGATTCCACACCTTATCAATAGATTGGTTACTATGATTGCACAGCTCAAACCTAAAGCCTGTTCCTACTATTCCGGACAATAGCCCTGTAGGGCGTGTGACCACAGAAATATACCCGATGTCAAACATCAGGGATCTCCGTGTCCGACAAACCCTTTGTGAAATACAAAGGTATCTAAGAGCTGCTAAATCTGCTATAATAAAAAACCTGTGATCGTGCAGTTTATACAAATTGCCCTAAAGCGCCTTTTTTATGTCGAGACACATCAATATTGTTTGGTTTAATATACGGTTCATTTAAAATACAATAAAAGTGTTTCAGTTATTACATACTATGCGAGTGGTGTAATGAGCGGGATCCCTTAAAAACTTATGGAAATCTTGGCTAACTGTAGGTTGTTCACCTAATTTTTAACAAACTAAAAACTTAGGCCAATGAAATCTAAGCACATGACAGAACACATACATATTTCAGTATGATACGTTGTGCAAACTTGACTACATATTACACTCGCGCTCTTGTTTACCAAGTACAGTGTTATTTCAGTTACTCTTAAAAAATATGTTTAAATATGATGATTACAATAATGTAATAATAATAAATAATATAACTAAATATTGTTTCGATAAATAGGTTTTTTTATATATATTTCTAGTTGATTTATTTAATTTGTATTAATGATTTACCAATTAACAAACAAAACATAATTCTATAAAAGATGATAAATATGGAAAATATAAATATTGACCCTCACTGTAACTATTTAACAAGAAAATGTGTTCTACTGCGTATTTTCTAATAATCTAGAGATTCAGCTAATATCATACACAAAAAAGAGGTGTCTTCAAAATAAAACATTTTAAATTCCTCAAACTGCTTGTAATCTTTACTATTTTTTATTACATATATGGTATACACAGTGGGCTAAATTCTCTTTACAATTTATAAATATAATTACATTTTTTCATAGCGTTGGGTTTTCTTTTACATGCACCCAATGAATTTGCTAAAATGAAAATGGGTATCATTTACAGAACTTTTTATTTATAAATAAAAAAATCTCATCTATGAAAAATATCGTGTAAAGTAATTTGAAAAATAATAAAAATTATTAAATTGTTATAGTAGAGTGATTTTGGCCCGTTTAAATGATTTATATTTAAACATTATGAGTAGCTTGTTAGTAAAGTGGTTAAGACGCTGGCCTAGCGATCTAGTGGTCGGGGGTTTGCGCCTCATTCTAGGAGACCAGCAAGTTATTCCCATTTTCATAGTACAAGCGTTTAGCTAAGTTTGAAAATAATAAGAATATTGATGTGACGTGTATTCCGTGTACGTATCTCTATTTTAAAAAAGTTCTACTTTTTTTAATACGTTATTATGTGAGGGGTAATCCTTGCCGTAAAACTGTTTTGAAACTGAATAATTATTATGCGGAAAATAAACCTATTTTATTTAGCCAAACGATAAACCATGACAAACAAGATTATGTAATTAAAAATTGATAAATAACGTTCTGTAATTGTGAAATTTATTTTTACGGAATATTAACGTATATACTTTAGAAAATTTAATTGCCTTCTTACACTATTAATTATTTTCATTCGTTTACCTAGTACAAATTTCTAACTGTATTCTGTAAATATGACATTAATTTAATTATTTATAGACGGTATCGCACGTTTGTAACTTATCTTGTCATTCCTTCGAAATGTAAATTGATATCTTGTATCCGAGCGCTTTCGGAAACCACCTACATATCATACATTATACATTTCGTTCCGCCGCTAAACCTATTTGATCAAAAGCATATTTACATATTAAAATGATTGTACGCGTTACTACACGGCGCGGCTTTACATAATTCGGAGAAAGCCCATCAGTTCGGTTTGTATATTAAATAATTTAATGCCTTCCTCAGGCACATGAATGGCCCGTGCAACAAAGAAGTCCAATTAAAACCCAATATGCGGTGTTACTAATGTCCCTGATTTAGGTGCCGGCTATTATGTACGGCACGTTTACGGCCTGTAACCAAACTGGTCAGACGGCCTTCTTCTGTTTGCTAGACTAACTTGATTTCAATTATTCTTTGATGCACATGTAATGGCTCCTTAATTATCATTTTAATGAAGTAATTCGTTACAGCTTTCATTTTTTATTTCAATTTCTTGAGAAACACCTAAATGGAACCGTGTCGTCGCTTTGAGGTCTTAAATTTTACTTATGAGATTTTTACATCAAAGTAATGTATACAATATGGTAATATATACATATTTAATTTAGTTTATTTTATCTTTATAACAGATAACATGTTTATTATATGAGTACCCCAGTAAAATGTGTCACGAAAACTACGTTGGAAATAGCGCTTCAGTAATTTTGTAACATTTTTAATGTGTTTTATTTTTGCCTTTACCCGGGCCTTCAAAAATTTTTAATCTAAAAGATCTATCACATGCAAAGCAAACGCTCTACCATCTTGCTACTGCCCAATTATAATATAGTGTCAAAATGTCATAAGTATCTAATGCTAATTTATTATGATATAATTTAATCCATCGATTTGTATTTTGAAACTCTTTATTATTTAAACATTATTAACGAGATAATGAAAAATAGTTACACCTGGCGAATTTTGTAACAAATTTATTTAGTAAAGAGTAGTATTTAGTATTCATGCGGGTAACTTGGTCGCGTATCTCAGCTGGAAATTTTTTATTTTTTTTATATTCATGTATTTAACTGAATTCGAACCGGAACTATACAGGGATCCTATCGGTCCTCCGCAAATTTCGTATGTCCAACAAATCTTTTAACATTTTTAAGTAGTCGTACTAAACGTTAATAATTTATATGGACAGTAGGGTAAACCGGGAACAATTGAAACAAGGGGACAGTTGAAACAACAGCCATAATAAATATAATCCTACGTCTATTCTGCGCGCGACTGCAGGAAAAGACATGTCTTCCATGCAGGAAAAGACCCCTCTTCCACTCGCCAGTCGTTCGTCGAGCACCGTTGAGGGTGAACAATAATATATGGCAACAATATATTTGTACTAAAATTTTTCGTTGGCATTAAAAGTGTGACGGAGAAATCAATTATGTAAGTATTGGACTTCGGCCACATTTATTTATACCTTTTGTAGGTTTTCCTTAGTTAGAACTATTTAAACTGTTGTTGTTGTAAGAGATTACAATATTATTAATGTGTTTTTACTAAAATGTGGCATAGGGACAATTGAAACAAACGGCGCGGGGACGGTTGAAATGCGCTTTGCTTCATTTTACTCTAAAGCAATGAGAGCTTAGATCTAAAAATGGTCACTACAAGATCAATATAAAGAAAAAATTGCAGAAAAATGACGATTCGACGATGAAGAAGTAGATTATTTTTTTTAGTTTATTTAAAACCATGCAGTGCCTGAGTACATTGACCTGAGAAAGGTTGGGTGCAGTGCATTGAATGTCGTCATTGGTTCCACGAAGAGTGCAATCAGCAATAAATTAACTGCATATGCCACGACTATTTGTCAGAGTAATATTTTTTGTAATAAATACACCGATTATTTGATTAATCCGAATGTTGTTTCAATTGTCCCCAATACATGTTTCAATTGTCCCCGATACGGAAACAATTGAAACACCTTGACGTCAGTTAGTATTTACCATGTAACTCTTATTCGAACAATCATTAGCTAAAGAAAAAAATATCAATAGAAGCTCAAAGAGTTAAACAATCAATAAACAGTTTCACACAAAAAAAAACAAAATTGCAATTGAGAAATAAAGTCAAGATTCGAAAACGTTTCAATTGTCCCCGGTCTACCCTACATATTTTAGAAGGCTGTCCATTTTCCGATCCACATTTCATTAAGAATTTTAAATATTTATATTTACGTATTTTACGTTAAAATATCAGAACGTATTTTATGTTTCAACATAGATATTTTTTTATTAAACTTCTATTGGATGAGTGAGTTTGACCATTTACGATAATAATATAACCTATTTGTAGTTCATAATGTGAGAAATTTGAATGTAATAAGGGTATTAATTTTGATGCGAATATTATGTAGATATAAATTTCATCTTAATTTCTGGAATTTTAAACATAATATTATTTCGATCCATCTTATGAGAAATCCAGCTAGTAAGGTAATCAATAACAAGTATATTTTGTAACGTACAGTCTAATAATTATATAATGTCCATAATTATTAGCTTCCTAAAATTATAGTATGCCCATCTTTGGTATCTTGTCTCTTGGATACTATTAAAGAATATTCTTTGTCCGTCAATTATCTCTACCTCTTGAAATATGACCCGCCTATTGTCGTTTATGCTTTTAATAGTGACAATGACGTCTTTCACCTTAGTATGTGCTCTAATCCACGTGTTAATAAATGGCCTTTCATTATTTTGTAACATAGATCCGATCCTGCCTCCCGTCTCCTGAACCTCTACTGCTATATGTCTTTCTTTCCGATAAGTTTATTTTTATTCATATTCAATTTTTGTTTTTTAATACACCACTTTTTATTATAATTATTTTTATACCTAGTATCATAAGCTGTACTGTATAAATCAAAACGTGGATCTTGAAAATGAAAGAATGAAACATGCTTGACATGGTGTTGGCATCGTATACCTTGTATTCCATAGAGTACGTAACAAACAAATGTCTCTATTCTCCAAGAACTATGTACTAAGGAAAGACTGCATAATTTGCAGATAAATAATTTTTTCGTACTTTTGGTATGTTCTTTTAGCCATCATTCTTTTTCTCAAATACAGACGGGTGCACGAAATATATGTCACATCAATATTCTAATTATTTTCAAACTAAGCTAAAAAATTGTTCTATGAAAATAGGACTAACTTCCTGGTCTCCTGGAATGAGGCTCGAAGCCCCGGCTATCAGATCACTAAGCCGGCGTCGTAACCACTTGTTGCTATAATAGCCTGGATAAAAGGCGATCATTGAGAATGTAAAGGATGTAAAGCGAGAGATCAACCGCCATCAAAATGTACAGTGAATGGCAACCCACCGCTTATCCAGGACTGCATTAGTAAAAGCTCCCGTATAGGTTCTACTCATTCGCCACTAGGTTGGCATTTTTACTCTACAAGGGTACTATGTCAAGTATAGCATAACGGCTGAATAGTATAGAAAGTATTATTACACAAGCATCCAAGGCGTACAAGTCATAATAATTGGTATAACATCTGATTACGCGCGTTTGACTCCTTTGACTGGCACCCCTGGGTTTTTTTGGTGTGGTATGATTGTCTATGTGGTATAAAGATCGCCACTTTTAGCCACTGGCGCCTATTGCCGTCAGTAGTTCGTCCGAAGAGGAACTCCTAACAATCGACGCTTCTGGAATGAATTATGTCGATTGGTCGAAATATTACGCGTAAGTCGGGCCGGCGCATCTAACAACCAACATCGGTGACCAACCCACCTTCAGTGGAGAAACACAGCAACCATCAATCCAGGTTAATGGTGATTTTTCTTGCTGTATAGGTGGTCGTATTATCGATAGAAAGCCTCCGCACAAACTTAATTATCGATGGAATTTACTAAAACAACATCAATACATAGAAACAATTTGACATTCATGACCAAGATGGATAGATTAAGTTCAAGACATGAGAGGACACGTTGCACTAAAGACCTAGTAAGATAATAAAAAAGTGAAAGCAAACAGTTCGCGCTGTTTAAACAGACTAGAGGACATAGACTGAGAGAGAGAGAAAAAGATAGACCTAGTACAGGTGTATTGAAGAATATTATGTTCTTTTTATTGTGGCAAACTTTAAGGCGATCTACTTTGAAAATCAATCATTTGTAACTATTTGTACCGTTAGTACCGTAAATAAATAAGTTAGTAATCTTCACCTGGCGTACGCGTCACTTCCCTCGGTTGTCAAGGAAAGTGAAATGAAGCTTATGAATATTGCACTACACAACTACAAAGAATGTGGGATGAAAATATTATTTTTGAGATAATAAATATGACAAAATTTATAATATCGTATACCCACACATAAATATTTCTCTTAACGCTTATATTTTGCTATAATAATGCTTAATTAGATATCCTAAGCTATCACGTACGTATTAGTAAAGAAAACATTTACGCACTGCAAGGCGAAAAAAAACGTCGTTAGTGCGGCGGTCCTAACTCTCACAATCCATCGCTCGACATTCGTTCAGCAAATGCTAACAATTAATTACTAACTTCTCGTATATTTGCTACAAATATATTTATTTTTATATAGATGTTGAATTATTCATTATAATTGCGTATTAGAGATTTGAGATTAGACCTACCGACACCTGTATTACCCGAGACACTTTAAAATGCAGATAAAGGATAAATTGTACTGAGATCCAACTCGACCACTCCGACTCGCTAAGCTACGTACATACCTGTTTGTAGAATATACGACTATCGAAGCAACCCTCGTTTTATTTCATCACCTACTTCCATAATTTAAACCGGAAGTTACACGGAAATTCTTTCACATATCGACATACTTTGAGAAAGCAACAATATATTCCTATAATCAATCAGTAGCCTATTACCGAGTTTCGCACTAGTGAAGCAAAACTTGAACGTGAGAAATCCTTCCATAAATGATACATACATGTGTATACATAGGTTAAAGTACAGAAACAAGTCACACCACTATCAAGTAGAATACTGACATGTCGCTGGAAGATATAAGATTAGAGGCAATAATTAATTTTAGAGATATAAAAGGTTACTTTATTTTTTTAGTAGTAGATGAATAACTAAATCTAATTCAGAAATTGTGTCAAAAAGAATAAGAATATTTTCATTGTCACACTAAAACGATATTTGTCTCAAGTATTACTAAATAGAGGGTAACTTAAGACAACTAGCAAGTTATTTTTAATTTTATTAATTTCAATTAGTAAAACGTAGAGTAGTCAAAAACGTAGTCAAAAAAATGTACTATTTAAATCGGTTTGTAAATAAAAAGCTACAAACAAGGATATCTCAAAATTATTTCAAGTAAGGCGATTTTACGGTACTGGTATTAATTTTATCTCTAATCTATAAATTTTCTTTCGATGGAATTCTATGCAAGTTTTCATAGTAGATCCGTTTCCCGGAATATATCCTTTTACCAAGAATTCAGCCATCGTTCTTGCGAGCTTAGTCGATATATAAATCACCTTATCCGTTAAATTACATATTATCTCTTTAGTGCTGCAGCTTTGGGTTGTATTGTGATCTTGATTAAATATAATGTCAAGTGACCTACCTCTGTATAACGTAATATGGTTTATAACGTGATAATTTTTGTGTGGGATATATACAATTCTTCGTGAGTAAAACGTAGTCTCTGTAGTGTTTATTATACAATAACACTAACGTATCACTTCCTTAATACGACAGTATTACACAACTTACAACTGTAATCTAATCTGACATCTAGAGAGAGAGAGCAGCATGTATGATTGACAACATGATTCACACGAGACCGCTTCAGGTCCTTATTTGAAAGGCATCATGTGACAAAAACATTCCCAATATTATTTTCGCTTTGATCAATTATTTCTAAGAAATTTAATGTAATATGACTGACTATCAATCTTGATTCGTCCACTTGCCTATAGAGACGCTTCAAACACAACACCTATTAAAACTTTTATTAGATTAACTCTTTGAAAATACCAATGCTTTGAATCTTCGAGTCGGGTAGGTACCTAATGACAATGAGTCATCATCTGACATCACCTGACTATGGGTTGCTTAAAGGTTTTACATTTACTCATGATTTCTAGAAATGTAGATATTTCTGAAAATAAATAATTATTAATTTCAATTTCTTCTTCTTCTTCTTTCGTAAAACTCAAAAGTACACGACCGCAGTCTCAATTGGGTAACCAATTCGTATATTTCTAGATAGTGTAATTGCAGCTTAATATTTTGGATTGCATGAAAGGGACTAATTAAGCCAAACTACTAAATAATTGCATTTATATTGTATAATTTATAATATATTTGAATACTCTAATGATTTTATGAGATACCTTTAAATAAGTGATTACACCGTAATATCTATCACAATGAAAAATGATAAATATTTATCTCATTTTTAAACTATCATACATTGTTTACGCGGATTAATCTTTAAAACTATTGTTTTGTCTTACTATCACCAGCAACATCTTATGACTGTTATAATAGGGGTACCAAAAAATAAAGTCGTTTTTAAATAAAAAAATTGAATTGGTCTAAATAATGTGGGGGTGGTGAATTGTCTTCCATCCGAGGTCATTTATTTTTTCGAGTGATTTTCGCAGTATGCGGACAGGCGTTGCTATGCCCCAATTAGGGTCGTTTTTTTATTTCTACCGCTAAACGGTCCAGTTGTTCACAATACAATTGTTAATTTATCGTGTGTCCAGGTTTAAGATTTTCAAAATGAATAATACCCTTGCAAGTCTCTCCAAACAGACAAAAGGATTATTTTCATTGTTAGGCTGGGCTTAGTGGTGGGTTTCGCTACCTAACCTTGGAAAGTCATTACGTTTTTCATCCTGATTCCATTTCCAAAAATTGTTCACATGCGTCAATTTGATCGCCTTGGTGTTCTTCGCGTAGTTCGTATCGGTATTAGTTGGATTATTTTCGATTTCGGCACCCAGTATGACGTCATCCACTTTCAGGACTATTTTAAAAATCAAAATTTTCTAATCGAAATTTTACGAACCATCTTGCGAACAACCAGAACATCACAAATATTTTTAGTAGCACTTGTTGCTGTCTCTTTCTTCAAGAAATGATATAACAACAAATTTCGAATAAATTCTTCGTTTAGTACAAATTGGTCCATTGTAAATAGAGTTGTTAAATTTCAGTTTTATAAATTTCAATACACTCTCAGTGTGTATAGTCATCAGAATAACTCAAAGCACGTCGTGTAAGGGCTGCAGTCAAAGCGCACCTAACTGTTGAAAACGGTAAACGAAAAAAGGATATTCTTTTTTTGTTATTATCTTATTATGTTGCATTCCTACACCTGGATAGAGAATGCGTTCATTTATAGTTTCTGTCAGTTTGCATCATGTTGCACTAATAAACTCGTTTTTTCCGCCCTTATTTAGGATGAAATATTTTAAGAAGTTCATTTACAACGTCGTTTGTTTATATTGCCTATGACACCTGTATTTTATTTAAGCTACCTAGAAATTGTGTGAAATGTACTAAAGGTAAAATAATACGTACATGCACCGCACCGACTGCCGCACGAAGACAACACGTGTTGTTGAATTCGATGAAAATTCCAGATAAGATAAACACGTGAATAAATCGGTGTAAAGCGGCGTGGAATTACAGAACGCTCCCCATCGCTCGGCTGGCAGCTTCCGCCGCGCGTCACCTGTTTTATTCAATTTACCGAACCTGAAGCCTGATGAATTGTGCCGGCGCACGATTACGTCATTTGTTACGCTCAAAGCTCCACTACTCCCATCTCCAACGGAGCCGTAAAACGGAAACAAAAAAAACACTTCTTTTTTCAAATAAATTCATTCTGAAGGTTTAAGTAGGCGTTACCCCTGGGATCACTTAACCCGCCGCGTGGTCCATGTCACTGTTGTTCAGGAATTCCCCGATTACTGCGGTTAATGCTGCTAGGAAAGAAGCACAATAATCGGGAACCTGAATGTATCGAAAATATACGTTTTTTGTCAAGATTTTCGGCAAAATATTTTAGTGAACTTGTTCACAGAAAATTTTTACCTGACGATATTTATGGCAATTTTTCTTGTAGCTAGGCATGATCTAAAGAAATTACTAACATTTTTAAAAAAAATTTCAGTTTAAAAAACATAATATAAATGGTTTAAGAAAACATAGAGGTATTGACGGTGAAAAAAATATACTAATAACACAAAGATCGCAGTTGCATTAACAAAAATGGGAACTATTAATACGTACATTAAAACAAATACTTCGTTCCTCAGAATGAATTATTTGTGCAACTAAATAATACAAATTTAGCAACATTAGGTTAGATATTTTTTATTGCACAAAGATATATTAATTTAATGTTCATTTTTTATTATCGTAATACACAAACAATTCATTTTATGGAACAAATTATTTATTTGAATGCACTGTTAAATCGTACCCAATTATCCTTATCTTTAAAATTATTCTAAAATTAATTTTTCAATTTATCTGCGCACCTTAACTCCATCGTAATTACCAAACATTTCATTAATTCATTTCAATGTAAATTTTTTCATTGCTGTTTCTGAAAAAAGGGTATAAAAATTACCTAGACTGCGCAAAACTTAGATGGAAGAAACGAACAAGAAGCCAATCTGTTTCAAATCTTGAACGTCGGTAGGCATGTGCGATCTAGCGACTGTGTATGGATATGGTAAATCTTGTAAATAACCATCAAAGGATGAAGTCCAGCTTTTGCTTTTATTAGTCTAGAAGCAAGATATTTCTATATATGTAGGCTTCGGGCCTCTGGAATCGCTTTATGAATTACGAAGATTCCTCCCTTATTAGCATATATTCATTATATATATGGAATTGTTTAAGAAACTCGGGACTTGTATAGTCTCCGACTAAATGCATAGAGTATAGGCTAGTTTAAGATATGATTCATAATATTTCATGGTGTACCTGGTCGCATTGTCTTTGATTCCTTCAAGTTCTTTATGTTTAACGTTTTCACCCTGCCATTCTTGTTTCACGATATCATCTTATTTGAGCGTAGGTGAATAATTGATCTTCTTGTGTTCATCGAAGCTTACGGGATATCAGACGGGGGAGTCTATTTTATTGCGGAACTACTGTTATGTACATCTGTACGTACTTTCCGGTGCTTATCAAGATATTGAAAATCATTTGTAAACAGTGATATGTTGTATCTTTTGCTTAAAGTTTGTGTCTGGTTCAGTGCCGATTATTATTAGTCTAGAAGCAAGATATTTCTGTAGATGTAGGCTTCGGTCTTTTTAAAATTTGATTGAACAGGAGTACACGTAAAAGATAGTACTCAATAATTAAAGTAAACGTAATTTTAGTA
Organism: Eubasilissa splendida; assembly: GCA_031772225.1. Lineage (NCBI taxonomy): Eukaryota > Metazoa > Arthropoda > Insecta > Trichoptera > Phryganeidae > Eubasilissa > Eubasilissa splendida. The sequence continues at coordinate 26,965,619 of CM062861.1, read as the reverse complement.
TTAGATTTCACTTAATAAAAAACACAATCTTTCACATTTTTATTGATGACATTTTAATAAATACTACTCACCCTTATATACTTTCCTGTTCGCCTTCTAGGGGGTTATCATAGAAATTTGAAAGGCAACCCCAATGACATAACAAAGCCTGTACATGCTACATCAACAACTTTACTACTATGGTAAATATACGAATAAATGGGTTACGCGTATTATTATACCACCCCTACAAAGAATATTTGTTTCTGGTTCGAAGAAAATAATTCATAAATGTAGTTAAATAAATTGAAATTAAATTTAAAATCTTCCTGATAAAGAACCGAACCCTGGTCTTCGCGTGATAGGCGTAGCACTAACCATTACACAGCAGAGAAATCAGTGAATACTAGTTTATTACGAAATCAACAGCATATACTATACTTTTAAATCAATTGAAATATACTTTTAAAACTTGTTTTTTAGATTGAATATATAATAAAGTATATCAAAAATATAAAATGTGCATAAAATTCTCAAACACAAAAGATTACCACATATAATTATATGATAATTGAACACCATAGCCTATTAGTAAAATACGATGATGATTGCGCACTTATTAGGCGAGATGTACTAGGATCAGTGCATAATATCGATCTTGGAACTGGTTAAGGTGAAAATAAAACACAAGGTAAAATAGAGTTTCAAAAAATGTTATTATATTTTCAACGCAGTTTACATTACAATATATTTATGAAGAAAGAAGAAATAAACATATTTTATGTATCCGAAAATGTCGACCCCACTAGTCACGCGTTTATTATTTCAATAACAAGACAGTTTTACGTTCTTCGCTGGTTCACTGGTTTATGACTCCTCAGGAAGGGAGGAAACAAGCTGTTAACGTGGCCACTAACGCATGACGACCCGTACTTCCATCCGTAAACCCGTCAGGATACACACCGTGGGTGCAGTGTATGGATGCTTGACGCCTGACAGACGGTTCGCGTTATACTCCTGTAACACGGATTAATACAGGATCCATATATGGTCGCCTTTATGAAATTTTTATAAAACTCGTTAATTTTAGATTTTATATTAGTGGCCTATGAGTATCATGTTCCTTTGCGATTTCTATGTACAGTTGTATTTGAAATCATATTTTAAAATACTATTATTGTATAGTCTGGCCGCCAGGCTTTTATCGGCTGCGCTAAACAGATATTAAAAAAAAAAAATAACGCGGTTGGTGTCTATACTAAATAAATATAATTTATAGCTACATACTACCGTTAATTGTGTATTTTTAATTTTAAAGTGATTGCGCGAAAATAAACTAAAAATTTCAAGTTTTAAAAAACGACAATGTTAAAAAAATAATTTTGAACATACGTCCCCTGAGAAAATCTGATTTGTTAGCCACAGCCGGTGATGCGAGGCATGAAGGTATTACCGTATTTATTTTAAAATATACGATAAAAATAACGAACGTATTTTTTTGAGTAATCATGTAGTACAATATATAATATTATCGTACAGTATTACAGATCAACGGTTTGATTTAAACTTATGTTAAAACAAAATGTTCGAGATTTGTAACTGTAAAAATAATCGACAGTCTAAAGTTGAACGAGCATGGATGTATGAGCAACGTATTGCGTAACGTGGTATTGCGGCAGGATACTGGCGCAACGCTATTCCTCATCAGCAATTTAATTTTCATCATAATTGGTGCCTTGATAATGGTCATTAAAATATAAGCTCACACATGGACTTAACAGATCCAGCATCCAGTATATAATTGATTACTCCTATTGCCTTCGATACTCGCTTTATATATTTGTTTTTCCATATTTTTTATACCAAAAATGTTGATATTATAAATAATTAATACATTTTATTTTCGTTTAGCGTGCATTCATTTACTTTATCAAATTAGTATCTCTTGTTTTTCATAAATAATTGAATGAGTACGACATAAATACTTTAATTTAATTTGTGCAGTAAGGTAAGGATTTGATTAAATTAATCTTTAATTAATGATGATGACTATCGTGTGGATTAATTAAAAATGTAAAAACATTATTTTCATAATTATGCAAAACATTTATAAAGGATGTGTATCACAAATCAAAATAGATATTCAAAAAATATATATATGTTGTTCATTCGCTTTTATTAATAATCTGTTGAAAACTAGTTATCGTGTATAGTGCAATAATAAAATATTCATTAATGCACGTCGATGCGAAATATTGCATCGTAAAACGAGCACGTTTCTGAGGCGAGACTCCATTATAATATTTCCTGTAATTATTCCAATATACTCACGGCTTTTAATAAATACGAAAAATTATTTTAAAATGTTACACGAATGGCACTGTTTATTTTTATTGTATGTTTTATTTTCGAAACTGCTAAACAAACTGTGACTGATTTGAATTCATTATTGTTTTACTTTGTATTTTAACGGTCTTAAAACGCGATGGTCAATGAGGTTATTGAAATGGAAGAAGAAGAAGATGCGGTGCAATTTTATCTACCCCCAGAATTTATCAACTAAATCGATTGTTGTGCGGCAAAGGGATCTATCGGAAAAAAAACACTTTTTTGTTATTTCTATTAATCCTATTGGCGTACAATTAAAAAATATTTAAAATATATATTAAATACAACTTTTTTTAACGTGTATTAGAATTGGCTTCATATGTTCATACAGCGGAATACTTATTTGCTATATCCTATGAATCATGATGTTTTAAACCAAACCTTTTTCATACAATTACCGAAATATTTTGCTGTGGGTATATTTAGTTTATTAAGGAGAACACATTATTATTGTGAAGTTTTAATTATTTAGAAAATAGTTCACATATCCCATATTCATATCACAGAATAGTTACAACTTCACAATAAGAATGTGTTCTCCTTAATAATATAATATATAAGTTATATCAATTTGTCCAAAATTTTGTTAAAATGAATTGTTAATTCTGGCGTCTCCTATCGGTTTACTCAAAAGTATTTGAGATTCTATAAAAACAAAGTAGTTGGCTTTCAAATAATGGAATGATAGATGTATTAATTTTAAAAGTGTAACATATGAGTTTGAAAATGTGTCGTCAATCCACTGTGTTGGTATAGCATAATCGGATAATGCACGTTCCCCGGATTGGAAGAGATCCACGTTCGAATCCCGGTAGCAACAACAATTTTTTTCTATAAAATTGATTTTATGTGCATATCTTTCTAATTAATACATTTAATTCATATATTTAGTTCATATTATTTTCGCACTTCCTTAAACAAGCTTTATCGCTAGTGTCATTATTATATTGCTAGTTATGCATACTTAATTTTCTATATTATTAACCATAAATTTTTTGTATTATTTTATCCGGTATTTGTTATTTTATAGGGTATTTATTACATTTGCCGTGTATCTATTTGTTATATAGCATAGCAGCGTTTCTATACTTAATAGTAAAATTATGGTATTTCGCGTTATCATTTTAATATTAAAAATTATAAATCAAAACATGTTTTTTAGAAGAACGTCAGCACGATATCATGAATCAGCAAAATATTAATTAACGGTGTACGTCCACGGATGATACTTTTCTCTCGTAACTCGCCTAGATATGGTCAGTATATAATTAGGTGCTGAGAATGCTATGTTGTCTATTGCATTTATATACATATCATACTGACAATTTGTACAAACTTTTGCCGCCACACCCCCCAGTCTCGAAGTAAAAATCTTATTCTTTTTCACGTACTTTAAAATATATATATAGGTATATTTTTAATGAAATATGTGTATATTTTAAAGTACGTGAAAAAGAATAAGATTTTTGCTTCGTACATACTATTTTTATGTATATTTTTAAAACTTATATATTTATATACACTTCCTATATTTTAATTCACACTTTAAGGAACTAGACTTTTCAAATCTAGTTGTATCTTATAGACCAAAATGTTCATTGTATGCACTTCTCACATTGTATTATTATTATCACACAAATTTCAATCCCCATCCCATCTTTCTTCCCTTTCTCCCTTCCGTTTTCACTGGAATTATTTAATTATTCTTTATTTTTCCAAATATTCTTTGAAAATTATGATCTTGTATTTATTTATTCATCTCATACACTGTATCACCATTGTATTCTTGTGAATGCATGTAATTGGCTTCATTTCAGGGTTGTATTTTTTTAGCGTTTTATTTATTACGGCACCTCGACAATAGCGCGCAAGGCAACTACGCGGCGACAATCACGCGCGGACAACTAGGTACGCGCATTGCTAAAACGCGCAGTAGGTACAACCCCGACAACATCGCACAGACAAATACGCGCCTGCAATAATGACGACATAAAACTACAAAACTAAATATAATGAAAAAAATATTTTATTTGATTTCACTGGACTGCTCATCGACAGAAATTTACTAGGCCTGTCGGTTTTGATTTTCCGCTAAATTTTAAAAATACTAAATTTGGTAAGCGGGTTTTGAACCCTAGAATTAATATAAATGAGGACATTCCTACGTATTGTATTTTATATCCAATAAAAATTAACACATACTTATATTATGAATTATATAAACCAAAAATATATTCGGAAAAATTAAAACAAACTCAAAAGACAATTTAAATTTCACTAAAATAACCTAATTTTATAAAAAGAACTTATAATTTGAAACGCATGGGAATAAATGTCTACATTTACTTTTGTATGGCCGGCGCGCAATTGTCGGGACACCATTTATTATTGTAAAAGTGTGTTTTCTTAATAAAATAAAATATTTAGAATACTAACTAATCAAAAATATATTTAAACATTTCCAAAACTAGACAAGTACATCTGAAAATACCAGTTACACGTAGCCTTTAAGCTGCGGTGGCAGAAACTACCCAATTTTAGTATCCCATAAAGTTTTTACTACTTTTGAATTAAATGGTACTCAACGTGGCTGGGTTCATCTCTGGGATCCCTTTCAGTTGAATGGGTCTGGCTTGATTAAATGAGAACATTACTTCTGGGGTTATTTTAACGTGTTAAAGGGTATAATAACTGTTTATAAAATGTATGAATAAACCAATTTTTTTTTTTCTGCGACTTACTTCAACATGGAGAGGATCATTTTTTTTAAATGAATCTAAGAAACTAGTACAGTAAAAAACTATAAAACAGTAATTAAATGCTTATTAACTGCCGGCCATAGATAGTATCGTCAGCCAACAGAATCTATCAAAGGTCTATAATCGTGTAAGTGGATTACATACGGTAGAGATTTGTTTCAATGGCAACTGTGCGTGCATAATTTACACAACTTATATCATGATGGAGGGTACTCATCACTCTTCATTCTTCTTCGTCTTTTCCTTACATTTAAGGATCGAGACACGCACGAGATTTTTTTTCGGTGCATCGACGATTGCATTCGTATCAAATATATCTAGAATGAGAATTGGGCATTGCCAGGTGTTTGTTCAGATTGAACTTAACGGATTCACCAATGTGTGAGTGTGGCGCCGAGGAGGAAACTCTTGACCATGTCTTTTTTACGTGTCCATTGCGGATCACAGGTTTTTCTTACAGTGGTCTCGTCAATGGTAATTTTCAGCTCCCGGTTAACTTGTGTCATCTTCTTTCCCTTAACTCGCCACGTTTAATCTATATAATAGCAAGTTTTTTGAACGACAATGGTATTGACTTGTAATATAGTATTTCTTATTTTATAATATTATTGTACTTTTTACTATAAAACAAAGTTTTTAATTTGATCAATGGCACAAATCACTCTCGAATGATGGATTGCTTATTTAAGAGAAGAAGAAGAATACGATTACATTTGGCTAAACAAAATGCATCTGTCAGAGGCAGGATCGTGGCACTCTTCACTTGGTTTGCTTATCGCAGATCTTCCTCTTCCTTTCCAAACTTCGACCTCACTCTTCAGATATATCCACAGAATTTCAACGTTTCAAGCATATCATCATCAATACATACCGAGTGCCTTGATAATCGATACGTTTGTGCATTCTTCTTCAACATCACATTTTGAATCCATCAATCTTCTACCTGTCTCCTGAATTTATTTTACAGATTTTTTATGCGTATAAAGCTATGGAGAAAGCCAAAAATTTGTAAAATCATAAGCATATTTTGGTATCAGCATGTGCCGTTGTTCTTCCAGATTTGGTTTTAGCTGGACATAGCATTCCATACGTTTCTGATGCATTAAATAATTGTATTTGGTGTGGATCGAGTTTAAAAGCAAAAATAATGAAGCTGTAGCCTGAGCAGCTCACCTGCAGGGTAACTAATGACCGTGAATGCTCCGACAAGACGAATATATTATACACGAAAAAAACACTACCGAACAATTTTTCCAAGTAATTGATGTATGATGAATGATTAAAAATGTCCATTAAGTCTATAACAGCCTTCTGTTTATGAAAGTCTATCAACCAAATTGATTACAAAGAAGACATTAATACTACGCCGCATGGCTATTGGTGAGAATGTGAACATTTTATTTGTACAACCATTCATAAAATTTCGTGAGAAATCTGAAGTATCCGGAATTTTAATTTTTTGACATTCTTTTGTATTATTTATGATTCATATTTCTGCGAATCTAATAATGAAATTTAAAAAAATGTATGTAGGTTTTAGAGTTTACGTAGTTTATATACATTCACTGAAAATGCTTGTTGGTTCAGCGCTAAGACACTACCTAGTCATAAAGTGGTTGGGGATTCATGGTTTGAAAATAGTAAGAATGTTATTGCTTCATGTATACACATTAATGCATCTTTATATTTGTGCAACAGCTCTTCAGTCACTTCTCTACAGTGATGCGTGATACCTCCTGCATGTGCTTTCTGAGTAACACCATTCAACTACCGTAACATGGATCTTCCGACACTCCTCCGGCCAATGGGTTTTGCTTCAGGCACTTTCATCGCCGGTCATTCAAATCTATGCATTGAAATGACCAATCTATCTCAATCTCAATTTTAATTACTTGAACAATCATTATTAAGGAGAAGATATTCTTATTGTGAAGTTGTAATTATTCAGAACAAACTGTCTGTGATGTTTTAAATACTAATTTAATGTATTAATTATAAATATATACGTATAAAATCAATTTTGTCGAAAAATATTGTTTTTGCGCTATCGGGATTCAAACCTGGATCTCTATTTCCAATCCGGGAAAGTACACTACCAATTGTGTTATAGCGCCAGTATTATTCATGACAAATTTTCGAACCTATATGTTACACTTTTTTCAAATTAATACATCTGTCGTTCCATTATTTGAAAGCCATCTACAATGAAAAAATTAAAAAAAGTGTAACATATAGGTTCGAAAATTTGTCATGAAAAATACTGACGCTATAACATAATTTGTAGTGTACTTCCCCGGATTGGAAATAGAAATCCAAGTTTGAATTCCGGTAGCGCAAAAATAATATTTTCGACAAAATTGATTTTATATGTGTATATTTATAAATAATTATTACTATCATTATCAACTGCGCTACAACTCAAGGTTTTGACTACTTGTAGGATGTGTCGCCATTTTCTTATATCTATGGCATTCCTGGTCTACTACCATATCATTAATTCATTTTAACATCAGCCTACCCACTCTCTTGCTTTTCGCAGATCACTAAACAAAACCTTTTTTACGAACTCCAGGTCTTCCATGCGAGTTCCCCAGCCAGCGTAATTTTCCAATTTTATTTGATCTGATCACCCTGGCATCTCCATACTTGTCATAATTAAAGGCATTCAATCTTTGTCTCTACATATTTGAACAAGGTGGGTTCACCAAATTCCACGTTAATAATCTATCAAATCTGTAGCATGTGCGCTACATTCTATTGTTATTCTTGGCTCCAAATAGTCTTAAGATCAAAGATTCAAAAACCAATAGTCAACTTTCATTTTTCTTAGTACACAGCCCAGGGATAATTTGCGGTAAATTATTCTAGAAATATATTCGATTACGTATTTTAAATAAATTGTATATTAAATAAATGAACTAACTTTAATACATAAACTGCGAGAAGTCAATGACCCTTCAAATCGACTTTGAAAATGTTTGTAATGCCTGCGATTGTAGTCAAAGTGAGTCAACTAGTAATACAATACCCTTACGCCCTTAGAATATTCGCAAGCTTGACGAAGGGAGTTAGCTTTTTATTGGGTATTACAATGTAAATCTATCCATTAATTTAGTCCTCCGCTTCAGATTGCTTCATTTTATTACCGGCACTTACAATAAGCTTACATCTACGATTTTTTCACTCCTAAAGGATATTTTCAAACGTAGCAATTTATATTATATTAAGTAATGGAAAATAACTGGGTACAAAATGGTCCATAAACGAGAGCTCCAGATAAACTTTAAAAGCGTATCTTTGAAAATTTACTAAAACTATAAAATAAAAATGTGAAATTAGATGTTCAAGTGATGAGTTGTAACTGTTTTACCATAACTTATTTAAATACGGTTTTATCGGTCATTTGACTATCATTAAAAGTTCATATATAAATTCGGTATGATCTTAAATGTAAGGATGGCTTAAAATGTAAAAGTACACACATTTTTTATTAATCTGTAATGTTACAATAATAATAAGAAACATTTTATATAACTATATCTCCCCATTCATTTTTTAATATGCAAATAATGTATATTTGTATTAGTTAATAGTAAATCGTAAACGTTATTCATCAAGTCTTTTATTTTATGAATAACACATTGTAGTTTACCGTTAATTTTTTTTTTAGAAACTGTTCAATAATTATCGAGTAATCTAACGGTAGTAATTTTGATCGTTAAATCCCAGAAACATTCTAGTAAACTTTGTGCTATATACATTTCTGAGAGTTCATTCATTAAATACGACTAGAGATTTGTCTCTTTCGTTACCGAGAAAATAGTATTAAAAATAAGATGTTATTGAACCTCTCCAAGGTACATCGAGAAAGTCGAGAGCTTATCTTAATTAGCAAAATGTGTTAAAACAGTAACTAGATTTAATGAGTGATCGTCAATTTCACGGTTCGTGATGTGGATATTTTTTTAATGTCACCACTAACGTGTCAAGTGTATGGGGAATCCAATTTCATTATTTTAATGAGTTTTATTAGAAAAAACACCTGCAAGTTTGGTCTGATACTGAATTGCAATATCTACTGGGCCTTCAGGAAATTTCTGTCACACTTGCATAAAAAAATAAAACCTTAAAAAAATCATAATTTATTTTTCTAATTTCAAAACGTTGTCAGTGGTGAGTAAACCTTAGTCACGTTCCGTGTTGTTATTCTATTAGAATCTTTCACACTTTTTGAATTTTCGCGATTATTTCCAATAGGAATTTTTCATCTAAAGTAAAACTAATGCATAATGGAATTGTATGAAAAGGCTTGGAAATGACAAAAAAAAACAATGTAAATCTGTATATGATAATATAAAAAATGAATAAATTTTATTATTTAAATTTAAGATTTGAAGGGTTATTAAGGTGTATTGGACTTGTGTTACGTAGGAGTGAAGAGAGGATGGTAAAGAAAATGTACGAGGTAAATGTTGAAGGTAAACGAAATAGAGAACGTCTGCAAAAGATCTGAAACGATCATTGAATGACGGTCCTGCTGGAAGCTTCGACAATCGACAAGCGTGCATAAGAACGTATACGAAAACAAGCAAAATTGGTACGACAGGGCAACTGTGACTGCCTTCCTCTGTTTGAAAATGACGTGACAGTAAGTTAAACATTAGAGTCCGGGTACCAATACTAATATATGGAAGTGAGCCCTGGAACTGGCAGAAGAAGAATTAAAGTAGGCTGAATGTAATGGAAATAAGATTGCTTAGGTGTATGTGTGGCAGATCCATTTATGACTGAAAAAATAATTAAGAAATAAGGAAAGAATGTAAAGCTGATCTTAGTACAGTGAGTAAGATTAAGAAAGGATCACTAATTGAGGATTGAGGAGTAAATGGTAAGGAAGATATATGACGCAAGTGTTGATGGCTCCATAAATAGAGGACGACCGCGGAAGATTTTGACATGACCAAGTAAACCAGATATTAGAGAATAGTCCTGTTAGAAGCCTCAATAATCGGCGATCTTGGATGAGTATGAATGTGGATGAGGCGAGAATTGTGTGTCAAGACAGAAGAGTGTGGCACTCTATCCTCTCTGCCTACCCCCGCGGCGAAACGGATTGATGGTAAGTTAGTTAATTAGTGTTACGTCCTTGTCTTCTAAGTACGTCTTCAGTGTATACCTCGTAATCTGAAAGTCCAAGAAATAGACTTTGTAATAATTATACATTTATTACAATATGATACAATTTAAGGTCAAACGATTAAGTCGCCGCCCTTTATAGCATCGCACGCACGCACACCCACTCACACACACAACCATACTATCCCAAGGACATCACAATTAGTAAGTTTAAACTTTTACCACACACTTACGAAAATATCTACTTAAATTTCTCTACAATCTCGTAGGATAATCTTTAATAACATCCGTCCCGTCGCCATTCTTGATTCTTCCAGCGTCATTACTATCTATGATATTCAACCTATCGCAATAAAATTTGTGGACCTTGTGGAATGTGGGCGAAGAACCCGAGTATTTAAAGCAACGGGAACACAAAATATTATCTAAAGAAATGGCTTAATCATTTACACCAGATATTAGATGAAGGTTTTGTAACATTCTAGGAATGATAATTGATAGCATACTATTCTCTCCGCTTTTCTAAAGAAAATATGTTTGAGCTCGAAATCTTGAGGAATATCTTTGGTCTAATTATTTGGCGTCGCCACTACAAACTCAAAGTATACGAGGTCGACGATGAGCCTGACATTGTGAAATTTATTTAAATCCAAGGACTTTGATAAGTAAAGCATTTAGTTCTGATGGAAGAGTCTTCATCATATACGTACAGAAGGTATAGGCCGCGATGTTATTGGTAAGATGACATCTAGAGGGACCAATGCGCTTTCGAGATTGAGGTCCAGAGAGAAGTCGGGCAATCTTCGTGAGACTGTTTCCAAGACCCACCCCTGGCTTTTGTACCATAATAATGTAGGTACTTATTCACAAGTTACGATCGTTTATAACTATTATATTCTGGTCTATAACGTATTAAACATTATTACTAAGCAAAAACCTGTTCTTGTGGTATGTCAGTTAAGACGATACAAAGTCAATAAAAACTAATGAAATTGAATACAAGTAGGTAAGTCAAAATGATTGGGAAATAAAATAATAAACAACAAAGCTAATGCAAAACAATTTATAAAAACAATATCATATTAATAAATTATATATTATTTTCTTGTATACATACAGTTCTTATATTATATACTTTTAGTAGCATTATTGCTGAAAATTTTGATTTAAAGTAAACACTTAATTTTGTGCCTTATAGTTTCTATCTTTTTACACAAAAAGTGTAAAATGTTTGCCTGAGTATAGTCGTAGACTAGTGAGGCTGGTTTTGTGAATCTACTTGTGTAAAATAATGGTATATTTTAAAAGTTTATTTTAATTATGATCATTTCAAAATAGTACATATTTTGGGAGTGTACCAATGAGTCCTAATAATCAAACATTAACATACATTAACGTTGTCTGTTTTCTAAAAGAAGATTGATTTAAATATGTGTTAATTTTTATTATAAAAATAACAAGTGTATCATGATCTCTTATAATCCGTTATTTATCAGACTATTTGTGATAAAAAAACATTAAATTATTTTCTCTGATGACAGTACCATACAATAAATAAAAGCATTTCCATCTTTCACGGGTCCTCTGTAGGACGAAATTGAAAACGGATAAAGAGTTATCTGTAACGACACCGTTAATCCATTACGATCCGTTGCGTGAAGGGGGATAACGAATCGTTAAGAGATATTTCGTTATTTCGCCGCGTTAGGACAGGCTTCGATTAACGTTATCGCTCTACTTTTATATATATTGAACCCGAGAGAGTTAAAACCTCCGGTTTATCTAATGCATTTATACGGCTCCGCAAGACAAATCTCTTCATTTAAACTTTGGACCGGTGGCTGCGCCGCAGTATTTACTAGGTGGTCCATTTATCATAGCAAATTGAAATACATGGCCATTTCTAAATCACAAATAAATCATTGATTTACCCTTCAGCGGTTATATTTTTCATGACTTGAGCAGCACAGTCAGTATAGGTTCAATTTTATCGGATATTATTTTTAATTTTCGTGAAAACAGAGTTTCCTTATAAGGAATGCAAAAGCTGAGAAAGAACAGATATTATATTAAGGGGTGCTTTAAACTCATGTATTATTATAGAATTAACTAACGTCACGCTTTTTCTCCACGGAAGTAGGTGGATAAGTTCTCGCCTCATCCACAAGATGTATAATCTTTTCATGCAAGTTTGTCAATCATTGAGGCTTCTAACAGGACTATATTCCAGTATCTAGTTTACCTGGTCGCGACAAGTCTTCCATGGACGTCCTCTATTTCTGAGGTCACTAACACTTGCGTCATACTGTTTCCGAGTTAAGTTTGTCGAACTCACGCGAAATCATATATGTGAAAATAAAACACTTGTTTTTTTATTCTACTCATTCAATATACTTGAGACGCGTTTCGCCTTGCAAGGGCATTATCAATCCATCGATCCAATCTGATTGAAACGCGTCTAAAATATACTGATCGAGTAGAATCAAAAAACAAATGTTTTTTTTTCACACATACGTCATATATATTTCTCATAATTCTCTCCTCATTCATCCATTCCATATGACCAAACCACTTAAGCAATCCTTTTTTAATCTTATTCACTATGCTTTTCTTTGTCATAAATGGATGTCACATATTGTCACACCTAAGTAATCTCATTTCTGTGTACTTTCGTTCCTCTTCACCAGCTCCATGCCTCACTTTCATACATCAGTGTCGGTACCAGGACTCCATTGTGTACCGCTAGTCTTACCTCGATTGACAAGTTTCATTTTAATATTTTTTTCAGCCTTTCCGTTTCTAACAATCATACTTCTTAAATACACAAACTCATCTACTTGTTCCAAACATTCGTTACCTACAAATTTTTAGCACATTGTCTGGCTATAATTAATAATGAAAATTGTCTAGCTTGTCTCATCTGATGCAGAGGATATGATTAGATCTTGAGTATTAAAAATAGTATAGTATTTATATAAGATAGTCTGACTGCACCGTACAATCTTAGGCATATAGATATGTGATGAATATATTTATTTATTTCATTCTTAACAAAGTGCATACATAAGCACTCCTATATGTGCTCTAATATAAAGAATATTAAAGAATTTTCTTTTACTAAAACTTATATTTTACATATGTGGTCGGTTTTACATTAAACCTATTCAATTTATCCTCTTTTCTTATGTTTTCTGGCATTTTATTAAAAAATTTCATCGATTTCTGAAATTTGACCTTCTTCCTGAATGGCAGTCTCAGTTTATCCCTTCCTCTTGTGCTTATGTTGATTTACATCATTTTTTTGAATAAAGTCCGCCGATATTTTCTTATTGAGAATTTTATAAATAAATACCATTATATTAAAATATATTTTCTTTTTAAAGGTCATCATATTCAGATCTTTCAGCATTGCACTGATCCGAGTATATTTATTATTCTCAAAGCTTTATTTTTCAATACTGACAGTTGTTGCCTTTCTTTTTCATTAGCCAAAATAAAATGCTACTATAGTAGTTGATGAGAAGAATAATCACAGAGCTGTATACTATTTTACAAGACTCGGTACTTACTAATGAATCTTCTGATCCTTCCCAGAAGTGAGATTTTTTTTGTAATCTTTTTAGTTAAGTCTCTTATCTTTTGCGATAGATTCAATTTTGAATCTATCATGACTCCCAAATATTTTATTTCAGTCACTTCAAACTTTCACCATCATTGATAATTGCCGGTGTGGTTGGTTTTCTTTTATTACCAATGTTCATGATTTACGATCTAGTAAACCACAGACACTTCACTATGTCACGAAAAGAATTCTGATAATAATACTTAAGGCCGGTTGTGTGGTCAGTAGTAGCTTATTACAATAGTAAAAAAAGTTACTGAAGTAAATTTTTTTCGAAAACGGATTGTTTGATCGTTAGTAAAAAAATATTTACTTTTCGAAAGTACATCCGTAGTAAACTCATTTTACTTTCCGATATCCGATAGTAAAAACTAAAATCGATAGTTAAATATGACAGACTTTTAACAGCTGTTCCAAAAGTCATCTGACTGACACATTGATACTTTGAAAGATACAGTATACAATAATTATTAATCATTCAATATACCGCTATTATAGTGATGAGAACTCGTCCGATGATGATCTCGTTGTTTAATATATGAATGTATACATTAGCAAATAATACGAAAAAAATTCACCACCAAAGTGACAGATTTCGAACGCCTAGGCGAAAAATTCTATATATAATGCATATTTCATAATTATTTGTCACGCCTATAGACACCTCCATTTATGCTTTGACAGTAGTAAATTTGATGTATCAACAACCCCCAAAGAAGTTTTACTACGGGCGTTAGTAAAAAGTCACTACTGATCACACAACTGACGTTTAGTTTTAAAGATGTATGAATGTAGTATAAGTAGTAGCGTGAAAGTAATATAAATAAATATGTCTGCAAAAGATCTAGCTTCATCAGATAAACCAGGTATTTGAAAATGGCCTTGTTAGTCCGACTAGATTAACACCTGTCCCATTATTCAAAATAAATTACTAGAATGTGATACCTGTGTCATCTAGTTAATTTATATATTATCATTAAAGTTGGTTGCTTAGAACTGGAAAAAATTAGTCTTACTAAAAATGTATGATATGAAGATCAAAATCAGATGACAATTTATAGGTTGCTATGTCGTAATTGGAAAAGCAGCCTACCAGCAATATAATGTTCTGGGTTAGGTTTCTATAATTTTGATAAATTGATTTTTTCTGTTTCTTTCTAGTGATTTATCTAATTTGATTTAAATGTTGTGTATCAAAATTATTTAAAATGTTAATATAAACGCATATCCCTATATATAGATATAATGTTATTTGACCATCAAGCATTGCATTTTTGAAAAGTTTTAATTATTTACACATAATGCACATTAATATATAAAATAAAATTCTGAATCGCATAGAAAATCTTAATTTTACATACCAACTTAATTATGTATGTTAAATTTTGATATTACTTAAAATATATATGTACTACATAAGAAATTTTCTTCAGTAGTTCGGGTTATTAAATAAAAGTCAATTTATACATTGCATGTGCATGACATTGATTTGATTATGTTAAAAATGGCTATATATTTTAATTATAATAAAATACATTATATGCCTAAATCAATATTTAGAATGATTATTTTAGAAGAATTAATAAAGTCGTATGGTATTAATACAGGTACAGCTAATTAATTTACCATCACGTCGTAGGGAGAGAGGATAGAACTCCACACTTTCTGTTCTGACACTCATCTTTCGTATTACACACATGCATACATTTTTCTTGTTGAGGCTTCTAATATGACTTATCGTCTTCCAGTAACTGGTTTACCTGATTACGCCAGATTCTCTGGGGACGTATTCTCTATTGCTAGAACCATCAACACTTGTGCCATGTCTTTCTAAGCATGTCTTCTTCATTTAACCGTTTACATATCCTACCACTTAAGTGACCCGTTATTAAACCTACCTGTACTAATATCCGCTCTATACTATTCTACTATTAACTCTATATTTCTATTGAATTATAATATTTAACTAGTGTATTGTATCATACCATAGTATATCTAAGAATTTATATGTATTTCTTAGTGTTTAGTGTTTATCTAATAAAGTGCTATGTCGCCACATATCAAATACACAGACAAAAAACATCGATAAATGTTTATCCATTTTATATCAGATTGATAATATTTTATTTTTCTTTTATAAGATCTCGGTTTAGAGTTCACGAGACTATATCAGACCAACCGAGTAAACCCACCCTGAGGTGGGTCGACAAACATGTATATATAATATGTAATACATACATGTATTTTGGATTAATATTTGAGTAAAATCAAGAGTACCTCCATGGGACGTGCACAATCATAGACGTCCTTACCTGCTCTTTGATTTGGATCTGATAGTCAGATCTTGGCAGCTGAGATAAGGTTGTATTTGAATTGAATTGAAAACGTGGATAGAAGCAGATATTATATATACAAGTACAATATAATTTAACAGAAATCTTTGTGAACGATTCATATCTTCCTTTAATAAAGAAATTCCAATATAAGCAATCATGTACAGTAGCAGTCAATTTATTTCAAAATTATGTTAAATTTAAAATTAGTGTTTACAATTAATTGTACACATCTGCATTTTAATTTTGAGTAAAATTATCACCACTTGTCCTACGTTTTATAATTTTTGGGCTGAGGTCTCCCAACAGGGAATTTGTAGCCTGCTGCATCCTTTCAAACTTTGTCCATCTCATTTTTGTGCTTCTCAGGGAACCAGTTCCCATTAGCGTTCCTTCATAGATCTTACGGAGTGCTCTGGAGTCATCACATCTGACAACATAGCCCGCCCTGTTCTTCTAGTCTTCAATATTTCTAATATATTTGATTGTTTGAAGGTTTCGACAACCTTAGCGGATGTGCCGTAGGTGATTATGCGTTCAGGTATTCTCCGAAGAATTTTATTTTTGTATACTTGAATAGTTTTCTAGTCTCACATTCATATAGCACTATTGGTTTAATGGTTACCATGTTCAATTTGATCTGTTATTAGATTTTTAATTTCCACTGATTGCTATAAATTAATAATCAAATTATTATAAATGAAATTATATAACTATGACTATTTCGATCACAGTTCAATTTAATACACTTTTTGTAATTAGGTGTAATAGCCATAAGGTCAATTTATAGTTTTAGATATGGAAGTCTCGAGTCTCTTTAGTATTTCCTTATATTAATTCACGTGCGAGACTGTACCATTTATGTCAAATCACGATCTATGTTCATATTTAATGTGTTTCTTATATTACACTGTTATATAAGAGAAAAATAGATAAAAGAGAAAGTGTAACTTGTTTAAATCTATATAAACTATGTCAAGATTACCACGCAAAGTTTCAATACTGAAATCTTACGCCAAACGATATAAAAGTATATTTCATATTAAGATTTGTTAATATTACTCCCAAGCTTAGTGTACATTTTAGCCGGTGCTCAAACCGTTTAATTAAATTCTTTGTAAAGCCATCCGGTGTATAAATCACGACGGTATTTTTAGGATTTATGTCATTTCTATTTAGAGGTGATGTTTTTTAAATATTTTTAAATATTATAGATAGATATAATATTTTTTTGAATAATTTATAAAAGTAAAATGCTTGTTGAAAGTATGTCAGTTACTAGAATTCTCAATGATGCTGTGAATTTTTGTACGGAAATGTCTCAAATAAAATCTGAATATACGAGGTTTGACGATTTCAAAGTCCCCGTGGTAACGATCGCTCTGACAAAATTCAATAAAAACTTTCTACATGGGAACAATTCGGTATGTAGATATGATTCATAAAAATGTTGACTTTGTATCGAAAACTCCTATTCAGGATTCTACGTATTCGGAACTGGGAATTTGAATACATCTGAGAACTGGGAAAGAAAACACTGAATCTAAATTAAATGTTTTACGTTCACACCGCAAACTACATGCCTCAAGGCGTTTTCAACCGCTTAAAATAACGCAACAACGTTTTCTTTGATTTTGACTCTATTTATTCAGTATCGTCAAATTCTCTTGTCTCTTTTGATTCTGCAAGCAGACAAAAAACAAACCATTTACAGAGACTTGAGATCTAAATACTAAATACACTGCTCACGTGTAATTATTAAAATTATTTATTTTAATTAATTAATAATGTATTATAATATCGTAACATAATAGCTATATTTTATTAATATTAATCAGAAATGTAAAATTTCATATTTTTTTCCGAACACCGGAACTCTTAATCTTGGAAAGTCAGCTCAAGAATCAAATAAATTCATTTTTATAATAATATGCTTAATTGGCATATTCCGATTGCTAATCATTTTTAAATTCGACATTCCACTTCAAATTAAAATATCGATTCAAATATTTTTTTCTAATAATAAAATGCGTAACATTAATTCTACAGAATAACTTTGGTATTGCCATTGATAATTATTGAATACGAATTGAATATTAATTTTCTTAATATCGTCGCTTAAGACGTGATACCTCGTAACTGTCAAATGACCGTAAAATAAGTTTTGGTGTCAAAATTTGCAGGAAATAATCATCATTCAAATTGTACTATCAACACTAGCATTTAATGTTAGGCAACATATTTTTTAACTAAAACTTCAGTAATAATTTCAAAATAATCGGTAATTTTTTCTATAAACTGATTTTTTGTTTCTCCTGAAAAGTTTACTTTTTACAGTTACGAGATATCACATAATAAGCTACGATAACTACAATAAGTCTACGATATAATTACATCATTGCCATATCAATTGCATGATTCCATAGGATGGTAAAAATCTAGGTACAATGACTCTTCGTGATACGAGTATTTCTGAGAACCGCGAGATTATTTGATGTTTTATAAATTCAAAACGAGTTATTCAATATAACGTTTACCATAATTACACAGTTTCTAGTACTTGGTGTTGATTCAATCGCAATGTGTACCGTTCTAGAAATAAAGAGTTAAATTATTAATATTTAGTCAGTAAAGTTTGTCCTCTGTAAATACAGCAGAGGTCAAAAATCTTGCAATATCGACAGAGGTGATATTTATATAAGTAATAGGAGGTAGGTAGGCCTGGGTGTACCGTACCATAATAAACTGATTCTGTATCCATGGAACTAGGTATGATAAATTAAGAAAAATCTGAGTATAGAATGAATGTACATATTTAATCAACATATTGACAAACTTTCTTACTGGTGTGTGAGGAATATCAAAATATCACATTAAAGCCAAATTCCAGAATAATGAAGAAAATTTTTGAGTTTCTTATTTAAGCGATAACTTTGTTAGTATCTAATGTTAATATAAATATCATAAACAATTCATCTAGAATATCTTTGTATTTAACCAAAGTATCTTGTTTTATGACGAGTGTAATCCAATTATCTTATTTCTGACAATATAAATGGATTTGTATTCAATTTGAAGAATGTACTTAGTTTTTAAACAAAATTTTCATATATTATGATATCCTGCTTCGTATTTGCCTAATTCATATGTTTGAAAGGGAATTGATACTCTTCACTCTAATGTAATGTGTCATTTTCATTAAAATTTCGATTGACTTGATAGAGAACATCAACCGCACAACTAGTTTTGATTTGTTTTCATCTTTCTTACGCACGACGATTTTCCGTTATATCAATATTTCCCTAGGAGATCTTAAATGTTGTAACTTTGTCGTGCTAGCCATTTTTACTGACTGTCTCTATATAAGCAATCATTTTTTCTGTACTAAATCGTCTACCATATTTGTATACGCCACAAACACGTTTTATTAACCAGCTTTTTGAAACACTAAGAAAAATAGTTTGACGTTTTTACTTTTAAAAACGTTGTGGGATAATTATAACTTACCTACACAATATTCATTTCTGAAATATTTCTGGTAATTTAAATAATACAGTTTAGCAGTATTATGGTGCTCCAATTTTCTTATTGCTGACATGAATGTTTCAATTTTCTTATTGCTGACATGAATATTTCAATTTTCTTATTTCTGACATGAATGTTTCAATTTTCTTATTGCTGACATGAATGTTTCAATTTTTTTATTGCTGACATGAATGTTTCAATTTTCTTATTGCTGACATGAATGTTTCAATTTTCTTATTGCTGACATGAATATTTCAATTTTCTTATTTCTGACAAGAAATGAACTTATTTGTTTACTATTTTGAAAAATGTACCTTCAGAATATAATGGTCACGTACGCACATTTCGAAGCAAATTGACACTTGACTTCTCACCTCAAAAATGATTTATGATTTATTTCTTAGTTATTCAAAAACATTATCATAGTATCATATCATATTTACATATTTATACACATTTAAATACATTACCCAACTAGGCAAGCCTGTTTTAGGACAAATTGATAAACTAATATATATATATAATGGATCTAATATCTTATAATTCCCGTAACATAGTCGCCAACCATCGATACAAAGTTATTTGAATTTTTATTATTTTCTAGGCTCGTCTAGAAAAACACAAACAGCAGCAGAATTTAAAAAAAAATTAAGTTCCACATTTTGCAGGAATTTCTCGAGAATTTTAATAATATGCCGCAACAATATTTCAATACTTGTGGAGGCCGTTCAGAGAAGCAATTTTCAAAACTTAAATGGGCCTGAAAATGCGGTTATGAATAATTGTATAATGTCAATTGAAACTGTTTACAAATTTTCAAGTGTTAATTTAGGTAAGGTACCTTTCAAAATCAATTTAAAAGGTAAACTGTACTATAAAAGTGAACAGTACAATTTTTAATTTACGAAAACAATGATATGTAGGCTTCAAATTGAATCCCTCTATTTTCACAAATGGAAATGCATCAAAAAAATTTATTCTAAAATCACTGCAAGCGGTCATGTCATAAATCATTAAGTTTTACAAATTCAGCTTTTTCATCATTCCCTGTCCAAAATTCGTGTTATTTCTAAGGTGTTCAATTTTGGAAAGAAAATATTTTCACACTTGGCTTTGTGCTGTTACTTCTTATAAGGGCGTGTTCATGTATAACAGGAAACCGGGTTTCAGTCCGACACCGATTGATGGATCGAAGGTTCGATACCGAAACCGGCGGGCACGTGTGCATGTATGCGTGTGTGTGTGGCCGGTCATCAATCTAATGGCCGTCGTTTACTTAACGCTAAACGGAGAGGCACCTTGGTGAGAGAAACGGCCGCATGCCTTCTCGAAGAAAATAATAATTCATAATAAGATATGATCTACATTCTTGCCATATCATTTAGATATAATAGACTGTTCTGCTTGATTTTAGGATTCCATATTTGTGTCGAAAAAAATTAATAGTTTTGTGCAATATCTCAACAATTTATTAAAATCATTGACATGAAGAAATTAAGTTGACTTATTATTTGTGATTAATTTCAAATTATACATCAAATACACATTGGTTTTATCTTTTGTTTTTCAAATACTCGAAGCACAGATAAATATTAATAATCTATTATGCCTTTATAAAATTATATAGGTAAATATATATTTTTTTAAATTGCATTCACGCTATTGCGTGCCTACTGGAGATTATATTTTCTGTGCCGATTCGTTCACTGCGGAATTTCCGTACTTTTGCTAATTTAGATACAAATTTCCATAATTAATAACCCTCTATCTTAACTTTAATGGACATTGTTATAAAGATATTGATATTTTCTCACTTAGTTTGCCATCTTTTAAAAAGACTGTCATGGCACTTCAGTAACCTACCAAGTTTAATATATTTTTATTTTATCATATTGAATATCAGCTTTTAGATACTTACCGAAACTGAAGTTCCGATGAAATAATCTTCATCTTAATCTTTCAAATAATGGAACGATTAAATGTATTAATATCAAAAAGGTATAGATTCGAAAATTTGTCATTAAAAATGTCATCGCTGTAGCATAGTTGGATAATGTACCTTCCCCGGTTTGGAAAGAGATCCAGGTTTGAATCCCGGTAGCGCAACAACAATATTTTTCGATAAAATTGATTTTATATGTATATCTTTCTAATTGATATATTTAATTCACATTTAAAAAATATGTATTCTGACTATTGAGAATTGTAATGGGGACGTGTATTTCTTAAATTTTTAACTTTGTTACTTTATCATTTGTTTTTTCACCAAATGAAATCTATATATATTATGTTCATATATATGAAGAGTGTCTGTTGGTGGATGGGTGTGTTTGTTTTTTATACAAATCTACAGATTTATTCCGAAATTTTGCATACTTGACCTTAAAAATAAGAGAAAGGTCACTGTCTATATGAGATTTCTAAAAACCACCCCCATCCTCCTTTCCCATCCCTTAAAGTAGAATTTTAGTACTTCTTGATGAAATTTTGCACACTTGACGGACGTTCAAAATAAGAAAAAAATTACTGTCTACATCTGATTTCGTAAAGAAAACTACCCCCATCACTCGAAATGAAGCTTCTTCACTCTGCGTAAAGCTCGGATACTTCAGTTAGTAAATAAATAAATAAAACAGTTGTAGAGACATGGTGGGGGGATTAGCTAACTTTCATCTCACATAGTTATACAAGTGTTGTCAAGAAATATATTGTAAAATTACTAAATTATATGTTCGCAGTTATAATACAAAGACCATTAAATGTATGTTGAAAATTTTTTGAATGTGTAGCCGATGAGAATGGACGAGTTGCGATAATTTTTGCAATATCCAAATCCTTTTTCATCACTAACAAACATTATTTTCGGATAAACTACAATTTTATTTTAACTAGAGCGTATTGTAGTAGCATAAATAAAGCAAAATCAAATACTTACGTTTGTTTCAACATTCTCCCCTCTCGAAACATCATTCGCCAAAAGGTTAACCGTGAAATGTGCATTACAAGTAATATATTATATATTATTAAGGAGAACACATTCTTATTGTGAAGTTGTAATGAATTATAACCTAGAACGATGATATTTTAAATACTTATTAAATGTACTTTATCAATTTAACAATTGTATCAAAAAATATTGTTTTTATTACCGGGATTCGAACCTGGATCTCTTCCAATCCGGGGATCGTACATTATCCGATTATGCTATACCAACATATTGGATTGACAACGAATTTTCGAACCTATATGTTACACTTTTCAAATGAATACATCTACCGTTCCATTATTAAAGCTATCTACTTTGTTTTTACGTAATCTTAAATACCTTTGAGTAAACCGATAGGAGACGCCTTAATTAACAATTCATTTTTATTCAATTTTCACATTTATAACTTCACAATATAATTGAATTCTCCTTAATAATATATAAGTTGTATCAATGTGTCCACGTATCAATGTATTTTAATTCATTATGTTGTTAATAAAACAATGTTAACAATATAAAATAATGGATTTTAACTACAAAGTTAATTTTGCCAATCTTAAAAACAATATATGTATTATATATTCAGCCAGGGTACAGGTAACAATTCTTGCTCAATTTGACAGACAATTTATTTATGTTTTGATGGAATTGTATCGCTGATAGATACTAAACAATATATTATTGATATCAAGCTAAAAAAAACATTATTTTTATATTTTGTTGATTGAACATTTTCGATTCAGAACACTTTGGACTTCTAGTTATTATTATTATCTAGGATATTATTATTATTGACCATGTTTAGATTGAAAAAAGACTTGTAAAATTTTATTTTATTTGCAGCTGTGTTTATAGAATAGTATCGTATACATAAATGAAATATAAATTAAAGTAATCAACTAGAAAGATATACAGAAAAAAAATATTTAGATTCTACCGGGATTCGAACCTGAAACTCTTCCTATCCAGAGAATATTGTTCAACCTTTTTCTATAGCAATCGAATACATTTTTGACAAATTTGTAAGTTATATTCTACAATCTATCCAGTTGATATATCTATTATTCCATTTTTTCCGGATATTAAGAGGTCCAGATTATTTATATATTTCTGGTTGATTAGTTTAATTTGTATTAAAATACCATAAACTATGTTCTGAAAATGCAACTGCGTAACTAAAAATGTGCTCTTCTTAAAAAACATACAGGTGTTATTAGAATTTCTAATATACTCAATCGATTTTCAGTATTTTTGAATTATCCAAGAACAATCTAAAGTTAAATTAAAATTAAATAAGTTTAAAAGAAATTAAAATTATTTTTGCACTTTTTACTCATTGAAGGGTTGAAACAAATAAGGGAAGTTCTCGAAATCTGATAGCGCACATTCCGCAACACCCCCTCGAAGAATCTCCTATAATATCCCACCGCCGGCAAACAATACAATGGCAAAAAACAAAATGGCCCCCCCGCACACGTGAAGGTGTTTGCACAGAGGAGTTTGCCTGTGTACCTACTTCCGGTGTATACCTCCCAGCGCCGGAAGCGGAAGCGGCGGGGCGGGGAACTATACTCTAGTGTTTACTGCTGGGCGTTTAGCCGAAGAATCTAGTTTGCTGAAACACACAGACTGGAGATGTGAAATGGTTGTTTGCTAAACCATAACACCACCAGATCCGGCGCTCGCGAATGTTATACTTGTATTGGTATGAGCGCGTCTACAACTTGCTGATATTTTTCATGCAAATTAATGACTCAGTGCCACTGTTTATTGTCATTTGCATGGCGTGTCTTAAGTGGCTTTTGTAGAAATACTTACTTCTTTAAATAACCTTTATTCGGTTTAAACAAAATGTCAGAAATATAATTTCTAAATCTTGATCTGTTTTTTGACGTATTCTATAATAATCATGAATATTTAGATTGCAGTGTTCTATATTAAAATGTTATATAAGCGTGATTATATGAATCTGAGGTAAGTATGTACATATATTTAATATGTATTAGACTTTTTTTAAACTAATCCTAATTTTACCGCCCACTTCCCAGTGATATTGCTGAAATACTCACTGGCGAGATGCGCACAGCAGTTATTGAACATTGAACAGATCTGAATAACAAAATTATATTTAATTTTTATAATCTATGTTTTTTTAAGACTACAACTGACCACCATATCAATTATACCCACACTTGAGAAAATCACGTAGATGTATTATAATCTCATCGGTAATCGAACCCATAATCGCTGGTTTGCTAAGCCTGCGCCTTGGCTACTGGACTTTTTAAATGGATTAAAAAAATATATTTTTAATTAAAATGCTGTTTTTTGTAAGGATTATTATTTTTTAATTAAACATGCTTTGTGTTAAGGCTTTGAATTTAATCCTTTAAAATATTGACATCACTTTACACTATCCGATTTATCCTCCACGATAAACAAAAGCTGGACTTGTAGGACTTGGAGTATTTTCTGATTAAAGTGCTTCTTTCGGGATATTTTATTTCAGACTTCCCGACTCACCCTCTGCCCTCCTTCATTTACCCCTTTCACTAGCCTTAAGTTTCATATCAAATTCATTTCTCAGACGCAAAGTAAAATGTATTTTTTATATAAATTCTTACTTTACATCAAATATGAAATATTCGTCATTTCATTTCATTAAGTAGTTAGATATTCTTGCCAGAATGTTTTAAGTCTATATAATAAAGATCTGTGAGATTATTTGAGTGTTTTAGAAAAAAGAAATGACTTGTCTATTGTTTATTGCAAAACCTTTTGTGAGATTAAAATGGTATGGCAACTTACATAATATTATATCATAACAAAAATCACTTTATTATAAATCAGTTTTCAACCAAGTCAACCAAGTTGAATAGGTGCATTCCTTAAGGACACCAGTGTTAAATTGGTAATTTTAATAACTAGAGGAATCAGATAACTTTTCAGACTCACATGTGGATTAGAATATAGTGCATTATAATTCACCGACTAACTTTCCCTGTTCTTTAATAGACCCCTGATACATGAGTTAGTTTTACAGCTATCAACATTATTTTATTTGAATGAATTAGTGTTTTTTGTATCTTGGCCTACTTTGTCCCAATACACAAAAGTTTAATATTATTTATTTTTCATGAATAGACTGCTGTGAAAGCCTTTTTCAAATTTAACAAAGACTTACTATTGTGAGTCATATTTATTCAATTTGAAAAATAAAATACTTAAACTTGTATCAGTCCCTGTACGCGTCCTAATTTCAATATGTTTAATATATGAACATGGCATATAAATAGCATTATGATTGTTAATAATCATATTTATAAATGAAGATGTCAAATAAATATTGTGTTTGCCGCGTAGTTGACTCGTATAGTAAGATCACACATTTGTATGGGGAGAGTTTACTTAATATATATGTATTTAATAGCAGTTAGCCAACTATTTACCTTCAGACTGTATGGCTTATAGATGAAAACACAATAAATATATTTGCACTGTCGAAAGAAAATACGAGATAATGAAAAAACAACTAATTAATAATATTAATTATAATATAATTGTATCGGAATACGAATATTTCGGTAAAATGTTTTATGGAATAAGTGACTCCTAAAAATGTATATCAACTATTAAAGTAGATGAACTGAATTAATTAATTTAGAATTAATGAAACCTTCAAAGTATGTAGGCTGCCAGAGTTAATGAAAATATAAATTGAATATCTTTTGTAGGACGGACTAAAGGACGTCCAATTTATCGAAACACTTCCAATAACTTCTGAGAAATGAAGGAGAATGTTTTAAAGGATGTCTTATTAAAAGCAAATATAATGGAATAAAACCCAGTTTAGCAATAGATTGATGAGTTTTCAAACTTTACATTTGAAAAGGGATCATAGCCTTTTGTTTGCCTTGCCCTATCCCTTTTTGTGGACAAATCGGCGCTCTGAACAAAGTAAACTTGGATCCCTTGAAGAATGTTTTAAGTGAAAGTCCATTCCATCGAGTCGGCTTCCAGCAGCACTGGGGCCGTTCAACTTAAGTTAAGATTTGAGGTAACTTTAATGCAAAAAATAATATATTGTTTTCTCGTTAACTTATAAAAGATTGTCGTGCTATGTACGTATCATACGCGTGAGTAGGTGGCACGCGCTCTTCCCTCATATGCAACTGGCGACCGAAGTAGATGTATGTAATAGAAATGAATGTTTCTTATTTGTCTATTATAAAATTGTACTCGAGTGCAATGTATCTGAATGTACTAAAAATAAAACAAGTATAAAATATTTTTTCCCAATCAAAAATCGACTAGAAGCAGAATGTCAATTCTTATTGTTATTATTATTAATTCAACACCTACATCAGGTAAATGATCAAAATCAAGATAAAAATAAATAGTATCATATACTAATTCAATTATTAAAGCTACGGTTTTATTTACAGAAATGAAAATATATTATTATTACAAATCAGAAGTAACTAAATTATTATCAACAATAAGGCGTCATTTGTTTATAGATCATCGAGATTTTGCAATAAGTACTTGTTTTCAGCACGAACATAGTTCTGACTTGTTATGGACAGATCTTGGTGAATTTTCTATTAAAGCGCGACTTTCATTTTTCCCGTTTGAATTTCGAGATATTTTTGCATTTTGCATACCCTTTCAAGATGATACTAATAGTTAATTATTTTACAATATCAAGTAAACAAAAAAATGCGTTATTTTTTTCGTAAATATTGCTTGAGTGAAAGGTATCAATAGAAAAGAACAAGTATACAATTGTTGGTTTTCTTAAATTCCTAGATATCAAAAAATAGCCATTTTTTCAGCATTCATAATACATATGTGTTGCCATTTGAAATTATCAAGCGAAAATTAAATAATTTGTATAAGTTCTCACCTAAGAATTGTTATATTTATACTATGAAGAATTATTATGTTTATGATAAAAACCATTGTTTGTGTCGATAACCATATGATTATAAAATATAACAATTTTGCCCTGATTTGTAAGGAAAATATTGATGTAAATTCATACTGATAAATAATGTTGATAACTTTTGAAGCAGCTATATTTATGAAGAGAAAACTATTTATGCTAATATTATATTATGTAATCAAAAACTATTTTCTTTTTAATATTTATATATTGTTTTAATGCACAATACATTACATATATATTTTATATTAAAATATAAATGAAAATATGACAAAAGTATTATTATTCTTTGTTAAATAATTTGTTGTTCATCTAGCATATTATCGTTCTTCAGAATTTCGTTGTTTTTTCTTTACATTTTCGATATTCGTTCCTATGCACCTTAACATCGATTTGTGGGAGTAAATTTGATTAATTTGAAAAAAGAATTGGTGTATGTCGACCACTTTTTGCCATCCAATTTACGAAGTTCACACAAGTCCACACATTCAATGCTCAGTTCGGGAACATCCTGAAAATAGTTTATAATATTATTATTATTGTTATTAAATTATGTTATGTACTTTAATAATATACAATAATCTAAAATTGAAATAGCGGTTTGATTAATAATAATTAATTAATAATATAAGATGCCACCACTGGTTAGATATGGAGACCGCGTCTATTAACATAGCATACTCCACCATATAGTTGCAATGTTTTGTCCACAAACAAGAAAATATATTGAGTAATGTTGAATAGGAAACGCCCACAACTAAATCAATTTAAATTAAACATATTCAATAATATTTTACAGTGCAAGATTCGTTATCATGATAATATGTAAAGAAATAAAATCAACAGACTGTACAATAGAACTATTTACTTACAATGCTGGTCGAAGAAATTGCTCTGTGGTCCTATTTCTGATTCCTAATTTCCTAATAAAATAAAAATAATCCTAATACATGTATAATAAAATCAGTATTTTTATGTCTAAAACATTAAAATATGTGTTTATTCATTTATATGACTATAACAAATACATTTGTATCAGTCAGACAGGTCTGTCATGTATTATTCTTTTGATAAAATTATTTATCTTTAAAGGTATGTATTTCCATTAAAAAATAATTTATATGCAGTAGATAATATATGTAATTTATATTGTTATCAAATAAATAATTGTTATAAGAATGGTAAAAATTATCAACTTACGTTGCGATTTTTTCTAAAAAGTTTATAACCATTTAAAATTTTGTTGGAACATTTCCTAAAGGGTGTCAATGGATATTTTTTGACCTTAGGCATCTTGAGTCACAGCAGGCAGTAATTTCAAAACAATAATGTGAATAATATTATATTATTGACTTTTAATGAGAACCAAACTCAACGAAAAAATCATGGCATCGCAAATTTCACGTCTTCGCATATTTCACGGCAACACTGCGTAAATACAATGTTGTCATTTTAAAACATGCCAGTGCATGCGCGGCTATTGTGCTTAGTAAATTAAATAATTAGATTTATATAAACTAAAATATTATTTTACAATTAGCGCCATCTGTATACCTTAAAGACTTTAATTGCTTAGTTCTAAACACTACAATGACAATTCACCGCTGTACTCATGGCGCTCTTTAGTATTCGCCGCATCGAGCTATTATTCAAATTACTCTGTTCTGTCTTTAAGCTAGTGAATCACTCAAATAATATAATTGAAAATTCTTTTCGGTTGATCCGTTTTGTATGGAGTCGTTACCTATGCTGTTTTTTAACAGAATGACATTAGAAAGGCTTACAACTGCATGCAAATCATTGAAGTGCCTACTTCCTCTTTTACTAATTCGCTAATTTTACTACCTTACGGTTTTTAACGTGTTGATTTCATGGTTGTTCATTAAACTTGGTGCATGAATTGGTTTTTGTATTGGGAAAATCAAAAAGCAATTGGCAGAACTATTTCCTACCTTAACCTTTAATAAATATGATTATTTGCTTTAGTTATTGCGTGAAGGATTTTAAAACAATAAATTAATCATGTTCAGTCATAGAAAGTGTTCTTCAAAACGGCCATACATTTTTTATATGGGTAAGAAGGTATTATTTTACGTTAAAACTAGTAAATTAAATAAATACATGGTAGTGACGTATAAACGACGAATTTATTTTGTCCAAAGACGTTGCTTAAACGAAAGTACATATATTGTATGTATGTGAATATATAATATCATTGGTAACAGCATAACCTAAAGCTATACCTACTGCACGCCACTACATATTATCAGATGAAATAGATCGCATCAAGCAATCACGTAATAAGTCAACTTACCTAGTTCTAGCTACATTTTTTTTTTAAATTCATTTTGTTATTGTAACACTGTTAAAAATATTTATAAATCATCCGTATTTTATTTTATACATTTTTATGATTATTCAAAAATATTAAATAATTTTTTTAATGTTTCCATTTTTATAGCTCAAATTGATTAATATGATAAATGTAATATAGAAAAATTAAAACACCCCATTTTTATACATATATATGAATGATACCAATTTTAATACAGACAACAATTTTAGTGTAACTATTAATAAATTAAGCGAAAATGAATTTGCAACTTTACTTATCATAGTTTACAAACTCGTCACTTCAGAATTTAATCCCGTGACGACGCTCGCCCCCTGCGGTCTTTGCAATTAAAAATTAATTTTAAATTAATTACGACTACACGGTGTTCAGAATAAACCTCCAAGCGAGGCTCTCTCTGGAGACAAGGGCAAATTGAAATTTCAAAGGCGCTGCAACGCCATTATGAAACCATAATTCGGGTTCCAATCTGCCCCCCGTTGGATAAAATTCATCCCTTAGTCGCTGAAATAAAAACATTTTTAATGTTTATATCTAAGGTGATATTTATTATAATAAAATTCTACTTATTTTAAACAAAAAAAATCATTTTAGTTTTGTATATATAAACCAACGTGCTTACATATAATCTGTAATTTACGGCTGTTGATAAAAATCATTGAAGTATATTTTTGTAAATTATTATTTATAAATTGTTATAGGTACTTAGATCCTTTCAGGTCCATTGCTAACCATTCAACCAACCTTCATCTCTGTTGTTGTCTCCTAATGATCCGTGTCCCGAATGAAATTTTAGACTCAAGACAATCTCTGAGAAACGGATTTTGCTCCCATAAGATTCTTTGGAGACAACTCCCAGCCTTCTTAAGCCAGCCATACATGACAGGTATACCTATTCAGGTCGACTTTACAGGCAAACCAAAGCGTGTATGTAACATAACTGGCAGGTATCCCTATATTAACATATCGTGTTTGATATCATGTGTATCTGAACAGATATACCTGTCAGGTAAACCGTTGCGTGTATGCACTATTTTTGTATTTATTATTAGTTTTAAATGCGTCCTGACGAAACTTGAGTTAAGCGAAACCGGTTGGCGTATTTAATAAAATTCGTGGTTTTTTATACAAAGTGTTTTATTTAATATAAAATATTTATTTTGTCTTTTTATTTTGCAGGTAAGTCCACCAGTGAAGCAATGCTCTATAAGATGATCAATATTTATTGAAAAATTTGAGTGAGTATTTTATAAATTATTTTTATCCAAAGATTACTTCACCAAACAAATATACAAATAATTTTATGTATTTTTTTCATTTAATTTTCCACATATGTAATGATTTTATTTTAATTTAAAGGATAAAATGCTTCGAATAAATAATAATGAAATTTCATTGAAAGAAGGTATACGTCTAAAAATTTTAAAAAACATTAGTAAAAACAAAATGTTAAAATTAATTTAAAGAAAACTTAAAATCTGTCATTATTTTTTTACTTTATCTCATGTATATAATGGTAAATTTATCGAGAATTTGTTTTTTTAACTCAGTCACGACCGGTTTGATTCTTTGTGATACGGCAGGATTCCGGACAGAGAAATACCAGTCGAATGTAAAGATCAAATTTCATTGAAAGAAGGTATACGTCTAAAAATTTTAAAAAACATTAGTAAAAACAAAATGTTAAAATTAATTTAAAGAAAACTTAAAATCTGTCATTATTTTTTTACTTTATCTCATGTATATAATGGTAAATTTATCGAGAATTTGTTTTTTTAACTCAGTCACGACCGGTTTGATTCTTTGTGATACGGCAGGATTCCGGACAGAGAAATACCAGTCGAATGTAAAGATCAAATATTTAAGGTAACATTATCCGTAGTAATGTGCTTCCAGATGCCTTTCCTGCAATACTTGAGGGCCTTACAACACGTGGATTATTTTCAAAGATATCTTTAACTGATACAAAAGCAATTCACATGGGACCCTTATTTGACCTATTTGTGACCGTGCACTTGTAATGAATTTGAGATGCATCTCTCTAACCAATAATTGAATCAATGAAAGTATTATTTTAATCGATTAATTCGTTACATTCACCCAAATCATCGTGCAATCCAATTAATGAGCTCAACCATGAGTTTAACTCATCTGCTTTATGTTAATTACATAAATGATTTTTTTTAATTTTACATTTGTAATGCTTGATATGCCTTCTTACTTTTTATACATTTTGTTATTATACTCCTGTACCGAATAACATTAACACGAGTACTTACATTATTTTTCTTTTTCCAGTTTTATTTTCTTACTTTTTTATAAATTGAATAAATTTTTATTTTAACTTTTATACTGTGTAAATAGATAATATTATTTTAACTTCTACACCTAGCTACTTTAACATAAACGAAAATCTTATAAAGAAACCAGAACAAGATATTGACTGCATCCCATACAAAAAATATTTTATAATCTAAAATGACTATTAATTTCTAATATATATGATATTTGATAACATTGTTTCAGTTTACCTTTTACATAAAACACTTATCTATATATTTTAATCTCGTCAATAAACTATTAAGTTCTAAAATATGTCATACATATAAGTAGAAAGTCGTTGGAAGACAGATATTTACCTAGCCCGTTAGAAACCGTTCACATTAATATATTTGTATTTAAATAAATAAATATGAATTAAAAATAAAAATTCGGTTCGGTCACAAAAACTGCAAACTAATTGAAATGGATATGTCTATTTATAGCAGATGAGTAAGAACAATACATATTTGTAGCACAGATTTATCCATTTGAGTAAGATTGCTGCACATATTAATTCAGATAAATAATTTTATACATTCTAGATTAATTATTTCAACTCGTAAAAAGGTTCTACGAGATTTTTTTAGATAAAATAAACCTTATTTTACGTATTATAATTTTTATGGTAAATGTTATTAAACCTGTGTGTAACAGGGCGGTTAGATAAAAACGATTTTGGTTGAGTGATTCTCTATTTAGATATTATAGCATATTAAATGAGAAAATCTATCAAGTAGACAATTTTGAAAATAGATGTAAGATTTAATAGATATATTACCACCTCTATTGAAGTTTTTAATAGCCTTGCTGAACAGATAAAATTTGTTCACTTAAATTATTAAACTTATTTCATGTTGGTTTGCGATGTCACGTCAATATTTTGAACAAGAGCCATCTTCATTATTCAACCAATAACTAACTTGTTTAGAAATGTGACAAGGCGGCTATTTTTTTTTAAACTTATGTTTTCAATAAGCTAAATATTTATAATATTAATTTTAAGCTAGTATTTTCGTATTAATTTTATAATAAACCAGTGTGAATTGAGAGATTGAAAATAACATATACAGGTGGCCCAAAAAAAGTGAGAACATTTCGTAAAATGTTATATAATTACATCAAAATTAGTATCATCATTATATATTACTTATCTGTATACCTGTATTACGTTTAATTTCGACAATTTCCGGTCGCCATCTTTGATTATTAATTTTCCTATTGTTTATATTTGGTTTTTTCAAATTATTGCCCAGAATGACAAAAATCACTGCATAAGACCGTATTCTGATCAAAAATTTGCCAAACGAAAAACGTTGAGGTGCTAAGAAAATGATAAAAGAGTTTCAAAACAATGCCTGGAGTATAGCTAGACATTACAGTATAACTGAACATTACAGCAGGACGGAGCTCCATCTCACTCAGCCAGAAATACAATCAACTTTCTTCGTCATGAGAATGTTAATTTCATCGAGCCAGGCATTTGGCTACCGAGCAGCCCAGATTTAAACCCAGTAAATTATGCAATATGGGGTATTTTGACAATTTCTGATTAGCTAAATATTGTGCAAAAAAATTACATTAAGAATTATAAATAATTATATTATGTTTTGAAATAACTCATAACCACCCAGTATATTATATTAGATAGGACTATATATTATATTAGATAGACAGTAAAAATAATAAGAGAGGTAGAAGTGAGGTTAATAAAAATACTTGATGATAACTTAAGTACTTTGACCAAGATCTTTTTTTTTGTAAACACGTGAATAAACATGCGTCAACAATGTGTTTCATTGTATGTCATACATTACTTGGTAGATTTTTATCTATTAACTGTAATGTCACATTTTTTATGAACCTTGTACAGGATCCTGTAAGATTACTCTCTTTACTGTTTTATCAACTCCAAAAATACCTCCATAACATAGCCGCCCGAAGGGCGTACAGCTTTTGCCTTAGTTATAAATTTACGAACAAATGTTACTAATTCTATAAATAAGGCATAATATTTTTCTTCTTCCTCATGTACTTCATCCATTAAATAGACTTTGGCCATCATGTTGGCTATCGTCACTTTGATCACTGCGGCCCGGTACAGCTCTACAGTAGACTAGCCAAAACACTATTGCTTTAGATTCTTCAGCCATGATGTTTTCCTTCTTCCAGGGTTTCAACTTCCACCAATCTTTCCCTATATTATGAGGTTCAAGATCTCGTACTTCTCCAAATGTCTCATCATATGTCCGAGATATTAAAATTTTTGGATTTTAATTGTTTTAAATATTTATTTTTCTTTATTCGTTCGAACCATAACACATTTATTAATTACTCTATTCGTTGCCATATTATTAAAAGTAGAAATTAAAAAAAAAAATCATAATTTGGAGTTAACACTAATAATTTATTAATCAATATGGAAACGATAAATTCCTGCGCCCAAACTTCATGCTCAATAGTACGTTTGAAATATATGGTCCTTAATTGGCAGTTGCGTACGTTTAATAATTATATTGTATATTACATAATATGTTCCACAAATAATATGATATAAGCACAATTGTGGCACTGCATCAAGTGCATTCCTCAGCTTCTGTCTTTCTCCCATATTACTAAATTAATTTCTCAACACCTCCAAAACTTAACTCCTATTTGGAAGTTAAATATCGGCGCAGTGTTCCGCCGACAGGGGTGGAGCTGGAATTTAATATGATGGCCCCAGTCTGTATAATAAATGTTCTCGGTGTTTAGGAAGAGGTAAGCACCCGGAGTATAATAATACACCCCTGGTACGCTGCTAATTCACTCCCCTACGTACAACAAGCTGTGCTGTCGGAAGTATTCAAATAATGTTGTCCTTTATTTTTCAAATAATGTGCTGCACTTAGATCACGTTAATTGAAACCACAACAAATCTTTAACAAAGATTTATCTATTTTTCTGTAATGCTGTACTTAATTATTTTCATTAGCGAGCAGTTCAACAATGAAAGAAATAAACAAACAAAAAATATACCGATACACTTGTGCTCATATTCGAGGTGGTCCAGTTGAAGTGTCTACACGGTATCACGTATCAGTCATATTTCTTGCATATATATATATATATATGTGTGTGACACCGCATTGAAATTTCGACTAGACGTGCTGCTGATTAGAAAAGATACACATATACTATATCCATTGCGCGAAACGAGATTTAATAAAAGCGCGTTACGTCTCAGACACCATAAATTATTTTTTTGTTTCACCTCGCTCTACCTCGTACAAAATCTATTTTGTTTTGATATATTCAAAAATCATATGTGTCTTCAAAAATACAAAATAAATATAACAACGTCCTTGTATATTATACTCCCACCCGCGAACCTCGTATAAAATGTTACGCACTTTAACGCAGTATCGTGACACATTTTACTCGAGAAGCCTTTGAAAAAACATATTCTAAGGTACTTGATAAAAATTTTATTCGCATTGGCGTACCGCGTTTTATTAACATTTTCAAAGCATACCCTGTGTGTTTGGTGACTTCAGAGTTTAAAAAAAATCAAGCTTCAATAACTGTAATACTTCAGATGAACTGCAATCTCATAAGTGAAATTTTAACTTTCAGGAAATTTTTTTAACACATACAACCAAAAATCTACCACACCTTATAATAAAAATCTTAAATTAATGCATCCTCTTTGTTCTTACCTACGAATTACAACAGGCTTAATCTACAAGTGGTACAAGTAACAGGTAACAGAGCCAGCGGTGGTTGTGATGTGATTTTAACTTCTGGGACAAAAATTTTTAGTATCATGAATGATTTTAGTCGTCTGAAAACTTAATTAATGAATTTCCCTTTTAAAAAATAACGTTGAAATGTGGTAACATATAGAAACCAAGGATCTACTTCAAAAGCACCATGTTTTACATAATCATAAATTACAGATAATTTGAAATCAAACTTTCTAAATGTATATTGAATTCAATACCTTTATTATACTATAAGCTAACAAACTGTTTTCTTCCTCAAATTTTACACCCCGTATGTTTTCAGAAACGTCCAGAAATGTGTACAAAATTATATGGAAATGACTATTTTTGTATATAGATACGAGATAATGGATTGCACACTTGCGCCGATTCAGCGTCTGATATATGTACGCCGTATTTTGTGCCTTATCAATTTTTCCACAGTTTAAATGTAATATTAAGTGTACCCACCCAAGATTATCTCCATTTTTAGCAAAGTTCAGCCCCATATAAGCCCTCGGCTCTTGTTTTTTAATATGCAGTACATCGAAGATTTATTTTTTAAATATATTGTTTTTCTCAGATTTAGTGCCTCGCAACCCCTCTACCGCCCGCCGCTGAACATAATTCGGGTGTGTAAATCACCGGCGCGCTAAACCGGGCTAACAAATTACACACACACCGCAGGGGCGGCTCGGAAATTAACATCTACCCCCTATTTTTTGCTTTAATTTTTCTTACTGAGATTCGACCCCCCGGGCTGAGGATGCAGAGATAAAAAAATAAGATAATTGCACGGTTTTGTGAAATAACGTGCACTCTTGCGCTTACAAATAATTATCGTATATTTTAATTTATTATTTTAATTACATGATGTCAGGTATTTTGAATACACGTGGTCGAAAATTGCTTCGGTAATCTTTTAACTAACTTACCATCGTTTCCTCTCAGGATTGATAGAACGGAAAAAACGCTACAGTTTAGCCTTGTTCGTACAGTGTATTCTCTAAAATTAACATTTTTGCTCGTCAATTATTAAAGCTTATAATGGGGCTGTCTTCTAATATCTGGTTTATCTTATCAAACCAGGTACATTTGGGACATTTTATTTTCTTGTTTCCTCTAGCATAACCAAACTCTAGCATAACTATCTTAGCGACCAATAATTCTACCAAACATACTACAAACAGATCTTCTCCTCGCTTTTATTCCGGCCACTTAGATTCAGACATCACTCTTTCTAAATCTCTCCTGTTGTGACGATTGGTAGTTATTAGACCGAGTTGGGATATGTCTATCTTAAGCCCATGATCCAGTATCTTCTTCACTCGTCTCCTATTAGAAATATACAAACAACCACGTCTTCTCTTATCTTTGAATATATTCAAACCAATGAAATCGCACTTCATAGGCTTCGTCCATCATGCTACAAATAGATCTCACATTTTATCTATTCATTCTTAACTATATTTTTCATTTGATAAAAACTACACTGTAGAAACTCATAGTGCGATTCTAAACTATTTAAAATACTCGCATTTACAACCTCATCTAGTTTGTTGTCTAGTCAATTTAAAGTTAAAATACCTATCTCAACTAATAAAAATGATCTTGAAACGCTTGAAGTTACCTTCAAATTATTTGCATACTTCAAAGTATATAAACCGTGAAAATTACAATATTATATGGAATAAAAGTTATAACAAGCATTAAAAAATTCTCAACTTTTGATCATAGCTTTACTATTTTATGAATATTGCCTTAATTTTCTCTGAAGTCTGCAGCTAGCTTCTACATTTAATTTTTTCACAAGAGAATACGTACGGTAGGGGTAGTTTATGGCCTTGTAAAACTGATTCTTTAGCCATACACCATTATAATAATGAGAACGCTTACGTGTAAACTACGATAAGTGCAATTTTGTACTGTGTACATGTCTGTAAGTCTCATTTATAATTATATCATAATCTTTGTATTATACCCTTTGTCCTAGGAGTGGGGCTCATCGCTTCTTCACGGCATCTGTGTTTATCTTCTGTTGTTTCGTTGACTACTAAAAAAATTCTATCGGAGTGAAAAAATATATTTTGGATACATTAATTGATGTAGATTGAATCTAACGACATACGACTATAGTGTCACTATAGTTTAATTGATTTAGGGTATACTTGTTTTTTATTTTTCTATTTTGAAATTCGAAAAAATTACACTCTTTCAAGCCAGGAATAATAGTTAAACTTATTGCGTGCTTGCTTAAATATCATCTAAATACTAAAACACGTTATTTTTTACGTAAATCTTGCTAGAGAGGAAAGTTATATTAGAGAGAGATGACAATAAAATTGTTGATGTTCTCACATTCAAGACAAGTGCCGAAAATAACTCGTAATTAGAGTCTTATCCACGTTTTTTCATATTAATATTATGGCATGAAATTAAATGTGTGTTATCATCTGAATTAATACATCTAAAATAAAAAATAAAAAAAAGGTATATAAAATGTTTACTTTGTTCAAGAAAACGTCGTTTTCCCTTACAATCAGTAAAAATCTTCTAATTTCTGACATATGGAAATAATGTCGTAAATAAGTTCAATATTAATTCATATTATGTCTAAAATATGCGTGAAAATATATATTTTCGGTATTTTTTGACGAAAATTGCGAGAGCACGAATTTGACGTCCATCATGCCGCTCGGGACTGACGGAATGAAAAATACACATTAATAGGATCGATATAAATATTATTTAGTACGAAATTTTTGTGTTTTTGATATAAAACTTGATATTAAATAGTAGTTGAAGCCTCAAAGCATGTAACTTTATATAATATATTATTTAAAATAGTTTTTTTTAACTAAAACAAAGTATTTTAAAAACATTGAAAATTGATATAATGTTCTACAAATTTAACGGCTTACAAAAACTTTTAAATTTTTTTTTGTCTCGGTTCAGAATCATCTCCATAATCTTGGCTTCAAGATTATAAGAAAATATATTTCGTATATACAAGAATTTTCCATAATGAGGTAATTTTGTGGCACACGGAAAATAAAATTAATGTTCGCAGTCTTTCTTATAATGTTTGTTTTGTCTTCATTATGGAAAATAATATTCAGTTTATTAGTTTTAAATTAGTATAAATGTTTTATCTAAGTAATAGGTTTAAAAAATTTTAATCTAGTGTATGACTTCTGATATAAATGAATAATAAAAAGATTATAAGGGATACGGTTCCAAGTGCTCATTATATTTTGTGGATAGATTAGATAGATTTTTTCTGTGCATCTTCCTAAACGATTTGTCTTATTTGTTTTGAAATATTCTGCGAGTTTATTAGTAATTGGACACATAAAAGTGTATCTAAAGACTCCACATTTTATATTTGAGGAAAATTAAATAATCGACCGCCACGAAGCGCCTCTCGATCTTTACAAAATTCTTCTACTCCGTCTCCACTGTAACACTTTAATATTCTCACACCGAGGGGCTCGAGATTTTTTGCATGATGGATGTGATTAACCGGAGCTGGCAGGCGCCGCGCCGGCCTTCAAGGACCTTCACCTGGCAGTTAAATAATAAAGCCAGAATATTTATTACCTGAGCCTCGGTATCTTGCATACTCACCACGGTGGATCAGCATCATCGTGGGTAACGCGGATACTTGGTGTTGAAAAGAGGTGGAGATTTCTTCAAGTATCGATTTTGTTTTTGTTTCAGTATTTTATGTACATGACTTAAGAAGTTATTATTACGTTTAGGTAAAGCGTTAGCTTTGTGGATGATCGTCATCATAATCACCATCATCATCACTGGCTCCTCTACAACTCCTTAAAGTTTTAATTCATTGGTCAACTACACGCCATATTTTTCCAGTCGAATGTACACTCAATCTAAAAAAGTATTTATAATTAACTTTTTTTAAGCTACTGTATTATGTTTACGTCAACAGGTTTCGATACTAACGTATCTAAATCAAGACTATCGTACAACTATTCCATCAAATTTAAACAATATCCATTAAGGAATGTATTCGGAGTCTTGATAAGAGTGGGGGGGGGGGGGGGTTGATTGACAGGGAGACATTGAAATAGGAAATATATTAAATAGCGGGATGTTTGTAAGGTTTAATTGGTTATTAATTATATTGGACTTAGTGTTGAATGACTTTAAAATTTCTATATTTTTTAAATTATCCATTCTAAGGCCTAGATTATTAATTTGTAAAATTTTAGTAACGTTTTCTTTCATATAATTGTGGCCTGTTATTATTATTAAGGCATCGTAAGTGTTCTTTTATTCTAGTATTAAAACTCCGTGCCGTTTTACCTATGTACAACATCACAGTCATAACAGCTTAGTTTATATATACTGGATTGATCCAACGGGTCGACATTGCCTTTGGAATTTATAAGATACGTTACTATCGAAACCGGTTGACGTAAAAATAGCGCATAATAAGTTACTTATCACTTATATTTATAATTATGTTTTTTGTCTATGCTTGCATTTTTAATTTCAGTATACATTGTATCCTGAAGATGCGACCATTGGTCTTGAAACATGTTGATTTATCAATATATAATGGCTTAAACAAAGTGTTTTTCCTTATTATTTATAAATCAAAGAGGTTTGTTATTTATTAATTAATAATTTAAGACGTTTTGAATGTAATCTTAATACCTGAATAAAGTAAATTATTTCAATACACCGTTCCGCAAGGGAATTAAAAAGTTGTAATAATTTATTTTCTTAATTATTTATTTTGCACATACTATACACAAATGTTAAATTTAACTTAATTTTTTTAAATAGCGAACCGTACATGAATACGTGTGACATCAATGTTTTAACTATTTTCAAACTAAGCTAAATACTTGTGCTATAAAAATAGGACTAACTTGATGGCCTCCTGGAACGAGGCTTCCGACCACTAGATCACTAGGCGAGTATCGTAACCACTAATCCACAACCACATCATTAAATTAGAACAATTAGACTTTGTTCAAAAAATTTGTGGAGTGCTTCCTCTTTATAAGACTAAAGTCTCGTGAATTGTGAGAGTATATCGTTTATATCGTGTATATAATTAAAATATTAATAAATATACAACTTTAAAAAGCGTTCAATAATTTCGGAATAAGAGGCATCTCGAATTTTAAATGTCAGGGTATTAGTAAGCCTACATGTAAAAAACTCGTAATGTAAATAAGAATACAAAATAAATTAATTTACTTTTTTGACGTGTACCATTATTTTGGAGTGAACAATATGTCACAGCAGCATGCTTGTACACCAGAGGCGTACACATAAAACATCTAGATATCTGTGCAATATTTATGTCATTTTTATTATTTTACATTTAAAAAAAATTCTGTCGTACAGCGTAATAGGAAGACTAAAACATTAAATATAAAG
The DNA here is from genome assembly GCA_031772225.1 of Eubasilissa splendida. NCBI lineage: Eukaryota > Metazoa > Arthropoda > Insecta > Trichoptera > Phryganeidae > Eubasilissa > Eubasilissa splendida. The sequence continues at coordinate 26,924,113 of CM062861.1, read as the reverse complement.
CGAAAATATGCAAGAACATATTTTAGGCAAAACAACATTATACCCTCTCAAGTACAGAAACACTTTCATGATCCTCATTTAGAAACAAGCGCTATCTCCTATTCAAAATTATACCAAACTCGAAAAGTATATCAATTCATTTGTATGTTTATTTAAGTTTATTTTAAGTAATTGAATAAATAAGATAAGATTAGAAGAATAATACTAATAAAAGAATGCTAGAAGTTTATAGATAGTTTATTGTAGATGTTTGATAGACTTAATGGATTTTTATCTACGTAGGTTAATAACTTAGGTGTGCAAAGCGTTAATAATATTGGAACGACGACATCCAGCGACACTTTACCGAAGCAATTTGTAAGATTTAATATATCTCCGGCTTTCCGTGAGTTGTGACTGCATATTTTTCTAGTTTTATACGGATCACGCAAAGTTCATTTATTAATCATTATATTATATTAATAATATACATTGTTGTGTATTTCCATTGTCAAATTTTACATTTTTTATATTCTCTTAGTTTTTTAATAATCTGTAAATTAATAAATTGAAAAAATAACGTTTCCGTCCCTGTATTACAGTGGTTCTAAAACAATGGTATTCCGAAAATTGAAGGGCGTTTTAGTATGAGACCCGTCTCAGGTTTGTAATAATATGCTTTCTGTGTGAACATGTCGCTGAATTGGAGTTCGTGATTTGGAATTTGTTTATGTGAACATGTTGTGGATTTGTACTAGAACAATACTCGTAGATTCATAGAACAAATTACTGTAGTAACTGAGGCCTTTCATTTGAGGTTGAGGTATCAGTCATAGTGTTATAACTAGTGATGGTTAACCGTTATGTGACTGTGTTTGTGACAATGATTGGTAACTGAGATTTAACTGTTGGGGGACTATTTTCTGAACACCAATGATGGCTCGAAGAATTATACATAATTAGTGAAACATCATCATTACAATCGAATACAATCAGTCGCGTCAATCACAATAACATTTTAAGTAATGATTTAACCATCACTAGTTATAAATAAATTTTAACACTCATTTCTAATTATTATAAATATGGCTGTTTTAAAAAAGAATTGAAAGCATGTGAAGAGATGCATTTCAGTTAGTTATATACAATAAAATGATATTTTTGTTAATTTACAAGCAGGTTGAAAAGTTAAATTTGGAGATTCTATTTAGATGTATAATGGTTACTGCTTATAAATATTTGAAACAGGTTAACAAATAAAAAATAAGTTAAAAAATTCATTAGACATTAAAATTATATCGTTTGATGAATAAATTGTTGGTTTTAATTGCGTTGTCCTTTTAAATTTATTTTTAACTACGATGGACTTTTCACTAGACTCTCCATCTATTCACATGTATTCATTTTAGGTAAAGTTAACTTATAAAGAAGATACGATATAAATTATGTTTTCTATTGGAATCTTCTTTACCATGGTGCTACATCTCACGATGGGATTAACTACATTCCGCCGACTCATCCCTAACCATTCTCCTCCAGTTCCGGACCTTCTTAACATGCTCCAGTTCTCTTTCATTTAGTCAGCCTACCAGCTAGGTCGCTTCGCTAGGATATCCACACGGTCATGAATGTTGGTGTCCGTCACCAGCATTTTTTCAACATGGCCAGCCTATCCTTGCCTTTGGGACCTTCAGAATCGTATAATTATTTCTTGCCCATTTTAGAGCTCGTGTTTAGTTTATATTCTGTAAGTTTCAAGTTATTTTGTAGATTTATTCATTTTTTTTAGTATTTTATGTTCAAAAGCTGCTAATTTATTTTCTTCATTTTATATTAGACCCACGTTAAGTGATCACTGATATAATTATTTTTATTAGATTAAAGATAATTTAAAAAAATATATGTTATACTCTTTCCATTTAAAGTATATCGTATATTGTCATTTTTTTCTGTATAAAATTATTAATTCAAAATTATATTTTTTTGTTTTCATTGTATTTTTTGAACAATCTTTTAAAATAATTTTAATCAATACTATTTTTTTGTTTTACACCACTTTATTTGAATATATAAACCATAACTATAATATATAAACGGGATACTGGAGGATGGTCCTGTTATAAGCCTTAATAGTCGGCGAATTTGGATGAGAAGATATGAGTGTGGATGAGGCGAGGTGTGTCAGGATAGAAGAGTGCGGTGCTCTGTCCGCTCTGCTTACCCCCGCGGAGAAAGACAGTAAGGATAAACCAACTAGTTTCGGCCTACAACCTTGAACCTACATAAGCCTAACCCGAAACTAGTTGATTTACATATTCAAATAAAGTGGAGCGAAAACAAAATAATACTTTTTATTTAAATTATAATTATGTCACAACGTGTTTGCTTCATGTGAAAATCTTTTAATATTTCCAGAATAAAATAATACTTTTTTTAGGTTTGACTTTGTCTTTCACCTTTAATCGTAGACACACACAATTTAATTTAATAACTTTGCTTTTAATGCTATTATACCCATGTAATAATATTTGGTGATCGATGTTCATGTAATAATTATAATAAAATGTATATGCGGCAAACACAAGAAGCTCGGAACTCGGCATTAAATTGTGAGTTTTAATGGGTCCATCCATCCAAAATCTCACATCTGCTTTGTTTATTTTCAAATTCTCTCCAGAGGGCTTGTAGATTATCTCGTCTTAAAAATATGAATGCAGATCTTCCAATAAGATACCGGAATAATAAAGTCGTGCGCCGTAATAGACGTTTGTGAAATAATCTTAATAAAAGCTCCGGAATGAATTCAATGGATATATAAATAAAAATCATTATCTTTAAATTCTGTACAAATTTCCAAAATTTATATATATTTTTTATTATATATTATAAGATAAGTATATATTTATTATTATATATTATAGCAGATTGCAGGTCTTCAAAATTAAAGACGCAAAAACCAAGTAGGCTGCAGTGGGCAAGTGGGCGCATCATAAAAGATTTGATTTGAGACAATGATTATGCATTTGTATAGTTTCATTCCTCATTTAAAGAGAAATTAGTCAGTTTTGCCAGTTGAAGTAAAAAAAATACACAGGCTCAAAATCAAGCAAGATTGTGAAATCAACTACAGAATATTTTATCACGCATCATTTAAAAATAGTTCTATAGAAAGTGTATTTGAAAAAAATCCATCCAGTATCAGCTACTAGAATCAGGTAGATTTCGTATACGTGGATAAGTGTGTTTATTCATTATAACGGTTACGCATTTAAAATTTTAGAAAATAAGGGTCATCATCATCATCGTCTTCAGCAATTGTCAATCTACTGTTAGATGATGGCCCCTTCATGACTCTACCACTCTCTGATCACTCCCACTGCTACGACATTTTTTTATTATTACTTTGAACACTCCTATTATATATATAAGTTGTTTTTTGTCTAATGAATACCATTTAAGATTATTCTTTATTCATTAATTATTTCTGCATCTTGATATATGTCTCGCCCAATGCCATTTATACTGTTTACAGGAGAAACAACTCTCTTGTCTTAAGATATACAATTTTATTATTAATGCCACAATTGTTATAAAAATACAAATGTTGTAAATCGCTGATAAAAACAGTGTAAATCATTAACAAGCGCAACATGTCCAAACTATTCATGTCATCAATCTTACGGCGCAATTATATTCTAAACAGCGACCGAGCGCTCTCACAAAAGCTCGCAATAAAGACGAGTGCAGCGATGCTGGTGCCACCCCTCGTGGCTTAGAAAAATATCCACCCCTTTTCGCGATACCCCCATCACAGGTCTGAAGGGATGCTTGCGAGACGAGCCGCGATCGGAGTGTATTCAAGTCAAGGTTTGCGGACGAATAAAAGCTATTTTCGCTGTCGTTGTCGATGGTTTCCGACATGTAATGTTTTGGTTTGAATTACCTCATTCGTAATCAGGCAATCGATCCGTACTAAGCATTAAGTTATTTTACTTAATGCCATTGTATATTTATTAATTAATAATTCATTTCAGAAGAAATGATAAAAAGATACTCAACATATTTTTTAATTAATGGATGATTTTATTTTTCGCCTTTCTATTCAACTAATATGATAGCCGAGCGGTGGACGAAGGTATTGGCTGAATGCAAGCAATATTATCAATGATTTATTTTTCCACCCTAAAATCTATCTGGATTATCGTAACAATATGTTCATATAAATACATCGATTTAAAAAATTCTCAAATTATTATTTTTTTTCATTAAATTAAAGATAAAGTCATTAAGAAGTGTTATCTTAGAATAGTTCTATCTTGTTATTTAATAAAGTTTAGTGTATTTTAATAATTACTCGCCAATGTTTCAGGATTATTTAAAAACTTGTAAGAAAATTTTCTATGCGATATTTTCTTTTGAAATTTGAAAATTTCCAAATATTTTAATATCGATATCTCAAAAAACCTTTTTATTTACTAGAAACCTTACATTTAAAAAAAAGTTAATATATCTACGTGAAAACTGCCACTGGGACTTCAAGACCGAACTTTTTTTTCGCTGATAGTATGTTAGTGTTTCAGAATGAAACATTTAAATTTTCTGCTTGAGCCACATTTAAAGATAATTTATTTCTTCCTGCGCTCTAACGCTCTCTATCTTCCCTTGCATATTGAGTAGTATGCGTCTGAAGTATGCCACTTTCCTTCATTTAATAGTTATTATTTGTTCTCTTGATTTATTCATGCGCTATATTAATTAATATATTTTTCATTAGTAAGTCATCACATTAGATTTTTAATGTACATACATAAATCAGAAACTAGGTATTGTCATTTAGTTATCGTGTCGAAACCGAACGTTTATAAAAACTTATATTAAGCAGAAGCTAATTAAGACGTAGCTGTATTGATGTATTGTACATAATTTCCGATAGTAAATTAGTTATCCCTTATTTAAACGCCTTGACTATATCTGATCATTGGTTTTCACATAAATCAAAGTTTTCCCCACCCAGTGTCCTACAATGGGGGTGTGGATGCGGTCGTAATGTTGTTGCAACCTAGCTGCAACATTGTGGAAACTGATGTGAATGCTTTCTCAGACCACGTTCGTGAATTATATAACCCAGATTAAGATGGTGGCACACTACGGTTACTTCACACACGAACACACGTGTTGCGGGGATGTAAACAATGTGAATGTGTTGTTGCGAATGAATAATTTTTTTTCATTTTATGGTTCTGTATTATTTTTTATTCTACATTTTCAAGTATATGTATGTAGATTATCCTCCTCTCCACCTCTATACTTCGGATCATCATTAATCTTGGGTTATTTCAAAATTCACCTTAGCTATAAACAGGAATTAAATAAATTGAGACTGTGGCATGGTGTAAACAAAATAAAGTATTTACTTGAGAACACTCAATTTGTTCAATATAGGTTACAGTAAAATGCTCGATTACAAAATACGAACGAGATGGTGTATTGATTGAAAGATGTTGACCAGCTAGACCTAGGTAGAGAAGTAACCCGTTCCATGGAGTGCTAGGTAACGCATACGGCTGGTCCGCTACGTGACGTTATCCGATATTAACATCAACTGGCGATACGCGACTGACATCATAGCGCTAGTTGGGAGTCGATCCGACAGATGCCACACTATGTCCGCCTCACCATTAATACAATATATACCATATATGAACGCTCCCATTTAAGTGCTCGAATGCGTCCAATAAATCAAATTTTTATTTTCTTGTGGATGATCTAGCACGTGGTTTCTGAAAATATTTTTCAGTATACCGCAATAACAGCATAATTATGCTAGGGAAATAATATCAACATGAGACACCACACATATAGAAAATATTTTAATTCTACATATTATTATTTTTATGATTATTTTCTTTTCTATTCTGTAATTTTGTAAGACTACGTATCACTAGACCAAACATTTTTTTAACAGATATATTGTCACGTTCTGCTCGGGCTGATCGGACATCCTATCGATGTCACGGATCGAAAGCCAAGTTCCGATCTTCATGTCACTGGTTAGCTACATCCGCTCTTACGAGGTACGCGAGTTCTCATCGGGTGAAGTCCATGAACCGCTATATGAGTTTCCTTTGTCTGTAAGAGAGGTTGGATACACAACAATACAAATTCGTTCACCTCACACTTCTTGACATTCACAATTTTACGTCCCTGTTCAAAAATTTCAAGTTTCCACTACACTTTCTCTTCTTCGAACACCTTTTTCTTCTTTAAGTTATTTTGCAGACCAGGGGCCTTGGAAATCCGTGCTGCTGGTAGCTAGCGCGAATCATCTCCCGGATTTCAGACCCACCGTTTCAAAATTTGCCAACACAAAAACACGCCGCTATCTCACCCAAATTGGCCAAGACCGCCTGACATCTTCAGTCGTGGCCTTTATCAGCCTCGTCCAACTTTTTTAGTTTTTTTTCCTCATCTTGGATAGCTCTGCGCCTTGTTTCCACCTCTCGTCTCAATCAGCTCCAAAAAGTTACAGTTCCGCCATCTTTCTTCGTCCTTTGCTCTCAATGGCCCAGCATTGGCGACTGGACTGCGACAGATCTTACACACAGTGTGACATTCTATAACTGACATTTTTGCTGGGCCCCCACATGTGAACGCATGCATCTTATAACGTCACAATATATAATACATACATATGTAAAATACATGTGTAAAGTACATAATAATAATATATATATATGTATATTATTAACAGATACGTGTAGAAACAATTTTGGTACGCAAAATACCAAACGCTGTACTTGTAAGGCTTTAAAATATGTAATTTATTAAGATTAATTTCAACCCTCACTCGAGAAACGGGAGACAAGTTCCTTGCAAGTGTTTAAGCTTCCATTAATGTTATCTAATAGTGTCTTGAAGTTGAAAATGTACTACATTTTTTTATCTTCACATTTAACAAGAATTCAGGCATTTATAAAATTATTATCCGAAAGCAATAATAATTCGTTAGAAAAAAAAACTTTTCTGAAAAATATTTATTTATTTAAATGAATAAGTATGTCTAACAAGAAGTTATACACAGTTATATTAGAACTACTGTATCTATTGTAACTATGTAACGGATATTTTTCAGTTTCTATATCATATCTATCTAAAAGTGGTATATTATTTTAAACACTAATTTAATATATTAATTATAAATATATACATATAAAATCAATTTTGTCGAAAAATATTGTTTTTGCGCTACCGGGATATGAACCTGGATTTCTATTTTCAATCCGGGGAAGTGCACTACTAATTGTGTTATAGCGCCAGTATTTTTCATGACAAATTTTCGAACCTATATGTAACACTTTTTCAAATTAATACATCTGTCGTTCCATTAGTTTTACAATATTTTTCGGCAAAATTGATTTTATATGTATATATTTATAATTAATACATTAAATTAGTATTTAAAATATCACAGACCGTCTATTCTGAATAATTACAACTTCACAATAAGAATGTGTTCTCCTTAATATAGTATATTATTTTCATTTTATCTGATCAATAATTTATATTTTTTATAAATTAATACATATATAAAATATACAAAACTCAAATCCCATATTGTAAGGTGCTGAAGGTTGGTCCTTTTAAACGATCCGTGGAATAATCAAAGTGGACATGTATAACAATAATAGACGTTAATGGCGGCTTTCGTGTCTATTGCTACAGTGAGAGGTGACCTACGACTTACACAGCACCCTTCTATGAGCGAATATAACAGGTTAACATTTATTTAATACTAGAAGGCAACCGTGCTCCACGCCATGCCACGGGCGGCGATACACGGCTAGCAGACAAAAAACACCGATTCTTACAAGTGAAAAAATAAATAAGTTACATATATCGCCATATATAAGAAATATAAATGCTGCTGCAACTCCCCAAAAGGTGTTGTAGGAGAATAAAGAAACTGGACCATACGCTGAAGGAAACATATGTTTATCCTAACTTGGCTTAATAACCGACGATTGTCACAATCCGAAGTGGTCGGGAAATAATATTTAAACCACTGATCCCGAATAGTTAGGATAAAAGTAAGAGACATATGCAAAAAAATCAATAATCAAAATTTTTAAAATTAAAAATCAATTAAACTTTAAAAGTGAATTCCGATGTACAAAAGTTAGAGACCAAATTGATATTCCAAAACTAAAATATACCGCAACCCCAAATCACTACATTTATCAGGGCATCAATTTTTTTAATAATCTTCCCATCATAATTAGAACAATTACAGACTACTGTCAATTTGTATCTGAAGTAAAAAAAATATATACACAGACTAACTGAAAAATAAATTATCTCGTATATACTCCTTCTCTATACACGAGTTCTAGAGAATAAATAAATGTTAAATGAAATATATATATATCCTACTGATAATTCTAAAATGTGTTATATTTTCTAATATTAAAATACAAAAATAAAAAATTAAGAACTTGCTTTTGAATTCTTAAGCAAGACTATAGTGTGTCTAAAACCTTAACGGTTATTTCCAGTATATAGTTGTCACTGCACGATGTCACAAGATAAACAATTCATAAATTCTACTCTCAGTCTAAAGGATAGATAGAAACGGAAATTATGGAAGCAAATACAAAAAAAAAATAAAGAGACTATGGTAGACTTGATGACAGACCAGTCTGGAACCTCTCTTAACCTCCCCAGGAAGCTATGAAGCAGAATAATTCAAATCTAAAGCTTGGTATACATATTTGATGTTTAAATGGAACTTAAAAGAATAAAGCCGGCATGAAAGTGGAGTTCTTCAAACTATGAGGCTCATTTACACTTGCCCTGGAGATATCATAGTCCATAAAGTAATCCCGTAGTCAACGAATCGAATACAAAGCCTTCTAAGAAGAAGAAGAATCTAAATATTGAAGCATCACAGCCTCGCGATGATACTGTGTAGCTAGTTATAAAAACAAAACTGTTTTCTAAATAAAAATGAATCTCGAACACTATTAAAAAAACACGATTCCCTAGGCAACAATTTGCACAAAGGTTCTGTTGGGTATTTTACGAATTTAAGCAAGTGAGAAAACAGCGCAGGTCATTTGACTGTAATCATGCGGAACGGAAAAACTTTGCCTGCGATTTCCCTGTGGGGATCTGGAATTAGGGGATTAAACACCCCCTAATCCAGACCTGGACCGGGAATTATAACGGACCCTGTTTAGGAAAACATAGAACCTTTAAAGGAATGTACAATGAACTGGGATATGAAAGGATTCCACGAGTGTGGTTTACTATAATTAGTCATAGTGTGGAATGCTTTACATTATTTAAATCCTTACACTTTGGTAAAGGTTTTCACTGCTTTTAGTTATTTATATAATTTCTTATGGTTTATTAATTTTGTTGTCGTAGCTGACGTTTCGGCTAATATTTCAATGGCCACTATCAAGATTGACAAGTATTCATTTACTTATTTTTAATCACAATACTTTATATATCTGATGACAGCTTATAAAAATAGCAGAATTGATGGGTCATATTTTGGAGGCCATCGTCAGTACTGATCACACAATTTTATTTTTGTCCACTGCTTACAAATGACATTTATACAAGTGTGTCAATCTTCACTTTGACACTCCACTTTGACACATTTACAAACTATTTTCGACCTACTAATATCGTATGTATTTTATTTGAATAGATAAATAGAACCAATAATAAACGGTTGCACGATTTTTACATACAGACATATTTGTTATCTGCGATCCATACCCGAAGTTGCTCGGGATTGGATTACGTTATAATTTTAGAAATTATGAAAAATGAAATTTATTGAATGCCTTCTGTATCAAATTTGCAAACAAATCAGATTTGGTACGGAGGGCTTTCAATAAAATATGCTTATATCAATGAGAGAGGGTGGGATGACTAAATAATGGGAGTGTGGTGACAAATAAGAAAGGGGAAGATGCTCAAGATTCTAATGGGTAACTATGCTAAATTTGGTTAAGTTCAGTGAGTTAGGTTTGTACAGAGAATTGGCACACACAGATGTTTAATTTTATATCAGAGTATGTATTGTAGATAGATTGTAAATATGTAACTTAAATTATATAGCATGAAAATGTGCGGTTTGCAGAAATTCGTACTATAATTATATAAAATGTAACTGACATTGTATTAAATTTTGTTTGCTTGGTTGGCATTTCATTACAACTTTTTGCAAAATGTATTAATTTATTTTAGAACATCATTATTTTAGTAACTAACTACAGAATATTCCGGAATATTTAAATTTTAAATGATATTATCATAAATAATAAGGTTTTATCTAGTATAAAGGTAAATCGTAATTATTTGAAACTACGTCATTAAAATCAATCATAATTGTTTTTAATATTACTCAATAGGCAGTCACACTTGACTATTTTTCATGGTTTCACTCGATGTCAAAAATTCAGTGAGTACTTGCGTTACGTATGTATAATAATTTAAGGAAAAATGAATTATTGACATTTATTCAAATTTTGTTTGTTAAAAAGTTCTTCACCTACTTACTAGAGCTCGATAGGACATAATCTAATCATGTCAGTTTTGTGGCTTTTCGAATATATGTATTTCTAAAAACGTGTGTAACGAATGCTAATATTTAATCGTGTTTAAGGAACAAAGTTATTTAATCGATATACAGAAACAAAATAATTTATATAAAAATATATTATTCGTGAGGCAGTAAGACAAATTAAAATATTGTCAAAAAACTAGTCATACTTTATTATTTATTTACATATCTATTTGTGACATATTTAGTTTTGACCACTCAACGTCGTCATTATCTGTAAATAAAAATAATAATAAAATTAAAATAAATCCAATATTTTTATTACAGTCTTAACTTAATTATATTTTGTATTTACATAATAAATATTTTTCAGACTTTTGTTAAAATTTTCGTTTATTTTTAAATTATTTTGTTTCAAATGTCATATCCACCAATAGTATAAAATCTGTGCCTCAGCATGACAAATCACAGTAGGACTGCCATTAAAAATACTAATAAGTACTTATAAATATAAATAGAATCACTGGCGACCAATTATCATTACGACATCCAGAGTAGAAGTTATCCCTTAACACAATAGATAAAAAATCATAGCTGATATAAAATAGCGTCTACTGTTTTGGTTTAAGACCTTTTTTTATATAATCATAGGTGATCTGACTTAGGTATTATCTCTTCTATCTCTAATTAGAAAAGCACAACCCTACTTCAAACTTTCTTTTGTTACATTGTTATATATAAAATATTTACTTTTCTTGATTCAAATCCGTATTATATAGCAGCATTCAACATCTAAATCCAAGTAAACATATTTGTATCTCGCAACGTTATCGTTAACACCCCCACCCCCAGCGAGCCTTCCAAAGGCTGTCTATCACATTGTGCCCCGGGGCGGGAGCCACCCCCGAATTGAAACGTAGAGAATACCTCCGCTCACGTGACCCCAATACCGATTAGATGTTAAAGTGTTCCTCGGGCATAGGCATACGGGGTTAGGCGTATATCTGGGGGTCAGTACAGGTCTCGCTACATTTCTGCGTATTGATCCGATCCGATCGCTTGTTTAACCCTTTTGGCGAATACGTGTTTGAGTAAATCACGTCAAAAAATATTGTAAACGACAGATTAATTTTGATTACCTTATTATAAGCGACAGTTAAGATATAAAATTATTACATTTTAATAATAACACTTTTTTTTGCGATGTTTCAATTTAAAAATATTGTTCCGTGATCTTGAGCAAATTAAATGAACTAATTAGAAATATACACAGAAAAAAATCTACCAATTGATAAAATATTTAGTTACCACCGGGATACGAATCAGGAACTTTTCCTACGTTTTTTTTCCTACGTTAGAAATAGAAAAAATATGATTGTATGATTATCCTAGTAAATAAGGGGTGAGGGGGTGATATCTGTGAAATTAAGTACGAATCAATAAAATGTCTTGCTTTTTAAAATTAAAAGAAGCCATTAAACCAGTTTGTAATATATTACATGCATGAGTGATGCAATACATGTTTTTTTTATTTACTCGCATTAACATTAATAATATTTATTGTTATCCCAGAAAAGACACAAAATATTTGAAGGAATTTAGTTATTAAAGTAATTTTAATAATTTGATAAATACTTATCATTGAATAAAATTTAAAAAGATTAGCGAAAACATGTAGTTCATTATGAAATATGTATTAATATTAAACCTTTCTGACTTACTTATCCTACTTTTGCAAGTAATATATATATTTTATATTACTTGCAAAAGTATGTAAAGTAGATACAATAATTCTCCACCATCATTTAAATAAAATATAACAGTTTTATTACGTTTCAAATTTAAGATTAAAACAAAAATGACACACGCGCTATGTACTGCCCCATACACGCTCTCAACGTGGCATAAATAGCCTGGAATCTCAAAATGCTAAATTATTTATACCCTGTTAAAAGAAACACGGCTTCTGTAAGAGTATTGTATCGAAGATCGCGGAAATTTTTCTGTACTGTTTACAGTTATCTGGAAATAGAATACAGATAATTTTTTAGACGCTTTAAAAACATTTTTCATTTCTACCAGACAGCTTATTGAATGAATTCACACTATTGTTATCACAATATCGGCAAAAATATTTTCTTATATATAACATTTCAATGTCATGAGTAGGGAAACTTGAAACTTTACACAGCGAAGTGTTAATTTTCCTTTGAAATTTACTAGTTAGGTGTGACCTTTTTATTCTGATGGTCATTTTTTCAGATAAATACCGAACAGGTCTGTTTCTAATATCATAAATTTTAAAAACTGGAATTGGATAATAATAATAATAATAATTCTGGTAATATATAGAGTGTAACAAACCTAGTCCACAATATTTTATGGATGGATGCCTGACTCAATTATGAGACCAAAATTTTCAAGAAATGTGTATCTAATCTTAACCATGACAAACATATATATATAAGCATTTCAAAAAAATCATAATCATGCAATTATTTTGATTAATTGAAATATTTTATTGATTTCAAAAAATTAAAGGTCATCGAATTTCGAGCGGCTAGACTACATTTTGTTAGGTGATTTAGTACCTGAATCAAAGATATAGATTAATAATGAAAAAATTTCGCAAATACTTCTTTCGAAATACATTGACCTTAAACCTTAACATGATTTTGTAAAAATTTCGAAAAATAATATTTTCCGTGACGGTGCAGAATTTACACATATTCCTTGAACATTTTCTACTCGTAAATTAGTCTTTCAAATAATGTAACGATCAAATGTATTGATATCAAGAAGGTAACATATAGGTTCGAAAATTGTCGCTAAAAATATTTTCGCTGTAACATAGTTGGATAATGCACCTTCACCGGTTAAGAAAGAGATCCAGGTTCGAATCCCGGTGGCGCAACAACAATATTTTTCGATAAAATTTATTTTATTTGTATATTTTTCTAATAAATATATTTAATTCATATTTAAAACATCACAGACCGTCTGTTCTGAATAATTACAACTCCACAATAATAATGTGTTCTCTTAATCCCAATATTAATTATCCTGTGCATTTTGGAACTCATTTCAACAATCAAATACAATTTTTAACGAATTGAAAAGGAATTTGAACTATAAATAACAAATAATAATTATTCAGAAGAGATCCAAAAAGTACAGAAAGCGCGAATCGTTATGACGTTCGCCTCCAAATTTAATAAAATTCCGACTATTATCTTAAAATACCAAAGTTTTAGTGTACAAAACACTTATCATGAATATACTTCTGAAATGTGGATACTGACTAAGAATAATGAATGAAGAAAATTTTAAATACCTTAGGGGCGCTTTTAGAAGATGAATTTTTGCATAGACACTATAATAATGATAATTTCGGCATATACGCTATAACAATGAGAATTTTGGCATACACGTTACAACAATGATAATTTTGGCGTTGCCACTATAAAACTGAATACTTTACTTTGCACTTGTAAGCGTTCAAAGGTGTATTAAAATAGGAGCACTTCGTTGGTTGGATGATGTGGAGAGGATGACCAATCATGCAGCGCACGTGACAAGCATGGCGCAGAAGCTTGAGAATGCCAAAGCTTAAATGGAGCTAAAATGTCTTCAATGTCATATATTATATTATCTATTAATGGAGGAAAATTATTGATGAGGCTAAGACTCTTAAGAGGTTGTTGAAGTGTACACCTAATTTTTTTCAAAATTTATTAGGTGACATTCAGGATCGAGTAATTTATTAGTTTAATTTTATTATAATTTATACCTAAGAAAAAAAATTTTACGCAAAGATTTTAAATGATTAAATATTATTAAGGAAAACACATTGTTATTGTGAAGTTGTAATTATTCATAACACAGGTCTGTGATGTTTTAAATAATAATTTAATGTATTAATTACAAATATATACATATAAAATCAATTTTGTCGAAAAATATTGTTTTTGTGCTACCGGGATACGAACCTGGATCTCTATTTCCAATCCGGGGAAGTACACTACCAATTGTGTTATAACGCCAGTATTTTCATGACAAATTTTCGAACCTATATGTTACACTTTTTCAAATTAATACATCCGTTGTTTCATTATTTGAAAGCCATTTACATTGTTTTTACGGAATCTCAAATAGCCTTGAGTAAACCGATAGCAGACGCCAGAATTATCAATTCATTTTTATTAAATATTGGACACATTGATACAATTTATATTATTAAGAAGTATACATTTTTATTGTGAAGTTGTAATTATTCAGTCTGTGATGTTTTAAATACTAATTTAATGTATTAATTTAATATATATATTTTTTAGAATTACTCTCAAAGGATAGCTCAAGTCTGTGACATTTTTCCCCTTTTGACAATTATTGTATTTAATAATCAAATCAACCAAATAACACGCGTAGCTTGGACCCCACCCTCGCGAGGGTTAATTTAAAAAATGTACATTTCTAAAAAAAATTTGGCCAGTTTTACTTTTCTCGAAGAGAACATTCATCATATCATGCTGCGGTATATGCAACCCCTATATTCTTTTATATATTGCCTTAAACATTTTTCATCACGTCTCTTGGGATTTTGTCACTGTGGCTTCGCGCCAGTTTTCTAGATTACTTCGTGTTAACCTTTTTGCGTGTCGTGAAATATTTAGAAACTTGGGTTATTTCTCAAAAATATTCACAATTTAGTAGTGACAAAAAATTTGCTCGAATCTTCGCAGCACCAAAAATAGTCGAACTTAATTTTAACAACACTACTTCAAGTTGATAGATTTTTTAAATTAATTTATAATAATTAATAAACAATTTTTATATTTGTTTGTTTCATTATAAATCAATTAATTCCTCGACCGACAAAATTATGTATTAATTGATAGTATATATAATAAGTTGATATTTAAAAAAATTACTTGATTATTAAAAGAAATACGATAAATCACTTTTTCTGAAAAAAATATTGCTACCACCAGTTCGAGGTGCTTGTTGGTCTAGAGGTTAAAACGCTCGCCTATTGATCTAATGATCGGGGGTTCAAGGCTCGTTCCAGGATACCAGCAAGTTTATTCTATTTTCACAGCACAAGCATTTAACTTTTTAAATATTGATTTGATACGTGCTTCGCATCCGCATTTCTTACTTTTAACTTTTTTTATAAAATGAATTAAATAACGAGAAACAATGGACGTGTCACTAATAGTAACTTATATACATCAAAATTAGACGATAATTTATGGGTTACTATATAATATATATAATTGGTAATACAATCTGCAGCAGTAGAATGTTTTGGGTACGAAACTATTGTTTTTATGTAAAACTACTTAAAACATTTGTAATTTAAGTTAAATATCCAGATCTATGTCATATTGAAAACTTTTAAATAAACATGTATTTTTTTAATTTGGATAATAAAATTCCTTTTTTTACCAATTCTCATTGCCTGTATTGGACATAAACTCAATAAATAAATTGTCCTGTATCTGAATTTTTTTTTAAATCTTGACGCAGTATAAATGTGAAAGATCGAGAACGATATTTTTACTCAGTTAAGCTTATTCAATAGACATCTCAAAATTTATGTTTAAATCTATAGAATCCTTTAAAATATGTTTAATTGTCCTCCTCGTCGGAAAACAAATTAAAAATTAATTTCATTTGTTTCACTAACTTCACACACTCGCCCCATTCGTTTCAAACCAATTTGAAGAATGACTTTTCAAAATATTATAGTTCATGTAATCAGGTTGCATTCTGCGGTAATCAATATTAATTGAATAACTTATTAGTAGTGTATTTAAAGTAATTTTTTAATAAAATTGTTTCTCAAAAATAAATAATCAGACTTTAAATAAGGATTGGAAATATTACCTACTTAACTTAAATTACTTGATTAAAAAAATCACTTTTTATTGGTATTTAAATAAAATCAATAATTAAAACCGATTAGATATAAAAATGTAATTTTTATAATTTTTGGAAGAAAAAATTAAATTAAATCTCTACCATGATCAATTATTTTACAGAATTTAGACAGTTAAATTACCAAAAAAAAACTGGATATGTCATTACTCATAAAATGTATAATATAACTCGACCATCACTTCTTGTTTATTCACCGGTGCACAGATACTAATTCAAAAGATCGTCAATTCTTTATTTTTAACCTTTCTTTTCATATCATATACATTTGTTGACATTTATTTATTTAATTTATATATGTACTTCTACAATAAAACATTAACTTCAATATATAATCATCAAATATTAACTAAAAACAAATTTTATAAAAATGTATATTAAACACAGAAAGGCTTTAACACCCTACTCGATTGTTTTATTGTTTCAATATACCACAAAAAAACAATACGCTTATATTTAAATATTAAGCTAAAGAAAATATCGACAAGATTGTATTTATTAATAATCCATCTAAGGATTATATATAACGTGTTAATATATCCACCTAGATATGCCCCGTGTCATGTTAAGTGAATACCTACCCCAAGGCCAGTTGTAGATTAGAACTAGTTATATATTATAATACAATAAACTAATAACAATTTATTAGAGTTTTGCACCCACATACACAGAGATGACAATGAGGAGTAAAGTATACTGTGTACTTAAGTGTTAAAAAATATCATCTGAATTTGTCAGAATATCTGAACAAGGTATTATCTAACATTTTGGTCAAAATTAACCTTTTTGTATCGAAATTCTGTCAATAATTTTCTCTTACAAGAATGTCAATTTTTTAAATATTAAGAAATAAAAAATTTATATATATTTTAGAAATTAAGAAGCATTTTTTACATTAATATGTGTCATATATTTAAAAATTCGCCGAGCTATTTGATTGCTTAAGTGGAAACCAAAATGAAAATATTGAAACAAGAAATTTCCGTTAGTTAATGTCTATACATTATGTGGTCTGTGGTTGATATGAATACAAATAAAATATATAAGTACTCGTATAATGTTCTGAAATCATGAATCAGTTTATTTGATTACTGTGACATTTTTATATAAACTTCACCTCACGGGCTAACCCAAACTCTAGTGAAGAAATTAAAAAATTAATATTTACTTTGAAGCTCAATATCTCAGTTTGATGTAAAAATTCAATGATATCTTGTTGTTTCAAGGGCACGATGTATTATAACATATTTTGACTTACTCTTACTAAAAATTATTCTTTTAGTCAGACGTTAAAAACGAATGAATACATAAAATAAATTAAAAATCCAAATCGTCTCACGCGACACGACAGGGGTTGCTGACACGAAAAAGTTATTTAACATGTTCTGTTCATCAGATGGAAGTTGCCGATACTGGGACACGGCTCTGTTGCCGATTCGCGTCACGCTTTGAAGGTGTACCCATTTAGCAGTCGTAAAAGATTTAGCCCTCGTCCGCCCCCTCCGACAGCATCCCCCTCCCCCACCCCTGGTAACCGACGTGTCACCTTGCCGTGGGCTCTATTGAAAAGGATTAGAGGGAACACGATCCGTGATTGGCGAATTCATAGATTAGCTAACCCTTTTACATTCGATGCGGATAAACGACAAACGTGGAGGGTGCGGAGGGGTACACGACGATGATGTATTTCAAGTAACAGTGTTAACTCGAATATTTGGGATATATTCGAAGTATAGCCCGTTCCATCGCTCTATGAGTAATTTATAATTTGTGTATTACATTGAAACCGTATATTATTTTTAGAAATTTGTTACTTCAAGATTAAAATACAGTTGAATCCGCTTAATTGGGCCTCCGATTAATTGGACTAAATCTCAAGGAACGGAAACCAAACCAAGGAACTTACAGTAATTGGAATAACATTCCGCTTAATTGGGCCTCCGATTAATTGGACTAAATCTCAAGGAACGGAAACCAAACCAAGGAACTAACAGTAATTGGGATAACATTCCGCTTAATTGGGCCTCCGATTAATTGGACTAAATCTCAAGGAACGGAAACCAAATCAAGGAACTAACAGTAATTGGGATAACATTTCACATAATTGAAACAGTAAATCAAAAATACATATTATACAAAAAAATTAGTACATGTTAGAATTTTCTATTGTTAATTATGAATAATTTTCGACAATAGAAAACAATTTACCATGTTATGATAAAAATGTAGACAGTGAGGATGCAATTGTCGAAGTCGTTAAATCGAGACTTCAAAAATTAGAAGACGATGATGATAAAGATCCACATGTGCCTGTGACTAACCAGGAGGCAAAACAATTATAGCCGGGTTACAGCGTTATTTTATGCAGGAAGGCAATTATGGGAGCCCTGCATCAGCACTGAATACCTGGCCTGATTTTATACAAATGTAAGTCTTCAAAAACAAAAAACAGTACAATTGAAGCATTCCTATAGAATTAAATTGTAAGTACCTACCTATTTATTATTGAATTTATTATTACTTTTTCATCAAAGTTTATATTATTTTCTTAAAATTTATATTTTTGTTCAAGAATTTATTAATTAGTACATAATGTATTTTGTAAGAAAAATATTAATCCAGCAGCCGCTTAATTGGATCAAATGTCCTGATCTCAATGTATTCCAATTAAGCGAAATCGACTGTATTTCTTCATGGTGAAACCTTCACGAGCTATAATACATCAATTAAATAACTGGCATTCCTTTTCGTCCTTAATTAATCTTTAAATACCTTCACGGAGCAGAAATTCCTTTCCCGGTGCACCATTAACAAGTGGAAAGTGCAGCGCCCCCCAAAACAAAAGTGCAATTGACGAGCAGCAGGAATGATGGGGAGCAAAAAGCTCGCAGCCGCGAAAGCCCGCGAACAAATTAATCTCAGTCAACAGGGTTGGAGCTTGTTCTGGGGGATTGGCACTCCCAACAAAGCTGCGCGGAGGCGACAGATGTAAGATCAATCTACCAAGGCGAAAAAGCTTTCGTGCTAGTGGTATTTCTCCGTGGAGCAAATAGCCGGCGAGAGCGCCCCGCGTTTTACATACCTACCCCTAATACTTTGATGCTCGCTCGGACTTGTTTTGCATTAAATTTTCGGTTGAATATTATTTTATTTTATTTATTTATTTAAGTACACATAATATATAACAAGATCCTACTAACTGTAAAACTATATATCAGTAGATTTCTTTTACATTTGTAAATATTAATAATAAGCCACAAATATACCCATAATATATTTTTTAAAGTATTTCTTTACTTATGAAATTTTATTGAGGGATGAAAAATGTATTTTGAATATTTTGAACAATTAATCTTAGCACCCTTTCATCATTGGCAATGTTCCAATACAGAGTATTAAGATCAGCCCGAACTATTGAAGGTATATTCGGGAAATAATGTAAATGTAAATAATTTCTTAGCAGGTACTCAATTAATTTTTTTTGTTGACATATGTTTAGATACTATAAATTATAGAATTCTAATCTGTTAAGATTATATCTGTTCTATGCAAGTTTTAAAGGAACTATCCCACACTGTGTGTGATTCCATATAAGATTATAGATTTCCCTAAAAATCGATATAATAATCTTGATACCGATGTGAATAATACCTTTTTAAGTATTAGATATGTAAATATTATTTGAAGTATTATTCTTAGTAAATACATAGTTTAGTAATGTACGATTACCAGTTAACGATTCTACCAACAATAAGACCCAAATAGATTACACTCTGAAAATTTTCACAATTACACATGGTTTCATAATCACGTATGTGCAAGCATTCATAAGTATTATGCTACAGAATATCGAGTACTTATCTTTGATTTCACTATTCAGTCACACTTTTCTAAATATATGCAATATTCATGTATTTTTCGACTAAATGAATTCTGTATTATTTTACAATATTGTCATCTCATCATCGTAGGTAAAATATTGCTGTTTGGACCTTCCGTTTTTTTTAACTAAATCAACTTTATATCTTATTATCTTATACTTCTCATTTATTGAACAATAATTGAATTCGATACCAGAAGTTATGTAGGAATCTATTAACTATTCTAAGTACATTTGGGAATATGATTTAAACCCGGATATTCTAGCACTTTGAGTGTATTGTGACTCCTGCACAAAAATCTTAGATTTAATAAATATTTTACGAAAATATAATACATATGTATTTGTTTAATTGCATTCTTTAAAATAAATGTGAGTTTGAGATACTTCAAGTCCATATTAGATAATTAAAATAGGAATTAATATTTAAAATAGAAATTAAAAGTAAGAAAGAATGTATTAAAATATTTAAAAGTATATTTCTAAATAGTGTATATATATATATATATTTTTGTATCAATCTATTTGTATATATTTTGATAAGGCCATCCCGAATTTTCCCTTTTTAGATAATTCTTTACAGTGTTATTGTACCCAGTATTAACGTGAAAGATAACGTTAATTGCATTTAGATGGGTTTTCAATAATATTGGAAAAGTATTATTAGAAACGTTGTATAATTATACTAATGTTATGGGTAGCTAGATGCTTTAAATAATTATGAATGCTCATCACCCCTCAAACAGGTCATACCCTAATTAGGCGGGTGAAAGGAGGATCGTACACGTAATATTACGTATAAAATTATTATCAAACACAATATATTGTTTATCATTCTGTATAACAATACGATTGGGTTGTGGTGTTATAGCCATTCAAAATATATTTAAGTAGATAGACGTGTTTTTTTTATGCAGTGGTTAGTCATTCTAAAAACTAAGTGGTCGAAGTTTTACCCTTGTTCCACGAGACTACTTTGTCCTATTTTTAATAGTGAAAACATAGTTTGAATTATACATTTTGGCCATCAGTAGTGTTCATTTTGTCCATCAATAGTGATCATTTTGGCCATCAGTAGTAGGCTCACAGTGGTTTTAAAAACAAAGTTGATAAACTATTTATGATTATAAATTCACCAAATATCTAAAAATGAGCTCATCAAGCAAATAGCAAGTTATGTATCATGGAATCAAACTTGAAAACTTAGTGTTAACACTTATATTTGACTAACTAACTAATTCACTATCACGCCGTTTCTCCGCAAGGGTAGGTAGAGAGGATAGAACGCCACACTCTTCTGTCCTTCATGTCCTGTCCTTCCTGTCATCTTCGCATACAAGCTCGCCCATTATTAAGACATCTAACAGGACCATCCTCCAATATCTGGTTTACCTGGTCGGTCTAATATAAGAATTGAATCGTATTAAATAGTACTCGTTAATAAACATTGTTAAAAAATCATGAATCTTGCTCGAATAAAATACACGACGTTACATTTCAAAATTCGTTGTGTGTCGAATGCTCGGATTAGTTAATGACGTGCGTACTACTGCACTGCTCGGTCGGGTCGGTGATGCACTGCCGTCCTAATAATGCGTATCTATAAAAGCAGTAGTGCTCGCGAATAGCGACCTCTCACCACAATAGTATAAAGTAATCTAAAGAAAAAAAGTATTTTAAAAAACCAATAAATAATTTATCTACTCGACAATAACTTTATGTTTTACTCGATAAAATTTAATTCGATACATCAATATCTCTATATTACGGAAAAACTAAAGAAATTTGTAATGGTCGGCAGAGTGGAGGGATCCGGGGGAAGGAGCAAATACTCTACGTGCAGAATCAAGTGAACACCACGACAGGCTATTCATCTGTTCCATCGCTGATGAGTGCAGGATGCCGAGAAGAATAGAAGAATTCTGTCAGATAGATTGATGAGGAGCTTCGTGAAGGCCACGATCCTTA
Source organism: Eubasilissa splendida (assembly GCA_031772225.1). Taxonomy (NCBI): domain Eukaryota; kingdom Metazoa; phylum Arthropoda; class Insecta; order Trichoptera; family Phryganeidae; genus Eubasilissa; species Eubasilissa splendida. Next base: position 26,901,770 of record CM062861.1, on the reverse strand, counting down.
GTCGCGAGTCACTTAATTTTTATATATTATTTAACTATGTTTATAATAACCACTTTAGTAACACAAAACACCAACCAGTTTCGGAAAATACCATTTCCTTTTTTAGGATGTCTAACTAACTAACCAAAAACATATGTCACGTGATTCTAATGTTTTTAAAAAATCTTTTTTTTTTTAATTAAAATAAATATAGAACTTTTATTTGAGAAGTAAATTTTTCTAAATTTTTAAAATAATTATTATGGTTTATGCCTCTGGTTTATGCCACTGGTGCATACCTCTAGGTAGGTCTTTTACCCCACAATACTAATCAATGGCCATGTCTACTTCATTATCGATCAAGATTTTAGAGAGAGAAACTCTCCATCTCTAGAAACATATCATTTCCAAAGCCCTGGTATTCTCAATAGCTCTGTATGGAGTTGAAACATGAACCCTGAGAAGGAAAAAAACATGGTGGATACCTTCGGGATATGATATTGGCATGGTACACTGTATATACCATAGACTGCGAAACAAACTAGTCTCAATTTATCGGGAACACAGTACTGAAAAAGATTCGTCGGATGGATTATATTTATCATGAACCGCACGGTGTCTTTTTTCATGCCAATGTCCTCTGTCGCTCAGTACGGGGTTATGAAATGCGAAGAATTATAATTGCCACGCTATTAATATTCAATGAATTGTCTGGGTTGAGTGTCTGAAATGAGATTCAATGACCTCAAAGAAGATCTCTATTGGAGAGGTCCATAAATAAGACATTTAAGTACAGCAGAAACATTTTTTATATTAGGTATAACATCAAAATTATAGTTTTTATGAGAAAAGCGCTAATTGATGAATATACTATATATAAATATAGACGAAAAGTTCTAAGAGCACAGTAAATGATCAGAACATGAAAATAGCAAGGTTCTGAGAAATACAGGGTTGAAATATAGACTATTACATATACATAGGTCCTGAAATATGACAAAATGTTATGGCTTTCGTCAGAACGTTAGTCCAACTATTATAAAACATATTGTGGCGGGGTAGTTCTAAAGGATAGTATAGGCGAAGAATTTGGGGGAACAAATACGTCAATAAAATGAAATGGCAAAGGGTGAGCCACACGGCTCGGAGGACGGATAATTGTCGTACAAATATAATTAAACAGCGGTACCCGAGGAAAATTAAAAGATTATTAGTCTGCCCTAAAACCCACTGGACTGGCGAAATCATCTAACTCTACGAAAATACGTGCCAGCGATTAACGACGGCCAGAGAAAAGTGGGAGATACTCGGGCACGCCTTCATTCAGTAGCAGATTCTTATTTGATATGTTCTTATCTGATGATTTTGATTCTGATTTCTACTGCTGAACACACTTCACACTTAAGTTAATAAAAATGACACATGGATCACTCGCATTTCCTATGCTCTACATGTCCGGCCGTGTCTGCTCGTATCTGCCCGAGTTCCGTTTCCGATTTTATTTAAACGTCCCGCCGCCGTTCTTTGTTTCCCTGGGATTCCTGTTTTTGTTCCCGGCAGAACCTTTTGATCGCCCGCCAGCCATTGTGCCGCGGGGGAAATGAATTGTCGGCGGTGAAATTCGGCGCGGGGCCGCGGACTGCGGACGGCCCCCGTTAAACCGTCTTTTATTCAAAGCCTTCAAAGTTAATTACGTGAAAAAGGGAAAAGGCATTTAGAAATGGTAAGTAGTGGCGTGTGCGTGTGTGCGCTCCCTTACAGGTCCTCGCACCAGAGGCAGAGCGTCGAGTTTTAAAAATACTCTTGACTTAAACATACGTTACTAATTTTCACAATAAAAATAATAAACTAGCAAATTACTAAGTGCTAAATTCTGCCTAGCAACCTAACTAACTAACTTACTATCACGTCGTTTTCTCGCAGGGGTAGGCGAGAGGACAGAGTGCCACACTCCTCTGTCCTGACAACTTTCTCCTCATCTTCTCAAGCAAGCTCGTCGATTATTGAAGATTCTAACAGGATTATCTTCCAGTGTCTGATTTCCCTTGTCATACCAAGTATTTCTGATGCCATCAACATTTCCGTCACATATCGTTCTTACTTTTCTCATTCATCCATTCCATATAAACAAAAAATCTTTTTTAATCATATTTTTAATATTTAACGTAACTACGTTGTGGATCATTTCAATAATCAATAGTCTATTCACTTTGTTTTAAAAACCACTATGAGTTATTTATATTCACCAACCGGTTACCTAAAATACCTCTTCCTTCATCAAGATGATAAAAAAATTATGTCGAAATGTGTTGTTATTTTCAATATCAATTTTAAAAAATAAATCTAGCACCTTGCTACGAAGCGATATCTCAGAGTTATATTTAAAAAAAAATACAACTCCGTTATAGCCAGTAGTAGCCTTGGCACGTGTCAAACACAATCAGGGCTAGATGGCGTATAGTAAGCAAATCGGGCGCCCGGATAGAATGGTTTCGACACTCGCGCGTCGTTTTGATCTGAACGCCGATCACTTAGTATGAAACGGCGCAAAATTGTCTTACATCCAGCATCTATTCTGTATTTAGATACGCGTACAGGAGCCCTGCCTGTAGATATGGAATGTAGAATTCTGCGAGGTGTTAAATAAAGACTTATCTTTCTAAAATTGAATGCGTAAGTGAAAGCCCGCGGATCTGTCTCTTTTTAAAGATCTGCTTGATATTGTACTGGAAAGATCGCGCGGTCAGCTGCCTTGCGGCAGTTCACATCTAGCACTGTAGTAATAAACAAGCTTTTCTGAAGGTCAGATTGATTCAAAATATGACACGCGTATTTCGGCTTTCACTCTCGGCCTCACGATCAAATAGCGGATAATTGTATTACTAATATCGCAGTTTACTATTGTCAATGTAGGCTCCGAATAATATATTACGAACGGCCGTAATCAGTTGGCGTCAAATTAAAAGACAGCCTAAGTTAATGAATACAGATTATTAGATTATGAGTGTGTTTCATCATTCTGTACAGAACTCATCAAAAATAAAGCCAAGTCGTTAGTTACATGTAAGAGGTGTCCGAGAAAATCACTTGAATCTTAGTGCCATGACAATAATCAATCATATACAAGTATATATGTTATATTATATTCAGGTATCCACCCATAAATTACTGTGGACTAGGTTTGTTACACCCTGTAAAAATTGTATATCTTTTCAAAACTTTTATTTTTTTCTTTACATATATTTATTATATTTAAATATATTTTATTCTTTATAGCTTTCTAAGTAATTCATCTAACATCTCCTTATCTATTTTTTCTCCTTGTTATATATTATTTATAAAAAAAAAGTTTAACTATGTAAAAGGCAATCCTTGCCGTAATACTGCCATGCATATTGGCAAAAAATAAAATTAAAAAGAATATATATGTAATAAAGAATAAATACATATTATAAATTCACGCGGTAAGCAGTAATTTCCGGATCCACGTAAGACGAGATTCCACCGTCAGGCCTTGTTTAAGGCCACGCCAATAAGGCTGGCTAGATCATCGCCACCCACAACGAGCGTAGACAGAAGAACAGACGAACAACAAAAGAAAGAGGTACTTCTAACCGATATTATACTAAGGAGAACACATTCTTATTGTGAAGTTGTAATTATTCAGAACATAGGTCTGTGATGTTTTAAATACTAATTTAATGTATTAATTATAAATATATACATTTAAAATCAATTTTGTCGAAAAATATTGTTTTTGCGCTACCGGGATACGAATCTGGATCTCTATTTCCAATCCGGGGAAGTACACTACCAATTGTGTTATAACGCCAGTATTTTTCATGACAAATTTTCGAACCTATATGTTACACTTTTTCAAATTAATACATCTGTCGTTCCATTATTTTTTAAATCCATCTACATTATTTTTACGGAATCACAAATACCTTTGAGTAAACCGACCGCAGACGCCAGAATTATCAATTCATTTTTATTAAATTTTGGACACATCGATACAACTTATATTATTAAGGAGAACACATTCTTATTGTGAAATTATAATTATTCAGAACATAGGTCTGTGAAGTTTTAAATACTAATTGAATGTATTAATTATAAATATATACATATAAAATCAATTTTGTCGAAAAATATTGTTTTAAGAGCAAAAACATACATTTATAATTAATACATTAAATTAGTATATATATATTTATGTAACGTGCATTGGCACAAGTCTCTTTCCTTTCCGTTAGATAGTTGTAAGATTTTATTTTGGCTTCGGAATGATAAGCCTGATTTTAACTATAAACATGGTAGCTACCATTCATAAAATGTCCTGTCTCAGCATGTTAAAATAAAAACTAATTATATATCATGGACATCTACTTGTCTCCATTCCAACTTCAAATTGATTCTTTATAATATCTGACCAAAATTCTGGAAGGACTTAAGTGAATATTGTAAAATAAAGTATCTTAAAAATTGTTATAAAATTGAATGTATCTTGTTATATCTCTTATTTTTAATCTTGATAATTTAGAATAAATTATTATATTAAATTTACAACATTTATTTGATTGAAAATTCCTTCTTCCTCCTTATTTGGATAATTGATGCAATGGATCGGACTCATTTCAGTACAGTCAAACGACCTGGTAAAGGGTATCTCATGTTTTTGTTAAAATAATAAAAAATCCTTGTGTTTGGCTTCATAGCAACCTACATACCTTACTTAAATTGATACGATGATGAAAGATGTAGAAATTGATCATTTTATATATTATATATATTTTAATCATTTTTACTATGATAATTTACATTCTCTTCTAATTCCTAGCAACCAATGGCCAATTTTTCTGTATAACTTAATTGGTTATTTTGAAAATATGATTTATTTTAAATAAAAGGAAGTGGTTATTATAGTCCAACTTAACTCAACCGATTGACGTAAACGAATACCCAATCAAACATATTCTTACACATACAATTATTTAAATGCGTAACATACCTACCGTTCCGGCAGCAACACACGTTTCACGTTACCGAGTATACATATGTACACCACCACCAGTTTTCCAACATATTGCCATCTGGTCCAAGCTCTCACCTAAATCGCCTTTTTAACCCATTTCCACTCATCTCACCAGGTGCCCCATTACATTGTCAATTGTCATGTCAGCTATACCACACTGTGACTAGGATTTTGAATTCGGTTTGGCTACATGACCATATAAGTTTGTTTTACAATAAATAATAATATATCTGTTTAATCACGGATCATACTATTTTCTGATATCAAATGTTCGAGCGAATGTTGTGTTTCTTGTTATATACTATTAAAAAAAAAACTGCTCTAAAACTCGATACCAAATCGGTAATTAATATTCATTCACCTTTAAATACAACTTAAATATTTCCCTAATTGAATTTCAATAAAGCCAATTTGTTTTAAATGTTCCGCCAAATTTTGCACACGTGTGGGTGGGTGCCTTTAGATTGTTTTCCTCTACGGTCACACAATACCGTGGGGATGAGGGTGTTTAGTTCGGTGTGGGCGCCATTCAGCGTGATATATCGCGAGCCGGCCCATTGAAATGTTAAGGGAACACAACCACCCCGTCCTGCGCCCGGGACAATCGAAGGGGTGTGAAATGAACCAATCGCCGATAGTTTAATTTAGAGGCTTTTTCTTAACTTTAGCATTTGAATTGAATTTGATGGTAATTGGAAAATGAAGTGATACAGTGAAGAGTATTTATTTTTTAAAATTATTTTTAAAGATCTATTTATTTAGTATGCTAATATTTATTAAATAATAAGTGAGTGATTTAAAAAAATGATCAACTGATAAGTTTTCACAATCATATCTGAAATCTTTATAGATATCAATATCAGAAGCTTCAATAATCGGTGAGCTTGTATGAAAAGACGTATGAAAGTGGATGAGGCGAAAAGTGTGTTTCAGGACTGAAGAGTGTGGCGCTCTATCTTCTATGCCTACCCCCTCGGAGAAACGGTGTGATGGTAAGTTAGTTAGTTAGTTAGTTAGTTAGTTAGATATCAATTATAATAGGTATTTTTTAATAATACACGTCATAAAAATATAAAAAGTTTGAAATTTATAATTACTATTCAAAAATTGTAAGGAATAAAAATGTAGTGATAAAGAAGAGATAGAAAGGGAAGAGGAGCGAATTCGGGTCTAAGTAAATATAATAATTAGAGTATTATAATATATAAGTGATTTAAAAAAATGTTAAAAAGATAATGCCTTGGAAAATTTAGGGCAATCATTTCTAAAAATAGCTCGCTTTTGCAAGAATATAGTGGCTCGTCGGCTGTACTTATTTGATCCTCCAAGGATGTGAACACGAATGTGATATTTTTTTAATAAATTTCGAACGCTTTTTACTCTACTTGCACAGCCTAGGATTCCAAACTTGAGATGCATACCCCAGGTTACTCCAAACATGCAGGAACACATTGTACAAAATCTTCTTATTATTTATCTTTGAATTGTTAACGTGTGTGGAATACGTGTATAAAGATAAATAATGTATATGTATATAATACACATTTAAGTCAAGAAGAAGATTATTAACAAATCGTGACCTATTAATATTGAATAGCCTTATCACATTTGGCTTACGCCATAATGTCAGCCCAACCATATCATATATATATTCCAAATTACAAGAAATTATCAAAACTATTTACTTTTTTATAATTACTTTCTTACTGTTCATTATTTACCCATTCAATGTAGACTACCTTGCAAATATTATAACCGAATAATTTTTATCTGATATTTTTCCTTTAAACTTCCAAAACTTAGCAAGACATATCTATTTCTCAATCAAGACGACACTATTAAATTTACCATCTTTGTCGATATTCTTTGTTTCAGTCTATATCTCTCGCTGTAATTATAAAAGTCTTCCGTGATAATAATATGTTTTTGTAAACCATAAATACCCCACCCTTATCGCATCCAATCCATAATAACCAAGGCTTGTAGGCTTCTACAATATAGGTAATACGTATTGTTAATGACCCAAATAGATATTCCTATAAAGACATCGCTCCGTCGATGGAAAAGTGACTTAATTTAAAAGGAGTTGAGTTTTAATTTTTTTATCAATTTCAATGGACATAAAATATATCAGTTATATTTTGGTGTAATAATTTCTAGTAATTTCTATTATTTTTTGCGTATATTTCAATAATTTTTGATGACTGACCTACCTGGAAAATCAATCGAGAACTGACGTTTATCCATAAAAGGAGATTCAGCAATATTCGCTCAAATAATAACAACACTATGCCCTCACTATAAAATCCTATTTGAAGTTAGACTTCTGACGTTTTTTTTTCATAAAGGACTACATGAGGAGATATTTTCATAATTCACTCAATTATGAATTATTATTTTTAATTGTCACATTATTACAATTTACTATTTCTGTAATTAATAAAATGAATATATTTTAAGGCAGTTAAGTTCGTGATATTTTAGAGATATAAAAGATTACAGATTTCACTTTTTTGTGGTTTAAAGATAGAAACATATTAAAATATTATATATTTAACTAAATATCTAGATAAGTTTCATGTTCTTGCAGATGAACACTTGTCTCAAGGCAGATTTTGTAATAATTCTGTGTAGAACTTTTTGGGCTATTCTGCCGTAAATGTCCGACATCTCTGGCCGACATTACGGATTCTATTGCAGGATCCATCATCAGGGCTGATGTCGTTGATGTGACGTGTGAATGTTGGTATTACGGTTCTAACATCTGCCGTAGGATACCAAACATAGGATGTCTAATTTAAGTATTTTTTAGATATTATACTTATACTTCCCACTTGTATTATTGCAATATCTTATCACTAAGATTTTTTATTTACGATATCTTCCATTATATTTATAAATGATTTAGTACTATCATGAATACAATATCAATATAATATCAGAAAACAACATCACGAATTAAACACATTTATGCAGCCTGGCGTGTATTACTCAAAGGCATTTGGAACTCATCGCAATGTAAATTTGATTGTATTTAAAAACGTAATAAATGGTATATCAATTAAAAAAAACTACAGAATATAAGTTCAAAATTTGTCAAAAACGTGTTCGGTTGATATAGCGAAAATGATAATGCCCAGATAGGAAATGGTCCAGGTTCGAATTTCGCCAGCAACTAAATATTTTTTAAATAAATAGATTATGTATATCTTTCTAATTTAAAATAAAATAATACGTCAATAAAACATGACAAAATAATTGAATAATGTTACCAGAAGTGTTGGAATCCTAGTTTTAATTCAATTTTAATTATATTTATTGTGCATTCTAATTCTTATTATTTTACTTGTAGAGCTCCATATTTGGCAGAAACATGTGTATGTATTTTGTAAGCGATGCGGAGATTTTTTTGAAGAATTTAATACTCTTCTAGGATTATTTTTGTTTGCAGAACCAAAAGGTAAACAGAAGAATACCTTAGTAAAAAGAAATTCAGATACCCAATACTCCACATCTCCTCACTCTTCCACGAACGTTGTAAACAACTTGTTTTAATATCGCTATTTTTATTTTAAAATATTTTATTTATTACTCATAATAAATATTTATCGCATATCCTGTACAAAAAGTAACAAGAGTGAATTTTACAGGAGATAGGAAACAAAACTGAATAATTTTTAAAGTTTAATAACAGAACTCTCATTTGTCGTAGATCTGCACACCAGTAAATGAATAGACGTGAAATAAAGTGTACATATAGGAGAGGAGTTTAGAACATTAGTTGCGGGACGAGGGGCATTCCACACATATTCCTTGTGGAAACATAAATCTGATAGTTTATGACACATTTAAGCAACAGTAAAAGTATTTAGTCTTCGAAAATTAAATCTTTGTGTACACATGACGTATTTTTTACATTAATGCATATTATATTGTCAGCGTTTAAATTTAGGAATATATTTAAAAAAGATTCGGATCTATTTGATTGTGTAAGTGGTACCAAAGTGGTCACGTGCGTGACCTTCGATAGAAGATGGCACATCAAGAAGAATTCTTGTTAAAAATTGTGTGCGCGCGCATATTATCTTACCTTAAAACACAAGGGCATGTAATAAATATAAAAATATTTTTAGTTGGTTCTTAGATAGGAGATTTAAACCGTGCACTTATTTCAAAATTATATTTTAATAACCTAGAAAATTCCGTCAGTTCAGAATGGCAGTAGCTCTTTCAATAGGGATGATGATAAGTAGATTGGTCCTACACAGTGGGAGATGGAACAACCTATTCCAACGTTCTCAGATATATACTATATGTGTGTACTTTTTTTCTAAGTACTAAGCCATCACATATTATTCTAATTAATGTAGTCGGAAATATGTAATCTAAAATACGTCGCTTGGAAAACAAAAATACATATTATATCGCGGTTAAAACTTTTTAATTCAAAATAAATCTTTGAATTAAAATATTGAAATATCAGCTTGATCTACCTCATGGTTAGACTATAGGCAGACTGAATCGCATCCGAAGCTACCACAGCCGTGTGCATATTTGTTACATAAATGTTGTTTACATTAGTTGACTATTCTCAAATTCATGCCTATTTTCAGATGGTGCACTTTTAGATGCACCGTTAAATATCATTGCAAAACTCCCACCCGGGGTCCTACGTCTTCAACTCTGTATCCACTCATTTGTCCTTTAATTTGTCATTCATCCCCAACATGGATCTTGGCATGGCTCTTTGGGTTACGTTCACTATTGTCATTCGTATTCATGTTTAATACCCGTACGCGAAGTACGCATTTCTGAAAAGCTTTATTCTTAAAGTGTAACATATGTGAAAATAAAACACTTGTTTTTTAATTTTACTCGTTTAATTTCCTTAAGACGCGTTTCGCCATGTAAGGGCATTATCAATCTAATAATTTAACTGAATAGCTTGTTTTAATAACTATAATGGGGGACAGCTATATAATTTTATTTGCATGAGATGAAAAGGGACAACATTATTCATTGGAATTCTGAGGATTTCCATACATTTTGAATGCTAATTATTCTAAGTAACCATTCTATCTGAACACTAATAATATTTTAATATCATGGGTTAATGATTTCATATCAAAGACAGCTATATAATTTTTAAATCTAAGAAGAAAATACGGCAAGAAAGACATTTTTGGTATTCTGGAAATTATATAATGTTGCATGATTCTACAAAATAGTTATGTTCAACACGAATAATTTTTTTAAAAGACAAGTGTTTTATTTTCACATTATGTGATTATGGAGTTGTACAAACTTATCTCGGAAACAGTAAATATGTGACGCATTTGATTTGAAGATAATGTTGAGTATTAGAACACATTCTTATTGTGAAGTTGTAATTATTCAGAACAGACGGTCTGTGATATTTTAAATATGAATTAAATATATTAATTAAAAAGATATACATATAAAATAAATTTTATCGAAAAATATTGTTGTTGCGCCACCGGGATTCGAACCTGGATCTCTTTCCTAACCGAGGAAGGTGCATTATCCAACTATGCTACAGCGACAATATTTTTAGCGACAATTTTCGAACCTATATGTTACCTTTTTAATATTAATACATTTAATCGTTCCATTATTTGAAAGAGCCATCTACCTTATTTTTACAGAATCTCAAATACCTTTGAGTAAACTGATTAAATTAAAATTCAAATAATGGAACGATTAAATGTATTAATATCAAAAAGGTAACATATGGGTTCAAAAATTGTCGCATAAAATATTGTTGCTGTTGCATAGTTGGATAATGTACCTTCCCCGGTTAGGAAAGAGATCCAGGTTCAAATGCCGGTAGTGCAACAACAATATTTTTCGATAAAATTGTTTTTATATGTATATCTTTCTAATTAATATATTTATAATGTTGAGTTTTCCGAAGCTTGCCCAGCCGAGGGCGGTTCACCTTTTGACCTTTAATGGCTGTATCTCACTCTTGAATGTGACGACGTGACTAACAGTATTCAATTAACTTTCCGAATAAAAATCAGATACCGCTTTAGCAATAAAAATAATTTAATTGGAGTGAAATCCATCTGAAACATAGACAGGCCAGCATAAATACTCTCTACCGACCACCGCCATCAGCCAGCTTGTCGCAAAGTAAAATTGTTACAGACTCTTATTAAAACGTCCCGTGATTATTTCCATCTGACAGCGCGCACCGCACGAGGGCGCTACGTGTGCACGTTTGTGTTACGTGTGCGCGTCTGTGTTACGTGTGCGCGCCTGTGTTACGTGTGCGCGTGTGTAGGTGTAATATTATTCGTTCAACTGTTCCTCGACAGGGACGCTATCTCGCCTGGAATTCCCCCGATAGTATTACCCTGAGCTGAAAGTTTACCCCTCCGGCAGTTGTGAACTAACCGAGTAGTAATATTGGTTATACAGTTTATTGCGGATGCGAATTTCGCGAATACAAAATGCATGCGAAATAATTACAAATTGGTTTTCGAACAGCAACTAACATTTTGTACATTTGACTTCGGAAAATTTTAATTAGGGAAACGTAGCTTATTTATATTAAAAGAAGAACAAATTTTACGAATTTGAATAATAACATTGTTTATTTAATTAATTAAATAATCATAATATAATAATACAACATAATATATAGCATATGAAACTAATTATAAAAATCCACAGATATGTTCAGGCAAAGTAATAATGAAGTACACAATAAAGGGTAATATAATATTACTAGAAGAAGATAAAAACTGGTAGGAGAAAGGGTGGGGAGGTTGAGACTATTGCTGTTGTAAAGGGAGAGCAAGATGTGTTTGTAGGTAGAATGATTAGTTTAAATTGAATAAAATAACCCTTTTAGCGTAGTAAGACTGATGTTGAAAAAGTCAATTTCTGTTAACTTCTCATTATGGTTCTCATGAACGGTTTGCTGGTTGCAGCTAAACAAAGTAAAATATGGTATTATAAAATATTTGCACATTCATTTTCTTTACATATTTTGATTATTTTTTTCCCTTATAAATTGTTTATATTATTTTTTTATTTAATATGTAGTTGGAACAAAGGCGTTTTACCTAAGAAGAATGACATAGATTAAATGAATAAAACAAATTACGCATTGCGCTGGGATTTACTAGTTTGATTAAAATAACGAAACATTATATCAAAAGGTTAAATCGAAGTATTATCCCTGGTATTATTTTTGCACCGTTTTCAAGTCACATTTTGTTTTTTTTTTAATATTTGGCAATTGTACTATTTCTTTAAATTTAAAATATTGTTTTGATTTTTCTTCCGACCAATGACAATCAATCGATATTATCCTATTCAATAAATATCCGGCAACCAGTGATCAGATAAACCGTGATTGTGACTGTGATGTTCAATAATTGTAACTATGATTAACAATAAATATCCGAAAACTTCAATATCTTTGGCATGTAATGAGACAACCAGAGAAGTATGAGATCTTGCACCTCATAATGTATGAAAAGATTACTGGAAGTCGGGGCCCTGGAAGATGAGATGGAGAACATCATGGTTGAATAACCTGAGGCAATGGTTTGGCCAGTCTACTGTAGAGGTGCCGCAGTAAACAAAGTTATGATAGCCAACGTCTGTTAAACGGATAGGACACAAAAAGAAGAACAATAATTGGTAAGATTTAACTTAACTTGCCAAATTACGAATAGTTGCAGTTACCAAGTGAACACCAATCACATAATCATAGTCACAATCACTGTTATAACTTAGTAAGGACGCTAATAATATTTTTATCAACGTGAAAATAATTAATTCTTTATGTATTGTTTTGGGAAAGATGTTATTTGAATTCTTTTAACAAGCTATTATTGCAGTTCCTTAAAATTCAAACAATAAACTCCCAAATCTGCCCGCAACGCTTTGAACTTCGTCAGAACTGAAAACAAATATTGCAAAATATCTAGAACCTAACAACAGATGTCACCCCAACAGCACATTATTGTCGATAATAATAATTAAGAGAGTTTTGATTTCTTATGATCTTTAACAGATGTCACATTATTTTGGTAAATAAATTGAGGCCTGCGATGCCATAATTATTTTTTCATTCACAGTATTTTACACATTTCTCAACCATAAAAATATGTATTCTGTAACATATTATTCCTCTAATTGTCTTGAAATGTTTTTACATTGTACCTTGATGTCATACTAGGACTATTTATCAAGGTAATTTAACGCGGCAACAAAACATTTTCTTACCCTAATTGTCTTAAATTGTAATTTAATGTCTTACTAGTACTATCTATCTGTATCTTTTAACTTTTTATAGTTTATAAAATAAATAAATATAATAAACATATCAGTTATATAAAAAACTCGTTTTATGTAATGTAATGTATTAAATCACTCCTGCCTTCATTTTTTTTTTTGATCGCTTTTACCCACCTCATATATATCTTTTACAGATCACTGTATTTAATTTTGGTCTTTTCAAACATGGTCTAAATTTTATTTCAAGTACAATTGGTATTTTTTAATTTTGTAAAAATATATATTCCTCATTGGTCTATCTAGAAATACCCTAAATATCAGTAAAAACGTTTTTATATATTATAAATGTTTCTATAAAATATTACACACATTACATGCTTTTTAACGTAATTTTGTGACACATTCTATCTGGAAAGCCTCCGAAAAAATAGACTCAAAACCGTACATGTTACGTGTTAATCGAGTTAATAAAATAATATTATATATATATAAATATGTGCACATATTTTAAAGTGCCTAGCGTACCTGTCCAAAATGTCATTGGAAAAATTTACCGAGCATTACAAGGGCCGATATAATAGGGACGAAACAGCTTTTCCTAAATTAGGAGCCATATTTGCCGATGCTTGAAAAATAATCTTGGTACTCTCCACTTGTATTCTCAGACTGTTCTTTCGCTTATTCTTGTCACGAACTTATTTCCATCCCCTCGACAGCGACAGGGTGCTCGACAAAACTTTAAATAACTTAATATTAAACTTTATGTAATACGTTAATTCAATTAGGTAATGTAAATCTTCAGTAGTTATTTTTGCTTCCTAGATCTGTTCACAATTATATATACTGGCGTTAAGGGTGTCACAATCTGTGACGCAGCTTCCTACTTTGAATCTAAAACAAATTTATAAAATACACAGAAAAATCTATCTACATAATATTAGTGCCTGAAGCTGACAAGCGAAAAATGAAGATCATTGGAATGCTATGAAAACTTTTAATAAAACGAGACTTGTCCTAAACATACAAAAAATTAAAACAAAAAACATGTAAATATGTCCTAAGCAAAACAACAAATTAAAACAAAATATCATGTAAATATACTTTTGGATATAAACTAAACCCCTAATATCTTTTAAACAATACATTGAATTAAAACAAAAAATATTTAAAAATGATGTAAAAAAATTACTTTAATCTAATCTGTTTACGTGATTTTAATTGATTTCATATAACGAGGGACAATATTTTATTTTTTAAACACATTTCATGATTTTCTATAATGAATTCGCTATTAATTTGTGCATATTTTGCTTTATCGTATACACATATTTAGATATGTAAAATATTACACGCACGCTCGAACGACCATTCAAACTTTACTATAAATATATTAATTTCAAAATGTACAAACGACAAATTGCCGTCAGGCTAACCCGAGGGAAATATCCTTCCCTTGGGTTACCCTGAAAATATTATTTCTATAATAAGCATACACTTTAGTACAACATTTTTGAACTACATAATCTTATACAACGCCATATAAGAAGGATCTTGAATTATGGGGGCGGCTTTGATATGAATACGTATAATTATACCTTAAGATCAAGACTAATTTGATCACACTTGAATAATCTTAAAGTTGTTTTGAATGAAAGTTGACTAATTTTTAAGGGTTGTCCGAAAATTTCAATAAATAACGCAAAAGATACATTTTTATTGTAACATTTTAAACTATTTAGTAACATCCCTTTTATTGTTGCTTTAAATTTTAAAAAAATGTTTGAAGGTTGTCTTAATCTTCTTTTAGACTATATATTTCTAATTAATACATTTAATTAGTATTTATAATTAAAAGTAATAGTGACATACTGGAATGACGTACCCAAAAATCAATTTTATCGAAAAATATTCTTGTTGCTATCGGGATTCGAACCTGAATCTCTTCCGATCCGGGGAAAGTGTATTAACTGATTATGGTATATCATCACAGTATATTGACGACACATTTTCGAACTTATATGGTACACTTTTCAAATTAATACATCTGTCGTTCCATTAATTGAAAGCCATCTTCTTTATTTTATATGTATATATTTATAATTAATACATTTAATTTGTATTAAAAACATACAGAGGTATGTTCTGAACAATTACAACTAATAAAAATGTGATCTTTTTAATATTAAAATAATATTTGTAAATAGAAAAGTGAAATAGAGTATTTTTATTTTGTATATTTAAAAGACAAGTTATGATTTATTGGTGTGAGCCTCGATTATTATCCCGTAGTATCAAATTGACTCGATTAGAGTGCAAGCAATGTAAGCATGTTTCAGTATTGTCGCAATATTTTCAGACTGTGTTCGGTATATCATTTAAAGTGTTATGGTATATTACAGTATTATTTTGAAACAATAACGTAGATTAGATATTTACTAAATTTATTACTTAACAAAGTTTTATATACTCTCCATTTTAATTTGTATATACAATAAGGATACATATACACGTGTATTCAGAATGTACATGTACATATGTATTCATAATATTTTATGGTAACAGTTCATAATATTTTATGGTTGTCGTGAATGTTCAAGGAGTATGTACAAATTATGTTTAGAGAATTACAAAAAATCTTGTTGTATGAGATTTCTACAAAATAAATTTAAGCTTTAAGTCTACGCACTTCGAAATAAATATTTGAAAT
This sequence comes from Eubasilissa splendida, assembly GCA_031772225.1. NCBI lineage: Eukaryota > Metazoa > Arthropoda > Insecta > Trichoptera > Phryganeidae > Eubasilissa > Eubasilissa splendida. The sequence continues at coordinate 26,885,772 of CM062861.1, read as the reverse complement.
TGACCCAATATTATTATATGTCTTTAATTCATATTTCTCAATCATCAAACAAAAAATAGTTTGCTCGTTAAAAAATTTGATAACCTTTGATTTTTTGAAATCAATATATAGTTAGAAATCAATAAAATATTTCAATTAATCAAATTAATCGTGCACCTACGATTTTTTTTAATGCTTATCTGACATGGTAGAGATTAGGCGCATGCAGCTTGAACATTTTCGACAAATATTTTGAATATATATGTCTATCCTTATTTAAGTTCTTGGGAGTTGAAAGTGATTAATGCCCTGCATTCAATTTATTACAATTTTAAAATTGTTACGAAACACGATTGGAACAGCCCACACCCTGTACTGAGCACGTAAGACGACGACCAAAGGGCGGTACCCAGGCGGTTGGGGGGTGGGGTGGGGGCAGCTGAGGGTAGCCGCTACCTTCCGCGCCGTGCGTAAATTACTTAAGTCGCTTTTTTGTGGAAAATAATTTGATAGAATTTTAAATTGGACCAGAGCGCAGAATCCGTAGGAGGGCCGTGAAATAATTATGAGCGGTTCGAATCCCAGGACGTGTGAGAAATAACCTCCAAATTTTTTTCGCCCTCTTAATCCGGCACGAGCAGCCTGAAATCTAATTTCGCATTGTTCCACCCGATAATCGCTGGGACTCGCTACAATGAATACGAAGCAGCCTTGGAAGAATTATGCCCTCGCCTTAAATTTAATGTTAGTGTTTAACACTGGTGTGGCCAGGTTTCATTTCTGAGGGGAGTGAGCACCTCCTACTCGGGCTGCGATGCCAACCCCTTCTGCGCTTCCTGCCCCCCGCCTCCTGCCGCCTGTCTCCTAGCACCACCCAACCCTCTCGCTGTAAAACACTTATTAATCATTTTGTTTAATGTATGTTTAGCATAATAACTTAAAACTCCCAGAGATATAACGCTTACTTTTTTACACGTTTATAACACAAATTTTCCATGATAACTATAGGTGTGGAATCAATATAATAGCCAATAAATATATAGTATAGTTTCATACTCGTTGATGGCTTTTCGCATCCTCCAATCAATGAAGCACATCATAGGTACACGTTCAATTTACTTTATCCCGGGGGTATCTCTACAAGCCAACCCTTGAGATATTGAAGTGAACATGAAACCTGCCTAGGCCACTTTCAGGAAATACGGATTCAGTAAGAAAAATTACTTTATAGGGTTTTAATTCAATAATAAATTTTACAAAATTTTGGTTATATTTTATTTAATTATTTCTGCATCGTGTTTCAAAAACTTATTAGTAAGGGGGTAGTGTACTAGTTTTCGCAAAAAACAGTTTCATATTTTTATAAAAAAAAACAATTGAGTTTTTAAATATATATTTTAAATTTCTATATAAAGTCATTCTTTACCCTTAATAATAAATATAATCAAATGATCAAATATTAATAAAACAGAAGATATAATAGTTTTTTTACCGAAAAAGGTAGGTTGTCACAAAGGATTAATAGATATTTTAGCCCACGTTATAATTAAATTATAAGCTTTATTTACTTAAATTAACAAACTACAAACAAATAACATATTTATATATTTTTAATAGTTATTAAACAAATAAAAATATCAACTTTTTATTTAAAACAAAAATACAGTTATACTAAAACAAAAAAATTACAGGGATACATAAACAAAAAAAAATAAGGAAATTACAATTTTGCATTTAAAATAAAAGGAATAAGTACATAACATTATTATGATAAATAAATTCACAATTACTTTTTAACCATCGTCACCAGTTTCACAATTATTACAGCAAAAAATAGAGATTGTTTTATTACGCATTATTCATGACCCCAGACACTCCATGCATTAATTTTACTAGAAAACCAGACCTCGACGCATACCATACAATATGTTTCTTCTTCTTCTTCTTCTTCGCTACTGCAGCCAGGTTAACATACTCATTTAGTTATTCTCTGTTTTGATTGCTTAGGTGTTGGCAGTTTTTTAAAAGATTGTATTAAAGCCTAAGTATTTTTCACTGGCGTATCTGTCGAATTCCAGCTTCATATTTTGTACTCAAGACTGCGTACTTCATGTGGACTTTTTGAACATTTTTACAGATTTACTACTAATTTAGTTTCACCTTCGTCTTCAAATACCTGCCGTACTTTAACATATCCAACTTTCAATAACTTTTTTAACTTGTTGAATGGCACAAATCACTCTTGAATGGTGGATTTCCTGTTTAAAAGAATAAGAAAAAGAGGAAGACCTTTCAATATTGGTGATTAATCACTGTTTGTATTTTGATGGTTCACTTTATTATAATAACGAGATAATTTATATTAAAATTCGTGGCAATACTGCGCAAATATTTACCTGGATTAACTGATGGCATGTATCATAACATCAAAAGGTGTATTACCACGCTGAGTGAGCCTTTTTCTCACTTTAGGCATAATAGTCATAATAATACAAAAAAAAAACCGTCTTGAACCTTTATTTTTTATAGTTTGTTTTGCTTATTTTTTAATTTCTATTGTTTCTATTCAATTTTTAAATATATATTCCATGCTACTTATGTAACTGCTCATGTGTTTTTTTTATTATGTTTTATACCAAACCTATTTTGTAAAAGCCCATATGGGCGTTAATAAATAGTAAATAAATATATACATTTGTATTATTTTTAAAAAAACTCCTACGAAACTTGACAACTGGTACACAAACGAAATAAAATAAAATATTAAAAATGGCATAAAGTATAACGGTCACAAGCAATTTAAGTAGTTTAAATCAAATTCAATACACTTATTGGTACCAAAATATAACATGCCTGTTAAGCTAAATTTCTAGTTCACTGAAATAATAAATAAATTGTAAGATTGTTATTTTTACTCAAAACAATCATTTTAACACTTTGGGTGACAGCTTCAATACGCCTCGAACAATGACGCTGAAAGTCTCTGGGGTTCGCCACGGTGTGACGTTAGTCATATTACACTTTGCACATGCGTTACACTTTTATCTATCAGCGGAATTTTTAAATTTAAATATTGAATATTTAATGACTGAGAAAAGCTTAAAGAACAAATTTGATGGAAGACAAACGATTTTCTTATAAATTTGTAAATTCAAAGACGCATTGTTACATTCTGTACACATTTGTAATTTCCATGTTGAAGCTAAATACTATTTAAACAAACTCACACCCCGCGCGCTACACTGTAGTATAACCTAACCTAATCTTGATAATGATGATATTCATGTACGAGTATATAAAAAATATTCTCAAGGCATTCCAATTATCTGCACTGTGCCGCGTTCTATCCTCTACGTCGTTTGTGAAAATAATAGAAGAATGTGACGATTACGTCGACGATAATGATGATGATATTCGTGTAAATAAGAAATAAACGCGAGGCAGCGTTCCGATTATCTGCACTGTGCGGCGTTCTATCCTCTACGTCTTATGTGAAAAGAAAAGACGATGGTGGCGATTTCGACAATGATGATGATGATATTCTTTTAAATAATAAATAAACGCTAAGAAGCGTTCCGATTATCTATACTATGCGGCGTTTGTGAAAATCAAAGAAGAAGGTGTTGATTTAGACGATATATAAAATTATTGAGTATCGTTCTACCGAATTAAAAATAAGCTTAAACAGAAAGGTAAACTATTTAAATTTACTAACGCCATACTGTTGTCCTGACACGTTTGTCTCGTATACGTCTCGCTTCGTTCTTCCAGTAGGATCATCCTCCAATATTTGGCTTACTTGACCATGGCAGGCTTTTCACGAACATTTGCTTAATTTACGTGGATCAATTTTTAACACATGCAGTCTGCTTTCATTTTTCTTTCAACGATTCCGAGTTTCAAATTATTTCAAACTAAAGTGTTGGTACCAAAAATCAATTATGCAATACTAATCGTTCGTCGAATAACATATTTATATTGTCAATAACTACGATTATAACACCATTCACCCGCTATCACTGTTTTACGATAACTTTATGAACCTTTGTACTCCCAAATATACAAGAACTTATTAAACTAATTAAATCTGGATTAAAATTTGTATTTTACCACCGTTTATCTATTAATATCTTTTTTTAATTAGAATCGAGAACTATATGTTTTGTAATAAATTAAAAAATACGTTTTATGAATTCACAAAATTTTAGAAGGAATTTGAATAATATTTTAGCTATTGAAAAAGTCTCGAGATGTTCTTCAACCCCTAGTGCCGCCCACGACAGCTCCACTGGTGTTTAACATTCAGAAAATATGATTAAATGTTTAGCAAAATATAAAAGGCGAGGTACTCTGTCACTTTTGGCATTTTGTGCTAATGTAATTCTTCCTTTATATTTATATTCATGGCAGGAAACAAAATATAAGATCCTTTGAATATTTTTAATAAATGACGAAGTGGTATTTTTTCCTCATTTTCATGGTAACAGATGAGTTTGAGTTTTTTTAAATTAGATTTTTCAAAAACACCGCTCTTATTAGCTCGGAAGTCATTTTTTTAAATTTTTATATTATATACTGCAATACACGTGAGATTAAAAACTAGGTTTTTATGATAATTGCATTTTGTTATGTCGCGTTTCTGATAGCATGTTTTAATTCATGTGAGAGATAGAAAATACGTTATTATTTGTTTAATATACTATACATAATAACAGAGGTTGAACTTTTCATTAAATTTAGAGAAATGTTACTATTTTGTAAATATGGCATAGTGAATTGCATCGTATATATTTCGTATTAACGATACATAATTTTTCAAATCCAGTAAAGGTATTGCTTTTTAGAAAGATGGTGGCGGAATGAAACACCGATTTGTATATAGTCGTATATTGTAAAGTATAAAATATAGTAGACGTAAAAAGAGTTAACAGAGCGTGAAGTAGAGACTGAACGTTCCGTCAAGCCTCTCTCGACAGAAGTGCGTGGCTTCTCTCGATATATCCTGGTCCCTAGGTGTAGATGGCGCTTGCGTCGTCGACGACGATAATGGCGGTGAATTTGAATCGCCGTCGCCATAGGTTTTAAAAATCTAAAATCATGGTCATATCATGGAATTATCAAGAATACAAGAAATGTTTAGTAGTAACAGGTAAATTAGTACACTCTATGTAATATGGTTTTGTCCAGTTTTCATGCGTAACTGATCATCATAACCATCATATTTAAACTGCAAAATTGAGTAGATTAAAGAACTTGGAACACCGAAATCTTGGAGACTGCAGTGGGCGGAATATGTATCGTAGATGAGTCTTGTTGTTTACGCGTTTTATACTTCGATGGGTAGGCCTGGTATAAAGTTTGAATATGTGCATTCTATTTGTGTGGATTTAAAAACAGAAACAATAGCGAATCTGCTTCTGTTGAGATACGATTTTCGGTTCGGACGGACATATTTACGGCGGGGATATAAAAACATTTTGTATTGTAAATTTTTGGATTATCGGTTGTGATAAAGCTTCGGAGGCTGGCTAATTTAGAAGCTACAATACTGCAAAGAGAGCGACCGTCGGAGTCTACCAGCCCAGTTTCACAAAGGTTGGTTTTTAATATTTGCATGGATTGAATGAGGATATTCAACATTACCAGATAGAAAACTAGCTATCGAAGTGTATTACACTTGTAATATGCCAAAAATCCTCATACACAAGTCAACAGGATTAACTCCGAGGGGAAGATCAAAACAGATCTGCAAGAAGTAGGTGATTTAGCCCAGCAGACTGAACCACAACTAAGGAGAAGACTCATTATATCATTTCTCTACCGAGGTAGATAAAGAGTAATATAGATTTCTATATTCTTCTGTCTTTATACACGACTTTTGCTTTATTCGCATTCATTCATTCATCTTCTATGCATTCTTCAATTGTTGAGGCTCCTAATAAGACGATATTGTTGTATCTGGCTTATCTTGGTGGTAAACTTTACAGACAATACAGACAACAAAGATCATCGAATTTCGAGAGCCCAGAATATTTTTTGTTAGACGATTTCAATCCTGAAGCAAAAATATAATAATAATGGATAAATTTCACAAATATTTATTTCGCAGTACACATCGACTCAAAGCTTAATATGATTTAGAAAAAAATTCAAACTATAATATTTTCCGTCAGGTGCAGAATTTTCACATATATCTTGAACATTTTCGACTTGTGATTTAGTCAGGTGTCCACCCATAAAATATTGTAGACTTTGTCAGATCCTATATATTTTTTCGATCGATAGATTTATGTGTATCTTTCTAAATGATTCATGTATAATAATGTTTTTGTATTCCAATTTCGCGGGAAAATGTGATTTCATTAGAAATATCATTGTAGTATATTATGACATATTTTAATATTCAATAAACTTCCACCGTAGTATATTCCACGCAATAAATATAATTAATATTTGAGTTATTAAGTTATCACCGATGTAAAGGTAGCTTCATCGTTTACTTTCCATTCCATTTCCATCTTTTAAAAAAAATGTATTATATCAAAACTTATCAATACAAACCTCTCGCAGCCCTTCTTCTTAGCCATCTCCCGATCTCTACCGGTTTGAAGGGAAGAATTTTCTTTATAAGGTTCTACCCTTAATTTGGCCATGCCCCAAATCATCCCCCAAAGGTGATTTCAATTACCGGTATATTGAAGAGAGGTAAAAATTTTACCGCACGTGAGATAGTTCAGAACGAAACCTCTATGGACCACAAAGGCCTCGGCTCGTTAGGGGTTGGCGCTGGTGTTCCAGAAAAGAAATTCAGGCAGAGAATCAACCTCAAAAATTTACCTAAAAATAAAAAGTAACTTCAATAATACGTGCGCCATAAGAAACAAGTTTTGACTTTTTGATAGCACATATAATACAAAATTAATATAATTTTGTAATATATTTTTTTAGTGCTTCTTGTATAATTTATAATTTTCGAAAAAAATTTTAGAAAGAACATAAAACGTTCTAATTTTTTCTTTTAAAGCAAAACTTCTTTACCAATTCACTTCTGAAATTTTAATAATATTTACACGCACTTATCTCGAATGGTAGCGACTAGAGGGCGTGACGCGTCATAGTTCCTAGATGTATATAGTTTAGAGTATAGAGTTTTAGTGAACCTGTTAGAAAAAACTAATATATTGTTATTTTTCTATCAACTGACTAAAAAATAAGAAGGCCAAAATAAATATTCTTCCAAACGTACATTCTTCAAATAAAAGTGCTAAAACCAAAATACAATCCGAGATGAAAATTTTACAACGTTTTTTGTTTGTTTTTAATTGATGTCAGTTTATTCTTACTAGTAAAATATGGGTACCGTGTTCTTTTACGTTTTGTATGTGTAATTATATTTATTCATTATTATAATAATATTATAATTGTACCTACTTTCAGGAATAGAATTTGTTCTAACTATTCTGTTTTTGATCAGTAAACACATATACTTCATACATATATACCATGAGTAGAAACAAATTATTATTTATTTAAAAAAGTATTATTATTGTCACCGGTTTTAGTTTTGTTCCCTCGCCTAGCTCACTCCTAATTTAGTGCACATTGTTTCCTCAGCTCGACTGGTTTGTTTTATATTTGTGAAATTCGTCGAGATTTGGAGTGGAAGTGTTCTCCTCGCTGTGGTCATTCGTTTAGATGTATGTATGTATGGAAGTACCTTTTCTTCTGGCAGTTTGGCTGGTTATTCTATTTGAATTGAGATTAAACTAGTCGAGATTTAGAATTAGTCAATCACACTGTGATCAGTGTGGGATGTACGTGTCTGTGTAATTATTAAAAAGTGTACGGTGACTTCATGAGGGTCGCCTCTTATGGCGTTTAAATTTGGGTGAACTTCAGGAGAGGCCACAGGGACGGCGTCATAGATCAGGTGAGTAAAGCTGTCCTCCTTATCTCGTTAGCCACTCTGGTCCGCTATTATTGAAGGATTACTTCACCTTTCTCTATTTTCCTTTCAATTTCCCTATTTCATTCCCTCCTCCTTTCAACTACATTTCCTCCTCGTATTCCATCCCGTTCTGATTCCATCACCACCATTATGATCGGCGACTTGCCTCCGTCAAAGAATTAATATGTTTTTGGGAAAAATTATCTTATCGTCATCATTAAATATGAAAGAGATTTGCACCTTAAATCATTCGTTGTATTTTATTATTGAAATTTTAACAAAGTGTTAACATAACATTCTTACATATTTTAGAGCTTATTAATGGACGTACGTGTACATATCGATAATGAAACTAGTCATCAATAAGATGTTTGGAAAAACTATTAAATTATATTATAGTTTTACGTTTATAAGCTAAATTATTTTAACATGGAGTAAGGTTTTATGTCTGGTGTCAGTTAAGCGCAGAGTCACAATGCATTTATAATCAAATGCAAGATTATTATATCGTGAAGATTTGTGTGTTTATGTTAGGATATTGTAAGAGTGAAATGACGAGAAATCTAAAATTAAGTATAGACCAATAAAATTATATCAGTATTAAATAATTGTTTAACATTGTTCATAACCACTGTGTGTTTATTATATAATAAATATATGCATTTATTTCGCAAAATACCTCTTTCTTCATCAAGTGACAAAAAAAAGTTTTTTTGATTTGTAATGAATTATTTATTATTAAAATTAATTACCACGGTGTGTTTGGTGTTAAATTTTTAAAATAACATTAAATGGCTTTAATTTTTTACAAAATAGAAAAATGACCGAGTTCCTAACACTAAAAATATTATTTGTGGATGTGATATAATATATATGTGTCCGATATACTTGTATGTAACCAGTTATATAAAAATATCATTTTCATCTTCAGGATGTCATCAACTTACCAAAAACATATGTTATATTTTTTCTTTAAAAGAATATATATTTTTTTAATTTAAAAATATTTAAAAAAAGATTTTTTTTAACAATAATTTTTTTAAATATATTTAGTACTTAACTTTAATTGTTACTTAATTGTACAAAGTTTATAGAATATTTTTTAGATATTTTTAAAATTCATTAATAAAACAAAGTTAATAATCTAAAAAATAAAAATTAGGTGTGCAGTAAATTGAACGACGATTATTTTCTGATCATTTATCATACTCTAGAGAAATACACGACGATTTTTTTGTGATAATTTGTCATACTCTAGAAATACACAGAAATTATTAATCTGCGTAATAAATTACGTGTAAAAAAAGGCGCGGTTATTATTTACGTTATGGTTACGTCGAATACGTTGTTTATTATTCTACTCCGATTTTATTATGTGACAGCTGTTTCGCCTATTGAAGGCACAATCCGGCTACGCTATTAGCTATTAAGTGGTCAATCAAAACGTGATTTAGAAATTTACTGGAAGTTATATTCGGCGACAGGTGTTGTCCCGCCGAACGGGGTTAAACGGGGCAATAGATTATTTTGTAGGTGTATTAAAACCCAATAAAGATTTAGCTTTCCCATGTATGTCAACAATTCCCTAGTAAAATACATAAAGCGTGTATTTTAGTTCTGTTTATGATTGTTTACCGTTCACGAGAGTGCTGTCCTGACACTTGGTGTCGTAAAAAACCCTTTTGTTTAATGATCTTGGTTAAATACCTGAAGAACAGGCTATAAAAATTTTATAGGTTGGGAGCGCTCAATCACGGAAGCTCAGATTATTTTAACAGCCGCCGATATGATTAGGGGAACAAGTTGATGGTCTATGCAGTCAAGGATCGTTAATTTGTAAAAAGTTGCCACTGTAATAACTCCTCTACTTTCCAATACGTTTTTTTAAATTAATTTAAAATACTTTGATTTTAATGAATATTTTATCAATATTATTTTTGATCGTGTGCTTCTCTAAATTATATAAATCTTAATGTTATGTGTTAATGCTTTTAGATTGGCTGCGCGTACCGCGTGTATTAAGGCGTGAATCAAAATCCTCAAATAAAAAAAAAAACTTATTTTTCAGTTCTATAATTTTTTTTTGGTCATAATTAATCATTGATCAATTTGTTAGAAATAATGCCCCTTCACTAAAATGATCTTGTGTCGAGGCGGGATATTGTTTAAGGGCTGTATTTATTAATGTTTCTGAGAATAATTGGTGATATTTACTTTTATTAATTATGTGTTCGTTGTTAGTATCATTTTAACATTTTTCGTCTAATTCTTTAATCCATTGTTTTTTTAGTTTCTTAAATATTTCTCCATTTGATATATTTTTGATTTCCATATATAATTTTGTGTAATAATACTGAATGATTATCAGCCCAAATATAGTTTTTGTTGACGGTATTTTATAATTCTTATTTTTGCCGTACCTCGTAAGCTTCAATTTTTGTGTGATTTAATAATTTTTAGAATTTTAATTTTGGTAGACAAGTAAATTTTTCTCATATATTTGTGGGATTGTCGAAACTTAAAAATTATTAAATATTTCTTTAGAACTCGTTCGAAATGGCATCTCGATAATTACTTTCATTATACCCTTTTGTGCTCTAATTAGTTGATCAATATGTGTATAGGCTGCACCTCCCCATACAATTACGCCATATTCTATTTTTGTTTGGCAGAGTTCGTAGAATATTCTTTTTACGACTTTTAGACTCATGATGTTTCGAAAAAAATATATAAGTTTTTTTATTTTTCTCGAAATGCACTCTGTATGTTTGTCCCATTTTAAATTTTCATCATAAATTACTTCTAAGCTGCCTTTTCACGATCAATGTTTGGGGAGTTGCAGGTTGTGTCGTTTTGTTGTGGGTATTTCATGTCAGTATTGTGCGCATCTTTGCTCAAAGCATGGGATATCAGGACATGTCTCCATTCCTCTCGATCCAGGACATTATTCAAAGTAACTTAAAAAAAATAGTAGATATCCTTTCTTCTTCACATAACCATCGCTCGTCTCGTCATCCAAGGATGCGCAACGTGTAACGAATCATATCTTAAGAATGTATTTTTTATCAAAGTTTGTGTTTTTGTGTCGACTGATTCAGTAAAGATTTTTAAATTCTTGTAAATTTTTTTGGTTAAATGATTTTCATGACTAGGCTTAATGCTGGTATGGGTTCTAAACGAAACTTCGAGCTATTGTTAAAAATACAATTATTAAAATTATACATTCGTCCGTCAGCATTGTTCGTACCTATCTTTGAACCCTTCATCCTACGCTTTCAAACAATACAATACTTAGCCCGCTGACTGCTCTGCCTCCCTCGACCCCATCTTGCAACACCTTCCCTTTTAAGCCGCCAAGTTCACACATCGTTTATCCGTCCCAGCCAGGTATTAGGGCGCCCTATTTAATTGCCGGAGTAATATCTCTAATGGGCCAGCGGTCCCGGTCCGGCCCGTTATATTGTTCAATGGGATTAAGCTAAACACAAGGCGTCTCCAGACTATTTTGAGGCAGTATTTATTCTACATTTGGACCACCCTGTTGTGTTTTCGTAAGTAGCAAATTGCGCAGTTTTTCGGTTGCAATTGTTATCGAAACTAAATCGACATTATTACTCGTATGTGCAATGCTACTTTAAACGAATCTCAAATCATGCATTTTTATATAATGCGTGCACTTTATTTCACCCCATATCTCATATTTTAAGAAAACATTTGAAAAGCTTGATTAATCTGGATAGTATTCGAGCCTCGTCTCGAAAACAATCAAGTTAATACTTTAAATATGAATTAAATATCACAGACCTATGTTCTGAATAATTACAACTTCACAATAAGAATGTGTTCTCCTAAAAATAAAAAACAAGTTAATACTATTTAGCAAATTAGTACGAAAAATATTGATGTGACCATTTATGCAAAACTAATACATTGTAATAATATTAATTCTTTGTTAGGTAGGTATTATAAATCGTTGAAGATTTTTTTAAAGGTAAAAAGTATATATTAGTTCTAAAACTTACCACTTTAGCGGTAGTGTTTAAAAACAACCACTCCAGTAAGCGCCTGCTAAATGATGACGTTATCTCATAAGAACTAGTGTTATAAATTATATAACAAATAAATGTAAATAATCAAAATAGCATTAAAACATTTTTTTAAATGTATAATTTAATCAAGAATGAAGCACGACCGCCTCAATCCTGCAACAAATCAATCACAGCGAGTGAACAAAAGGTTATTCCAATTCTTCGGCCATATTGTGCATCGAAGTGAAGCCAAGTATTACCATGGACACAACTTTGGGATAAAGAAACCCTGGAGTCAGCTGCAGGACCGGGACTCGTGGACATGCATTACGAGCCGAGTCTGACATGAAGGAGGAAAGAACGAAAAGTCTCAACAATAACTTTCTTCTTCGTTTTACTGTCGGTGAAAGTGACCGTGATTATTAGTGCCGTTACTGGATATTGTGGATAATCTGTTGCCCTCGGTCGCCACCAATTCCAGTCCATGGTCTGTCTTGTGTAGTCCAAAAGCAGATTCTTCATCGAAATCCTAACTAGGTTTTTCCGTCGTGTTGGCGACCTTTTTCTAGATTTGATTCCATCTCTTAAACCACCAATTTTTCATTAAATTCTCATATATATTCGAATTTCCTGGTTCATGTTTCTGCACGATTGAAAAACTTTATTTACTTTTTTATTAATTAAAAAAGTTTTTTATTAACAATAATATCTAGTTTATATATTAATTATTATTAATTAATATATTTTCAAAATATTGAAACTCTGTCATCAGAACAGTTAAGTCACTGCCCATTATAATTTAGGATTGTGTATGTATGGAAAATTTATTGCATGTGTGAAAATAAACTCAAATAATATTTTCTTAAGGTCACAAACTACTTCACTGTTAGTACAATAAAAGTGAATACAATTTATAGTATTTTAAATACTAATTCCATGTTTATTTTTTTCTTCACCACGACATTATTGGATAATTTATGATGTCAAATGAGTATTGAGACATGTTTTTTGGTTAATTATGGTATAGGTTTATGCTATACTACAAATAACCTAGTCAATTAATTTTCACAGATTTTAATAATTTATTTTATTTTAATGAAACAGACAATCAACAAGTCGCTTAATAACGGTTATAGATATTTCTATAATAAAGAGATAATAAAAAAATTATTTGACAAACAGTTTTTGGACTAATCCATAATAGGTAATCACGAAGGCTTACGTAATTCAATCGGCTTCGGCAGGATCAATCCCAACTCGTGGTTTGACTTTTTGCAAAAAGTATAATTTTGTTGGAATTGAATTAACAGGGCTTTATTAATAAGAGACGCACCTGTGGTCAAGTCGAGATATTTATTTGTACAGGCACACAATACATTAAGCGATTGATTAAGAAATTAAATTATCAGGTATAAATATATTTTACAATGTGAAACTAAAGATGTGAAAGTGTTAGCTGGAACAGTCGCGAGAGAAGAATGTTCTAGACTCTGTTCCTCGTTCTCCCCAGAAACCACACTCTGCCGACCGTCATATCAAGCTCCGCGACCCTCTGGCGGTGGCTACCGCAAGGTCTCTGTGATTCGGTATTAGACGTGTTAACACACCTCGGCTAACCGTCGTAAGGTGGCACTATCAGTCCGCCTTAAGTTATCATGAAAGTAAAGTCATTAGCGTAAAAGTGCTAAGTTGAGTTAAATTGTTTAAAACGCAGTTAATAAATAAATTTCTATAAAAGGGGAGAAAGAGGTATGCTAAATATAATTAATGCAATGCATCGTGTATACCTTCCAAGGTCAAGGATATTGTAACACGCGACAGTGGGTTTTCAACGTGTGTGATTATGGAGTAGTGTGGGTATTGTACACACTCGAATGGACATCAATTAAATACAAATCTCAGAAACCGATGATGTACAGTGCGATGAAGATATTTAATAAAATGCCAGAAGATATAAGAAAGGAGGAGAAACTACATATATTCAATATAAAACTAAACAAATATGTGCAAGATAAGTTGTAGTAAAAAGAAACATCGTGTTTATATTAGATCATATATAAATATACTTATATATGCACTATATTAAGAATAAATATATAAATTCACCTTAATATTCACCCTGTTGAATATAATATACATCCGAGTTATCGTTTATGGACGAGATCTCGATTATTATATGTAATATTATATTAGCTAGGGACCAGCCTGCTCTGAGACGCTGTCTATCTTTCAGTTATTAATTCTGCCCTGGAACGTTGATTATTAAAATATGTGAAAATAGATTAATAAAATAAAAATAGAATATACGGTGTAGCCGGGCCGGAACACACGGTAACGTCGTTCCGCTACTTTTTTCTACAACCGGAACACGTTTCAGTATGATTTATTTAAACAAAGTATTAGCGACAAAACATGTGTGTGACTTTGCATACATTCCAGGAATAATGGTGTTGCCGCACTAGTTACTATTATGACATTTTTCTAAGAAAGCTTAATTTCTGTCAATTTTTCGTTTATAACATTTGATTATGAATGATGCACGTGAGATCATGATTGCGGGATTAGAAGGGATAGGTCAACGATGTTTTATTAGGGTGTGGGTTTCTCGCTGGGGGTTGCTGGGATGGACGATGCCGGGAAGAGCAGTGGCTAGAGAGACCTAACGGAGCATTCTACTGGCTCTCACCGTGAATTACTGCCGGATTGTGACTGAGTTCTGCGAGAGCAACACATAAATGTGACATCTGCTCTCCCCTTTTTGGGGATCTATGATTTCTATGGCTTCTTTCTGGACGCCTTCTAAATTTAATGTGATACGAGTCTCACGTCAAATTGTACAGGTATGGCTTGGGTACGATAATACTGAAGCCAACCTAAGACGGTATCATGATGATAATGTTCGTAATGACTGAATGTAATAAAATAAACAAATATGTTATTATGTCGAATCGAAATGAGAGTAAACAACTCTCAAAATGATTCGGGATAGGGTGTAAATAAATAATAACATTTCCAACATATCATTGAACACACTCCGTGTAAATTGACGTACATCTCCTAAAAGCTGTCATTCTTGTGAGTTTCCTAATATACGAGTATATTATCAAGTATTTCACCTGCTCCGGGTTTCTCGATCTCATCTCTTCAATTAAAATGATAAATGTTGCAACAGTTTGACTTTTACAAGACTAATCTTATGCAATGGTTCGGAAAGCCTACCATCCAACTATTTCAAACTGCTTCGAATAAAATAATAATCCCTATCGCTAATTTACAAAACATATAACATAATATCCAAGGAATATCAGCTTGTTTAAGCCGTGTCTCACTTGTGACGTTCGCGTATTTAATTGGCGGTAAATTTAAAAATAAAAATATATCGAGTCAAATACGCTCCGAGACAGGACGCGTCCGAGGACGTGGCGGAAGCGCGTGGCACGAGCGAAGCTGCAGAGCTATGCCAGGAGCTGCAGAGCTAAACCAGGAGCGAGCTACGCAATTAGCCACACGTGGCCGCATGTGTGAAAATGAGTTAGAAGAATTTATCTTTTTCTTCTGTACTAGTTCATGTAAATAAATTGTTATTATGTAAATATGCATAGCTTGCTAAATTCATTTATCTCCTCAGTAACCATCGCTACCTGTAATTATGATGACAGCCACGTCTGTGCATATCATTTCTTTGAAAATAAATGATATAGCTATATTTTAGTGTTTGGCACCGATGGTTGTGTCGGCAATACATATATTTATTTTATTTTATCTTCAACCCTAACTTGACGATGGTACAGGAGATTTAATAATCTTAGTTCCGCTACGTGTGACTTCCGTGGACTTGCGTGATGGATCCTCAATATGTTCTGCTTAAGGTTTTCCGCGATTTCTTTAAACCATATTTATGAGCCAACTCTAAGCTACGTATCTGGATAGCGTGTTTATTGGTCTAGTTATAAGATACTTTCTTAGTGATCCAGTGATCCAGATTTCCACCACTTTAGTCCTACTTTCACAGCTTAGCTTAGTTTTAAAACATTTCAATTTTTTTTAAATAAATTATGATGGTTTGTGCACGTAGAACGTACGAGTGAGGAGATGATGGTAAAGAAAATATATAAATGTGCTTCTCTCGGGCGATTTGCTCATGAGTGAGCATCGTGTGTCGGTCTTGATCTGTCGTCCAACCTCTCGCCCTTCGTTTTTATACGTTCCATGTTATCACCAATTTCTTTAGGCTATCTACATTTTTTAGCAGCACGCCCAAAGTATGAAAGAATTATTTTCTTTCATGTTGTGGAGAGCCCTTCTTCAGTGCAGAATTCTTGAAGAATGGAGACATTCATTTATTTAGTCCATGATATATACATCACGCAACGCCAACACCATATCCCGAAGGTGCCAAGCATGTTGCTTTCTTTCCTTTTCAGAATTTATATAAATAAATTGAGTGAGGACTCGGCACAGAGTGTAATAACATTAGATAATTTATATAGCACCGTTCTCGTGAAAATTTGGCCACAAGATGTCAATAATGTCAACAAAAGATCCAGCATAATCACATAAACTTCGAGTATTTAAACTGAATATACCATGATAGCAATTAAATTATGTTTTTTTTTAAATTTTATTATGAATTATATTTGATATTGTATAAAATTGCGCATCATAAAATGTATAGATGATAAAACTTCAGGTATCTGCCAAAAATACTAGAATCATTTTACTTTCATACATTTTCACGCATGAGAAAGTATGCAAACCGAAGCGGACAAGAGCGGTATGTAAAGACAGAAGTTAGTGATGTTGTATCATAAAAAAAATTAAGTAATCTAGCCTCACCTAGAGTCACGACAAATTTTGGCCACATCCTCGCAGCAATATTCCGCCAAATAAATATTGAAATGATCTGAAATTTAATAGTTCCATCCCAGTGACCGAATTGTACCCTTTACTTATGCTGCTTCATTAGTTTTGCGCGACCATAATGGACGGAGCGGAAAAGCTTATAATCCCATTTTCTTTGTCCAGAATTGAATCGCCTCTTTGGAATTTGCATGAAAATGCTCACCGAGAATTATTCGAAACGCTCCTCTGTATCTTTTCTGTTAGTTCGCGATTACAGGATTAAATTGTTTTCGGAACGTTAAATTCCTTTTTATGTCCCTTAAAATTGTCCAGTTTTGCAGACATTGTACAAAAGACCTTGTGAACAACGTTGTTTCAACTATTTAGTGGGAGCGGCAGAGGGTTGCCTCCTTATTACTTAACCAGTCTTATCGTCCGTCAAAAATAACATTATTTTATTAATAGTAAAATATCTATCATTTTATTCAAAAGAGTTTTATAAATTACTAGGATATGTTGAAAAAATATATCAAATATATATTATTACCATCAATACTTGAACCCAAAACTTTTTATTACTGCTTTTATTAATTACGCCATACTACATATGTTTTTTTAGTGAGACATCTATCTTTTTCATTGAATGTAACAATATTTTTATTTCAATGATTCTCAAATACCTTTCATAAAAACCTGTTAGATGACTCAAGAATATCCAATCAATTATTTAATTATTTGTAGAAAAAAAAATTCTGATAAAATAAAGAACGATTGATTGAAGAGGAAGTGCAAATTTACTAGTAACATATTGGTCAGATGTAGCAAGCGATTGCATGTGGTAGTTGTGTGGAACATTTAATGAGAAGTGAGTGATGAACAAAATATTTTACGAAAATAAAGGAGCGAGAGATGTCCTCAAAAGACCTATTTGATGAAAATTATGTTTACTTTATTCATCAAACATTCATTAGAGAACATTTCATCGTCTCTATCTAGATAAATAACGATATTTATATACATACATGTCATCTCTCTGTGTTTTTGTTGTAATATTCATCTTCAGCCACGTCAATCTAGTATTAGATAAAGGCCTCTCTTAATAACAGCCATACCTCTCTACCATGTGTACTGCCCGCATTCAGCTGCTTTCTGCAAGCTATCTATGCTATCAACCCAGCGAGCTGGAGGATGACCAACGCTTCGGGACCATGCACGTTTTTATTTCAACGATTGTTAGAATATTCCTTCGGTTGGAGTGCCTAGCCATAGTCAGTAGTATTCAAAAATATCGATTGTAAAGATTTGTTTACTGATTAAACTTTCATTCACTCTATCAAGCTTAACTCGGCTGTACAACGTTTCCTTATAGCGTCGTTGGCAACCCAGCTTCATCATTTCCACATCCAGACTTTCAAATTATGACATCTGGTTTATAAAAACTTTTTCACTGAAATAATCGCAAAAGAGATGTGTTCATGGAAACAAACCCCATCAATATTCATACCATTTTTCAAAATAAACTAAGAGTTCTCGTGTTTGCAATATTTTTCCGGTTTTCAAAACTAGGATCTATTCTCTCGGGATGATGATCCAAATAACATGTCTCAAATTCCCTGCCAGCGTCCTTCGATATAATATTCAGCAGTTTAAAATATTTTTTATTTCATAATGTATTTTGATTTCTCATCATATATTTTCTTAACGTGATCTTAATTGCTAGACTTAACAGGCCTAAAATTTATTTTTAAAAACAAGATAACTTTAAAAACATCACAAACAAAAATATTTCTCAATGTCTTAAATATTACATATACATTTACATCCTGTGAGTCCATAAACGTAAAAGAAGAAGAATTGAAGCACCTACTTAGACAAGTCTTATATTTTATAAGGTTACGTTATAATTTAATAAAATTTCAATGCAGATAACGTTTACATTAAAATGTAGGAGATGTACCAACTGTTAGATTTCATATTGAGAGTGAAAGTACTCGTAAATTATAAATAATTCTGGAATTATTAAATACAACAAACTTATTAAAAAGGAATAATGTTTGTTTAAGATTAAAAATAATCCACAAATCGTTTTTTTTAATGAAAACACATTTTGCAATTTTAGAACATGGTTAAAAGTTCTACATGCGTATCCCAGTGGTAACGAAATATATTTACGACACAGATTTTTCTAATTCATCATATATATTTTTAAATAATTATTGTTGAGTTGTAATAATTGATATGCCTATTTCAATTCTTTTCGCGTAATTTTTACTCGTAATCACAGGTATATAAAATGAAAAATATATATTCCACTCCTTTGTTCTGGTACACTTTTCTTTATTTTACGTGGTGCTCTTATTTCATCCAATTCGATTATTCATCAATTTTGTTAAGGTTTCCATTATCTTCTTACTTATTCCTTTCTTATGTCTAATAGCTCCAGAAAGCCGTTATTAATCTTATCAGAAATATTAGTCTCCGCCTTGCGTTCACTCTGTCTTGATAAGTGATATAGCCCTTGTATAATATAATTAAATTTATTTTAAAATTTTTTCTAATG
Organism: Eubasilissa splendida; assembly: GCA_031772225.1. Taxonomy (NCBI): domain Eukaryota; kingdom Metazoa; phylum Arthropoda; class Insecta; order Trichoptera; family Phryganeidae; genus Eubasilissa; species Eubasilissa splendida. The sequence continues at coordinate 26,866,415 of CM062861.1, read as the reverse complement.
TTACATTCCCGTGGTAAAATTTTTATAAAATTATTATTGAATTCGTAATAAGTCTACATTAGTTCTTAAATGTATGAAAGTGAAGAAAGAGAGCGATGGAAATGTGCACACTCGGGCGCGTGTATGTGATTAGAGAGACGAATGAATAATTCAGTAATGAATGCTGATTCAGTTGTATGAATAACATAACCGATAGAATAATGAATAACATAAGATAGTTTAGGCAAATACACAGTGAATAAAATATATCAGACGAGTATTGAAAGTAAGAGGAACAGATGACGTCCAGAAGACCTGGTACGGTCAAATAAACCAGATATTGATGTATTTATTAGAAATAATATAGATATAAGTATATTGTTGGCATTGTATAGAAAAAAAAAATGGTGACAAATAACTTGTATCCTAACATAACATTCTAACAAGAACAAGAAAATGACACAAAAAAATATACAGTACTATGTAAAAAAAAAGTTATGAACATAAAAACGAAAACAAGGAAATTCATTTACATATTTCCGATTAAAAAGTTAGAAAAATACCTGAAGATGTAAATTCTGAAAATAACTATAATGAAAATAAAAAAGTCAGCTAATCCGGCAGCTCTAATTCACTTTTATTACATCGACCTCAAGATTAAGGTGGTCAGATACAGTAATTGAGAATCCAGATAGATTGTATGTTTTGAGCTGGAGAGATTTTGCAGGAGACGGGGCTGCCTCAAGTGAAACGTTTGTGCAGTTGACCTTCGACCTGAATAACCCGTAGCGCCAAATTATGATGATGACATTTTACATATGAGCCAAGACTATGATCCTTGATGGCTCATTTCGTGCTCGCGCACTTGATTTATCAACACAGTACACCCAAAAAAATATAGCGCGCATACAAATTTTAGAAAAACATTAACTTATTGTTAATACTTTTTTATATAGATAGATATATACAAACTCTAATTCTCATAAGGTAATTATTTTTTCATTTTTCATTTGGACCATAAAATTACACAATATTACAGTTTTTATGTCCACGTAGTGATTGATTCAAACATTAGAAGGAGCAATTGTAACATGACAGTAATCGTAGGTGTGGTGAACTTGTAATTAATATATGTGTAATATGAAGCGTGCCTATTGCCGGGCCCATGAGCCCGCGCATATAGGTGTGGTGGGGGGTGCCAAAGGTCATAAAAGGGAAGACGCGCGCTGATGGCGGTCTCTTTTAATTTTCCTTCGACAACAATTCTGTATTGATCATTATATATTGTATATAATAAATAATTATTTCTCTTAATTACTTCAACAAGTACCCGAACAATAATCGTCACACGGTTCGACCGAATCAACCGGCAAACTTAAAGACATCACAGTCATAAATAAAGATAATTTTGGTATTGCAAAAGTTGAAAAACTATCTACATTGCGACTTCATAAAAACATGATATTTCTTACAGTTCTGCTTGTGTGTGACTTAATATTAAAAGCCAGCGCTGTGTAATTATTGTCGACAGACTGAAAACATTCGCGTTGGCTCAGAATAAGGGAAGATGTTGAATATATTTCAGGGCTGTAATGAGTGTTTTAAACTTGCAGAGGACTTGTTAACAAGGGCCATAAAACTTTTTAAGGAGCAAGACTGCGAGACAGAGCTCATTAAAAGCGAATGTAAGTAGTCGCAGTTGCGGTGGAGCCGCCTGCCGGCACTGTCGGTGGAGGGTTTCGCACTCCTTGGATTTCTTCGCGGAAGTTGATCCTCGACATAACCTCAATTACTCAATTAGGTGATTCCATTTAACTCGGCTAATTGGGCACCATATTTACGCTTTGATAGATCATGCTATTTTATATATTTTCCTATTTAGGATATAAAGAATAACAATAATTTACGTACAATATGAACTCGTAATGATCAACATAATTTGAGGTCAGAATTACTCTATCTACGAGTGTGTGTAAAGTATGCACAAGGAGTATTTCAGTAACTCGTAGATTGTTTCAGACGAGGAGCATTCGTTTGGAAGAATATATTGAATTGATATAAGTATCGCATGTTTGGCAAAGCACGAGAGTACATAATAATTAAAACGTTATCTATAGTTATAGTAAAAACGATTTATTTTGTATTTTTGTCAATCATTTGTGAGTGATTAATAGGTCATCATTATCAGCCGTTTTCTATCCGCTGCTGGATGAACTCCTCTCCAAGTATTTCCTACTTGTATCTATCCTTAATTATTCACTTTAATCTTGCTGAGTTCAATTTAACACTATTGATGAATGTAAATGAGAAATAGATTGATTTGAAAAGGCATCACATCGATAACAAAGAGTGTATTATGTGCCCTGAAACAGGCTTGTCTAGTTGGGCAATGCATTTTAAAATCTGCGTAAAATATATGTAACAAACTGTCTTTTTTTTAGCTGTACAATATTTATATATTATGTGTCTAAATAAATTTTTATATAAGTATTATGTATGTATTTACAATTCAAACATTATTTTAAAAAATTGCAACAATAAACAAAAGTAAGAAAAAAAGACTGACATTTTATAATGCCAAATAAATTAAAATCGTATAAAAATAGGAGGCAGAGTATGGTGTTAATGAGAAGAGATTGTTGAAGTAAATATATCATATGACGCGAGTGTTGGATAATGATTTGATCAATAAAACTTATTAATAGATGGTCTAGAAATATAAGTATATAATCGTGCATGACAGCAGACAAAGTAAGAGCAACATTGTGATATTCTGTTTCAACTGTCTATTTATGTAAAAAGAAGTTTTATGGTAGATTAATTTGTTGGTAAATATTGATGTATAGCAGAGCTCATTACATCATAATCATTTTTATGAACAGATACATTTGCATCTGTATGTCAACAGATGAATACTAATGTATAATGTTTTAATTTGTGAGATATCATTTTTCTCTCATTCAAAATATTTTAGTTTGTTAGATGTCATTTTTCTCTCATTCAAAACATTTTAGTTTATCAGATATCATTTTCCCATTTCACATTCAAAATATTATAATTTGTGAAATACCATTTTTCTCCCATTCAAAACATTTTGGTTTGTAGGATACTATTTTTCTCACATATAAAACATTTTCAGTTCATCATGTTCGGTTAATTTGGAATTGCTTCCACAATTTTGCTTAAATCTTCCAAAACCCTACAGTTAAGTTAAAGGATATGGTAATTTTTCTTCTTCCATGTTTCCCTGCCACACCCTCGCACCCTTTCTCTTTTCAAAATATGGGGTGTTTAAATTAGACAATTGTAAAACGAACGAGTCAAAATAATTCTTCGTACAATTAAGTCCAAATGACTGCGAGAATTGTCCGAATCTGTATTTTATGACCAACACGTTCAGCCTCCATTCAAATAGGGTCAGTTGCGGTCCAGACCTGGGGAGGCTTTTTGTCGATTTGGGGGTTGAAATCACGAACGGAATTAATGACACGGGGTGGACGTATGGTAACCTAGGGGGTGAAAATTAATCTAATTCGTTTACCAAGCAAAAAACCTTCAGGGAAGGCTCTGCGAATGGCACCTTTGTAAAATTGCCGTTTTGGTTTTTGCTCGAGATAGGTTTATTGCTACTCGGTTATGGGAATGGTTAATTTTTCAAGTTTCTGATGATTCATTAGCTATCTAGTCTTTCATCAAGATTTCTGATGTCATTTGTTTAAGTAAAAATATATATTAAAATTATTTATTTAACATCACGGACTTTTAATGCCATTTATCTTAATACCGCTAGAACAATTGTAAGCGTAAGCGGGTATAATTTCCACTGTCATAATTTAAAAAATAAATTATGTTCTGAGAATCTTTGAAGTATGAAGATCGTAAATGTGATGATGGAGTCATACTGAGCGCTGCTCAAGATAAAAGATAAAAGAAAGATGATGAATCATTCATAATAGATGGTAAAATTACAAACTGCTTTAATAAATACTGATTCTCGTAATAAAAAACCAAAAATATAATTTGTAATAGGCGAAATCTACCTCATTCTCGCGGCCAGTACCGGAAATTTTTTTTTTAATATAATATAAATATCTTTACTGCCACACATTCTTACTTATTCAATTATTTAATTTCAATTATTATTTATTTTTGCATTGTTCGTATCTAGTATAATATATTACAGTTCAATTATAGTATAAAATATTTCAAATTCTGACACTTATAAACACATATCCTCCTGTTGTGACACATCTTTTGGTTCATCCATATTGTAATGTATAAGGTTCGTTAAACTGTTGTTTATGAAAATACGCCAAATCTTTCGTAATAGTCTCACATCTCTCTCATCACGTTCTATCACGCTCACCTTATCTATATATTATATTTTACTTTTTGTCTGTCTGTGACTTAGAAACAAATTGGCGGGTCCCTATCCCGCTCCCTCCAAAAACACACCTCATTTTTTTACGTGAATTACCTATCTCACCATCACGCGTAGGTAAGTCTTCTGTCCTGACACACAACCTCACCACATCCACATTCATACATCTTCTCATGCAAGATCATTGATTATTAAGGCTTTTTATATATCATGTTTCAGTATCTAGTTTAACTGGTCGTGGATTCTGGTGCTATCAACACTCGCTTCATATTCCTTCCTCATCACTATCTCCCCATTCATTAATTCATTTAACGTAGCCATACTCAACCTGCGGTCCGCCAAGCTTATATGTGTGGCCCGAAACACATTTATTATCAGGAACGTGATTTAAAAAAAATCTGGCATTTTATGTTTTGAATATCTTGAGATACACACGAACAACTAAACCACGTATCGCATACTTTTCCAATCGCCACAAAAGCTAAACAAGATGTTTCATATATTTCTTAAGAAATCTATGCAATATTATGAAAATATTTGGCTGCCTTAACCAAGGAATTTAAGAGCAGATTTCAGAACTTACGCTGTATCAAGAATTGTTTGTTGCTTATAGAAAATTCCTAGCACCTAGAAACAGCAACTATAAAACAATTAGCTGCATTGAGATATGACTATGCAGAGCTATTTGAAGAATTGGTTGAGTTTAAGAACGATACTAATCTGAAAACTAAAGAAAAGAGAGAGGTAAAGGAGTACATCGATTTTTGGAAAATAGTCCTTGAAAAATACAAGACTAAAAAAATGTGCCTTTCTGCTGCTCACAATGTTAACAACATCAACGTATCTTTGTAAATCATCCTATTCCAAAATGAAATATGCGAAAAACGTATACAGGAATCGACTTGCCGATTCTCACCTTGATGACATATTGAGGATAGAATGTAACAATTATAAACTCGATTTGTCTAAAATAGTAAAAAATTTATCTCAGTACCAAAAATCACACTAATTTTAAAATAAACGCTTGGATACACGTTAATTTTGAGTTTTATTTTTCATTGTTTAAGATATACAGATATGAAGAAAAAAAATCATATCGGGAAATACGCTGTTATCAATGTTTGAACTGGCATTGGCTGGTATTCTGATAAGCGATACGTATTATTATCGTTCTGTTTTAGTTTAAAAAAATATATTTGTTGATTTATGAGGTGGCGGCGCCCTAATCTTGAATCAAACGGGTTTCAACCAATACTGTTTTTCCTATATGAATTATTTTTTCGCCATATCAGTATAATGTTGCGGCCCACGTAACTTAGCTAACATACGTATGTGGCCCAAAGAAAAAAAAGGTTGAATATGGCTGGTTTAACGTGACCAAATCATCTAAACGACTTTTTTTACATTTATTAAGTTTGCAAATACTAACAGAAACAGTTACACATATTTAATAGTTAATGTATTCAAGAAATATCTAATATACATATATTCCCATCATTCATTTCTTCCTAAAATTCTTTAACCACTGTAATATTACGTAAAAAAATGCTATTTACTATTAAATAGTATTAATCAATTCTTTTGAATATTCATGTTTTGTGTATCATCATCATTGATGCTTACTTAGTAACTAGAAAAAATAAATACATATTTGGTACGTATTAATCTATAATATCTCTTGTAATATTTTAGATTCTTTTATAATCTCATCATGGGGCACATGGGGCACGGGGCCCCTTGGAACCCGGGCTGCTCGGGCGACTGCCTAGGCTACGCCACTGACTACAACTATACGAGTATTTCATCAGTCTGAATTATCAATGTATGGAAATCTTTACTATATATCTATTGTTTCCACAACTTAATGTTTCTTACACGATTCTAACAATAATAAATTACCTAAAACTATAACGAATTGTATTAATCTTTCACGTATATTTATTTATTTAATAGCCTATCATAATAAATCAGAAAATGACATCAAAATAATTATAAAAAGAATATATATTTATATAAATATCACCTATGAAATGTATCACTTAATAAAAAGGTTGGAAACCAAAAAAAGCCCTTCACACGAAATGAACAAAATGGCATCGTTACGCTTACTACATGATTCAATAAAGCAATAAAGAACCGCCGGATGTTAATAATATATTACATTGTCTCCAATAGGTGCTTTCTTTGTTAGTATACCAAATAGATATATCACGCGGTCTAGAACACTTCTGAAACAGTAGTTAGGTGTGAAATATGTCCCCGTGAGACCTGTATCAATTACCCGAAACTTATCCCAAGTCGCGGTGATTTTGGGAAACTTTCAGATTGGTCGCTACCAGTCTACCAGACCGGGGGTTACGGTCTGAGGGGCCCAGGGGGTCTCGGCCGTTCTGCGGCCTCGTTTTCATCTTAACTTCACCATAATTCGTAAAACTTAATGCTATTTGAATGAAGGTAAGCGTAAAATAAACATCTAGATGAATCTTGAATGTGGCACGCCGCTTTTTCAACGGTTACAGATGTATTAATAATTTACAGCCAACTTAAACAGATGAGACGGTTGGAATCAAAGAAACACATCCCATCCCCGATTTGGTTGATATGTTCAACACTGGCATACTCTACTGTATTTGCTCTTTGTTATTACGTCATTACTTTTGTTGTTTGCTATAACTCTCTGTATTGTGGATATTGCCCTTATCCTCAGTCAGATTGCGATAATATTTATATAGGGTGTTCAGCGGAAAAATTTCAAGATTAAATTGTAATTACTCGTAAACCATCAGGATGAGGTAAGCGGGAGGGGTATTGTTCGACGCGCGTGATTTGCGGGATTTCCAGTCGCAATGAGTCACTGGTCGGGAGCGCCCCGCGCGTTCTCGGTTGAACAATATTTTAAGTGCGGTGATTTATAGTTCGTGCGCGTCACGCTTTTTGTACTCACTTTAATATTCGACGAGCTAGTGATGGACTAAGCACGCAACCTATCTGATATTGGATTTAAAAGTTCAGACAAGAAGGGACAATGGTTAACCAAACTCCTCCGGGACCATCAACATCAGCAGCGACGCCAGAACATGTGGCTCAAGTTTGACGTGAAATTATGCGCAATCCGCGTAAATCGATAAGGAAGATTGCAGCTTGTACTGGAATAAAAAAATCAACAGTGGACATTATTTTGAAAAATAAACTACAATTTTACTCATACAAACTTTTTCTTTCTCAACGAAAATAACTATTATTTACGTGAAACCTTAGTGAGAACGATGCTGGAACGTTTTAGAATAGCACGAACGCTTAGAAACATATTGTTTACTGACGAAGCACATTTTCATATCGATGGCTATGTTAATAAACAGAACATGAGAACAACCCAAGAGAACGCCATCAAAAATGTTTACACTTTCCATTTAGGCCCAAGGGATAAATATTACCTTTAACTATAAATACGTATAAAAGCTTTGACAAACAGAAGACGTTAAATTACGAACGTTTATTGCGTTTTTCAGGCATTATTCACTAATACGGTTTGATTCAAATTGACCCAACGAACGAACGAAACCTTAACAGTCAACAGACTGACGTTTGAATAACTGGGTGGGATTTATATTTATTTTCACGGTGCTCGAATTTCGGAAACTTGTTCCACATGGTGTACGGTGACTCGGTGTGTTCACGAAAACCGAAAGTTGTCTGCAAAGAATCTCACAGAAGCATTATCCTCGTCTCTCTCGAGTCGAAAATCTCATAAAAATCTTATCAATAGACACGGACCATTATACTTAAACGAAATACCTATTTCAGAACCTTGAAGACATAAAAACATGTTCACTCTTTCACTCGTGTGGTTATTTGCAAAATCCGGAATATGCGACAATTTATTGAGCAACTGAAAGAAAATCCCTTTTATTGGATATTCTACAACTTCATGTCTAAATTCTTCACCACATTTATCTCACTTCACACATTCGACACCCTATTCAACCCTGTTCCAACATTCTACGTACCTACATAAATAGCCAACCACCAAATAGTACCCCTCTTTTAATCGTGTCCACTTTATTTTACACAGAGCCATGTTCTGGCTCCTGCCCGCTGGAGAAGAAAGTTATTTATTCATTATAACTTCGAAAATATATTGTCTACCGTAGCCTGGCTAACACCTTGGCTCCCGAAAATATTTAAAAAAATAATCTTATTCGTTTTTATTTATTTCGTGAATTCTTATTTCTACCAAAAGAAATAGAATAAAGATTACGGACTGAATAAAAAATATTTCTCACGTTTTTACGATCTTGATAGTTTCCTGTGATAATTGATATTGACGTAACCATTAGAAGTACTCGTAACACCGCACGTATTCTCGACATATCGGTCACAATGTAAATTATAACTGATGTATTCATGTCAGCTGTTATGTCCATTCATCATCATCACCAGCAAATATCAGTACACTTCAGAATGAAGTTCACGCCATGACTCTGTCATGTTACTCATTCCATATTTCATCTATCCATCAAAACTTTGGGCGTTCTCTTAGTCTTTTTTTATCCCGTGACATATTTTTGGTGCCGTTCACAAATATATGTTGTCCATATACGCCGTCATCCGGAGCATTCTTTTTTTAGTATTCACAGTTGTGAATTATAATACTTGTGTGTGAAACAAAGTTGCAGTAAGTGTCGCCGATGTGTTTTTTATAGGTGTATGGCCATTATCAAATGATTTTAATATGTCCATATTAATACATGTAAGGAATTCAATAACATTTGTTCTGATGGTAACCTCTTTAATGGTAAACTCAAAAATGATATTTAAGTTATATGCACACAACAAAGAAGTGGAGAAGTACCTAATTATTGGTTTTTAAACATAACCAAAGAGCAGGTTTAAGTAAATACAATTACAATAATTAATTACATTATTATATTTATTATTACCGTTACATAAATAAAAATAAAATGATGTCTTCCATTTTCTTTAACTACCTCAAATAATATAATTAACATAAGGTAAAATAAAATGATATTTTAATTTAGACAAATTTTATAGTATTTTACATGAAAGGTGACTACATTAAATTACAATATCTTTTTATGGTGGATTGCAGTTGATTTGATAGATTCAGCCTTGTCCTGGCTGCTTAGATAGACTTATAGTACCCAGTTTTTTTTTGTGCTGTTAAGGTGTATTTTTTTAAAAATAAATTAATAAAATGTTTTACAGAGGTGTTTGGATTCTAATAACTCTAAAAATGAATCATATAATATTTTTAAGTTGAATTTAACTAGAAATGTTAGGTGGCGTTAGTTTCGATTAATTTTCACCCATTTTAATCATACATATAGTCTATGTAAGAAATTTTTTTTTGAATTGGCTAGAATCTTGTATATTATAGTCTTATATGTAAACGTCTAGCAACTGTACTTTGTATAATTTATTTATACATTTGGAATAAAATAGTGAAAACTGTATAGGTGTATCGGTAAAAGAAAATGTAATCATAAATATCCTTTTTGATAACATTACCCAAGAAAACGTAAATAATTATATAATTATAATTATATATAAAAACTGCTTGTTATGTTATAAAATAATGAAATGTTTGTTAAAACATTGTCACAACAGTGCTCGAAAGTGTTGACAGGAAGGGATTGCGAAAATGGGCAAGTCCCTTCACCAAAGTAGTGCAAAAAACCATCCACTTTTCGGATTAGCCTAACAAACATTGGTTTTTTGCTGGAGCCCCCTCCCTTACCGCAGATGACTGTGTGTAGGGATGCCGGGATTGCGCTATAGTTGTGCAAAAAATACCGCTCCATGTTTTATCAAGAGATTAAAAGTTTCATCCCTGAAATAAAGTGATCAACTCTGAAGAGCAAACTACACGAGGGGTGGTTGAATTGTGCAAATCCTTTTGAAATAAAACGATAAAGTTTAATATTCAAGAACACCATTTCTGCCTTTGAAGCAGTTCCTTATTAATCTCCTCGTGGTTGTTGAAACTTGCCTAACAATACTTCTTAATGAAAATTGATTTAGTAAGGACATTGACTTTAATTCTTTGAGAGAATAATTATACTAAACTAAGTAGAAAAACAAACTTTTTTCCAAAATTTCATTTATAAATTCATGTAAATCTAGCATAGGTACTAGAATTCATTATTTTTCTATAGATCGATAAATTATCACTTGGGATAAGGAATTCGGTCTAGTTTATTAATAAATCCCCGGAATAGATCTTGTACTTTCGAAACTTTTGGGATTGAACTTGTTTGTCAATTTCATCCAATATTAGACTAATGCTAACTAATACCGAGTTGATTTATGTATATTTTATGTAAAATATCGAAGATTTCTCTGAAACGTCTCGTAGGTACATCATTTTCACTTGCCACATGGAGGGTGTACATAACAAAATATCGATACAGGTGAATGCGAATAGTGTCTACTCTTTAAACCTTACATCTAATAAAAAAAACAAATACAGTCCTTTGATGGAGGATCACGTGGTCATCAGCTCGAACTGGCATTCAATTAGCAAGTTTCTTGAGTACCAAAATCAGACCAAAGCTGGCATATTATTCATAATAAAAATGGTTTCACTTTCAAAATTTTATTTGTCAGTTTTGCATTATTATTAACTTTTTTTTTTTTGATATATTATTAACTTAAATATGAATATCTTAAATTAATTGAACCTAAGTATTAGTTATTTATGGCTTTTTTATATCGTGAATGAGTAAATAGTATTTTGTAATGCTAGAATTGCGAATTTGGCTCGGAATGGGATTCATTACTCGGAAATCATGTTTTTACTTACTTACCATCCACGCGGGGTTAGGCAGAGAGGATAGAGCGCCACACTCTTCTGTTCTGACAAACAATTCTCGCCTCATCCACGTTCATACATCATCTCATACAAGTTCACCGGTTATTGTGGCTTCTATAACAGGACCATCTTCAAGCATCTGGTTTACCTGGTCATGCCAAGTCTTTCGGGGAAATCCTCTATTTTTGGTGCCGTCAACACTTGCGTCAAATATCTTTCTTACCATTCTCTCCTCATTCATTCGTTCCATATGACCAGACCACCTAATTGATCCTTTCTTAATCTTGCTCACTATACTAAGATCAGCTTCACATTACTCTTTCATCAATGGATTTGCCACATATACGCTTAAGTGATCTCATTTCTACTACATTCAGTCTACTTTCGTTCCTCTTCTGCCAACTACAAGCCTCACTTCCATATATCAGTGTCGATTCCAGGACTCCATTGTGAACCGCTAGTCTTGCCTCGGTTAATATGTTCCCATTAGCTTTAATTCCATTCAAAGCGCCGTTCACTTTATTCCTTGCAGTCACCCTCCTTTCGATATCTTTCCATTTCTATCACACATACTTCATTTACTTGTTCCAAACAATTATTACCAACAAATATTTTTCACGTTGTCTTGCTTTCATCCTTCTTAAAAGCCATCACTTTCGACTTGTTGACATTCATAATAAGGTCGCATTCCCTGCATACATCGTACATTCTACTCACTAGACTGTAATTCTTATATTTTTACTCATTATTAATAAGTTGGCTTTTACTCGTATAGAATTTATTGTTTTATTTTATTAAACATACTGAATTTATCAATCGTATGTGTCAACGATTCTTCGAGAAAAAGAGAGATTAACGGTACAAACCGTAGTCGAGGGATCCCGCTCGCGTGGAAAATCACCATCTGATCTGCAGCCAATGACTCGCTTCAATAATTAAGCAATGCTGCAGATTAGAACAGATGATGCTGCATTGTTTTGGTTGTAGTATCGCCATTATCATAGCAACACGACTGCTCTGCCAAAAGCATAATTAAGGAAAAGAAAAATTAAATTAAAAAGATAATCACTTTTAATAAATCACAATTTCTTCTTTGATTAATCTAGCATCGTCCAGCATCACGAAATGTTAAACTAAAATAAGCTTGCGGCCGCAAGTTCAAACATTCAAAAACATTAACCATCTTGACAACAAAGGTGCTAATAAATCTTAGGTGTTCTAGAAAGTTCTAGGCGTTTCGGAACTTTTCTTTAAATATTACTACGTAGTTAGAATGCCTGTCTTTGACAATTAAGTATCTTGGTTGAAATCCCATTATTCGACCATAGCACAAGAATTTAGAATTTATTTTCAAATTTGAAAAATCGATACCTACATGTACTGAATGTAGCCCGTAAATAAATGACGGGAAATTTGTAACCATATTTTATTTTCAAAATCCATGAAAATGTAATGACAAAATAATTAAATTAATTTGAGTATAATCTTTATCGATTTCTCTGTAAATTAAATATTTTTTCGATAGTTAAAAATTATGCTTAATGAATGTTAAGTTTAACTAAAAATTATGCCTAATAACTTATATAACGTTACGATCGACAATGTTCCACATTTTGTAACAGATTTAGTGTCATGTATTATTGTAACAGATTTAAAGTAATTAAATATTGTGTTGTATAATTTTGTTGCTACGTGACGCACGCGGATGCGGAGGCGGGGGGATATAAGATTATTATATATGAATATATATTGAAATATACAAATTAACGACATGAAATAGGATATTAAATATCAAGAGAAAAAAATGTAAAGTTCTTACAATACGTAACAGAAAAATAATGGCATATTTGTAAAAAAAACCTCTTTCATTTTAACTTTGCAAACAACAAAAAACTCAACTCACGTGTTTTTATCTCCCGAGATAAAACCAATTGTTTTAATGCAATTTATTTGATATCCGTAAAGGTCATTATTTCGCGAGCTGCCGTCAAAAATATCCCCGGTCATAAACTGACAATCGTACAGTCAGTAGTCCCTGTAACTCAGTCCGCTCCCGCGGGACCCCCTTGACCCCTTTAAGCCTTCAAGGACCCAAAATCCTGTAGTAATAACAAAAATCCCAAACACTGAAAACCCCCAAAAACGTTCGTGGAGAGCTCCGCTTTTTTACGACGAAGAGTAGACATGGAAAAAAATGACGCTGGTAAAATGGAACTGGCGGATTTCAAAATGCTTTTTTAGGGGAGGTTCTTTCGAACACCTTCGATTTGTAAATTTTATATTAAGGAGAATACATTACTATTGTGAAAATAGTCATGTGGTATTTTAATACAAATTAAATGTATCAACTACATGATTCTGACCCTGACAAACTCATATTTTCTCATACATTCTATCATGATTTTCGAGAGCAACGCTCCAACACCCTGACCCGCCTCTGGGACCCTGGACCGTAGCACCAGCAAGTCATTGTGCTTCATCTCTCCTCTTCCTCTTTTCATGCTCACGCTAATGTACAATATATCTAAGTTTTTTTCATTAGTACTATCACACCGTTCAATAATCTTTCTGTCCATTACTGCTTACCCCCGCGGAGAAACGGTGTGATGGTAAGTTAGTTATTTAGTTAATTGTACAAATTAAAAAGATATATAGAAAAAAACCGGTTCAATAATTATTTTTTTCAATTAATTGAGTTTTTCTGTATATCTTTCTAATTTATGCATTTAATTTGTATTAAAATACCATAGAACCACAGACCAGTAAATGAATAGACATGAAATAAAATTTACATATAGGAGAGGGGTTTGGAACATTAGTTTCGGGACGAGGGGCATTATACACATATACATTTATGTAACAGTAAATGTATTTACTCTTCGAAAATTAAATCTTTATGTAAACAAGATGTATTTTTTACATTAATGCATATTATATTGTAAGCGTTTAAATTTTTGTTCCAATCGAGTCATGTATTTAAAAAAAGTCACGGAGCTATTCAAAAGCTACTAAATTGAAAAGGGGAATTTACGTTAGTTCATGCCAATATATTTTGTACTCTGTGCACAAAACTATGTTCTGAATAAAAACTACAACTTCACAATAATAATGTGTTCTCCTTAATATATTAGTAGTAACAAAGTTTATCCAAGTATGAAGAATTGATTTAATTTCTGGCGTATTCGAGATTTGTCGCAATAAATATGTTAATTTGAAAGAGCGCACCATATAAGTTCGAAAATTTGTCGTCAACTTACTCGGTTGGCGTGGTGTAATTGATAAACGCATTTCCCCGGATTGGAAAAGATCCAGGTTCGTATCCCGGTGGCAACAAAAATTTTATTTTTATAAATTTAATTTTTCTGTATATCTTTCTAAATGATACATTTAATTTGTATTAATTTTAAATCTATTATTATATGGAGCTGGCAGAAGAGGAACGAAAATAAACTGAATGTAGTGGAAAAGAGATCACTTGGGCGTATATACGACAGGTCTATTTATGACAGAGTAAAGAATGAAGAAATAAGAGAAGAATGTAAAGCTGGTCTTCGTATAGTGAGTACGATTAAGAAAGGATCACTCACATGGTTTGGTCATATGGAACGAATGACTGAGGAGAAAATAGTTAGAACGATATATGACGCAAGTGTTGATGGCACCAGAAGTAGAGTACATCCGCGCAAGACTTGGCACGATCGAGTAAACCAGATACTGGAGGATTAACTTATTTGACATTTGTTTGACATAATTTTTTTATACATCAGAAGTAAACATACAATAATGTATTTATTAATTTACTGTGTGAGATGTAGTAGATATCCACCTCTCATATATAAAAAGCATTGCCCTGGCTAATTTTTTCCATGTTGTTGCGTTATTTAATTACAATTTTAAAAAAGAGGAAGATTTGATAGAGATATATAAAAAAAATATAGATACAATACAAAAAATGTAGTGAATGTGCTGTAAATCTAAAGTGAATCATTTGCGTATTGTATTGTGATTAAGCTGGAATGTTGAACAGGATGGTCTTGTTAGAAGCCTCAATAATTGACGAGCTTGTATGATAAAATGTATGAATGCGGAAGAGGCGAGAATTGTGTATTAGGACACAAAAGTGTGGCGTTCAATCCTCTCTGCCTACCCCAGCGAAGAAACGGCGTGATCGTAAGTAAGTTAGTTATTTTCAATGGAATTATTATATTTTATATGTTATTATATTTAGTTGCTTATAAATTTAATAACTAATAAATACATGTATATATTTAAAAAAAAACATATTTTACTGTAAAGTTCCAATTTTAGTACATAATTTTATGATATTTAATACAGCTTAGACTCAATTAAAAGGTGTACATATAAAATTTACCTTTCTCTCAATATGCTTTTGATTGAGAATCATGGTCTCACTGTTTTCTGCATATCATGCATTCTGGATCATGGATAAAATAAAACTGTAGTTTTCCATTGCTTTCCGTATGGCAGTACCACAGCCATCATGTTATTCAAGCTCCGCCCGCGGTTGCCTGATCAAGATCAAACATCACCGATGTCGGTCATTTTTGGTTTCGGCTCAGTACTGGCGAGTGCTGCTGCCTTTTCACCAGGAATATCTATTGACTTTATACAGTCATAAATTTAGACGTACGTGTATAGTATTTTAAAATGAAACACCAGTTATCACTTTAATTTATTCAAATTTACCCGACAAGTGAAAGTTTTGGTTATGTATCCCGGTTGTATTCAAAACAAGAATTATCGAATAATAAATGCCAGATAAAACAATAAAAACATATTGACCACTAATTTCTTTAAAATCTACTCCACTAATAACTTAATTAAATTACTAAATGTGTGAGCATGCAGTCGAATACATATATCAATTAGCTCAAGTTTTTTTGTGCTCTTTAATAATTTATAGTTTTAATTTTGTTACTTCAGTAAGCAACTGAAGAACATCATTTTTAAATCGTTCTTCACTAGCATGTACGAGTATACCTGTGAGCTCATCTAAGAGTTCATTACGATAATTCTCACAGAATTCTGTACAGGTTGACGTGTTATTGTAGCTCCTCTACAATGTTTGCGAAGGTCGTGTCCATGGATTGAAACACGTGTTGCTGGTGTTAAGCTCTAGCTGAAGCTCACCACCAACTCTCTTGTTCAAGCTGTATACTTATGTAGGTCTGGATCCTTAATCAAAGAATGACGTCGACTTCAGACTAGTTATAGATATACCTACGTATGATCCGTAACTCAATTTGAACTATAAGTGTAATTAAAATGTACTTTTTTAAAGTTATTAAAATACGTTTATATAATAAATTATACCCTCATTATTTTCGTCTTTTAATTAGCATGTATTATTTAGTATTTAATATATATTCATATATTAATATGGCGGATCACATGAATTATGTTGGAACAAAATAATTCATTCTATTATTATATTGATTTTGCACTCAAAATAGTATGTATGTTGGACCGAACATCGTGTGTAGAAATAACAACCCAAAAGATTATTTTACCGCAGTTCCAGGAAGGAAAATGTTTATAACATTTTCCGTACACACTGTTTACAAAGAAACGCCTTATATTTATTCCGCAGGATATTTCCGGGCCGCTCGGTGAATAGTACGCTCCGTCTGCCGTTTGTTGATTTATACCTAGTAAAGCTGGGAAACGTACCTGAAACTCAATATTTATTGTGATATCGATTCCAGGGTAAGCATCAATAATACGTATCGTGGAATTAAAAGTGAGTGTTACCACTGACGCAGCGATAAATTGTCGGGTCCCCGGGTAAGCAAATAAACTGGCCCTCCACTAAAAATACGTTTCGTTTTATATGTGCGTCTTCACTACGGTATCCTTTAACTATTTGACAAAATGTTTGTATATAAATAAAGGGTTTCCCTCAGCTCGAACCTCTGCTCGCCGTAGCCGAACTGATGACCCGTGTTTTTTACTCCCGGACATAATTTTGACGGGCGAAATCCTTATGGGCCAAATCCCAACAGGTTAAATCCTGACGAACAAAAATCCTGACGAATAAATCACTAACTTACTATTATATATTTTATCTTTGAAGGTAGGCAGAAAGGATAGAGCGCCACATTTTCTTTTGCTTTACTTCCTCTTAACTTCTGATTTACTTAGTCATTACAAGTCTTTCGCGGACGCCTTGTGTTTCTGGTGCCAGCAACTCGCGACATATTTTTTCATTCTTACTTTTATCCCCTCCATATTAATTCGCTAGATTAAAATAAAAATATTTGATTTTACTTGTATACACAAGTGAGATTTTTTTTTAATACTGGACTTCTGTACACTCGTCAAAGATTCAGTAATTATGTACGTATATCAACTCAAAAGACCAAAAAATGACAAAAATATGAATTATTTTTTTTTAGAATATTAACATAGGGACAGAACACAAGCCCGGAAACGCCGGCTTACTGTCTAATTTGCTCGGGAAGACGCTACACCACGGATACTTTGATGAAATTATATTCCATCTCCTTTATAATTAATTAATTGACAGCGAGAAGCACATTCGGTTTACCATTAATTTATTTATGCTAAATTTTATGATTTGAAAACCCGCAACATTACACGTAAAAGTACCTCAAAACTGGTAGAATTAATCATATTATTTACGGAACAAAAATAAAATAATTATCAAATTTATATACAATACAACAAATAACATATCTATTTTTAGTAATTAATAGTAGTTTGTGGAATTTTGCGATTCCATTCTGAATTCCATAATTGTGGATAAAGTAGTTTATTAAATGTAATATAAGAGTTCAACTCAATACATACCGTAACTTTTGAGACAAAGCCTTAATAATGGCATGTTTTACCCTGCCGAATCGTCAGCCTAGGTTTCTTCTACAAAAGGAAATCATCTACACGAAACACAATCTAACCTAAAAGAATCCTTAAATTAAACATAACATATACATCTACATATATTAAAAAAAGTAAAAAATTTAAAACCAAGTTGAAAGTGCCTTAATTTAATATATTTTTTAAATACTATAAAATAACTGGATGAGTTGTAAAATAATATTCAGCTCGGGGCAATATATTAAATACCTGCTATTTTTCTGCGTATTTAAAATTTACCGGTAACATTTTTAGAAATTAAAATAATTTATATATGGATTAAAATACTAAATAACCCACAAATATGATTACGCTTAGGTATAACACCATCGTACATCTTCGTATATCTAACGAGGGTTGCTCAAAACAATTCGGGGGTGCGGGCAGCCCCAATTATTCATGCGATTACACCTCCGATTATGTCTATTTGTCATCGGGACTGTCCGCCAGCCTCCTCCGCCCGCCCGCTCGCCCCTCGCCCCTCGCCTAGCTCGACTCACCTGGACCAAAGCTAATAGGAAGAGCAGTGATTTGATATTAATTTTGAATAAAGTAACCGAAGCAGATCGATTCCATTCGATATTATAAATTTAAATTGCTTCATGAAGTAACGTTGTGTAGTAATTTATATCTAGTACAGTTTATGTATTTAATATGTCAACACGTAATAAGCGTCATTTCATTTTTTTCTCCAGCATGAGTTAACTAAAAAAATATGGGTTTTTGGAAGCGATAAAGGACCATAGTCAAAAAGGAACGCTCCTCTTTCCCTGTAGCCTCATTTATACATTGTATTAGTATATCAGGAGTTATCAGCCTGGTCTACATGCTCTTCATAACACAAAGCATAATATGAACAAATTAAGTTACAATCATGGCTCATCCACGATATAGTCGTACAGTGGTCACGTGCCAGCTACAACATCAATACGCAACAGCAATCTGTGACAGCCAATTGGTTTGTCTTTAGTTTTTGTTATTTTTAATGTCCATACAATTGAGCAATTGAGCTCGATTCCAAATATTTATATAAACAATAGGTTACCACTAAAACTAGATACTCATTGGTTAAAGCCATATATAAAGATATGCAACATTTTGAAAGAATTGTTGAAGCTTAATCCCGACTAGTTAAAACTCTTGTTGTTATAAATAGAGTTGACATATATATTTTGAAGAGAGAAAAATATTGATGTGGTGTTGGCGAATTGCAAATATCTCTATCAATAAGATGATTGTATTCATCCATTCTTAGGAATAATGAGAAGACGTATCGAAGGTTTTCTAACTACATGCAATATGCTTCAATGAATGAAATGAATGATCCTATGTAAAGATATATTTTTAATAAGTTGTATAAACAATCTAAAAAAATAAAATGTTACATCGTCACTGTAAACTCTCTAGGCTTGAAATGTTTACACATAATTTAAATTTACTACAGTTGAGACTGAACTCAGAAATCCAAAGTCTACGGAGCGGACCTCTTATTTAAATATTATCCATGAAGACAAACGCATCCGAAGAGCTCTGGTTTAACTAAGATTTTGGGGGCTGGACCTTAATTGATCCCTCCTAAATTAGGGATAATTAAATCAATCGGCTGACCATTTCTAAATATTTACTAACTTATCAAAACTCTGACTATGTGGCGGCAGTCATCTGCATTCCAAGTATCCAAATCGGAACATGACTCGCTATACGTGAAGGATTTAATCTCAGTCGCCTGAATGATATTGTTGTATTATTTTAAAGACGATCTTAATTCAGTGGTATGCAGATAGATACTTGCAGAATAATGTAATATTTTTAATAATTTAATGACATGTACCTTACTTGATAACTTAAGTATATAACAAGTAATAAAACATAATATATTCATTTTAAATTTAAGATGGCAATGTTATTTTCTTGCATTAGCGAGAATTGGAAAAAAAATGTACCTATAGCCCTCCTACAAAACGTACGACAAAAACTGATCCAAGTCAAAATAACTCAAGGCTTGTATATCGAGTTACAGAAATTTGACAAATTTTACCAGACATATATGAATCATGTTCATCATTTTTCTTTTGTTTCAGGTACGTATGCAAAGATGTGACGTCACATAGGAGTCCAACAAGTAACATATTTATTTATTATTAACCTTCATTCCGAAATTTTTTCGACGGTTTTTAATATTTCTGGATAATTTATGATGTTGTGACTTCCTCGTGACCTGCGACATGAGATACCTGGTCATGGATAAAAAAAAATTTTTTTACTTCTAAAATTGAAATATGACATTTCTTACTTCAATAAATTATTTACAACTAACTTAATTCACTATGAAAGTCGAACAAGGTGTATTTTACAAAAATATCCCTTCCGACACCGGCTGCAAGTTTTTTTAAGATTTCTCTAGGTATTAACGGAGTTGCGAATTTTTAAAGTTTTTGAACAGCCGCCATCGTGTTGTGAAATGACAGGCATACACATCGGTCTAATAGTCCACAATATTTTATGGCTGAATATATGACTAAATTCGTAGCAATTTAGAATTCAATTCAACTATTTGGTCTCTATTTTATAAAGTGCACGAATAAAAATTAGAAAGGGTTCAGATTTTTTTTTAAGGTTTATTAACTTCAAACCGTGTATACCCGCTGAACAATTAAATTATGATTTTCTAATGAGCACTCTTAATTTATCTGACTTGTCGTATAGAAGTGATTTATTATTTTTATTTAAAATAGTAAATGGCATACCGGACGTTCCTAATTTAACTAAACTGATTGTACACCACGTTCCTACGCGGAGTACCAGGTCGTCAGTGTTTTTCCATGTAAATTCATAATTTACTAATTTTTATAGGAATGCACCCACACAAAGACTTTACAGGCTTGGAAACGATTTTGGTCTTGTAGATATATTCCGATATGAGTCAATATTCTGAGTCAAAGATACAACTGATTTTGATACTCAGTCATTCTGTGTCAAACCTAAAATTTTTTTTTTTTTCTGTCTTGAACCTTTATTTTTTATAGTTAGTATTGCTTATTTTTTAGCTTATTTTTTTTCTATTCTATTTATATATATATATATATATATATATTCCATGCTACTTGTGTAGCTGCTCATGTGTTTTTTATTATATTTTATACCAAACCTATTTAGTAAAAGCCCATAAGAGCGTTAATAAATAAATTAATTAATTAAATTAAATAAATAAATTACTAGTCGAAAATGTTCAAAGGGCATAAACAATTTCTGGAACATTATGGAAAATATTATGAGATTTATATCTTCATATTTCGAAATATGAAATCGACTCCAAATATTCCAACAAAAAATAGTTTGGTCTCTAGAAAATTCATTATTTTTAATTTTTGTATTTGATATATAATTTGTAATCAATAAAACATTTAAATTAATCGAAATAATCGCATAAATATGACTTTTTATAAAATGCTCATATCTCTGGCATAGTTACATGTAACATGAGACATGCAACTTGAACATTTTCTACTCATATTTGTAATCTACCCCGAAATATTGTACATTAGCGACCGGTTGTGTGGTCTCTAGTAACTTTTTACTATAGTAAAAATTTTGCGAAAAGGGATTGTTAGTAAAAAAATATTTACTTCTCGAGAGTACATCCCTTAATAAACTCATTTTATTCTCCGATATCCGAAAGTAAAAACGAGAATCGATAGTTAAATATGGCGGACTTTTCACAGCTGTTCCAAAAGTCATCTGACTCATTGATACTTTGAATATTGCAGTATACGACAATTAATCATTCAATATCTCACTATTTTAGTGATTAGAGTTAATCCGATGATGATTTCTTTGTTAATTATACATTAGCACGTAATCCAAAATAATTTCACAACTAAAGTTACAGATTTCGATCGCCTAGACCTAGACTAAAAAATCCTTAGATAATGAATAAAATAAATCATATTTCATGATTATTTGTCCCGCCTATAGACATTTCTATCTATGCTTTGACAGTCGTAAATTGGATGTATCAACAGCCCGCAAAGGATGTTTTCTACGGGCGTTAGTAAAAAGTTATTACTGATCACACAACCGACCCCAAGTATATATATACACCGTAGGTATATATGAAACAATGGGTGTTAAATTTGTCATAATATTTAATTCTGTATTATACTTTTTTCAAACAAATTACGGCACCAGAAAAATGACCACAGAATTGAAGATTTATTAAAATATTTGTATTCATTGCGCGGAAAATATTTTATTATTACCCTAAATAATATCCATTAAATTCTTGAATTGCTTCAATGTCGGTTGTTCGTTGTTTCCTAAAGAATTCGTCGTTCTGGCTTGTTTTGTCTGCCATTTGTTTATTTTGTAGATTTGTACGAGTTGACAGTAGTTCTTTTGTTTAGTCTATTTATTCAGCTTCAGATATTTTCAGCTCTTTTGTTCTTTATTAAGTATTATAGTTACGAGTATCGATTACAGCTTCAAGTTTAGTTTTATGTTAAATAAGTTATGTTATGTCTTGTTTGTGAACACAATCTTCTTATAAGATACAGTTTATAAATTTGACTTCAAATTCAAGATAAGAATATGATAATTTCAATACCTAAGCTGCATTCTTTCGAATGAAAAAAATATTGTACGGCCATGAATTAAATTTAAAATTGTAAATGTATATTTTCTCTGTACTTTTATATGGAAGAGAATCATGGATACTCATTGAAATAATGCTAAAATGACATGAAGCGTTCTAAAAATAATCCGGATTGATAGGGACAAAAATGACAAGTTGATGAATTTTTTGCAAAAAAAAGAATAATTTTAAATAATAGTGGTTACGATACTCGCTTAATGATCTAGTGGTCGGGGGCTCGAGTCTTATTCCAGGAGGCCACAAAGGTAGTCCTATTTCCATAGCGCAAGCGTTATGCTTAGTTTCAAAGCAATAAGAATGTTGATGTGACAAGCGTTCCATACATGAATCTATATATTTTTTTAAAATTGACTTATCATGATACATCCTGAAAAATATCACATCATGCATTGCATAAATCAAGGCAAAGTTACTAAAAAAAGAGACCCCAAAAGACACGAGGTATCTTGCTTGAAGAATCTTAGGCAATGGTTTAGAAAGTCCGCAGTCCAAGTTCAACTGTGATCCGCGCTGCTGCGAATAAAATAATGATCACCAATCGGTGACGTTCCATAACCGAACATGATATGATGATGACTGATCAAACCCTTACCCAAGCGTATCCAAGACTGCTAATTCAACATCTTCATATTACTAACGCGTATCAACCGTCCATGTAATTAACTTAGCTCAACTATAAATTGAGTAAATGTGCAGTTCCCTCCATCCATCAACGAATGTTCATTCTCATAACGATAACTGATCACCTCGGAGATAGAGATGCATGGCACAGCATCCACCAAAGATAAGACAACATTAATCATATTTGACAGAGAGAAATCTGGAAAAAAATACTTTTATTTAGTATATAGATAATAATAGAGCTTATGTTTATAAAATAATAAATAAACTAAAGCATTGACTGCTTTTCAAAGTTTCAAAACAATGTAGATACTTTTACCATAGTTAGGCAATCTCACCGCATCTTCTAAAACCTTCTAACATGCTATTAGTATACACATATAATATTAAAGTTATCAAATCATAATGGTAAATGAATAGTGCTGAACAAATATTAATTTATCTATATCAATTGAATATATTTTTTAACTGAAAGAGATACACCGCAGTTGTTAAGTTTGTTCATAAAGAACTATCTCGATAATTTCCTAATCCCCCGATGGAGATCAAACCTTGAACCTATCGGTCGCCAAACAACCTAACGCACGCACGTTGATTATCGAGGCTTCATACAGGACAACCTCTTAATATTTGGCTTATCTAATCCAACCTAACATGACTGGTCTTTCAACGATGTTCTTTACTTATATTTATGAACTTCTCTCTGCCATACTCTTCTCATTAACGTTCCCCGTTTTCTAAACACAGCAACAAATGTACAATGAATACAGTGATTTGATAACATATGTGCGTATATATATGGCAAATTAATTTGCAATAAAATAAAGAATTGATGTAATGAAGAAACAAATAAAAGATGGAGAAGAAAAGATGGAAAAAAAGGAGGACAAAGAACAAAACAATAGTAAGTGTAAAGCTAACCTCAACATAGTGGGATTAAAAAGAATTGCTGAGAAAGCATTTATCCTCATTCAAAGAAAGCATTTATCCTCAAAATCAATGAATTAGGAGAAAATAGTAAAAAA
Organism: Eubasilissa splendida; assembly: GCA_031772225.1. Classification (NCBI taxonomy): domain Eukaryota; kingdom Metazoa; phylum Arthropoda; class Insecta; order Trichoptera; family Phryganeidae; genus Eubasilissa; species Eubasilissa splendida. The sequence goes on along the minus strand of CM062861.1, from coordinate 26,842,029 downwards.
CGATATATAATTAGAGTTTTGATGGCACCATTAATATAGAATGTCCGCAGAAGACTCGGCATGACCAGGGGAACCAGATACCGATCGACAAACTTGCATGCAAAGATGTATGAATATGGATGATACGAAAGTTGTGCGGCTCTCCATCCTCTATCCATATCCATAAGCAGAAATGGCGTGATGGTAAGTTAGTTAATTATCTAAACAATGTTTTTTTTATTACGTAATACTCGACATTGCATTAACTTTAATCTGTTCATTTTTCACACTTTCGTAAATATTTACAAAAAAAAAATATATTTTCAGTAAATTTAATTTAAATTTCAACAAGTCGAACGACCTTCTATTGATGCCGGGCTAACGAGTTGTGATGTTCTATGCACTTCTCTTACATTAAGATCTGTCAACCACACCTCCTCTAGTGATGTACTCCGCGGAATATTTCAAACAACCTCCTAGTTTTAGAGCCTTGTCTGACTGGGTTCCCGCCTGTTCTAAGTGCCTCGCCGCTTACATCTGTGAGTGCAACCGCAAATAGATTCATTCTCGAAACTTTTGCTTCGGAACTTTTACTTCAGTTAAATAAAATACACCTGAAAAATCATAGCCTTTTTTTGGTCAAATAATTGTAGTGGCATTATTAAGTACAGAAGGCTGCAGTTGATTTTTAGCATTTGCTAAGGTTCTACTTGCACCACTAATAAAGAAGAGATGGATTCAGTAGTAACTAAATCATTTAACAAAATGTGCAGTCCCTTATTTCCAGGTGATGATTTTGCATCATTTAACCATGTACATCTAACAACTAACTAATTATAAGGCTCACATATTTATTAATACTATATACTAATTACAGAAAGTTATTTTATATTGTAATTATAAGTTACTGAAACACATGCCGTAATTAATTTTTTACGGAGGTTTCCCGTATAAAATATATCACAAAACTGCTTTGAAAAAACGCATTAAAAATCACGTTAAAAATCGCGTTGATTATCACGTTAATAAAGTGCGCAACATTTTATAGAATAATATACAATAAATAAAATAAAAAAATTGTATGTCGTGTTTATTTTCCTTAATACAAAAAAAATACCTAAATATGAAATAAATTTAAGACAATATATTAAAAAATCAAAATATATCTTTATACGAGATTGTTAGGGGGTTACAAAAAAAATAAATGCAGAGGTGATAAGATACATATGACCGAGACATTAAACACGTTTTTAACACTCCCCTAATTGAAATTATTTTTTATTACTTTTTTTACTAAAAAAATCTGTATTAAAAATTGTCAAGGTATTTTATATAAAATTTGATTCATTTTTGTATAAATATATAATAGTAGTTATTATACAATTTAAAAAAGATAGAAATCGCTAAATGTGATACATTTTGTATATCCGTAAATAGTCACTGTAATAGTATATACTTGAAATTGAAGAAATATTTTTATGGGGCTATCATTAATTTAATTATAATACAAACAAATAATACATTAGAAAGTTATGTCTTTTTTATTTTTGAATTTAATGTAATAAAAGTATTTAAATATATTTTTTTAAATAATTAACAAGAGTTTTTTAATAAAGGTGTGTATTAATATGTCTTAGAGTTCTATTAATTTACAAAAAATCGAATTGTTAAAAATAAATAATATTTATATTTATAATACATCAATAATTCTAAAAATTAATGATGTATGGAAAGGCTAAAAATTGTTATTTACAATCCCTCAATTTTAGTAATATGACGTGGTTGAGAGAGAAAAATATTGTGGTCCATTTGGAAATAACATATTTATGGGCATTTTTGAGAAATAATTAGATCTATCCACTCAGTTGGCTCTATTGTTCTCCGTTTCTCTCATTCTTTCAATCCATTACAGTTTCCAGACCTTCTTAAATGCCTTCCATGACATCGCCCTATCCCTCGTCCTGGCTATTTGTTTCTGGGGCATTCATCGTTGGTTCTTTATTTATCGCGGGATTACAGCCAGAGGAGGAATAGCCCGCAAAACTCCGCTCGATCGCCGAACTTAACATCGTTTAGTGCTTCTTTATAAAAGTAATCGCCTTTACGGAGAAAAAATAGGCACTTAACTGTAATCTTAATGTTCGATAAATTTTACTGTTCTTCAATTATGTTTGACGGTAATTAAGTGGGGGAGGCGGAATTTGAAAGGGTTAATTCATTATTCATTTTTTGATTTTAAATGTGTTTTTTTCAATTTCGATGTGGTCATTTTGTGAAGCAGTGTGCTGGTAGGAAATGAAATAAAACATGATTGTTTGTATAAACATGTATTATGTGTAAAAAGTAGTGTATAAAAAGGTGGCAGAGCGATTCGGAGCGTGGCGGATCGGGTCGAGCGACGGGGCGAGACTCCTGTCGGCAGGTCCAGATGTCGCTTGAATCGTCGGTCAGCTGGTAACGGTGATGATGGTAGTAGATTTTAATCGCCGCTCTCACAGCGGTAAGAACTTTGGTGACTTGTGACCAAGATCAGGGATTTAATTGTTTTCCCGAGAAATCACCGAATCAGATTAATTGATAGCTTTCTATAGGAGCTTGTGCAATACATGCCTCTCCCCCTGGCTACCCCACCCCATCATCATATACTACACACATGAAATATTGAATGTATTCAAATAATTATTGTATTAAATAAATAAATGTGTTCATAAATTTTACTCTATAGTACTCTAGGATCCTGAATAAAATATAGTCATCTATTCCTTTCCGGCCACTTCGCGTTCCCCTTGGCTGGACCAAACTTTGCATAATCGTTACTCTTTAGGGCCTGGGCACAACAAAGTGCACACCTAAGCACTCAACTACCTAACCCGCTATTTGAAATAATAACTAAACCTGAAACTCGGGCAACGCCGAGCACGGACCAGACAGCAATGTATAACAGATCAAATTCTATGTTAACTTCTAATACAAAAAAATCAGCATTATATATTTATGTATAATTTATAATTTTAAAAAATTTTCTAGGCTCTTGATATCGACCTCGGTACTGATTTAGGTTAAAATAAAACACAAGGTGAAAGTGAGGGTATACTTAAAAATGTGACAATTTTTGCTGGAGCACCAACTCGCTGAATAAACATACTCTGTCACTGCATAAATAACAAAGTATAAATATATAAAAATATAAATCAATACCTTATATTCTATCACAAATAATTTGGTTTATATTGTATATTACAATTTAAAACCATAGTTTAAAGATAACAGTGTAACTAATTTTCAAATAAAATTCCATATTAGCCAGTGGTGTAATAATAACAATGCAGTGCATTGAGCCCTACGTTAAATAGGAGCCCAAAAAGTTCGCACTATACAATCCGTTTGAAATCGATATTTATGCGAGTATCGTTACATTTACCAACGTTAATAGTAATAAATTGAATTATAACATTTAAAACTTTCTCACGTGTACTGCAAAAACATAAATAACCTTATCGATGTATACAGTAGTACACCGCCCTGCTAATATATCGGGATAGGGGCCAGATTATCACCGTAAAGAGAAAAGTATTTTTTAAATTGCAAGTGCATATAAATTACTTCGCAAAGTGTAAATATTATATGAGAAAAGAGACTAACTTTATTCATACAATTTAATGTATAAACCACCCACCCCTTTTTTTCATTGTTCATTCACTTTTTGTAGATATTCTACTGATATTAGTGTTAATATTTGATCTTAAGAATGTAAAAAATATTAAATCATATATGCATTTAAATATTAAAGTAAAATATCAATGCATTAAAATATAACACACAAAATACAGTATTATGTACTCGTAAGACAATTTGACAAAACGGTAGCAAGATAGTGGACCAATGGCTTAACATATAAGAGGTAGCAGGATTGATATTCGGTGCCTATAAATATTATTTTTAGGCACCGATATTTTTGATATCGGAAAGGTGATATATACCTATTTAAAAATATAACGAAATTTTCTAACGCAATTTTCCTGTGGTATACGCTGAATAAACATATTCTATGTTAATATATTCGATCCAAACCGCTATTCCTTCAAAGAATCTTAAATACACTTCTCCATTAACGCAGCCGCGGGCCTTCACTCAGATAACATTAGAGATTCATGTTTTTTTAATACAAATTTCGAACGCTTTTTTTTCATATTTCCCGCCGCACAGAGCGGCGGAATATTTTTGAATGTTTAAGACTTTTAGGTTAATCCCCGTGTCGACAACAATTTTAATATTGAGTTAGGCGACGCCCGCAGGAAGGCATTAGCATACTTAGCAGCCGGGCCCGCGGCCGGCCGGGTATTCCCGGGAAATAATAGTCGCCACCCTTCTCTTTATTTACTCAGTTTGGCCTTTCAGCTCCATCGGGCCTCCGGTTTCGGCGCGTCATCCTGCGGGAGGAGGGGAGCGGGGGAGCAGTCGGGTCGATCGTTTAACGGTTACACAAATAAACACAATTCTGTCTGCTTTCAACATTTTCTTTTCTGCTTTCAAAATTCTTTTTGCTGCTATATACATACATAAAAAAGTGAACTTGTGATATTAGAACATATTTTCTTGATATTTTAAACAAATTTGATAAAGGTACACAGAACAAATTCGTACATATATCGTAAAAATATTTAATAATTTATTATTTTTTTATCTAAATATGTTACTTTTTAGTGAGATATGTCATTTTGAGATATTTTTTCAATTGGAATCAAAGTTTTTGCTATCTTTGATCCTCCGCCAATCTCTGTCGATTAGGGGAAAGGGACCTACCCCGGGATACACATATTTCTAAGTATTTATAAATAAAATTCAATATATAAATAGTTTATTTAAGTTAACGATACAAGAAAACAAACAAAAAATATTTTTTAAATATCGAAATTTGTGTTTCTAACTAATACCATTTTTTTCGGTTTTGAAAAAGTGGCAGATAGCCCTGGACACAATCTTATCAACGCAAAAAAAAAATTATGGATGGCGAACATCACAAAAATGAAAATCGTCTACCGGGTTTACATCCACACATCTTCATGTGCCCGATCATTACAGCCATGGCATTGTATCCAGTCTTCATCAAAATTTTCGCCGCACATAATACAATCTACATCAACTTTTTTCTTATTTTCCAATCATGAGACGTCCGTTCATTTTCTTTCTAGAGAATATAAAAAGCAGGAGTATGAAATGGCAAGTCATATTCATACAAAACATTAGCGTGACTTTTGGCTGATATTACTCATTTTTGAGTTTTGTGAACATTTCCAACAACCCCTGTTTCATCTCCATTATATATTCTAGATGCTTCCATCAATGATTGTAATTGATCCAAAAATTTCTCCAAATAAGGTTTGTTGAAGCAACATACCTCATCATGCTAGTAGACTAGGGGGAGCGCACTACTATTTCAGGATACCGTTTTTTAAAAGAAGTACAGAAACTTATAATCAATGCCAAATCAAAAGCCAATTTCAAAAATTTTCTAAATCTTTGATGTAAGCATCCATAAAAGTACGATCAAAACGACCTAGCTTCGGCTGCAACTTTACTTCGTTCCCATTTGGTAGAGCCATCATTCTCTCACGGCATTTTTCTGTTATTAAAATGAATAAAAGTGATAAATATTATCATATAACACCTTGTAGTAATGTTTAGTATAATTATAAAAATTAATAAATTGAAATATACAGGTATTGTTAAATTAAAAATATACGCGAATCGTATTATTGACTGATATAATTTGTCCGGGGGTACCTTTCAAATAGGTGTCCAGGGATTATTCACTTTTAAAAAAAAAAAACTTTACAATTATAGTCAATAATGTATTTATTATGCTTTGATTTATGGAGTAGTAAGTAAATATGACCGTTAATTACAAAATACATACCTTAGCTCTGAATTTCGTCACTTCGAAATTATGCTAGAATCAAAATTTTCACTAACAAAATACGTCTACTCTGCTTACAACTGAATGACTCGACGGGCGGACCCCAACTGCTCGCACCAGTCAAGACTTGCTAAATGCTACGTCGTTTATGATAAGTACTTGCGCTATACAGCGGCAGTTCTTAGATATTAGCTTGTCTAGGGGCCTTCCCCCTATATCACTCACACTAATATAATAATTCTGATTGTCCGTTCAAACGGTCATTGGACAGTGAAAGACGTAAATATAGTTCAAGCCAAAATAATAATACCAGGATGATTTGCCGAGAGAAACTAATATAATAGCTCAGCTCCTAAAACAGCTTTCAGTAAGTGATGGGGACATTAATTACCTATAATATTCTTTGCCCATCGATTATCTTTTCGTCTTGAAATATCTATTCACCATCAACATCATCATTGTCAGCAGTTTTCTATCAATCCTGGATAATGGCCTCCACATGTGTTTTTATCCATTGTTATTCGCTGCCGCGTATCTACTCAAAGTTTAATGATTGCATTAATTCAGCGGCTTATTAGCCTCTTGATTCAATTGGCAAGTTGCCTCCCCATAGGCCATTTCCCTGACATATTCAATTTTATTCACTACTCTTGACTTATCCACACGATTTTTTACTTCTTTTCGTGTTCACGTCTCTTCGTGTGATTCCCAAAATACATCTTTCCATGGCCCTGCCCTAATCTTTTTGGAGCTATCTTTTGTTAAGAGTCGATGTTTTGCAACCAAACATGAGCGCTTTAAATATGCATTGATTACTTTAAAAACCATATTAGAACACCCGAATGTACAGCTTTGTTCTTTGGTTATGCCTTCTGCTATTTAAATTTGTTGTTAACTGAGTTCTTATGCTAGTTTTAAATATAATATATCTTTAAAAAGAAGAAAAACTGTTTGTCCTTTTTAGATAGTTATTTATCAGGATTTCATATTTTTATACTTACTATTAATTTTAAAAACCTTTACTAAATCAATTAAGAGTAATTATTTTCCAATTAAATAATACATAATAATAGTCTAGCTACAAAGCCGAGATCAACATGCAATCCAGTATGCAATATTGCCAGGTGTCACTATAAATCTCAACTCCAAGATGTGGATTTCATGAATCTTCATCTCAGGGGTATTGTACCTTCGGAGAATCAATTCATTTTATCATTAACTTAAGAATATGGTGGCAATCGGTTCATATAATTCACTTCACTATATTTTTTAAAATTAATTTACGAGGTGCGTTTTTTAAGTAAGTACCGTTACCGGATATTCCGGTGTAGCACTGCGGTTGCGATGTTACGCATGCGCAATAATTTCCTTCATCCGTTGACTCGCCACATGCAACGTATTCACATAGTGTGGTCATCTTATAGTGAGTAGTTGAAATTCAAGACACTTGATCAGCCAGCACACTATGAGATACGGTCCATGATTTGTTTCTTGAATGCACGAAACATGAAACCAGCTGACATCATCGCCAAGTGTTTCCAGTTTTTGCCTGATTTGGCGCCAAGTGACTTCCATATTTTCCTTCATCTAAAGTGATTCCTTGGTGACAAGCATTTTGATGACGATGATGAACTCAAAGACGGATTACAGACATGGTTTTCATTCCAGGCGACGTCGTTTTACGACAAAGTAACATAAAAATTGGTGCTCCGTTATGACAAGTACCTTAGTAATAGTGGCGACTATGTTGAGAAGCAGTTTGAGGTGTATAGCGTGCGAAGAAATTAAAGTGTTATAAAAATAATGTTTTCTTTCTTTAAAAAAAAATTCCGGTATTTAAAAAAACACTCCTTATATGTATTATTTGTCACTGTATACAATGCTGATACGACCAATTGTTCGATATAGGCGTGAAAGAAATTTGGTATCTTACTTTAGTACAAGAAATCAGGTTGCAGGCATTCGAAAATAAAGTTTTACGCAAGATTTATAGTCTAGACAATGGAGGAAGTTAAAGAACTTAATCTGTTAAACGCTTGATATGCCGAGAATGGTGAAAGTAAGGAGACTGCAAAGGGTGAGACATATTTTCATTTATTTATTTTGTTCATGTTCTTAATATACGTACATATTATACATTATTTTAAATATACTAAAAATACGAACAAGATTCATAATGTAAGAGATGTTCACTGTCTCCTTAACTAGACCGAAGTCTGTACTAAAGGAGACAGGTTCATCCGTTATCTATCATACAAATATAAAAACCATTATTATTATTTTTTATCTAAACAAAAAATATTAGAAATGAGAAAACAAGGTTTTAAAAGAATTTTAATAACATAATGAATTAGTAAAATACTCTCGCAATCCCATGATTGAAACACTACGCAGAAACAGAAAAATGAATATAAAGAAATGATGTTCTGTTCGTGTGATCATTTCCATGCTCATGTTCCTTTCTGCCAACACCCAATAACCAGCTTCTGAGATGGTGTTTGAGTTTGTCCATCGATAATTGTTTCATATTGCTCGGCTATGTATGTACGGCAAGAGTAGATATATCCCGTAACACCCACAAACCCTCCTTATGTGATGTGCCCTTGAAACAATAACCATGTCATGTAAGATACATCAAATTTAGATTTTGCGTTTCACACTTTATAATATTATTTATTCGATTACTTTGGCGGAATTGATTCATCGCCCAAGATGTATTTTTTTTACAAAAATGTAAAGATTGAATTATTGAATGGATTGAAAAGACGACAAAATTTCATATTTTTATTTAATAAAAAAAATGTATTAACATACGATGCTTCTATATATCGCTAGACATTAAATTAAGCCAATACAAAGTATTTGAGCGTATTAGTGTATGTAACTTAAAATATGACATTTTTCACATAGGCCGCTGTGCGGCTCAATTTGCCCCCCTTTTAATTTTTCTATCTTCTAAAATACTAAGAAAATTTAAAAAAATTAATTAACATTTTTAAAAATTGCATTTCATACAAAAATTCAATTGAGACCAAAATGTCAGATAATACTTCGTTATTCCAATGGCACGATAAACCCTTGGATCAAGATCAAGAAGAAGGCCGAGACGTAAATGGGCAGTAAATGTCAAGACGGACCTGCAAGAGGTAAAAAAGTACCCAGCGGACTGAACCTCAACGGTAATGTCAAGGGATGTGTAGCGCTGTGTAGTGACTTCGGTCGTGGACTTCCAAATATCAGTGAAGCCGTAAAATTAAAAACAGAATGTAATAAATGACTTTCTTCTTCTACTAATAATATTCTTAAAGTTATAGTATTGTTACGATAATAAAATACTTACTGATTCGCTTCATAATAAATACCGTATATCCCTTTTAACTTAATCCTTTACATTCGTAATATCTATCGCTTTCATTCAGTGGTGTAGTGCTAAATAAAAAAAGTACCAGGGTAGTATTTGATTTTAACTCCCTCTCCCCCTTTTTCATCATTTAAAAAAAATATTAACATTGGTAGATTGAATGTTTAAAAATAATTCGTATTTTAAAAAAAATAAATTTAAACGCTCATACCATACATATTACAAAAATACTACCGAACTATGAAATTTAAAAATGTAGGGGTGACTGTTAATTTATGTTGAGTTTATCTGTCTTAAAGTGCATGTGGTTAATGGTTGAAAAAAATGGATCCAACGTGACTAACAATTCTTAACAAAAAGCTTATAAACTTCCTCATAATGACTTCACGAGAAAGTCTATAAGCTTTTTGTACGTATATATTTTTTGCATGCTCGTAATATCCGTCCGCTGCATATTTGATGTACATCATTCTTTACGGAATATTTTGTATCAAAATATTATTAAATGTGCCTGAAATGTAAGTTTTGTATCAAAAGAAGTGCCTGGTCCCACTACACCAGTTCTCTCACCCCCATTCTCAAAAATTCCTTTCAAACTCGTTGACCCTTTCATTATAGATACCATTAAAAGTTGAATTAATATTATCTCACTTAAATTTGACTATCCCTGCCGTGAAATTTGCACGTGGAATTAGTTGCACCTTGCACCGGATGCTGTATCTTCACCAGTTGTGCTCAATCTTCAGTACGTGACGTGGGTACACTAACTCACCCATCTGCATACCGCTATCTTCTTTTCCCTCTATCTTTGACTTTATAATTGCAATATCCTCGCGTGAAGAATGCGGTAAACGATAAAAAAATGAATAAATAAAATTCTAAATCATAAATATGATAATAAGTAATAAAAATATATAAATACTATTAAAAATAATTATATATCTTATATGACAATCAAATAAATGATTTCATTTTGCTAGCTGACACATAACGAGGTTTCTTGTGGGGTTGTTGTTGTTATTATAACATTTTTAAGATCACATTATTATTTTAAAGTTGTAATTTTTCAGAACATAATCCTGTGATATTTTTAATACAAATTAAATGTATCAATTAGAAAGATATACACATATATCAGCTGTTCATACCTGACGTTTCTTGAGGTTACCTGTTTTATGATGCTGTTAAATTTGGTCCAGGCAGGAAGCGGGTGAGATATCCGGAGGAGGGGGAGTATGGTGATTCTATTTTCTTCAGAATCCAAAAGTACAACTGAGCAAAATTTGGAATAGACACCTTGCAATCTAATATCGACGGGAAATGGTAATGGTGAAGGAGGGGCAAGGAGAAGAAAGAGAGCCTGGGTTTTTTCAGTAGGGTCCTAAAAAACAACTATGCAAAATTTAGAACAGATAGTATTTAGTTTAATGAAAGACATCAAGGGAGGGAGGGATGGTGCCTTTATTTTGCGCAGGGTCTTTGCTAATCAAAACTTTGTTGACCGGTTCTTGATATTCCTTGTACTGTACGTAAACAAACCAGCATAGTTTTCGAGTTATACGTTAATCAAAATCAAATTTTATTAAAAATACTTATATTGATAATTGATTCAAATAATGATATGATATGATTGAAAAAATTTATTCATTTAATTTGTATTAAAATACCACAGAACTATGTTCTGAAAATGCAACTTCACAGAAAAAATGTGTTCTCCTTAAGAATTTTTCTAATAATTTTATATTCTTCTTAGTTACGCATTTTCTCAGTGCAATCAGTTGATCAAGTTTCCGCGTCACAAAGACAATCAACAAACCCTCTAACCAATATATTCCCAGCGTCTTGAGTCGGTCTCGTAAAGTCCTCCCCACACGAGCAGCTTTTAGCGGGACGGCTGGTCCGCGACTGTCAGGACTAATTGACAGGGCGACGGGAATCGGATACCTTCGGAGATACAGGCGGGGGTTGTTTTACAAGAAGTGTCGCTTAACTCGGATACACCACCGCGCTCCCCTCGCAGGGGTAGATTGAGCGGTGCAATCCTCCGAAATTGAATTAAATTTTGATGCTTCTAGGTTTCGACAACAACTTCACAAAACTGGGTGAGAATTGTAATACTTATTTATTTACACTCACACCTAGGGGAATTTATTATGCAAGTATAAGGTAGGATAGAGGAAATAGAACGCCACACCCTTCTATTCTGATACACAACTGTCACCTTGTCCATATTCATACATCTTCTCACGTATATCTCGAGAATTTTACGGATTATTGAATAAACACCAAAATTAAACAAATATATAAAACTTCGTAAATCAAAAATAGATGCAGCTCTGATAACGCTATATTGTCAATAAAATTTAAATAGTTCTGATTCGTAATAATAACAGATGTTGAATTATTTTCGATTTTGTGCGTAAAACGAGGCGCGCACTGTAATAATGATCTTATAACATTGTAGTTTAATTACACTTCGGAATTACATACTAAATGCATGTCACAAATAATATATAATTATAATTTGGAACTTATGAGCTTCAAACAATCAGTCATTTCTCTGTCAATACATAAAAATAAAAGTTCTATTTAAAAATGCATTTTGGAAATACCATACTATATTATATTTAAATTACACAGCATTGTATAGTATTATAATATAATATACCTCTTATATGTAATGTATTTATGGTGACGGATGAATAACGCGCGTTCGGTTGGAACAGTAATTCCCAAAGTGGTCTATATCAACCCCCAGGGGTCTATGATAACCTGCAAGGGGTTTACGTCAGCGAAAAAAAAATTTGGGGGTCCATGAAATGAAAATGGGGGTCCACGATAGTGGATCTCAACATACACTGATAGTACTTATTTACTTACATTATAATCTTATAATATAAAGACATATTCATTATTTATAAAAGTACCTATGAAGTAAAAAATTTATTATATAAGTTGTAGGATGTAGGCATTCGCTTTGTGGTTTAAGTTATTAACACTAAACTTCACTACAATTAGAAATTTACAAAAAATCAATATCAGGTAAGTAGTGGGTCTACCAAAAACCGAAAAACATGGCATGGGGTCTTCGACACAAAAAAGTTTGGGAACCTCTGGGTTGGAAGAATGACGCGAATGAAAGAGATATCTGTCGTGCACCGCGGTCGGCGCTTACTCTTGGCTCCGAACCATGTAACCGATAATATCTTATATTGTCCTGTAATTCGTTGTATAGAAGCATTCGGAATTAATACTTTTTTTACCTCGAACTGGGTATTCTTCCAACAACATTATCCCGCAAACAAAAGGACATCATCATCAGCTCGATACGAGATATCACATGATATAAAAACCAATACCTTTTTATCATGGACACAAATTAGTTAAGCGCCATCTATCATATAAAAATATAATTACTCAAGAGCTTAGAATAATCCTCCACAAATTACATTATAATAAAAATGTTAATTGAGTACTAACATTTGTATTTAATCCCAATACTCAGAGCAATGAAATAAGGGTATTACAAATTATTTATGCACGTTACATAGTATAATATCAAATATCACGAACTAAACTATGCGATAGACTTACCTATTCCAAGAATAAAATAATCGTTAGATCTTCCTCAGTATAAAAACTGGCTTGAAGTTTGCATCTCTTATAATATTATTTAAGTATCTTTATGTACAGGCAAGCCAATTGTAAAATGAAGCGTGTTGTAATAGTATTATTAAAGACCAGTCTACAATTTCTATCCAGTGTGATTTACATGTTTATGTTCACAATAAATTATGGTGTTATTTAAAACGTTTCCGTTATGTGATATAGATTACTTAACGGCATTCTGGCTTAACTTATGCCCGAACAGCTGATGACATGAATACGACTGTATATATTTTGTTTTATAAATTGAAAGATAATATTTTAACAACAAATTACATAAATCATTTACACAGAAAAAAATAAAAATTTTGGCCGTTTCCAGTAGGAAATAAATGAATGTAAAACTAAAAAAAGTAAGATATATAGGAATAACAATAACAACAGAAAAATAGATGTAAGATATCTAAGACAATAAAATAAAATACTTTACAGTTTTAACTTTTTGACACCGACTGAAAAAGTCAACCTAAAATCACATCAATAACATAATTAAAATTGCAACTCTAAAAATTTTCCCCGAGCTTGCTAATAGCGAGATAAATGACAGATATTAAATAATATGAAGCATGAGAAAAGCTTCAACACTATACAATAACATGCCAACACTTGCGCATCAATTCTAGAATAAAAACAGGACAATAGCTATAATAGCAAAATTATACAATGACTTACCACAACAGACAAGTCAACTGAACATTGTCATATTTAAAAAAGAAGTAATAGATATATTATGACGTATACAGACATAACAAACATAAGCAACACTATTAAATGTTACAACATTTTTTTAATAGGATTGATTACTAGGGCATAATTGGTTTCTTCTAAGTTTCTTCATCAATAATTGCAATGTTACTTGGTGGCAACATTTCATATAAATAATAAGAAAACACTTTGTTTGAATTCTTCTCCCCCCCCCCATCTTTCTTATCGTCTCACACCACTTATATTTACAGTTTTTTTTATGTATGTACTTGCAATTTTAATTTTAGTATATATTGTATCCTGAAGAAGGACGATTATTAAGCCTTATTTATATTATTAATACTTATTTCTAGCCTATACTATTTTCTGGGTTTGAGTTTCAGTGATAGTACAATTTTTTCGATGGATATATTTATTCTAAGTGATTTATCTAATTCATTAAGAAACTATGTTCTAGAAAAGCCTTGAAAAAGGAGATTCACTTTAATCTAATTCTGAAATACGTGATATGAAACAGCAAACAGCGAGTGACGACATTGAAGATATTTCAGTGACACATGCAGATATCTGTTTCATAAGTCGTAAACTAATGACTGTCTAAATGCGCACAGATGACGCACGCTCCTAGTACAGAAGTGGAAGTGAAGATCAGAACAGAAAATACTTAAGAAAGAGCAGAGGACATACGCCATTATCGTTATCACCTTTCGTCCTAAGGTTTTAAATCAATTGAACATTAAATCATATCACGCATGTTACTTTCCTTTACGGAAATAACTGACGTCCAGATTTTTGACACAGAATTTAAATATTAAAACAGTGTACTCGTACAACAGTGATACAACCGATACCTATATTGGATATGAAGTTTGATCTCTTACTTAAGCGTGAAAAGAAGAGTGAGAGCCACTTAGAGAAGCCTTCATCCAACAGCGGACAAAAAAGTCTAATAGTGGCGATGATGATGGCATGATTAGATAACCAAATAATGGAGGAAATTAAATAACTTGGAACTTTAGGAACGATGTACCGCTCCATAGAGGAAGGTGAAAGTAATGAGGCTGCAGCGGGTGGGACATGTAGATGAATTCTGTAACATGCATAAAACTTTCATACACAAGCCAACAGGATCGAGATCGATGGAAAGTTAAGACTGGTCCACAAAGTAGATGTCATAGGATGGCGCTATATTGTAGCTGTGGTCATGGACCTCCAAGTAAGAGCGCTAATGATAAAAGAAATAAGATGTTCATAATAAATTAAATGTAATTTCATTTAAAATTGATATCACATTCAAAAATTCTATCCTCTTTCCCTACTCTTTGCTAAATCGTGTTTTTTTAATAGAATGTGTCAAAAATTCCGCTACATCGGAATTCTCAAACATAGCTTGAACATTTTCACCTCAGAATTACGACAAGTATCCAGCCGTAAAATACTGTGGATAAAGTCTGTTACATGTAGTTATTTATTATGAATTCCACATTTGCCTATCTCACGGAAGTGGCGAAGATTTAGTGAACAGCTCCCACGGATCGCGTTAAAACAATAATTCCCGGCTGGTTTCGATTACACCCGCAGCGTACCCGCGAGTTATGCCCGGGCCGCGCGCGCCGTCACTCCGTGAGTTGACGTCTCAATCTTCCCGGGAACAGGGGGTACGTCGGCCAGGAACGCTGGATACTGGAGCCCCGGGACACGCAATGTGTCCATGAATAAAACATTAATTTACACAATTAAAATTAAAAAATATTTCTGTGACATTTAAAACAAATTAAATTAATCAATTAAATAGATAAATGTAAGAAATCTATACTATTTATTGAAATAATAAATGAACAATTACACAATATTAACCATATATTTTCACGTTGAATTTTCAACTTTATATCTATGTATTCCTTTATTTTTAGTGAGACATGTATTATTTCCTATAGATAGATTTTTCTGTGCATCTTTGTAAATGATATATCTAATTTATTTTACTTATCAAAGAACTATGTTCTCAAAATGCGACTCCAAAATAAAGATGTGATTTTATTAAAAATATAATTTATATATTACTTAAATCAGTTATTAAAAAGATTTTTTGTCACACTAAATATTAGAAGTAAAATTTTGTTGTCGTGCTGTATATATTTGAAATAAATTTTGTTATTTACGTTAACATGTTCGAAAATTAAATTACGTCATTTCACGTCCCGCTAGGTAAAAAAATATTTATAAATTGAATTGAACCTACCTAAAATATTGAATTAAAAAAATATTTATTATCTAATATCTACACAATGTGCAACGCTAGTTAACCGTTTTCTGTTGAATTAAAAAATTAAAAAATAAAAAATAAAAATTATGCACATAACACGTGTACACACACACACACACACACACACACACACACACACACACACACACACACACACACACACACACACACACACATGACAATCACTTTAAAATACAATTATTCCATTTAAAAAAAAATGAAGGATGTCTGCCTACAAAACAAGTTTGAAAACCCTGTCCACTGCCTGGCAGCAACGCAACTCCCAACACTCAACACTCGACACGCATTAAGCGCTAACCAAGTTTTAGTGCCGTGAGCGATGGCACTAAGTAATAGAAGAAGATAATCGTTAAATTGATGATTCATACGGTAATGCGTATCGCTGGACATATTTAATTTATTATGTTTTATTAATCTTTTGAACAGACATAATGTTTTAACCACAATAATGATATAGGAGCCCAGGCCGAACAAAAAAAATAAGCCTATGAAGTTATTTCGAGATCAAAAATTGAGAATTCTAAGGATACATTTTAAATGCTTGTTATTGAATGCTAATTAAAAGCAGTCAAAATGTATGTAAATCTTTAATTTTACAATGAATAATGTTGTCCTTTTCCACTTCATGTAAATAAAATTGTATAGCTTTCCCACATTATAGTTATAAATAAAAGTTGTTGTGATAAATCGTTAGATTAATAATGCCCTTGCAAGGCGAAACGCGTCTCAAGTAAATTAAACTATTAGAATAAAAAAACAAGTGTTTTATTTCCACATATGTGACATGTCATTTTTGTTGTATGCAATGAGGTTACAGTACCTATTTGGTTGTATGATACATGATAATTTTACATTATAAATGAAATTTGAGCACTCTAAATAATATAATTATATATTACTCTCATTGGACGAAAAAATGTACATCTCTAAAGACTTCGTTGAATCAAAATAATTCGATCTCGCATTAGTAAAAAAATCATAGTTCAATTCAAAACACAAAATTTGAAAAGAAAATATGTGTAGACAATAGAATCAAGGGTGTTTGCGAATGATCTGGTACGATCAACCGAAGAGCATGCATGAAGAGATATAGGAAAGTGGACGAGAAACAAGTTGTGTGCTGAGATATAAGAGTGCGGCGCTCTCTACCTATCCCTAAAGTAAATAAAACCAGAACGCAAAATGAGAAATCGAAAAGATGTTTCTCATAGAGTGCGGATGTACGGCATATACTCATTTTTTTTTACATTGAAATAATGATATAATTTAATATAAAAGTGATTAATGGAGGACTTTTAATACTTATACGACTCGAGTCGGCGATATGACGAAAAAATGATAAAAAAGTTTTAAATAGTAAATAAGCGTGTATATACAATATAATTATTAAAATCACTTTTAATATGAATATGAAGCATTTTAAAACGAACAAAAATGTTATGCAAATTTAACGATTAAACAACTACATTAATTTTTAACTTTGTATTAGTTTATTAAATACCGATTTGACTCTGCAATCTTGGCATCGAGATCATAAGAAACTTTATTCCATATCATATGTACAAGAATTTTTCATACTAATGAACTTTTCTGGCGTACCTACTGATAACGAATTTAATGTTACGATCTTTAACATTATCTTAACTACGTATTACAAATAATATACGCTACTGTTTTAAAAAATATATAGTATACGATTTGTATAATAAAAACCCACAATTTTATTTTAAAAAAACGCGGAAAGACGAATTAGTATTGAAAGCTCCTTACGTATCGACGTTTAATAATAAAATGTGTTTACTAATTACATTATTAAATCAATTGTAAAATTGTATTATAATTATGACACTTAAGTGTATAATCAAACAGATAGTAATCAATAAATATTTTTTTTATTTTCGAGTTTGTTATTATTAGAGTATGAATAAATATTAAATTTAAAATATGCTAATTTGCTCATTTTTATTATAAAAAATCTTCGAAACACTTATACTGCGTTGTATACTACCTATAAATAACACGTTTATTTTTAATTAAGGAAGAAAAAGAATAAAGGTTTAGAAAAGATTGTAGAAAGCACACCACGATACTGGTCCGTAACACAATACTCTTTGATACGGGGATTTATTTCCCGAGTCTCAGTAACTCTCGGTGAAGAATGGCTTAGAGTTAACCTCGAGATAGGAAGATTGTTGGAGCCAATGCATTAGAGAAAAAACAGAAAATATATTTTTAATTCAACCACATATCCTGCTTCGTATTTTAAATACAAATGTGTAGTCGTACATTAAATTAAATAATATAACGTTGCATGTAATATTACTATTGGAAAACAAACCTTTAGATAAATCATTTTTACTATATTTATTTATGTATTTACATGTCACATAGTATAGGCACAAGTTAGCGATATAATTTTATTATTCTTGAACTGCCTCGTAGATCTCGTACTCGTAGATCCATGACCATAGTAATTGAAGATTGCCACCTATCCCTTGACATCACCGTTGTCATCCAGTTTACGGGGCACTCGTCTACCCCTTGGAAGTGCGTTTTTATTAGACAGTTGACTGATCCAGATTTATCTAGACGTCTGACAGCCTACGTTGCGCATTTCATATATATTAGCAACTCTGTGCGCACAATTATTATCCCTTGTTTATTAAACACGTCAGTTAAAAATTTGTATTATGTAATTTGGAGACCAATGACATCTGCATAGTCTGCCTTTGTATTTTTCTTAGTCAAGTCAAGACCAAACATGTATAACGACAATTTTGTATCTTATCTTGATTAATAAAAATAATTAGAAAAACACTTTGTTTAACATCATTACATCAACATGTTTCGACACCTATGATATCTTATTTAAGAAACTATGTATCAATAAACAGTGATTTTAAATAAAGCGTTTTTCTTATTATTTATATAATATGTTGCCAAAAAAGTAATTTAGCAAATATTGAAGAAGTGTCTTAATTTAATAAACAAATCAACAACATGCACTAAACACTGCCCAGTATCGCGAAGAGTGGTGGCTGCGGAAGAAGAATTAAGGATCGCGATACTCAGTCATAAGCACATCAACCGAGAGAGAGAAATAAACATTTACACGGTAACAATAATTTTATACTGTTAAATATGCACCATATTTTGATATTTTTTTCTTAAAATGCTGATAGTTCTTATCTGATTTCAATCGAACTTATCAAAAAAACTGATTCAGTAGATATCTCAACTAAATTATCTAACTAGCGTACATCGTTTTAAATGGCGACTATTCAAAAACTTTAAAAATCCTCAACTCCGTTAATATCGGTCGTAGAGAAAAAAGTTAAAAATACACTTTTTTTTCTTGTGGTCAGTACCGGAAGAGATTTTTTTAATTTAGTAACGGCCTTACAATACGTTGCGATTCATTATTTATTTTTTCCATTTGCTTTTAGTAAATTTAAAAAATATCTGAGCTTATTCGAACGAATTTTATTACCAGCGTTGGATTGTTTGCTTTTATACGTACGCATTCCTCCAATCCAATCATCGCATCTCCGGAGCGTAACCGAGATCTCTTAAGCATCTCCATTGGAAGATACACACATAGCGGGGCGCGTGTCTGTGTGTGTTTTTTGCTCGATTTTAACACCGAACCCCACTTTTCTTCCGGTGTCTTAAACATAAAGGAGAAAGGATTCGCCTGTTCCGCGAATGGATCCGTCCCGCTCAACGGCGGCCATGTTGTTGCCGCTATTTTGGAAAATTCCTTTTTCGATAATCAATATATCCACAGACAATGACTGCGGCATGAACACGTGGGCGTTTTTAAAAACGTTCCAAATATTTTCGGGTTCAAAAAATAATTATATTTGCCAATGCTACAATTATTTATTTGTATGCCCGCGTGTTCTTATCGCTCTCAATCCTCGGTAAGATTGCAGTGATATTTTTATTACATTTTTAATTCTGTGATATCGCGACCTTGAGATAATAATACATCATCGGACAATAATTTTATTTTTAAAACTATTAGGTTGATGCATAATTATCCGCCGTTTATTTCGCGACGTTTTGATTTTTGAATTTAACGTTTAATTAACATTTGTCATAATGTAATTCTTTAATAGGGTTAAAAAATTAAAATGCGTAAAACCGTATACGTATATGCCACATTATGGTGTACCACTTCGAGATCAGGTGAAAAGCTACTGAGTCATTTTGCGATCTCGACGATCTTTTCGGTGAATGACAATTAGCAAAAGGGGCATGCCGAGAATGGTTTGTTCGCTTCAAAGCCAGTGATACCAGCTTAGACGACAAGTCAGGAAAGGGTCAATCTTCGGATTTTAATAACCAGGTCCTTCTGACGGCTGTGGAAGAGGACGAAAGCTGCACCACAAAGACACTGGCTGAAAACTTCAGGATCAATCAGTCCACGATTACGGTGACTACGCCCCCGAATGATAATTGAACACAATACGTTTTCGTTTTGATTATGTTACAATATAATTTACAATATAATAATACAATATAATTTATAAAAATTAATGGATAATTATGCATCAACCTAATATGTTACAAATATATAAAATTTCTTAGTATTAGTTTTGGAAATATCAAAATAACAAATATATATTTTAGTAGCACTTATAGTATTTAGAAAAACAACTGTTGATTTAAATACAAATAAAATGTAAAAGAAATGTATTATCGTCGAATGATGGACCCTGAAGGCAAGGGAGAGAAGACGGAAGGTCGGACCTTTGAGATATGGTGCTGGAGACACATGTTGTGCATACCGTGGACGACGAGACGCACGATATGTCAATTTATTAGGAGCTGAACATCAAAGACAGACTGCCAATCATTTGCCTAAGACATATACTTTTTGGGCATCTTGCAAAAATGGAAGATAGCTCGGAGAAGCTTGTTGTGGTGGGCCATGTTGAATGGTGGAGAGGAAGAGCAAGACCCCCCATACGTTGGACTGACCAAGTGAAAAAGGCAACAGGCACTTTTTTGGTGACAGCCTTAAGATCTGCAGGATGCCGAGAAAAGTGGAAGAGCATAGTCAGGAGACAAGAAGTTCATGGAGATCACGATGCTGTCATGAGAAACCTACATGGATGATATATAATTAATAATAACTACATAATATAATTAATTTGATTGCGTTGGAAAAAGTCTTGGTTTGAATCTCGATAGCAATTAAATAGTACATTGATCTTTTTAGTCATTTAATTTGTCTTAAAATACCAAATATTTCCAAATTTATTAAATTGATCAATTAATTTAATTCTGGCGTCACCTATCGGGTTTTTCTCTATAAGGTATTCGATATTCTCCCTAATATAAAGTGGATGGCTTTTAAAAATGAAGTAATAAATGTATCAATTGAAAATATTACAGAATATATGTTCAAAATTTTTCGAAAATGTCTAGTTAATTAATCTCATTTTTATGTCATTTGTAATGTAATGAGAGTTTATAGTTTACTAATTTACAAATAATATTAATTGAATAGGACTTTAATTTTAAGCTTAATATTACAAAATTACCTAATTAAATTTGATGAATCACGCACGGTGAACAATAATAAGCGGATTGATGATTATCCACGAAGCCAGCTATTTAATATTGCCTAATCTGTATTCAGTAGTTAAAATCTCGGCATAATTAATACATTAATATGATATAATGACATAATGCGTATACCTATGTTCATCTAAAAAAGAAAAATACTTTTGAATTTCTTGTATAATATATTTTCGGGAATATCACGTTACAAAACTGTAATGGCTTAGAATGTAAAACAAGGACAATTCTTGTCAAACTAGGAGTAATGTTGTACAGATCTGTGAAAAATGTATAGACTTGTGCGAGATGAGAAAATATACATTATTGAGCTAAATAACATTTGTCTGAGACCCAGACATTCACATGAAACTGTAGAGATTCAGATGAGCAGATCACGTCCAGAGAATGCAGGAAGCATGAATCCTAAAAAGAATCTTTAATAATCACCTAGATGGTAGGAGAAGAGTGAGAAGAATTTGACTTCGCTGGGAGGAAAGTGTCAAGAAGGACACATAGAGGTGCTACAGATTCTGAATGAAAAACAGTCGCCGAAAACCAGAGCATGTTGAGGCGAATGATTCAAGAGGCCATGGCTCTATATGGGCCATTGAAAAAAAATGAAGACGAATTTATATTGTATCTTCGGCGGTCCCTCGTTACGAGGATAACGTTCGCTATGGTTAACCATTGTAAGTCCGAGTGTGGCTGAGGAGTCCAATTCTCGAACCACATGTTGTGCACATGTTACGTAAACATAACTTGTTTGGAAAGCCGTGTGTCATCAGTGACCTGTTAATCATTTATCTATATATATATATTGATATTAGTATATTATCTACTTATCGGAATAAACAGATAAGAGAGAACCACACTCTATTCTGTCCTGACATAACTCTCGCCTCATCTTCGTTCTTCTTCAAGACTTCTCTTGAGGCTTCTTGCGGACGTCCTTCATTTCTGATAAACTAGTTTTCATTTAGAAAGAACAATTGTATCTGTCTGTGTAACAGCCCGTTCCTAAAACATGTAATATACAGGTTTTATTAAATATTAATTAAAATAAGGTAGATGGCTCTGTCAAATGATGGAACGATTAAATGTATTAATATCAAAAAGGTAACATATAGGGTCGAAAATTGTCGCTAAAAATAATGTCGCTGTAGCTTAGTTGGATGAAGAAAGAGATCCAGGTTCGAATCCCGGTGGCGCAACAACAATATTTTTCGATAAAATTGATTTTATATGTATATCTTTATAATTAATATATTTAATTCATATTTAAAATATTCTTTTTTTAAATATTAAATAAATACACGGTGCCGGAAAACTCATAGGAAATAGAACACACAACACATACAGAGCTCAAATTTTCATGTCCACCGTTTATTATGCGATATGTATTTTATTTTCCATCGCCGTGTATTTGTAAAAGAAATAGGGTTAAGTATATTTATATACAGTGGAAAATTAGTTTATTGGAACATAATTCTTTTAGGAATATTTATTTTTAATATATGGCTTCATACATATTTATAACTATGAAAAAACCAACTAATGTATTCGACTAAGACAAATAATGCTTATAATATAAAAATACAACTAATATATTTAAAAAATTAACATATATTAAGATAAATATAATCTTTACTAAATTCAAACATTCCGTACCTTTGTACCGTACATTTGTGGATACCGTGTTTTTAACTAATTTCAAACGACAACCCCGCCCAAAACACTAGGCAGCATCAATACACCATTATTATCTAACTAACTTACCATCACGCCATTTCGCCATGGGGGTAGGCAGAGAGGATAGAGCGCCATACTTTTCAGTCCTGACATCGATTCTCACCTCATTCGATTATTGAGGCTTCTAACAGGACGATCCTCCAATATCTGGTTTTCCTGGTCGTGTCTTTCGCGGAAGTCGTCTATTTCTGGTGCCATCAACATTTGCGTCACATATATTTCTTACAATTCTCTTCTCATTCATCAGTTCTATATGACCAAACCACCTACGTGATCCTTTCTTAATCGTACTCACTATACTAAGATCAGCTTTACATTATTTCCTTATTTCTCCATTCTTTACTCTGTCATAAATGGAACTGCAGCATTTCCACTGCATCCAGTCCACTTTCGTTTCTCTTCTGCCAGCTCCAGGCCTCACTTACATACACCAGTGTCGGTACCAAGACTTGTGTATCGCTAGCCTTGCCTCGGTTGACAACTTCCCATTAGATATAATTTCATTCAAAGTTCTGTTCTCTTTGTTCCCTGCAGTCACCCTCCTTTCGATATCTTTCTCAGCTTTTCCGTTTCTATCAAACACACTATCCGAATACACAAACTCATCTACTTGTTTCAAACATTCATTACCTACAAGTATTTTGCACGCTATCTTGCTTTCTTCCTACTCAAAAACTATCACTTTTGACTGTTGACATTCTAAAAAGCGATGAAGACAAATAAAATCTTTGAAATAGTTAATAAAATTATTAAATATTCTCTCCGTACACAGAATTGTGAATTCATTAGAACATAGGATTAAAAATTGTTTGTTAATTTGATACGGACGTACATAGATAGATATATCCGAAGTAAAATAAATATTTATTATTTTTGTAAAGAGTTACCCACCCTATTACAAATACTCTAACAACGATTTATCGGTAATTCGAACAAATGTATATTTATTATTTTTTCAATCTATTTACCCCGGTTTTGCCAAACATACGGAAACACAGCACGAACATCCCTTAAAGTCCATTAGGGCAAATGGGTTCTTTCATCAGTTACTGTCACAGATTCAAAAAGGGATATCACCTTATCGCGCAGGGCTTTTATCAATTCACAAGATGATATTTAGGAAAAAAAAAACACCTGGCGACATGTAATAAAATTCAATGCGCTCATTTTATTGCCAGATGTGGGTGTATTCCATTGTATATATTTTTATTGGGAATAGGATTTTTCAAAACACTCGTAAAATTATTTTTTTATTTGCAGTTTCGTCCCAAAAGACGTGGAGAAAATGCCATGTAGGTAGGCGAAGAACCTTCGAGAAATACAAAGTTTGTCATTACGCCTTCAAAATGTAGGTTTGGAGGAATTGATATACATTATATGCGCTGAATCAGAAAGATTTTATTGAGAATGTCTAAACCGCCACTATAGTCAACTCCTCATTTGCGTCCAAGTCACCTTAATATTCACTTTGGTTTGACAATTAGTAATGGGTATGTGTTACTAAAATTTGAATAATTTAAGATATAAAATAATTTAATAAACAAAATAGCTTCGTTTGACTGTGTTTAAAATACATATTTAAGGTTTCCGCGAGCACTAGTGTATGAAACTGGCGTCGGTTTAGAAATCATATACAAAAACGCGATCTAACCCATAAGAGACGCCAGTTCCATAAATATACAAGTACATAATGAAAAAATAGATAGATGGAATAAGCAGATAATAAGGATAGAATGATTCAGGACATGAATCAGACAATTTTGGATCCAAGCGAATTAAATTGCTGACAAAATGTTTCATAGAAATATCCTGTTTGGTGTGCTTATTTTTAAATGCCTCATTACAAAAAATGCAGTACAACAATTTCCACGGTACAGAGCAGCGCACTAAAGGCCAAACATGCATTTTATTTCCGTCCAGTGGCGTTCCGAAATTGCGACCGAGTCAAATAAATTTCGCTGCAATTCTGCGCGCCGGGTGTTGCTGAAAGGTCATTTTAGTTTTCAGTTCGCCGGGGGTCCAGCATGATCAAAAATCTGACATCTTTTCAAACTTTCATGCAGACATTTTCATGCAAACATAAATTTAACGAACAATTCATTCAAAATTTATACAAATTCTACGTAATTTACGATGTTACATTTATTTTCTTATTTACCTTTATTAAAAGTATTTAACAATATATTATATTTATATTTTTATAAACTACTATTTAGTACCTATCCTAGTACGGGCACCTAAAGCACATAAGACGGTTGGCATAGTAGAGAACATTTAATTTGAGTTTGTTTCCATCTTTCTTGCACGTCTATTTAAAGTGGATATTTTATCGAGCTCGCCACTTTTGCTGTCTTTCTATATCTAAGCGTCGCCTGTTCTGTCTTGATCGTCTTCTTTATATATGAAATATCAAGAACTAAACTAAACATTTTCATAATGCCTTATTTTGCTATAGACTAATTTTATAAACAAAAGATCTCTTTTAATACTTCGCATAATATTGCAAAGAACTTTGGCGGAATGCAGTATACAGAAATAATATGTAATCTTGGGACGAAAAAACTCACAGATGGCGCTAACGTAATTTTAATTAATATTCCATATCCATATTATGGATTATTGAATTTATATTTGTTTCCCAGAATTGTCAGAAATGCAATGCTTTTTTGCTCGTATACACTGCACGCTCCTGAATATACGAACGAAACAAATGGAATATAAATAACGGAATTAACTTTAGAAGTAACGATCGGTAAATCTAGGTGCGTATTACTGAGATAGCTTATTTTCTCCATCTAAAATGTAATAGAAAACTTTCAAATAATGACTCGGCGGTATTCAAACTAGACGGTTTAGGGGAATCCTTCTCATTGTCCTTCTTTCACGTCAGGTTTGACACAAAGTGGGCTCAATCATACTAGATAGGGCATGCACCTGCATGGTCTCGGTTCTGCATCCCTCTCGAAGCTAACTCCAGGGACATCAGCTTGATGCGACTCATCCATCTTCCCTACCACCTCTGGAAGGGTATTAAATAAATAGTTGATGGATCTGGTTACTTCGATGAATTATAAAGAGTGAAAGATTGTAATTAACTCTTGGGGTACACAAAATAATATCGCTAATGTAATATTGCAATATCACACATATATGTTTATAAAATTTCAATATTATCATAACTTAACCTTGGAGCAACAAAGTATCATTTACATCAAACTGAGCATTAAGATATGAAATATTAATTTTTCGATTTTTTTGGCAGTTTGGGTCATTACCCGAGAGGCGACATTTTTGTAACTGATTTTAACACATTATATTGTATAGCTCGTACATTTTATTTAAATCAAATTAACAATTATTATTGTAAATATGAATTAAAATATATTAATTATAAAGATATACATATAAAATCAATTTTATCGAAAAATATTGTTATTGCGCCACCGGGATTCGAACCTGGATCTCTTTCCTAACCGGGGAAGGTGCTTTATCCAACTAAGCTACAGCGACAACATTTTTAGCGACAATTTTCGACCCTATATGTTACCTTTTTGATATTAATACATTTAATCGTTCCATCATTTGACAGAGCCATCTACCTTATTTTTACAGAATCTCAAATACCTTTGAGTAAACTGATAGCAGACGCCAGAATTATCAATTCATTTTTATTAAATTTTGGACACATTGATACAACTTTATTATTTAGGAGAACACATTCTTATTGTGAAGTTGTAATTATTCAGAACATAGGTCTTATTCATATTTAAAATATCACAGACCTATGTTCTGAATAATTACAACTTCACAATAAGAATGTGTTCTCCTAAATAAATTATTATTGTTCTAAAAATATAACAAGTGCTACACAAACATAACTTTATTTTTTCTGTTAGATATCTCCCAAACTACTAGGAAACTTAATGTTTGTAATAACAGTTTTTAAGAAAATGTAAGAATTTTGAAATAAAAATCTTATTTTACCAAAATGTCATATGATACTTTATTCTTCTAAGGTCACGGTATGCCATTAATCAAACCCAATAACGAATGGTTTGTAATTTTAGATTCTAGAGATTCATATTTTAATTTATTTTGAGACAAGTTTTTTATAACATAATGCGACATCCTGAATCGGCTTAATTATCTTTACAGTTGACATTTGTATGAAATTCATCACAATATTAAAATAGAAAATAATGCCTGTCACATTTTTCTGTGTATGCCTTATAAAGCGATACGCCGCACGCAAAGCCGTATAATGTAGACAAGATTTATTTTGTCACTTTATAGCGGCATCACATTCTTGTCACCTTTGCCGGAAAAACAGGCGATCTTCAACAGGTTGATTTGAAAAAAGTTATGTTGCAATAAATCATCAATTTTTTCGTGTACCTACGTCAAATAATTATGTCATTTTTTATCTAGATTTTGTTTGGAAATGGATCGTCTTTCAGGTGATTGCGTGAGAGAATAGAAGTCAGAACAAGAAGACAGTGAGACTAAAATGATAACCTTAAAAAAAGACTTCGTATGATTTCTCATATTTTATTATTAACGTCATGTTTTATTATTTTGTTCTCTAAGTGTGTCTGATCGTGCTGATCAATTCTATTCACCTTATTACAAGTACTTGGAATATTGCTGTGATTTATGAATAAATATGAAGATTATGGAGTGTGATATTATTATTCATAAATCACAGGATATCACACTTGATAATCTTCATCCATACATATTTTAATTTCAATATTTTAACAATATTATTTAAAGACTTTCTCCATTTTACCAGATAAAAATGGCGCACGACAATATGCATGAGTTATCCCGAAATACGTTTTGTATATGGAATAACTTTTTTAACCATAAACCACATGGGCTCATATTCATAGTTGCTATGACAGGCCGACTCCATAAACAATAGGTATGGACAAGTCATAAAATTAAATACGTTACTAACATGAATGCATAATGCGTTTATTTTGCGTAAGTACGTAAGAGATGCTGGCTGGTTAAGTCAGAACGTCTGGTCGTTCATCCCAAGGCATCCCATATATCCATGTTATTTAGCTTCTGCAGATGAGAGTCTTCTCTGGTTCTCTTGTGGTATCTTTTCCGTCGATAAACAATCTTTTTGGTTTTTCTTTTTACTGTTTCTAAGGTAAGTTTGTTGAACTCAATAATCATGTATATGAAAAAAAAAATGTTTTTTTATTCTACTAGTATAATTTACTTGAGACACGTTTTGCCTTGTAGAAGAATTACTAATCTAACAATTTAACTAAATAACTTGAATATATATGTTTAGTGGAGGATAACTATATAATTGTATTTGCATAAAATGGAAAGGGACAACACTATTCATTGGCAATCCTCAAAAATTCCAATGAATAATGTTGTCCTTTTTTATCTCATGCAAATAAAATTTTATAACTATCCCCCACTATAGATATAAATACAAGTTGTTGAGTTAAATTGTTAGATCGATAATGCCCTTACAAGGCGAAATGCGTCTCAAGTAAATTAAACGAGTAGAATGAAAAAACAAATGTTTTATTTTTACATATGGAACCTTTTTTGTACAGCTAATAAATAAACAAAATTAGTAACATACAAATTATATTGTACACAACATAAATATATAGTTAATTTTATATACATCTTCTTCTTAAGGGACATTCTCTTATCAGTATAGTTCTCTTCTTTGATTTGTATACTACGCGAGGTCTTTTATCTCTCGATATTTTCTGCATCCGCTCCACTTTAGTCTTCATCTTCTTTCCTCGTTCATGTCAGTATTGATACATAGTGACCTCAATCAGATGAGACTCTGCTGGTGATGCACCTCCACCAGTCCTGGTTCACCCACACAGCTACCTCCAGAGTCTCTCGAGACAGATGCAACGTATCTATCCACTGTTGTACAAACTTAGATTGGCTAGTTGTATGCGTCTCGAATGTTCTGCCCACTATCACCAGTATTCATAATCAATAGATTGCTTCTTGAACTATCTCACATCTTGATATTTATTAAGTCTGTTGTGATGTATTAGTATATTCCACAACCATTATTTTCGTTTCAGATCGATTTATATTTATGCTTGCTTAAGAATTCTATTTTTTTGTTAAATGATTTCCAGTTCAATCTCTGTACTGGCCTCAAGCGTGATGTCCTTAGCAAAACATAGATTGGTGATCTTCTTTCCACCGATTATAAAATCTCTTTTCTATTCTTCCAATACTCTTCTCATGACGCATTCTGTTTGAATGTTGAATAGCAATTATGAAAGTACTTACCCTTGTCTTAATTCCTTCTTAATTGTGCCTTGTTTGAAGTAATATTACCGACTTTAACTATGGCAATATTTTCCTTATAAAGGCTTTTTAAGAGTCCAATCAAGTGTGGTAGGATTCCCATTTCTTCAAGAACCATCCATAGTTTCGTCCATTTAACGTTATCAAAGGCCTTTGAGTCGTCAATAAAGAAAAGGTATAGTGGAATGAAAAAATCACATACCTTCTCTATTATCTGCGGTACATTTAAGATTCGCTCTCTAGTTTCCCAGCCTTTAACAAGGTACTATTTACCAAAGATAAAAATATGTAATTTGCTTACAGCATCACTTTGCTCACATTAGTAACTGGCGCTCGTGAACATTTTCCTCGGTCATCTTCTCATTCTTCCTTCTATCTTTCTATTATGTTATATATAATAAACTAAAAAATAATAATTACAAATTTATATTAAACTAATATAGAAGTGTAAAAATTCGTTTATGTAAGAAACTGTGTTGCCTGTTTCAGATAATTATCGAGAACGTAGACTATTATCCTAGGACTACTATCCAATACTCTCAGCATTAATCTAAAGAAGTTTATAATAAGGAATATTATATTCCTTCATTGTTCAAACCACTGTAGCTAAGCATACCCAAGATAAAGTCAGCCGCATAGTACGCGTATACAGGCAGCCACATAGTGTGAGCCTTCGCTTGAAATCTCAAACAAAACTGTTTTCTGTTCGTAAGTAATATTTCTTAAAGGAATTTTGTAATACCGTAAAGATCAACAAACTTGATGCTCCAACAAAACTTAACTCTAGTTACCAAACTCGAAATTAGTTTCTTTATAAATCTCTAACGCTAGTTTTTCAACTTAACTTCAAAACTACTAAAAATTGAAATTCAGTTATTACCTTGTCCACATATCTAGGTATTTAAAAAAGTTAGGTAAATGTTAGTTCTTGATTGAAAAAAATATGACATGATTTTGATCAATACAGATAAATTAAGTTATTTATTAATATTTTTTCTGGTACTATCATAGACCAGTAAATGAATAGACATGAAATAAAGTGTACATATAGGAGAGGAGTTCGAAACATTAGATGCAGGATGAGGGGTATTCCATAGATATTATTTGTGGAAACATAAATCCGATACTTTATGACACATTTATGTAACAGTAAAAGTATTTACTCTTCAAAAATTTAATATGTGAGT
Organism: Eubasilissa splendida; assembly: GCA_031772225.1. NCBI lineage: Eukaryota > Metazoa > Arthropoda > Insecta > Trichoptera > Phryganeidae > Eubasilissa > Eubasilissa splendida. Next base: position 26,811,292 of record CM062861.1, on the reverse strand, counting down.
AAACAAGACGTATTTTTTGCATTAATGCATATTATATTGTCAGCGTTTAAATTTTCGTTCCAATCGAGTTATATATTTTTAAAAAGTCGCAGAACTATTTGATTGCGTGAGTTGTACCAAAGTGATCACATGAGTGACACCAAATTGAAAATGTTGAAACTAGGAATTTCTGTTAGTTCACGTCTATATATTTGGTAGTATGTAGGTACTATACATTATATCAAAACGATATAAAGGGTCACTAAGATTGGTATGAGAGTAGGACATTTTTGTAAATTTTGCAATATTCGCAAAAATAGTTCATAGGGGTTGAAATGGCGGTACACGGCAGATCAGAGGGAGCATATGGGAGCAATTGTATATTTGGCAACACCTAGAAGGCAGCAACACTTATTAGAAGAATCAATGTCTGCGAATGTTATATCTGAAGTTAAGTTGTTAAGCGTGCACATTGATTCAGATCTTTCAATGAATACATAAATTAGTAAGTGTGCAAGTAAGTGCATGCTGCCATCAACTGAGAAAAATTAAAAAGATTCGGAGACATCTTCCTCTTGAAGCAGCCCGTCTACTTATAAATACATTGCGGTATCACGTGTGGACTATTGTAACAGCATCCATGATGGCCTGCCAATGTTTCAGCTGGATAGATTACAATCTATTTTAAATACGGCAGCATGGATAATATATGGAATTTCTAAATTCTCTCATATAACATCCTTTTTATATCAGCTACATTAGCTCCGATTCCCAGAAAGAGTTGAATTTTAATTGTGGTGGTTGGTGTACAAGACGACACATAATATGGCGCCTCTGTATCCCAGATTATTTTAATGTTAGACGTCAAACTCTCAGATTAGCCTCTACTTCAGCCGCAGTAAGGGTTGTAGAACCGACCAACCGTTGCCAGAGCTCTAAATTTAGTGAATGGGCATTAGCGGTGGTAGGCCCAAAAGCGTGGAACTCTTTTCCTTCCGTCATAAGAAACAGTGCATCAGAGATTTTATTTAAGAAGAAACGAAAAATACACCTTTTCAAAAAATCATTTCCTGGAAGTAAAAGTTTTTATAGTTGGCGCTATACAAATTATCCAATATTATTATTATAAAATAAAAAATGTTTATTTGGTTTAATTAAGTACATATTTAATCTAATGTTAAATATACACTACGAGTTAATAAACAAAATATTTTTTAAAGTAAAAATAATAATTAAAACTTCTGTTTGAATAACACTTCATTTTACAATAAAAAAATTTAATATAAATGTAATAAATACATTTTAGACTTTTACGTATTATGGTATATTGATTAGTCTCTTCTCATGCGGAAGTATCGTAGAAAGAGAGACAAATACATGTAGTTACCATAAATTGAAAAAAGTTTTATAGCAATGACAATCAGTTGTCGTGCATGTTTGGTGGTAAGACACTCGTCGGTCTAGTGATCAAGTATTCGTTGAATCGACACTCGTCCTGGGAGTCCACCAAGTTAGTCCTATCTCTTTTTAAAATCATCAACGACTTCACATTAACAAAACTAGAAGTTCAAATAAAGTAGAGGGTAAAGAAATATATGATACGTACTTTTCTTAGTCATGTTCATTGAGTCAAATGATATTTTATTTCAGATATGAAAAGTATAAAGTACTCGCTATTACTTTTACTTTTACCTAAAGCAACGATTAATTTTGCTTTGACTTGTTAAAATATCATCAATCTACTGATGGTAGATGGCCTGCTCATGAATCTAACACTATCTTCGGCTCTCCGTCAATCATTGCTGTACCACTCACTCCCCTGTTTCTATAATTTTGTCTACGTACGAGATTAGAGGTCATCCCTTAGGCCATTTTTTATCTCGTGAATACCATCCAAGAATACTTTTCGGCCATCGAGTATCTACGTGTATTATTTACAGTTATTAGAAATGACAATTACGTATTTCACTTCGGTTTACATAAGTAAGATAAAATCATCAGAGCAAAGTGCCTTAACGAAATGCAAAGAACTGAAAGAAGAAATGCAAAAAAAAATGTCTTTATGACTAAGAAAAGGGTGGTGACTTCATCTATTTGGGATTTCGTATCTTAAAAAACGAATCTGAGGTCCGAAGGAAAATTGGTATGACCAAGACATATCGAGACCAACCAAAATTTGGATAAACCACTCCATCTCAAGAAACATTTTTATGTATTTCCAATTGATTAATGCCCTGATAATTTCTATAGCTCTGTATTTAGTTGTAACATGGATCGTGAGAAGGAAGAAAGGAAAAACTGTAATTGCACATGAACGTAGAACAAGAGCTCAATCTTCAATAAGAGAGATATACCGAGTCCGAGAGATGACCAAAGGATCACTATACATCGCACTAAAGCAGAAGATTGCGATAGCAGTTCACGCTATAGAAGTAGATGATCACTTTAGTCCTGGATGCTCAGGACCATATTAACTGAGAGTTAAATAGAGCATTCGACATTGTGTTATATATATTTAACGTTTGACTTGTTTTCTTGAAATACAATATTCATTACCTTTATGCAAATCGTTATGAAAATTATGGAAAATATTAGAGCGAATTCTTTCGTGGAAACAATCAGCTCATGTTAATGTACACATTACAGCACGAAGGAATTTGTAGTAATTTATTTTACGTATGTTTTAGTTATTCTCGGCAAACTTTACAATACTACACGTTTTAATATTTCTAAGAAACTGCTGAGAAATTAGAATCATGTTTTTGTTCTTGCAACTTACCCTCAATGCAATGAAATAACACTGCGAAAAAACATGTATTATTTGCATTTATTCAGTAACCTATTTATAATTCTTTGGATTAATTATCAAATAACGATATGTTCTAAAAAATTGCAACTTCACCAATGAAATTTGAATTTTATATAATATAATTAGTTGTTAAAATGCTCCAATTATAAAATTGGACTGAAAGTTCTGGCGCCACCTATCAGGTTACGTTCAAAGATAAATCGGAAAAGCGTTAGAGTTTAAAAAGTTTGAACCATTAACTGGACAAAAATATATATGTTACTGAAGAACGATGTAAAAGAACAAAAGCTGATGATGTTACCATGACTGGCAAAGCTCAGTTGGACAGAGCGGCCTGCTCTTTGGCAGTTCAGTTTTTTCGGAAGAAAGATTTGTCTTTTACATTTACATTGGTTTAAATAAAATGTTTCAATACATATTTATTACCTTACACTGTCATATATCTGTAGAATAGTGCTTTAAAAATTTGATCCAAATAATCTTTAGTATTTTTAGTAGGTACTTATTTAATTCAAACTATTTCTATTCTTTTCTGACGTGAATTTTCCGCCTTCCTTCCATTTAATACATTTTTATGTTTTCAATCTCTTCACACCATCTAAACAGATCTTAAATTAATATCGTTTGTATTAGTAATATGTAATGAGATTCATACAAATGTAAACATACTTGTACATGTATTATACGAGTAAGAGTAGTAAACATGTGGCGTTCTATTATTTTTGACTCTCTGTATGACCAAGAAAACGCCTGAGAATAATAACATATTTAACATACTATTGAATCGGTTAATTGATGCCATAATATAATCATAATGATAATTATTAATAAATATTGTGTTAAACGATAAAAGTAAACATTAATTAATTATGTTCAGAATGTCCCGGAGACAGTAGTTCAAATGAAGCCTATGATTAGGGGATATAATTATCAACCCTTTCTCGATAATCCCAAAAGTTGGAATAACTTATAAGTAGTTGAATTTCGGATAATAATTGATGCTAAATGGCTTGCAAGTGATATCTCTTAACCGTAGACTTCTTTTCGACTACCGTATTTTAAATGATGTTAAACAATTGAATAATGATTCGTATTAGATTTTTTCTGAATTAGTCTGTCGTTGGTTAGTTTTTTGGTGTAACCAATTTTTTTTGAATTATCTAACGGCCATAAAAACTAAACAATTTACAAAAATAATCAATATAGAAGACGGTAACACGAAACAATTTTATTTTGCACAAGTTAAAAAAATTCACAACTGCAGCTACTTTTTTAACGAACAAAAAAACAATGTCGAGACAGCGTGCAACATCTCCGAGGTCACGTTTTTAAATTCGTCTATTTTATTCCCGGAACGCGCGGGCGTGCCGTGCATTTTATTTATACGCCATAAAAGTCGCGCGATGTTACACCCTGTTACGGAACATATTATTTGTCTCGTGTAATATACAACAGAACAGGTGCTCCAGGCTCCAGGCTACAGCCCCGGTAGTTAGAGCCCCCGGCCGTTATTGCCCCGCGGTCTGGAAACTTTGAAATTACCCCGCCCGGCCGGGGCGACGTGGTACTAGTGGGCCAAAAATTGTGACACAGTTTGCAACACCTCTTGCCTTATTACACAAACTTGCTACAACTTGTGTGGAATGCTACCTGCCAGATTTTTTGCAACCAACAAACTGCATGACTTCCCCGCGAGCAACACGACGTATCAACTGCCTGCATTCTTCCCAACATGCTGCTAGTCGACTGCTATCTTCCACACACATTCTACTGTACATCATGTGGATTGATTATCAAATGAGTTTATAATCAATACTTATATTTTTAATTAGATTCTGATCGGTTTTAAGGGACGCCTGAGTACACGTCTTTCAACAATCTCAAAAAACTTTGCATTTATATCTTGCTCGTAAATTACTATGTCAAAAGATGTTTAAAACCTGGATGAAATTTTTTTTTCCTAAATTTAAATCAATTAAAATAATAGGTTTTTATAGATTTATCAGCTTGTCTGTGCACACAATATTTATCTGAGTAATTACAGTGATATTTTTTATATCCCCCATTGGGGACTCGTCCGGGATTATCGTTTACATAATCAATAATGAAAAACCTTTTTTTTTAATAAGAACACTTTTTTGATGTCAAGTTATATTTTTAGAACATAGTTCTGTTCATACGTTCGAATCCTGGTAGCAACTAAATATTTTTTCTGTATATCTTTTTAGTTGATTAATTTAATTTGTATGAATAATAAACCAGAAGGAAGAAGAGCAATTAGACTGTTACATGGCGTAATCATACCTCTCCTCCAACCACCCATATACGGCGCGGTGAAGAGTGATTCTCTATCCTTCATTCTGTCCTTTCATTCTTGTACTTACACAAATATTCGTATCTATAATATATTTTGAGACTACGCTCAATATTCGGGAGACGATAATGTAAACTTTGACTAGCTTCGAGTCATGATTAAAGAACTCTCCAGAAAGCAGTCGAATGGCCCGTCGGTTAGTAGAGACCAGGAAACTATGGAATAAGTTCTATGATATTTAATTCTCTATAATCTAGCGCGGTGATGAACAATTTGACATCGATGCACAAAATGCGGAGTGGGATCATTGAATTTTGGTGCCATCGCGGCTGCCAACAATATTATTTAGGGACTTTCATCAGGGCGTAGTTCTCCTGGCGTTGCCGGCGATAGCATTGCCTATGTTTGTTGGGCAATACGATTGCTGGCAAGACTTTTACGACTCCTTTTGAGTGAGCCGTACACGAGAATATTGAGCTACAGGCAGTGCAAAAGATGCAATATTTAAAGGCATCGTCGGTGGGAAAGCCGGCGCGTGTTATTCAGTCTCTTCAAGTTTCAGAACAAAATTATGTATTATAATTGCATGGGACACACTTGTGCAGAAGTATGACAACAAAAATGTTATCATTAACAAGCATTTAGATTCATTCGCCAGGCAAATTTTAATTTGTGACAATGTATCACACATACTACATGACAATATAGATATGCATGTACAAGCATCCGCCGATCAGGTGGTAGATCTACAATAATTCACACCAAGCGCATTTTCGGTAAAGCAATGCACCAGATTCAAGAAGTGATCAAATATTGAGCAATTACACCATGTCAATACAGTAAGTTAACGAAAAATTTTTGAACCTATGTGCTGCACTTTCAAATTGATACATCTATTATTTCAATTTAAAAGCAATCCACTTCATATTACAGAAAATCTCAAATGCCTTTGAGTAAAACTCGATAAGAGACGAAAATATTTTTTAGATAAATTGATTTTATCTGTATATCAATCGCCAACTGTAATCAATTTTAGTTATTTTTACACCTGTAGATGGGAAGGATTGCTCTTCCCGAAACTAGTCGTGATACAACTCAAAAATTTATGTGTATGTAGTACAAAGAGAAAATAAAAAAAATATAAATTATATATTTAATTTGTATTAATAATATCACAGAACTTAACCTTAAAATATTGAGCCATTTACAATGTTAATTGTTACTTTCAATACTTCTGATTTTCTTATGATATTCGGCTGCGGAGCGGCTGCTGCAGCCACGCCACTCGTCGGGGGTAGCAAAGATACTTGTGTTAATAAATGAAGCGGCGACGTATACAAAAAAATCTTTTGATAAATATAATATCTTTAATAATTTATGCAGACAGTGTGACGTACCATATTCTATGCGACTTAATGTACTCGTATTATCATTTCCATGAATATGAGGGTGGCTCGTTCATTGATTTTTGTCCAAAATCTCGTTTCTAAATCCTCATATTCTAAGCTGGAAAAGGGATCGGAATTAGTGTATCCTACCTTTTAAGAATATTTACTTCCTTATCGCATTCTAAGAATATTGTCGGCAAGCTACTGTATCAGTAGTCACGTTAGTAGTAGTCACTTCATTAGTCAGCACCCACTCCTATCGTTGCGCATTGCTAATAATCGAATTATTCAGTTTAATTTATATACCGTTAGATATTTTAGACCAATTATCGAAAATTTCAATTTCTTGTTTTCGATTCAGAATAATGATTTTCATTAAAAAATTAATGTTTTTAACCCGTATCATAAGGTATTTGCCAAATAGTTTTTATATTATGAATTATTGTAAAGACACATCATTATAACCTTTCAATGCTGGCTATCTGAGCGTGAGAATCGTCCATATTTAAGGAATACAGAAAAGAATTAGAGTAACTGTACATGACATTTGATTGATTGTAATTGAACCACAAAATGGAGGGTATGTACAGCTACATTTAACTGTAAAGGTTTCGAACCACTGTGCGGATGTGAGAGTAAGGGATGATCCAATGGGCTAGTTCCATTGTTTGCTATGTATTATTCTTATTTGTTACTGTTAGTGTTTTTATTATTCTCTCATAGATTAAAATGTACGATTTTGATGGAACGAAAGATGTTTGATTTTAAAAACGGTATCCAGCCTTGTCGATAGAACTTTACACGAAAACATAAACTCGTTCCTAACCTAACCTAATCTAACTAATTCAACCCTCGAGCGACCGCGGGGGTTTATGTATATTACCGTCACGTATAATTCGCAACCCCTCAATTGTTTTCAAGTGTTAATCACCCCTGCCACTATCGGCAACAGTGCTGCAGTACTTGCTGCACGTCCGACCAGTAGCGTGAGGGTAATGGCTTCATTAGCCAAATCCCAGGACTGGTCGCGTAAAGCCGTTCTGGATTTATTGCCCAAAATTATACTCAATTTTCCTCCCAGCTTATGCGACGCTCTATGCATCAAACCTGTGGCCGAGTACGCTGTAAGAGCACAATCGATTTTTTGAGAATTCCACCGACCACAGCCTACTTCTTCCATACAGCTTGAGCCCTTTTGTCTCAGACCTGGTCCCTTAACAGCAACATATATACATTTTTTTACTTGGGTTATATATTTGGTTAGATGAAAATGGTGCACAATATGAAATGTCAATATATTGATTTATTTTCATCAGATCATGTTTGTATAATGATAAGTAATGTAACCAACTATACAATACGCCTATCTTATGTCAGATTGAAAATGTGCACTATCTACACCGTAATTCAGGAACTTGCGTTTGTTCGTAAAACAAATATTTTAAAAAGGTTTTCCCTAAGTAACCGGATATTATTGCATTTTTAAGTTACTCCTGAAAGCTTCGTCTTTAGATGGCATGGAAACTTCCTTCTTATTAAAATATTTATATTTATACTACACACACATCACCTGTTTCATTGTAAGTTTATATTTAATTTTCTTTAGAAATTAAATTGATTATTTTATTATCATAAATAGGTTACATAATTCATAATTGTTAAAAACAAATGCACATATACTTTTGTTTTATAGCCATTTTAATAGAAAAATATATTAATGCGTAACAGACTTCTTAATAAATATTCTGTTTTCCTCACTAGGATAAAAATTAATGGTAAAACGCTTTACTCTTTTGTCTCAACACAGTTTGTATCTCATTCACATGCATACATGCTTATCACGCTCTTTGATTGCTGAGACGTCTACCGTCTACCTATTATTACGTTTTAATAATACCGTAATGCTATTTTTTATTTTTTCTAGCTTCACCTTTTATTTCCCTAAAAGGACGTAGGTACTAAAAAACCATTCTCCACACCTAATCTTGCCTTGGGTGATATCTTTTCATTAATAATAATAAGTAATTATTACAGTTTTTTAGATTTTCAAATATACATTTAAAATACAAAAACTTTTCCATTAATCCCATTTCAAGAATTTGTAAACTGTATGATTATGTTTTTACTGTTCCCATGGAAAGTTTGTTGAACTCCATAATCGCATATGTGAAAATGAAACATTTGTCTTTTTATTATACTCGTTTAATATATTTGAGACGCTCACCTCGTAAGAGCAATATCAATCTAAAAATTTCCTCAACAACTTGTATTTATATCCATAGTGAAGGACAGCTATATACAATGTTGTTTGAATGAGATGAACAGGGACAACATTATTCATAGGAATTCTGAAGATTTCCATAAATTAATTCGATTAATATTTATTATGTTGTTACTATCTATTCCATGCTTGATAATCTATAACTATACTTTTAAAATCAGCAATGTTAACTTTGTGGTTAAGATAATAAATAAAAATATATAATCTATAACTGTTAGAGTAAATTTAATCTGAAACCTTTGGTTTCAAAGTGCAAAGAAATTGGTGGTTTATTGTGAAACAGATCATTAATTCTACATTGCCGCATTAATTTTAAAATATTAGTCTTGTTGAACATAATATTTCCTAGAATCTTGCAAATATTATATAAATTCCATAATACCAAAAATGTCTCTCTTACCGTGTTTTCTTCTTATATTGTAAAATTATATAATTGTCCTTTTCCATATATTACCTATGATGTTAAATATTATTAGTGATGAATCAGAAAGCTTGTATAAAATAATTAGAAGCATTCAAAAATGTATGCGAATCCTCAGAATTTCATTAAATAATGTTGTCTGTTTTCATCGCATGTAAATAATATTTTATAGCTGTCCTCCACTATAGATATAAATACAAGTTGTTGAGTTAAATTGTTAGATTAATAATGCCCTTACATGCTGAAACGCGTCTCAAGAAAATTAAATGAGTAAAATAAAAAAAGAAGTGTTTTATTTTCACATATGTAAACTGTATGATATCAATAACATGGAAAATGAGTTGAATTTATTGTTCTAAGCATTATTTAAGTTTAAAAAAAAATTATTTGACATTTTTTTATGAATATATGTTTATATGATATGTTGGTCTCAATATAAATTTCTATAAATATTTCATATTTTCTACCTATTCTGCGTAATTTTATTTATATTTTACTTTTTTAATAATTTTAATTTCCTTTTGTACGTGCATAATTAAGAATGCCATGTCCCAAAGCAGATATATTACATTCTTGTTTTCTTTCAATTTAGCGTGTGATTAATTTAGTTAGATTTTAGATAAAAACATATACGTATAATTTATTTCAAAATAAAAAATATTTTTGTATAAGATGTTTAAAGTAAAAATGTTGAAAACTATGATATATTTTAAAAGTGTTTACACATACTTTCATGTAAAATTGTGACGATAATTTCCAGCTCACTGTGATAATAACTTTTCTGGTTGTCCGCTTTGAAAGTCCCTGCAGCTTGTCAATGGTTAATTTTTTTATTGCAACACTTTTATTATTATATAGTTTAAATGTGATGTCATCAAAAATGATAATATTCTATGTAATTAATAAATTATATCAATTTTTGTATTAATTTCATATAAAACTTGAATTCCATCACGTTTGTATTACAAAAAATAGAAAAAGTGTGGCAAATATATACGACAAGAATTGTCAAGACGTAAGTTTTTTGTAGATTACAATATTAGGTACGTTGGGACTCTTCGTGACAATATGCACTGAGTATCCTCTGAATTACTTTTCTAACAAAATGGCTCAATCGCGTTCCGTTCATCTTTTTATTACACGCTGCAAATGTTTGGCAAATATCTTAGCACCAAAATTATTCAAATTCAATATGATTATGCGGTGGGCCTTGTACTGCCTGATCAGCACGCTAATCTTGGAGCCAGTATTTGTCGGATTGTATCTGGTGTAATAACGCTTACTAACTTCAGATTGATAACATCAAATATAAATATATGAAAATAGCACACTGAAGAAAAGATTTACGTTTATGTATCGTCAAAAGACTGGGTTTGTTACACCCCGTATTGACTAGAAACTTTTTGTTGGTACACCCGTTAAGGTAACTTGTAATATCTGTTGAATTAGTTCACAGGGCGGTGTTTTAACATCGCGAATTATGTATAAGTTGTCTGTTTGAAATTAAGGGCTGTTTAAGATTATTTGCTCCTTTATATGTCGCAGTTTCATTTTATACCTTTTGCAGATGTAGGTTAGGAAATGAGATTTAGAGCCAATCCTTTCATTTCTTAGCAGGTCGGCGTGATGAGTGGGGGGATTTTATCGAGCTTAATATTTATAAGGGTCGCGACGGGGTGCTCGATGGGGAGGAAACACGTAAGTAGGTATTTGGGTTAAATCAGCATGGTACCAACAAGCTTCCTGGTTCTCTCTGAGTGACAGGATGCCAGCTTAAAACTTACCCGATATTAAAGTCTTGAGATTTGAGAAACTTATTTTAATATACTATCGTAATATCAAAACACGTGTATGTACAACGTAAATATCATCATGTTAAATATATATAAAAGTAGACAGAATATGTAATACCACTACTTCTATTTCATTCATTTATTTCATTACCTCACATTCCATGTTATCACATATTTTATTTTACGGTATCTGATATCATTTATTTTTCAATAAATTCACTATTGATCTTTTTAAAGCAAATAATATCCATGACGTTCTTTGAAATATATGTAGATACCTACATTAGAATAAAATATCAAGTAAGTACAATTAGCACTCTTATGGTTTTTTGTAAACTTCACTTATTTGCTATATGGAGAGAAATGAAAGAAGAAAAGAATACAATTTTATCCCATTTATTTTTGACATTTTATATTACATTTGTTGCTTAGTATTGTATCTTGTGAAGGTAAATAGTAGGTATAATTATAGTATAATATTTTTAAATAAATTTCAGGTAGGTACCATGTATATACTAAATTCACACAGATGTTTTTTTATACCTACCTGCCTACCGAGAAATGATAGGATGTATTTTAGTTTACAAACGTGTAACTTTGAACACTTTGGAAACTAGGAATAAGGGGAACACCTTTGAAATGGTTTAAGAAATACCTTAGTAATAGACACCAAACCACTAAATTAGGTGACTTAATATCTGATCCCCTCCTTATATCATTAGGAGTACCACAAGTATCAGTTCTTGGACCTATCATTTTTATTATCATATAAACAACATCGTCAAAATGTTAAAACATTCCAAAATAAGATTATTTGCAGACTATGCATTCATATATATATAGCGGAAGACATATAACATTAAACTATACAGAAAGAATTAAACTATGACTTAAACAATATATCAATATGGCTGAAGAAAAATAAATTAAAACTAAATGTAAACAAAACACAATTCATGAACATGAAAAAAATACCAATCACACCAAAAATTATCATAGATGGTGAAAGTCTAAAGGAAGTGACTGAAATAAAATATTTGGGAGTCATAATAAATGCAAAATTGAATTTATCGCAAAATACAAGATACGTGACTAAAAAGATTGCTAAGAAAATCTCACTTCTGGGAAGAATCAGAAGATTTATTAGTACTGAGTCTTGTAAAGTAGTTCACAACTCTGTTATTATTCCTCATATCAACTACTGCAGCAGCATTTTGTTTTTGGCTAACGAAGAAGAAATACAACAATTGTCAGTGTTGCAAAATAAATCTATGAGAAAAAATAGATATTCTCGGATCAGTGCATGCTGAAAGATCTGAATATGATGACCTTTAAGCAGAAAATATATTTTAATACAATGATATTTATGTACAAAATCATCAATAAGAAAATATCAGCGGAATTCACACGAAAAATCGATGCAAATCAAGATGAGCACGATCATCGTACAAGGGAAAGGAATAAACTGAGACTGCCATTCAGGAAGATGGCCAAATCTCAGAAATCGATGATGTATATTGCGATGAAAATTTTTAATGAAATACCAGTAAACATAAGAAAGGAAAAGAAATCGAATAGATTTAAAATGAAATTGACTAAATATATAAAAGAGTTTTAGTAAAAGAAAATACTCTAATCTTGTATATATTAGAGCATATATAAGGAGTGCTTGTGTATGCACTATATTAAGAATGAAATACTAATTTAATGTATTAATTATAAATATATTTAAAATCAATTTTGTTGAAAAATATTGTTTATGCGCTACCGGGATTCGTATCGAGATTTTATATGTATATATTTATAATTAATACATTAATTTAGTATTTAAAACATCACAGACCTATGTTCTGAATAATTACAACTTCACAATAAGAATGTGTTCTCCTTGATATTAAGAATCAAATAAATAAGTATCGAAACGTACTTACGACGTTTATAGGTATCGAATTAAATTTGTATTCATCATGGTAGCGTGATATATTTATTTAATCACTTTCTCTAGTATGAAATTTGGGAAGGATGCGACTTATTTACACATCAAATCAAAAATATGCTTTTATATTGCACCCGGAGTAGAACCCGTTACTATTTCTATTTCTATACAAATGTTGTCCTTCAATCTATTTAATTACCCTTATCTAGGAATTACATTCTTTCCGTATATTTTAGCTTTTTTATTGTATCTATCATAGTATTCCCATTCATTCTTCCTTACGATTTCTTTTCAACCGCATTCAATCTATTTTTACTGGCACAGACAAAAGTCGAATGTCGGTACTCGGACCTTATTATGGACAGTTTATATTCCAAGAAATACAAAATCCTTTATTTAATAATTCATCCGAGGTCATTAAAAAAGTCGGTTCAAAGGGAACATAAATAAAATGGTTTCAATAGAGCAATTTCTGTGTTGGAGCAAAATGATAAATGAAAACTGTATTTCGTACAGAGTACACATTTTCAAAGCCAAATTCATTTTATTATGACCGGTTGTGCCATTGCGTCATTAAGCCGGACTCAATTCGTCAGGGGTGAAAAATCAAATTTTCGTTTCGTTAAAATAGCCCGTCAGCTAAAATGGGTCGACCATTCAGGGGATGAATCCATAATAGACCCATGTTGCTTAGTAAGCGCGGTTGTACTGGTCCAAGCGATGTTTTGTATTATTTTTTGACACGCATACAAACCGACACTCTGGTTCCCACAGGGGTACACAGCGATGGGTCAGCGATACGTCATAATTTATCCCTCGCGTCCTAGTGAATTTATCGCGTATGAATCATTGGGTCAATTTTTGATAATTTAAAAAATATATTTTTATAATAAAAAGATCGAGGTTTGTATCAAAACGAATCGACCACCATCCTCTCCAATGTGTCATGACCTGTGTGTGTTCCTTCTAGTGGCATACAGTAGGCATAGTCTTGGTTATTCTCTTATGAGCCATTCTTTACAATATGCGATACGTAAACTAGATATTTTTTTAATTATTCTACGTGTGATGAAACGCTTGTTGGTCTAGCGGTAAGACACTCGCCTAATGATTTGAGGGTTCGAGCCTCGCTCCACGAGACCACCAAGTCAATCCTATCTTTCATAGTACAAGCTTAATTTGAAAATAGTAAGAATACTGATGTGACATGCATTCCGTGTACGCATCTCTATTTTTTGTATATCCAATAGTTTTAATATCGTGTAACTAATAACGTTTGATAAGATTGATTTTTTATTCTTAAATGACACGTTTATAAACACATGTAGAATTTTGGATATTAGCAGAAAAGGTGAATCTGTAGACCGTCCCAGAAATGTCAAATGAGAATAAAATAAATTATCAAAATTAATAGGTGGCTTTCAAAAAAGTCATTATCGATTTCTGTAATGTAGTGAATGCAATTATTTTTAACACTATAGATAATTATTTACTTTTATATCAATTTGATTCCTTTTTTTGTAAATTCTCCGATAACATCGTACATAAATATTACCCGATCTTTTAAATTGTAAAATAAATCATAGAAACTATACTATGCATTAGCAATCATGGAAAGATTCCAAAAAATGACTGATTTTGAGAATAGGTATTTCAAAACTGTACATTTTGGCCTGTCCACGACCATGCCCGTGTCCATTCCCTTTTACAAGATCATATTTCAAGTTCAGCAATAATAGGGTCACTGAACTTGTACTCATACATCTTCCTACCACCTGCATATCTTCTATCGAACTTTTCAAACATAATATTCGAAGAATAACTTTTCAATCTTTAATTCTGTATAAAATTCACGTTTAAAAATGGAGCATGTGCTGTCACAATTTAGCATTTAACAGAACGATTATCAAGAAAAAGCACTCTCTGGACTAAAATTAAGGTCTTTGTAAGGCTCTTGAATTGAATTAAAGAGATTGTAAATAGGGCATAAAGATTGCATCATTTTTTAAAATTACCTGGCGTCCATGGAATTTACTCCCGTTTCTGAAGCACAACTTAAGCTTAGTTTGTAAATAATAAAAATATATTTTCATGTTCAAATTCATTTCATAATTCTTTTTTTTTTAACTTGTTACTTTCCAACACCTTCCTTCCTCTCTCTGGAAAAATTCCAATACACACTCTCATAGAAAAAAAGTTTCAGTATTGGGATATAAATACAAGATTTTAATTTTAATTCATTTTGATTTATTTTACGTATACACTTTCATAAAATGTATGTTTTATTCATTGGATCATAAATGGACTAAAACGTAAAAACCATTTTCGGAATAACAAGAAATATTATTTCATGTAAAACGATTTTATGGTTTTCTATGTTAATGAAGGTGTTTCATCTCTTTTATCTTTTTAGATTGTACTTAATGTTTGTCGAAAAAAATTCTATATTTATTTTCTAGGAAATATACTCGTAAAGTGACAGATGACAGGAATCACGAGGGCGCCGGCGCGCAATGCGAACGGCGGGGCCTATCATTTATTAGCCACCCCAAGGTTTTACTAGCGTAGTTCAAAATGTATTTATTTATCAAACTTTTACAGTAGAGGCATGAAAAGAGGGCTATTTGAAGGAGCCATTTATTGAAATGACGAACCGTTGAAACTATGTATTTTAACTATGTATGTATGTATGTATTCATGTTTGCTGAATGCTACAGGCTCGGGAGCATATCTTTCTGCATTATAAGAGTCAATGATGGTTTTCTGGGAGGTTTTTCTATAACAGCTGTAGAAAAGTTATAGCACCGCTATATTGGGTGAACTTGAATAAATGCCCTCAGAACTAGGTACATATAGACGCAAGTCGAATGTTACCTCTGTGATATTCTTCATTCCAATAATTCCATCATGAGATGTATACCTGTCCCTGTCTGGCTGACCTTTCACCTGGGCGCAGTTGGTGGATGGTTGGGGTGTGCAAATTCGGGTGTCAAAGGTCAACCGCTTGGTTCCACCGAGATAGATTATCGCCGTGCCGGACTGGAAGATCGAATTCGCCAGCATCTAACTCTCTCCAAAGTGCAGAGAAACCTTCTTCCTTTAGTGCGAGACGAGATTCTTTTTATCCTTATACCTTTCTTCATCCAAATTGGGTTGCGTCAAACAAACAGAGATACAGTCTACTCCTGGATCTATTTCCCATACATATTGAGCAATGAATTTTTATACAGATTTTTTTTTTGCCAGATATTTTTAGAGATGGAGAGAAGCTGGAAATGTGATGTAAATAATAATGAATTAACAATTTTCTTAAAGAAGGTTAATTATTAATGATATATTTCAACAAAGTATTTATTTATTGCAGTGAATTTTCTCGGTGAATTTATATTTCGTACAAATACGTCTAATACATTTTTATAAGAGTTGAAAAAAATTGCCAAATTACAAGAATCAAAAACAAAATTGACAAACTAGAATTTTGTGGTATTACCTTCGTCATGTAGCTGTCCGGAAGTGACTCGATATTCAGAGAACAGGAAATAGACGAAGAAACGTTTATAAAGGCTTTGGCGCGGTGGCCGCTCGGCCCCTGCAATATTTTATGCACTACGAAGGTTTTCCCTTTGATGTCTGCCCGTGAATAGCAGTAAATCCTAAATAAATGTTTCTTTTCTTCAAAAACCTTTTTTTGGTTGGCGTTTCTTTTGAAGCTGTTTGAATTGTTGATGACCGAAGGAAAAATAACTTTCATCGAGAAGAAAAAATATGTTTATTTACTTAAATTATTCCAAAATATTTCTATTTTTAAAAATTATTGAGAACATTAACATTTATTAACAAGAACATTAACATATTTATTTATTAAATATTAGGAATGTTAACATTTTGATGACATCATTTAAAATGTCATAAATGTGATAAAAGAATTCAGTAATTAAATCGATTACAAATGTCATGCATGATTCACAATAATTTTACCCTCCCATCATGGTTGTTCAATCTATCTACATTCTCTTAATGGTACCAAAATATAAAATTGTATTTATATTTAACTTTCTTTAAACCACTGTGTTATTTTTACGTCAACCGGTATCGATACTAACTAATTTATTATTAATGTGTAAAATTTTATACATTAATAATAAAGGCCTTAGATTGCATAATTTAGCAAGTCTAAAAATCAAAAAAAAAACTCAACACTAAGTCCAATATAATTAATAACCAATTAATCCTTACAAATAACCCGCTATTTAATTTATTCCTTATTTCAATGTATCTTTGTCAATCACCTCCTCAATATTATCAATCTCCGCCTACGCCTACGTAATGGATATAGTTTAAATTTTATTGAATAGTTCAATGATACGCCAGCCCTGACGAAGAGACGTTGACGTAATAATAACACAGTGGTATAAACAAAGTTATATATAAATACAATTTTAAATTATGTCTAACCACAAATTTAACGCTACAAACATAAACAACAAGTCAAAGTAACTCAGACAAAACTGCCTGCACACACAATGGCCCTATTCAACACAATCAGCCCCCGCAATACAACTCACACCACTATTAAAAGAGAAATTGTATTATACACGGTTAATAGTCATTCGAACGTGTAATGCATGCCAATATAAGCGAATGGCTGTTACGTTTAACGTGGTTAGACTTTGTTGACCTTGAAACCCACGAACTTCTGTACTTGTGCGGTAATTTTCAATATCTTGAATATTCTCAATTGTCAATTTGTTAGATAATTTTAATTTTTTTTTTCCTATTTTTCTAATTTCTCAACCTTAAAACGTGTATTCTGTAACATGTAAAAACACAAATTATCTTAAAATATTTTTAACATTATACTTTAATGTCATACTAAAACTATATATCTTAATCATGTTGCATCTGTTAATAAAAAATAAAAATAAAATTTATAAACATAGCGGCTTTTGAAGTGTTATTTATTATATAGTTGCGTTCAAGTTAAATACATTTAGCGTGAATTATTCAAAACATCAATTTGATGGTTATTTTATAATTTCTTGGTATTATGATATTTTTAATACTTCATGTTCTCTTTTTCAAAATTGTGCATAAATGTTACAGTAGTAGTCCGAAGAAAATAAATCAATTGAAACAGAGAAAATATATAGAAAAATTACTAAATAGTATGCATATTTACAAATATTAATATTTTGTATGAATTTAAATAAAGTTTGTAATGCATTATATTTGTGGTCTGTTAAGATTTTGCCACTTATTAGAAATAGGGTAATAAAAATCCTACATACAATACACATTTTCCTCATGTGTATCCGTCAGTCCGTCAGTGTCGCATAGCAACACAAAATAAGCATGTATTTACTCGCATGGCAACATTAATAATTAGATACGTTGTCAATTATGTCACAAAGTGAGAGTGGTCAGTTACACCGTAAAAAAAGTAAATTATTCTGTTAAATTAAAACAAGGAAATTATTATTTTCTTGTTATTTTTGACGAGTTATTTGTAACTCAAATGCAAAAATAAATATTAAAAATCAACAATAATTTGTGATGAGGTAAATAAGATGGGATGCTCTACAGATCAATTGTTGTATGCAATTATTTATTACAATTTTTCCCAGAAACCGTCCTATGTATGTCTTTCTCGACCGTCAGATGAGTTTTATATAGTAAAACACTAGCATTCATGATACATTGAATATAGTACATATGTACACAAAGGGAATAAATTCTACATCAATATGATGATTAAGATTAAAAAAATGTATTTCTATTTTTTGTTGTTTAATGCGAGGTTCATGTAAAATTTATATAAAACATACTTCAATTTGTATAAATTACACACCAAAATTTTCAACATATTCTACGTACATTTAAATAACATAATTATCCGAATGAATTGTAACAAAGCGTAGGCTATTGTAACAAAAATATAACATTTTACAAGTTCATTAATTTTTACTATCAAATACAAATTTTCTCACGTAACAACAAGTTGGGCAAGTTTTTTCGTGCGCCGCACAATCCGAGGGTCATAAATCAAATTCCGGTCTATAATTAACGTGATCATTAACCAAACATAACAATTCCATTAACCGCGCAGAAAAAGTGGACCGGAACACGTGTTATTCAAAACCAGGGGTTGGAGCTGAAGGATTATACCTAGACCCCATCAGAAATAGCTACTAGAAGTGATTGAATTATGTTGATTTTAGTTTATTTTGTTCAAAAAATTAAACATCATATGTCACATAGTCTAGTGATTTGGAATGGCATCGATACTGATATTTGCTTGTATATATAGAAAGCAATGGGAGGAAGGGTAATTAATAATTTGGGTATTTTTAATAATACCCCAGTATATAGAGCAACATAATGAATGGGGTTAAGGATCGGAGAGAAAGAGGGAGACAGCCCACCCGATGGATGAACCAAGTGAAAAGTGTTAAAGACCTGCCCATTCCACTGATACATTTTGCTATGCAAATGCCGAGGGAGATGGAGGAGGATCATTGATGAAACTGGAGGAACATCTCGTACAAGTAACGATTCTCAACTGTGAGGAAGCGACGAAAAGAAGAAGACGGAGTCGTCTTCGTGATCTACCATTGTCAATCCACTACTGGATAAAAGTCCGCCTTTGACTCTGCAACTCCGCTAATCTTTGCCGTGTCACTCCCACTGCTTCGATAATTTCGTTTACCCAAAAGAATTCGAGGTCGTTTTTATTACGTGGATAATCTTTAATATTCCAGAATAATCTTTAATTTGAAATGTTTTATGTTAAGAAATTTATTTACTAGATACATATTTGTAAATTTCTATTTTTAATTTATTAATATTTTAGTAAGATTTCTAACATAGCAAAATTTCCAATTTGATCGAAAACATAATCGACAGACAACCTATTATCAGTCACTTTGACATAGTTGCAAAATCGATACAGAACCAATTTTCCTTCACATCCGCTAATGGCCCGTGTAACTCGATTGCTCCAAGTCTGCAGTCTCGGAATATGGATTTTCTAATTCCTGATTGTCTGCCAAAATTGACTTCACGGTTGTGTGGTAGTGGGAGCTTAAAGGTTAGATTGTAAGGTAATCAGTTAGTGTGGAAAGGTTGTGAATATACATTGCTGTATAAGTACTATCCGCTCTTACAGTTTTTACCGTAACATGTGCTGTTCGAAGACTTATCACATAAAATGTGTCGTCACAAAACTATAAAAAACATTATAAAATGTTACCACAAACCTCCTATAAAACATTTTGTCTGTATGCGTAAAGTTTAAAAGGAGGTTTGTGGATGGGAGGTTATAATATATAAGAACATTATTACGGGTAATTAATATATTACTGGATATCAACGAGAATGACATATATATATATATATATAAATATTTTAATTGTATATATATATTAGGCAATAAAACTAAGCAAGAAATAATTTTTTTGGTTAAAAATAGAACGGCTTAATCATTTATATCATTCTCTCAATTCAGCATAAATATATAAAATGTGTATGGTTTTTATTTTCCCACAAATAACAAAACAAAAAACAACATTTGAATTGAATTTAAAATTCAGACCATGTTTGAATTGAAAATGCCAAAACAAAATACGTATTATATAAAATATGTATTCAGGATGGTATAATACATGTGTCTGAAATATGTTCGCATTTTTTCGAATGGTAATTAATTCGAACGTACATTAATTTTAATGTTTCCTTAGTTATATTAATTGACATATTATAAATACATTATGCAAGGATCGGCAATCATCTGAGAAATGAGCCAAAAATGTGTAGAATAATCTAAAAGATTGTAAGCACCATATGTAACTGTATTTTCACATTAAGTTAATAAAGCATTCTTCTCTTAATTAACTCGAATAAGAAAGTACTAAAATACAGATATTCAAAAACTTTTTTAATTATTACACATTATTTATTTTTTTACAAAACATACTTGTTGACTCAAATCAATTGTGAATTATTTTAATTCTTGGGAAAGGTTCGGCATGTTCCAGGTTCTTTAATCTTCTCCATTCTCCAGTTAGATTAGGTTAGGTCCGGGGTCGACAGACTTTCTAGTGAGAAGAACAAAATATTAAGTAAACAGAATCTTGCAATTTTCATAAAGCCGCAGCATAAATTATCACTGTAGCTATATACATTTTAATGACGAAAAACACGAAATAAAATCAAGATTTTTATTTATAACTCTAATTCGCAATACAGTCGTTGACTATATAGAAGAATATAATGTATGGGAGTTATAAGCTTCAGTAGCTCAGCGCTTTTCTTATAAAACAATAAAACCTTAACGATTAAACACTGATAAAACACGTTTTAGGCTTTGTAAAGTTTACTAGTTAGAACCCTTGCTCATGGAATTATAGTAAATTATCGTTGATTCATTTGCTTCTTAACGTATTTTTTATTTGACTCATGGAGGAGAATGTTTATTTGCATAAATAGGTAAAGCCTGTAACCTTTTCTTGCACTAAAGTGAGATATCAAACTCCATGGAACAATCAGTCGTATCAGTGTTTCAATTTTGTAGCGACGACTTATTCCATTTTTACATATTTTTTTGATCAGTGGGTTTTTTCTGTATATATTTCAGATTGGTTATTTAGTTTCTTTAAAATATCATAAAACTATATTATTAAATCGCAACTTCACAATAAAATAATAATATAGTTGTATCAGTGTGTCCAAAATTTATTAAAAATTATCAGATTACTCAAAGGTATTTGAGATTCCGTAAAAATAAGGTAGAGGGCTCTTTCAAATTATGGAACGATTAAATAAATGTATTAATATCAAAAAGGTAACATAGGGGTTCGAAAATTTGTCGCTAACAATATTGTCGCTGTAGCATAGTTGGATAATGAACCCGGTTTGGAAAGAGATCCAGGTTCGAATCTCGGTGGCGCAACAACAATATTTTTCGATAAAATTGATTTTATATATACATCTTTCTAATTCGTATTTAAAATGTGTTTTAATTTAAATATATAAAATCAATTATAATAATAAATTATTTATTGAGCTTAAATTAGAATTTTTGGCCGAATACCTTTCCCACCCTCCTCGATCCGTGCTGCTATATATAGGTGGCATTGGCTGTAAGCAGTAGAATGTGAAATTTTATTGGGACATGTCGATGTAACGAAACCCGGACGGGTCCTACATAATAGTACCATTAACCGACACCGCTGTGTGATGCGAACTTGACAGATCGATATTGTAATTTATATCGCCGGTGAAAAGTAATTTCAATTCCGTGATTTATGAGTAAATTTCACGGTGTTGTTTTTTTTAATCATAATATATGAGTTTTATAATTCTAAAATAATATTTACTCTTTCTTAGGTGAATTTAAAATTTTTATTATGATTTTACAAATTATGTGTCACTACCTCCTCACTAACGTTATTCGACAAATAAAATTCGACCTCCGGTCAGCACTATTCATTTAGGTGAATAAACTTATCATTTTCTGATCTCACGTATAAAAATAAATTTGAAAAATTGTCGACATACTTAAGCAAAACAATTAATGTGATCACATAATAACGAGAACCCATATAATTATCCATTGAAATAATGTATCAGGTGAGTAATTAATTATTTATCAGTTTATCGAGAAACCAATAATGATTCGTTGAGTATCAAAGAAATTTAGCCAATGAGTAATATATTATGTATATATTAAGAAGATGTAACCTGACAATAATTATGGAAAATTAATTATGTCCCTTTTAATTAAAACCAACATTATTATCTCAATGTGCCATCTTATATTTATATTTGTAAATTAGGATACTCTATCAAATTTAAATAATATAAACCGACCATTTGCATAACTAACCCCTAACTTACCATCACTCCGTTTTCCCGCGCGAGCAGGCAGAAAGGATGGAGCGCCGCACTCTTCTGTCCTGACACACAATTCTCACCTCATCTATACATTTTCATGACCAAATCACCTAAGTGATCCTTTTTTATTCTTACTCACTGTACTAAGATCAGCTTTACATTCTTTCTCTATTGTTTCATTCTTTACTCTGTCATAAATAGATCTGCCACATATACACCTAAGTGATCACATTTCCACTGCAGTCAGTCTACTTTCGTTCTTCTTCTTCGTTCCGCTTAAGGCCTCACCTCCATTCATCAGTGTCGGTACCAGGAGTCCTTTGTGTATCTTGCTAGTCTTGCTTTGATTAACAAGTTTTCGTTAGATATAATTCCATTAAAAGCGCAATTCACTCTATTCTCTGCTGTCTCTCTCCTTTCAATAACTTTCAATAAGTAAAGCGTTGTCCAAATTTCGTCAACATTTTTTGTCTTACGAACAACACAGTTAAAAAGAAACGTTCGGGTTTTCGAATGGGTTCCAGAAAACAATAACAATGGGTTCAGGAAACAATAAATGATTTAGTCGCAAAATACAGAGTTACAAATTCTTGGAAATTTGCTAGCATTGACGATTGTCGGTGAAGTACAATAAAAATACTAGTAATAAAAATAATAGTGACTGCTTTCGCTGAAACAAATTTTTATTTTTTTACCGAATTATGCCCTGGCTTGAAACGGTTTCGAAGTCATTCGGTAATAGGAATTCTTAGCCGTCGTACTTTCGTAGCACAAATTTGTTAGTTCATCAAACGAACGTTGTGTTTCTGCTAGAGCTAACATTTATAAATATTTTTTTGCGATTATACTATTATCAATTAAATATTTTTAATTTTATTCTTAAATAATTTTCTTTTATTTTTAAGCTAAGTGTGGAAAATCAGTCGCAAGGTTGTAAGCATTTCATAAAATGCAAGAATAAAGAAACGGCACAATGTCAAATATGTACATACAATATATTTAATTCAAATTAGATTTTTTAAATGTTTTTTTCAATACTACGAATTTATTATATCTGTATCTTTATTTAGAAATAGTATTTTTTTGTCAATACATGTTTAATTTATAATAACAAATTAATTGAAATAAAATTAACAATGTTTATAAAAAACAAACATAAAATCTTTTATTTAAAAAAAAAAATTATTAACATATCACGGGACCCGGGATCCCGGTAATGTTATCCAGAGCTGCGAATCGAATCACGTGAATGAAAATTGTCCGGAAATAAAAAAACCCTAGCAGCAACCCTTTTAATTATAAATAAAAATAAATATCCCTTTCGTGAATCGATATAGTATAATAAATTGAATAAATATAAGTTTTAAAGAAAGATTATTATTTATATAATAAATTAAAGTTCATTGTACCTAGTGATGTGACACATTCAGTGAAAGTGCCAATCTGATTCTAGATGCTGTAGATGTATTTTTAAAATAAAGGTGAAAATAAAATCCAACGTAAGTGTAAAAATTTTACGAAATATTCTAAAGATTTTATGTCCGGAAAAATATCCTCAATAAGTCATTTACTATTATTTTTCAATAGAATT
This sequence comes from Eubasilissa splendida, assembly GCA_031772225.1. Lineage (NCBI taxonomy): Eukaryota > Metazoa > Arthropoda > Insecta > Trichoptera > Phryganeidae > Eubasilissa > Eubasilissa splendida. The sequence continues at coordinate 26,786,889 of CM062861.1, read as the reverse complement.
AATGGTCTGTCAGCCGCCATAAATGGGATACCATTAACAGCATTAAGTCAACACAATAATTTATTTATGTATAAAAACAAGAAATCCAAATCAAACTCTCGCCGACAATGCCTAGCACGACAGAGCAGGCCCATTTATCATATATTACGTCAAATTAACTATAATCATTATTATCAATTCAAGTAATCAAGTATTAAAAAATTATAATAATCTCTTCACCGTTGGTAAATTACCACAGCAGATACCGATATCAGACAGAAATTATTTAAATAAATCATTTAAAATACCAACATTTTGGTTTGTCAATATTCTTGCAAATGACATCTTAATCACGCCTTGAAATATTATGGTTAAAATTACACAAGGCGTTTGGTTAAACTTTCACATTTATCATTGAGTCGCCTCGGGCAATAATTTGGTACACACCATCCGTAATTTACTGTGTGACGATACTTGCCTCTCAGCGATAAGTATCAGATTTAAGGAGACTTTCGATACATGTCAATTATTAAATAATAATCCATCGTAAATTTAAAATAGCTGTTAAGTAGTCTAACCGGTCGAAAACGATACATATAATAGAGACCTGAAATTATGGTTACCTTTAGTTAAATTACCTCTGGTTATTTATAGGTTGGTGTAACAATATGTGGGTTAATCTTCGAATGCCACCTGTCTGGGTTTGGTTGCACCTGTAATTGGTTTCAAACCTGCACCTCAAGATAATGTATGTTTCTTCATTATGGAGAACTTTGTTTCTAGATGGTATAATGCGTATGTACCGTAATTTTTTTTTAACTAGTAGAAAGCAATGTAATTTATTATAAAAAAAACTTGTAGCCTATCACAGTACAATTTTAAATAACCAATTAAAACAAACAAATGCCTAATCAGACATATTTTTTCAAAGAATTAAATAATAACATCATTTACCTACGGTTCCAGCAACATATTATATTTGGAGTCTCGATAGGTTTGCACCACGGCTAAATATACAAAATTACAGTAAAAATAGCAACCGATACGATCTGAACCCGCGTTCCCAGAATCTGAGCGGTTATATAAAATTTTAAATATGAATATAAAATCAATTTTATCGAAAAATATTGTTTTTGCGCCACCGAGATTGGAACCTGGATCTCTTTCCTAACCGGAGAAGGTGCATTATCCAACTATGCTACAGCGACAATTTTCGAACCTATATGTTACTTTTTTGATATTAATTCATTTAATTGTTCCATTATTTGAAAGAGCCATCTACCTTATTTTTGAATCTCAAATACCTTTGAGTAATCTGATAGCAAATGCCAGAATTGTCAATTCATTTTTATTAAAATATTCATATTTAAAATATCACAGACCTATGTTCTGAATAATTACAACTTCACAATAAAAATTATCGATAATACCGTAATATAAATGTACAAGATCGTGCAATGGCACATAGTACAGGTTACTTGTTGTAATACTAATGTGAAACAAGTTTGCATAACAATTCGATTACAAGTAAGCAGATTACAACCAATGTGCATAAAGAAAAATACGTTTTTTTAGACATATTTTTATTTGACTAAAACTATCATTTGACTACGAAAACGCATATTGTTCGTAAATGGAGATTTCATAATTAATTTTCTGATAATCCATCCATCTCGGTCTTCTGCTGCCGTCGATATTTTATCCCACTGCATATCCAGTTATTCCTCGAAGTCTTTTAGAAATAACATTTTAGGAATGTACGCTTAGACAGATGTGGTGACATTTTGAATACGTATCACATCTAGATTAACTAAAAAAAATCTATGAAGAGAGATCCATTTGAATGGAATTTATAATTAACATAAGAAAGAATTATATAAGAACACAAATTATTGAATAAATACTTTTTTTTACATTATTACATTTTATTTATACAAATTTCATCACATTAATATAGTTTGATTATTTTTTATATGATTATTAAAGAGAACACATTCTTATTGTAAATTTGTAATTATTCAAAACATAAGTCTGTAATATTTCTTTAAATACAAATTAAATGTATTAATTAGAAATATATACATATAAAATCAGCGGATTGCGAGATGACGGGATTGCGTCTCCTGTCGGATTACTTAAAGGTATTTGATATTCCGTAAAAATAAAGAAAATGGCTTTCAAATAATGGAACGATAGATGTATCAATTTGAAAAGTGTAACACGTAAGTTCGAAAATTTGTCGTCACTCCACTGTGTAGCATAATCGGTTAATGGAATTTCCCCGGATAAGGAGTGATCCAGGTTCGTATCCCGGTAGCAACGTCAATATGTTTTGATACAATTGATTTTATACGTACAGTCGATTCCGCTTAATTGAGACACATCGGGCCCAAACATTTTGTCCCAAATAAGTAGCTGGCTAAGGTAAAATTAAAAAATAATATGTACATATTATTGAACTTTATTAAATTATTGAAAAAAATATTGAATTACAGTAAAATAATATATAATTATTAGGTATACATATAAATATGAAATAATAAAATAATCAATTATGCTTTAAAAAAATTACAAACAATTATAATTTTTTAAAAGCTTTAAAAAAAATAGTAATGAAAATAATGTATATAATATACCTATAACAATAAAAAAATATTTCTGCAGGAATTCATCAATTGTAGCCTGTCTTGTGTTTTTCTAGAATTGCAATTGTAATAAATCAGCGAAGGCGTTCAGTACGGATGTTAAACATTTATTAACATATTTATTTTAATTTTTAATTCACTGTCCCAATTAAGCGGAATGGTGTACCAGATAGCCGAAGTAAATTAGTTACTTTATTTGGTTTCTGTTCCTTGGAATTTGGCCCAAATAACCGGCTGTCCCGATAAACCGGTGGTCCAATTAAGCGGAATCGACTTTATATCTTTCTAATTAATACATTTAATTTGCATTTAAAAAAAAAATCTATATGATTCTAAATATATTGTTAGGTTATTTTTTCTTTCTGCCTCGGCTTCATGTTCAGGGGGAGACATCTAGCCTAACTGGTTCTTTTTTTAATATTGACAAGTTAAATGGTTATGAAATGAAAGAATATTTTTTTTATAAGGAAGTTTATTATCTATATTTTATGATACTTGCATGTGTTAAAAGTGGAAAATGAGCATTTTACTTTAACATTTATTGATAAGGCTATTAAAAAATAATTATTAATAATAATAATAATTAAATTAACCTTAAATATTTGTGTTCATCATGCCAGCATAAAGTTCTCTACCAAATTGTCTATGTTGACGCTTGTCTGATGTAGATTATTCAGGTCCCTTACGTAAGGGATTACCTCTTAGGATAGTCCTGGATCCTGGACGTGAAGTGCGGCCAACTGCTGGTGGTGCCAGCGTAGAGTGACGGAGTTCAGGCTTGTAGTTAATGGACCACAAGGCAATGCCCAATTATCCAGGCAAACCGGGACTCTGGACGCGATGTTCTTATGCAATAGCGACAGTCTGTTCTCGCTACACCAAATTATATTGATCAACTTTTTATAGATCCAGCGGGACCCTTTTTGATACTTTCACATCAACGATTAAACGCAGAGTACATCACAGTCTAAGCTTAAACTCGAGGCGCACAGTTTAAATTTTCCCCGGAATCACAATCTATAAAGCGCTTGCTTGATATTTCAGAGTCGACATTGATTCTATTTTCTAATTGAAAATGAAATCCCGTCTTTGTGGAGCGAGTTCTCCCGGCTGAGAATTTAGGAAGACTGGCCCGCCTAAGGTGATGCATCCCTTATGATGCATTTGTCGACGTGACTTTGGTCACGTACGCCAAATTCCTTATTGCTGTACCCACGCTGTGTCGGTACACCTGCGTCTAACAATACCGAGTTTTATTAGCCTCCGTTTCTTACTTCGACTAAGTGTTTTTGTATCCTTGAGCAAAATATTATTTTGGGTAATTTTGCATTTTAACAATATGATTTGGAAAACCCCCCCCGGGTTTTCCAGAATAACGGAGGTCTGCCTTGTACAGTCAATCTCCGGTGCATTATATATTTTTATATGATGTGGAATCATGGACCCTGAAGACAAGGGAGAGAAGACGGATTGATCCCTTTGAGATGTGGTACTGGATACACATGTTGCGCATACCATGGACGGCGATACACACGAATGTCTTCATTCTGCAGGAACTGAAGGTCAAGGACAGACTCTTAACCTGCAGCCTGAAACGAAGTTCTTGTAGATCGCGATCCTTAGTCACGAAGGACCATAATGAATGATGATGAATTTGGAAGCTGCCAGAATATAGGCGCCTATTCCAATCAGCAACCATTTGTATATTATAGCTTTGTAACTTGATTAGATTTAATAAATAGAAATAACAGTAATATATTTTGGTTCGCATCGAATTTATTAAACAATAGATGAATATGTATTGAAACTTTTCAAAGTATTATGCTAATAATTAAATATACAAGCCGGTTCTAAAAATATCCCGGATTCCCCTTACTGAAAAGGCTTTCGCGAGATATATTCTGAATGTTTTATTATCGTTAATAATAATTATAAAACAATTTCGGTTTAAATTTTTAATCATCAAATTCCTGATACTCCCATAATGGAATTTAAATATTTTTAAAACTCTTTTGAACTTTTTGTGGAGCGATGATTTTGTTTTTTAATAACATTTTAAATTAATGGAATTTTTTGCGTTCCATTTTTGACGCGGCCCGTTTACAGAGATGTTCGAATTCCTTTATGGGAAATTGTTCCTTGGGGGCATTCGTGAAATGATACTGCCGAGAACACATAAAGCCCTTTAAAAACCTTCGCGTACCCACCTGCCTATTAGCCCTCAGGATGAAAACGGTATTTTAAAAAAATATTCAACATGTTCCTTTTTACATGTTTGAATTGTATGTTTATTTTTGTTACCGCAGAAAATTTGCAGTATAAAATATAAAATATATTAATAACGCTAAATACGTTAACACATTGTCACTCTCCATGTAGATCTTGCCACTTCACTAGGCAAAGTCCTGCGTGGGAGTAGGCGAGAGAAATGTCCATCAGTGACCACGTGAATAAAATATATTTTCAAAATAACCAATTTAATTATTATTGAACACTGAGGAGGTGGGTACTTACCAACGCAAAGCTCGGCTCAGATGAGCTTTGCGTATTCGATTCAACGCCACTAGCTCTAATGAAGTAATAAAGCCTAAAAAATCTTACCTCAATTTTGTAATAAAAATCTTTACAAATTTTCGGAAATATAATTTTCAATCACAAAAGTTCATTTATTGTGCTTTTTCTACAAAATATTTTCCCTAAAAATATCATTATTGATTACAAATATCTATTTAATTTTTAATTGATTAAAAGGTCAAATTAAATTAATCAACTAAAAAGATGTACAGACAAAAATCTAAATTGAAAAAAAAAATTATTGCTACCGAGATAAAAAAATGTTTTATCCTTAATTAATAATCATGCTTTATCATCGCATACCAGACTTTATGCATTCAGCCTGATCAATTTTGAAAAAATAGTACGTCTAAAAATATATACATATAATATTTTTTCATATCTGAATGACAAAGTGATTTTAGAAGTATTTTATTTGAATTATTCACATGTATGGCCGTTCATAGGAATCTTTTAAGCTTAAAGCAAAGAAAGTAAAATTACGCAAATAGGTATTTTTTTTAAATGTACATGTATTTAATGTGTTATTTATTAGAAAAAGCTAAATTGTTATCATTAATTTTTCAACATCTATTTTGAATATTGGCCTCCCTTAAACTCCGCCATCGGTTCATATCTTCTGCAGCTATCATCCATGCTAGTCCAGCTTTTTTCTTCAGAGTCAGTCTACAGCATTCGATTCGTGGCCGATCTCTGCTTCTAGTGCCCAGACATGAACGCCACTGCATCCTCCGGATTTATTGTTACAATAGTTGTTAATAAATATTTCAATTATTTCGAGTATCCTGTCGATCTTTCTACTCTATCTTGAAACACCAAACACAGTGGCATAACTACGTCAATGCAATTCATTGAGGCCCTTGTTAGGTAGGCGACCAAAATTTCGTTTGGGCCGTACAATACGGTTTGTATCTTATACTTGATACATTTCCCTGATTATACATTTACCAGTGCAAGAAATATAACTAAAAAAAAATTAAAATTATTTCTCACGTGCATTAAGAAAATACGTGAAATCTTTATCGGCGTATACATCGTAGTATCCCGTTATTATGTCAGGTTAGGGACCGAACCGTCGCTGTAAAGCGAAAATCTTCGAAAGTGAAGAAAGAATTTTTTCAGTTGCAAGGGAATTAAAATGCCTAAAAGCAAAATTTTGTTATATTTAAATGAATTATTACAGATAAAAGGGATCAAATTGTATGGCCACGTAGTACTTAATATTATAAGTATCGTGTATGTCTTATATGTAATATGTATAGGGGATCTTTTTTTTCATTTTGCATTGGGCACCAATTTTTATAGCTACACCACTGACCAAATACCACATCGCATTCTGCCGTGTGAACAAACAATTTAACATGTGCGACTACAGTCCGAAATATAAGGAGATTATTGGATAAAAATTAGGATAAGTATTATTATTTTGGGACATTAAGGTCATTTTCCCACATCTTTCATCATCATTTTTTTTATACTTTTTATGCAGTCAGGTACTACATGCTAGAATTATTTATTAATTAGTTTTTTCAAAATTGAATTTTCGAAAGAAAATACTGTTTAGTTTTAGGATATTTTAGAAATCAGTTGGTCTTTATATTTATAGAAAGTTACTGTATCATTTTATTATAAAATAAGAAAAATTTTAATCCAATAGTTAATATCGACAGAATTTTAATGATCACATTCTGCTAGCTTAATTTTATTTCGTCCCGGCCGGGCTCCTGTGTCATTCCTGTGTGTATTACCTTAAATTAATCTTGTTATGTTCAATTCCGCCTTTTCGCATCCGGTCTGTAATTGGCCATAGGTATCGGAAGGCAGTGGTCTTGACTCCTCGTCCACGTATCCTCAGTCGGGTGTATATTATTTACAAATACATTATTAACCATCACCACTGAAGAGCGGGCCGCTCAGCGCTTCCGGGCGCGCCGTGCGGCTGCGCACTGCAATAAAGGCAAAGCAATTTGTGAAGAATAACGGACTGAAAAAAACACCTCCCCGTGTTTATGGGGCTCTGATGTGTTGTTACAGGTAATAATTTATCGAAAGTTCCCTGAATTTATCGTGCACAGTTCCCGGTATTAAACACCTTATTTTTCCAGTTAAACTCAGAGAAAATAAAATGTTTATTTGGAAATCCCGAAACCTAAAAGACGGGCGTTATGTGTCTTATACTCTTTATAACCAGCATTTATGGCCGCAAATATCACTTCGGACTTTCTTATTATTGAATTAAATTCGTCGGTGTATAAATATATGATATACACAGGGTTTAGCTGGCTCAGTCCACCATCGATATATTATTCCCACAAATATATCGTTATTTTATAAAACTTTACTGTTTTTTTTTGGCTATGGCTTAGTTTTTTTGTAATTAACATCCAGTGTTTTCAGAATGAATATGATGAAACTCAATTCGCGGAAATGTAACCCAGAAAAAATATATCAGCATCTGACTGTCGTAAAAACTCTGGCGGTAATATCATTCATTCACTTGGCAGTTACTTTGTAGTGCATGATTATTTTATTATTGTACTAAACTAAACTTTGTGCTAAGCACACTTTCAGTTCATTTATTACAACTATAGTTTTGAGAGGTGCGAAAACAGTAAAGACAAAGTACCTATTCTTAATAATACTTCACTCCTATTGTCCATATTCCTATTAAAACCCTTTCCTAATTCCACGCTCTGCCCTTGTACGCTAATAAATCAGTACCAAGCTGATTAGTTATGAATTTCGCTGCACAATTTCAATATTCAAAGTTTAGTTTAGTGAAAATTTTTAATTCTTTATAGGTACACTGTTGGACAATTTTAAATATTGTTTTTTTATTCCTCTCTCCGTGAATGTTGGACGGCATAAATGATAGTTTACGAAAATAAATAAATCGGAATGCTTTCATTGTTAGTCATTAATCGTGATGATTGCCACTGAATTATTGCTTGACACATCGTTTATTTGAGTGAATAATTAATCTCTAGATAATATATTATCTAATCTGAAACCACCTTTTAAATAATTTAAATGACAAAAATTATACATTTTAAGCCGTCCTGAGATAGAATACTTTGATTCCAAAATTTTAGGAATGACATATGTGGAAATAAACCACTTCTTATTCTATTTATAGATTGACCAAGGATGTGGAATAAGATCACTAATTCGACATTGCTACATTAATTTTAAAAATATCAACATAACTGTTTCCTAGAATCATGCTAACATTATATAAACTCCAGAATACCAAAAATGTCTCTCTCGCCGTATTGTCTTCTTAAATTGTAAAATTATATAGCTGTCCTTTTTTACAAATTACACATGACATTAAAATACCATTAGTGTTGAAACTGAATGGTTACTTAAAATAATTAGACGCATTTAAAAATCTATGGAAATCCTCAGTATTCCAATGAATAATGTTGTCCTTTTTCATCTCATGTAAATAAATTATTTAGTTGTCCCCCATTATAGTTCCAAATACAAATTGTTAAAATTGTTAGATTGATAATGCCCTTACAAGGCGAAACGCGTCTCAAGTAAATTAAACGAGTAGAATAAAAAACAAGTGTTTTATTTTCACATATTTAATTATGGAGTTTTACAAACTTACCTCGCAAAAAGTAAAAAATTGTAGGAACTAAATAAAAATAACTACTTACACAATGGTTAAATACTACGTTTCTTAACAACTATTGATACGTAGTTTCTTAACAAATTGGGGCAAGCTATTTTAGGCGCAATGTTAAAAGGGGCGCTAATTTGAATTAATCTTTTTTCTTTTTATGAACCTGCAGTTTATATCAAGCCTTGGCCTCCTGAATCTTTTGCCTCCTCATGCATTTTTACGCCATCCTTCCAACGAAATCGAGGCCTTCCTAATCTTCACCTACCACCTGGGATTATTTTTGAGATCCTCACTTCCTGCATTCTCCAAACTTAACTCGCCCATCTGAATTAGTAGTTTCATGTGGATTGAGAATTTGGGACTCTGATAAATATGATATAACTAAGTCGTTGTACCTTATTCTCAAAACTTTCCCATCCCGCACAGGTCCATAAATTCTTCTTCACTTCTCTCTCAAAACTATCTAATATTTCTCCCAATTTGACGGGAATTGTTCATGCTTTACACCCGTAAATCAATATAGTACTAATAAAAGTTTTATAGTGTCGACTGTGGATATTCCGTAATTTTAGAGTTGGTTATAATAAGAAACAGGTTATATTTTTTATAACAATTTTATTTATAATTTTCAGTTAATGACAATCTTTTGATATTTCCAAAAGAATGCTTTTTTAATTTGCATTTTCTCAAACATTTACGGCACAATTATTTTTTTTTGTCATAATCTTGGTGAAATTTATAAGAACAAAATTTTAAAAATTTAAACCTATGTAAAAAATGCAGCAATAAGCTGAGAAAATAAAATTTTGTATCGTCTAATTAGTCTTTGCGGTTTATGACAAAGTTTTCGATAGCATTTACTCTGCTCTAAAACGTAATTATCGTCGTTTTTCTATATCTTATAGTTTATCTTAATTTTTGGCTTAAGTAAAAAAGTATCAAGTTAAAAAAAACGAACATTTTCAACACATACTTTTAACCTTTAATCAAGGTTAAAATGGTCATTCAGGAGCTCACCTGGAAAATTCTGCAGCATTCGCCTTACAGTCCCAACCACGCTCCATCAGATTATCATGTTTTTCGGTCCCTCTCCGAAATTGGCTGGATAACTATTTTGATATTAGACCACCTGATTTTTATAGAAAAGTTATCAACAAATTGGTTGAAAGATGGGATGAAGTCTTTAACAATAATGAAAAATACATCACTGATTGAAATGTTGTAATTTTTATTTAAAAGTTTGATTTTATAATAAATAATTGGACAAAACCCCAAAAACTTATTAGACAACATTTAAAAACAATTAATTTCTTACATTTTTGCCATACCATTTATTTGAAATACGTATTTAATAATTGACGTAATATTTCCTGACGGTGTCGTGATGAATTGGATTTTCATCCAGCGGGTGCCGATAAAATTACCATGTCACGGATAGTTCCTCAGGTGCATTAGCGCAGTCGCGAGCATCAGGTAGCGCGGCCCGCACGGACGCGCGCTGCAGGCGATGAAGCCATCGAGCTTGGCAGCTTGTTGCTGCAAAAACATTTATATGCACAAATTGACAGGTTGGATCTAAATCAAAATGGCGGCATCGCATGAGGGTAGCTTTAACAAGCTCGCCGTTGAAGGGTGGGGTGAGTAAATATTGAAAGTGCACGCTTCTGCAGATAACTACAAGTAAAATAACGTCAGGTGGACAAAAATATACATTTTAAAATTTACAGTCCGTGTAATACGTATGTACTCGTATTAACGAGATTCTGATCTTTTTATCATCAGCGTTCAAACAAAATATCATAAAATTAATTTTGTCACCACAATTCAATGCGACTTATTTGTATTCATTTTCCATTTTTTTCATTATATATTATTTAAGGTTCTGTTGAAAGTAAAGATTGTATGAATAAGGAATTCTCTTAAAATTTTCACATTAGAAATTTTTTTTGCTTGTGATTTTTTACAATTTTCCTTTAATGTTTAACGTTTCACTTACGATAAATATTATTTAAAACATACATTATTTATGAAATCAATTACCCTGTCCCTCACAATCTGTATCCTGTATTCTGGAAGTAATGCGAACATGTATGTACGGAAAAAAAAAATTATATTATACGATGAAACCCATAGCAAACTACTGAATAACCCAGAAGAAACCATCCGATTATAATTTTCATATTATTACATTACATTATTATAAATATTTACTACACGGTAGGTACTTTCATGATGCCAATTTATATATAGGTACCTATTTAATCAAATATTGATCAGATCGGATCGGACCGAGGATAGGAAAAGGTCCAGGATAGAATCCCGGTAGCAACTAAAATATTTTTTCTTCAATATTAGCTAAATTACACTGTGGCCTCATTTTATATAAACAATTAAACAAAATACTTTGTTTAAATTATATTTTGTCTAATTTTTTATAAAATATTTTTTCATTAAAATGAATTTTTCTGTGTAGCTTTCTAGTTGATTTTCTCTCTTGTTCTAGGTATGTATACAAAGATGTTTTTTGGTCGCATAGCAGTTAACCTAAAATTAGATAAATTATTTCATTCTTTTTTATGTTAAAATGACACTACAGTATTGATGGAAAATTCACTGGTTAACTTACAATCACGCCGTTTCCCCGCGGGGTAGGCGGAGAGGATAGAGTGCCACATTCTTCTGTCCTGTCCACAATTCCTGCCTCGTCCACATTCATACATCTTTTCATACACGGTCGTCGACTATTGAGACTTCTAACAGAACCATCTTTATGTATCTGGTTTACCTGGTCGTGCCGAATATTCCGCGGACGTCGCGCCGTCAACACTTGCGTCATATATATTTCTCGCCATTTTAAACTCATTCATCTGTACTACTATATGATCTATTCTTCTAGTAGAAGGTTCTCTTCTTGTAATTCATTGCATATTAGGTGGTTTATATTATTGTAAGGTTGATTGATTGATTGGTTCTTCCCTTTAGTCTATTCGTTCAGTTACCGATATTATTCAGATACCTATGTCTAATATTGTAGCTATACTATTGATATCACATCTAGTTTCAGATCATTGTCGGTTTATTTACTTATATTATAGATATAAACAATAAGTTACAGAAAATTATTTTCAAATACACTTTCGTTTACTGCTTTATTAAAAGTATTTCATTGTAATTAGATTAAATTTTTTTAGTTAGTAATCGTAGCATTGTCTCGATTTTTTGTTTTAATCAGTTCTCGTGACACCAAAATATGAAACAAGAGGCATAATAAAAAGGGTTTTTTTAGATTATCTTTTCGTACCTTTGGTAGATTACATCTCATTAGTGCGACAACAATATTTGTACTTTTTTCTTGGCTTGTTTTGTTTGTGATAGCCATGTTTGTATTAGGCAGTCTTATTTTTACTTTTTTATGTGTTTGATTTCTTGAACTCTTTATATTTCTACTAGTATACCCGATTTTTAGATAGATTTTGATAGAAAGATTACCTATTGCTGAGGATCTCATGACGCATATTCCGAAAAAAATTAATATACTCGAAGATAAATATATATACAGGTTGTCCTAAAAAATAATATACACAGTTTTAACTTCAGTTTTTATTGACATATAATTGATATTTAAATTGTAAAAGAATCTATATAACCTACGGCAGATGTTCAAAATCATGACCGTTCTGGTCAATATACTATTGATAACGGTGGACTATTGAATTAACTGACGTCATCAAACATTTAATTTGGTGTTATTGCGCATTCTTGTTCAATTACGGCTTTTAATTCTTCCAGTGTCGTCGATTTTCTGGCATAGGCTTTATTTTTAAGGTATCCTCGCAAGAAAAAGTCGAGTGCAGTCTGGGGAACGAGCAAGGGATATTCTATGGGACCTATTCGTCCAAACCATCTGTTTGGAATATTCTCATCAAAACATGCTCGAGCTACTCCGTTTTATCCGGATCATCTTCATTGATAGCATGTACCATTGTTGGAATGTATATACGAATTTTGTGGACACGATAACTTACGAAGTTCTCGTTAGATTTGAATCAAACTTTTCATCTTGCCTAAGTTTGTTAGCGAGTCTAAGCTATCTTATTTTAAAATGGCGGCTGTTTGTAAACTTAAAAAAATCAAAATTTCATTAATATTGAACCGAGATACCTGATTCTATTGAATTTAAAGAAAATATTTTCAAGCCTTTATTAATATTGTATATGGGCAGTAGATTGAGATATTTTAACATATTCAGTTCGTATATTTTAATACGTTGAATTTTCTTGTAAAGATAATCATTATGATATCATTTGCATTATGTTTTATAAATATGTAATAAAAAAAGAACGCTTAACAATATCAGCTACTTCTTTCGGTTAGTAAATATTGTGATTGCGTTTCACGATTTCTTAATTTGTAATGAAATGGATTGAGATATTATTTCCGACCGTGAAAAATCAATAATCTCTCGTTGGCTACAGTACTTCGAAATGGTTCCCGTGTCATGGAATAATTCTCAAAGCTTTTAATTTGATACAAGTCACGTGACGTCACACCTAAACCTTTCTGGCGCGCCCGCCAGGCCGCGGTGCGAGAACCGTAACTGGATTAGAACCTCGCTGTGCCGCATTAGTCTCTTTCTGGTCGGAAGAGCGGTTAAACTAAGAATACTTTCAGTTTTTTGTTTTTATGTGAACCCACACCAGAAATCAGCCTCATGTTTTAGAGATGTCCGTGTCATTTTTGGGCAGTAGCGTAACTAAAAAAATTGGCCCATATCAAAATAGAAAAAAGACATTGGGCACCAATACACAATGGAAAGACCTTCTATTGTATAAAATATTGTATAAGTATTGTATGAGATATAGTAATATTTAGTACTACGCGATTTCATCCACAAAATAGTATTTTAAAAAATCTCTCTTGTCTCCCATAATATATATGCACACATTTGTGATAAAAGACAAAAAAAAAAATTGCCTTTATATGCACTTGCACCTGAAAAAAAATCCTTATTATTTATTATTATTTAATCCATATTCCTGGTCCGCAACATGACGTTTTAGCTAGCATTCTTATATGTCAATAATGTTTTATTAAATACGTGAGAGATTGTTAATATTTTATTGTTCCATTTCTTATTATGGTGGATGTTAAAATTGATTAGTCCATATTAGCGCTGGAAAAAGTGTTCTGAAATGTATAAATGTCCATATCTTGGGCCCCAATGCAACCCACTAGGTGTATTGGCGTAGTTACGCCACTGTCTTTGGAATGGATTTTTTGCTGCATTGATAGAGATAACTTCTTTGAAATGAATCCTTACTATAAGGATACACAAAAACAATGAATATGGTAATATAAGTATACATTGAATAAAAGTTTTCAGTATAAATCTACTGAATATGGTATACACGAAAGACCAGCATGATTAAATATTTTAAATTCTAAAAAAAATTAATATCTGAAGTCTCAAAATATGTCATATTTTTACCATTTTATCAATCCTCTGAGGCATTATTCGTAATCCGCATTATGACGGAAAAATTGAAAATTGTAATCTTCTAATAATAATGGGTTACCCGAGTTCTGCAACGCTATTTTCATTATCAAAACATTTGTAAACAAATAACAAACTTTGTACTAACCACGTTATTTTAATATTCCACGAAATTTGATATATGTTTAAATTCATAATTATGTCTTACCACAATGTTAACGCTGTAAACATTAAAAAGATTTGTGAAATGTATTTAGCATTGAATTATTATTTAAGTCTCAATATGTTAATTTACAATAAGCACCAGTGTTTCCAATATTTTTCAATTTCAAAATATTTTTTTACGCTTACTTTCGATAGTATAATTTAATTAGCTGAAGAAAAATAACATCAAGTTTATATAGATAGATGGGTTACGTGGGCAAGCGATGAAATGCCATCGAAAATTTATATATTTATATAGTCTTTTATAAAAGAAAAATACGTCCTACTCGTACGTACATACATATATGAACAAGTAAAATGTATTTTCCATTTACAAAAAAATTATATATTACATATATGTGCAATGAATTAAAAGCTTATTATTATAATTTCCTGGTTGTGTTCTCTCTCTTGCATTAAAAAACAATATTTTTATTTCCTCCATTTCTTTACTAAGTCAATTTATTTATGTCTTAGCCTTCTTTTTGACCTTCCACTTCTGTTTTTTTTTAATTCTTTCACCATATTCTTCATTTCCTTAAAATATACCAGGAAAAAATTACTGAAAGTGTGGTTTAAAAAATGTATTAAAATTTCAGGAAATAATGGTTGTTTACGCTTGGTACTTGAGCAACTTAATAAAAATGGTATATATGAGAAAATATGATATCAAAATTTTAAAAAAATATCCGGTCCAAAGTATTTAAAAAGTTATTACACTGTAAAAATTCTAAAATTCACTATAATAATTAATGATATCTGAAACACTTTATCTATGGTTAACTTTTAAGATTTCTGAAAAAGGCGTGGTTTTCAATAAACAACAGAATTTTAATTTAAAATAAACAAAAATGACCCTTAAGTCGAAAATATAAAAAAATTATTTCACTTAAGAGTTTCGTGAAAAACTATAATATAATATAAAAAATCTATAAAATACACGCCATCATCAAATTTTAAAATTAAACTTACATACCTCACTAACCCTAACTAACCAATTCAATTCAAATAGAATAAAAAATAAACTCGTAAAACGTGCATTTTGTAAAAAATCTGAGAATTAAGTATATATTCACAATTTTTCTGACTTATCTATGATTTGAGTGATTTCATCAAATCCACAGAAAATCGTTTCATATGTCAAAATGTATAGTAAAAAATCGAAACATTAAAATATAATAACCTTTTAAATACTTTTAGCGGGATATTTTTTTTCATTTTTGAACTCAGGGCACTCATTACACAAAATTTTTTTTTTCGAAAAAATCTGATAGAGGACCATATTCTCGATATTAGCCATAAAAAATAACAAAATCTGTGAAAGACCTGTGGTAAACGTGGCCATAGCCTGACATCTACTGACCATATTCTAGCTGACACCAGAGGTCTGCGCGCCAATAGTGTAGAATCCCGGGCCGAGTAAGCAGACTGTTTTTGTAACCTGATCTGACCGACAGATCCCATTCGATATAAAAAACCAATAGACTTTTATAATGAAACGCGTATATTTTTTTTTCTGTCAGCCTATCCTCACGGAAAAGCGTGTATAAGTACCTCCTACTCATTTATGAATTTAGTTCGAGTATTCGGTATTGTTCAATAATTGAAGAAAGCGGGAGAAATACATTTAATTCTTTGATAAAATGCAAATCCCATTGTCCCCAGAATACAAAACCTTATTATTCTGACAGTACTTATTGTTGTTTTCCTTCGTTTTCCGTGAGGGCACTAAATTCATTTCCATTCTCATCATTTAGGTGCGTAAATATTTTTCCGAACCCTCCACTGAAACCATTTACGTTCAAAGATCAGATTTAAAACTTCAATCACAAAAAAATTGTAAGTAATTAAAAAATTATATTTTCGCGATTTCGACATTATAAATACATTTATTTAGAAATATATAATATAAGTAATAAATTATATTCATTAAAATTGTGTACATTGTAAATAATTAAAAATGATACTTTTAAAAATTAAACCTTCACATGTTTTAATTTTTGTTTTAATTCTGTTCGTGGTGAAAATATCTGTTAAAAATTAAGATATACTTTCTTAATATTTTTTTTAGAAATATCTCTGTGAAGAAGAATCATCTCGGTTGAAAAATAAATCACCCCAAGTCTGATTAACATTTGTATTCGTATATCTCTGTATTTGCCTTGGTTTAATTGAATATGGAATCAACGGTACTTACATGAGATGCACTAACTTTATTGAATTAAGATTTATAGTATTGCGCGAATGATATTATGCGGCGGAATGCAAGTATGATGATTGAAATGAAACGCTATTAATAGGTCTATATTCAGCAGAGAAGAAGATAGCTGGCTTGAGCGAACCGTTCGAGAACGTTAAACGAAGTCGTTCGCCATCGCCGCTGGATGTCGCTGTGTCTCTACTCACCACAGTATTTTTTTAAATAAATAATAATTTATATTTCTTTATTTAATATTATTATTTTATTGGTAGTATTTATATGTTATACTTAATGAAAACTTATATTTTATACTATAAGTAGGTACTTTATTAAATTGTGGTTTGTGGAATGCACAAGTATTTGCCAAGAACTACATTGTTTTCTTGTTTGAATACCAAAACTTTTTATAAATTACTATTGAATTGTATAATTCCATTCATTCAAACAAACGAGTTATAAAAATGACAAATTTTCCGTCTGACTAATTTTGTTTGTCAATAATTATTTTCAATTAAATAATATATTTAAACCAATTGTTTTTTAATAAGGTTTTCACACACATAATTTTAATCTAAATCTTATATATTTTTCATATTACATTTTCCTGTACGAGTATTTGCATCGTCCCCAATACCCTTTAGAGGGGAAATCAATTTTCTAATACGACCTCTAAAATTACCACACACGAATGGAAAAATACCCCTCCAAATTTTCCTTTATTCACTTGTTATAATTTTCGACCAAAAATACTTTTGGTATTTTACGCACGACTACGAGGAAAAAAGATAAGACAACCCCTAAAATAAATATCACGGTAATTTGCAACCCTTCATAAAAAGTTATAAACATTGTTTTTTTTGAAAAAACTACTAACTGGAAAATATTCTTCCTAAGTGTCTTTTTTCCACTCTAATATCGGTTGACATTTGATCCCAACCCAAATATAATCTGTGTTCTTTATAAGTTGGTGTTTGGTAAGTTATTTCAAGAACACGTATAAAAAGTTGTCATTGTTCTGAATTAAGGAAATTTTTATTTGAATTGTTAGAAAAATACACTTTTACTACGCTCCTTCCTACTACTCAACACAAGAGATTTTTGTTTATTTTTTGGTGGGTTTTATCAGAGGGAATTTCCGAAATCATCGCATTTTCGTATTTCCTTTCTTCCGTTTCCTAAATTTCTTTTGAATCTTTAAAATTTGGAATACGATGGCGAAACCTTATTTTTTTCAATAGAAAGAAACCGTTTTTGTACAAAACGGTATTATTCTCGTATAAGAAATTCCACGAACGTGCTACCGCTTTAAAATTTTGCGTTAGGTATATAATTTTATGATATAGGTGTCAACTGGAAAATAAATTTGATTTCTTTTTAAATTTGACCGGGAGTTATAATCGAATGAAAGGGTAACTGATTGGATAAATCAAATATCTTCAGAGACCATATCGCATGACGTTTGAGTTCTCCTGCTAAACTTTCCTGTCGCTAAGGGAGTTCAAATAACTTCAATTTAAGTTTTGCAATAGATGTGAACTCTTTCTCTATTCACACACATAGGGTGTATTTTCAAAAATTTAATATTCTGCACTCGTATAATTTCATACAATATTTTAATTGTTGATTATTAAACATATATATGGCATTGTATTAATTTTTTTTATCTTTATGTTGTTGTTTTAAATAGTTCGTAAAAGTAAATCTTGCATTTAATGCTTAAAGTAAAACTAAATCTTGCATCTAATAATTGAAGCAATGGTAAATCTTGCATTGAATTTTTGAAGTAAAAGTTAATTTTACATATGATACTTTAAGTGAAAGAAGTCTTATTTTATTTAATACCATTATAATCTGTGTAACTTTTTCTATATATTCCTGTACTTTGACGAAGTTGATAGATCGTGGGGTTTAACCACGTTTGCAGGTGTCATAATCTGATTAATTTTAATTTTCGATTTCGGAATTTTTCTAGACATCGTTCTTCCATACCTATTTAGTAATTGTGTTCCAAACAAATCTAGCGGGTTTTATATTAAACAAGTAATAATAATAATAATGTGACGCCTTGTAATTCTTGACTTTTTTAAAGAAAAGTAGCAGTCTTTTCTTTCACATTAAAAATTCATTTAAATATTTTTTTCACATAAAATGACTAATACAAGTAGAATGCATTCAAAGCAGGCTGTATAAAAACGTTTCCGAGTTTAACAGGAAACTCGATCAAACGGTTCTATCGTGTTGGTAACCTCTCTGACTTCAATAGTCGGAGTCAACACTGGAGAACTTCCCGATTTAAATATGCACGACATCGTTTTCCAGTTGTTGTTATCTTCAGTCTCGGTACTTTTACACCGTGCCGATCTTCAGCGTGAAACGTCACGTTTAACTCTTAATATGGATAAACTTTTCATTGATTGTAACTTTACTCATTATCTAACTGAAAGTATAAAACACAAAACTGCATCTTGGAAAAGTTATTGCACTATTTTCGCGTAGATACTAACTGTTAAGTTCCTGGGAAAAGAAAATAGAATAATGACAGGAAAGAATTGACTTGCCATCACACCGTTTTTCCGGGCGTTGGTGGTGGGAATAGAATGCCACACTCTTCATTCCTGGCACACCATTCTTATCTCATTCGATTGTTTAAGCTTTTGAGAGGGTCGATCTTCAATACTTGGTTTATTTGGTCATGCCAGGTTTTTGTGGATGCTTTTTGTTTCTGTTGCCCTCAACATTTGCCTTTTGTATATTTTTACATCTCTCTTTTCACTCATATATTACACACGACTAAAGCATTTGAAAAATATATATATTTTGAAAATTACATAGAATTCTTGGTAGAAAATTCGGTAGGAAAAAATGTATTCTGGTACAGAATTAAATTAATATTTTACATATAGGAAGCAGATATCTACGTTGGATACGTAAAATTAAGTTGATTAATTTTAAAAAATGGAACCTCGCTAGAAGAAGAAAATCTAAAATGCAGCATGGATGCGGATGCGGGGTTCCATTACTTCTCTTCGTTTTCTAATATTTCTTCGTCTAGTTTTTACCAGAATCGTCGTGGCCGCGAGTCACTCTGCAGGCAACTTGTCGCTGCATTCTTAGAATAAACTTCATCAAATCTAGATATAGATAACATATCGTGTGAGTGAAATTTAATGACTAATCGTTCTTTCTGCATTTCTTTACTTTTGTAAGAGTCCCTGTACTTTTTTAAGATCAAATACACTAAATAAATATCTCATTAGTGCTTTAAAAGTGTTATTCCGAATAGTTTAAAACTGTTATACCGAATAATTCAAAACTTTTATTCCGAATAGTTTAAAACTTTTATACTTTAAGATGGCGCTTGAGCACTATAAAATGTTCCCTAGTGACTATTATTTATTCAACACCACGTCAGGACGTACATAGATAATAATAAATTATTTCAATTACACAGTTAAATTGCTATTTTATTTACAAAAGTAATAATAATGCGACGTCTGTCAATATCAGAAATAAAAACTATCTCGACTCTTATTTATATTGGTTCTTTTAGGGTGGCCCATATTCATGGAAAAATAAATGAAGGTAGCATCACGTACGGACATACGATACGAAGAGAACAAGATCATGAGATTCATATAACCATAAATATCGAGACCGATAGGAAAAAACCGGAAAGATCACAAGCAATATGAATAGCTTTGGTCGGTCGCCATCTTAAATATTTAATACAAATTAAATTAATCAACTAGAAAAAATCTATCTATCGAAAATTACTTAGTTGCTACCAGGATATGTTCTGAAAATGCAACTTTCAATAATGTGTTCTTCTTAATAAATATTTAAACGGATAATAGGATGCAGCCTTGGGCAAAACGGAGAGGGATGTACAGTGAGGACAAAGAAAAATAAGATTTAACTAAATTCTTATTGACAATAATACCGAATAGAGGCGAATAGATAAGTTTTTGGATTTTCGAGACTTATTATTAATATTAAACTTAATATTTTTAAAGTTTTAGTTTATAAGTTCAAAGTTAAATAACCAAAAAAGCGTCTGTAAAACGATAAAAAAAATAATGTGCCTCGATACCAACCCTAGCGGAACATTTCCCTTGACACCCTCTGTCTGGAAACAAAAAACATACATTTCTCCGCGGAGTAGTGGAAAACTTTAACTGCCGCTAGCTACTTATCGAGCCCTAAGACGAATGGATGAAGATTTTTTTATATACATAATTATTACGCGGCGAACGGGATGATTTAATAATTGAGCCTTTATTCTCAAAGTTTCCACTCGAGTGCAAGCTGATGCTTAACTTTGTGTTTTGCACTTTGTTAAAAACTGTGTTGGTCTTGCGGGAAGTTTGTTAGTTATGAAGGAGGAGAGTACGAGTATGTATGGTTGTGTGTACACAGCGTATATTGTTTAATAGAAAAGTTTTCTGCAAATTTTACTGTATGAAATAAGCGCTGATGGCGCGGCGTTGTGTTTGTTGGTTTATTTAATACAATTTAATTTAATTTAATTTACATAGGATATGTTTATTCAGCGAGTACCATAGTAAAAATTGGCATGAAAACTGAATTAGTTTGTGTTGTATTTCGGCCTTACTTCTGATCAAAATAATTTTAGAGGTGCCGTTAAGCTACTCCTTTAGTAGACTGTGGTGTAAAATTGTCATTAAAGCGTGTAAAACTTATTTTTAATTTTTGCATTAATTTATATTTTTGACACATTTTATTATTTATACATCCTTAACAGCAAATTTCATCACTAATTTTGAATTTTATTTTTAAAAAAAGTTACCCTAATGTCTTTTGCGTCTATATTTTCGAGATATTACGCATCGATTTACTTAATTAAATGATATATTTAAAAATCAGTTAATTTTTAAAAGTAAACATTTTTCACTCAAATTTAGTAATAAAATTAAAACTATTTTTCGTATTAAATTATTTTTATATGAGAGGTTCATAAATAAAACCGCCACTATCCAATTGATGAAATTGTAATAAATGTAATTTTAATTTAAAAAACTTAAAATTAATTAATAATTCAAATTTGAGTAGAATTTTTAAAATTAATATTCTTTTGATAAAATGCTAAAACGGTTAACAATTTAAAAATGCCAGATATGTAAATATTTTTCACAATTTCAACACGTCGCTCTCTCTTTTTCGGCAATTGAATAGTAGCGATTTTGTTTCTGAACCTCATTTAATAAAATAGCGGAATTGCATATACATATCAATAAAATGAAAGTCAGCAAATACCTTCGCAAACATTAGATAAATTAAATCTACTAGAATTAATTGAATAATGTATCTATATAATTAATGAAATTACTAGAGAAGATTTTTCTTTCGCTCGACTAAATTCTTTTACATCTTTGCTTTAAACGAAATGCTTTTAATCAGGGCATACATACTATTAGTTCTTACATATGGAAGCTATATCTGGACCTGAAAGATGCATACCGGATTACACTAGCAGGCTGGAAGCTCAATAAGTGGATGAACAACTGTACGAAAGTTAAAGACGTTATCAAGATTTTATCAAAATTTAAAGAGCGTATTATATAGCCAGAGTAATGGACGATCGATTCAAGTTCTCCAGTGAAACCCATGGGATAGAAAGAGACCCAATTCGTTAACGAGATTTGCAAATGGCCAAAACTTGTGAAAATATCATAGGGAGCCCTTCATCCTGCAGAGAATTGACACAAGCTAAGCTAAAATTTGGCTGTAAATATCCAGTTTCAAAAAAGACAATTATCGCTTTTACCTTCTTCGCCTTTTGTTCACACTCTTTCCCCGAGTACAGTCCATAGTTCGGGCGGTCGGAGACCTTCCGTGTAAAGAGTACTTACAATACGATCGATTATTCCATACAATTTACTTGATAAAGTACATAAATATGTATGTACATGAGGTAACATTAAAATGCCGGTTGTTCGCCGACAAACACCACGTGACCATTATATTACAAAATTGCTTGGAAATAAAATGAAGCAATTTACTTAATCACATATTTTTCACCTTTATACAATTTTCCAGTCAGGTGTCGAATTTCGTAGCACACTTTGAAATATTAAAGTACCCGCAGCTCATACGAACCAACGTGGTAAATCGATCAGATTTATGGGAGCGGTAACCGATGACAGGCGAATTTGCAGCTAAGGAATTTATGTGGTTGTTATCTATAGTGTTCCATGTAACATGTTCTTAAATTGGTTGTTTATTTTTTTTAAATAAATTGTGGATTATCTATTTTTGACCTAAATAATGAAATCAAAAAATTTACAAAACATTTTTCTCTTATGTACATTAAATATTTATTACATCTTATCATCATGGTATCCTTGACAATACCAATTATACCTACTGAACTGAATAGATTTATATGGGATTCCAACAAGACAAGCTTATTTCTAAAATTAATGTATTATCGATAATTTAACCGAAATGCAATACTTTACAAAATTATATTTTAAGCTTTTACAAAAGTTAATATTTCGTTTCTCGCACCAGCAGTTGTGCACCCCCCAATCACAGGTGACCGTAAGGCACGCTAAGCCAATCAGCACGCGAGCAATTTGTGTGACGCCCACCTGATAATAATCTCATACACAACACGTGTGAGCCACTAGGACTACCATAGGCACTATGGACTACGGCCGATATCGTTCGATACCACTTCGCGTATTCAGCTACCCCGGTATCTGTAAACTAAATTTTGCTAGTCTTCATTTAATTTACTTTAATATAAATCAAATTGAAATTGATCATGTATTTTTTTCATTAGTATTCTAGGTATGTCTGTCTGTCTATAAAGTATTCTTCTAAAATATTTTAATCCTAAAAAAACTTCATATAACCGACAACGCTAATTAGTTTTATAAAATAAACGAACAATTGTGCTATATGGTAACATAATATTATGAATAACATTGTTCATGTCATACCGATATATCACAAGAGGCATCACCTGCAATCTGTAAAAACCACAGCATCTTCCTGTCGACATTATAATATTGCTTAAAGTCTTGTGGCCGTCTGCAGAAATTTCACTATTTAGTTTACAAAATTTATGGCATTTCATAGATAAAACACCAGAAATTTTGCTGTTTCATTATTTACAACAAACACGTCAAGAAAATTCGCATGCAAGAAAATTAGAGAGAAATTACACTGTGCTAGTCTGCAAAGATTTGTCGAAGGTGCATATTTTCCAGGATTCCAGATACCTCGTCTTGCCTATGTTTGGTTATCTGATGAAACGTGACTTCTTGACGGCGAATATCGGAGTTCATGCTACGGGTTAACTTTGCAAAATTGAAAAGGAAATTCATTATATGGCCGTTAGGTGCTCATCCCTGGCCGAGTTCGTGATGAGGCGTTATCATCACCAGGGCACCTAGGCCAGGGTCTCTCTCCTTGCTCTCGGCTACTTTTAATCTTGTATCCCGTTCAATACTTGCATTAACCTGCTAAAGATTAACTTCATATAAACGAGTAGGTAGAAAATAAATCATTTTAAAGTAATAAAATTTAATTATAATAATAATTTTCTGTAAAGTTTCGCTAATCATTATTAAACAGCATAATTTATTTAGTTATAGCCACTATGCGGTTTAAATCATTGTTTTAGTTTTTTTAAATTATATTATTGTTTGCAATCGAATTCATAATGTTACACTCACGGCTTTTACCGTGTAGAGCAATACATTTCAAACGTTTTGTACGTAGATGTACCTATACTTACTTTATAAATTAAATAGACACAACGTATCAATAAATAAATATTCATTTTCTTGGATTTAATGTGGTGTTACGTTACTTTATATTATTTCATTGACATAAAATCGATAAATAATTTCTAATTAAATTAAACTAATAAAAAATAATCGATAGTTAGACACATCTTCAAAAGACCACAAATTTATATAAAAAATATAATTGTTTTATTAAGTGTGGTGTGTCATGGCGCCAGCTATAATCCGGCTGCGCCAATTGTGATATCTTTGTGTTGCCAGCAGTTTACCGCTGCGCCAGACGATTGTTTCTTCTTCTGAAGAATGTCGGTGGGTGAGTAATAATACTCGAGCATCAGGTAATAATACTGTATTTATTCACGGTCACAATAAGTGATCTAATTGGGTTGACGACTCGCAACGAAGAGCTCGATCTCTCGCTCGCACACATACTTATCGGATTCACACACGCACACAGCCATCAACACTTTCATTCGCGCATGCGTCGTCAAACCATTTAAGAATTAGATTACATACACACAAACAATTGTTTTTATTATATGTACGTATTCTCATGTAATAGCATTCGCTTCGTGTGCCAATAATAAAGTATTTACATAAGTAAACCTTTTTCATTTTCAACTATTAAATATTAAAAACAATCATTTCTTTATTTTGTGTAGAGTTTTTTGAGCAATTCTGCCGTACGTACCCGAACTCTCTGGCCAGCGTTTCTGATCCTATTACAGGCTCCATTATTAGGGCTGACATTTTAGATGCAACGTGTGAGTGTTGGTGTTATTGTTAAGTATCGGCTTGCAATACCGTGAGCCAAAACTTAAAACGTATCACCAACGGTTACACTTCGCATCAACAACATCAGCCTTAATGATGTACCCTGCAATGGGATCTGAAACATCAGCCAGAGAAGTCGAAAGCACACGGCAGAATAGATCAGAAAAATACAGAAGATTCTGTAAATTTGAGAATATTTTTAAGCATTACTGTATTCTGTATTCCCAATTACAGTGTATTTTATTTCCAACAGTACACTTTTTTTGTAATAACAGTAATACTAAGCTAATGAGGTTGATTAATTCAATTTATTATCAATTTAAACGATAATAATATATCTATATTTAATCATTAGTCACTATACACTACACATAGGGCTAAATATAATTAAAATACACAACTCATTTACATATTAAAATGACATGCGCGAGAATATTTTTGATTCCGTAAAATCACACAACTTTTTTAAATATTTTTTAATGCTTACTTTTTTTCTCGTTTAATTGAGAAATACTCGTACAAGTTATTGGCTTCGAAATACTGAATTAATTCAAATGATAAATCAATTAATAGAATGAAAGTAGTATAAATATGATATTTTTTACCATAGCTACTAAAAATTGTTGGAATTAAGTTGTTCTTTGAATTTTTACAAAAAATAATTTACTTTATTTCTCAAGAAAAACGAAGTTTGGAACTATGTTGAAAGGGTTCTCATCTCATCTCATTAAATAATTCTAAGATTTCCTTTTATAAATATATTTATCAAAAAGTCTAAGATTATTTATTTTGTGCGAGAACTAGATTAGTATTACCTTTTAAAAATGCGCGTAAAATTCCGTTAGAGATGATAATATAAAATATAATTTTTTGTCATTAAATCATATGATAGAATGTAATCTGTTTATATAATAAGAGTCCCAATTTTATAAATATTGTTTGTAGAGTATTCTGGCGTTATTTGTTCATTTACAATACAAATTGATGAAAGCGATTTAAATAAAATTGAAATCAAAGTAATGCTCTTAAAGAATGATTGTTCTGTGTATTGAATAGAATGTTTAGTAAGTGCAATGTTTAGGAATTCACTGTTCATTACCGAAGTTGCGATCCTTCAGAATGCAACGTTTATATCATTTAATCAAAAATCATCGTTTAATAAAAAAAAGGACAAATCTGTCATTCAAAAAAATATATACCGTAGTTTCGTGATGATGCTCATAGGATTTACCTTAATGCTAAATGTTGCATGATTTTCAGTCGCAATTTGTATTTATCGATAAGTAAATGTTTTTGGCTGGACATATTGCATGAATAATTTTAGTTAGTTTTATTATTAATAGGACGAATTCGGAAACTCGGCGAAATACTGAACTGTGTTCAATCAATAGAAGTCTGGTTTTAAACAATATTGCATATTCCGTTCATCATTAAACGAGCAGGATTATGCTTCGGATTTGGTGTAGTTTCGTTTAAAGTTTGCGCTGACGAGGGGTAATGTGACCTCCCTGGACTTATATTTTAGTTATATATTTATAACTATATAACTATTTTTCTAAAATGTAAAAATAATAATTTTATATTAAGCAAAAGTACATGCATCTGTCGTTGTTATTAAATTCACACCGCCAGACTTTTATCTGGAATACCTAATACATAAAGCTGTTTCTGTCTTTGCTATACACCATGGACATCGTCTTTACTGGCGTATAGCGTAATATAGTAATAGATTATTATGCTAATTAAATTTAATAATAATGTCGTAGAAATAAATTAAATAATATATTTTTAAAAAACTCTGAAGTTATAAAAAAATCTCGCTATTCAGTAAGATTTGAACCTAAGCTCCCAGAGAGAATCTGATTTTTAGTCAAATTCCCTATAGCTACTACCCCATAACTGCCGATGTGAGTTGTGCTGATATAATATACATAAAAATAAATATGTTCAAGCAATTTATTAAGTAGATAAAAGTGTGGTTATTTTTTAAAGCTGGCAGTAAGTTTTAGTAGGTGGATTGCGGCGGCTTTATTGTGGCCGCTGCGCGACCACTACGGTCTGTGACCGATGATATCAATAAAGATAGCAATGTAAGTGGCATCTTGTATTCCTTGTGCAAGGTCCCGTAAAATTTTTGAGATTATTAAGAAAACAAATAATAAAATATTTAATATTAATTTAGATTTAGATAAGATAAGATTTATTAAATAGTAAATCTATCCGAACACTGCATGATTTACAACAGAACAAATTATACACTTTTTTTAGTGCGTTCATTGTATCAAGTTTACAATAGGAACTAAACTTGATGAAGAGACTTAATTCATCATCACATGCTTGTACTATCTTCACATTTACTGGTGTATAGGTTTCATTAGTTTCTTTGTACAAATGTTCAATCTAATTTTAATAAATATTATTATATTATTGAGTTCAGGTAGTTTGTGTAAGGGATTATATGTTACAATTGTTTCAATCTGTGGATAAACTACGTAAATCAACTTATTTAAATGATTATAGTTACCCCTTCCGCTATGGATAATTAGATGGGTTCGGTAAAGCCGATGTATATTAAAAATCATTTTCTCAATTACTTACTGTCTATAAATTTAAGAAAAACATAAACATGGAGTTCTACAAACTAAACACAATAACAACAAATGATATATTTTTATATTTATATCCCTCGATTTCTATTCGTTTATTATAAAATTAATTTTAATTATCATTAACTTGTCAGTTATCGACTGAGATATGATGACGGCTGCCGTTGCCGTTGTCCGAGAATGGTGTGCGTCTATTCAAAATGAAATTGTCGTATATTCCCACATTAAAAAAAAAAATGAGACTCACTTCAATGTAATCAATGTATCAGTTTCCTTTCAAATTTCCCTACGCGTGATAGGTATATTGGGATTTATATAATATCTACATAAGATATCAGGTTAAACCTGCCAACAAACGGTGTGTCAGGTTCGATTTTTATATTCATATTTTCTTAGCAATATTTGAATATGTCCAAGAACACACAATTACTGGATTTTTACCTACAAAGGCACTGTTATTAAACAATATCAGATATCTCATAGAGACAAATCTATTTTTTATTATATTTAATGGAAAATATATGGAAGTATGGGGTAATTACACGGCTTAAGACCAGTCTTCGGGTGGCTTAACGTTATAAATATATTAAATACTAATTTAATGTATTAATTATAAATATATACATTAAATTAATATTTAAAACATCACAGACCTATGTTCTGAATAATTACAACTTCACAATAAGAATGTGTTCTCCTTAATAATTATAAATATATATTTATAACGTTAACCAATTCTCACCCCTCAATCTCCACATTTATCAAACTTTTGAAAGTTGTATATATGTTAGTATGCGGACTCGCTTCAAATACCACCATACTATCGCCATCTATGGACCAAATTTGATCATTCTTTTTTTTTTAAACACATTTATGTCATCACTATGCGAAACTCTTTTTTTTAAATTGTTTTAAATCAATATTCTTTATCTCTAAAATATTTTTTAACATATTGTACTAGAATACGCCTGAAAAATCAATATTTTTGAATTTTTGGAATATTTTATAATTTTAAATATGAATTAAATATATTAATTAGAAAGATATACATATAAAATCAATTTTATCGAAAAATATTGTTGTTGCGCCACTGGGATTTGAACCTGGATCTCTTTCCTAACCGGGGAAGGTGCATTATCCAACTATGCTACAGCGAAAATATTTTTAGCGACAATTTTCGAACCTATATGTTACCTTTTTGATATTAATACATTTAATCGTTCCATTATTTGAAAGAGCCATCTACCTTATTTTTATAGAATCTCAAATACCTTTGAGTTAACTGATAGCAGACGCCAGAATTATCAATTCTTTTTTTTTAAATTTTGAACACATTGATACAACTTTTATTATTAAAACATATTCTAATTGTGAAGTTGTAATTATTAGTTGTAATAATTATTATGTAAAAATATCATAGACCCGTGTTCTGAATAATTACAACTTCACAATAAGAATTTGTTCTCTTAATAATATTTTATAATTGTTCAATCCGATTACAAAATACTATCACTTACTCCAATGTATAGAAATACAAACACACAAGATACATTCGCCAATTGCTTGTACGTGTTACTCCCATCTACTTAAACCGTTTTCACCAAATGATGTTCAGTTAATATGGAGCTATCGAATTGTGCATGTTAATGTATGCATCGAGGCAGCTATGCAGTCTTGTGCTTTCCCTTAACTGCATGCACATTTTGCACAATACTCCACCTTCAACCTGAAACCTGGATGCTTACATTCCCCCTCCAGACGTGCAAGTCGAGGGAATTTTACCGAAGATTCAGAGTCTTTTTGTTCCACCTTCTTTCTGTTTCAGTTCAATGAATTTTATTGCTTCTTACGTTTTATTAACGTTTGAAACGTTTGCTTTGCGGTTTGAAGTTTATTTATATTATTAATATACCTAAACGAAATATTGAATATTTCAGTATATTTTGTATTTATTTTTTTGAAATGGTACGTATATACATATTATGTAAGTATTTAAATGCCTACCTCACTGCGCTTAACCCGTGATGTGACAAAAATTTTACATAGTTAATTAATTCTTATCAAATATATATATTTTTAAATATAAATAAAACATTGAAACAGTGATGCTAAAAATATGAAAAGAATACAGAATAAACCTGAAAATGTGCTCGTGTATGAAAGAAAATGTGTTCTTTAATATTATCAAATAATAATATTGTTAAAATGAAAGGTTTGTAATACACTGAAATTATCAATAAAGTAATGTTCCATTCACTTAAGTATTTAATTTAGAGTATGATCGTAGGTATTTCGAAAGATTATTATTTATTAAAATATTTTTTTTAATCTTCTATTGTAAAATTTTAGAATATAGTTATATGATATTCCAGGTTTCTATCCGATTGGAACCAAATATTTTTCGATAAACAGATTTTTCTTCTTATCTTTCTAATTATTTATTTACCTTTTCGTTCCTATGCGAATTAACTCCAAACTCGAAATAAAATTGTAATAGTATATAATTTTTAAGCGATGTTTAAATCATTTTACTTACGCTACTAAATTACCCATTGGCTTTGTGTTTCACAAGTTCGCGTCGGTTCAACTAAGGACCGGTTATGACAGTACAAGATTCAAAAAGAGTATTAACTCTGTGTGTTATACCTTATTCACAATATATATTAATTATTATAATCAAAGCTGAAGTTTTCTTGAAGTGAATTTCAAATGGTTACGATGTGTAATGGGTGCTGCGATCTGGGAATGAATCACATTGTCTGATAGGCAGGCGGAATTTGAATTTACGCTTGTTTTTGGAACCTTTGTTTGCGCAGGCGAAGTAACGACGCATCAAAATTTGGTCCTGGCAGGGGGCGGGTGAAATGTCCGGGGAGTGAGGTGGGGTAGCTATATTTTCCTTAAGATCCTAAAGTACAAAAGAGCAAAAGTTGAAAAGAATGTATTCAATTTTATTTATTTTATGGTGAGGGGTGATGTCAGTGCCATCGTATCTCAAGATCTACGAACCTACAAAGAGCCTACGAAAGTCTGAAAATGAAATGTTAAATATAAATTATTGACGTGAATATTACAAAAATACATAATTGAAAATATAAAATCATATTCAATAACCTTTATAATATTAAAAAGTGCTTAGGGTCTACGATGATCCTAAAACGGCCCTGTGTGAAGTGGTCTGAAGGAGGACGGAGGGAGCTTGTATTATGTAGCTATAAAAAGTAGCAAAACAAATTTTCGCTTATTTCGGTCAAAAAATATAGGATGGCATAGAAAACAGACAAACATACATATTTATATTTACAGAGCAAAAGTGTAAAACTAAAAATATGAAAGTGTATCGTGTGTGATGGTCACGTGATCATATGATCACCGATGATCGGATCAAGCCGTTCGCTAGACATGACATTCGCTAATCGGAGAAGAATTACCACGCGATCGACTAACAAGCCTGGCGTGGGTGTACCGTGCAGGGGAGCCTTGCACGATATTAGGATAGACAGGATGGCACAGAGTGAGCAAGGCTTCTTGGAAGGCTATCCAATTTTCAGATACGATCCAGTGTGTCATTTTTTCTTCTATAATCGTGTTGACTGTCGATAGACGTCATGATTTTTAGCGGTGTTCTTTTTCTCAGTAAAAAATATATTATCAACAGTGGGTGTTTTAAATCTAAATGCACTTTAATTAGATAGTTACTTAAAATATGCATTTAAAAGAGATTGATATCAAGCGTCTCCAAAGCATTACTAAAATCAAAAAAAAATGTAGACGTCCAGTAGCGATCCCGCTATCTTTCACTTGCTTAGTGAGCGCTCTACGGTCTTTCCATTCCCCTATTATGTAGTGTACTTATATTGTCATATAAGTGTGTAATGCTGATTTTTTTTTAAATTTAACGTAGGGGAGACCGGGATTGGTTGTCACAAGTGCTATAACAGAAAAACTATTGCGCTTAAATCCCTAGAAATACGTCAAAAACACGCACACACATACCATCATATCTTTTAGCCAGCTCACTGCAGCGTGTCGTAAGGAGTGGTTGTATCAGTGACCTATTTAAAATGGCTCAAAGTAAATTTTAGCAGCGCTCTGTTCATACTGTAAGTACATAACTGTTTATATATTTTTTAATTTTTGTATTTACTTTCGAAGTGCGTACACAGTACTATGATAAATAAATATAAAATTTGTAAATTATAAACATTTTAATGTTTAATTTGGTGAGGTTAAATTGTTACTATTTGGGTCAAGTTGATACAAAAAAATTGGGGTCGGTTGTCACATGTAACAACCAACGAAAAGTGCTCTCCTGAGTTACCACTTGCATCTGCCACAACTGTGATTCAGATGATTCTGAATAATTTTTATTAAGATTGAGTATCTAGACAGTATTTAAATAAATATTTTTCTTTAAATTCAAGCAAATTTTATTTCATAAACGAAATGCATCTGTATGTGACAATCAACCCTAACCACCGTGATAACCATTCCTGAAGCGGGGTAGGTTGTCACAAATTTATTTTCGAACTTAACATCAATTTTCTCTTAACTGGCTATTACTATCCAAACTACTTTTATTAAAAAGTTTTCCAGATATGTATCTTGTGAAATAAAATAGTAATTGTTTAAATTGCATTAAAAAAATTACATAAAATACACCTAAGAAAAATAATGTGACAACCAATCCCGGTCTCCCCTACTAAGTTATATGTTGGTATACTTTATTCATAGCAACAAATTTCAATATAAATATTTGAAAATTAATTACACTTGCTATATACAAGCTTAATTATTAAAGACCTTAGATATTATACGTGTGTTTTCACGTCTCATTCGTATCTGTCGGCTATGCAGTGGTTAGTGTTCTTACCTATCACGCTATAGATCGGGGTTCTGCTCTCAGCCGGTAATTTTTATTTATTTTAGTAAATAATTTATATACAATGTTTTTTATTTTCGATCAAGAAAACAAAAAAATATGCAGGAGTGGTGTAATACATGCGTTTGAGACATATTTCGCATTTTATATGACTTTAATTTTAGTTACAAAAATCTATTAAGATATCATGTGATATGAGAGGAATGAAAGGGTGTACGAAGATAATATAAGGTACATGTGTGCCAAGCAGTCGTGTTGTAGAGGAAAATTCTCTCAAAAACTATCTTATTTCGTATTTTGAAAATAATCTCAAATTGATTTTGAAAATATTTTGAGGACGAAATTATTATTTTTGAAAGAAATAACAATCTCGCGCTCCAGTCACTATCGCCCGGAACCAGCATCTTACACAGTCTGACGGACACATCTAACGTAATAATATTCTTATATTTTCGTCTCCATGAAGTAGATTAATTGGAGCGTAAATTTTAATACATCCCGGCAAAGATAGTTTCACTTAAAAGCGAGACTTATATTTTGACTATTAACAGCAAAACCATTATTATCACGATTTAATGCTGAATAGTGACATTGCACGGCACCTGTGCAAAAGTAATGTTTTCTACTCGAATGTAATAAATCTTTTTAATATTTTGAGTGTCCTAAATTAATCGTCGGTTACTAAACATCGGTTTACACCCGGCTTCTGCAGCTGTATCGTGTAAGTGGTGCATGGCATTGAGCCAATTAAGTGTCTTCATGTAAAGCATTGTTTGAGGCCTGAATCTCAGCGTACATTACCTGGATCGAAACACATTGACATTGCACGGCACCTGTGCAAAAGTAATGTTTCTACTCGAATGTAATAAATCTTTTTAATATTTTGAGTGTCCTAAATTAATCGTCGGTTACTAAACATCGGTTTACACCCGGCTTCTGCAGCTGTATCGTGTAAGTGGTGCATGGCATTGAGCCAATTAAGTGTCTTCATGTAAAGCAATGTTTGAGGCCTGCATCTCAGCGTACATTACCTGGATCGAAACGGGGTGCATTGAGTGCTCCAGTAATCCTTCCCGACTGTTCCGACAAAATCCATTTAAATTCCTTCTCATCCCTTTCCATTTCAATTCCATCACATCTCTCATATTTACCTTCTCATATGATACATTCCCGACATTTATTTCCCGCATCAATATTATTTTGGGGTAACTTTATCGGGCATCAAAACTGACAGAAGTTTTTTTGACATCGTAACGGAAAGGTTAAAGTATAAAGTAACCCAAGTATTCCACCCATTCAGCGGAGCGCAATAAATTCTCACACTTACCCCAACACATATTTAGTTAAGTACCTTTTAGAAGAGCGAGCGGGTGAGACTGTCACGTCGCTCCGTCTCTACAGATTGACACTAAGTAAAATTGCAGTTTCTAAAGTTGCAAGACTTTTAAAATTTATAGTTTTTCTTTTTAGTGTAAAACTTCGTATAAATATTATTTATGTATAAAAAAAAAGTTATTTATGTATCATATAGCGGTGATACATACAGTCTAGTTATGTGTCAAATCAAATCTGTTTTAACCCATCCGCTACCATTTAATTTTAAAATAAGTGTTTTATTTCTTTTAAACGCAGCTACAGAAATTGGTGTCACTTTCGATTTGTATTTTTACGGATGATATTGAAACACATTTAAGGTATCAATCTGTACCAAAAATTTAAAAATATTATTTACTAACAACTTGAGATGTATGTATATCATATCGGATTTTTCTCAAAGGTGTTTGAGATTTCGTAAATATAAAAAGAAGATGACTTTCAAATAATGGAACGACAGATGTTGATCAATTTTAAAGTGCAACATATAAGTTCAAAAATGTTGGTGTAGCATAATCGGTTAATGCATTTCTTCGAATAGGAAGAGATTCAGGTTCGAATTCCAGTAGCAACAACAATATATTTTCGATAAATTGATTTTATGTGTATATTTTTCTAATTAATACATTTAATTTGTATTCAAAATATTTTATCTATTATATTTGTAGCTTTCAATGCATTAATAATGACGTATTTTTACTTTAATGATTCCATTTATAATAAATATATGTTAAAAACAAAATATTTATCTTTTGTTATTAAAATCAATGGCAGAAGTTA
This sequence comes from Eubasilissa splendida, assembly GCA_031772225.1. Classification (NCBI taxonomy): domain Eukaryota; kingdom Metazoa; phylum Arthropoda; class Insecta; order Trichoptera; family Phryganeidae; genus Eubasilissa; species Eubasilissa splendida. Next base: position 26,751,971 of record CM062861.1, on the reverse strand, counting down.
CAAACTGACGACGAAGCCGTTTTTAACTTCTGGTACAATTTTCGTTGAACTAACACTATCTAGAAATTTAGACCAGTTGATAGTTCGGATAACAAGAGGTCCAAAAATGACAGCTACTGGGTTTCTGTGAGACCTACATCAATGGTCTTAATTAATCTAGTTTTTTTAGTTGCAATTTCAGAACACAGTTCTTTGATAGTTTTAATACAAGTTAAATTAATCAATTGGAAAGATATACAGATTTTTTTTTCGATAATTAGATTTTTCTGTGCATCTTTCTAATTGATTAATTTAATTTGTATTAATCAAAACTAGGTATGAATTTTACTTTTATATGATTTATTTATTTTAACTTTTTTTATTACAATATCCTGGGATAGGCTAAACCTCTGTATATAATACAATAGATTTACAAATCAATTAGATTCTAAAAGATAAACACATTAGAACGAGCTAACTTTTAGATTTTATGATAAAAAGCCGTCATAAATGGGTAATAATTGCGTGCATTTTAAAGAAGTATTATGGTAATGTCAAATTTTCTTTTTCAACACGAAACATGTTTTGTTTAACGAAAAAAAAAATTTTTTCTTTCACTTTATCACGCTGTGTAGACCCTTGAAATATTGTTTTGTTAACACGTAATGATAACACTCGGAATAGTAATTTAAAGGACCACCCAAGTTGCTAGTAATTTATTCTGAAAGGTGATTTAAGAGTTGAACGTTCTAAATGACAGCTGATCACGAATTCGTGACAATTATGATTGAATTCATCCACTTTCATGTATACCGGCTCCACTGTGCGGTTGGCTCTGTGAAAGTCACCATTGCGTAAACGACGGTAAAGCGGATTATTCACGCCGTTATATAAAATTACACAGTGCACGAATTAATTTTTATAATGGGCATTATTTTATTTTTTAATGTCAAGTGTTGAGAGTGAGTTTTAATTATTTATACATGAAAATGAACATTTTTACTTTAATATACGGCGCATTGACATGATAGCAACAACAACGGTTATTTATAAATTCAGAGTGAAATGTTGCTATAAATGGCGTATTTGGACAGCACTATATCAATGAATTCTTGCGCTATCACAAACGTATTGATATGAAGCTTGGAAATGGCAAAAGAAAAACAAAATAGACAAGTGTCGTTGAAATGCAGTCCTTTAGGCGTAATAAACTATCTACTTTAAACATTATATTGCCGATAGACTTACACCGTTGTAACCCCACACCTTGTTTATTTTTTCCGTTGAAACCAATCATATTTTTATTGCAATATTTCTCAAATACTTGTAAATAGAATCTGCTTACAGTGTATATTGGTAGTAAAAAAATTTTAGATGTATTTTTTTCTGATCCAAAGTCACACTGCGACATCTGTTGCGGACAGCAGAGCCGCGCGCAAGATGCAGCGGCAGTGTGAGCACATGGCTTCGCAGCGACCCGCTCCATTCAACGCTTCATTTCTTTAGAATTCCATTTAGAAAATAGTTAACTCGCAGAACCCCACCTTGTGTTTAATTTCTACTTAGAATCCCCTATAATATTGTAATCTGTACTTAAAAAATCTGTGATAAAAGTCTTAGTTCTTTTATTCCTCACTGTTGACCAAGTTTAATACACAAATATCTAAACGCGAATGATAGTTCTAAATTATTTGACGGCTATCATTCATTATTAACATAACCTAGGTTCAAAAGTTCACATTCACATAATCATATATATACTATTTTTTTATGTACAATAATGAAATATTCTGCATTGATTCGCTGTTCACAGAGAGATAAAGATCATCATAAAGAATCATTACTTCTATTGGCGGCTACTTTGTTAAATGTTTTCAAGTTGGGCTTTTAGTGACAATACAATGTTTTAATGACAAACAGTCGTTTTTGGATTTTTAGTTTCGTCAGGATGCATCAGATTGGGATTTAGATCAATTTTAAAATTACTTCTTATTTAGATTTAGATAAAATTTAGATATGACCACACCTATCCCAAGATAAGCTTTAGTGGTAAGTATTAAATACGTAACTAGTACCTTCCAGTACTGGCTACCGCATTTATTTAATTTTCACTTAATGCGACTGGGTACTTGAAAATCGTGACTTTGTCGTTTTAAACTTATTAATTGTCAACATTAATATAAATGTCCCTATAAACTATCTCCGCTATCGTTTTATGGCCGCAGATCACGCAACATCTGTACTATGGTTCCGATAAGATATCACACTCTGTTTTCCAAATGTTATATTTTTCATTTCGCTTGTGCTGACATTTAAGACTCTTCCTGTATTTATGATATGTTACACATTTTCACATTATGAATCCAGTAATATTATCTCTACGGGTAGAATTTCTAGTATCTCATCTTGATACGTGGCTTTAGCGTATCTACCGTAATTTTGTAGATTACATTCATTGAGTTTCCCGAGATGTGCTCCACAATTTTTCTACGACATCACACTCAGGGCAAAATTTAGAGCTGCACAGGTCCATTAAAAATAGTTTCTTTCCAGATCATATAATAGACTCCAAACCACTAAAGTAAGTGCCTTAATATCTGATCCCCTTATTATATCATTAGGAATACCATAAGGGTCAGTTCTTAGACCTATCCTTTTCATTATCTATATAATCGACATCGTAAAAATGCTAAAAGATTGCAAAATAAAATTATTTGCTGACGATGTATTCATATATTATATATCGCGTTAGACATTTATGCAACTATATAAAAGGAATTAAACTATAACTTTAACAATTCAGCAATATGACTGAAGAAAAATAAACTAAAACTAAATGTAAACAAAACTAAATTTATGAACATTGGAAATAAAATAATACCAATCACACCAAAAATTATCATAGATGGTGAAAGTGTGAAGGAAGTGACTGGAATAAAATATTTAGGACTCATAATAGATCAAAATTGAATGTATCGCAAAATACAAAATACGTGACAAAAAGATGGCTATGAAAATCTTATTTTTGTGAAGGATCAGAAGATTTATTAGTACTGAGTCTTATAAAATAGCATACAACTCTGTTATTATTCCTCACATCAACTACTGCAGCAGCATTTTGTTTTTGGCTAACGAAGAAGAAATGGAAAAATTATCAGTGTTGCAAAATAAATCTATGAGAATAATACTCAGAAAAAATAAATATACTCGGATCAGTGCAATGCTGAAAGATCTGAATATGATGACCTTTAAGCAGAAAATATATTTTAATATAATGGTATTTATTTACAAAATCCTGATGAAAATCAACATGAGCACGAGCATCGTACAAGAGGGAGGGATAGACCGAGACTGCCATTCAGAAAGAAGGCCAAATCTCAGAAATCTATGATGTATAGTGCGATGATATTTTTTAATGAAATGAGTTGAATAGATTTCAAATGAAACTGACCAAATATGTAAAAGATAAGTTTTAGTAAAAGAAAAGACTTTTATCTTGCTTACATTATAGCATATATAAGTCCTTACGTGTGCATTATGTAAAGAATTAAATAAATATTTAATATTTTTGTTCTCTGATACGATATGACTGTGATATCAATAGAAACATTTACTTTAAAATTTATTTAGATTAGGATTTAAATATTCTGATCTCATGCTTAATACTACTTTTAAATCATCCCTCACATATTCTGTTTTGCGATTGGCATGCAAGTACTTTGTACTATTTTACTAGTCGAGAGTTGATTGTATTGAGTATTGAGGCACAGGATATTGACACAATTGTGCATCTCTACACTTGTAACTATAGACCAACGTGCCAGGGTTTGATCTTAATAATCCCAGTCGGTTCAATGCGGGAAACGGGATAACAAGTACAAATGTAAGAATGACTGAGTTCAGAATATTGCGTGTAAGTGCGGCTAGTCGGGTCGGGAGTGAGCAAAGGAGAGCGGTGTGGCCACGTCTCGGGAGAAATTCGCATGGCGGCCGTCCTTTAAAATAGCATTTGATGTCATAAACGTTGATAGTAGTGGAGGCTCGCCGCAAGTCCACTGTTGATTGGTTAGGGTTTGTATTATCTCTGTATAGTCTTGTCCACAGGTTATATTTCAGAAGTACACATTTTCGTTGCCAGTGCTTTTGCTAGGTCAGAATTATATAATATATATATGATACGGGATCCTCACCACCTTCCTGGAGGGTTTACGAACTATAATATTTAATTTTAAAGAGAACAGATTTGTGAAGTTGTAATTTTTTCATAACATTGTTTTGTGATTTTTAATACGAATTAAATGCATCGATTAGAAAGATATACGTACAGATAAACTCAATTTATCGAAAAAAATTTAAGAGATTCTAGTTCAAATTCCGGTGGCAGCTACATTTTTTTTCTAGATAAATGAAGTTTATCTGTTTGTATATCTTTCTAATTGATGCATTTAATTTGTATTATAATATTTCATATAACTTATATCTGTATCTGTATTTGAACCACTTTGTTAAACTAGTACTATGTTTGAACCAGTTTTGTGTTTAGACATTTTAACTAGAATAAACTTTGTATTCTATTTAACTACTGTCGTTTTATCTTTTAGGAACTCGTGATTCTAGACAATATCTAGTAACGAACCTACACAAAATTTTAAAGATTATTTTTTTTACCCTGATGATGGGACGTATATCCTGAAACCAGTTGATGTCAAAAGATAAATGTAATATCCTTGCGCCGGCTGAATTCCAGCTGCGTCAATTTGTGATATCTAATATCTGCTTGATGATGTCCTCGTGTGCAGGATTGGGTGACACTAAAATTATCCAACGTGGTGACAATAGTATTTTATTATACTTAGCTTACAGTTATGAATACAATACAGATATCCGTTTCGAGCAGCAGCTTCGATGCGAGAGAGCGCGCCGGAGTGCGGGCGATCTTTTATCCCTTTCCAAAAATATTAAATGTTTTTCTTTTCAATTACATTTGACCCACCACATTGCCAGCCTAAGCGCGCAGTAAAAATTTAACGGGATTGTTCTCTTAGGATTTTACCAAATCTCTTTTTGCAGTATTTTTGACCGTGAGGTATTCATCAAGCTCTCCCTCTTTACTCGGAGCACACAACCTTTTTCGGAAAAACTTTTTTTTATATTTACACATTCACTAAAGGATTGATTATATACCTACCATTTTAGAAATGTTATTACTATAGATAAATCCGTCAAAAATATGATGCAACAAAAAATACAATGAAATATTTAAGATTTTATTCGTAAACAGAAGTATTAATAATTTTAAAAAATTGTATTCAAAAGCATGATATTACAATTTTATTACAGGAAATATGAATATCGTTTCATGAACGAATAAACACACTAATAATTTTATTGCACGATTATAATAGAATAATTGAATCATAAATCTATCGAATAAAATTAATAATAATTGTTTTGAAAACAATGAATGACTTAAGACTTAGATTCGCACCGAATTTTATAAAGTGTTATTTCGTATAAAATATTTCGAACAACAGGTATTGTGGTAACATTTGATTCAAAATGAAAACGACGGGGCGATTGCAAGATGTTTCACCGGCCTGGTTGAGAAAAGTTTTAAAAGCCATAAAATGTTGAAACTTTAATTATTGTGGCAGAAGGCAAACACATTATGCGCCACGTGTCTCGTTAAAGGTTTGTGAATAATTTAGTATTTTTCTCAGTTTGTAAACAAATGATTTATTTTACAACCTCGGTATTAACTATTTTTAATCTTTTTTGAAATAAAAAACTATATTACGGCACGTATTATTAATTATTTATTATAAGTTTGTTTAGCTAAGACTTGAGTTTGATTGGATTAGGCTAGCAAAAAGCAATGGAAAGAGCTGTTATTAAAATAAATCAAAATATACATAGAATTAAGGTAACATATGTTGCGCGAAAAACCTGCTCACTCGAGTGTTAATGAGCTGGATATATCTATCGAAAAGATGACGGATGGTGGGGAACGACAGAGGTTCTAAAGTGAAGGCTTTGCACTACTAAAAAAAAGCGTTGACCGACCTTAGGCTCGATGGAAGACGACATCAGAAGAGTGATGGAATAGGAAGGGAGAATTGACGATCCTTGGAATATATTATGTAGTACAGAAACAGGCTAATGTAGCTGGCTGATTGCAACTTTTCTGGGATGTTTTAATGCATTCACTACACAGTTCAGACCTTCTGAATATTATTTGTTTCGATCTTAACAGAACTCTATTAATGGTATAAATATATAAAATTTTAATTATTGGTTGGAGCGTATAGCCAAAAGAAAACAATAAGAAAAAAATACAAAAAGATGTTCAATCTTGGGACACTACGGCGACAGAATCGAGAATGCGATCCCGCTAGTAGTATACTTCGTTTTATTTCAGTTACAAACAATACAATTATTCATTCATATTTTTTCCAACATTTCAGCAAGCGAGCTTGAACAGATGCCAGCAAGGCGTTTCTATCCCACGTTTAGTTTTTAATTTACGATCATTGGCTGGCGTTCCATTGATGGTTCACCGTTTTCATATTTTTAAATTTCTGTAATAACTGCCTCGTATCCTTATCACATTACTTTATTAACGTCACTTCGGAGACCTCTCAATCCTATGTGATATACTGGTTTTCGAATTTCAAAACCACTTTGATCAATTTTTCTTTAACAAGTCCTTTGTTTATCAGAAAGAGGGAAGTAGGTCATCAATTAAAGAGGCACCAATCTAATTGATTATTTCTGAGTTTACAATTAAATAATTTTAAATATTCTATCTATTAGAACGGAACAAAAATATGAACAAGAAGATATAAAATATTATTGTATTTTAACCAAATACATATACCTACACATGTAAACCCTCATTTTCATTGCATTCGGTAAACTCTAATTTATCTTTTGTCAGCACCAAGCTTTTATATTTTTATTTTATTTCCATTTTCATACAAAAAATTTGGTAACCGAAATCCAATATTCGCCACATATAAATCCTCAAATAGCAAGAAGGTTGTGAGGTGTGCTATGCCGAGTGTTTCAAGAGTTAGCCTTATTTATTTCGTCGTAGCGAAATAGACTGGTAATACAATCTTCTGCCAGGTTGTGGCTTCATCACATTAATCCCGATGATGGCCCATGAAATGTGCTCTAAAACGACAAAAACCAATCCAAGACAGAACAACTAAAAGAAATTACAATATCATTTGATGATCGTAAAAATCTAGGCGTGCATTAAGTCTATATCAGTATTTTTTTTAAATATATTACGTTAAAGAAACACAATTCGACTTTTAAAGTATGCAGTTTTGTTTTAAATTAAATTGGATCGAATTTTATTTCCGTCTAATTTCTCGTGTTAAATTGTACGTAAAATACTTAGCTTTGATAGTTTCAGATAGTTATTACATCACTTCCTTTGGGAATACGTATTGATAGTTAGTTTGTTATTTGGTAAGTACTTTAATCAGCGTCCTGGTCACTAGTGCAGCTGCTTTCAGGTCACCGTATTAACAAACTCAAATTGGATTCCGTCCCGTTGGATGTGTACGAGTTTTCGTCAAAGGGAGTATTTCCGATAAGTTTAATATTTATTTGCGTTCAATACATGAATTTAATCTGAAAAACCAGGATATACGACTTATAAAATGCTAAATTTAAACATAATTAATTAATTAATTAAACGCAAATAAATTTAAAGCAGACAGTTATATTTTTATTTTTCGTATTTTTACTAACTTACTACCACGCCGTATTCCAGCAGATCTGTAACTTTTGCCTCATTCGCTTTCACACGTCGTCTTATACACGCTCAATAATCATAAATATCGTCCTCCAATACCTGGTATTCCTGGGAATTCGGAAAGTTCACCCACCGACTGCAACTCACTGACGAAAAGTTCATCGATAACAATTCACCGACCCGCAATTCATCGAAGGGAAAATTCACCGATTCTACAAATTATTAGTATTATTTCGAAATAAAATATTTGAATATATATACATATTACACTACTAGTACTTTGTACTTATAAATAATTTAAAATTATTATTTTATCTTTTTTAATTCACGCTTGCTTTATACACCGTAGGGCATTGTTGCTGAGTGGCAGCAAAATAAAACTTCGTTCGTTGCCCTGTCTGCTATACTAATATTATACCGTATTATAGTAGACAATACTTTTCTGGTATGTAAATGTATTAATGCAAGAATACGGTGAACTTTCTGTCGGTAAATTGCAGTCGGTGAACTTTCCTAGATCCGTATTCCTGACCGTACCAGGTCTTTCGCGGGGGTTCTCAATTGTTTCTAACGCTATCCTCCTATACATCCTCCCTTATTTTTGTTCCACACATTCAAAGCACTAACAGATCTACAATCGCTAGTGAATTGTTAACTATTCACTTTTATATAGATTTTTTTTTTATCTTATGTAGATTTTCCATACGCCTGAGCAACAGAATATATTCAGTCTTCTTTCATCAATTTCAGACTTCACCTTTATACATTATTGTCATTACCAAAAATAAATTGCGCACTGTTTTGTGCTAGTTTTGCTTCGGAAGATGAATTTCAAATGCACCCCAATCAGTATTCTCGCCTTGCTTCCTAAATATATTTTTTTGGTTTAAAAACATACATAGCATGCAACGAATAATTGTGCCTACTTAGAGGACAGCTGATATGTAGGTTTTATATATAATTTAATTTTAATTACCTAAGATTTTGTTAATTATAGCTCGTATCTCTGAAATACACTTTTAATTTTAAAAATTGATATCGTAAACATCTGAAAAATAAGCTGTATGTATTATATTTTAATATGTTAAGAACATTGTGAGCGTGAAAGGAAACGCGGGCGTGGTAATATACTTGAAAGCATGCTTGTGTACATTTTTTTCCAATTTTTTTTATTTATTCAAAGAATCACTTACGAATATCTCCTGATTCCCGCTGTACCCCCTTACAAAGGCGACTCGATCCGACATTAATGCCCTGTTTGCCCGCCCTCGAACCTCGATACCTTTCGATTCTCGATTTCGGAATCAAATACGATGCCCACGCCGAGAGATATCGATATTCGCATATCATTAAAAGATTGAATGGTTTGCCGATGGCAGAGTTGGAAAAATATTTTCCTTCCTTCGGCAATTTCACGCTTCAACAATCATTTACCCCCTGGCCCTTACTCCTCTCCCCGCTCGTCCTCGCCGCAGCGAACCGACAAACCTACCCCCGCACTTCTCTAGCCAGCTGTGTCGAAAAGAAGCTTTTCAATCCCTTACTTTTTTAAATCATCCAGATTTGAGATTTCTCGATTGATTTCTGAACAATCTTAATTTTGTACTCTTTGATATTTAAAATAGTAAAAGAAGCTTAAGAAATAACTTATTATGTAATAATGAATATGTTAGTTTCACTTAAAAGAAGCACATGATGCTAATAAATATGGATCGAGGACCCAGGAATTAATTGATCGTATATATCCTATATTATATATTACCGGTATCTTTATTCAAAAGCCACTCTAGTGCTATCTACAAACGTTGAGGCAAAAACAAAGACTTGCAATAATTTATATGGCTTATTATATTATATTAATACAGATAGCACTACTACTTGTACAGTGCACTTGTATTAAGTATTAATATAAATGATATCTATAATTAAAATATAAATTAAGTTACATATCCAATCAAGAAATATTATTGAAGATATGTACATGTAAAAAATTAGTTGATTTAAAATCAGATTACTTGATGTGAAAAAAATATTGTTTTAAAAAAGAATTTGGTTACATAACAATTTACGTTCCAAGCAAAGTCTGTTACGTACCTGCTGTGAGTATACATACGAGGCATCCCCTATAATCTCCGTAGCAAGCACCCACCCCGGTGTTAGCCGCAGACCCCGGAAGCGGTATTGAGAGGGTTGGATCGAACATTTCACCTCTAGGTTTTCGATTGTGATTGCAAATACACCCGCCCCGTATAGGTGAGGACCTGCTCGCGTGGAAAATCACCATTGGGACACTTCCACCCATCCGGGTCACCATAAGGCTACCGCTCTGCGTTAAGTCATTCGTAAGAAATTATTTATTTTTAAAAAATCAACTCATCCTTTAATAGTTGCACTTAAGAAATTAAAATATTTAAAATTTCTTGTTAAATTGACTATAGTATTATATTTTATAATATATATTTTCATAATAAAACGGGGTTAAAAATGGTAATTCAACAATTTAAATATCCGTTAATTATCAAATCAGCAGGTGTTTGAATTTTAGTCATTCTTATTTATCATTTAATCCATGTTTTTTCTTCTGTCCGAATGACGTACATAGATATGTAGGTACTACCGGGACTCGAAAATGGAACTTCCTATTCTATCTCCGATCGACTTTTATACCACTGATTATTTTATTTAAATATTTCAAATTGATTTATCTAAATTATTTTAATAATTAAGTATAGTAATCAATTACTATGTTCACAACTTCACATAGATTTATTTGAAATTTCATCGTAAATAATCTTATAAAGGTTAGATATATAGGTATTTATTTTTTATATATGTTTATAGTTTTCAAGATAAATTATTTATTTTATTTTCGCTTCTTGATTTTTTTTTTGCTAATGATATATTTTTATTTATCCTTATAATTACTTGCTTATGAACGATAAAGGAAGAAAAAAAGAGTATGTTGTCGTTAAGTATAATGTGTTAAAAAATACAAACCTGTATTTATAACATTATATACATTTTGAGTAGCATGTTGGTGTAGTGGTCAAGGCGTTGACCTAGTGATCTGGTGGTCGGGAGTTCGCGCCTCGATCCAGGACACCAGCGTGTTAGTCCTATTTTCATAGTACAAGCGTTTAGCTTAGTTTGTAAATAGTAAGAATATTGATGTGATATGTATTATGTGTATGTATCTTTATTTAAAAAAAAAGCATAATCGTAGGTTATTATAATGTTAAAGTTTTTATGTTATCTATGATAATTTTATTTTTGTCTTATATATTTGATATGATATTTTCTGTAAGCTTCTTTGAAGCACGCTTTCTGCTATATTCTATATTTTATACTGTTATCTGAATTTCATAAAATAAAATTGTATTAAAAAAACGATATTATGTCAAATATATACTAAAATGTATTCAAATTTAAGATTAGATATTTTGATGTATTTTAAATATTATATATACTTGAACCATAGGCAAAATGAATTTTATTTGAATTTTCTTTCATAAAATTTGTATTAAAAATGAACTTTTCGTAAAAGTTTTCAGCTCTCGTGATTCCATTCAGCGAATTAATTAATGGCCACCTTTGAAAGAACACATGTTGGCTCTCGTGGCATATGTTGGCTGGCGCTTTCAGCTCTGTCTCTCCTATCCATCTCCTCTGATCAGATACTCTGAAAAATCTACGTTGTACCGTATTCATCTTCTAGGAAAAAATAGAAATTAATGTTTACCATCAAAATATTTCGTACGAATACTCAGTATTTTTAAAGTAATCACTTTTTGATACGTTTTATAATAAAATTATTGTCGTTTTTATTAAAATATTAGCAAATATACAAAAATTATACTAATTTTAATTATATTTGATCTTTTTCTTCTTTTAAATAGGCAATTCACAATATTTGATATAAAAACTAAAATGAACATAACACTTAATATCGTAAATCATTTAGATCTTCTAGATTCTTGAAGAGATGACGATATAGTTTGTCGATGTACATCAAATATTTTTTCATAACCATTGAATATTGTTATTTTTGCACCAGAGTAAGATTATACTTTTCCTTAGTTCGGTCATGTAACCAATAAATTATTTCCTTTAATCAATCAACAAAAGTTGTTAATTATTTTATTTTATTTAACTACAAAAAGAGTTGAAAGGCACAAGCGAAAATATAAGGAATAATATAAACTATATTAAAATAAGCATTCACAACCAATAAATATCTGTATATGCAGTAGAAAATAAAGTATTAGAAACATTAATAAAAAGATAAACTGAAGTATAAAAGAAAACTAACGAAAAGGGTCAAAGGTTCTGGATGAGAATAATGAAAATTAGTTTCCAACTATATAACTAACTGACTTACCATCACGCTGTTTCCCCGCGGGTGTAGGTAGAGAGGATAGAGCGCCTCTTCCACATTCATACATATTCTCATACGAGCTCACCGATTGTTGAGGCTTCTAACAACACTGTCATTCATTATCTAGTTTACCTCGTCGTTCCATGTCTTCCGGGTACGTCCTCTATTTCTGGTGCCATCAACACCTGCGTCATATATCTTTCTTGCCATTCTCTTCTCATTAGTTAATTAGTTTCTAGACGAAAAGAAAACGAAAAGTCCATATTTTGGAGGATATAGAGGAAAATAGATTTATCACGAGGACGGCAGCTACAGACATGGAAATGATTGAGTCATATATTCTGACACATCACATTATTCATAACCGCACAGATAGAAGAAAGAAGAATAAGAAGCCGACCCAGGAAACCGTTCTTGAGGCAATTGCTGGAGTGGAGCTGTTGCAGAAACTACCGAGAAGTAAAATAATTAAACTTAAGAACTTTAATAAAAAGGACCGCTTTAAAATATACGTGATGGACATAATACATTATATTAGCATCTGCTTATTTTATTTACAGTAGGAGCATACCTACAAACTAAACTATTTATACTTAACGCAATTTAAATGGAATATAATATAAAAAAAGCTTTCTTGACTGAGGAGTATTAGCCAGTATACAAGAGTCTAAGATGTTGAAGAGCTCTTCCGGTACGGTAATACGGTACCCATGAGATGAGTTAATAACTTCCTATATATATATATATTACATAACAAATAACTGACGACTGTAGCTGCGTGCCAGAAATTCAACGACATATGGATATGGCGAAAAATAATTTGACAAAATATGGAAAGACCGCTTGTACAGTCTCTGGTGCATTCTATATTTTTATATAGTGCTGGAGACACATGTTGCGTATACCATAGATAAATGTCTCCATTCTGTAGAAACTGAATATCAAGGAGAGATCTTACATTTTGCCTGAGACAAATCTTTCACTTTTTTACGCATCTTGCGAGATAGCTCAGAGAAGTTTGTCATGGTAAACCACGGGACAACATGAAAGATTCATCTCTGAAATAATTGTAAGTTCGGTAACATCAGGGGTATGCCAGGCAATTCTCTTAATTTTTCTTTTAAATGCGAATAATGGAACAATACAAATATTTTTACAAAAAAAATATATGAATAATGAAGGATAAATCCTGTAATACATTCAGAAATATCGGCCAGGGCAAAATACCCCAGAAAATTTTTCGACGTGTTAGTGTTGATACTAACTTGCGATACCGTGTCAAAAGCATGATGTATCGGTGTACATATTTCGTGAAAATACTGCTTTGATGTTAATTATGTTGTGCGTAAGTATCATATATTAAAAATTAACTATGTATTAGAAATACCGATACGTCACGTCAGCGACAGCAGTCCTGAAAATATACCCTGCAATGTGATTTGAAACGTCAACTCAGAGAACTTTGCACAAAAGATTCTAATTTCTAGTGAAAATCTTAAAATTCATATTATTGCAGATTATTAAAAAAAATATTTGATATTTAGCGCCCATCTAAGTTAATTACAACAAAAATAATACGAATATTGATGTGAGATAATTTCACGTCCACAATAATTTTATTTAAAATATATGTACTGGTCCTTTTTGTTGGTGTGGGTTTTTCTCGTATTCATTGGAGAAATAGAATTGTATTGGAAACAATAATGGTACACGGCCTACCGAATAATTGTAAGCTTCGCCCGGGCGAAACCAAAGTTGTCACAAGGGAGGCTTAAAGTCATTTGCAATTCTGTAGCGTGTTATATTCCGTCTGTAGCAGTCGGCGCTTCTGAGTAGCACTGCGGAGCTTTTGTTTTGCGTGTGAAACAGAATAAACTACTTGATTTTCTGTACTCTTCCTGAATGTTTAATAACCAGTAATTTATTCATAAGTGCTAGGTTTAAAAATAATAACTACTAAACTTTAATAATTCTACTGTATTTTATTTAGATATTTTTAAAACCTTTTTTTCTATCCTATTTAACTGAAACTCAACATTCTCAAAAAATACAACTAATTCTTAGTTTTTAGATAAACGTTATGAGAAATCACATAGAATGAAACGCGTTTTATGTCTCAGATACACAAATATTCATTAGTTCAGTTAAATCATCATCCATCTCGGTCTCTTCTGATCGAGGATTCATGCTTAATTAAATAACTAATTTAAAATAAAATATCCCCGGCGGTGAACCGAACCTTGATCTCTTGCGTGGCAGGCAGGATTTACTATCATTATACTGCCGAGGAATATGTGCTGCACGTGAAAATAGTAGATTACAAAAATTATACATTAAATTTTTTATTAATACTGAATTATTACAAAATTCACGATGTATATATATTTTGTTAATAAATATAATCATTTGTATTAAATGTTGATGTTAATAATAAAGTTTGTCAAAAATATTATTTACAGCAAATAAAAATAAATGTCCCTTTCAGGATCCGATCATACGCCACCCCATATATAGTCTAATTTACGGTTTTTGTAACTGGTGAAGTGATATATCTAGTAGAAGCAATAGTCTGATTTTGGATGATAGAGAATATTGAAGTTAAAGAAAAAATATAATAGGTAAAAATGGTATCAAATTTTCTAACATAGTTTTCTTTACAAATAAAATTTACTGATAAAAGATACTCTGTATTAAAAATAAACAGAAATAAATTATAATGTATTACTTTAAATAACATTTGTTTAATAATTTTCTTGTCGTAATATTAAAATCGACCTGCGCTAGTAATTTGCGTACTTACGCTATATTGTTTGACAGAGAGCTTATTCAAAGTTCTACATTATTACTTGATAACAGAGAAAGCACGCCACCAACGTTTATTTACAAATAATATAGTAGTTACGAAACTTTAATAAAGTTAACTATTTACACCAAACACAACACAGTTAACATCTGAAGTTCTAAACGGTGACAGATCTAATTTAAACTTAATTATGTGCAATTCAGATGTAAGCAAACATTTATTCAGCTTTAAATTGTCGCTCGAAAACTGAAAAGTGGTGATTAACAGGGTTGCGGAAAACGATAACAAATTGGAGAAGGTAGATATAAAAGCTGTCCCATAGGAGTATACTTTAAAGTTGGAAACAAATTGTGATTTTAAATTTTAAATATTCTACGAATAATGTACATATTTTACTTTTTTAGTGATGTTTGAAAAGTTCTTTCATTTTGCATGAGAACACTAATATGATTTACATTTAAGTTTAATGTAAAAACATTTTTAGATAATTAAGGATTAACACGTTACAGATGTACTTTTTTGTGGTTGAAAAATTAAAAATACTATAAAAATGTATAATTTAAAAGTTATGTTGCAATTGACGATTGAGGAGAATGAACAAGATATTATTACAACTACTACAAAAATACAGAAGCGCGTGGGTTTCAAGGCGTTTGAAAGCGAATGGTGTAAATTTGACTTATGCTAAATATCTATTACTCGTTCGAATGACTATTAACAGTAGCAATATCTAAAGAGTTTACAAAACGAATAAGGTTATTAAGTTTTTCTAAACTCTAGAGCTCATACTTTATAATTCTTGACCTGAAAAGATTATGGCTTGAGCTTGGCATCGCTACGGAATAGTTTATTATACATGTATGACGTGCATTTCTGACATTAAATACTTCAGTTTCAATAAACATATTTTTAATGAACTTTCTTGAGGAAGCTGGTGACCTGATCTCTGATGTAATGTATCACTATCAGCTGTTGCTTTAAGCATAGACTGCAATCTGTGAATTTAATACTTTATCAACAATAGGTACTCTTACGGCAAACAGAAGGTAGCTGATCGATTCTAAAACATAAAAAATTCAATTAAATAAGACAACTCATAAAAATGACAAATATATTTGTATACCAGCAAATTAAATTGTCATTTTTTATATTGTACTTAGGTATATACTCGTACTGTGCCTAGACTAGTAAAGTTTTACAAGTTATAGGACAAAAAATTTAAAAATATATATATATAATACTTTCTTGAAACTGGACACCATATATTATTATTTTTTATTATAATATTTATAATTGATGTCAGCATTTCATGAAATTACGCAACTATAAGATTGTTGGTGCAGTAAATCAACTGTGATTCGAGTTGTATGGCTGGTGGCGCCGTCCTGCTGGAATCACATTTGTTCAAGATCCATTTCATCCAGTTGATGCCCAAGCAACTCATGTTACGATAACGATCTCCATTCACAGTTACCGCATCCCCAGCCTCACTTTTATACAAGTATGGACCTATCACGCCGCCTACTCAAAATCCACATCATACCCTGACTCGTTCGGAGTGCATTTGCTTCTCATAAATCAAGCGAATTTTCCGAACGTGACCATTTTGTTTGTTTACGATTCCGTCGAATTTAAAATGCACCTCATCGCTGAAGATGAATTTTCGACCAAATCGAAAGTCAACTTCACGATGATCTACAAATCAAGTGCCGAACTGTCGGCGGTAGGAATGGTCAGCAAGCTAATCGGATGAATTGTAAATTACAACTGACAAAATATTAGAGTTACCAATTGCAATACAAAAAAATAGAGTTCATTTTAAATCCGGCCTTCAATTTGGACCATCGTTTACTTTATCATCATCGTCCTTTTTGACGTCAATAATAAACATCCTTCTTGCCGTCTTATTTTGGGTCTCTTTTCGTGCAAATTATTAAGCAGACTTTTTTTCAGTAATTTCACTGCATTCCCCATGTACTGATGTACCGAATGCAGATATGCAATTTTTTATAATAAAATATTTTTTCTGTATAAGAATATATAGAATAAAAAGTCATTTTCCCAGATTATATTAAGAATTATTGTAGAAAAATGTATTCGTAATTATACGTTTTTACTTACCTTTCCTTATTTTAGTAGTCTTTAGTAAGGGCAGCGATAACGGTCTACTGATGACGTAAAATGTGGTTGCTTTCTTATTATGTTAAAAAAATATGTTTTTTTTTTATCAATATGTACAGATATGTGTATAAACCCTAGTAAATATAATTGTTCGTTCTTACGTAAGGTGCAATTTTGCGTCACGGCTAAAGTGGCATCGCATTTGTTACGTGTCGGATTTATATTCGCTACTACATTTACGGGCTGACTCATTTTAAAACATACATTTTACAATTGCAAACAAGATTTATTCAGCCTACAAACTGTTTGTATTTTCGGTAAACTTGTTTTAATATGATTTGTTAAATGAATTTAGCATCACGGTTTGCTGTCGCAACAGCGTAAAACATTTTCTTAGTAAACCAACTAAAAAAATCAACATTTTACGTATAATATTTTAAAATTACACATTCTTATTGTGAAGTTATAATTATTCAGAACATTGATCTGTGATGTTTAAAATTCTAATTAATTGTATTAATTATAAAGATATACATATAAAATCAAATTTATCGAAAAATATTGTTGTTGCGCTACCGGAATTCGAACCTGGATCTCTTTTCCAATCCGGGGAAGGCGGATTACCAACTATGCTACAGCGACAGTATTTTTGACGACAAATTTTCGAACCCATATGTTACACTTTTTCAAATTAATACTTTTATCGTTCCTTCCCCGGATTGGAAAAAAAGATCCAGATTCGAATCCCGGTAGCACAACATCAATTTTTTTCGATAAAATTAATTTTATATGTATATCTTTATAATTAATACATTTAATTAGTATATATGGTATAATTCGTAATACATTCTACCAGTAATATAAAAATCCAGGTTCAAGTTCGAATAGTCAAAATATCATATTTTTGGAATAAAAAGATTTTTCCAAATATTGTGCTAGGTGATTAACAAATACATTGTTTTAAAAAAAATTCAGTACGCCAATTATAATTGCAGTTTAGATAAATAGATGTTAATTTGATGACTTTTTTAGTCGCTAGACATTGTTACAAAAAAGTAATGTAGAATGAAGTTCCTCCACAATCTGCATACACCCTGCATATACGAGTATCTGGGTGCAAAACGGGGCTTTCATCAACCTTAAATACATGTCTGATACCGACCTCTATTAGACAACAATAATGTGCGCCGCAGCCGCCTGGGGAGCTGGCCATAGCGCGGCACTTCTCTCGCAACCGTCTCCATGACTAGTTCACTGGCAAACGAATGTCTTTTACTTCTTGTATCTGTAATTGTGTTTCAAGCGTTAATTAAAATCTTTCTACACTCGAACGCGCGCATACCCACATGCACACTCCGCGTTATAATTCAAACATACATGTGATGGAATGTGTGAAATATAACGGGGTATTCGTTTACTGACGCAAAGCACATCCTTCTGATCCATCAACATTTTGACGAATACACGCATTGAACGTAAACATTACATGTTTTCCCCAAATAAGATGTTCTAATCTTATCTAACCTAAGCTAACCTAACCTTTTACATACAGACAGAGTAATAATGATTATATTTAACAAAATCGGCTCTGATAAAAAACTAGTATAAAATTGTATTTTTTTCATAATGTATATATATTATGTACTTGACATTTCCATTATTATTATTTAATCGTAAATTATTTTCAATGTTTCAAATCCACATTATTAATAACTATCTTATATTTATGTGGTCACTATTTATATTAATATTTTTTACAATAACTATTTTGTACAATAAATAATTATATTTTGACTACAGTATCAGAAGGAATTTTGTCCTTGATATTTTAATTTTTACTCAGTACAAATAATAAAACACCAGTAATATTTGTTTATATAGTAAATTTTATTGATTAGGTTCGGTGAGGCTACTGATATATTTTATTATAAATATTGAGTGTCTATTTAAAAACTGATAAATTGTTATATTCTTACACTGGTCAGTGTAATACTAACCATTTTATTACGTACTAAGATTGGATAATAAATACCGACTGTCTATTTAAAATGCTGCTTAAAAATGTTTAACAATACTGACTCGGTAAATTCCAGAAAAGTTTATTTACGTTTTTAATTAATAAACAAACAATTTTATTTTTATTTATACTGTTTTTTCTACCATTTATGGCATATATTTTTAGTAATGTTAATATTCTTAAGAATTGATTATAGAAATTCTCCTAATGTGTAATAAATAATTTGTAGAATTTATTTTTTGTTTGAAAGTATAATAACAAGTATAATATTTACTACGTAGAAAATATACACAGTGTAAAATAAAATATTTTATGTATTTTCGAAGGAAATCCGAAGTAAAATGACAAAGATATGCTAACGTATGCATTTAGTGAAAAATGTTTCAGCGCCGGTGTAAAATATACAGGTAAAAGGGTTTTTCCATACAGAAAGAAATTTTTATTACGTTTGTAAGAAAAAAGTTGTCGTAAAAATGTATCCATTTTGGCATAGAACATAAAATGAACTTACAACAAATTCGTTGCACGAATGTGTTGGTGAGGACACACACACTGCGGTGGAATGTCGTAAAGGTAAAATCTTTATCGTTACAAAAATAGCAGAAATTGAATCGGCTCTAAATGGATAAAACTTTGTTTTTAGGATGTTAGGAAAAACAAACAAATGTTCGATAGATTTTTTACAGCTTGCCTACTCTCGTTTTTGAATAAATTGAAAAAGAAATGCGAAAACTCGATTCAATAAAGTTATTTTTTATTTTTCAAAGCACAAACACTTCAGTTTGACATAGTGTCCTCGTTATATTGTGACTTTGATGAGTAGCGAATATGTAGCAGTGCGAATTTAATGAGTGGTCTAGTGATTAAGATATTCGCCTAGTGTCCTAGGTAGGGAGTTCGAGAATTCGTTTCAAAATATCACCAAATTAGTCCCATTTTCATGGCACAAGCATTTAACTTAGTTTACAAATAGAAAGAATATTGATGTGACATATATTCTAAAAAAATGTATTTCCACTAGTTTCGTTCTTATATTTACGTCTATGTAGTTTCGTTCCAGGTTATCTTTGTCCTAAATTTGAGACAGTTTAAGCAAAAATGAACTAACCCCGAAAAGCTTTATTTTGAGTAGGAGTGCATTAAATACGACATTTTAAATTAAATAAATAAAAAATCTATTCATTATACGTTGCCGTCTAGTGATCATTTTTTAAATCAGGGGTGGTTCACATATTCAATTAAAATATTTTTAATTCATTTTCATTTCATGTCATTAATCATATTCATTAATCAATTAATCACCCAGGTATATCTCATTTTTTAAGCTGTCACATAAAAGCGTGATGTGGATGAAAATTTTGATAGATTTTGCCGTTATGGTATTAGCTACAGGGTTGAAATATTCGTGCATGATGCTGACTACAGAACTAACATCATAATTTATTTAACTAATTTATTTTTGGGTAGTAAATCTGAGCACTAAAAAATATTTAAATAGAATAATCTGACACCATTAACTAATTGCATAATTTGCACCAAAATATATATGTGCGTACCTAAATTGTATATCTGTATAATAATTTATATTTTCACTGAACTGGAAAAACGAGCAACGAGAACCAAAATGCAGTGAATGAATAAAACTTATATAGTGAACTTAAATAATTATATGCGAACTTAAATAATTATATATCTTAAATAATTATAATTATATAAGTTGTCAGTTACAGGAATAGGTTAGGTTAGAAAAAAAATCGTGTTAAAATAAGTTTAAGATTGCCTATTAAGTTTATTACAAGATGAATATTATATTCCAGGCCGATATTGTTTTTGAATAACTATAAAATGTAACACAATTTTTTAATTTTCTTTATATTTATAGAAGTTTTCCAACATGAGACAATAGCGGACCACCATCAATTGTTACAGCATTGCTATTATCATTTAGATAAAATATTTTAATGACTTCCACACTTTGTTGAGGCATTAGATACTCCATTATAAATTGTAATTTACAACTCTCTACGACTACTAAATGCGAACTAACAAATGTCTGCCAAACGAAATCGGCCTGGACATAATATTCACCCTGTATTAAAGGGAATTTGTTATAAATATTGACGACAATAAAATGTGAAATCTTTCTTAATCATAACCACAAATAATGTATTTATTTGATGTCTCCAGATATTTTAAATAAGTAATATTCCACATAATACTGCGAAAGACATTTCATTTTACTCCCAGCGTGTAAAGGAAAAGTGATATTGTATTTATCCGTAGGGAGTAAATATATATGTCAAGCAAAAGCCATAAATCTAAACAGCTTTGTGACAGCCCTGCACTATCAAAGTTCAGGGGTGCAGTCGCGTGGATTTTATGGACACATTCTTATGGTAACTTATTGCATTGTGGAAGCGCACAATATATTATTTATGTTTGTAATCCGAGGAAAAGAAGTGAAAGAGTATAAAAATTTAACCTCTTACGGAGATGAAATGTTATTAATTTTTAAACAAAATCAGATTTTATTAGTAAAGTTGGAATTTTACTAAACAGAATTCCTTGATAAATAAAACAAAAAAAATTAATCACTTAGTAATATAAAAAAATCTATCTATCAATTAGATATAGTTTCTAACAAGAAAAATCGAGGTCTTAGTAAATATGTCAGATATATAGATCAAACTGAGCTAATGATCTATAGGGGTACCGCAGCGTAATTGGTAATCGGCAATAGAAAGTTCCAAGTTTACTATGTAACTTTCTAAGATTGATCGAATTATTTGATTCGTTGAATATTTTTTCGGATTTTTTTTACTGAAACTAAATGCTGTACTATCTTCTTAACAATGGAATTTTCTGAGGATCGTACCATGCATTACGAATTTGGGCTGTGTTGTTGCGTCGATTCCAGATGTTTGGAACTCTCGGTCAGTCCAACGCATACTTCTGTGACTTTTCTCTGATTTTTATACTTTCCATCTTGCCTGTAAGTTCGAAAATTTATCGTTAACTTACTATGTTGACATGGTGTAAAGGTCAGCGCATTTCTCAGGATAGGAAAAGGTCCTGGTTCAAATCTTGGTGGCGACAAAATATTTTTTCGATAATTTGATTTTATCTGTATATCCTTTTAATTGATACACTTAATTTGTATTAATGATAAATATAATACAGGCCATTTTTTTACCAACTCATATTTTATTATAAGTATCACATATTTAAAAATGCTGATAAGAATGAGAGAATGAGAATCCATCAAATGCTGTTTTAGGTTCATATTTGAACATATATATATTTTTCTGAGATTCTTCGAAATCGGTTTTAAGTAAGATGCTCGCTTTTTGACTGAGAGATCATCTTGGTATATAGCACAAGTGGTTAGCTTATTTAAAAAAAATAGTTACGAGAGTCCTGCCCAGGGCAGATTGAAAAACCGTCTTCCTCGGCGCATTTCAACGTTTTTCCTGTTATTTTTGTATAGCACCGAATTTAGGATACTTAAATTAAAAGTAATTTGATTCACTCAAGATATGATATGATGCTGGAGATGGATGTTTATTTTAATACTCAAAATTATACCATTCATTTTTAATGAAATCATATTTTATTTGTGTAATTACGATTTAATAGAATATAGTTCGCTGATAAAAAAACAAATTAAATAAGTCACATTGAAAGATACACAGAAATACAATCACGACTTGAACACACCCGGAACTTTATATTGACGGTGAAACAATTTTATAATGATGATAAATTGATTGTCATCAAATTTTATCTATACATATATGTTTTATTATTGAGATATCAATTTTTTCTGTAGACAGATTTTTTCTATATATTTTTCTTTTAAGTGATTTGTTTAAATTGTTTCGAAAACAACAAATAAAATAATTTTACAAAATGCATGTGTTTAAAATTAAATTTTATACATTGCAACTATTCTATAAGTGCAACAATCTTTCGCAAAGTTGGTCCTGCAGCCGTTGGACGACTTGACTAATGCTTAATTAATCTAGAACAAGCCGATATCAAACCAAAACCCTCCGCAACTTGTCAAGTTACCAACGCAATCTTCCTCCCCGTCGAGAGACGGCGAGATTTTCTTAATTAACGGCTTTTTTATTGGAAAATGGGCACTTCTCGTTATAAGGGCTGATAAAAACTTGTACTGATTTCAAATTAAATAGCTCCGGAGGAATGCAAAAGTGAAACTTTCTCGCGCTTCTTCCATTTTATTTTCATTCCTCCCCACGTCTAAAAGGAGTCCAATTAAAAAACATAGTTGATTCGGCCCCGAGACCCGGGGGGAATGAGATGAAAGTCATTGAACCTGATAATGCCTTTCATTAAACCTCAATAAAATTCACTACTTAATTTTGATATGGACTAATTTTAAGAATGCCAATGTTTCAGCTGAATAGATTACAATCTACTATGCATTCGGCAGCACGAATAATAAAACGTGTTTTTTTAGAGGTTTATTTTTCGAAATGGCAACATTTTTTCAGCGACAGCCAATTTGAATGCTGACAGCTGATTTTTACTTAGTTTTGTTTGTCATTTCACCATGAATAGACGTACGCCAGAACAACGCTTGCAAATTTATTTCTAAAATCGTGGTTCAGTTTGCGAAACTTACCGTGCGCTACGGCCATTTTACAGTCGACATAATCGTCCATCCGAGCAAGTAATTCGAATAACTATGGATCGTCTTTGCACCACGCATACTCTAATTGACAGTATGCATCTGCAGAGATGTCGAACAGTGCGCACTGAAGAAACTGTTGCTGCATTGGAGCGTAGTATCGAGGAGGACCCGAATGAGTCAATTCGCCATCGTGCACAGCAATAGATCCATGATTACTGACTTTTTCGTTCCCCAATTGAATGGCATTAATGTGGAAGAGTAGTTTTAACAAGACGGTGGAACACGCTACACGGCGCGCCCCACAACCAATTTATTGAAGGAAACATTCGATGAGCCCATAATTTCGCGTAATTGAATCCTGTGAATTGGGCTACAATATCGTGTGATTTAACACCTTTGAATTATTTTATTTAGGGATATGTAAAGTCGCTAGTCTACGCCAAAAAACCAAAAACGACAGACGACTTGAAAGCCAATATTCGTCGCGTTATTGCCGATATACGGTCCCAGCTGTTCTAAAAAGTGGTCGAAAATTGGACTAACAGATTGTGCTTTATTCAAGCCAGCCGCGGCACCCATATGCGCGAAATCATATTTAAACATTAATGGCATAAAATTATTTTTCCAATAAAGCCAATACTATGGCCATTACTATGATTTATATGTGTTTCATTTATTTTAAGGTTCTATACCTCTAAAAAAAACACCTTTATATCGAATGTCTAAATTCGTCTAAAATTTCCTTTAGCGTGAACTACTCCGTTTCTCGAAATAAGTAGAATTTTAATTGTGCTGGTTGACACATTACATGGCGCCTCTGTATCTTTAAGAGCTCTCCATTTCAGATAACTTGAAAGGTCAAACTCTCAGGTCGGTCTTTATTTCAGCCGCCAGAATAGTTGTAGAAACGATCAGCTATTATCAGAAGTTTAAGTTTAGTGAGCGGACGTTCGCTGTGATATGTGCCGAAAAGCGTGGAACTCTTTTCTCTGCATCTTGTTGTAATAGTGCATCAGAGACTTTATTTAAAAAGACATTAAAAACCCACCTTCTTAGAAAATCATATCTCTAAAATCGAATAAGAACAGCTGTGTAAAGCATCCTTGAGGTAAAATATTTACTAGAATGGCGCTATATAAATTATTCAAAGTAATTATTATTATTATAACCATCTTAAGATAACCTCATCTTAACAGATGTTGCGCTACAATCTAGTATCCCTCTCCGTGTGCCTCTCTTGCTAACGTTTCGGATCCAATCCCAGGGTCCATCATCAGTACTGATGTTAAATATTGGCATGCAATACATGTCTAAACCTGAGTGTGTATGTGTTGGTGTTATTTTAAGTACTAGTTTGCGATCCATATCGAAAGTAGGATATGAATTTATGTTTCTTGGCAATTATACATATGTCAATGACAGAAGATTCTAAATGACAATATTTTTAGAATATCACATATCTCATGGACAATACGTCACACAAATGTCTCAATCCAAGTACAGCAAGTTCTATCTACCATAGCTTGTATAAGGTTGGTAACAGACTGATCTGTTAATAATTATTGTGCTCGACTATCTCTTTTTAATGAAGAATATTTATAGATAAACTCTTTCATTTTTCTGGAACATATCGATAGACCACCTTCTTTTGCACTTTTTATGGCTTTTATTGCATTCCGAGCAATATTTCAAAATATTGATTTTTAAAAGTGTATCTGAAACTTTAAACCACTATGTTTTTTTACGTCAACCAGTTTCGATTCTAACGTATCTTCATCAGGACTGTACAACTGAACTATTTCATAAAATTTAAACAACATCCATTACGGAGCATAGGCGGAGTGCGGAGGTAATTGACAGGAAGACATTAAAATAAGGAATATATTAAATAGCGAATTTTTCGTAAGGTCTAATTGGTTATTAATTATATTAAGTGATTTTTTAATTTCTAGAATTTCTAAATTATCCAATCTAAGGCCTTTATTATTAATGTTTAAAATTTCAATGCCGTTTTGTTTTATAAAATTGTTTCTAAAAGGTGGCTGGAAAATTCTGAAAAGTTATAGTTATAGTTAAGTCACCTTAAGTGTTATTTTATTCTAGTATTAAAATTCCGCGCCGCTTTACCAATATAAAATGCCGGACAGTCATAACAGTTTAGTTTACATGTAGCGGATTGATCTAACGGGTCGATTTTATCATTGGAGTTTATAAGAAAAATACCTGTATTAATATTTATGTAAAATGCGGGTCTAATATAATTTAGTATTTTTTTACTTATTTTATCCAAAAGTTTGATTATTTATAAAATTCTACTCCATTGTTCATTCTGTTACTTCTGCTGTAAGGGATATAAATATTTATCACGAATTATTATTTTTTTTTTATGGTAATCTTAAAAACTTGTGTTCAAACTAGAGGGTAGAAATGGTCAGTCTTCGTCGAAGCATCATCACGCTTCATCATACAGATAGCCTCTATGGCAGGAGATTCAACCATATTTCCGTTCTTGCTGTCAATGAGGATAGAAGCGGTCAGTCTTCGTCAGAGCTCTTGACTAAAAATCATTAAACTTTACTGAAATACAAAAGAAAATACCTTTGGACTAAGAAAAAGAGACACTTGAAGAAGTCTTCATTTAGCAGTGGAGAGAAAACGACTGAAAATAATGAAGGCGATGAATCTTATCGTTTTAAAAATAGTAGTTCATATTGAAATAATTGCAGTATGATACACGCGTATACTCAGTATTTTCGTACACTTTCCTGTAAAAAACTGAACCAAAAAAAATTTTGGCGGCCTTACTCATTTTTCGGTACAACATTGTATAATTTATCGAGGTTCCCATCAAATTCAACGTCGTTCCTGTAATAACACGTATTACTATGCCATGTGGAAAAACTTTGGGAGAAATCCCCTAGAGGTCCAACATACTACATACATCCAGAAACTCGGAATTACTTGTAAAATGATGTCCCATATGTTCGGGAAAATAAAGTATGCAAATCTGAAACTTTAAATATATATTGTATTTAATGCTGTGGTGTATATATATTTTGTATTTAATGTAACCTTGATACTGATGGAATATCAAAAATGCAACATTTTTGATGAGAATAATGCCAAGAGCCCAAAACCAGCGAGAAGATATTCATTTTCAATCGCTTTGGTCCCTTGAGGGGCAACCTCAACTTCGTTATTTCATCTTTATTGAGCTTCTGATGGTAAGTTTCATCAATCTGCCTTTACCAACTATTTTTGGTCGCGTCAGAGGTCTTTTTAAACTTATATTTATCTTGAAAGCTATCTTCGAATTTTTCTTAGGCATTCATACAACGTATCCTTACGACAGTACTTGGGACTTCTTGAATTTGGATAGTTAAGATTTTTATTCATTTAATTAATTCAGTCGGACAATGTATTTCTAATATTTTTCTCGAATATTTTATCTCTGATGCCTAGATTCCTGAATAATCTTATTCGGACATTATTAAAATCTTTTTCCATGTGCATCTTTATTTTCTTGACCGATTCACTCTTGACAGAATACTTTGTGGATGACCAGATGAGACCATGATTTCCGTTGGTAGCTCTTTTCATTATCAGTGTTTATGATATATTATTAGTATTTGTGATGTATGATCTATGTGCTGAATAAATTTTTAACTGATTTCATCAGTTTTACTGTTTCCGAGGTAAGTTTGTAGAATTCCATAATCACATATGTGAAAATAAAACACTTGTTTTTTTTTTCATTATACTCGTTTAATTTATTTTTTCTGTAACATATCTACCAAGAATTTAGAACACGATCACGAATTCCACATTGCTGCATTTATTTAAAAATATCATTAGTTGAACATAATTACTACCTAAAATAATGTAAACATTATATAAATTCTAGAATACCAAAAATGTTTCTCTTGTCGTATTGTCTTATTATGTTACAAAATTATATAGCTCTCCTTTCCTTTGACATTAAACTATAATTAGTGTTGAAACAGAACGGTTACATAGAATAATTAGGAGCATTCAAAAATGTGTGGGTATCCTCAGAATTTCAATGAATAATGTTGTCTCTTTTCATCTCATACAAATAAAATTGTATAGCTGTCCTCCACTATAGATAAAAATATAAGTTGTTGAGTTAAATTGATAGATTCATAATGCCCTTACAAGACGAAATGCGGCTCAAGTAAATTAAACGAATAAAGAGTTTTGTTTTCAGATACGTGACTATCAGTTCCACTAGTAAAGTTGGGTGTGTCAAGATCTACCCGTGATGAACTAATCTCGCATGATAAACTTATTTAAAGAAAGTACACAGATTTGAATATGCTAAGATTCATCTTGAGGCTTACTTTATCACATTCTTTATTTAAAGTAGCACAGGTAAGCTTCATATCCAATGTAACGCTTTACGGTTTGCCTGGTGGAAGTTGATTTTGGAATTGATTGGAATCCATAATATACTCAAATAGGGATGTTTTTTTTAGCCTATATTTCCACATAATAGTATGATTCATACATCTTCATAGTTTCTTGCGAAATATAATTATTTATTTGTAAAACACCAGGTCTTTTGCCGTTGAGTCCACAAAAACTTTACTTTACTTTGTTTCGTGTTTGAATTCTACCATTCCAGTTTGCGTGCACCTCCGAGCTGAACTTTTTTATTTTTCAAAAATGATGTTATATATTTTATCAGGTGTGGAACTTGTGCTCCTTCTGTAAGGCGAGTCGAGCATCGGTGCACAGATGCAGGATGGAGCTTGTTGTTTCAACTTTCAGATTGAAAGACGAAGAGTGTTTATTATTCTCGACGGTCTCTGTACGCTTGTGACGTCATTTTACTTGTAACAAAACCCAGAGTTTAGATACACGAACCGGTTGTGTATCGTAAGCTAACCTCCACCTCGAGTCAACCCCGTCTCGAACAGTTCACAGACAAACTTAAAATTTACATAACTACATTATATACTATATTGTAAATGAGGTACAAAACTTTACTTGTTACAAGTCTAATTACATATCTTATAATTTTGTATTAATACTATATATTTATCACACTATTTAACACAGCCCTTTGTAGGTACATAGTTTAGATATATATTTACTTTTATTTCACTTAAGGGGAACTGCCGAGTTTGGCGTAATTTAATAAAGATTACCAACAGTTTTTAAAATTATTTACGTATTAAAGTAAAATAAAATAATAATCTCAATAATATTACACGTGATAAAAATAATATAGGTACGTGGAGAAACAAATGTACAATATTGTAAAATTATTTACATTATATGATGAACCGTGCGAAATTTTGTTCAGAGCAAGAGCTGTCGGTTATAGCATTTATTTATTTATTTATTATTACTATACACGCTCTATTCAGGCATTAACATAATTTGTAAAATAACAAAAAATTTCATCAGAAGTGCAATACACAAAGAAAAAAATTACATAATGTCAGCATGCTTTTTCATAATCTAAATTGAAAATAAATGTAAAATGTGAAATAAAGCAATTTATCCGTCAATATTGAGTTGATACACTAAAAATTGTAATAATGTAGTCCTATATAGAGTTAAATTAACAGCAAAAATAAATAATGACTATAGTTTTAATATTTATATATACGTAATAAAGATTGTAATTAATAAATTCTTAGTGGAACATAACTTATCTTGGCTTGCAATTATGTACGAAACATTAAGAACCGACAAGCGTGAGTAAAATGTATGCAGATGTAAGAAACTAAACTATATCTATCAGCATACATGGTGAGATGAAAAAAAATTGATCCCTGGTACATTAATCCTTCCTCAGGACCTGCCCCACGCTACCCTTAGGGAGAGTGTCGTGTAGAAAGAGGGGTGGAGGCGGTTGGAAGGGAATAGTTAATCCGAGACTTAAACCAACCCGGGCTGAATATAACGCCGGAAAATCATTTCGTATTGAAAAGATTATATTTTAAAAACTGTTAAACTTTAATTTTCTAAACTTGAATTAGTTAAAAGTTAGCAGAGTACAGAAATTTAGCTAAGGAAGTCAATAAGTAACGCGTATAATATAAAAGTTTAGTTTTGTATTTAACTATAATGTACTTTAAGAAGAAAAATGTTACAAAAATCAAAATAAATTGATACTTCTCTCCAACGTAATATAACAGTTTTCATTAAGGGAACACATTTTTATTGTGAAGTTGTAATTATTCGGAACATAGGTCTGTGATGTTTTAAATACTAATTAAATGTGTTAATTAGAAAGATATACATATAAATTGATTGACGACAAATTTTCGATCCTATATGTTACATTGATTTTATATGTATATCTTTTTAATCAATACATTTAATTTGTATGTATAACAGTTTTCATTAAATTTTTAAATTGTCTCTAAAAAGTACCAAAACCCATCTGTTTATCAGGAAAAACCAAAATTCGTTCATACAAGACTCATAATAGATCAGTATTAATATACAGGGCAGAAACCTAGATCTTTTGTCAATTTTATGAATTACTGATGTTTAAGAACAAAATTTTGAAAATGATATTTTGTTCGATTAACGATGATAATATCTAGCGATTTAATTAAAACACTTTCATATACTCTTCAGACTAGTACATTTTTCTCTTAAGCTAGTGTAGATATGGCCATGACATGCTGAAACAGGTAATGGTCAAAAGTCAATACATAGTGGAAAAAGGTTAAAAAGTGTTTCAATTGAATAATTTTAATAACCAAGAATAAACAGTTTCATAATTATAAATAATAATATCAACAACTTCTAAGTACGTGGGCTCTATGATGAGCCTGACATTATCAAGGTCCAGCAACTTCAATGGACTGGGCATCTGACTCGTATGAAAGAGTCCTCACTATGTGAACATCTAACATTCCATAATCAGAGGGGAGACGCAGCATTGAAGGATCGCAATTATGTTGGTTGGACGTGATTCGGAGGAGCCTGGATGTTCCCAGGGTCGATGATTGGCGAAGCATGGCTCAGACCCCAGACTGTAGTATCGTGTTTGATTCAAATATTTTATTTATATTCAATTGGTTTGGTTCTTCCATTTTGATTGTACCGTGCAATAAACGTCCCTTTATTCGTCCTATGATGGAGAAACCTAACATGGATAAGTCCGTCGGCTGTTCAATATCAATTAGTTGTTCTGATTGTAAAACACTTCTGTATCACTTTCGTAAGAGATCACAATTAGTAAAATGGTTTTTCTATATTCAGTGGTTAAATAGCTTCTGAGAAAAAACAAAAAAAAACATTATTTTTAACGCGCTACACAACTCATGTACAACACCAAACAATGTTATTATTTTTGTGAACTGTTAACAGCGTACCCGAAACACGAGGGCTCTGTTCCACTAACTTAATTAACATTTCACACGAAGCAAAAGTGCGAACCTTCCATCCAATTAAAATAATAATAATGAAATTATGTAGCACTAAGCCCAGAGGACGGACGAAAATGTATAGAGCCTGAAGCATGAGAGAAATCCTTTACCGCGCTGTACTGCTCTTCAACGCCACGACTTACCCGAGGGCGATTTAGCCTTTCATCCCCAAGTTTCAGCTAAAAAATCTCTGCATGAATTGCACCGTACTGCAACAGCATTGTAAATAGCATCAATTGGTTTCATTTATTAACTTAACTTGACTATCACTCGTGCACAAGTGTGCGAAATTTTCAACGTCAATATTTTTATGACAGAAACTAACACACAAGTATTTATACAACTAAACAATTATGAGAGTGAAAATGTATATGCCCTGCATTATATATGACTTTGGAACAACAGGGTATCTTGGTCAAAACTGACTTTTTTGTACCAAAATTCTTACGATAATTAACTCTTTTAAACTATATTTTAAATTTGTTAAATTTCCCTATGGTTTAGGATATTGTATATTTTATATTTTAAAAAGTAAACATTAAAAGAATAACATTTTATACTCATTTTAGTCAATTATAAAACTTCATTTGATGATCAAAATATTATTTTTTTTAAATACCAGCAAGAAGATGGCAAAATTCTATGGTATCCAATAATATATGGTATATACATTGTCTCCGAACTACAAAGTTATTACATATCAATTAAACATCTCTAAATAATAAAAAAACTTTTGATAAGCTTACAATAACCGATGATAAAGATTACTATAAAGTTAATATAAATATACAATTATTATTTGCTTCAGTAAAAATGCGTTTAAAAGTGTATTATTTTCTTGTTAGAAACCTCAATCATCGACGACAATACATTAGATATATAAATGTAAATGAGGTGAGGGTAGTGTATCCTAAGACAATAAGACCGAAGAGTGTGGCACTCTATCCTCTCTGTCTACCCTCGTGTAAATAGCGTAATGGTATTTAAGTAAGTATTACGGCAATTAGCCACGAATTGTGAATTTAAAACATTTAATCGTATTTGAATCAATATGCAACATACATTTGTGCTTCTGTAGATAAAGGTGATAAAAATATTCATAAACTTTTTTTAAATGTAGTAATCAACGAACCCAAACCACATAACACATACTCTTCACATTTATACAAATGTCCAATGGAACATTCTCAGGATAACAAATATCGATTACCTCATTACAACCTCATAAAAGAATCGAAGGAAAATACCAACCTAATAAAAAAATTAACCGTAGATAATGAACGACTACAGGAAAATTTTAATGAACTTAATAAAAAGTTAAACAATCTAGAGCAAATGAACCGCAGCTGTAATGTGGAAATCCAGATAATACCAGAGAAGGGCAGCGAAAACTGCACATGGATTTTTCATAAACTCTGCTTTTTGGTGCAATATCCGATTACGGAAGCTCAAATCATGTCCTGCCACCGTACCCCGCAGCGTCCTGAAATTTCCTCGAACAGACCAAAAAATATTGTAGTTTCTTTACCCAACCCGCGAGTACGAGACGAACTACTATCAGCTGTGAAAAACCATAACAAGAGGAATCCAACCAACAATCTAAATACAGCACTACTAGGAATCGCAGATGTCTCCTCACCTATGTATGTTTGCAAGCTTCTGTCACCTACCAACAAGGACCTTCATGCTGCCGCCAGACATTTTATAAAGGAACAGAAGTACCGCTACGTATGGGTCAAGAATGGACTAATATTTCTTAGGAAAAATGACGCATCCGCACCTACACTAATTAGGACAAGAGATGCACTAAGAAAGCTGACCGTTGACTTCTTGTCGTCTTTTTCCAACCATGCCTGAAAATCACGACGGAGGTCGATTTCCAGATATTCAGCAGCCACTTATTCGCTACTTTTGTCAAAATAAGTGTCCATTCTTCTTCCTCAATTTATCCTTTCCAACCTTTCAAAACCCCTGGTATAATGACTGGTCAACATCAACCATTACAACCAATGTAAGTACCACCTTCACAGATATTTTCACTTTTTCATTTCATGACGGCCCCTTTCTTCTATTTCTCGTCTATAACATATATATCGTTCCTCAATGCGATATCCAACTATTTAATTTCCCAGTGATGTCATCACTAAATATATACGTTCAAAATACACGAGGCTTGCGTACGAAAACTGGTATATTTCTAAATAACGTTGTATGTAATGAATGGAACTGCGTGGGAATTGTGGAAAGATGGTTAATAGATAATACCAATAATTGTGAAGTATTCGATTCCAGGTACTCAATATTCAGACGGGAAGACGGGATAGGGAATATTCCCGCACCGGTCAAAAATTAGGAGGGGGCATAATTCTTGCTTTAAATTCAAATCTCAATGCCGTTGAGCTTCCTCATTGGCGGACTGAGGCAGAGGACATATGGGTTCGTATCCTCATTATATCCGACTCAAAATATCGCAACCTGTACATGTGCTGTATCTATATACCCGGAGGATCCTCGCACTCTCTGCTTTTGTAAATATTTATTGATAAACTAAACATGATTATTCAAAGCTCTGCTCCTTCTAACATATTTCTCGTTCTCGGTGACTTCAATCTCCCTGACATCTCGTGGGAAGGCATCAGCAATTGCACATATATTTCTCCAACCCGGTATACAACTTTAGTAAGTCTAGAATTCTGTGAGTCAATAGATTTTCTAGGACTAAACCAGTTTAACGACTCGGTGAACCGTATGGGTAGAATTCTCGACCTGGTTCTCTGTAATGATACTATAATAAAAGCGAAGACGTGTGATGACCCATTAATTTCAGAGGACACATATCACATAGCAATTAATATAACACTCTCGGTTATAGGGGATACTCCCCTGGTAAACAAGAAAAAAAAAAGTTATCTTATTTCGAAACGGAGACTATGTAACAATCAATAACGAGCAGAACTCCTTAAATCTTAATACAAATGATGCACTCTCATTATTTTATAACTCTTGAAAATCTAATCGATACCCATATACCAGTTAAATATGTGTGGCCAAATAAATATCCACCATAGTAAAAATTTTGCAAGGAGAAATATAAATATTTCAAAAAAATTTAATTATATAGAAATCCAACCGATTACGATACTTTCTCCCTATTGAGGACTAGACTAAAAATCTTATTAAACTCGCATTTCAATACTTTTATATTCAGAGAATAGATAATGCAATTACATGTGATTCTAAACGTTTTTGGTCATATGCTAAATCTAAGAATGTATCACCAATCATTCCAAATAAAATGTTATATCTTGATCAAACCTCAAAGAATGATCAACAGACTTGTAATTTATTCTCTCAGTACTTTAAAACAGTATTCACTGAAATTAGTTTAGGGGTGCATCTACATAGCGAAGCCGACTTTGGCCCGGCTGACATTCAACACATAACAGTAAACCTAATCCTTCTGCAAAGCCATATTAACAATCTAGACTTGAATAAAAGTGCAGAACCTGATGGAATCCCTCCTTTATTTGTACAAGCGTGGTGCTCTAGTATTGATATTCCGCTCTGCTTACTATTCACTAAATCTCTTGATGAAGGTATTGTTCTGGACCAGTGGAAAAATGCATACATTACTCCTATCTTTAAATCTGGTCAAAAAAATAATGTGAATATAAAATAAAATAAATAATAAAATTAAAATAACTACAGACCTACATCAAGATTATCAATAGTCAGCAAATTATTTGAAAAATTGTTGATAGCCAGGTTTTCAGTGCCATTAAGCCTCAAGTAAACCTACAACAACATTGATTCTTCGCGGGGCGTTCCACCGTTACTAATTTGTCCACCTTTACACATTATGTGCTCTCCGTAATAGATCAACAGGCACAAACCGACGCAATTTACATAGATTACAGTAAAGCCTTTGATAAGGTTGACCATCAAATATTAATTGATAAGTTCATAAAAATAGGAATCCATGGAGATCTACTAAGATGGCTTATCTCCTACATCAGCAACAGAAATCAAGCGATGGTCATCGGCGGTTTTAAACCAGATTGGGCGCGCATTTCTTCCGGAGTTCTTCAAGGGAGTTTGCTAGGTTCATTATTTTTTATAATCTATATAAACGATATATGCACATGCTTTCAATTTGCCAACTTTCTTCTTTATGCGGATGATATGAAGATATTTGCCAAAGTGAGCTCCCTAGATGACTGCCATAAAATGCAAAATGATATCACCCGCGTTGCAGCCTACTGTAAGGTGAACAAACTTCTCATAAATGCTTAAAAGTGTTTTCAAATAACATTCTCAATAAAATTCAACAATATTAATTTTACTTACACAATAGACATCACTCAATTAGTTAAAGACCTAGGAATAATCCTCGATAGCAAACTTACTTTCAAAAGTCACGTTGACCAAATTACCTCCAAGGCCTATAGGCGATTCATACTTCGAACCTGCAAACACTTCCAAAACCCATACTGCTTCAAAATACTGTATTACGCATTCGTTCGTAGTCACTTAGAGTACACTTGTCAAATCAGGAACCCATGGCAGATTACATATATTGCGAAATTAGAACGAATACAAAATAGGTTTATTCAACATCTGAATGTTAGATTTAATCTATCATTCAACTCCTATTTAGATGCAGCAAACTTCCACAATATGAAAACTCTAGAACATCGAAGAACACGTGCTGACCAAATACTTATCTTCAAACTACTGCAAGGCCATATTGATTGTCCCAGCCAATTAGAATTAATATCTCTCCATGTACCATCTAGATCGACCCGGCAATCCGTACTCTTCCACATTCCCAGAAGTAGAACATCTTACATACAAAATTCATTCATTCACCGGTCATGCAAATACCATAATGAGAAATTTACAGAAATTGACTTGTTCAACATTTGCCTTACTACGCTCAAAGGGTTCTTCTTTTACCCATTAATTCTACCTATAAAAACACATATTGCTCTCCCTTTACCTCCCCACCCTTCTCCCTATTTTTTCTTTTCATTAATTTTCTGCATCTGAACATACTTATGTATCAAAATATTTTTGTGGATTTTCATTATTAGTATCACATGTTAAATAGTTATTATGTTTGTTATAATATGTTTACGCTGTCAAAATCCCTCAATAAAATAAAATTCAAATTCAAAACTTTGACTTTCGATATCTCAGTTTGATGTAATGAGCAGTTGATACTTGTTCCAAAGTCACGATATGAAAATACATACACTGTAACAATAAAGGATATTTTAAAGTTGTTTTAAATAGGTATCACTACAGTATTATAATGACAGATTAATTTTTGTATGTTCTTTATTAATCTATGTACAAAATGTATTGTAGTATAATAATAATAATAATAATAATAATGTGTTTATTCCAGCGTGATCAGGTTTTTTTTAATCCGATTCCTCATAGAGATAATACATATTATGTTATACATTAAAGTTAAGAAATAAATATAATGCTATGAAAAATAAAAAGAAAAAGAAAAAATAATAATGTACTTTTGAATGTTAAGCGTATAAAACGTTGTGCGTACACATTTTCTATCGTATATCGTACCATTCTATAAATGCTGGTGTTTACGTCAACATTAGAAGACAATATGTGTTAAATGAATCGACTAGAAAGGTATACAGAGAATTTTTTTATTTAATTAATTTCATTTATATTATAATTAAAATACCACAAAACTATGTTCTGAAAATGCAACTTCACAGATAAACGGTGTTCTCATTAAAATGTGTGTAATTTATAAAAATATATAACGAATTATTATTAAAATTAATATAATAATGATTAATTTCTCGATAGTATTACAGGATAGACGAATAATAAATAATTTAATCATTTTGGTTAAAAAAAAAATCTACTGAATTATTAAATACACTTTCACGATACAGTGTGAGTTAGGTAACAAATATTAATGTTAAGAGATGTAGGAAATTATTGAAAGACGGACAACTATCTCTTTTGTTGAAGGAGTAAAAAATTAAGAGAAGGAAAAGAAAAAACAAAAATTTCCTAGAGGGAACGGAAAGGGAGAAGAGGAAGGAAGATAGAATGGGGATTAAATTCTGCGTAGTAACAATTAAATGAAAAGTAATGATAATGTTTTTGGTAATAAATTGGATTTAATATCTTACATCTGAGAGCAAGATATAGTTTGTAAGTAGAATGATTGGTTCAAATTGAAAATTTAATGGTTCATGAAAAAATCTTTTAGAGCTAGCTAACTAGCTAATAATTATTTTCCGTGATAGACATATTCAGAATATGAACTTGCTAATTTTCAAGAATGTGTGAATTTTCTTCATAAACGAGTCAGTTATAAGATATAAATTAATTTACGAAAATAAAGTAAATCACGTCTGTAACTTAATTCTTACAGTTTTACTGTTATTTTCTGTATTCGTGTGTGAACTTATCATTGTATTTTTTCTTTTATTATAATGATACTGCGTACCGTATGTATACTAATAAAAAAATTAAAAATTATTTCTTTACCTATATATCTACAAAATATATTGTAAATGTTTGAAAACCATTACTTTATTAAGATTAGTTCGTTCTTGAGTGGTGTTTATTATCCAATATTTTCGTTTAATTTTGCATGTAAGCCGGTGCTGTAATTCTGTGGGTTGGGTATCATTTTTTTTTATCTACAAAATATTTGATCAGCTTTCCTGATTCTCTCTTCAAAAATGCGAGGCAAAATAAGTTGAAAACGTTCAAGTTTTGTTTTTTACCGAACCTATCTCAAAAATAATCTCTTTTGTTACTTATCTTTCGGCTTTCTTTTTCTATTCTTTGTTGTTCAGCTTTTACATCCCCTAAATCAGTAGGAACGATCTACCATATATCCCCTCTGAGCCTTAGACGTAGAAAAATATATTCACAGTCGATAAGATCGCGGTTTCATAAAAATCATTTATGGTTCAAGTTTGAAAACTTGGTCAGGAAAAACATAAAACCGATACTAAAGATATGCCTACGCTGGGTATTTTAGTCGATTTATACTTTTGTTTAGTATCGTCAATGAGTAGGGGATCTCATAATTCATATCTCGATACATTATTTAGCAATCATACATGTACAATAAATTATAATATATGAATCGTGTATACTTTACGTGTGGTTCTTCTAAATTATGAATAAACTGGCAATTGAAATACGAGACGCGCAGCGTACCGCGAGTATCAAATATTAAAGTGGGAGTACTCGAAATCTTTGTCTACCAAAATACAATTTATGAAAAGTATAAAATATACAAATATTAACATTGAATTATTCAGTTTATCCCCCAGTCAAATTTGTGGCGAAAATTGCATTTAAAAATTTCATAACAAATTATAATATAAATATTCTCACGTTACCTTGTATTTGATTTTCACCTTTAAAGCTACTGACATCGATACCAGGCGCCCCCAAATTCTTTTTGAAATCAAAAAAATTTTCTCGCTATTTATTTCATGCTAAGCCAGTGCTCTGTTATCTATTTTTTGTTATAGAATTTAAAAAAATATATATTATTATTTTTATAATCTTAACAGCATATTTTAACAATAATACCTATTTAATTTTAAAAAAATAGTTAATAAAAAACAAAAGATATTAAATTGTAATATATTATTTTCACGTCTTGCTTTATTCCTTGGCAGTGTAGTGATAATTATCCTCGTTTATCACGATCAAGGCAGGAATTCGATTCCCTGGCCATGGAGATTGTTATGTTTTATTTTATTATTAATATTTTTTCAAATCAGATAAGTAAATTCAATGCAAGTGAAGTATGTAACATGTATCTGAGATACGTAATGTTTTTTTTATAATATAATATAATATTTATTATTTACTATCCAGTCGTAATTTGGTATACGCATTCCGTGTGACCAGATATAAATAAATTGTGAATGAAATGTTAATGATATATTTTAGGTTGTAATCTAATGTTACAGACCCACAAGGTTTTACGAGCTTACTTATCCGCACGAATAAAATGTTTATTATTTTTTACTGATAATTATCTCACCTCTGTAAAGAAATAATATATTCTTAAAATATTTTTTGATGTGTAAACATCTTAACTCGCTTAATCTAAATTAAAATATTTGTCGAATAAGTGACCAAACAAATACGTCATACTCGTTTCCATGAAAACATATTTACGTATGTTAGTACCACGTATGGTGTATATTTAGCCAAGACACAAACTGCTTTATAGTGGTGCTCTGTCGGCTCGCTCGGTATTTGGTTGATGGTTGCGATAAACCATTTTCCTTTTTTAAATTGTAACTCAGTAACATTTTACTTTATTTATAATTTATTATATATATATGTTTATTGCATGTATCTTTTGCGTAGATATGTATGTGTATAAACAAAAGTATTCTATTCATGCTTAACATTTTAACTTTAACATTTATATTTTACCCTCCAGTAATGTAATTTAGTAATTATGTACATCAAACGCTCACTCTCACACTCAGCGTAAGTCGTAGGGTGTAAAATTATCAAAGGCTGTGAAATAATAAGAACAAATAAAGATATTGCTGGGCGGCTACTGGATACTTTGTACATTACGTATTTTCTTCGTTTAATAATGAGGTCCTAATACTAACGTACACGTATAAAATCAAAGTAAAACTGATAAATAGCTGCGAAAAAATACACCACGAACGAATAGTATAAAAGTTTATCGATTAAATCAAACTTTGAACTATCTATACCCATTGTACAAAATAATTCCAATTTTTTAACGATTTTTCTTAATTTAACCAACTCGTATAGAAAAAAATAGTCAATCTAGACGTCATCTACTTGACTAAATCGATTTCGTATCATATTCCCATTACGTCGTTGGTGTTGTTTCATGTTAATGTTTCAAATACAAAATATTATGTACAATGGATACAATATATTAACGAAACCTGTACAAAATTTTCAACAAATTTAGTCTCGTTGATATATTTCATTGTCTAATGCTTAATATAAGCTTAAGATAAGTGTATGTTTTTGATTCTGTATTGAGATAGTGTTATAATTGATTACGGTAATTAACTAAAGGATGTTTTTTAGAGGTTTGTTTTTCGAATTGGCAACATTTTTTCCAGCGACAAACAATTTGACAGCTGATAGCTAATTTGTGCTCAGTTTGGTTTGCCATTTCAACATAAATAGACTTATGCCAGATTAACGCTTGCAAATTGTGCAAACTTATTTCTAAATATGAAATAAATGTATTAATTATAAAGATATACATACAAAATCAATATTATCGAAAAATAAAAACATTGTTGTTGCGCTACCGGGATTCGAACCTGGATCTCTTCCCTAACCGGGGGAGGTGCTTTATCCAACTAAGCTACAGCGGCACTATTTTTATCGACAATTTTTCGACCTTATATGTTACCTTTTTTTAATATCAATACATTTAATCGTTCCATCATTTGACAGAGCCATCTACCTTATTTTTACATACATTACATTTTATGTATATCTTTATAATTAATACATTTAATTCATATTTAAAATATCACAGAACTATGTTCTGAATAATTACAACTTCACAATAAGAATGTGTTCTCCTAAAAAAAAAAAAAAAACTTATTTCTAAAATCGTGGTTCATTTCGCGAAACTTACCGTGCGCTACGTCAATTTTACGGTCGACATAAACATCTATCCGAGCAAGTCATTCGAATAACCACGGATCGTTTTTGCACCACTCATACTTTAATTGATAAGATGCATCTGCAGAGATGTCGAACAGTGCGCACTGAAGAAACTGTTGCTGCAGTGGAGCGTAGTATCGAGGAGGACCCGAATGAGTCAATTCGCCATCGTGCACAGCAATAGATCCATGATTACTGACTTTTTCGTTTCCCAATTGAATGGCATTAATGTGGAAGAGTAGTTTTAACAAGACGGCGTAACACGCTATACAGCGCGCCCCATGAACCTGTGAATTGGCTTCCAAGATCGTGTAATTTAACACCTTTGAATTATTTTCTATGGGGACATGTAAAGTCGCTAGTCTACGCCGAAAAATCAGAAATGATAAACGACTTGAAAGCCAACATTCGTCGCGTTATTGCCGATATACGGCCCGAGCTGCTCTAAAAAGTGTTCGAAAATTGTACTTCCAGATTGCGCTTTATTTGAGCCAGCCGCGGCGCCCATTTTCTCGAAATCATATTTAAACACTAATCGCATAAAATTATCTTTACAGTAAAGTAAATACCACCGCCATTACCACGAGTAGTGTGTGTTATATTTTATTTTCATTTATCATTTCTATACCTCTAAAAAAACACCCTTCAGATATTTAAGTTAGATAAATAGTTATTATTTATCTTTTTAATGCCAATGTTGCGCCCATATTGTTCTTCTTCTTCTTCATCAGTTTCATGGGACTCTGAAGTCCGACCGCAGTCACAACGGCACGCCATACATCCCTTGACATCGCCTTTTTTCTCTTGTGTATTACGGTAATTGGAACTTGCTGTGGTTATATTTGCTTAATTAAAGCATTCGTTCATCCACGGAGTACGATATTAGTACATTTAGAAAAAATATATTATTTCTCCACTAATTTTCATTCTATTGATTTTCCTAATCTGTTCCGCATATGAAAATTATCATGGGTAACACAGGGCATGCCATTGAACCAACGCTTTGCTCTAACGTGTTCGCAAATTTAAGAGTGTCTTAATAGAAATAGACGGCATTTAGACGATATTGTTTATAAAACGCAAAATCTGCTTCGTTAAACTCAATTTTGTATAAATAAAATATGATAATAACATTGTAGTTTTTTTTTTATTTAATATTAAACATACAAATTTTCCGCTGGACACCTTTTACAATCGTAGATTTTTAAAGACTTTTGAAAGCGATCCTTCAAAAGCCAACTTTAACCTAGAAACTTGATCCAGGAGACAGACCTCACTGAAAGAGCAATGGTATGGCTGTGGGACCTAATAAATACTTTGAAGCAAATTACCGGATAAATAATACAGAGGAGATAACGTAATTAAAAGAAAATCAAACAATGCCCAGAAGTCAGCCATTTGCAAGAAAACTTTTAAATTCGGGATTTAACTCTTCAGCCATCTTAGAACTCACAAACGTGAAGACGGTTTCCTTCATTCATGAAGGACATCCGATGATGATAGTTATAACATCTTATCGGTCCTAATCGTGGTCATCAAATTTTCACGTGAAACCTCACCTATGATAGGACCGTGAGTCGGTTTCTGTGAATAAAATATATTAACACCTTCGCAAAATTTATTTATATTATACAAGTCAAATTAAACAACTAAAAAAATATACAGAAAAAAAAATCTGTATATCTTTCTTGTTGATTCATTTATTTATGCAACTTCACAACATTAATAATTTATTTTAATATGTTGAAGTTCCTATTCCATACATAGATGAGCAATTTTATTTATTTTCTATACTCTTCTTGAAATAAATAAACGAAACATCTACATTTATATGGTTTCTGAGATAAATAACGTAGAAAACCTGATCAGCTTATGTAAGAACAGATAAACCTACGTCAAAATTCAAGTAAGAAAACGTTGGCCTTCTAACCTTTCTATCTATCCTATAAATGACAGCGACGTGAAATGGTATTTGTAGACGAGTTCGTAAAATAATATCCTATCCTTCTCGGATTATATTTATAAATCATAAAAATCATATACCTTGAAAATATTAAATAAAGTCTCGGAACTGAAAAGTTATTATTATTATCAGTAATGATTTATTATTTCACAACGTGAAAGCCTTCCAAAAGCTGCGCAGGTACTTTTAGGCTTTACTTGCTCCATGGGCTTCCTGGAACTGGGGAATTCTAAGGTTCGAAGGTCATCTTTTCCTTTCATCTTTTCCCTTAACACCGGATACTGTTTATTTTTATGTGTAAATTGAGCTATTCGTTTTCGTCGTTTTTATGTACTGAACTTTAATTCCCATTACAAAAATTAAATAAATCAATATTATTATAAAATAAATGGTGTAAATTTAAGCCCCTGTGTATTGTATTTCGTTTAATACATTTTTAAATCTCGTTAATTATAGTATTAAGGCTTTTTGAGTTAATTACAGTTAATTAATTATTTATTTTAATATATAAATTACTTAATAAATTGATAACTGTTGAAATTGTTTTTTTTGGTGAAACTTTGAGAAATTCCATGATTAATTTGCAAAAATAAGAATAACAATAAGAAAATAATAAACATTCTAATACCGGCCATTACATACCCTTTCTTATCCATTTTAACTTAACCCCCACCGCCCTTAACTTCAGACACTCCCTTAGTTATGTTTTTAACTTTAGTTGAATTGTATTATTAATAATAGGAAGATGTTTCCGAATACGTTTTAACGTTTAACCTAATAAAATATAGTGGAATACAAAGGTGTTATAACTCAATTTACAAAATAAAAAAATTTACATAAATATACACAATAAAATACATACCGAACTAGAACACTAAAACAGGACTAATTATAGTTATCTCCAATAAATCGAATTAAATCAATTACCAATTAACTAGCTTCTTTAAAATTATAAAATTTCTGCTATATGAGGCATCCACCAAGAATAAAATTGGATACACGATACCTTTCTGGGGAACTGGAAATAAAACAAACATAAAGAGACTTCAAAGATAATAGAATAAAATACTAAAAATGGTTTACAGCTTGAACTACCTGAGACCATCTGAAATAGGCTACCAAATAACACAGTAACTCAATAATAATAAAACAAAGCTTGAAACAACAAAATTTATATTATACAAGACATTGAATTACACAAAACATATGAAAAGCCTCAACACTATACAAAATATTAACACTATCAAATCTAGCACATCTATCCAATTAGTGTAAAAACAGAATAATGGCGACATATTTGCAATGAATTGAAATTATATATCGACTTACCAAAACATATAAGATATTTAAACATTGACAGATTTTAAAAAAAGGGACAAACATATTTAGATATACACAGAAAAAACAGAAACAAATAACTATCATTTTTTAATTTCTAAAAGTTATTTTTATGTGCCTATTGGGTCTCTCATATTATTTCAACAAATACAAAATGATATAAAAGTAAAATAATTTATTATTACTTTCAACGTTATTAATTCATCCTATGAATATTATAATATGATATAACAATGCGGTATATATTACAAAAATTAATATAG
Organism: Eubasilissa splendida; assembly: GCA_031772225.1. NCBI lineage: Eukaryota > Metazoa > Arthropoda > Insecta > Trichoptera > Phryganeidae > Eubasilissa > Eubasilissa splendida. The sequence goes on along the minus strand of CM062861.1, from coordinate 26,707,570 downwards.
TTTAATTAACTTAATTAAAAATAAGAATCATTATTTGAATTGAAACTTCTTTGCCGGCACCTAAATAAAATCTTAAAAGATAAGACGAGGTTCAGGTTCGTATTCCAGTAGCAACTAAATATTTTTTCTGTATATATTTCTAGATAATTCTTGTAGCTTGTATTAAATACCACAGAATTATGTTCTGAGAATGCAACTTCACAACAAAAATGTGTTTTCCTTAATAAATTAATCAACTATTATTGACTGACTTTCACCTTCAGTTTAATACAAAGGCTTTCAGTTAATAACAATGATAAAATACATTTCACGTACAACGCATTTGTTTGGCACACGTCGTATTTTTTAATAGTCGAATTAATAAATCCTTTTCGAAATCCACACACCCTCCATTGTGACATACAAAGTTTTCACACCCAAACAGTATAAATCCTCTTTTTTCATTTTTCTGGCTTTCGATCGCCACCCCGTCTACCGTCCACCACTACACCGACTCACACTCTCCACCCTTCTCTCTCCACTATCCTCCCCACTCCCAAGTAACAACACATTACCCAATTAAATGTTTTCACCCGAATGGATTTCTTCCACTTCAAACCAAAGTTAAAATAAATTTCGTATTTACCCTGCGCATAGAGAACCTTCATACAGCCCGGCCAGAGTTGCGGAAAATTAGAAAAGCAGTCCTTATTAATAATAATATTGAACCTTTCAATCAATTTGAAAATAACTAATGAGACTCAATTATTTTGATAAAACGTGTATTTTATAACTGGCTTATTATTAATTTGTTATAATTATTAATGAGATTAAAGAGATGGGAAATAGTTTTCTGTTTGGTCCACTGAGCAGCAATCGGCTTATGTATCGGCATAAGATATATTTACGTACGTAAATTAAATAATATTTTTATTAATATTAAAATACCTACTTTCAATACCTATAATTTACGGCAACAACTACTATGGTAAAAACACGCTAAAAATAGTCATTCCAAAAACCCTAAATAAATACGAAACCTTGATAATTTCAGAGATAAGAAAATATTTTTTAAATTACGTTTTAATTTATGCAAATAATTTTTTTTTTTAAATTTATAAATGTTAAAAAAAATATGCTTACAACTAATTTTATAGTTAGTAGTTATTTTATAATTATTATATGTACTCAAATAAATACTAAAAAATAAATAAAAATTGTAATAAATCATAAAAGTGAAGGAACAATCATGTGTAGTTTTTAAAATAGAGATCAGAATGGTTACAAGAAAATGGAATGAGATCATACGATCTGAGTTTAAAGCACATATAACTGTAACATGGATTTCCATTATTTTTTTACTATTTATATATGTATAATGCATTTCACTACTGTTTAGTATAAAACCACATTTTTTTTGTATTTATTTAAAATGTTTTATAATTTTACTGTAGTCATTATTAGTTTTTTATCTATTTTATAAACCACTAAAAAGAATGCATGTTAACATTTTTCTACTTTTGCGTATTAGCAATGCGCCTGGGGAAAACAAATCGCAAATGTTCTAAATGAAAAATACGAATAATACTAAGCACAGGCTATTTATAAATGAAATATAATAAACTACAATGTTTTATACATTCCATCCATATATATTGACCACGGAACCCTGAGAAACAGAAAATATTTTAATGTCAACTGACAAACGTTTAAATTGTTGACATTTTTTAAATTGTTTATGAAGACATTTTTCAAAATATTTAAATTTATAAATACACGAGTCCGCGAGATAGCTTGTTATTGTTTTTAAAAAGCATCAAGTGATTTAAAATTAATTTTAATTCAAGTATAAAAATAAATTCTAATATTTTACGAAATAAAATATCGTCATTGAAATATTTTGTCTTTCAGCAACCTACATAATATAGTCACTTTGAAAATGGAAACGCGTTTGATACTCAGTTCACAAAAAATTCGAGACAATTCAATTAATGTTGTAAACGCGCACGCCATTACAAGTTTTACATTTAACAGAGGCCATTTTCTTTTACAGGGCCATGCAAATTAGGTAGATCCCGCAAAATCAAAAATTCTAACTGCCAAGAATTCAAATCGCTTTCAGTTACGTACTTCATTTGTGTGGCCTGCCAAGTCGGATATTATCTTCAAACGTAAGTTGCTCTATCACCAGCAATTGGAAATGTATTTGTTACGACTAGTAAATGAATAGACATGAAATAAAGTGTATATGTAGGAGAGGGGTTCCGAAAATTAGTTGCGGGACGAGAGGCATTCTACACATAATATTTATAGAAACATAAATCCGTTAGTTTATGACACATTTATGCAACAGTAAAAGTATTTACTCTTCGAAAATTAAATCTTTGTATGAACAAGACGTATTTTTTACATTAATGCATATTATATTGTCAATGTTTAAATTTTCGTTCCGATCGAGTCTTATTTTTAAAAAAAGTCGCGAAGCTTTTTCAATGCGTAAGTGGTACCAAAGTGATCACGTGGGTGACACCAAAATGAAAATATTGGGACAATAAATTTGCATTAGTTCATGTTTATATATTTCGTGGTCTGTGGTTTAGAACTATTTGGATTTCAAATCAATTCAATGAAGATTATAGCAATTATACATATATAACATTGTATTTCTAGATATTTCAATCCCAAAAAGGTGGAAAATTTGCGTTAATAATATTTTGTACCTTTGAGCTTTGAGTCGTTTGCTCACCATTTGATTTTTTTATTTATTAATTTTTAAAGGCTGTGTTCTTATCTGCGCAATGCTCGCCGTGCGTTTCTATCCTGTACTACATCAAGAAGTAGTTTGTAAGCACCTTCCTCTCTGTTTCTTTCCTTTATCTTTCCCTTAATTATATTTCTGAGATACGCGTTGTATGTAACAATATGCCCTATCCATTAGCCTTTCTAATTTGTCAATAGTGTTTATTATGAACATTTTATTTTGTACTATCCTCAGACCATACTTCCTTACTTAACATCAGGTAGGCAAAGAGGATAAAGCGCCACACTCTTCTGTTCTGACACACAATTCTCGCCTCATCCACATTCATACATCTTCTCATACAAGCTCGCCGATTATTGTGGCTTCTAACATCATCTATTTCTGGTGCCATCATCACTTACGTCATATATCTTTCTTATCATTCTCTCCTCATTCATCCGTTCCATATGACCAAACTAACTAAGTCATCTTTTCTTAATCTTACTCATGCACATTTGTAATTATTTCAGTCCAACTTATTTTTTCCCTCCTTCTCCAGTACCACATTTTTAATGCGTCCAACCTGTTTCTCTCTCTCTCTCTCTCTCTCTCTCTGGTTAAGAATCCAGGTTTTACTTCCATATATTCTATATGCTACACTCCAGACACAGGTTGTAATATTAATCGTTTTATCGTATTTCCGTTTATTTGTGATTTGAAGATTTATTTATTTACATCAAAAGCTTGTTTTTCCATTACTAAACTGGTTTTTATATTCGTTAATAGATATGTATAGAATTAGATTATAATAGTTTTATTATAAATTAAGCCACAGAAGATTATTATTTTTTTAAATATTAGAAAACTTTTTTAGTTACAAAAATCAATATCAAATGTAATTATTATCAAATTAAAATGACAAGTGTAAAATTAGATTAAAATGCAGACTCTTAATTCTAAAATAAATGCGCATTCGTTAAAAATGGCTGAAATCTTTATAGTCTGCTGGAAAATATTAAATTGTAATGTAAACAACTTCAGAAAATAGTGAACTTAAATTGTGTATCTGCGTGCTGTATACGAGTACATTATTAACCTAACGTACCAACAAGATATTATCATCAGGTCCCAAGGGAGTCGATATGATACTCCACAAATTTATCGTATTTTAATATATTAATCTGTTTTGTTTTTCATATTAATAATAATAATAATAATACATTTATTAGGTTCAATTTTTACATGTATTATGTACTTACATTGATAAATAATGTCTAACGGTCTGACATATTACTCTTCCAAATTAATATTCATTAAGTTTACATTTTCACCTAGTTAATTATTATGAGTCTTATGTAATATTTCAAATATCAGACAAATACCCTGCCTGCTACACTAGTAATTTACTGTATTATAGCAGACAGTGTTCCTCCGGTATAACAGTAAGCAAAGTGCAATGATCAATGTACAAAAAATGTATATAAAAACAATTAAACAAGAGATGCAATTAGGTAATTCAATATACTGTTGTAGCAGTTTTATTATCAGGTTTGGACCTTTAAAAGTTCTTGGGCATAATTTCTCTCCATTTCGTGGAGCCAGAACTGCACTTTTCGTGAAATATATGCAAGACTATGGTTGAAATCTTTCACTTTTGCATTTAGACCGTTGTATATTTTTGGTGCTAGAAACAAATTAAATCTTTATGCAAAAGTTTTGTAAAACTTTATAAAAAATATTATGATTAATTATTTTTATGACCCTCTCCGAAAATTTCTAAACAATAAATCAAAATGAATAATCTTTATAGAATTTTTTTGATCTCTTGTAAAAAAATAACTCACTTAAGTAATACCTCCTTCAGCTATTAAAATTTATTTTTTTGCAATACACATATTTACGATGGATTCGAAACACACCTGTTATAATTTACAATAACATTTAATGTCGGTTCTTTTTTTAAGGACTACAACAACAAAAAAAATAACAAATATCCAAAAAACATATTCCAAAGTACATATACTTAAATATAATTTTAAAATGTATTAATTAACATCCACGTATTTATACCAATTACACTTTGTTTACGCCAAGTATTAAGGACTTTTGTAGTTTTAAATTCGAGGTGTTCTTTGCATATTTCACACCCTTTTAAAACGATAATAATAGTTGAATAATTAACAATACCATTTAAATATTAAATTACGTTACTTTTTACATAAATTTTGCTAGAAACAAGATAAAATTGTTGGTTTTTCATATTTAAGACAATTTAAAAAAAATACTTGTGTAGAGCTCTATCAGCTTTATTCAGTTTTATCGTAATAATAATATGTATGTTTCCATTATAATTAATCAGTAGAGTAATAAATAATTTGATGTAATACTTGCTTAGAGCTAGTGTATAGCGTTTTAATTTAAAGGATCGGAATATGATATGTATTCGCTATCCCATATTTCTGTATACCTTCTCTCAAACAGTTTTAACTTATAATCGATTTCAAAATTACATAATAAGTGTTCTTGTTTGAGTAAAAAGAAGTCTTTAGTGTTCTTTAAATAATTTGATAGTAAAAATTTAGCATGGTTGGTAAAAAGGTTGGTGTCACAAGAATAACACGATCCGTGTCCTTGTCGAAAGTGTCCCATCAAACTGTCTCAGTATTCTTCCTAACATAAAACCTTTGCCCTTGTTAAATCTGCCCTAAAATCGAAGCCTACGTTTTTGGATTCATTACACTATCAAAGATACGATGCAATCAATCTTTATAGTTTGAAAGACGTGACAAAGAATAATATTGACTTGACAATATCTCATTTCAAGCAGGGTCGGATCAGCTACTTTACATTACCAAAAAAAAAAAATATTTTAACATAGAGTATGTTTTTACGGAGACTTTCCGAACAAAATGTGTCACAAAAATGTATTTAAAAAGTACGTTTTTTAAGAGATCTGTAGATGGCGGTGTAGTATTCTCCATTAAAACCTTGTTACACATATTTTATATTTTTTCAAACACCAGAGAAAATAAAATAATAGTTTAGTTAGTAATAAAATAAACATGAATATGAAATGTTATTGTATTTATAGTGAAGGATTATTTAATATTAGTTTATAATGAAGTTGAAAATTAAACTTTTAGATCTGATCATTTAATGTCGTTACTAAAACTCATTCGTATGAATACTGGATTATGATTTATAAATTATTTTTATTTTAAATAGCGGCGAGGTTTTTCTTCGAGTTATGAAATTTAATTTGATTTGTTCAACAGCGTTTATTCTTCAATTAGTAATAAATAAAATAATAATTATAAAAGTGACACTTAAATAAACTAGGGTAGGCAATTATTTTAGTTTAACCCTTTACGCCCTCCAAAATTGTACATTAAATATATAAAAACAAATAACTCTGTCAACCAAAATTTAAGCTCCTCGCTCGGAAAAATATACATTTTCTGGGAAAATATTCCAATAAGCTTGAGGTGAAAATAGGGGTCGGCTGCTACCCCCAGCCTCCATCCCCCGCCCCTGAGCTGAATGTGTGAAATGTTATTTTTTCAATTACTCCGCAAGAAAGACAATATTCCTCCTGGGAGTCATGCATAAGTTTCTTCTCACTCCCCGTGGTTAAGAGATGGAGTTCAAAGAACGAAATTTACAAACCATGCTTCAGGAATATTTCATTCGCAACCATGCTTCGTTTTTTGGCAATCATTTTTCAATACTCCTTTTCTTCCCAATCGTATTTCATTCTGTCAATCAAAAATACTCGTTTTAAATTTGAATTAATATCTGGTCAACAATTGAGTATTATTCAAGTAAGTATGTGTTTTTTCCAATTATCGAGCTAATTTTTTTTTCTTTATTATATTTTTATGTTTCCCGGATTTTTCTGTCCAATGCTGCCAGATATTGATAATTTCGTTAGTCTAGCGAGTTTTAGGGCGGCCTGGCTGCGGGCTTCTTGATTCCCCTCGGGTAACACTGGATGACTGCGTATGTCCAAGGATTATCCGTCCTTCGAGCGATGTAGCCTACCTATTACTATTTCACTTTCTTGGCATATTCTTAACATATATAATAGAATATGCATTAATTTATGAATTATTAAATTTATATTCCTGTATTTCTTTAATTAAACTGTCATGTTTCTCAAATCATTAATGCTTCTGACTTTATATTATTGTTAAGATTTATCAACCAACACCACCATACTATTGCTAATTATTTAACGTTGACACTGGTTTCTGCCCAAACTCGCCACCATATTTGATTAAACTGAACGCGGTGATGTTGCATTTGATAATGCCTCAAATACATTATTTAATATATAAATTATTTCTTAGTTATATACATATCCTCAATAACCGACGTGATTGTTTGAGAAGATGTATGTACGTAGATGAGGCGAGAATTGTGTGTCAGAACAGAAGAGTGTAGCGCTTTAACCTCACTACCTACCCCCGTAAGAAAATGGCGTGATGGTAAATTGGTTAGTTATTATAATTTATATTATAATAATTTTTAACACATTTCCACAACATTTTTGTGTATATTATATAATACATTAAAAATAAACATAAAATGTACCTGCACGTTGTACGACCTCAAACATGAATTATACTCTGGAATGCACCCTAAAAAATATAGTTCTTTATTTCAGGTCGATTCTGACATATGCATTATAATCATAATAAAAATTAAGATTCTATCAAAAAAAATCATATAGATCATATTTTCATAAATTGATTATATGATATGTAAGATTATTGTTCAATAATTGACAAAATGTATCCATTATATCATGTCAATGTCGTATAATTATATAGTCTAAGAAATAGATTTACCACATTACAAATATAAGATTATTTTATCGAATTTCATAAAATCGTACAAAAAAAAATCTACAATAAATAATATTAAACACCAGCGAATATTTCACAATAATTTTGAGTCTCGAACATCTTTAATCGATTCTATAAATGAGTTGGTAAGGACTTACATACTTTTAACTGTCAAATATCACTGAGAAAAAATTGGTATTTATAATGTAATTAGAAAAACAATATAATTTAAACATTTAAATAATTTTTCTACTACACTTTAAATAAATGAAGGTTATAAAAATATTACTTTTCTACATCTAGTGTATTTATATTTAGTTATCCTTGTGAATTTGCGTAGGGGTGTACTCTAAAATAGTAAAACTTGCCGTACGTAGTAAGATGCTCTGTAGCAGAGGTGGTCTTGTAATACGCGTGCGGGGTATGTTGAGCTAGTCAAAACTTAAGCATGATTTATAATATGACACGGGACGTCAGCAAAACGTCACTTTGCGTTTTGACTTTAGTCACTTTCGAATGTGGAGGGGGGGGGGGATAAACGGTGATGAGTGTAGGAGGGGAATGGATGCGGTGAGTGGTAAAAAAGATTGTTTTATTTAACAAACAAAACAGAGTTCGTGGAAAATATTTGATTTGACGTTTATACCACCACAGTATTGCTTATTTTACTATTATTGTTAGTCACGTGATTAGGGATACTGTGTGGAGACAACCCGAGAATCCCATGGTTTTTTGTTGTCTTGAATCCCGGAAATTAAAAAAAAACTAACCCGAGACTCGAGACCATGATTTTTCTTGATATTATTCATTTCAAATGCGTTAAATTATAAAAAATAATCAACTAGAAAGATATATAGAAAACAATCTATTTATCGAAAAAATATTTTTTAGTTTTCTGACTACTACGGTACAGCAAGTAGCCAATTAGCAAGTGTCAATTATTGTACCTATATGGTCAGCTATAAAGATTCTGAAGAGAATAGTTTTGTCGGTTTGTTCAAACAGGGTATTGTGTTGACTTGTAAAATATGATGTAAATTTTTAAGATAAAATCGTGTCATCTTTTCACTAAACAAAATTTAGATAATTTGAAATTATTTGAAAATTTTTATTAGGAGACTTCAGTTTGTTATGATTTTGACAATTATATATACGTTATTGTCTTCCAATGCGTTTCATTATCAATTGTTTTTTTAGTACATTTAAAAAAGTGTTTGTGTTTTGTATTTTTTTAGATATATTTGTTTTTGTAATCAATTTATAAATGTAGAGTTAAATTATTTTAAAATACGGATAAAATTAATAGTTACTGTAGCATATTTATGAAAATGTTGAAAAGTCCTGGGAAAGTCGAGAGTACAAAATCGTTACACACGATATATTAAAATGGAAAAATATCAGTGACATACTCAAATTCTCTCAGCGAAATGCTCGTGATTGAGCATTGTGGTCTTCTGTTCTGTTTCTACGCGCACAATACTTGCCTGTACTCTTCGCGATCTTACGCCTTGTTTAGTAGGCTGTGTAACGAGACTCTGGTCATGTCCAAGCTTGGTCTATCTATATTGATGGTAATCGATCGCTCGCCCTCCTTTGTATATTTCCAGTGATCAAGAATTTCTCCAAACTATCTTCATCTCTTTTAGCAACATACCAAAAGTATATGCTGCGTATTGAAGTAGCTCTTCATAAGTACGGAGTTCTTGAATAAAACAAACATTTGTTTGTCATGCAACCTATATATGCATAAACGCCATTACCACATTTCGAAGGCGTCGACAATATTTCAAATTCTCAAATGATTTATTTTGCACTCTCACTCTTCTCTCTTCTTATGTCATGTTAATTTTTTTACCAATTTATCTTTATTGTTTTGTATTTTTGCAAAATTTCAGCATTCTAACATATTGTGATGATCTGTTGTGAATGTCGTAATGTCGGTGAATTGGCCTAACTCCTCGTATCATTAAGGTTCTTGGGGTTAAATAATAATGTCCCATTGGTACCTTAAACATGTATGACCTAATATAACATTGTATTACCTAAAGTAGCAAGTACTAACTACTTTTTGAGGCTGCAATTAAAATAATAAAAGACTCTCCAAAACTCCTGTCAAATGGTTGACGGATGGGTTAAAAGATATCAAATAATTTACAAAATTAATTATACTTATTTATGATATAATGCAAAAAAAGTAGTAAAAATATCATAAAATACCGCGTCATTCTGTGATGTCTTTGGTCGATTGCGTAAAAATATGTCTGTGTCATCATTCCTTGTCGTACTTTAAACATTTAATGACCCTTATATATGGATGAGATTTCTCTCGAAGATTTGACTCGAATGTATGTAAAGAACAGTTCAGTGCAAAAAAATCTACCAACAATCACCGTGTGTGTTTTGTTCGTGGATTAGAATAACGCATCCAGCACACAAGTACCTTTACTGACTTGTGAACACGAGCCATAAAAGTTTATATATTAATCGTGAAAAAATTTAAATTTTCCTGAATGTCATATAGTTTATTATTTTATATTAAGTAAAATAACAATAACAGAATACATATATAATTAAATAGAACATCTTATTCCGTCCCTCTCTTTCACATGTATTTTTATATGCTATCTCCCTCTTTATGTGTATAAGTGCACTCCTCTTTTATCTATGATTAGTCCTGATGTAGCTTGAGTTAAGCGAAACCGGTCGACGATTATTATTATTTTACTTAATATAATATGCCAAACCACAATTGATTTCTACGAAAATGTTCATTATTTTATTCAGAGCTATCAGACAGATGACGTGAGCTCCTTGAGATGATACGACTATGCCTTGTATTGTTTAAAAATATTGGTAATGTTACTTATTTTATAGGTGCGTAATATATAAGTGTGCTAAATTTCTTCACACTAGATTAAGTATTTATAGCACAGCCCTCATTTATGTAAATCAAAAAAGTTAAAATAACTGTTAAAGCGTTGATTTTCTGATAGCTCTATTCGACGCTCAATGGACGATTGTGATGTTCTCTAGCCGTATGCTTGAAATGAACTTATGTCTCTAAAACACCATAATAAATATATTTGGTATCTCTTCCATACGTGTGCAGAATCTCTCCATGGGCTCTAAGACATGGAACGCCAATTAAAAACTCGGCATTAATCGTAAAAATAATAGCCGACATATAATATCACGTGTCCATTTTATGACAATATAAAATATCAAGGCTATTTTAATATGCTCGAGCAAAGGCTATATGAATATAATATTTACGTAAATATTTTAACACCTCATTTTAGCCCAAAATTAATAAACGTTATTACAGTTTTGGAATATCTAATTTAATTAATTAAGTTTATATTGGCTAAACATTAGCACTTTTCTTTAATTCGCCTAATTTCGGAATATTTTGTTTTCATTAATATTTGTACATTTAATACTCAAATAACATTGTATTTTTATGTGTAAACATTTACGTCCTCGGCCCTCTCCCAACAAGTCATTTCATTTCATACTTACACAAAATTGATTAAAAATACGTTATACTCGTTACCATGGTGACGTATATTTTATTTAGTACCTATGAACGTCAAACTTACGATTTGCCACTTTTTATAAATTTACGTGTTAAAAATGTATATATCCTTTCACATTCTGGTAGGTAGGTCAAGAACTTATTTACCTGCTTTATACGGTACATACTTAAAAATATAATTTAAAAAATTATACATACCTAGTACCTACCTTTACAAAGTATAATGCTAAGCAACCGTTTTCTAAAAGTAATCAAAAATTTTAGAATGTCAAAAAGTTAGATGTTTATTATGGGTGCTGAAAAAAATAGTTACCATGGTAACGAGTATGACGTATTTGTTTCGTTACTATTACTTGACACATTTTTCTGAAATTACTCAAATACGAAGTTTTAGGGAATATGGGGGAGGGGGAGGAGCAGCTAAGATTCACATCAATAATCATCGATTGAATACATTTGTAATTTACTTTAATTTAGACAAATCATTTTTCAAAGAATTGTAAGTAGATTAAACAAATATTTGCAATGGATACAAAATAAATATAATATTTGCTTCTGTGTTATACTTGTGTAACACAATCAGGCTTTAATTTATAGGGATTGTTATACTAAATATAAACAAAATATAATTGTTATATTGGCGCATTTCATTAATATCTCTTTTAATGTACGGAAGGGCGTTAGTTCATCCCTTCTCTCCGCTCTTACAGCAGCTCTTAAGCCGTAGCTGATTTCCCTCCGGTGCGAGCCAGAAGATGCTGTGGATTACAAATTGGTGCCACTAACTTCTACGCATTCAAAAAACTTGAAAAATTCAATGTTTTTTTTTAATCAAGAGAAATATTTTGGCTTTTTAGAATACAGAAACTTACGTTGAGCGTATTATGTTTTCTTTAATGAAATTTGATAAAATGTTTGATGAATGTATTCAACTCTTTCTAGGAAGGTATTTCAAATAATAAGATAATGTCTAGAAATAATATTTCGAAAGCCAAAATAAAGTTTCATAGAAATTTGAATTCTAAGAACTTCGCATTTCATTACATCCCTTCTGAAAGTAATGTTTCTGGGTTATTTATGAAATAATAATTTTCTTGCCAAGTAAGCTAAATTTTCTACAATTTTAAATATCGCCAAAACATATTTTGTTTTATTCTAATAAAAACAAAGCACCTTCCTACTTTCTAACTCTTAATAATATTGTATTCAAATTATGTTATACCTACATTTCAGAAAAGTTATAAATTAGATCTTTTTAAAGTTAAAATAGACAGACATTGATAAATACTCACGGATATTTTATGTTAATATTAAAAAGTATTTTTGGGAATATTCAGCCGTCCATCTGCGTAATAAATTAATTTAAATTTTAGTTAATAGGCAGCCTGCCCTAGAATCGCACTCCTTAAAAAAATATTTACCATTGTTGCTCAATGATGCCACCTCTGTACTGTACTGTAATTAATTTCCTTTTTTTTAAACTTAATCAAAACGTTTTGTTTTCTCATCTTTATTCTATTTGCGATTAATGATCATAAAAGTAATTATTTTATACAGTTAGGAAAATTATTTTTATTAAAGATAAAGCGTTAACTTAAAAAACATGTTATATTTCTCATACGATGCTACCCTTGCATATTATATGTTTCTGATTCGAAAAAAATATTCTTGAATTCAGCTAAATAAATCAAATAAAAATATATCTGGCGGAGAACCGAACCTCGGTCTAACGACAGTAATGACAGACGGTGACAGGCGAGATTCTAACTATCTCACTGCTGGTAAATAAGAATGAGTCGTGAAAATAAACTTTTACAATTTTTTTTAATAATTACTTGTTATAAAGTTCACCATGGGTAACTTTTTAAAACAAAATTAAATATTAGTATTAAAATTTGATGTAATGTAGGAATGTATAAATAATCAAGTGCATAAATATAAATCGGTGTATTTAATTCAACAAATAAAACGGCATTATATGCTTACATGTATGACAATTTGACACCACAGTCTACTAGGAAAATAATTAAAATGGTAGAGTACTTGCTTAGCATATGAGATCGATAATCGTCGTCTCCGCAATGTGTTTGATTCTAATAACGTTTTGGCTTGATATCAATCCCGGTAGATGAATATAAAACACAATTTAAAAGTTAGACCGCTATGAAATTTTCTAACGCAGTTTTCTGACTATTTTACTGATGTGTCCGATCAATAAACATATTTTATATTAAAATCTGTCAATATTTTTAAATACACGTTTGGCTACAGCACGACACTAAGAGGGGCGTGCACTTCATACAAGAAAAAAAGATGTGCATTACTAAAGATTTTGGGAAATAAAAATAAATGAAATAATCCTTATCTTATTAAAAGAGCCTATAAATTTCTAGCCATTATTACCCGGATTAGCGTATTCTAAGGCTAGACTTTTATCTATCCATAAGTTATTTATAAAAATAGCGAGTCATTTGTATACAAAGTCATGGTGATGCTGTTAGGTAATTTGCTAGTACATGCGCATCTAATTTGTTTGTTCGATCCACATACTAATCGAACTTAACTAAATATTTTCTTACTGAACTTATGTTAAGTTTTTTTATCATCTGTTAATTTTCCTTTTTTCAAAAAATTTGTGCTTAATTCTGTTATCTTCGAAAGGGATTAATGCTTACTGAAAACTGCGTGCAACATATTTGATTTGATTTATGCTGAATGGGTTATTCTTTTTCAAGTGTACGTACATAATTTTATCATAAATTGCAATGTGAAATATTGTCAAGTTAGATACAATTCGAAACATAGGCTCATTTAATAATTGTATTACAAATACGTGTTATTTTTAACATATTATTTTAGGGTGTAACTAAACAAAAAAATTATCTTCTTTCACAGTTCCCATATCTGACGTCCAAGGAGTTCTGAACAAAAAAGCTGCTCTTCCATGTGACATAGAACCGCTAGACAGGGACGATGCTGTTTCCATGGTGCTGTGGTTCAAGGAGTCTGACGGCGAACCACTTTACAGGTAAATAAATATAGCTTATTTTTCAACGTATTTCTTGTTTACTTCTTGAAATGGTTAACTTAAGATACTTGAGTGATCGCTTACACACGGTTTGAGATAAAGTTATTGTACATTTAAACATGTTTACATTTATTTATACGTAGATAAGTACAAAAGTTATATTTTCAAAAGAAGCACATTTTTCAGTAAATCTTTTTCCATAACGGTTCTAAAAATAATATGTAGTTATTTAGTAGTAAAACATTTGATATGGGTATTTAAACTTTATTGGTGCTGTCTGGTTTTAAAGCTACCTTTTATCAGGGCAGAATTTTTTTTTTTTCATATGTTTTATCTTAACACTTCGATTTTATTTTATTTTACTTAATTTCTCTTTTACGTTTATGGTTGAAAACTCTCACAAAATTATTCCGAATTTATTTATATCAAAAATGTTCTTAATATCTGATCAAATAAATCATTCAAAGTCAATCTGAGTAATATTTTGTTTTAAACAAAACTATTTTTAATATTTTGAAACCAAACAAAAGTCACTATATCAAGAATGCATAATCTCTATAAAAATATAATTTATAATATTCTTTGAAAATTAACAAAAATATACGCCACTTAATAATCATAAACAGGTACAATTCGTGCTTAGATACAAAAAATACAAAGTTTTCTCTAACTGAGATAGCCATGTTTGCTATTCACCCTTAACTTTCCCTCCCTTGAGCTAAATTCACAAAGGTCAACACTTTGCCAAACACTGAGACATTATTAATATGTAACAAACATTATAGAGTTCCTCAATCATGAGTTGCGTCACAGTAAAGTAACACACCTACGTACATGTTGCGGGTTATGTAGTTGTAGGGATGTAGTAGGCTACAAGGGTGTAGTAGGCTGTAGGGGTGTAGCAGGCTACACGCGCCTGACCTGCCCTCGGGGGCGACTCCTCTGCGGGGTCCCGATCAAAAAGGTCGGAGCATGCTCTACGCAAAAATACTCACGGGGAATTAAACGTTAACAAAAAGCGACAAAGGTTAACACGATCGTCAGATTATATTATTACCTCAACTTTGATCATACCATGTTGGTGATTAAATTTTTAATTTTGAGTACATATGATAAATGTATTATTTTTTTAATAACATAATTATATTTTGCAGATCATACCTTGTAAAATGTATGCCATATTATAACGTCAATACACGGGTATTAAATTATCACAATCATAATATTTTACTTATTTTAGTCAAATTGACAACTATCCATAAAAAAAAATCTATTATCGCGACAAAAAAGAAAATATTTTAGATGATTTTTAATATAAATTACGATTATAAGAACTCTTAATTACCCTTATTCTTACCGACAGGTTATTTCTAGTAATATAACACAATGTGTATACTTCAGAGAAAATTTTGCACTTGACTTAACTGAATCCTACGTTTAGATTAAAGTCTTTACAATAGTACAAAATTACTGACATTATAATGTATCTACTCTTAAAAAATAAAAAACCTAAGATGGAGTAAGTCAGTTAATGAAAGACATATTATGTTCTTATTTAAATTAATATCTAATAATGCCTCTCTTTTGCGAATACTTCGGTTGGCTTAAATTATAAGTTAGTTATTTAAATTAATATCTAATTATGTCTCTCTTCTGAGTATAATTCGGCGCCGTATTGTCAGTTACTTCACAGAATATAAATAAAAACTTATTTTACAGTTACGCTTGCCTCGGTATAAATTTGTACAGAATCCTAATAAATTGTAAACGGAATACAATTTTCTTCGCAAATTTTCCTGGCAAGCTCTAAGTATAAATATTTGCATGTTTATATTTCGCATGGTCCCATAAAACACACATTGATTCGAACCTTTAAATAAATCAACATTTTATAACCATTAGCCCCCGGTTCCTGGTAAGCCTGAAGAATATACAAGTATTATATATGCTTTGGGGTATTTGGAAATATTTCATCTTCGGTGTGGCGTTCATAAATCATACATACATTATTACAACCGGCTGAATACTGGCGGCGTATAAATACTAAAAAGTATTTAAAACTCATCAAAAAGAAATTAGACAAATTATTCAATTTTAGATATAGAGTAATTTTTTTTAATTCGGCTATTATTACCAAAACTATAAAGGAATTAAATTCATACATTATTTAATAATTATAACATTATTTTGTTTAAAATAAATCATGTTTTTCAATTAATTTTGCTGCAAATTATCATAATCATCTAAAGAACTTTTGCCGATTATTTTTCTACTAGTGCATTCAGTATTACTTTCCCTAGATTTGTACAGTGTGTTGACGTATCATTCTTGAAAAAACTGAGATATTGTTTTAATACATAAATGTTTATTGAACAAACATAAACATTACGAACAAACATAAACATTAATTTGTCATCTCGTGTCGTATTTTACAATGCGACCATAGATGAGAAAAAAAAGTGTGACGCAATCTATGGTGCGATGCGAGATGATAAATGCTCAATATACTTGCCAGTCATAAAAATTCGTAAGATTTCGCTAATGTATGGTTTTCCCTGCTCGTAATAAAAACAATGTACACTTCATTTCAAATTGAATAAGTATATATTTACGTACTGTTTTTGAATACATAAAAAAGGAAATATTTAAGTAATTTCAACCTAGAGATATTAAAAACATGTTTAACACATTCGCTACTTTGGCGAATATATCGAATTTTTTCTTACTAGAAAATGACACATGTACGGTACCAAATTCAATTACATATTCAGATAATAGTCATAGATAAAAGACGATATGAGGTATTAAGCGTCAAAGTTTTGAATATTTATTTTTCGATTTCTTTTGTTCACTTCACGGCTCAACCCCCATCGGGTGAAATTTAAAAATAAATCTCGCTTTATAATTAATAATATAAAATTAAACTGATTTCTGATTTCGGGTACGTTATACAATGTTGCTCGTACATTTTATTAGTATTCTAATAAACGGTTGTTGTGGTAAAAAAATATTACACGTGCTACTAAAACATAATTTTGTTTTCTCGTTATCTTCCAAACTACTAGGAAATTTTATGGGTTTGTAACACAGTTTTGAAGAGAAAATTTTATCAGATATTTTATAAAAAATACCAATCTCGAGAAAAATGGCCGTCGAAGGAAAGCAGTTGATAAGGAGGCCAAATCACACTAATATGATGACATATTAGTGATCAAGATACAGAATATAACAGACCTAGTCCACAATATTTTATCGGTAGACACAAAATTACGAGTCGAAAATATTTAAGGAATGCGCCCCAAATCTCAACCATGTCAGAGATATAAGCATTTCAAATAAATCTTAATTATGCGATTGTTTCAATTAATCTACATATTATAATAATTCCAAATTATATATTAAATATAAATAATGGTCATCGAATTTTTAGCGGCCAAGCTATTTTTTATTAGATGATTTAGGGCCTGAAGCAAAGGTAATAATAGATAAATTTAGTTAGTTAGTAGAGTTATTATGATTTTGTGAAAATTTCAAATAAAAATATTTTCCGTAACGGTCTAGAATTTGCATACATTCCTTAAACATATTCGACTATAATTTAGTCAGGTATCCACCCATAAAATATTGCGGACTAGGTCTGTTACACCCTGTATAATATTATATATACATATATATTATATAAAGAAGAGTGTTTGTTGGATTGTTGGTTGGTTTGTTTGTTTGTTTTTTATACAAATCTATTGTTTTATTCCGAACTTGATGAAACTTTGCAAATTTGACCTTCAAAACAAGAGGAAGGTCACAGTCTACATGAAATTTCGAAAAACCACTTCCATCACCCTTTCCCACCCTTTAATGTAGAATTGTTGGTACTTTGTTATGAAATTTTGTACACATGGCGTTAAAAACAAGAAAATATTACTGACGATGTTCCACATTCAAAATGTTTATAGCAGATTCAAGTCTGCTTTTATTTAAAATTATTTAATGCAATATTGTTGATACATTAACATGTACAGTCGCAGAATTGTGGATGTGGAATAGCTATTTATATAAAAAATAGTGTCTGTTTTAATTGTAAAATAATTTAATTGTTACTAAAATTTCAAGATGGCGCCGTGTTCGTTTTCTCTTTAGAACAATGTAGAACCTTCCAGAACAGTGTTAACGACGTAATCGATAACAAAGTAAAACTCAATTCTTCAAGACGACAAATAATCGATCGACGGATAGATATTAAATCAAACCTATCAAAATGCCGCCGAAGAAAAGAACGAGTATTGGTCAGAAAAACCCTGCAGCTAAAAGACAAAAGCTATTCGGGCGTCGGAAATTACTGAACAACGGGAGCTTAGTCTACAGCAAGAGCGTATAAGATCTTCTACGTCTAGGGCAAGGAAAACGTTGGAGGAAAGAGAACTTCGTCTACAGCAGAAGCGTATGAGAGCTTCTACGTCTAGAGCAAGGAAAACTATTGAAGAAAGAGAGCTTCGTCTACAGCAGGAGCGTATGAGATCTTCTATGTCTAGAGCAAAAGAAACTATGGGGGAAGGAGAGCTTCATCTACAGCAGGAACGTATGAGAGCTTCTACGTCTAGAGCAAGGGAAACTTTGGAGGAAAGAGTGCTGTGCATACAACAAGATCGACGTAAAAAGGAATAATCAAAAATAGTGAATCGACATTCAGATCCAAAATTAAGTACATTTAAATTAAGGGGGACGGACGGATATTGTATGTAAACATTGTAATGCAAAGAAATATAAATACAAACCAGTGGGAATGTGTTGCTCTAATGGAAAAGTGAAGCTGCCGCCTCTTAATAAGCCTCCAGAGCCATTGCTATCTTACAAAATAATAGGAAAACTACTTTCGAATGTAGACAGTAGTTTTCATGTACATGTAGTCAAGTTTGGACTACGCCGGGTACCTCAGATAGTTTGATATGTAAATGAAAAAAATATGAAATGAAATTTTCGAATACACTTAAATCAGGTGCAGTGTATTTATTTTATTTTATATCGCCAAAAGGTGGAGGGTTAGATTTCTATATTTTCCTCAGGGTCCTAGAGTTCAATTGGACAAAATAATTTTGAATGGCGTTCCTGTTGAACGGGGAATGGGAAGAGCAGAGGAAGGGATCGGAAGGAAGTCGGACGCGCGACTCGGAGATCGCGCAATTTACGTTACGGTACATCCTATTCGGCGCGGGATCTTCGTTTTCTTTTCAACGAATGTGAAAGTGAAAAGTTAATTATGTTAATAGTTTTGATGACAACTTAACCTTTCCTCTCCAATGATGTAAACTGAGTTGACATTGCCACTATTGTGAATATCTCTGTAAATATACTAAATATAGAGTTCATATTTTAGGCATTCCTCCCTAATATATTTACGTATTGGATAAAACATAAATAAATCAATTACAATATATAAGTATTTACCATAGGCAACATTCAAAAATGTTTTCTCGAAGAACCTGACTTGAATTTGTCAAAACGTGTATGTGTACGTGTGGAGAGATGCGGAGGGCGCAGTGGCTTTAGTGGCAGAGCGTGCACTGGCCGAGTTAGATGTGTCGTATGCGTATTTATACTATCGTTCGTGATAATCAATGTGTTTTCTCATTTTTAGAACTTTTACACAATAATTGATATACCTATAATTTCTTACATATGTTAACTATTATTTTAATAATATAATATAATATTAGTATTAAATATAAAATATTCATATTTATCTGACTTAAAAATGGCAAAAGTCTCCATGTACACAGAGTTTACAGCACCGGAGCGCGCGTTATTATTTTAGTACGATAAGGTAAAGGTTCATGCAATGAGCACATGACAAGTGTGTTATTTGTAACAGTTTATTTGCGTGTCGTACAGTGATCGATAATTTTAAAACTTAATAAATTGAGGCATTATTTATTTGTTTTATCGCGGGATCTTGTACCGGGAATACAGGACTTAACAAAGATTGCTCCCTTTACTATTTTATCAATTCCAAAGACATCGGACATGGCAGCATAGCGGCGACCATTCAAAATTACTTTTATTTAAATTATTTATTTTAAGATTAGTGTAATTTGGAATTCTTTTGCTTGGATGGATTGGTTGGTTGGATTGACATTCCACTTTTATTCGTGGAAAAAATGTATACATATGTTTTTAAGTGTTACGCTTGAAGGGCTTACGGGTACACATTAATCCCATAAGCCCTTTAATTAAATGCTCTGTATAATATTCTTCTCATTTCTGACACGCATTATACATTCCAATCACGTTTTTTTTAAATTACACATACAGGTATGATTTTTTTTATTATTCGCTAAATTCAAAGACTCTTTCATCTCGCCGTATTGTAGAAATAGAGATGTTAAAACCCCATACATTTTAATCCTAATACATTGTAATATGTAATATTTTACCTGACACCGTGTACCATTCATACCCGCCTCTTTGACTATCTGAATCATCCAAATAATTCTTTCACTCATCTCGGCTTTATAATATGTTGTCCCAAATATGCATATATAACCTATATAACCACTCGAAATATCCTGATTACGTTATTTCACTCATCCCGGCTTATATATAGTCTACAGTATAAATTTATTAATTTACAAAGGATCTTAAATAAAAAGAACACCACTCTACTGATTTAATTCCATGAACCCTTCCATAAATGATAATGCTCACGATTTAAAATTACCCTTTCTTAATATTTTCTATAAATTTCACAACTGCCACTTGCCCTAACCACGTGGTGTATAAATCACGTATTTTATGGCATATAAGGACAGAGGTTTGTTGGGGGGTGGGTTAGGGAAGGGGATGAAAGACCTGCGAGATAGCTGAATGCCTCCCCGCCATTGATTATCTGGCTGTTGTCCAATCCGTGGCCCTAATATTTGATTAGCTTGCATTAATTAGTTTTAATCAAACCGAGCGCTTGTAGATTACTAATCTCATTTAAGGGACTAAGTGGGGTAACTAAAATCACTTTAAGTCGACATATTACTCATCTTTGTACAATCCTATTTATCACCGGCTTCACCAGGCTATCTGTCACCATCTTTTTTAGCGATATATGCAAAATATGAAAAACTCTCTTCGAGTTCCTGAAGAATAGTATTCTTATTGTATACTTATATCTACTTATATACTCTTATCTTAGAATAATATTCTTCATCTTACAGTCCATAGTATTCGCAGCATATGACGTTAATACCACAACTATCTTTCTTTTCTTCTTAGGGTCTAAGTTTTACCTTTATACAAAGCTGTGGAGAATACTGGGACTAGTCGGAATTTTATATTTGAAACAGTTCTTTCAGTTTCAACTTAACAGACAATTCTTGCAGCAATTCCCCATCGTATATTAGTTTTGCACCCGTTAGGCAGATAAAATCACTGATCTTTTCAGAACATTAGTTCTATGCATGGTCAATTATTATGACCCATGTCCACGATGAGACTTAGATCTCCAAGAGTCACTAAAGATAGGTATCCGTCATTTTAATCCGCAAACATTTTAAATATGAATTAAATATATTAATCATAAAGATATACATATCAAATCAATTTTATCGAAAAATATTGTTGTTGCGCTACCGGGATTCGAACCTGGATCTCTTCCCTAACCGGGGGAGGTGCTTTATCCAACTAAACTAACAACAACAATATGTTTCGATAAAATTGATTTTATATGTATATCTTTAAAATTAATATATTTAATTCATATTTAAAATATCACAGAGCTATGTTCTGAATAATTACAACTTCACAATAAGAATGTATTCTCCTAAAAAAACGCAAACATTTTGCCTGATACCTTATAAATCACGTCGTGCTGAACTCTATACCGTTCTTATCTCTTCTCGAATCGAATCTCCGAGAGAAATCTCTTCTGTGAACACTAGACGTTAAGGTATATATATGTACACACCTTAAAACCGCATTATTGTACACATATTGACAAAAAATTGGCGACATTAATATTTTGATGTGGGAACTTTTCGTACAGAACATTAATATTTTGATGTGGGAACTTTTCGTACAGAACATTAATATTTTGATGTGGGAACTTTTCGTACAGAACATTAATATTTTGATGTGGGAACTTTTCGTACAGAACATTAATATTTTGATGTGGGAACTTTTCGTACGGAACATTAATATTTTGATGTGGGAACTTTTCGTACGGAACATTAATATTTTGATAATTTTGAAATGTGTCAATTAAAACTATTCATGAAACCACATATAAATACTCACCGCATACATAAACACTTTAGTCTTTTAACACTCTCTCACATAGAGTTACATATTGATATTAATTGTATAAACTAATAAATAAATAAAAATACAAAATTATTTATCAATAAAAGTGAAAACGAGGGACGTATCTCCTTGAAATGCAAATGATTTAAATATTAAAATAAATAAATCATTAAAAAATGTCGTTATGGTCATGTCTCTATATATCTAAAGTATTGCTATCAATTCCCCGTGAAATTCATTTATATTACGTTATACCTCCACTTGTTACTAATTTTATCACGCACTATCTCGAGTAATCATTTTAACAGTATAACAACTACAGAATAGTAATTTTACAAAAAATATGTCCTCGACTTTCTTTCCCATTTGGCGCAGATAACGAGATCCATTTTCTCATTATGGCCTACAGGCCGTTCACTTTGAACGCGTTGTTTTGCTGAATTCAAAAGCATAAGTAATACAATTATTACACCGTGTTACTGGGTAGCTTTTTCAATTTTTTACGTGACTTGAGTAAAATTCGGCTTCGTTTTAATGGAATATATAACAATTTTCTAGAATATAAAACCAAAGGTCCTTGCCGAAAACAATGCCCGCCTCGTGCTCCGGCTTTTGAAATCTCATCGAGGCTCAAAGGCATTTTTAATATGATTATCCTCTTCATCAGTATTGATGTCTTCCTAAAATTCCTACATTTAGTTGAGGACCTTCCTCAGGAATCCAGTTTTAGTGTCTCGTTAGTCTTGAAGCCTGTGCAGATTACCATTCGTAATGTCTTCGTAGCAAATAAACGAGGGACACTTCAATACCTTGCAGAAGTCTTCCCGACACGGTTATTTGATTCGAAATTTCAAAAAGGATATTAAAAGCAAGTCGTTAGACTATACTAAAAATAAATATTTGTTACGAATGCTTAGAACACAGCTTCCGTACACCTAGCTTTCTCTCTGTTCATATTTGATGTCTCGTATTATAAAGATACGCTATAGACACGTGTATATAAGCGACGTATATGAGACGCTACGAATGAATGAAAAAAAATCAGCGTACATACTGTATAGTCAATGAAACATAATTACGGTGGTAAGTACATGAAACTCTCTCATAAAACGATATAAACATAATGTCGTTAAATTAGATTATTTTTTTGCAATTAGCTATTATATTTTTAATCATATTTTAATACTTTCGCTCTCTGGAAAACGTAGGTATCGTAGTTAAATGAAGTTAGAAGTTAAATGTCAACTTATATAAGTCGATTTTTATTTTAATGGAATTTGTTTAATGTTATAAAAATAATATCATAATAAACAGTCAAAGTTGAATTATCTTCCGGGACCACGTCAATGCAACCAGAATTTTTAAGTAAATTGAGTATTAGAAGAATTATTAATTTCCTAATATTTTTATATAAAAAAATTAAAACCTACTCATACTCTATACTTATTCGAATTATTTTGTTCAATTTTATGAGAACTTATCTGTAGGTTTAAACATCTTTAAAACGTAGATCGTAAACTTATTTAAAACTTGTAATTAGATTTAATATTTTCAAAAGTCCATAAAGAAAATACCGGTTATATGGATCGGACACCCTCACCCTTGTACAGAAAACGTTTTATTGCAGACTATCTGGAAGTTTTCCAATTTTGTTAAAAAATAAAACGATATATGTTTTATAGATTCTTACTTTACTTCGTACACATTGTGTCACCTCTTTATAGACTAACAATCTTCACAATAATATGCGTAATATTGGATTTGATTCTACAATTCTACACGTGATGTGTAATGTAACAACAAATTTAGGCGCCGAGCTAGGCGACGCCCGCGGACCCCTAGCGACTGTGTGCCCCGCTGTCGGTATGCACGACGCCTCGGTAGATGTCACCATGTGTCCACGTCTTTTCATGTATAGCGTATATATTTTGGAGAGATTTGTCTCTAAACAAAGATTCCGTGTAAACGTTTGTCTAGATGGTCTTGGAACAAGATGCCGCGTAACATAAGATGATAATGATTATGACGGTAATAAAAAATTATTTTCTTTTCATCAGCCACCTCCCCTAAATGTTATCATCACTCCATCTTACATAAACCCAGTTATTAGATATCCGAATTCACTCAATCGTTTCATGCATATTTTATTTACTGTATCGTACCAAAAATATCATCTTTACAATATATTCTGAAAGTAATCTCGGTTCGGTCCCCGTACGAGGCAACTTTCTCAATACAAATTTTCTCGAATCGACAGTGTGTCCGCTTTGAAACTTTCCAAGAATAAGTAAGTATACGCATTGAAATCAATATACGAGATACATTTTTAATACAGCCAATTTTAGTTTTCTTATTTTGGTGATATTTTTAAAAAATGTAAACAATCCCGCGAAGGTACTAAACAATCCTTGAACCCATATCAACTTTTTCCTCTCTAATTTCCATAGATTTTATCTATTATAATATGGAATCCCTCGGAGCCGAGCGAGTGGGGTATTTGTTCAGGATAACAAAATCTGCCTCGTGTCTACACGGATTCCCAATTTACGATAATTTTATCCAGGAATTGAAATTCGGCGATCGTTCCTTCGGGCAAAACGGGTACAGGGAGCACTCCCGCATTTATTATACGCCACGTGGTGATAAGTAACATTTTGTTCCGCATTCCTCTTGATATACCGAATAAACTAATACTTCCCGTCCCGTTTGTGGCGTGCAAACAACTCTGACGAATAGACGGGATCTTTACCATCTTGGCAATATTTTGTCAATAAGTGAAGCAATATTCGCTGCAATGTTAGTTATTTTCATATAAGACATCGACAGCGTGAGCCCCCTACCAATAAAATGTTTAACGTATTCTCATATCCAAAAAATATCTACATTGCGTAGGACGAACTACACACATACATATATATTTATATGCGTGGATATTTGTCTATTTTTATAAACGTACGTGTAGATTGTCACTGGTAAAATACGTTAATAGTAATGAGCGGGATATGTTTCAAGACATAGAGACAAGAGAGTTTATACCAGCGGAAGCAATAGTCTATCGCCCGTGTAAACGTCTATCGCCTCCACTTTCATATTCACCGCCGACAGCCTTACAAGCACCTTGCACATACCGGTGCGTGAAACAGAACTACTAACAACTATAAATACACCCTGTACCGACGCCAGGCAACAATAATAATACGACCAGCAGCCATTTGAAAGATCGTATCGCGAGCTTCACTTTTCTCGCCGTTTCAGATCCCATCCATCGCCAGATCCAAGTAACTCTTCGCGTACAGAGACTTCATTGTACAGCTTAACCACTTCCTCACTTAACAACAAAAAATGATTGGCGAATTCAGAATAGTTGTTACCAATCACTTATATTTTTATGATTTTGTTTTAAGCTATGCTTGTTTTTTTTAATTTTAGTATACATTGTTTCCTTAAAAAGATACCGTGGGTATCGAAACATTGATTTATCAATAAATAGTGGTTTATACAAAGTGTTTATCTTATTATTTATTATTATTATTATTATTAAAGTAATTTTTTTAATATTGAAGAACTTACATATTAATCTGTTATAATATAGCATTCATCTTGTTTCTGAACACAGAATAATGATCAAAGAAAAATTTAAAAAAGTGATTGTGTGAATTGTATACATGAATTATATTACTCTTGCATAGAATTTGTTAGTTCGGCAAAGGTTCAATTTTTAAAAAAATTAAGTGACATAGTAAGTAAGATTAATCTAATTTATGTATTAGTGAAGTAAACATGATTATGTTTGCCCCATATCAACCGTATTAAAGTTAGTTCTCCCCGAACGGACCCAAGTGTATATTTTTAACGGGACCACTTGTTAATCATTCTACGTAGTAAATATTGTGATTCCTGCGTTCTATAATAATTGTCGACTCAATTCATTTAGACAAAATGTTTATAATATTTTTTCGTTAAATAATGTAAAGCTGATATTAGTATAGTGAGTAAGATTAAGAAAGGATCACTTAGGTGGTTTGGTCATATGGAACGGATGAATGAGGAGAATTATATATGACGCAAGTGTTGATGGCACCAGAAATAGAGGACGTCCGCGGAAGACTTGGCACGACCAGGTAAATCAGATAATGGAGGATGGTTCTGTTAGAAGCCTCAACAATCGGCGAGCTTGTATGAGAAGATGTATGAATGTGGATGAGGCGAAAATTGTGTGTCAGGACAGAAGAGCTCTGCCTACCCCCGCGAGGAAACTGCGTAATGGTAAGTAAAAAAATAAGGTCCTACGATAAATAACAGTTATGTTATAAAACTTTAAAAATGTTACATTTCTGTTTAGGTTTGTAATTTTTTTTTACAAACTTAACTAACAACAATAATTTTTCTGCTTATACACATACTGAAATAATATAATAACGTAACAAGTTTAACCTCAAGTGAAACGCATGCACTTAACTGATTTCTACAAGATGCCAGGTTTGAAAGTAAAATCTTAGCTATCTGAGAAATTAATTATTAAATGTTTTTAAAAAAATATACTCATTAAAAAATATTTTATACCCGATGCAAATTTTTTTTTATTTGAAATAATCTTACTCGTGAAATTAAAAAGCACTCGTCAAAGATACCAAAAAAAAACCATGTAAAAGTTTGACTTGGGGTCTTTCAGTTCGCGAGTTTACTCTTAGACTTGATCGAATGATGATTTACTAATTAATCTTGTTGATTACAGTCAATATGTCAAAAATTTTATCATTAATGAAATAAAATCCACGTTATATATATATATTTAAATTTTTAATTTATTTTTCATTTATACCATCGACCTTAAATAAGATGAATGCCATACACACGCGACTACGTAGTAAAAGAGAGGATAATAGGTGGGAAGTATGTTGCGATGTAGTGAATGAAAGAAAAAAAAAATTTTACAATATTAGTAAATATGTTAAAGATATCACACTTTATTGTGACATAGAATATATTTTATTTTTAATATTTAAAACATATTAGATCACTTAGAAAGGTATACAGAAAAATCTATCGGAAAAAAAAATTGTTACCACCAGTACTCGAACTTTTTCTTGCATTACCATTTCACCATATTAACTATTTAATTTTATGCCAGCCAGTCTCAGTGCACAGTTCAAAGATAAGTATTTTAGAACAATAAAAATTGTGACGTCATACGAAAATGAACCATTTTGTATGTCATACGAAGATGACTTCAAATAAAAAAAAGTATTTCATTTAATATAGATTTTACAACATCTAGATCACATTTCGCCTCTATCACGATTAATAATATAGAGGACAAACTCTCAAATTAATTCACGTTTTTTAATGAAATCACATTTTTATGTCTG
The DNA here is from genome assembly GCA_031772225.1 of Eubasilissa splendida. Taxonomy (NCBI): domain Eukaryota; kingdom Metazoa; phylum Arthropoda; class Insecta; order Trichoptera; family Phryganeidae; genus Eubasilissa; species Eubasilissa splendida. The sequence goes on along the minus strand of CM062861.1, from coordinate 26,679,789 downwards.
AAGTTTTTATTAATAGAGATGTGTACACTGAATACGTGTCACATTAATATATCTCACCCACTATTTTCAAACTAAGCTAAACGCTTGTGTTACGCATATATTTACTAAAATATTTTGTTAAAGTTATTTTAAGGTTAAAAAAATGGACTGAAAGTTTTTGTGCCATTTAGGTTTTAACTCAACAGTCTATTGAGTAGAATGTTGAAATCTATTTTAAATTTCAAACATTGTCTTAAATATTCGTTTATGCAAGGAATATTATTATTTCGTGAACAATATTTGTTAAAATTATTTACTTTTTAAAATCTGAAATAACCTTTATTTACGTAGGTATTTATGAACTTTGTTGAACTGAAAACGTACATTGATTCCATTAATGTAATTTCGAAACATTGTAAACGAAAAGTTTCGCAATTGAATGTCAATCTATATAAAGAACTTTGCAAACTCGTCGATGAACTGAGTTTTACAAAATAAATAAATGAAACATTTAGTGCCAAATGAAATATTAGAAAAATTCAATTTGTGGTGGTACCTGTGTTATTACTAAGTTGATGAAACTCGTCTAGGATGACGGAAATATCTCCGTTACTACACTTCAAAAATATATACCGACCCTTTTCACCATGATCAAAAATTAATAAACCGAACAAAACGCCTTCTACTTTTAAAAATGTTAACAATATTAACCTGTGTTGCCTAGATAGGACGAGCAATTTAGAAAAATATTCCTAGTGAATTACTTACAAGTTTCACATAGAACCTCCATAGTAAATATATTATTACAAGAGATATCAGTATTAAAATATAATAAACTTTGTAACGACTGGATGTAATTTCGTCATTAAATATACACAAACAATAAAATATTTCATTCATAAAAAAACCTCCCGTTCATAAAGAATTAAGATAAATCTATCTTTACAAGAATAAGCTCTCTGTCGTAAATACTAATGTAGCTATTACATAATCTATCAAGTTTTTATTTACAGCTAATTAACTTAACTTCTAAACTCTTGAATTTATGATTAACCTATTTGACGCTCAGTGGCTTGCTAATGTTGTATTCTAATTACAGACACTGTTTGGACAACTGTCATTGGGTCAACCTGTATAATAGATATTAACTAAAATAAAAATACTTAAATGTGTAATCAGTCATTTTACTATATAATGCTGATTACGTACGCTTTAACTATTTAAACTGATTTGACTTCTTATTTAAAATTACGAAAAGTATTTAAATAAATTTATTATATATCGATTATAAAATACTTTTTTCGGATCCTTTGATTAATTACGTTTAGCAAAGTCACATTTTTGGCAAAGTTGCACAAACTGTATCACTTATGCGATATCAGACGATATCAAGTTATCAGACGAATCTTCGTATCGAGAAATAATGGCAAAGAATAAAACTACATCCGCCGGCAAATCCTGCAATAGAAAAGTTTGGTCTACACTCAAGGAAGTACAAAGTTCTTCCTTCTAACACTTGAGACTGCACTTTGTCTTACGAGAGCGAACCTCGTGAAATCTTTGTCTTTTTTGTTTTACCTTTGACCTTTTCTTGGATGTCTTCAGCCTTTTGTTTTATTCAATGCAACAAAATAATCTTGGACACTTGAATTGGATATTTTGTAATATATTGTCACTTGGAAATCCCATTTTATTTACGTGGAAGTATGAAAACCTTAATAGTAGATATTTAACACGCACGTTACCAACACCTAAATGCCTAAACAATATTACTTATGATCGTTCACGAACACACTTTTGTTTGTTAATAAAATGAACAATAATTTGATAATAATCGTAGTTGATACAGGGTGAATATTATGTTCCTGGCCGATTTTATTTGACTGCTTTTTTGGTTTGGCAGACATCTGTCAGTTCGCATTTAGTAGTCGTACAGAGTAGTTGATTATAATTTATTATGGAACACCTAACGCCTGTATAATGTTTTGAAGTCATTAAAACATTTTATCTAAATAATAATGGCAATGATATAACCATTAACGATGATCGCTACCGTCACATGTTCGAAAACTTCTTGGTGATTGAATTAAGGTGATTGGGCCTACAATACATATGGTTTCAACAGGATGGTGCCACTTCACACACAGCCCGAGCTACGCTTGAAATTTTGCGAGAATTTTTTTCCGGCCGCGGATTTGACGGCTCCCAACTATAGGGTTACTAGAAAAAAAAGGTCTACGTCAATAAGCCAACAATTTCTATGCTACAGGTCATTCAAAATGAAATTGCTGAAATAACACGCGAAGTGTGCGAAAGTTATATGAAAAATATGGTTAAAAGAGCACGCATCTGTGTCGCTACCATAGGCGGCCACTAGGTCGATGTCATATTCCATACATAATTGTAATCAAATAATCGATAAATAAAAACCAAATTAAAAAAAAAAGTTTTATTTTCTAGTTATTCAAAAACAATATTACCCTGGAACATAATATTTAAACTACACTACTATTATACATCACCGGTTAAAATTTTATTTTATTATTTAAGTGTATATATATATATTTATTTTATATACATTTATCTGAAAACAGGTCTAATTAGTACTTTCGGAGCAGAGTAGCCATTGAACTTATTAAGGTAGACGCAATGATTAATATTTTACTATAATTTATTAAAACAATAAGTGTAATAATGTTAAGGAATGAAAGTTTGGCACGAGTTGGAGAGTCTGTGTATCTATGAGAATATGTTTGATAGGAACTAAGTGTAGGAAATGAATAATTTTGATACTAGAAACTTGTCAATGGAGGCGAGACTATTTATGCTTAATGAACTCCCGGTACCAATATTGATGCAAATGAAACCCAAAGCTGACAATACAAAAGTAGAGTATTGCAGTGGAAATGATATCTTTCATGTATATAAATGCTAAATGCGTTTGTGATAGAATTAAGAATGATAAATTAGAATGAAAGTTTGATACTTGAATAGTGAGTAGCATCAATAAATTATCACTAGGGGAGTTTGGTCCAGTGGATCAATAAGAAGAGAATGTATGAGTAATATTGTATATAAAACACATAATTTTTTTGGGTATATACTTACTTTATGATGAATAAACACCGGTTATCATTGAACCATATTACGTTGACGGGTAAACAAATACATAACTACAATCTTGGAATTTTGAAATATGTAAAAATAAAAAATTTAATAACAAGTTGAATAGTTCAGATATCTAGATACCCAATACCCGACTCTTACATTACCCGATATTATGGATGAAGTTTTAATATTAATATATTATCATATCATATTTACATATATACACACATTTCAATACATTGTCCAACTAGGCTAGCCTATTTTAAGGCAAATTGATAAACTTATATATTTTATAAAACCAAAACTCATCGAAGGCAAAACACGGTAAGATCGAATACATACATAGCATATAACGTTAAAATATTTAAGGAGAAAATTAAAATGTATATATATATAAAATATAAAAAAGTGAATAAAAAAGAGAGGAGATAAAAAAAATAATAATAATAATACCAATAATATAAGCAGATATAAGGTAAATGGAAATATACAAAACCAAAACGCACAAAAGTAGTTATACAAATTATTTCATTATGTAAAAGAACATCAATTTTTTTTAAATTGAGAAAACTAATTGTTCGAGCACTCGTGTGGAAACCGTTCCAATCATAGGAACATCACTCGAAAATGTTTGGTAAAATTAGTATGATAGTTATTCAACTGTTAATCTATTATTGTAGTCTAGCTACGGACTTGAGAAATCTACATTATATAGGTATGGACTATAAAATTGTATTCCCAGTACCCCTTGGCGTTATTCCAAAACGTCTAAGTTTGCCCTGAATGACTTTATAAATTATAATATTATCATAATTATTTTAATTTCGGTTAGTTAAAATAACGGAATAATTATAATTAAATTAATTTTAATCAAATCTTCCATAAATTCTCAACGAATTTAATCATTAGCATTTTTAAGGCCGGTTGAATACTTTTTAAAAAAATAACGAAAACGGATTGTTCGATCGTTGATACTCATCGAAAGTACATTTGGTACCAAATTAATATTACTCTCCAATATCCGACGTTAAAACCGTCAATTTATTAAAATTAAAAATGACGGACTCTTCACAGCTGTTTCAAAAGTCATCTGACACATTGATACTTTGAAAATTACTGTATACGACAATGAATCATTCAATATCCCACTATTTTAGTGATGAGAGTTTGTCCGATAATCGCTGTTTATTTTATATTACCGGAGATTTGTCGACAGCAAAGTGACGGATTTCGAACGCAATAGTAAATAAAGCCATAGATAAAACATAAAGTTGTATGTATTACCAATGGTGAATATTTAAAGTAAATTAATTTTGATAAAATCGCAGGAACAGGGTGAATATTATGTTACAGGCCGATGTTGTTTCATTCATCAAAATTTCAAGCGTATCTCGGGCTGTATGAGGTGGCACCGTCCTGTTGAAACTACATGTATTGCCGGCCCAATCGACCCAATTCGGCCACCAAGAAGTTTTTACAGCATTGCCTTTTGCGTTCTGAAAGAAATAGGGCCCAGTGATTCCGCTAGCTCACATGGCGCACCATACTGCAACTCTGTGTAGGTGTATAGGTCATTGATGTATCAATTGAGGATTATTAGAACCCCAATAACGGCTTCATCGCTCATGATGATTTTTTTCCAAAAGTCGAGTTTGTGTTTGTTTTAATGACTTCAACGCGTTTATTTATTAATTATAACTATATAATACATGTGTAAAAATGTGGTTGGACTGTGCCCGTCTCATGAGAGAAATTCTATGTCGAGACGGGTGTTAGATGTTCCATAATAAATTTCAATCAACTACTCTCTAGACTACCAAATGCCAAATGAAAATGACAGCCAAACAAAATCGGCCAAGAAAATAATCTTCATCCTTGCCACTATTAGATGGAATTGACTTTGACAGTAATGCTTACGATGGTCATATTTTACTACTGATCACACAACCGGCCCTTAAAGTGCATAATAAAATTATAATAAATTATTTGAATAACCAAAAATATGTAGTAAAAAGAACAGATATAAGAAAGATCCTCGATATGGAGCCCTTAGAAAAATTTAGTTAAGGTAGCATAGACACTTGAGACTACCAGAAGAACGACTACCGAGATGTATCTTCTTGGAAACTTTAAAAGAAAAAGAGTTTCCCAAACCAAGCTGGAATAAATAGCAAAAAGACTATAGAAGGTCTTGATTGATTGACAAGTACTGAAGCGGCGCAAGATAGGTGAAAATGGAAGTACCGTGTCGAGACTTTGGCCCCCAAAGTATAAAAGGACGAAAATTATGATAATTATGATATTTTTTAAATTTTATAATCGTTGAAATTACGAGAATGTGGTTATTTTATTATTTTTATTAATATTTATTTATTATATTTAAGTTATGAAATTAGGAAAGGTAATGTTCGTAGTATTTTTGCTGATAATTTTTTCTCTTTGCTCACCAATATAATTTTTAAAGTTAACATAAAATTATGAGTTGGAGAAGTCTGCTTTCTTAAATCAACTTTTTTCATCTTTGGAAACTTCGATAATTTCGGAACAAAAGTAATTTGCCAGGGAGATATTCCGAAAGTCTGGATGAACCAATAATTCATCAAATATTTGTGATAATGAGAAAGTCGAAGAATAGAATAAAAAGAAGACTTTATAAATCAGACATAATGTCGTCTTTTATTAAAATGACATTTATTTTCCAAATTTATTTGATTCAGTAGCCGTAATGGGCTTTTTAACACCTTTAGTTTTACAATTCACACCTTTTAAAATTTATCCGAATTTAAAATTTTGTCTTATTTAAAAAAAATACGCGTTGTACTTTTTGAACTAAACTTTAATAAATATTATAAAAAATAATAAGAATTTAACAATCATTTGTCTTGATAGTAAATATTTGCAATATTGATACAAACGTAACCATATACCAACACGGCCCAGTGTTCCATATTAACTGTGCCAGTCAGTTCAAAACACAATTTAAGCAAATGATATTAACAGTTGTCTTCAATTATTTATTTATTTTAAATTTGAAAAAATAAAAAGCGCCGTTTCTAAACACTGAATGCAAGCGAGTGGTGTGGTCTCAGTTGTGCGATCTGCGGTAGCTACTGAAAGATGCGTTTAGCCAAATCGGGTGCATGTTGATCACGTGTTGGACAAAATTTTCCCCACCACGCGGCTGATCAGTGGCACATTGTTCCACAACACAATGACGGCCGTCCTCCATAACAGTGTTTGGTAGCTTATGATGTAACCAGTGGTGGTGCCTTGCCACACTAATATATTTTTTTATATCACATTTCGTATGAAAGCTAACAAACAAAATTATTCTTGTAGAATCTGACATTTAAGAGAATAATTTAGTTATACTTTTTTTTTCCTTAATTTTTTATTAGTCTTGTACAAATTGAGGAAAGGAAACGAACAGCTTTGAACACCAATTAACTAAAACTTGATATACATGCTCCAGTCGCTACCGACCGGAACATTCACAAACTTTCGACAAACGTGGTATAATAATTTCCATAGCGCATTTACAATAACATTCCAGAACAATCCATTAACGAATTGTATGTAGATGTCAACAAAAGAATTTCCTTTTGAAAACCTTTCGTGCACATTTCACACAGGTCAAAAAAGTGTTGTTTTAATTTTTGCAACAACGGGGCGCCGTGACGTCACGCTGATGGAATGATAAGTCCCCCATAGTCGAGTTGTGTCGAGACGATGCCTGCCGCCACAAAGGCAGCGGGTGTGACGAAAATAGAACAAAAGTTAGGGCAAAGTGCAACAAAAGTGCCTCATTTTTCTATGTGAAGAGACAGTGGAAAACACACAGGCGGCATTACTACTACTGACGATACAGGGTTGACAGCGATGCTTTAAAACTATCAACTAATTCATATAATTCTGCGAAGTTTATATTTTATGCTCATGAACGTTATCATTTCTTAAAACTTTGAAATGATACTGATTTGATTCAATGAAGAATTTGATATAAATGTCTTATTTTTTTATCAATAGAACTCAAAAATCTTTTTATTATTTATAATTGCCAATTAACCCATTTTATTTTACCAATACAAACCAGTCATTATTACATTTTGTATCTTCTTCTTGAGGAACATTCTCTTGTCACTGAAAATTTCAACATATTCGTCTTCCATTGGATTCTATTCTATGTCTAGTATTTTACTTTCCACGTTTCCCTCAGCCCGATGTCTTCTTCATCTATCACTGTGGTTACGAATTTATTGTGCCAGAGAGTAAGATCAAAATGTTTTCCTTGAGATAAATGTATTTTACTCTATTTTTTCTAAAATTTCATTTCCTTTCCGTCATACAAATTTTCTTCTTCCTCCTCCAGCACCACATTTTGAAGACTTTTAGTTTCTCTTTTTGGTAGGTTCTAGTTTCCACACCCATGTATTGCAATGATTCATAGGTATATAAGTATATATTTTTTAAATATTTGTATTTATTTTGCTACGACATATTATCAGATTGCTTGTTTTGCTAAGACATATTATCAGAATGCTTATTTTTCTGTAGCTATTAATTTCTTTATTTATTATTATAATTAATTATATTACTTTATTTCATATTGTTACATTTATTTTCATGAACCTTTTTATCGATAAAAAATATAGAATATTCTTACTATTTTTTTAAAATAAGCTTTTGTTATGAAAATAAAAAAAATGTGGACTCCCGGGGTAAAAACAACCTATCAATTCATCATTCAAGTGTGGCAAGTGTTCAACCACTATAACAATCAACGATTTACTGAGCAAGGCTCTGTTGGGTAAGATTTTCACCAAAAAATATAATAAAGCTAATTGCATCCGTTCATTACAAATAGTTGCTTTGTATCAGGATTAACAAATAGCTATATATCAATCATGACAAAATATTAAAAATGGCTATTCATACGGAAGCAATAAAAATAATACATACCGACTCTCGTCACTTTTCATACAACAATAATTTATATGACCTTGGAAGAGGTTTTATATTTAATTACCATAGTAATGTCGCAACACCTGGCGTATAATAAATTGTATTCCAGAAAACAAAATTATTACACGTAAGCGAAATATAGATGTCACCCTGTGTACAGAGCATATACTTACATACAAACGATGTCATCGTGCAAAATTTAGGCGATAGAAAGATATTATCGCCAGGTATTTTCTATGGAAATGTGGAAAAATGTTGCCAAAAGACCCGCTCGGATTCTCCTTTGCCAATATCTAGCCGAGGTCTTTTGTTTGCTCGAGTCGAATACGCTGAGTTAATTTTACAATGTTGGCCATTTCCCAGTTGAAGTGGTTTTAATGCAATTTCGATAATTCATACTCAGGGTCTTTACAAATGGAATGAACGCGGTCATTTCCTTGATATTTATAATCTAAACTTTTCTTTAAAATTTCTTTAAAGCATGTTTTTATTATTAAGTACTTCGAGTAGTAGATTTTTGTGTATTTATAATCTTCAACTGTAATTAAACACACAGAATGTGTTCTCCTTGATAATATATAAGTTGTATCCATGTGTCTAAAATTTAATTAAAATGAATAGTTAATTCTGGCATACTCAAAGGTATTTGAGATTCCGTAAAAATAAAATAGATGGCTTTCAAATAATGGAACGATAGATGTATCAATTTGAAAAGTGTAACATATAGGTTCGAAAAAATTTGTCGTCAATGTACTGTGCGCTGTAGCATAATCGGTTAATGCACGTTCCCCGGATTGGAAGAGATCCAGGTTCGAATCCCGGCAGTAACGACAATATTTTTCGATTAAATTAACTTTATATGTATCTCTTTCTAATTAATACATTTGATTTGTATTATAATATTTTAAATATGAATTAAATATATTAATTATAAAGATATACATATAAAATCAATTTTATCGAAAAATATTGTTGTTGCGCTACCGAGATTCGAACCTGGATCTCTTCCTTAACCGGGGGAGGTGCTTTATCCAACTAAGCTACAGCGGCATTATTTTTAGCGACAATTTTTCGACTTTATATGTTACCTTTTTGAATTCAATATTTTTCGATAAAATTGATTTTATATGTATATCTTTATAATTAATATATTTAATTCATATTTAAAATATCACAGACCGTCTGTTCTGAATAATTACAACTTCACAATAAGAATGTGTTCTCCTAAAAAAAAATAAAAAAATTTATAATATTTATTGAATGTAATGAAAAATATACAAAATATTTTTAATGTTTGCACCAAACTAATTCTAATAGGTAACGAAAATGTGACACGAAAAATCTACGCCACTCCCAACCACTCGTGGATTCGCACTTACTTTAGACTTACGTTCTTCACAAATAGTTCTACTTATTGCTAATTCTTATTTGAGTCGCCTAGCGGCAGAGTGGCCCAAATGAAAAATCTCATGTTTTATGTTGCGTACACTAATACGCCCAAAATTAATTATTTTATATTGGCGTAATTTTAAATTCAGGGATATATAGAAGCATTATATAATTTGAATATATATTTTTTTTAATAAATAAAAATATGAAATATGATTATCTGTTTGATCTTTTGTATCTCTATTTGATTACTTTGCAGATACATTTCTAAAATGGCTAATATTCATATCAAAGACGTATTGTTGCCTAAAATGTTTAAAGAGTCCAATAACAAATAAATTTTAATATTGTTTTGAGGTCTTCGGATTCGTGTGATCCCTCAACCCAATGATTTATTTTCACAAAATAAAATATTTTTCGTGCGTGAGTATGAGCGGTTCCCACATACGATATAAATTTTTTAGTATTAAATAAATTCTAGTCAAAAGAATTGTGTTCACGTAGATGTATATTGACACACAACACAAATATATTTTTTAAAATCGTTTGAGGAAAAATTTGTTTCCATTTTTTCATATATATTATTCATATAAAGTTAACTTTTTAATCCCAGCGGACAGCACCAGGCTAGTAGCTTAGCAAACACAATTTTAACAATACTCGTGTAGCAGTATTTGACTCTGCTATAAATGGCAGAAAAATATATTATAAAATTAATATATTTTTTAAGTTTTACAATCGTATCGTTTTAGCAATTTACTTTTTTTTTTAATGTCGTATCATTTCAAGGTGATAATCAAATATAGTTACATCTTCTGGCCTAAAGATTTATAAAATATTTTGAATTAATTCTGAAGTTGATAGACTTTAACGCATATGAGTTGGTACGCGAACAATCGCTACACACTATGGCTGTATAATTTCATCCCCCATCATCCTACTACTTGATGCTCCTTCTCGGCGTACACCACTACTCCCAGTCGACCCTTGAGTCGATAATGTCAAAGTGGCTCTGCTGAGATTTTTTCTGTTGATCCTCGGGCATAGTGTTTGACGAGCGTTCCCCTATCCCCCAACTGGGGACGTGATCTGTAGGCGTTAGGAAACTCTCCCAGAGCTGAAAAAATGAGTTAGTACGTGGAAAACTTAATGACATAGGAAACCGGGTGACAAAGCTGAAATAAGAGTAGAGAGATCACCTGATAAGATGAGAGGACAATCGTTGAGTTAAAGGTAATTGAGTGAAGAACTTAAACCGGAAGGTGAAATATGGGCTGATCAAAGACCCGAGAGAGGGATGCCAGGGAGGACATGCTTACAGGATTGATAAGGCAGGTCATTGTCCGGCTCATAACGATGACGTAATGAGGAACGAAAGTAATTTCGGATTTTTATAGGAGTTCGTGGATGTGCAGGTGTCTCACTGGGAGATTTTAAGATGGTCAGGCCTATCCGCCTTTACCTTTCTCGATCGAAAAACTTTCGCTTTCTTTTGCCGGAAGTAACCTTTTTGTTTTATGTATTGTCTTATTTTTCCCTTTAAGAGATGTATGAAGGCCATAGGTACGATCATTTGCTATCCCTATCAGTGTGTCCATTCTTGTGTGTATATTTTATCTATTACTGTTGTGTGCATTTAATTTATTTCTGCTTTATGCTGTTTTACTGAATAAATATTTTTTACTGCACTGTACGGGCAGTGAATGGTCATTGTTTGACAGCCATGACGTGTTGCAATACCGCTATGCGGCATTGGGTTGCGGTGAATGTGAAGGACCGATATGGAAGCTTTTGCTCATAAATCGGTCCTGGGTAAGTGCTGGATCACCATTCACTGGCCAGTTTGGATGATTAGAGACATGTGACACCATGATAATGATGATGGTAATAAAAATAATTGGCATCCGATCAAATTAATAAAGGTAGCGAGACAACTGATATTTCATATCTCAAATATGCATACTTTATTTCAATCACTAACCACTCTTAATATCGCCACCGACTAATAAACCATATAAATAAGTCACTGAGTGATTAAGTGACTGAAACTACTATGTTCCTTTATTATAGCTTCGCGTGGGTGGGTACCTAATATAGAAAATCTACTCTATAACATTTAATAATAATTAAAACAGTATGTATTAAATGTAGATTGTATTTAGATATCTGAAAATAGAATTCCCGTACACAAAGAAACCCTATTAAATTCAAGGTAGCTAGCATCATTTATATTAATATGTATTTCATGAAAGACATACCTGACACGTATAAACAATTTTGTTTTATATCGCACCGTAAAATGTTTTTGTGAATGTGTTCGTGCCTCTGTGGCACTTTTACATTTAAATCGTTCTTTGTAGAGCATCTCGCGTTTTAATCAGTGACATCCGAAGCGGCTCCTACTCTTCGGCGGCATGGGGATGCATCGGCGGTAAGGAAAACAATACAAAACACAAAACCGAGAAATGACAACGAAAAGTTAGCAATAAGTCTACGGTGAAGTTTCTTTCGACTGCGACGGTATTCAACGTGAAACGTAGCCGCAAAGCATCTGATTACACGCGAGGGGCAGGGGCGGCGCAGAGGAGGCTTGCTCCACTTTTGGGGAGGTTTACCGGAAGTGTTGACTTCTTATTTCAACCAAATAATCAAACAAAACTATCGAACATTCCAAACATTACGTTGAGTTTAGTGTAAAATAAAATAGATTGATTAGATTGTTGTAATGAATGTCTTTATCAAGACTGCAGAAATTGAGCTGTGCATGTTGAATACTAAACTTAGTAGTGCGATTGGTTAAAACCATGGTATTTTTCATAGCTCTGTATGGAGTCAAAATATGGATCCTAAGAAGAAAAGAAAGGAACATGCTCGACACCTTCGAGATATGATGCTGGCGTCGCGTTGGCGTCGAAAATTCTTCAGGAACTCCGCCCTAAAGAAAAGCTATCTACAATATACAGTAAAATAATTATTTCAAACATTAGACATGTTACTAGAAGAGATGGAGAAATTGGTGAACACGGGGAACGTGCAAGGATGGAAGACGAGAAGTCTATTTCACCGCCAGGTTAGCATTTTTTAACACTACTTGCCAACCATTAGCGGCAATACAACATGGTATGGCTGTCAACTAAAAACCATTCACTGTTCGCACAGTAGATACAGTATAAAAACAAGAAACACAAATAATATAATATTTCGTGATTAACTTTGTGGAAGTCTATCGTAATTAGCTTTTAGAATATTAGCCTTTAGAAAAAAAAAAAATTATTAAAATAAAACACAACGTTGTTTACTTCACACTACACTTTAATTACAAAAAATAAAACTATTCTTACAGAAGATGATGCAGTTAGCATCGAAAATATTTTTTAAAGTTGATTACAAATAAGTTCATCAACATGTGTTTAATTTACAATAATATAAACATAAGACAAAAATAAATCAAATGCACTCAAAAGTTACAGTAATAAATCTATATATTGAATGATCATAAGAATAGACGCACTGATAGGGACAGACCGAATCCGAGAAATGACCTAAGCCTCACTACACGTCGCCCTAAACAATGCCCAAGATCGCGAAGAGTGGAGACAGCAGTTCGCACCGTAGAAGCAGAATAAAAAAACCGCGATTCCCGGTATCGAGCGCATCGATCGAGAGAGGTATTGAGTCATTGCTGTATTTAATATAATAATTTAATATGACTCAAAAGAGAGCTAATTTAAAATTCTTTTAATGTAAGTACTCAATCTAAAATAGGAAAATAGTTATATTTAGCTAGCGCCTCCCTCTCTCGAAAAAAAAATCATAACAAAACAAATACGTTACAAAACAAATACCATAGAGGATACATATTTTATTCAATACTTATAAACGTCAAACACACGTTTGACATATTTCAGAAATTCATATTTACGGAAAGCCACAGGACTTACAATTTCTAAAACTAAAATGGTAAGCTAAGTATTTACCTTAAAATTATAATTATAAAAGTAAACATATCTGTATAAAGTGCATCGCTGAACAATCGTTTATTAATTAAAATTTATTTTAAAATGTAATAAAATTGAATTCCTCATTTCCTTCCAAGTAAACTGTATACATTACATAAACACACACACACACACACATTCAAAATTAGTAAGTACACACACTCGATCAGTGATTTTAATCACTCGATTTTTTTAAATTTCTAGATACGATACTTGTTGTTGCTCTACCGGAATTCGATTCTGGATCTCTTTTCAATCCGGGAAAGGTGCATTTTATTTTATTTTTCGATATAATTGATTTTATATGTATATCTTTCTAATTAATATATTTAATTAGTATTTAAAATATCACAGACCTATGTTCTGAATAATTACAATTTCACAATAAGAATGTGTTCACCTTAATAACTTAATTATATCAATTGTATTAATGTTCTTTTTTTTAAATGCAACAAATAACTTTATTTTGTCGTTTTATTTTTTCCTTGAACTTACACCAAAGAAACATTATTTTATTATAATGAACCCCCAGATCTGTCCGGAGTGCTATGAACTGAAGCTGATAGCTGATCTTATAGTTTTAATATTAGTTAACATTTCATTTTCAGACGTGTCGGGGATTATCGTTGTAGGTAGTCATTGCAGTTTATATTAGGAAATTGATAGAAAAAAGTGTAAACCGTGAAACAGATTAATCCTCTAGTGATACATAAATAATTAAGCAAAGCCATGTAAGTGACTGAAATTGAATCCACGTCAAAACCTTTAATATACAATTTTTGAATAAAATATAAATTTCGATATTCGCCCTTAACAAAAATTGTGCATTTTTACCTTAAACATATGTCGTAAAATATCATAGAATCTGGTTAGGTTGAAGTTGTGCAACTCCCCACTTGGGACGTGGCAGGGTACACCGATGCAAACCAGGAGAAGTGGTTAACTGGGATGGGGTGTCTATTTGTATTCATGAGATTTTTTTTCGAAATAAAACTCCCTGTGAACGAAGCCTGGTAAGTATATTAGCCCAAAAAAGGAGGACATGTTTGCCGAAAGAAAGAAATCGAAAAATCTATATATAAAATAGAATAAATACTTTGTAAAAAAATAAGTAACAAGCGTCGAATTTACCATATATAGCTAGTTATGTTACTTGAAATGTATTACATGTAGATATAAATTTAATGTGTAAGTCCAATAGAGTTTACAAAATAATGATAAAAATACACAAAAACAGGATGTGCGCGGACATCTCTATGCAAAATTACCTGTCTCATTTTTTAATGATTTTTTGATTTGATTATACAAAATGCTTGAGCGAATTAATTTAATTTTGCTATATCCGGTCTTATTCAATTTAAAAACACAAAAAATAAACATTTTGAAATCGGTTGACTCGAGATGCAGCACTGAAAACGATAATCTGTCATACATTTTTATTTTCATCTTCATCTCTATTAACAATTTTATGTTAATGCCGACAAAGAAGTTTATCTCATTACACAGTGATTACATGACGTCATTTATTAAGGGTTTATTTGTCCCTTTTTTCATAATTTTTCGTACAATTCTAATCAATAAACAAATCAATTTTTTTAAATCTATCTGCCGTACAAATTTCGCTGTACAAAGCATATAAGATTTCGTAAAATTTGACACTTATAAATGAAGTCTTATATAGAATCTTATATGGTTTGCGTAGCGAAATTGACAGGGTAGTGCTTCGCAACGGAACATTTCCGGGCTCGTATCTCGGTGAAAACCAAATAATTTTTACATACATAAGATTTTTTTTGTACAATTAATTCATCTGATTTGTTTTACATACCATATCATTATGTTTTGGTATACATTATTTAACTTTGTTTTTAACCACTTAATACACCAAAAATAACTAACTAATAATTCAAATAACTCATTAAGTGGTTAAAAACATAGTTAAATAATTTATATTAAAATGAACATAGACCGCAAAGTTCAATTTGCAAATATTAAAAATATAATTATGTTCCATAATCGCAACATAACTTCTGTGTACAGTTTTCTGGGCTAATCTGCGGTGTATATCTGATCTTTCTGGCCGACATTTCGGATCTCATTGTTGGGTCCATCACTAAGGCTGATGAGTTTTCTTTAAAAATAAAAAACATTAATTTCGTAAACAGAATTATATTTGTTTTATCTATTTCCGTTACTGTGTTAAATTATTAAATGCTTCTACTTTATTGATTTTAATTTTAATTTGACAAATAATTATACTGATTTTACATCAAAAATATTAAATAATTATCTAAGAGCCGTAGTTAAGGGTGAATATCATGTTCCAGGCCGATATTGTTTTTGAATAACTAGGAAAGGAAATACGATTTCTTAATTTGATTTTTTGTTCATCGATTATTAGTTTATTACAATTATGTATAAAATATAACATCGGCCAAGTGGCCGCCTCTGGCAGCGGCACAAATGCGTTAAAATGTGGGAAAAAATCACATTTTTCATAACATTCTCGCACACTTCACATGTTATTTAATTTCGAATATTGTCCTGTAGCATCGGAATTGTTATTGGCTTATTGGCGTAGACCTTTTTTTTCAAGTACCCCTACAGAAAATATTTGGGAGCCGTCAAATCAGATGATCGACGAGGTCAATCGATATCACTACATTTTGACATTATGCGGCCGGGAAAAGTTTCTCGCAAAATTTCGAGCGTAGCTTGGGCTGTGTGTGAGGTGGAACTGTTCTGTTGAAATCACATGTGTTATAGGCCCAATCGACCCAATTCGGCCACCACGAAGTTTTCCAACATGCGACGAAAGCGATCACCATTATTATTGCATTGCATTGTAGCCAAATAACCACAACATTTTTTTAAATAGAAATGCGTACTCGAAATACATGTCACATCAACTAATTCTTACTATTTTCAAACTAAGCTATACGCTTGTACTATGAAAATGGGACTAACTTGCTGGTCTCTGGAACGAGGCGCAAACTTACTAGGCCAGAGTCTGAACAACAAGCTACTCAGCTACTCGTAACAATTCAAAAACACTTGATTAATTGATATCAATGTCGCAACGTCCTAAATGTATATTAAATTTATTGTCAGCTCATTTGGAATTCGTCTTGCTTCTCATCTTGCTTAGGTTCTCCCTCTTCCTTGAACAGAAGCAATATCGTCCATTTTCCACAGGGAAACCACCTGCCGGAGATGAATCTTAAACGATAGACATAAAGAGACAATGGGCGATCTTTGCGGTACTCCGCTGGGAAAGAGTTAACACCACAAAAGGGTATACTCCCTACCGCGCGCTATTACGAATCGAGATGAGAATGGTTGAAATGCGTATTTTGATTTCCTTAATATTTTATTTATTCACTAACGTTTAAAACCCGTCTTAGAATAGGCGTGAAAGTATTACATATCACATATATCTCAAGCTTTTAATTACAACTCTAAAGATAATAATAAACAAGTTAAAGATTACTCAACCTATCGAGTTTTTAAAGATTTTCCTGTTTTAAATTGGTCTTGCCGGTATGAAAAACACTATTATTTGATTTTTTTAAAAATAACAAAATAAAAAATCACCACAACTATCAAATTATAACCAAAAGTATTCTAAACTGTTATTTCAAAAAGGTACTAAATAGGAATGAGCCAGAGATGTATATTTTATATTGCTAATAGTCTATTATTAAATTATTATTATTAAATTAGCAGCAAATATAAATGTGTATAAAAAGGTGGTCCTAAAATGGCTTAAAGGTCTTCAATATAAATAATGTATTGGATATTGTTTTGTTTTCCCTTAGTTTGTTATAAATTTTAATATTGTACAATCATAGATTTCGATTTTGTTTTTATATAAATATCGAAACCACCCCCATAATTCAAGATTATTCTTATTTGGTGATGCATAACTCTATAGTTGCCTAAAAACTTGATTATAAAACATGTGTTCTTAATAACTACTTAATTTCTTAATAATATAAATGACTACCTATACGAAATGGAGTATTTTATTTTATATTAGAAAAATATATCTTCTGAATAAAAAGGTCACCTATCTACATAATTCGTATATTTCAGAGAAAATTGATATTTATGTGTAATATAATGAGGGATGAAGGATATTGGGATATTTATTTATATGCTTTGTTAAATATTAACCTATTGATATCACGTCTCCATTATCTTTAAAGATGTAATTATTTTTAAAGATAATTTTTCGTGTAGGTAGTACGTGCATGTAAAATAGTGAATTATGAAATAGTTTTATACTGTTCCGTATCCACAATCTGATCCTGATTGAAACTACTCTTCCGGGATTTCACCAGAATATCAGATTCAGAGGCCTTTAATTATTCAAACGCAACCATCTTTATCCATAAGAATGAAGACACAACATTTTGTAAATAAAACCGTTACGTAGAGAACTATATTTTTAATTCAAGATTCACTAGTCAACAAATGGCGTGGTCGGTTTCATTTTCAATTTCTTTACAATTTTTTACTACGATATCATCTTAGATATTCCACGGCGGCCCCTCATGACTGATGATGATGATCTTTGTGAACTCCCGCTTTATTGATTTCTACATTTCCGCTTTTCTCGGCATTTCGCAGAAGGTTTTTTTCACTTGGTTGATCCAACGTTTGGGGGATGTTTTTCTTCCTTTTCGCCGATCTTCTCTTCTCAAAAGATGTACATAAATATATGGATTAGTCTCAGGCAAATGGTTTAGTATATATCATATCTGTAGTTTCTGTAGAATGAAGACATTTGTACGTCTCGCTATTCATGGTACAGTGACGTAGCATATCTCAAAGACGTCAATTTGTCTTCGTTCTATTACCTTCAGAGTTCACGATTCCAGATCAAGCAAAAATATTAAATGCACTTGAGATAGATAGATATCATGAATCCACATAATTAATATAGTTTAATTATACTCAGTACATGATATATAGTTTATATATTTATTTACATCATATCCCGAATCGTTTTGAGAGTTGTTTACTCTCGTTTCGATTCCTCATAATTACATATTTATTTTATTTCATTACATTCAGTAATTAACATTATCATAATAATACCATCGTAGGTTGGCTCCGGTATCATCGTACCAGAGTCATACCTATACAATTTGACGTGAGACTCGTTATCACATTAAATTCAGTATGCAGCCAGAGAGAAGCTATAGAAATCATATACCCTCGGAGGGTAGATGTCACATTTTTGTGTTACAGTCGCAGAACTCGATCACAGTCCGGCAGAAATTTACCCTATCCAAGTCGCAAAAAGTGCGAGGGAGAGCCAGCAGAAGCAGAGCAGCCTGTGCTTTTCCCAACATCGTCCATCCCAGCAACCCCCAACGAAAGACCCACACCCTAATAAATTCCCAGAAATATCCAAGATTCCTTTCATTTCTTTATAGGTCATCGTTCCGGGGGATCCTATGACCTATTCCTTGATATATAGTTTATTAGAATTCATTTTAAGTTCTTCCCTAATCACCTAATAATATAACTAAGGATTATAAATTATATTCAATCGTTTACTTTGGACGCTGCATCAATTCAAAGGGGCGGTGTTGTAAATGACCCACCCTTATTTCGGGGGATGAAAAGAGTACTTTCGGATTCATTTCGGATTCCAAGGGAACGCCCGTACCGTTTTCGTTGTCCGTTCTTTGGGAGGCTTTGTTCAATGCCTCCCTTAAGTAGCCTTCGGCCGCCCGCTCTCCGAGGGGAGCTGCCGGGGAGAACTGAGAACAGGGCTCCGAACATTGGGTTAGACCATTTCCTTTGAATATTTACTCACATTTTAATATTTAACGAGACTCTTTAGCGCTGTTTAACGTGTTAACATTTAAAACGTTAAAGAATTTAACCTCTTAAACAAAATTAATTTTGTAATAATTGACGACCTATCGTTTTTATTTATACGATTACTTTTTAATATTTTTTACGTAAATTATACAGTATCTTTATATTTAACCACCATGAGATTTATATATGTACCAACCGGCTTTTGATCTCCCTGATTAAGAGAAGGGACTTATTCTAAACCGGTTATAAAACTCGTGGTGATTAAATACAAAGTTACTCAATAATTTATTAAAATGACTGACCATTTTTGCGTTAAGTATTAAAAAAAATATTAACGTAACTTATTTTTTTATTAAGTAAGGCAGAGGAATCCAATCTTGACACATGTGTTTTACTTCATTATTTCACAAGCTGGTTGGTTCACCAGCCATCTTGTTCTTTTTCATATGGTTATTAGCTTGTTAGTAGCACCAATGGGCAACAAATTTAGTTTAGTGCCTCCCATCCGGAAAATGCCACATTTAGATTTCAAACAAAACTTCTCACTAATGTAGGGACTTGGACTTGGATTTCTTGTCTTGCGGGGTGCCGGGTCACTTCGAACCCCTTGCTCCTTCATCGTATTGTATGCAAACACTAATTTAGGGTTGACTCCCTAAGTCACATTGATTCTTCAGATAAACATGTGGGCTATGGGTTGAAGGAAGCTATGCCTAGGCTATTCAGTCAAAGAGAACTTTATAAATTTTCTTTCGGTTATTTTTGTTTCCATCCAACTCTCGATCTGAATTTTGGTTGCTTTAATTGTTCTCATTTATCCAGGAAACCTTAAAACGAGTTTAAAATATGGTTGAGAAGACGTTAGAGTACCAACCCTAGCCGATATCCCTTCTACATTTCCCTATTACAGATTTTTTCTGTATTTATCATACACGCTTTGCTTTATTTGCTTTGACTATGCGTTCGTACCATTCGTCTGTGATTAAGCTCACCTCGGAAATATAGGTATTATTGTATTTTGTCTCTTATTTCAAGTTGTTACTCAAATATATTGATTGGTGCTGAATATATGTTTTAAATCATCTCTGTTATGAACATTATTGCAACATGTATCTTATTCGTACGTTTAAATCTTCAAATCTAGTTTATCCAGCCTCGTTATAACCTTATAGTCACCCTGTGGACATCCTGTAGTAGTTTTCAGAACATGTATGTATTGAACAATATCATTTATAATATGTTGATTAGTCACTCGCGTAAGAGAGAATCAATCATTCCCCCATATTTGTATTAAAAAGGGTATCATACATAGTAGTATCATTTTATTAACTCCTCCAAGCGTCGTGCGAACAAGATAGCTTGTTGCTTTGTTACCTCAAATACCCTCAGTGTTTACACGCCATTACTATTATTGGCTACATTAAATAATCTAAAGCAAAAAATACGCATAGCGTGCCTTGGACACGTGTATTATACCAGCCCTGCATAAAATATGGTTTTTTGGTTCGAAAAAATATTCATAAATGCAGTTAAGGGCACATTTTCAAAAATAATTCATATATTCGCGTTTTTTTACGAAAATGTGGTTTTTTATTATTCATTTATATCAGAAATTATACATTAATTACTATAATTGACTTTTTTTAAACTATTATTTAGATATAATTTTTACACTAATGCAACTAACTAATAAACTGAATGGTATTTATCATAATTAAAAAAATACAAGAATTTTAAGAAAGACCACAACCAGTAAATTTATTTTCAGCGTACCATTAAATTACCTTATTGTAGAAAACTCTTGCATATACGAAATATATTATCTTATAATCTTGAAGACAAGATTACGGAGATAAATCTGCATTGAACTAAATTAACAAAATGTTACAAATTAATAACCGTTCAATTTGCAGTACAAATGATCAATTTTCGACGTTTTTAAAACACTTTGTGTTAGTGAAATTTTTTTATTTTAAATAATATAATATATTTACTTACATGCTTTGAAATTTCAGCTACTATTTAAAATCAAGTTGTATATCAAAAACACAATAATTTCTTACTAAATAATATTTATATCGATCCTATTAATGTGTGTTTTAATTTCAAAACGCCAATTAAAAAACAACAATTTGCTAATTTAGTTCAATGCAAATTTGTCTCGGTAATCTTGGCGGCTTCAAGATTATAGGAAAATTTATTTCGTATATGCAAGAACTTTCTATATTTTTCGAAAGGGAAGCCTTAAATAACTTAAGCCTTAAATAATTTCTTAATATGTTTTTTTTGTATAAAATTCTCAGTCATAAAGTCTTTATGTTGTGGTGCATTTTCTTCCAAGCACATAATAGTTTTGTACTCTATTATGACCAGATACAAACGAAGTAATTTCAGCATTATTTCTGAAAAATACAATAGTTGTAATTAATGCTTTCTTGTTCCAACGGTTCATTCTACCATTTCTTTGCCGCGTCTTTCACAAAGCATTGTTCATTATTTTGCCGTTCCGAAAATTATTTCCATTTCTTGCTGTTGCAGTCTACCGGTCATATTTCAGGAGTTGTTTATCTTTGTTAACTTTCTAATAACAGCACGGTTTCAAACCGTGGTGGGGTTTCTTTGATCCGATAGTTTTAACGTTCAGTTTGCCGTTGAAAGAAAATACCCGTTTACGGCAAATAGAAGAATGCGCACTCTACTCCGAGATATTATATCTCAATCTAGAAATTCGCCCCATATTAAATCTTTATATCAAAGACTTTTTAATATTAACAATTCAAAGACTGCTTTATGAATAAAATTAGTTATTGTTAAAGTTAAAAAAATATATAGAATTTCATAACTTGTTTGAATAGATATAAAAAGCTACTGTCTGATACAATATTTCACATATAATATTAAGTTTTGAGTTTATTCCTGTCTTGGGTGAAATCGTTTTAATTTTTTAAATATTATTATTTATTTACGGAGATTATAACAGTCAACTAAATAATGTAATAAATAAATCAAAAAGAACTGCCAAAAAATAAATATAGTATAGAGAAAATGATTACGAAACAACCAAAATAATCGAGAATTAGTTTGAAGAAGTAGGTATACTGCATGGAGCCACAATAAAACAAGGGTGCTGATTACCGCTTCTCTCAACTGACAATGATGAAGATGATGATGAAGTCAGAAGAAATGAAACACCGAAATATATTAATTCTAGGGACAATACGGTACTTGGTTTCATTTCAGTTACAAACAACACATTCAGATCATTTATATTTTTCCCACCATTTCAGTGAGCAGGCAGCAACGGACGTCAGCGAGACGTATTTTATCAAAAAATGGCAGTCTATGGTAGCCGAAATCTATCTTACGTTTTTTGGCGCCCCGCTGATGATTCACCTTAAATTTATTTTTAATAACTATCATATCATTTTATTGGCATCACTTCGGCAACCTCGCAATCCTGTGCGATGGGAGTCGATTCGGTTATTGTTTATGGAGGGGGAAATGATGTAAAAGTTTGGGCTGATGGTGTTTTTACATCATACCTAAATGTCATATTAGAACTATCTATCAGGATTAGATAATTACATATTGATTATCCGTAAATTAAATTTTAAAATATTATGTAATTATTTGTAGGCATACTAAATAACGTTATTTCATGAAATCGTACTAAAAATGGCAAAGAAACATGTTCTGTTCATTAAATATATTTAGTAGCTTGTTTATTTATAATTATTTTTATAGCACAAGCTTTTAGCTTAGTTTGAAAATAGTTAGGATATTGATGTGGCGTGTATTTCATGTACGTGATTTTATTATTTTTTTAAATTGGGGCTCTCACAAAGATCTTTTGGAGAGTCTTGTTTTTGCTTCTCGTGACCTCAGTCTCCTCCATTGGGTAATTGTTAGTATTTTCGGTTGTTATAAAATCTCGTAAAGCTCTGAGTTTATGTGAATACGCCATCGGTTATTGATTGTAACTGATCACGGTTTCCACTCTGAATCCACCCCTGGTGAGTTCATTGTTTTCAACAACGTTGTTCATTTATTTTATTTTTAGAAAAAAAGTGCGGAAGAAAAAATTTTATGTAAATGTATGTCCTTTCTTTGGGCAGCGATCCATTTACAGAATTTCATTTTAAAGTTAATTATAGCAGTCATGTCAATCACGTGTATTATGAGAACACGCATTGTCAAATTCGAAGAAGAAATAACCTAGATTAATCGAACATCAGAACACTATTTATATATAGTGATTTGGATATGGTAAATGACTTCATTTATTTCTGGTCCTATAATACTGCCTAAGTTAAAAGATGAATCCGAATGGCAAAATTCGATGTCCAAGCTGAATACAATTTGGAAAAATAAATCTATAACTATGACTGACAGACTCACGATTTTTTTTTCTATCTGAGAGAACGAAACGTTCACAAATCACTCTTGAAGGGTGGATTGCCTATTTAAATGAAAGAAAAAGATGAAAAAAGAAAGAAATGTGGCGTATTTGGAATATGGTGCTGGATGAACTCTTCGGATAGCAATGTGACTTTATTTAATGAATTAGTAAGGATCGAAAATTTCAAACGATATCCAGAATAAACGGCAATGTGAAAGGTATCCTATTCTAATGGCTCTCCGAACTGTGGTTTCCAGAATTGAATCTTAAACTTCCAACAAATCTATCAATCGGCGAGCTTACAATAACTAGATTAAATAAGCGATTCATATATACAATAAATAATAGCAAAATAATGATTTTATTTCTTACCTACGTATTCACTCGCCATTAAATCTAACTTTTTTGGTATAATACTAAGACAATTAAATTTTAATTTTAATAAAAGCTTCGCTTTCTTGCCGAAAGAAGAATTTGTCCTAGGAGACCACAAAGTGAGTCACATGTTGTATCACAAACGCTCAGTTTTATTTTCTCTATTGTGGCCTTCGCCAATTAGGCGTAATTAGCCATTACAAGTGTGTACATACAAATAATATTATTTATCTTAAATATATAAATCAATAAAATAATAATGGGAACATTATTAATATTAGTATTTAGTATTTGAAATCTAATTAATATATTAACATACGTAAGAACATTTATATTTGAAAGGATAAAAATATACAAACGATGACTATTGTTAAATGAAGGATAAATTCAGAAAAGTTAAAAAACAATATAACATTTCAATTCAAATGAAGCATTAATTTAATTTTTAAAAAATTTTTACAAATATGTAATTATACGTTCACATTTCTCTTAACTAGAATAATAAATATAAAATAGCAGGTCGTGAAGCAAAATTTAACTAAAATTAATAAAACCTTACAACATTACTATTTTAAAAGATAAAAATAAAACATTCTTCCATTGTAATATAACAATAGGTAATAATTAACATCAAGAATTAATGAAAATTATACTTTCACAACATTAATAAAAATAACATTGTAAAAATAATAATAACAAATTATAAAAAATCTTTCGTTAAGTATTGGAACAATGAATACATAAAAATCACCAAAGGAAGTAATAAATAATAACTCAAACAAAATAATCATCATTGACATTCAGATTCTCTTATAATTAAGACTATCATGAAAATTGTGAGGATATAGAAATTATATGTTCACATTTCAAGCGCTCAATTTAAAAAGATTAAAAATAATTATGTAGTATGTGGTTCATATGCGTTCCTCTATTTTCAAAAAAACTTAGAAGGCCCTCCTGTATCTCAAATTAGTAAATAGTCCATCTAAGAAAACAATTAAATGTCGGATTCTTTAATGCTCTTGTCGAACGAAAAATGCATTTTGAGATTTTTTTTGAGAGAGAAAAAATAAAGATTTATCAATATAAAAAATGCGGAATGCAAGTTGCTTACATTGTCACTGTACATGTTTGATATTATCTGAGACGTCAATGAAAAGGTACTTTATACTGACATCATGTTGCAGTCGTATATTGTCACAACTAAGCTAGGATCATGTGATTGTTGTCACTTGGCTTATTTCTGCTTTTGCCTTGGCGATGGGAGAAGGTGTTCTGAAAACGTACGCGCAATATCAATACAAATCAGTTATTATTCTATTACATCGTATTGATACAATAATCCACACATATTTTTGGTTATTCAACACTAGGAATAAAAAAATGGGATAAGTCGGCACAACTGCGTGCTTTTTTTAACTACATATATCTATACATAACACACTTATGTATAGAGACGTAAATGTTTTATAATTTGGTGTGTATTATTCAAATTAAAACGGTTTTTGTAAAGATTAAATTTGTGCAGACTTCAAGATGTCGTGTTAAATGTACTTTTTTATGTATTTATATATTTAAACATTATGGTTAATCATAATAATTAAACTGAAATTATTTTATATTTAATTACATTTATGCACATTCATTTCAACTGTCATTTTAAGTTACTGAAATGAACTGCTAAAATGCATGCTTATATTTTCAATACGTAATAGAATCTCGAGCACATCGTGAGGATTTTGAATATTATTGTGCATCTGAAGACAAAATTAAATATATTTGAAGGTTTTATTGTGTCCTGTTCTGACAAAGGAGTTGTCACTCTGAAACTGATCGTTATTACTTAATAAAACCAAAGTTTATACATTGAAAGTTATATTAGTATCGTTCTTTTCAATAATTAAAGACACAGTTATATTACAAGGTTGAAAATATATTATTAAATGTCACGATGGTGCCATAAAAATCACCACAATTTCCCTGTTGTATTTAAAAAACGTTATTTAACTCGGAAAGTACTTATTTCATCCCTTTTTCTCCCCACAGGATTCAATATATGATCCCAAAGGTTCGTGGTTTTGTAAATGCTACGTCGAGTTCTTATTTTTAGCAGAATTTTATCATCAAAAGGAGTCTCTTGGATCTACAGTTTAATTTATTTTTTTCAGTTTCGACGTCAGGGGGCGCCAGTTCACTTCCGCCAAGCTGTGGTCCTCGCCCGGAGGGTTCGGACCCCGAGCCTACTTCCGGGCAGCCGCGGCCCCCGCACAACTCCTCATCGACGACGTCAAGGCCACCGACGCCGGTGTTTATCGCTGCAGGGTGGACTTTCGAAATTCGCCTACAAGAAACTTGAAGGTCAACTTTACCGTACTAAGTGAGTAATCTTGATTATTTATTTATTAAGTGTTTTACAATACCACATCATGCAGTTGAAATAGGTTCGCGCGAAATGGCGAGGACCAAAATATTATCACAATAAGTACAAAATGTGATGTACTAGAAAGTAATAAATATTTTAATATGTACAACAATAATTGAAGAGACGCAGTAGAAAGTAAATATGAATATATATTACATAAAAACATAAAATATGCTGATTTAATCATCTAAAATGCAAGAAGGTATTGATGTACCAATCACACCAATCATTCCTTCACCAAATAGTTCGTTGAGATTGCAAAGTGACTGCAGTACATCTGTCAAATATACATGCGGTAATATTTTAAGCACCTAAAAACATAGGAATATATTAATAAAACAAAATGACAAATTTGGCTCTAGTAAAACGATCGTTATTTATGCACCAATCAACATTATTACATTTCCCGATCTGACTGATTTCCCATAATTTTGCGCTGATTTAGACAATAACCATCGGACTTGGTGGTATTTATATCTCTCTATGCTTAGTTAAGCGTCAACCCCTTTAATTAACTCCTTTAGTTAAACGATGTTACTACATCTTTGTTAAAAATTAAATAGGAATATTTTACTAAACACTATCAAGAATCCCACTATGAATTATGTTGTGTGATAAAATCGTTATCATTTCAAGTTATATTGTTTAGAACACGGCACTTAAATAAATTCTCCACTGTTTCAGTTTGCTCATTAACATCCCCGTACGCAGATTCATCTCGGTTGTAATAAAGTAATAATACTTCCACAACTTGAATTAACAAGCTGGAGTGTGTTCCACACGAAGTTGTGTATAATGGCCAGGATTCTGTCTTATAATAAGGCTCTACCGCCCCCTGCATAACTGCGGCTTTCTCCGAGCCTCCCTCGTATATCACGCGGAGGGGTGGTTGATACCTGCGAGCGGAATTCCTTATAAGGTCGCTATCTATTTGCATAATTCACAGTTCATAATGTACACGTTATACTATAATATATATTATATAACCTTTGATGTTTAGTGACGTAACAGCGATAATAACAAAGATAATATTAAGTGGTAATTTCGCAGAAAATACAATGTTGGAAATTATTAGATGTTTTAATATGGTTTAGGTTCTATGTCACGTGACCGAACTTTTGTGCACCATACTATTCTACTGACCGTACCTCGAGTGTGCTTGTTTGATCAAATGGTTACACTCGCCTTGTAACTGAGTGATTAGTTAGTGTCTAAGTTTTATTTTTATAAACTAATACTTTATGTTTTTTCGGAATCTTCCTATGTAAAATATATCACGAAACTGCGCTAAAAAAGTGTGTTAAAAATGCGTAACATTTATGAAATAATACACAAAAATCAAATTTCGGAGAACACATTATTGTTGTGAAGTTGCAGTTTTTCAGAACATAATTTTGTGGTATTTTTAAAACAAATTAAACATATATCCTGGTAACATCTAAAATGGGATAAATAGATTTTTTTCTGTATATCTTTCAAGTTTATTAATTAAATTCATGTTAAGGTAAATGTATACATTTGTATTAAAGTAAATTTATAAAAAATAAAAATATATTTTCCACAAAACAAAAGAACATCGCACGAACTTGAAATAAAATCCAAACGATGGTTGAAGAGACCAAGATAAATAAATATTCGACGCAGGGGTGGTATTATACGCGTGTCTGAGACATGTAACTTGTTGTTTTTTTTACCCTGATTTCAAGAATGAAAAAAAAAATGTTCGAAACTTTAAAGTGTAATAACTTTTTAAATACTTGCGACCGGATCTTTTTTGAAATCTGAGCACCCTGTAGGAAAATATATTTTTGGTAAAAATCCGAGAAAGAACCATATTCTCAATATTAATCAGAATTTGCAGTTCATAGTTTCATCTGGTTCTTCTCTGTCCATTTATCTATAATATTACCGTAACAACGTTATTATATATTATTACACTCCATCCGTAAACCTCTATGAAATTTTCTATCGAACTTTCTACAAATAATTACATATTCTATAATGTTCAATATTCCTAGTTAAACTTAAAAATGTATGTCAATAAAGCTTATCTTATCTTATGTTAAATACGAGTAGAACTATACATTTGTATATCTTTGAAATATGACGTATCAGCATCCAAGTCATCGTAAAGTAATGCCATGTTTTTTTTAATACGATATACTTAATATCGGTACAAAATACTTAACTCCATCAGCAGACCGCTGTCGTGCGACAGGTTTGAAGCGTGACTTGTTTCAGTTCTTGTCATCACATTACCATGCAAGTGGGGTGTAATAAGATTTAAACGACTTAACATCAGCGACGCTTCAATGCTTGCCTTGACACAAGCCTCTGGGCCAGCCACTAACAACACCATGAAATTGACGGTCATAAAATTAAGTGTTAAATGCATAAATCGGAACTTGTTACATCCATGGCTTGTTAAATATGTAGTTCTCTCAGTCGAGTATTACACAAATCTTTAAAATAATTTGTGTAAAAAATATTAAATATTATTAATAAAATATTTTATTTACAATGGCAGTCTCGATTTTTACTTTTCATATATTTATTAAATTATGCAAAATGTTGTTCAACATAAATATGGAACAGTAATTTCAAAATAATAATGTACCCTCGTATATAGAAGAAATATATCATCTGTTACTTCTAACTTTACTTCTTCTTCAACCCATATTTATCCACTTTTGAATACTATGACTCACCCGTCCTTCGAATCCAGCTGCTTCCTAGAATCTTCTTATGTCACCGGTCCAGCATCTGGGGTATGACATTCATTACTCATATATTCTAGTACCTTCTTACTCCAACGGTTGTCGTTCTTTCTGTTAGATCGCTCAGCTCATTGCCATTTCGGCTTAGTTATTCAGTGAACTAAATCTTATATCTACAGTGTATGAAATAAAGTAAAAAATCTATATAAGAATATAATAAAGTTTATTTTCTGTAGTATCTAATGTAAATCTATACTACGTATTTATCTTATTTTAGCTACTTTCAGTAGAACCTTATCTTACCTGATCTATTATGACTTTTTTCATTTTGATAGTTTATTTGTTTTTAATTCAATAACGAAGAATCCAACAAATCTGTGACGTTACAAACAAACTTTTTTTTTTCTATTTCTTAATATTTTTAAACTCTGAAGTAGGTGTTTTTTTTAACCAGTCTGGCATCTTCCTCTTTATAGTTTTTTTGAGAAAACAATATTTTAATTTTTTCTTTGTTTTTCTATAATCTCTTTTGTAGTCCAGCCTACTAGGCACTCACTTTCTACTTGCAGGTCCGTCTTGATACTTTCTACCTACATTTGGATCTTAAAATCGGACTCCATTGCACTTTTATCTATATTAAATTTAAAATATTAATACTTTAATGGTTTTTATTAATGTTTAGTTAATGTAAATAGACCACGTTACCAATTATAAGGAACATGCAGAAATAAGTGAAGAGAACTAATGACAACTCTTATGCTGCATACTTCGGACACATTTTACCAATGGGAAATGCGATATCTCAAAACTCATTATGCAGGGGAAGATATAAGACAATAGAGGCATAGGTATAATAGTAATCTTGCCATTGTAACCTTAGAAAGTGCCTCAGTCTGCAAAGGTGATCTTATTTTACATAGGATAAATCAGCATACTGCATTTATATTGTCAAACTTTGATAGAAAACGGTACATGAATAGGAAGCAGAATCATAAATTCGCATTTTTTAACAACAAAATATACATTCTTGAGTCGCGTCGATATATTTAAACGCGGTTCTTTTTAATTAAAATTATTAGTTTTTTTTCACAATTTATTTTTAGATATCTAAAGGTAAAAATTATAAGCAGTAATAATACAAATTAACTTTTAGATATACACAATAATCGGTATACTCATATAAACGTCCTATGTAATTGTACCTCTGGCTTCTACGAAACAAGCTGATCTAAAGAGTTCCGTCAACTAGGCGCTGGTGATGATCGGTAATTTGCATCGATCAAGACAATAATAAGTCCTATAATTTAAACTGGAACGATTTACCAGCATCCCTCAATCTTCACTCCCTTTGTAAACTTTAATTTATATCTTCATGTTTTACTTCGAGAATATTTAAATTTTATATTTAAATATTAACTCTACGATCGAACGTAAATTGTGATTGTTACGTATTTCCATATTTTAATGATTGCGCATTCATCACGGCCGCAGAGCGATGGAAGTTTATTTTAACATTAAAGTATTAATGAGTAGTATAGAATTATTTTTAAAAAATCAATAGCTACGAGACTTTGGTGGATATCAGAAATGTAAAGGCTTTAAAAATCTCTAATTCGAGCTTCCTGACGGAATGAATAATGCCAGAGTTTTGAAACTTCACCGGCCATCAGGTCACATACGTGTGTCGAGACTGATACAGTGCAAGCACAAACATCTATATATAAATATATATATCAGGGATATGCACTGCATACAAGCAAAAAAGTTGTGAATCATTAAAGATTCTGAGAAATAAAAATAAATTACAAATTAGTTCTTATCTTACGAAGACTCCATAAAATTCTAGCCATTATTACCCAGATTAGCGTAATCCATGGCTAGATTTTTGTCTAACCATTTTTTCGAAAAAAATACGAACTTCATTATTCTACGCATTTTGCCATAACGTACGCGTCTAACTTTTTTGTTCAATCCGTATGAGAAACCTACATATTTTCTAACTCAATTGGGTATCTTAAGGTTGCCAAGTTTATGCATTTTTCAAACAATTTGTGCTTTATTTGAAAGGGATTAATTCATACTGAAAACTCCGTATCATTGCACTCTTCTCCACAGTGTATTCCAACGGCCAATTTATTTCATCTTGTCAAATTGTCAATCATCTGCAAAATGTGAAAGAGTGTAATACATATTCAATACGTTAATATATCAGTACGTACAGACATATATATTTCAATTAATAGTATAAATTCAATCTGTTTCCGTTTTAATGAATTAATTTTCTTTATTGTTAAATTGTTTAATTAATGAGCGCGGCAAATATGAATGTCAGTTCCGACGACATTATCAATTATTTGATTGATAAGCCGATTATCTCATAGTAAAAAGAAAAGTGTAATTCAAATTGTTCGTTCAATTCCCGCTTTATTTATAAATACAGTATTCGAAATACATTACACATTTTTACTGTAATATTTATAGAGCTTCATGGATTGTAGGATCAGTTTATTTAAATAAGATGATTTGTTGGCCGTGTTTTTCATTTTCGAATAAGACTAGTATTTGTAAATCTGAATACGATCACTTGAACAATATTTCTACAGCTATAAAGTCATATCAGTCGGCTATTACGTCGCATAATTTTGGACCAGACCAGCAGCGTATAGAAATATCCTAATCTAAAGAATGTAGAAATATAATTATTAGTTATAATGAAAAAGTAGATATAAACCGTAATATTTTTAACGTCTAATTGATATAACTTGTTTACTTGCAATTCAGGAATTACCCTTTCGAGATTGTAAGGAATCTGTTGAACCTGCGAATTGTGATAATTTCATCGAATGTGTAAATTTATTAGCTAAATATGACGAGCTATATTTAAAATTAAAATTGAATTTTTTTTTTGATACCTAGTATACGTATTGTATAGTTAGTTAGCATCGTCGGTAACACCATAACCTAAGTTTATGCCTAATGTACGCCACTGATATATATATATTTAATTTGAGGTTTTCGTGAGTACAAGTATATGCAGCTGTAATTTTTAATTTTTTGAGGCAACGCCTAAACAATAGCACGTCTTTCCGTGCCGCAACGTCGACCTATGTTTCCCCAAGAAAATCATACACAAAGAGTGCAATCTTACCCAAAAGAGACACCAGTTGCACACACACATATATATACATACATACATAAAGGTGTAACATACCTAGTGGGCAGCGGATGGTGCCTATGTTTTATATGCAAAATTTTGTTTAGATCGGTCAAAGGGTTTAGGATTTTCTACAGTAGTCATTCAGATATGGGAGATATGATCGATGCAAAAGTCAAGATGAAAATTTAGAGCAGGATTGAGGATAAAAAGCTCTTGAGAATGAGTAATATTTACTCGAAATGTCGGGAGTATAAAAGTCCTCCTCAGAAATATTTGACGCGGGTTCCCACAGAAAATAATCAATATATACAGTGAAACATTTATCTATCGTTTTTAAAGAGATCTATTGAAATAAACTATTTATGCGGGAATATATAACAAAGTGATATTTTTCATACTCAAATGTTCATACATATTCTAAAAAAGATACATATTTCACATGTAAATGAATGTGTTTAAACAAAAATAAAATTTGAAAGCTGCACAGAAACAAAAAATAATTTGACTTTGTACTGTATAACTCTCTCTCTCTCTCTCTCTCTCTATCTCGAATGTTCCGCTCATTGTTTACGAGTGCCGTTAATCGAAACCAAGCATTTAGCTACATAGTATGCTGCGTAATTTAAACGATTAATGCGATCTATTTTTGGGTGTTTTATATTAAATTAATTCGGAACTGGAAGAATAAACGATACATGCGGGAAAACGATCGTTCGAGGAACGATCGATCGAAATTACACTGCGTATATATGTGTGTGTGTATGTATTATAATTTAAAAAAAGAACGAGCGTTGTGTCCCAAGTATCGTAACACTATGAGTAATAAATACCTCAAAATAAAAGGTGTCTAATATAGAGTCATAATATACACGATGCGGTGAAAAGTGTCCATTATATATATTACAGTACATTATTTTCGAGCCATAATGTATTATATCAGTGTAATATTTTGTAACATCACAAACTTGGAATGGGGCTCGTACTAAAATGTCCATTCTCCTTAAACCACGTGATATTAGGTTTGGGGCGTGGCTAGGGACAGGAGCTGTGAATCTTGGGAACAGGGAACTAAAAAAAATACTATCCCCGAAATGTTTTTTCCACCTTGTCGTAAACGCGAATCCTTCTGGCATGTTTGTTCTCTATATTTCATACAATTATAAATATGTACGGATTACATACGTATGAATTTCACCGCGTAGTTTACTTGTATAATACGAGCACATATATGCTTGTTGTTCTGCAACAATGTGCTAAGCCACACTAGACTTAAACTGAGATATTTGACGTTAAGGATTTGATACATTTTTTTTTTAAATGTGAGTGCGTGCTTCACCGTGCCGTGTTGCGCAACTGGGAGAATTGTTTAAATAATGAAACAAGATGATATACTGGAGAACAAATTTACCTTAATTTTCAATAACATATTCAATTGTCGGTTAACTAATTAATAATGGTATTATTTTTAATTGAGATGCAGTTCTCATATATTTATCGGTTGTTTATTATAAGTTAAAATTTCACCTTAATTTAAAAAGGTATATCTCCCTTGTTGCTAGCCCGCCGGAGATTGAGTGAGATATTCCTATCTATAAGAGTCAGTGAGTAGTATCATTTCAAATGAGTGCGCTCCAATGAAAAGAATTATTGTTGACGAACAACATTTATTCAACAAACAGGGAATATAATCTAAAATGAGATGGCATGTTTCATATACTTGTTTTACAAGGAAATACAATTCTGAAAATAAAGATAAACACCTTACAATAGACGACCGGTTATGTTACTTCTAGATATAGCTTTCATATTATTTTAGATATTATTATTATTATTATAGTCGCCTCGTGGGTTTGTTCACTCACTTAATCTAGTACAAGTTATAATGTTCAAATAAATACCTTGTGAAATTGAATCAAATAAGCCTGGTGATCTGGCGGAGATGACCTGCACAGAGGTCACTGGAGATGTGAAGCGCTGGAGGAGGCCTGGTGGCTAATGCCAACCTGGAAATCAGGAATACGTTAAATTTATTTTAAAAAAATATCTTATTCATGTTGTACCACAAAGTAACCGCCATGCAAATTAATGATAGAACTTATGTTTTTCAATTTTGATTTTGAACTCCATCCATATATGTGTCAGCCGCGTAGTAGACTTTACACGTACGTGGATATGTGTGTCAGCCGCGCGGGAGAAGTTAAATAAACAAATGCGTTACGGTCTTCAACAATAATAAATTACACAGCGTGATACTAGATTTGAGGCGCGGCTAGGGAGAAAAAAAAAACACTAAACCTGAAAACCTTTGCCCGCGTTGTCACACTTAATACTCGTGAGCGCGAGACCTCGACATATTTTTACATTACATTTCATAAAACAAGAAATATGTGTGACGGTCGCTCCATTATAATTTGGGATTTTATAACTCGAAGGACATTTTCGCCCATCTTTTTATACCCCCCCAATTCCCAATTGTTACATTCTCACGAAAACCAAAGTTACAAATCTCCGGGCTACGACTGCCGCGTATTTCACGGCCGACACTTTCTATTACTTTTTTGGTTCAATTCTTTTTTTCTGGTTTCGTGGATCGTCAGGGCCGTGTTAGCGCGGGGAGGGGGGGAGGAGGGGAGGAATTACAATATTAAGTTAGTAATAAAGCAAATCCTTTATTGCGAACGTGGTTTATTTTATCTGACTCTTGTACAGTTTTATAGAGAAAACTTCTAGGCATAGTTCCCTAACGAGTTTCTAACTTTATTCAACTATTATTATTATTATTATTATTATAGAGCTATATTTCATATTATGGAAGTAAAATACATGGGTTCTTTCTGGAATACTCCGGGGAATTTCTTTTGCAAGGGTATATATTTTATATATATCATATGACATAAAAGTTATCTTATTCATACTCATCGGTTGAACGTGGAATAGTATTTTTATTATATTTCATATGACAAGCAATCTGTTATGTATCCGGTGGCAGCCAAGCGGCCATGAACAACAGTTCATGCAAGATCCCGTAAAAATTATGTAATTAAGGAAATTAACAATGCCAAAAAATTATTACAGTATAATACATATTAAATTTTAAGTATCTACGGCGTTGTACGACATATAACGAAATCCAACAAATCGATTAAACGAATTCCAAAAAAGTATTGCAGAACAACATTATATTTATTAAATTTGAAATCTAGCATGGTGCGACATATTTATAACGAATCATATTATTGACGTATGTATGCTCACTATATTCATTTTGTGACATTCACAATAAAAACTAAACACAATCAGAGGACTAGAGTTGTCATCAAATGTTTGTATCATCCCCACTTCAATTATTATTTTCCGAAAGTTCAATCTGATATACGTATAATTTACGTTATATACTCGGTTTACCATAGAGTTAAAAAAATATTATTATGTTTACCTTGATGCAAATAATTTTGAAAGAAACTGGCTGCGATGTTACATCTCTACAATTGTAATTATTGACTAAACCATGATGACCAATTTATTCTGTTATGTCACGTGCGTGTCGATTCTAAAGATCTTTCGATTTTTCAATCAGGATTAAATCTGTTAATTTTCATTTATCACAATATCATGAATTTCCGATAATTATTATGTCACGATCAGAAGATATTTCTATAACAATATGATAACATAGAAAAATGACTGAGGATGAGAACGATATTGCTCATACAGATAAACAACAATCTATTATATTGCCGATAGGATTTCAGATAATATCTTTCGATGACTGCATTAGTTATACCAAATAATGTTGGATTATTATAGAATATAATTGTATTAATGATCCTTGCTGTTTTAGTCTTGTAGCTCTATATTCTGAAAATTAATGTTTGACAAGGTGAGTAAGTAGTTTTTTTTACTATCTTTCAAAGTTGATGAAAGATATATTATTTATAAAAAAAAATTACCATCTTAGTATTGTTATCCTACCTATAAAACGCAATTTAAATGAATAAGTATTGTCATCCTGCTTATAAAACACCATCTTATCGGTCAAGTATTGTAATCCTGCCTATAAAACGTCATCTAAACGGCAAAGAATTGTTATCCTACCTTGAAATCATGGCGTGCTATGTACCACTATTCGTACGTAAATAACTATATATCAAAACTAACGAATATTTATAAAAAAGCCGTTAAAATGTCAAATTCATGTTTGAAGCCGACATTTCGCAATTTGGGTCAAGAAGAGGAATTTCAACACATCTTTGAGAATACTTTTGATAAAATAAGGGTTGAAACGGGCCGTCGGGGTCAGGTTAATAAAAGGGGCATGGCTCCTACCCGAGCGAGGGTTTAATGTTGCCAGATTAACGAGGTACTAGTTATTAAAAACACTCAAATCTTAATTAAAATTTAACCTTTCGCATTAGCTCTTCATAATTAATATAATAAGTTTTGTCGAAATACTCTGCCGATTACATTTGTTAACAGTGTTTTTGTGCGCGGGAATGTAATCGGCTTATGTATTTAACTAGTGGCCCGTGTCCGGCGGCGCCCGGGACTCAGCTCAAGTTATCATTTTAAACAGAAAGATGGAATGTTAGGTGGGGTGAATATATATTTTGAATATAGGCTCGTAGAGTGCAACTGAGTAAAATTTGGAACGGGTGGTATTCAATATATATAACAAAGATTTGTATCTGAGGGAGGGGGTGGAAAGGCAGAAAAAAACGGAGAAGATAAGTACTTATGTTTTTCACTAGATCCTTACGATTAACTATGAAAAATTTGCTTTAAATGGGTCAAAAGGGTGATCGGATTTGGACCGATCGTTGTGGGCTATTACTAATTTTCGGAGATCCCAGTTGGCTTTGGTGGATCAGTCACAATACGGTAAATAGACTTTTAATCAAATGGCTTTAATTGGAAAATTGACATCAGGGATATGGTAATAAGTAATAACATACACGTTGTCTTGTCGATATGTTCAGCTTCTAAATGCACAAAGCAAGTATACGCTAGTTATTAATTTTAAGAACAGAGTATTTTATGAAAATATCACACTAAATTATTAGACATTATGAAAGCTTATTAAAGAGAACACATTATTATTGTGAAGTTGTAATTATTGAGAACATAAGTGTGTAATATTTTAATTACTAATTAAATGTATTAATTAGAAAGATGTACATGTATAATCAATTTTATCGAAAAATATGGGGAACGTGCATTAAATTTAAATTAAATTAATTAAAATTTGTCGTCAAAAGTACTCTTTGCTGTAGCATAGTCGGTTAATGGTCGTTCCCTGAATTGGAAAGAGATCCAGGTTCGAATCCCGGTAGCAACAACAATATTTTTCTATAAAATTGATTTTATATGTATATCTTTCTAATTAATACATTTAATTAGTATTTACTATGAAAGCTGCCTAGACGGGCCAGTTCCCTTCACTGCTGCCCGTCGAATCAGGGCCGAACTATGCCGGCCGACTCGCGAATCTGAGGGAAGCCCTCTCTCGGTGGCTCACCCAAGCTCGTTCGTACCCGGGTATGCGGCATGCTGCCGCGTCTCTGCTATTCAGCATCAGATGACGCCCTATGTTTGCACTTTGTAAAACAGACAGAGATACATTCAATTATGTATTTAAGAGTATATATTTTTTTAATATATACAATACAAAACAGTACACGTAAAATTATGTGCATACAAAATTGGTTTAGTTTGACACATTGATACAACTTTATTATTTTTTAGGAGAACACATTCTTATTGTGAAGTTGTAATTATTCAGAACATAGGTCTGTGATATTTTAAATATGAATTAAATATATTAATTATAAAGATATACATATAAAATCAATTTTATCGAAAAATATTGTTGTTGCACCACCGGGATTCGAACCTGGATCTCTTAATTAATTTAATAAAAATGAATTGATAAATATGGCATCTGCTATCAGATTTACTCAAAGGTATTTTGAGATTCTGTAAAAATAAGGTAGATGGCTCTGTCAAATGATGGATCGATTAAATGTATTAATATCAAAAAGGTAACATATAGGGTCGAAAAATTGTCGCTAAAAATAATGTCGCTGTAGCTTAGTTGGATAAAGCACCTCCCCCGGTTAGGGAAGAGATCCCGGTGGCGCAACAACAATATTTTTCGATAAAATTGATTTTACATGTATATCTTTATAATTAATATATTTAATTCATATTTAATAATTTAAATGTTAATATAATAATTAACATTTAAATTTTCTAAAATTAACTAGAGATGCGTGTACGGAATACGTGTCACATTAATGTTTTTGCTTTATTCAAACTATTTAATCGTAGCCTGTACTACGAAAATAATACTTAATAACTTTCTGGTCTTCTGGAATGAGGCACGAACCCCCGACCACTAGATCACTAGGCGAGTGACTTACATTCTTAACCACTACACAACAAAGCACATCGTCATTATTTCAAATAATGTAAACATAACAAAATCTAAATTACTTAGTGAAATGTTAAGAAAGAAATTTAAAAATGTTAGTACATATATGTGAGGAGGGACTTGTTAAAAAAAATTAAGCCTAGTTTTGTCTTTGAACTATAATTAAACGTCGTATGTAATATATAGATCTGAGTTTTATCACATTTTATGTATTTATGGTTAGATTTTTATGCGAATTCATAGCGGCGATAGTTTAATTATTATTTTTATTGAAGCAGAATATATAATATTAATAAATATAATATCACTGCCCAATGAAATCACCTGCACGGTGTGTGTGTCCACACGGTTTGGGTGCATAACATTAAATATAGCAGGATGTAGATGGCGCTGTCCTCTCTCACATGAAACATTTTGCGTCTGCGAGCGACGCTTGCAGATATAATATTTTTAGCTCCGTACGTACGTGACGAAATCCGTCCGAGCACAGCCTTCGTGTGTTCTGTAGCCATTATCACTTTGCCATTGTTTTGTGTCTTACTTTAATGAAATTATTTTGTGTACAACCTACATCCTGTTTCACAAAACTTGTGGAATTTCAACAAACCACACTGCCTCGACATTTAAATGATGTCGATTGTTTCGAAGAACTTCGGCATTCTTTTCGGAAGACAGAGAAATTCTTGGTATTGTTTATTCACTTTTCTCAAGATTATCTAGAAAATATCATCAACATTAAAACACTTCTTACCGTATGTACGTCAGTCACACTCTGAATGACGTAATCGCATATTTTTAATGAAATAATTATATTTTTTAATTGTCTGTCACCCTGTCACGTGACTGGATATGAAATAATATTGCTCTCCGAATTATCAATTATTTAAAACTGAGCTTTGCATATCTACTTCGCCAATGTTCAATCAATAATCATTAATAATTCTATACCAAATACGCTACTACCAACTATTTCATAAAAAAATTAAAATGCGATTTGTTTCCAACTAGTTATTGGATTCCAAATATCGCAAAATAACGCAAGTTTCCTGGAAAAATTTCTGAAATACCCAAAAATATTTTATGTTCTTACTTTACAACGTTTTGACACACTTACATTAATGTAGAATATTATTGTTAATTTTATGATATCTACAGTATTTAAAGTTACTCATTAAGATAGATCTTTCTATGTTATTTTAGAAGACGTTGAACAATAAAAAAATACAAACCTTAAAGTTAAAGTACAAAATAAATAATTAAAAACCATCATAATACTTACTATATGTATTGTGTGAATGAGAGAAAACATTTATAAAATAAAACACTTACCTAATGTAAAACTTTGTGAACAATAAATATTATTTATAAACTTTTAAAGCTCCACAGGTGTATTTTTCAATAAATAAGTAAATAATATGTTAAAATATATAATTCATAATATATACATGTATAATTTCTAAATCTACGATAATTTTAATCAAATTAATTTTAATACAAATTAAATGTATCAATTGGAATGATATACGGATAAAATCAATTGATCAAAAATATATTTATGTTGCCACCCGGGCTCGAACCAGGAACCCTTCCTATCCGGAGAAGTGCGTGGGTTTTGTTGCCACCGGGAATCGAACCCGAAACCACCAGTATGAGATACCAACGCCTTGACCACTGAAATGCGAGGGTCGCCAAGTCGATTTTAGCCAGGAACCCTTAAGAAAAATATATTTGATGCTTAAATATTCATAGAATTTTATTAATAAAATTATCCACAATATATCGATCCAGGGTCCAAACGGTCCGACGATTACAGCTTGGCCATGTATTAAAAATCGTTTGTTTGTTTCAATTTAGTACCATTACTCATTCGGATAATTCTGAACTTCAGCATTAGTCCACATTCATATTATATCCCACTTTTAATATTTTAATCAAATAATACATATTTAAAATTCATTTGCGTTCCCGCGCGCGTCCACAGATGGCGCCTGTGTACACAGATGACGAAGCGTGAGCACTTCCACATCCGGCGAAATTAATTAAGCCGCACGATAAAATATTCATGTCGCCGGGACCGACACTTATTTATCAATTCATACTTTCACCCCCACCCCGCTCCGCCCCGCCAAGCCTGCGGCACACGTGATCATTCCGGGGTTTGAATCATTTTTAGGCATATTTCATATTGAAACGAGCTTTACGTAATTATTATTTTGTTTGAACAATCCATTTGTCCGTCCGTCGTATGCGGACGTGCTCTAGTGTCTAATTACTTTCATACAAAAATTTACGTTTTGTTTGAGAGTGTAAATAACATGCAATTTTGTTCTGAAAAATAGTGTGTGTTAATAATGGTGTATGAAAGAGCTGAAAATTATGGACGTGGAAACGAAAATGGATGATTTAGTAGTGAATTAGTGCATGTGAAAGAATAAATTAATTATTCACATCCATATATTAAATATTTTAATAAATAGCCCTTTTCAATAAAAATTTACTAATTTCAAGAGGCGCTTAGCTGTACTTCTTTTACAAACAAGTCTTAAGATGTCCATTTTTTGAGATATTTTTTTTGTGGAGAAAAATTTTGTAGTCAACTTCGTGCACAAATATATTTAATTTTCATATATTTTATTTCACTGTTTATATTTATTAAATATAAGCATGTCTCTTCAATATTATCAAAATTACTTTGTGGCCACATATTATATAAATTATAAGGCAAAATATTTTGTTTTAACCACTATTTATTAATAAATCAACATGTTTAGATAGATACCTATGGTATATTCTTATGGAAATAGAAATAGATAAAAAAGAGACTTCATTTAGGGGAATGGGGGTAGTTTTTTTCGAAGATCATCAGATGTAGACAGAAATTTTCCTGCCTTTTGACGTTAGTCAAGTGTGCAAAATTTCATCAAAGAGTACCAAAATTAAGTTTTAAGGGGGATAATAATAATAATAATAATAATGGATAATTTGTATTGCACTATTTTCGTAAAAACTTTCGCCTCAAGGGTGCTTTACGCATAAACTGTTTATGGTTCTACAATTAACATTATTTTCGAAATCTCATGTAGACAGTGATCTCTTCCTCTTGTTTTGAAGGTCAAGTCTGCAAAATTTCATCAAGCTCGGAATAAAACTGTAGATTTGTATAAAAAAACAAATCCAAGCACTTTTCTTAATATATATATATATATAGACTTGGGGACCTCATAGACATTTGACATATGAGAAGATATTTATGTTTTAATTATAATAAATTGTTTTTTCAAAATTCCAGGTAACCTTTATAAATATTTCTCTTTTTTGTACGTAAATATAAATCTATAGATATTAATGAATAGATTTCATTAAAATATTAAAATAAATCGACAATTTCAATTGCAGCCATAACAAAATATTACGTAATAAAACTTCACGTTTCGCTAAGTTAAGATGGTACAAATATATTTTCAGGAGAACACATTCTTATTGTCAAGTTGTAATTATTCAAAACAGGCGGCCTGTGATATTTTAAATATATTAATTAGAATGATATACATATAAAATCAATTTTATCGAAAAATATTGTTGTTGCGCCACCGGGATTCGATCCTGGATCTCTTTCCTAACCGGGGAAGGTGCATTATCCAACTATGCTACAGCGACAATATTTTTAGCTAAATAAGGTAGATGGCTCTTTCAAATAATGGAACGATTAAATGTATTAATATCAAAAAGGTGACATATAGGTTCGAAAATTTGTCGCTAAAAATATTGTCGCTGTAGCATAGTTTGATAATTCACCTTCCCCGGTTAGGAAAGAGATCCAGATTCGAATCCCGGTGGTGCAACAATAATATTTTTCGATAAAATTGATTTTATATGTACATCTTTCTAATTAATATATTTAATTCATATTTAATATATTTTTCATCGTTAACAAAAGAGACTCAGCAGTCTTATAAATATTTGCAATTAATAGTATATTTATATGCAAAAAATGGAATAACGTTTATTATTGGCGTATCGGATTCATTAATTTTGTTTGAAAATAAACAGCACTAATTAAGTGATTTTAAAAGATTGCTACAGTATGAAAACGAAATAATAAAAAATAACGGTTATATAGATACAACCTTCAATTCTGATTTTATTTATTATGATCCCTGTCAACGGATGAGATTTTTGACTCGAGACATGGGTTATGCTATAAAACTATCAACAGGTTGGTTAAGTGAATTATTAAGTGAAATAAAAATGAAACTGCAGTATAACGTGTTAATATTTTTAAATTCTCGAATTAGGATGGCTTGATAACAATATCAAATATCTGTTTCTTAGTAGATATGGTCAATGCATTATCTAAACGTCGTGGTCCATTATTTTACTTGAACTGAGAGTACTGCTTGAATTGCCTCCGCTCTCCGTGGGCCTTGATCAGTGCGACTTGTTTCTATCGCTCTTCGTCGTTGTACATATCCAGTGATCACCAATTTCTCCAGACTATTTCCGTCTTCTCCAGCAAATATATTCAATGCACACAATAATTTAAAACTAATTATATAAATTACTTACATATTAAGATATACAGAATAATTCTGGACATGAACCTTGCCGGGAGACAAAGCGTTACCATTACACCGTATACCATTTAATTTTATTACATATCAAAGAAGCATGTACCAAAAACAATGTACCAAATCTCGCAGTCCATTTTGTGCACATTACTTTTATTCTTTCTCAGGCTCCATGATTCAAATT
This sequence comes from Eubasilissa splendida, assembly GCA_031772225.1. Lineage (NCBI taxonomy): Eukaryota > Metazoa > Arthropoda > Insecta > Trichoptera > Phryganeidae > Eubasilissa > Eubasilissa splendida. Next base: position 26,636,263 of record CM062861.1, on the reverse strand, counting down.
TATATACAGATTGATATAAAATACTACACTAGTAAGACTTTTACGTTTTGATGTCAAGTTAAAAGAAAGAAAATCAAGCCTGTAATATGCAATACTTTAACCATAGGTTAGTTGAATGGATAATAATAAATGAAACAACGTTATAACTCTACTTGAGTTTATTAGCACTACTCGAGTTTCGAGAGAAACAGTAACTCTCATCGACAGGTGAAGTATTAAAATAACACAAATATAGGAGACAAGGCTTAGGTGATAGACATACTAGTAATTAGGTACTGACATATAGAGGGGGAGGTGAAGGGGGCAGAGTTACTGGTGGAAAGTGGGGAGGTTGTTGTAACGGGAATATTGAGAGGAGAGATGATGTGTTATAAAATGTAATATTGTTTAACAAATTAATACCCAAGTTCAAATTCATTTATGTTTCTAATCATTCAAAATTATTCATTTTATTACCTTTACGCTTGACGGGGTGGAGAAGTTTAATAGTGCACGAATGAAAGAAAGGGTTATTACCCATGATGTGGTTTGCGAATTCGGAAAAGTGGTTGCTAGTTAGACAACAACGATGCTCTTTTAATCTAATGTTGACATTTCTAGAGGTTTGTCCGATATATTTGCTATTGCAATCTCCGCATGAAATTTCGCAAACTCCGATTTTTATAAGTTATTTATTTTTGACTTTGAATTAAGAAGTAATGCGCGTAAGTTGCTGTTGGTGTACCCACCTTCCACCAGTAACTCCGCCCTCTCCCCCTCCATATGTCAGCACCTAATTACCTGTATGTCTACCACCTAACCTTGACTCCTATATTTGTGTGTAGTTAGTTTAATACTTCACCTGTCGATCAGAGTTACAGTTTTTCTCGAAACTCGAGTAGTGCTAATAAACTCAAGTAGAGTTATAACATTGTATCATTTATATTCATCCATTATAATGAAACTCTACAAATTTAACGCTAATTCTATTAATAATATATCTATATGTTAGTTATTTATGTTTTCTGATGACAACAAAGCTTCACGAGACTCGTGTGTATCCAAAGATGTAATTAGTGATATTCGACTTTTGACATGAAAATATCGTTAGCGGCACTTTACTGAACTTATCTAGAAACTCCTAATTAATATCTCACCTTGAACTGCCTTTTTTATATATTACAGACGTTTACCGCAGCACACGGTATATAATTTATATCTTACAGACTGTAAATTTGTCTAATTATTATATTATGACGCATATGGTGACTAAAATGTTGTTATATTTTATTACTTTTAAGATACAACAAAGAACACAGAATACATATTCTTACTATTTTCAAACAAAGCTAGACGCTTGTACTATGAAATTAGGACTAACTTGCTTGTCTTCTGGAACGAGGCTTGAACCACCGACCACTAAATCGATAGGCCAGCGTGTTAACTACTGGGCCAACAAACTAATCATTTATTTATAAATAAATAAATTTTTAGAGACAGAAAATTGTAGGCGTGCGCATAAAAAATACATCGCTCATAACTTCTCTTCTAGATTTAAAAATTTTAAATTTCCTTTTGTCATCTATTAATAATATATGATGTTTTTTCAATTAACCAATACGATTTGAATGTACCATGATACGAGGTCTCTCTGTCTTGCGTCACAAGTCACCTCCGGTCCCGGGCCGAGTGACGCACCGCAGAGAAAATTTGAAACGTACGGAATAGCACGGAAACGTACGCTTTAACGTACGTGATTCAGCGCACGTGACTCATCCAGACTGCAGGATGGACATTCTGCAAACCCTGCTTTATTGCCGGTCGCCACACGTTCCGGCGTATCAGGACACTTTTATTTCATCTTTTTTATGATAATAATAGTTTCAAAAATACTTTAAATATAGATATGTATGTGTATTGAAATAATTTTTTATTTATTTACGTAATTTTAAAAATAAACCACTTTTTTTTTTATTAATTTAATAATTATGTTCAACACAATTGATATTTTAACGCCAATGGTATTTTAAAATAATATTATTTATTTATTTATTAGTAACTATATAATATAATGTAAAAATATGTTTGGACTGTGCCTGTCTCACTAAAGAAATTATGTGTCGAGACAGGCATAGTTTACATGCAATTGTATAACGAATTAGTATTACAAGTAGTAGATAGAATTAATATTTATTACTTTATATTTATAATGCATACAGTGTAGAGACCTAACGGAGCATTCTACTGACTCTCCCTCGCACCTCTTGCGACCTGGACAGGGTGAATTTCTGCCGGACTGTGACCGATTTCTGCGACTGAAACACATAAATGTGACGTCTACCTTCCTCTTTTGGGGATGTGTGATTTTTATAGCTTCTTTCTGGCTGCCTTTTAAATTTAATGTGACAAGTCTCTCATATTGTACATGTATGGTTCTGGTACGACGATACCGGAGACAACCTATGATGTATGATGATATGACTAAATGTAATAAAATAAATAAAAATATATGTAATTATGACGAATCGAAACGATTGTAAACAACTCTCAAAACGATTCGGGATAGGGTGTAAATAAATACAAAAAATAAATAAAAAGATGTATGTGAAAGAACAATTTTAAAGTGGACTTTCAAATAAATTATTTTGGATAAATTTGTGGAAATAATTATTAAAAGTTTGAATCAATATGTTTGTGTGAGTGCACCGATACTATATCTACCTACATTATGAATCCAAGTTTTTATTTTCAGTTTCACGTTATTGGTACAATTCAATTGGATTAAATCTTTCAGCATTCTATTAAATAGTTTAGGTCTAAAATATTTGTAGTTCCTTTGGCCATGTGTTGTGTGCACTCTTGGGGGTTGTAAGTTAGGGCGATTTGTCCGTGTGGAAATTATATTTTGAGTTGTTTTAAAATGTATCTGTTTGTGTTTATATATGTACTTTAGAGTAATATTAGCATATGTTTGTCTTATATCAAAGACATCGAATTTATTAATAATTTCGCCAGTGCTCGTTGTGATTGGGTTTTGAGGATAACTTTTAAAATAATTTTCTGAGCTGCTATTATTGGATTAATCGCAGATATAATCGCTCCACCCCAAGCAATTATACAATGCTCTATGATTTATTGGCAGATTGCATAGTACGCCATTTTGAGATGTTTTATACTATGGAAATTCCTAATATTTCTAAAATAGTATATTGTTTATTTTATTTTATTTATAATGCGTTGTGTATGATGACTCCATTTGAGATAAATAAATGTGAAATAATACGAGAATGATTAAATTTTAACATACAAGTTGATGAGTTAAATTGTTAGATCGATAATGCCCTCACAAGGAAACGCATATTATGTTAATTAAACAGGTAGAAAAAAAACTCTTTTATTTATAAGATAATTTTTTAGATACGTGAAAAGGACTCCGAGAGTTATCTTGTCTACAAAATATATCGTGCATACAAATCTAAATGTATTATAGATATATATATATATAAGTATATAAAGATAAACTTTTTGATGTAGCGTGACTTCGGGGCCTCCTCATTATCATCGAAAAATATGCATTTAAATTTTCCGGATGTTGCGTCATGAATATTTCTGTAATAAACAGTATTTCTATTAAAATATACCTAATATTTACTTTAAGCTAATTTATCATGTCTCAATCAGCAATTTATTGATCTACCTGGAATAATAAATTCATTAGTCTAAGCTCCATTCTTATTAGCAATTTTAGGAGTAGGTAGTCCTAAATTAACATTTAGGCATAATAATTAATTAATTAAACATTTAATTGTTGTTATTCTAAATTTATAAGAAATATAATAATATCCCATGTTAGAGGAAAATTTATATACAACGTTTTATGTTTGGCGCCCATTCTGACGTCATCGTCTATAATGTACGAAAATATCAAACATCATCATTATAATTTCTAGCAAATTCTAGATATGTAGTTTTGGTACCGATATTATTTACACAAATAAATTAAAAATAATAATAATAATAATTTTATAAGTACTAAACAATAGTGATATTTAAATTCCCACATTTTGTGAAATGATGGTAGATGCGATCTCGCTGGAGGACGGGAACGATAACGTGTTGCATCTCAATTGGCTATGGTTATTGGATAGCCAGCATCCATTACACACAGACCAGACCTCTCTCTGGTTACCTTCGTCATAGGACCCGGCACTGCGGCAGGAGGGGGGAGGAATGTCAGAACGATTCGCCAAATAATAACTAACATCCGGATTTTTTTATACATCAGCTCTTGCACCGTCTTGGCAATACGGTTTTTTTATTTAGGCTTTTTTATTTACCCGGACCTTATTAATTAATTTAATTGTATATATTTATTTATTGTTTATAAATATACAAGAATATATAAATATAATCGTAATTCAATTACAATAAAAAATACTAATCAAAGTAACAAAATTATTGTTTTAAAACGAGATACGTAATTGGAATACATAATACTTTACATCAATAATTACTATCTAATAAACTAACTTACTATTAGCCATTTATCGGCGGGAGTAAGTAAAAAATTACTACATCGCATTCTTCTGCACTATCAAACAAGTTTCACTTCATTCATATGCATACATCTTCTCAACCCGCTCTTCTTTTCTTCCCCTTCTCTCTATTAGGGCTTCTACCAGAATCATCTTCTTACATCTGGTTGAATTGGCTATGCCAGGTCTTTCGCGGATATCTTCTATTTCTAGTGCCTACAACACATATGTTTCTTATATTTTATTATACGTTGTATTCATTGATTAATTGAAAACACATTAACAAAAAAAAAAAACTCAACATGTATCCAATTGACTACAGTCAGGGAGTTAGTAAATAGTACTAACTTCAATCAAAGCCTTTAATATTAAAAAAGTTGTGTTTAAAATACAGTTCTACCCGCAACAGAGAAATAGCCAAACATTTACGATACTCTTTACAATACTCCTCATCATAAAGCTGGCAAATTAACATATCTAGAATCGCTCACATAAAACAAATATTAACATTTTACGAGTAACCTAACGTGTTAGTAGGAATTAAACTATTAACAATGTTAACATGAATTAGGGTTCTCCTTTATATAATATCACGCAATGGAAATCGCTCGTACCGCAGAGTATTTACGGGGAGAAGTAGGCGGCATGTAAGGGATGAGAAAATCAGAAAAACCGTGGCGGGGTTACTAGGCTTTCTCATTTTTATCGTGGATGTATCCACGACGGAAAGACGAAAAAAAATTACTTAATATTTTATTCCGTGCATCTTTCTAAGTGACTTATCTAATTTGTTTTAGAATTAATTGGATTATTAACTGTATCTGATCATAACACATCTTGTGCTTATTTTATTTAATATGTACTAAGTTAAGGAAAGTAGCACGAACCTCCATCATTCCTGAAAATGTATACACATTACCAGACCGAAACTTTAAAGAGATAGTACTCTCGGCGACCTATATCCATTTTATAAGTTAACGTACATACGTAACTTCATACTCAAAAAATGTTAAATTTATAATAGTTCATTTATTTTGAAAAAATACTTAGTTCTCTTCTTAAGTTTCAGTCCACTTCTGGATAAAAGTTTTCTCATATTTCTGCTCCCTGCTTCGTGCTGTTAGCTTATCTTTGCTAACTTTTTTATATCATCGACTCATCGTTTCTGAGGTCTTCCTACTGGTAAACTTGAAGCTCGTGGTCTCCAGTATAGTATCTCTCTTGGGTGACAATCATACTAGCCACTCCATTCGGAAATAGTCTTTATGATATCCTTGGTAACTAAAAGATATATATATATATATATATCTATATATATATGATATATTGTGTTTAGAGAGAGATACATCTCAATATTATATAAAAGGCAACGTCAATGTCTACTTGTCTATTATTTTCAAACTTGAGAATGAATGAACCTATTTGCTGTCATCACTATATACTATATATGCTATTACTATGATATGGTATGACGAAGTTGATTAGTAAAAAAATATGTTACTTAAATCTTAAAATGGAACGAGATATATAGAAACAATGTATAAGAAACTTCAGAGATTTAATGGTTCTATTTTATAAGCAAAATTATAGTCGTCGAAACGTGTAATACATGCATACCATGGATCAAACACACGTGATTCGACATCGTTGACTTTAGAATTCATGCGCTTTTGTACTTATGCTGTAGTTTTAATGACTTGCGTAATCATTTATGCTTCCGTGGCTGTTATGTGTTTTTAGAAATGAAGATCTATCCTTTAAAAAATTTTGGTTGAAGTATTTACTTTAATTTTATATCAGCGGTCTTCAAACTGTTTCACGACACGGTATGCTATACACCTATTACATTTTGAACACTCTTAAAATAGTATAATCTTGTGTATTTAACCTGAATACCAGATAGCAAATAATAGTGTAATATTTTATATGTATTGTAAAAAATAGAAACGTAGGAAAATTGCACATCGATAGACATGTTACTTAACAATTAATGGCGTTATTGTAATAATACTCATAATCAATTGATGTATTTTAGAAATAAATAAAATTAGTTTTTCTGAACAGAGTTTACTCTGTGAACTCTTGAGTTTTTCTGTCATTATTATTTTCGTCTCCTTATCTTAGTAAAGTCGGAGATCCAAAGTTATAACAAGGCTTCTTGGACCGTTTCAGTTCATTTTTCTGACAAATCAAAACCCAATCTGATTTCATACTGTCGGCATTCAAAGATGCGTCCAAGCAAATTTAGATCAGATGAGAGTAGATATAGGGACTCTGTACCGAGGATCTCCTTTATCTCGGCACTTTTCACTCGGTCCAATAATGATACTCTCCTAAGATTACTCATTTCAGCAGGCTGGATTTTTCAGCTCACTGTATCCAAAAGAATCCATATTTGGTGACAATATATATTAATATGAACTTATAATCGAAAAATTTTGCGGCTCTAACAATTTAGCCAATCGCTCACGGCACATCTGTTGGGAATCGCTGGTCTATCCAGTCAAAATAGGATTTTCAGCTCGTATTATATATTTGTAATTATACGCGTAGGTAAATATGCAGAGAATGTTTAAAATTAATGCGAGTATTAAACAACATACAAAATTAATGTGAAAATCTAATTAACTCTGTAAAACGTAGAAGAAAAAAAACATATTATAATCAAATATTTTATTCTGAAAGACAAATAAGCGTACGCGATTTTATGAAAAGCAATATTAAATTACGGCGCCATCACAAATAATTAAAAAATAATCTTCTTTGATATTTTCTTTGATGTATATATTTCCTTTTGTGTAAACTGTTAGTAAAAGAAAGTATCTAAAAGATTTATAATTAGGCCGGCGGTTTACCTGGGTAAACTTTTATCATCAATCATTTCCATATCGTGAAATGCCGATAGTCGTTATACTCACAATGAGCGGAATCGCAGCTCACGCACGTACTCAGTTAAAGATTAAAATATAATTTGGATACTTTAACAGCCCAATTACTTACACTTGATTATTCCATTAACAACTTGAATTTTACTCAAATGATCCGATAAAAATGAAAGTTTCACAATTAAGATACCCAATAAGTCGAGCAACTTTTGTCATCTACGTGTAAGATTACTGTAATATCATTAATTAAAACACAATAATCGATATGATTTAAATACATTTATCGATATACGGGATATAGCATTCTTAGTCCACAATATTTTCGGGGTGCAAGTTAAAGCTGCAATATTTTTTTTTGTATTGCCTACATAAAACATTACATAATTATATTAATCAGACAAAATTTCTGAATGATGATTGCATTGCCTCACTAGGCAAGCTTGTTTTGGGGCTTGGTTTGGTTTCATTGGTTTTATTTGAACATTTCGTTTAATCAAAATATTCTGTTGATACCAAATCATATATTGAATACAAAAAAAAGGTCATTGAACTTCGAGCGTCAGAACATTTTTTATCACATGCTTTAGTTTCTGAAGTAAAGATATAGAATAATAACAGATAGACTTCGCAAATATTTATTTCGAAGAATATAGACATAAAGCTAAATCTCAGAAATCGATGATGTATAATGCGATGAAGATTTTTAATGGAATGCCAGAAAACATAAGAAAGGAGGAAAAACTACATAGATTCAAAATGAAACTAAGCAAGTATATGAAAGAAAAATTGTATTAAAAAGGAACGATTTTAATCTTATTTATATTAGAGTATATATAAAAATACTTATGTATGTACTATATTATGAATAAATAAATACTAAACACCCGTGTATTGACACATCGTAAGCCTATATTTTATTTTGAATGTTATCTATTTTAATTTACCGTATATTCTTTTTTAAACTGTGTCACAAATGTTCCGCAGTTTTTCTAGAATTAAATAAACCTAAGAATGTATTTAAAAATACGACATTGTAGTTCAGTATTCGTATAATATTTAAACAAACATCTCAAAGAAAGCTTCCGATCTCATTTTTCATAAAGCTCTCCGAAGCTCATTTCTCCGGATCTCCCTGTTGATGGACTTACCGTAATCCTTAAACTACCCTTTACTCCCACCGCTCGATACAGGCCCACCGTCTGGACGCTTCATAAAGTATGAACTCACCGATAAGAAGGGGATTTAAGCATCAATAAAGAATTTCCACGGGTTTAGACTGTCAAATAGTGTCTGGTTATAATCTTCCACTATTTTATTCATTAAGGCATATTTAATTGCAGAATTTGCTATCTTAGGATGTTGGCCAGACGATATTAATAAATTGCAACAAAGACAGAAAATCGGGGCTCTCAGAGGTGTTTTACGTTTCCTTTATAGTGGGTGATAAAAAATCTGAGTTGTAATATTATTTGATCACCAAATATGAGTCATTACGGAGACAGTGAGATCCTGAATCTAGGCTGCCGAAATAATGAGTAACAGTAGACCGAGTGAAATGTATTGAGATAAGGCTAACCTTCAGCATAGAGCTTATTTTTACATATAGAAATGTAATAACCTTCCGCGCCATTCGTGATTCCGGCTGCCAGTGGTATCTTTATCTTCTAACAAATATTTATTGTATTCTTAGTTATGGATCGGCAAACAAAGTCTTTTGTCACGTGACAATCAGTAGTTTATTGAATACTCAAATAAAGTACAATATAATACAATGTACAAGTTACTAGACTCGCATCGGAGAAGTAAGAGCGCGCTCTGATAGAAGCGGCTCACTTATATGACATTACCCGCACACGCGCACACATACACACCTATCACTTCCCATGTTGCGCGTCCGCGGACACACACACACACACACTTATCACTTCCCATATCACGTGCCCACGGACACCACACACACACACTCATACGAACACTCCGACCTCACAAGAAAGATCTCAATTAAAGTGACATTGTCACGTCTTGCTAATGCCAGAGGAAAAACTAAAAAGATGAACATTTTTGACAACTCCAGATGGGTCGGTCTAGACTAATCTTGGATAAACAGCCACAAATATCGTATGAAGACAGATTAGGTCATGATTGGTCAACAAATACTGAAGTTGGGTAAGAAGGAGAAGATGGAAGCGGGATAAGGATAAGGGGATAAAAGTGATGATAATGATGATGATTGCGATAAATACGAAGTAACTGTTTTTAATTTTAACACAGTCAATGCCGTCTTAAGAGGCTTATGTCTATGGGTATTTTTTAAAATTAAATAATCGATTTCAAAATTAACAATATTTGACAAAAAATACTGGTTTGTCCGCAAGTAGGCTAACCATTTTTAAACAATGTAAGTTATCTATCGATCTGGGGTTCGTATTATGCTAGACTTCATTGTGGAACTCATCATGTTCAAATTGATTTCTCAAATTGTATTGATAATAATTTTTGATATATGATAAAGTATAGGGAAAAGTTTTTTAAAAATTAGTGATTCCCAATTATTTTGGTTCTAAAAAAATATTAAAATTACTAGGGTATGTAAAACGAATGAGAGTAATCACTTGGTACAATATTCTGGTAATAGTTTTCGGCGTTAAGTCGGCGAAAAATAAAAATAAATCATAAATACGTCAAAGCATCTAATTTCAATGTCATTCTTTTTTAATCAATAAGAACAAGTTGTATTATATTTAGGTATTTTCCCTAATTGCATTTTATCTAAGAATGTATCCCTTTCTATTGATCCTTTCGATTTTTAATAGTCTTGATAGATTGACTTCCTTTCTTGCACTCTCCTTATAACATCCTCATCTATCATATAATACCGTATAAAAAATATAAGCTAATACCTTTACTAGATAGACGCGAACTAAATAAACTGTCATCTACAATGTAAAGTTGTAACTACTTGGCGGCTTGAGAAGTCTTCATATTGAATACTTATGTATTTCATATAACTCTTATTATTAATGATGAAATAAAATGGATACGTATATATAATAGTGAATTAGTAGCTAGTAGAGATCAATCATATAAAGAAAATGAAAAACTAGAGGAAAACTCACCGTATCAAACTATATATAATAGTTGACGAGTGCTCAGAAGTGTCCGATCTTGACACGTAATTTACTCAATGTGGCAGATAATGGAGTAACACGGAAAGCAACACCATCTGACGGTGAAAACGCGAGTTATAACCGATGAGGTAGCGTCTAACGTCCGACATTTCACTCCGGTTACTTATTCATTACAATTACTGCTCATTTATTAACCGTTTTAAGCACCTAATATTTTATAAAATTGTTAAACTACCAGACAATTGACTGTGTCATGCATGGTGTCAGAGGTTTTATATAACATTTCTTTATATTTAAATTAAATATTTATTTATTTTTAATCTACAGATTATCAACAGGCTTTTAATGAGAAGGCAATTTCAGGAACAACATGTTACAGAATACACTTTTTGTAGTTGAGAAATTATAGAATAATAATACTATAGTTATGTTATATATTGATAAATAAGGATAGTAAGTAAAATATTAAAAACTACCTTATAGGTACAGAAGTACGTGGGTTCAAAGGTAAACAAAATATAATCACTTAACACGCGACAGTCTTAGGCATTCCAAAGCGAATATTGTGAATTTGACTTACGGTACTTCAGGAATAACAAACGAAAAATCTATTTAATATATTCTCAAAAATATCTTCAAAATCAGTCAAAACTTTTTTTATTAGAAATCAGAACTATCTAAATTATCATCAATAATATTGTGCTATTGAGGCAACATCTTTTTTTTTAAATTGCAATATTTGTTTTTAGTTCTTACGAAATTGAGAGCGTTCTGGACAAATCTAGGTGTTAATTATATTAATTTGCTGGCTTTCGATTATAAAATTATAAAACAAAAAAATGCCAACGACCAATTCCAATTATATAAATATGTATACTTCAAACAACCCTCGCGATACACATATGTTATTTTTTCGGACAGTCACTTTGTTAAATATTTTAGTGCTCATGACTTGCCTAATACACAATTGCTCCTTCACTAACTCGGTATTTTTTGACTTACTCCTATGATATATTAGCAGCACGTTTCAGTCACGTATGATTGCACACGTGACAAAATGAAAATTATTATATTCACTTTTTATTAATGATCTTTTAATTATTCAGAACATATATCATTTATTGAAGAAGAAAAATGACACATTATCATTACTTTATTGTTATTTCTCATGACTCACTGACTCATTTTACACTGTTATCATTCGTTCTCATTCTAATAACGTGATTCTTTATTTATACTCACTTGCGCACAGTAGTCCATTTGATTAGATTAAGTTTTAAATGTTTTTGAAATGGAATAAAAAAAATAGATATTTGCTATCTAAATTGTCATTTTATACGCCATTTGGAACCTACCAAGAAAGATCTGACAAATCTTTTTACCAAAATAGACTGAGGTGCTGTCGGTACCTGAACCCGGGATCTTTATATTCCCAGGTCTCTTATATATTTTCAGTTATGTAAAAAATGGTTTGCTTGGTGAAATAAATAATCTATTCAATATTTTATTAACTCTTAAGTAATCTCGTTAAAAGAGCCGTAATTTATGAAAGGAATACTTCTCGGACCTGTCAGATTTAGGTCACATGATTCCAAAACTACCCCCGAGCTATCCCACGCACCGTGGACACAAGTTTACACAAAACTATTTGCCGACCCCTAAGTAATTTTGTGTAATCTCACTGCGTTAAATTTAAGAGGTGGTTTTAGAGTCACGTGACCTTTTATAAGTAACCCTCCCGAGCCCGTAAGATATCGGACAGGTTCAAAGTTTTAATTTTACGAACTGTATAAATTAATATCGTTAATCGCAGTGTTAATTTAACTACTAGTATTTTAGCTTTTGATGCCTACTAGTTTTGAAAGACTCACTTCTTTTAGGCATTTTTTTATGGTAGAAAGGATTCTTAATTTCGTAACTCTCTCTTCAATCTTCAGATTTGTCGAAGTTTATAAAATCCACTATTATAAAAGGCAAATGTCATCATGCAAATAAATTAAGTGCGCCGCAGAATGGTGGCAGTGTTACCTGTGCAGCTCAGGTGTGCGTCCTCCACAACACAGTGACGTCACACCGCCGCAGCTTGTTTGAGAGGGAATCATCACGGATGGGTGCGGAGGGGAGGGTACTTGCTCATTAGTTATTTAAAAGGGGTTGCACTGAAAAGGCTCTTGTGGGGGTGTTATGGGTCGGATAACGTTTCACTAATGAGGTGTCTTTTGTGGTTGAAATGAAAAATAAAAATAATGATTATTACAGGCGAGAAAGGACTTAAAACATAATGGCTGGATATTTTAAACCAAACAAAACATTTTTTTTTAATATTGTGGATATCTTTTAACCGATTTCTTTTATTCAATATACCTACATACAATAGCGGTAACTTTCAATACTCAGATACTCTATTAAAGAATAGAAATGCTCAGCATAGTGAAAAATCACAAAAAAAAAGTTAAATAGACGCCACTTTGAATAATAATGCAACTTTAGCGTTTTTTACAAAAATATGTCTTTTTATTATTTAATAATACACTACATTAGACTTTTTTTAAACTTTTACTTAGATAAGATCTTTACACTAATATAAAAATTATAAAATAAATATTTTTTGCCATAATTAAGACAATACATGCATTATAAAGACCACGACCATTAAATTAATTTTCGTATGTCTCAATATGGAAAATTCTTGCATATACGAAATGTATTTTCTTATAATCTTAAAGCCAAGATTACGGAGATAAATTAAAAAAATGTTAAAAATTAATAGTTACAAACCATAAAATTTGTCAGACATATTGTCAATTTCCAACGTTTTTAAAGTACTGTTTTAGAAAAACATATATTTTTAAAATAATATATTATTATTACTCAAATAGTTTGAAGCTACAGTTATTATTTAATATCAAGTATTACATCAAAAACATAATAATTTCTTACTAAATAGTATTTATAGTTATCCTATTAATGTGTCCTTTTTATTGTTTTTCCTTCGCGCCCTTGTAATTTTCGTTAGAATTTTTTTTTAACTTTTATTTTAGCCACAATATGAATTAATATTGAACTGATTCACAACATTAGTTGCATCTTTCATAAATTAGATATTTTTACTAATTTTAAGGGAAAACAACGTTTTCTTGAATAAAGTAAACACTCTATGTACATTATTTTGTATGTAAGTCGTAATTAAATATTTCGTATATATTTAACACTGTTATCTTTTAAACAAAGCAAAATCTTACATAATTAATAAATACACAAATCACAAAACGGCAACATGGTATATCTAAATCGATCTTTATAAACAAAATAATAAATTTAAGCTGTCACAATCATTTTGAATTCGGAACATGTAGATGGTATATTTAGGTACTTTCGACTAATCTCAAGACATATTTATTCATGTGAAGTACTTCAATAAATTATTTAATTGTCGATGGATCAATTCAAACAACAACACACATTTTATTTCATTCCATAATATGAATATAAAAAAACTTGGATAAGATTTTAGATACGAATTATTTTTGACACTTGCCTCAAATGCGAGATATTTAACAATTGTTTTGTCATTTCTTTCTGTAATAACTTTCCTCTCTTGCGAGATTTGCGTGACAAATAACGTCCTTTAGTATTTAGGTGACACTTATCGGAATTTAATTATTAGTTCCGGCTTGAAAGAGCGTGTAAAGCTGGCCATACACGCAAGGGATACCTGCCAGATTTGTTGCATAGGCGCTCCGGTTTACCTGTATAGGCGATCTGAACAGGTATACTTGTTGTTATTCATTTATACATTAATATATTTTTTAATTATTGAAACTCTGCCACGAGAACAGTTAAGTTACTATCCTTTATAATTTATGATTGTGTATTTGTCTCTGGTTCGGAAAATTTATCGCATGTGTGCCCGATTTAAATAACCCTGGCTCAGAAATGTAAAATAAACTCGAAAAATATTTTCTTAGGGTCACAAATTACTTCACTGTTAGTAGTACAATAAAAGCGAATACAATTTATAGTATTCTAAATTCTAATTCTATGTTTATTTTTTTCTTCGCCACGACGTTAATGGATAATTTATGATGTCAAGTGAGTATTGAGACATGTTTTTTTGGTGTAGGTTTATGCCATACCATAAATACCCAAGTCAATTAATTTTCACAGATTTTAATAATTTTATTTTAATGAAACACTATCAACAAGCCGCTTAATAACCGTTATTGATACTTCTATTATATAATAAAGAGATATTAAAATTATTATGTGAATATAAAACAGACAAACAGCTAACATGAAATTAAATCCATCAGCATAAAAATGCTAAATTGAGTTAAATTGTTTAAAACACAGTTAAGAAAATAAATTGCTGTAAAAGGGGAGAAAGAGTTGTGCCAAATATAATTAGTGCAACGCAACGCGCATGCCTTGCAAGGTCAAGGATATCATGTCACGCGACAGTGCGTTTTTAACGTGTGTGATTATAGAGTAGCGCGAGCTTGTTGCATGGTTAACGTATTATACACACTCAAATGGACATCAACCAAGTACAAATCTCAGAAATAGATGATGTACAGTGCGATGAAGATATGTATTGAAATGCCAGAAAACATATGAAAGGAGGAAAAATTACATAGATTCAAAATAAAACTAAGTAAATATGTAAAAGATAAGTTCTAGTAAAAAGAAACAATTTTGATCTTGTTTATATTAGGGCATACATAAAAATACTTATGTATACACTGTATTAAGAAAAAATAATAAATTTTACCTGCCATATCATTAGTGTAGAACAAAATGGTTTCTTAGAATCGTGAATATAATATAGTACTTAAAATTGTATAGCAGTCCCATTTCAATAGATTTCATATAAATACAAGTTGTTGAATTTAAAATTGTTAGATTGATAATACTCTCATAAGGCGAAACGCATCTCACGGAAATTAAACAACTACAAGTGTTTTTATTTTCATATGCGTAAATTGATTCATGATAATTCCCGTCACAATGGCGCGAGTAGGGACCGAGCAAGAATTAAAACTCGGCTACTTAAAGCACGTATCCTTAGTAGCTTTTTAACTATAAATGATTTGTTCTTGTTATAAACAAGGGTTGGTTTTTTAACATACTTATTTTTATTATCCTGATGAATGAAAAGGATTTTCCCAATGATTTTTAATACAGAACTATGTGATAAAATACAAAGTTAATTGTATAAATTTTATTATACTATTATTCACTAATTCCTATATTACAAGACACATTGTTGGAAATGAATTTTTACAGAAACATTCGAATCCTTAATCCGTTTTTTTCTATTATTTATTTGGAAACGCTTTCAATATTTCAAGTAACAGCTTTCGTAAAAAGGTTTATGTTGCTGCCGAGTAAATGTCAACCCTTTCAAGCTAAAGTCCTTTGCAACCCCTCCTCCCCAATATGAGGTAATTGTACTCTTATGGTTTTGATTTTTTGTCGATCTGTTTTACGATGTAAGGGAAAAATTATTGACGATTTAAAAAAAAATACGGTGTAGAAAAATAGTTTCACTCATTAGAAATATTTTATATTAAATATTAAGGATTTTTTGACACATTTTAATTACGTAACTATTTGTACTTTGTCGCTAAATTAATCATTGTGAAGAAAGATAGTACTTCATAAGTTACAGAGTAAAACATATGTTGGTTAATATGTGCTAGGGCAAGTGTTAGATTAGTAGACGTCATATTCAGCCATCGTTTTCTTATTGACGTGAAGTCTTATATAATATTTTTGGAAGGCATTTTATTTAGAAATTCGGACATTTCTGTTGCATATAAATACTAATAATAATTAATATAAATGGAAGGTATATACTGTAGACGCTGTAAGTACGTTAAGTATGCATGGTATAAATTAATAATTTTACATTCTAAATATTTACAAAACCATTAAAATACTACATTTAGGATACCTACCTACGTGTGTTTTAATATTTCATAATTCTAGGCTGTATATTTGACGCATTTTGAGGAACAAATACATAAACATCAAGTTAGTAGATAAAAACATTGTTATTACAAATGTTTGCTTTAATATTGTTGCAAAAACACTATTAGAAGGCTGTTATATAATAAATAAATGTGAAGTTGGTGGATAATAGTACATTTCCGAAAGAATCTGTTTTTCTTGTAGTCAATAAACCTCGGTATTACTTCATAACTTACGTAGTTAATAAAGACCAGCCTAACGTAAATAAAACACGTTGTAGCCTTCCAAACCAATAAACTTTTGCTGGTAAAAAAGAACAACGAATCCGTAACGGCAAACTAGCGGCGATTCGTCGTTAGTACTACTCCATCACGGGGAGTAACGGCGCGTCATCATCCCTCCGTCACGGTAAAAAGCCTTCCTCTCCGTTAGCCCTCCAACCCACACTTGTGCCCCCCCACGTCCGAAGAGGTGAACTGGCGGGAAAATTATTCGACAGTCATTTTTTTTTCACCTCTTAGTTTGAAATGAATTATTTCACGCCCGAAATAAACTTCTTCCTACGAGCATTACATTAAACCTTTTCTTAAAAATCCTTGGAATTTCTGTGCTGAAATATGAACTTACTATAGTCATCAATTTTCCAGAAATCATTTGGTTGACTTAACAACTTCCCTAACAATCAACAATTCTGTAAGTATAATTAAATTTTCAATACTACGATTCTACTTGTTAATAGGTAAAATAGAGTGTACCTCTTTAATTATCTTTCAATATATAATAAATTTATATACATATTTGTATTTTAAATTACCGTGACCCGAATATGACTCAGTCTCGAATAAGATGTGTTTTTTTTTACGCCCAATATTTTGAAAAGAATGATTTTTTCATATATTTTTGGGTACCTAACAAAAAATAAACAAAATGTGTCTTAATTAAGTTGAACAGCTCGCGAACCTGTGCACTGTAAGAACACACAGTGAACTTCCTTTACTATTCTATGCAAACTACCTATAGCAATGAGATCATACCGCAATAAGAAATACGGTATGTGGCGTTATTCTTTAGAGCTCGAATATAACGCGAAACCTTTTTTTTTAAATTTGATGTTAGAAAACATCGCGTTATATTTTGGCCGATATGTGTTATATAATTTATATAACCAAATACCTACCTAAATCCTATATTCGCCTTACTAATTACATGAACTCATATTGTAAACTATATCAAAACATGTCATACCTTCATGTGCAGTCCTCCCGCAAAGCATTTTGGTCATTTTATATTATTCGACAACGCTATCGAAAATTCAATATTTGAACATTATGGCGATTGAAAATTATTTATCTTTTTTTTGTGAATTTAATAAATATGAGAAAAATTAATAAAAAAAACCTTTCGCATACTTACATTAAACATACGTGGCAGCGAAACTTTACTAATATTAGTGTTATAAAATCAAGCATGTAGAAAAAAGAACAGCAAAAGTAGTCAATATAATAGAATACGCCAAGAAATTTAAATGGCAATGGACACGCCACATCGCTTGGAGGACAGGAAATCGTAGTCATCTACTGGTTCTCGAGGAGAATCAAAAGGTAGACAGGTTACTCTAAAATACGCTGTACCGATGAAATCAAACTGCGTCAATATGTGGCAGGGGTCTTCACCCATCAGTAAACATGATTGGGGTGATGATAATGATACATTAGAAAAATTAATTATTTCTAACGGCTTTAAAACAGTTATGAATTTTAATAATTTTGAACGTAATTAAGGTTCTTGTCAAACTTTTGTATTATTGTAAATAATACTAGAAAATTAAATAAAATACGTTTTACAAGAAAATTCAGTTTTAATCTTTCCTAAAAAATATACGTTACTCTTCTCCCTGAAGAGTGAAGATGGATCCGCCTTGCTCTACGGATAATCCCCCATCCACCCCTGCAGGAGGGAGGAAGGTTGCCACTCCTCCAGTGAAGCCTCCCGGTAAACATAATATAACGGGTCAACTCATTCGGAAACACGGCCCACTTTCAGAGCTGGCGGACAGGCTGGAGATTTACACAACCCACAATCAATATTAACAAGATTCTGTATATTAATATTTTAAGGGTTTATTTATTGTCTGGGTTTTTATTATCATCTTATATCCATCACACGTTACTTTTGTATTTTCATTGAACGTGCTTTTTACGCAATCGATAAGTGTTCAAATAATGTTAATTAATTAACAATTAACAATTAATTAATTAGAACTTAGAAATGTGTACAGAAAAAAATAATCTACCGAAAAAAATAGATGTATGTTTAAAGAAGTAAGATATATAGATCAGTATTAGACATTTTATAGATTTTCTGGTGTTATTGGTAAAACAGTCTACCGGCAATAGAAAGTTCCAATTTCGAGTTCCGATGATACCTGTATTTTTTTCTATAGATAAATAGTATTCATCTAATTTATTTTCCTAATAATTTTATTGAAAAGTTTGTAAATATTAAGGTTTACCGGAATTTGATAAAAAAAAGTTATGAGAGAAAAGAAGGATTAAAAAAAAAGCTACAAAGAAAATGTTTCACATACCATGGTTGAGTATATTAGATACTAGGAGCTGAAGAACATAGCAGAGAAAACTATAAATGAAAAGCACTACAGCTGCTATGAAACCATCCTTTAGCAAACAAAATTCAAATACAAATTAAATGTATGAATCACTTCCAATCCGGGGAACATGCATTAACTGATTATACTAACGCACACAGTGCACTGACGACAAGTTTTCGAACCTATATGTTACACTTTTCAAATTGATACATTTATCAATTCGAATCCCGGTAGCAACAAGAATATTTTTCGATAAAATTTGATTTTATATGTATATCTTTCTAGTTAATATATTTAATTCGTATTTAAAACATCACAGACCGTCTGTTCTGAAGAATAACTACTTCACAATAAGAATGTGTTCTCCTTAATAAACAAAATTCAACTTTTTTTCCTTAGCAGCATCATGGGATTCGAATGTTCATGATCGCAGTGCTTTCCATCCCTTTAACATTGCTGACATTAGTCTGCTGACACTCGTTCTTTGCTGATCCGTCTTTACATTATACTTCCAACTACGTCTTGGACTTTTCCTTGGTCTTGTTTAAGAGGGCTTTATGTGTATTACGAAATTAATCTACTCTCACTACATGTTCCGCTTACTGTAGCCCCATTGCTTTTACTTTCTTCAGGATACCTGAAACGTTACTCCAATGTTCCGTAACTTCTTCAATTCTCCAGATTGGTTAGGTTGGGTTGGATTATATCATTTATATGTATATAAGCTTTTAAATTATAATTTATATATGTACTAGGCTAAAGACACTAAAAATTATCCACAAGACCGTTTAAGGCTTTACTTGCTATAGAACTTTTTCTCTGTAGCAGCAAAACCTAGTTGAAAACGTTTTCTAAGTTCCTTGATAACATTACGAAGGTGTTGTGGAAAGAAATTCAAGTGCCGCGATTTGCAACGTCGCTTTCGCTTTGTACTACCATTTATAGATATCTGCACCAGTTTCTTGACATTGTCTGCTTTATTTATCCTGAGAATCTACATGCAAATAATAAGACCTTGCTGAAGACAGATTTACTTAATAGCATAGATGCTGAATTAATTTGATTGAAGATAAATTAAAAGCGTGGCTCTCTTTAGACAAAATGTAATATTTTTGAGAAACTAATTCATCGAAATTTTGGCTATGGCTTTGAAAAACTAGTAGTCCTTCGTAGCTTTAAATAAAATAGTATTGCACAACTGCAAAATATTATTGCCCACATTTCATCAAATATTACATCCCGTTTTTTTTGATTACGAGTTTATTATCAGCATGACAAAATCTTATATCACTTTAAGTAATTTAACTAACCAAAATGCCATATTCCCGGAGATATAGGTAAAGAGAATAGAACGCTACACTCTTCTGTTCTTTGCCACTTTACTTTCACTTCCATTAATTTCGTTCATTTTCATTATTTTTCGTTGGCATGCTCGTCAATTGCTGAAGTTTCTAACAGAGACATTTTTTTATATGTGATGTGATGACTGATCATACCAGGTTTTCACGGTAGCCTACTATTCCTGTTGCCTTCCTCATAAATTTTCTTTACCAGTCTTTCCTCACTCCTACTCTCTACTTCACTCACTCACTCTCCTCCTACTCTCTACCTCACTCTCCTCCTACTCTCTACCTCACTCTCCTCCTACTTTCTACCTCAGTGGCCTTAACTTGATTCAATCGACTATACTACAAACATCAATATACAAAAGATCTACAATTTATTTGTAATTTTAAGTTTAAGTTCAGTTTGTATCACCCTAATGAAGGACAAGGATTCTCCATACAAAATTCACAGGGTTAAATACAAAGTTACTGTACAATTGAACTAACAATGACTAACCACAATATTTTTGCAGTAAATATTAAAAATAATGTTAAAGACCAAAAATATTATTTTACTTAAATCTTATATCTTACGCCGACCCTGACGACCTGTCATGTTGTAATGCCAGCGGTGCTCGCTTAATTCACCGGAATATATGGTCTAGCTTGGCCACTACGACTAAGAACTACCCCTCCCTCCCCCACCTATACCCCTCCCCGTCCGTCAGCTTTATTATTATTATTATTATCCCATTATTGCTTGTCTACATCATCCCGTTCTCCTTTCTTACCCTTTCCTCTCCGCGTTCTTCTCCCTGATATTATCAGCGAAGATATTGCTCGCCGTTTGGCCAGACGCCATTTTTATACAACTCTGGACCATCCGAGTGAACGTTGAGGAGATAAACACCAAATTGATTAGATAAGAAGTATATTTCATAAGAATAATGTGATGTGCGAATTTACGATCGACCGTATATATTTATAATAATCTCCCACTGAATGTGTTACATGTGGACTACAGAAATCGGCTTATGTTTTTGAAAAAAAAATTGCCTTTTAAACATCGCATTGGCCACACTCTTACAAACGTAAGCCGTGTTCTTGCTAAATAAATGAATATAATAATTCTCTATCATATAGTACTTTCTCATTTAAATGGATGCGCAATATTTATATAAGTAATATTTCAAAATAAGATACATTTTTATTGTAAAGTTGTAATTTAAAACATTACATTGCATGTACAGAAAAAATGTTGACGGATTAGAAACACTAGTTTTTTTAATATTTGCCAACACAAAAGAAACTGTACTGTGTATTATTTCCGATGTCAGGAAAAATCTTCAATCAAATATGTGATTCTATGATTCTACTCGTTTTTTATACTTGAAACGAGTTTCATGTAATATGGGTATTCATTTATAATGCCGTTATTTTAGAATAAAATAATTATTTTAATTCTAAAATACTCAGTGATAATGAGGGTATTATCATTGATTGATAATGCCCTCATAATATATGTATAGCTGTAATATGTCAAGGTGCATCTATATATCTACATACATACATACATACATAGACAAGTTTATTTTATCTGTTAAAATTTTGTGTAAAAAAACAATGTATTAAATAATTAATTCTATTGATATAGCGAAATGGTGAACGCACTTCCCCGAATAGGAAGAGGTCTAGGTTCGAATCCTAGTAGCAACTAGATAAATTTTTTCCGTGTATCTTTATATTTAATTTGTATTAAAATACCACACACTAATGTTCTAAAAATGCAACTTCATAAATAAATTGTGTTCTTAAAAATAAAAATATGTAAACAAAGTTTCTTCTACTAGACTTCTAAAGAAACACAGGTAGTCTTTGTTTTTAGTTAAACGCTTCTTAGATTACCATGTAGATTTTGAAGAAGCCGGTTTAGCCGGAAAAGCTTAGTTTGACCGGGTATCTACGGTTTGTTCCGTTATTTGAGGAATTGTGCGCTCAAATAAGGGTGATTCCTTTAAGCCTCATTTATGCATAACATATTCAGGCCCGATGTAGCAGCTTCAGATGGTGCTCCGTAGCCTCATTGGGAGATTTAAATTAGGCTGCTGTCTCATCGGGTCCACCACTAGTTGTTCATTTATGTTTGCATATTTCCATTTCCACCTACACCAATATTAGTTTCAAAGACTTGAAAGGTTTTGAAAGGCAATTAATATTCTCATAACCTCTATAACTTATATTTATCAACTAGAAAGATGTACAAAAAAAATCAATTTATCGAAAAAATATTTAATATTTTTATTTGTTAACGTTATTTTATTAACCACTTAATTGAGTTTAAATACATCTACCGGTTTCGAAAAATACCTTTTTTTTCGGAATGTAATCACTAACTAAAAACATATATTATTGTTTCTTTACCAGAATCTATTTTTAAAAAATATATATTTAAAAAATTAATTTAGTACCTAACTCAAATTGATACTTAATACAAATTTACTCGAATAATTTTTATGAAAAAATTATAGAATGGGACTCGTAGTTAAATTTAGTTGATTGTTTATAATTTTTTGATTTTTGATTTTCACGCTTTATTTATCTCCAACGATTTCAAATTATTTAACCACAAAGATAAATTTGCTAATTTCAAAAGTAAAAAATATAGGATTCGAACCTGGAAAATGCGTTACCGTTACACCGCGCCAACCGAGTAAGTTGACGACAAATTTTCGAACATGCTGAAGCTCTTTCAAATTGAATCATCTATTATTCAATTTTTTAAATGCTATCACTATTATATTACGACAAATTTCAAATACCTTTGCGTAATATACGCTAGAAGATACCAGAAATTAAAGCAATTTAATTTTTATTAAATTTGGATAAACTTTGATACAAAATCTGAAATGTGTTTTTTATATAGTTTACTTCCAAATAACTTTACGCATATCTGCTAAACATGGCTGATATTAGCTGAATAAAGTTAGGCATTTTGTATTTTTCTTTTGTACTTTGAACGGTTTTAAAATCTAATATTTCGTTAAATATATTTTTTTACAATTTTAAAAGCGATATTATTTCTACAAATATGATCAATTCAATGAAATGTTAATTTTTACTAGGTATAATATTTATTATAATTTCAAAGGTGTTTAAAGAATACTAAAATTTTTGAATAACTCTTCTATATAATTTGTCATTTTGGCTATATGGCGACGACATTAATATTATTGTAATATTATGTGAATTAGGTATAACCTTTTTGCTTTGATCATTTTCAAACAGAAAACAAACAAGATCATTCATATTATCAAAATTTCAAATACTACACTATAAAACTGCTATCTCTAAGAAAGTAATTATTTTAATTAAAACTGTAGTTTGAAATAGATTGGCTAACATCAACGTTTAACTCCAACACCCTTAATTTGACCAAATTAATATATGATACCTTATACTATATCCCAACGCTTGCACTTCATAAAACATACCTCTTAGTTGCAGCTGTAAATGTGGTTTCTTCTATAATGCAATTCTACCTTGATAACGAGGAGATTTGGAGGGTGTTTAAAGGAATACCAGAAATCCGGTAATCTTCATGAAAACCTTACACACGGTTACAATTGCAGTGCACAAAGCGTAAGTCCTCTCCGTAATATTTATTCATGACATGATATTATTGATCTTATTTATGGAGTCAAGTTGAAAATAAAACTGGTGCTGACGAAGAAGTCTCCGGATCCTAAAATTGCTGCAACAATACACCAATATTGTATCCGTAACAGATTGATCTATTCTTAGTTAATAGAAGAGATTGTTTTCTATATGCTTAAGATGCATTTAACTAAAATGAAAGTAAAATAAGGAAGAACCCTTCTCTCAGAACCCCTCTGCCCAGCTGATACTGATGCATAGTATGTGAAAAGGTATGCAGTTCGAGGATATAATAGTCAAAGAAGAAGATGATGCATTTTAAAAATCTTCAGGAATTAAAACCAGGGAACCTGGAGAAGTTGATGGTTCCGAGGAATGAATAAATGAGATAGGTCATTTGTTGACACACTGGAATAACCGAGTAAAAAGAAGAAGGATTAGTCTTATATCTCATCTACGAAGAGCATGTATCTAACGGATACAGAAGGCTGAGATGGGAAAATACTGAAGACTAATACGGAAGGAGAAAAATACAGATTTCAGACTGAAGATACTTTTTAACTTGAAACAGAGATGCCTTGAGATCACTTTGCCGTCGACATTGTAAGTGAATGATCCGTAGCGCCTTCTAGTAATGAAGATGAATACCACTTCATAATTGTATATTGGCACAATATTACAGATAATTTTATAATAATAAGAAAGGATAGCGAGATACGTATAGTATATTAAGATAAAGAAAACTCCCTGAAATTGGGGAATCTTAAGCTTCGACCTTATCTTATTAATGAGCGAGTTGCCCTTCACTCCTCAGTGGGAGATGACCGCAATAAACCGGGTTACTATCAAGCGGAAGTGCACTACTCTACAGCCTCCGCCCAGCCACCCTCCATCCTACCCCGTCTCCCTGGCAGAAGAGCACTCGGCGCATGGATCCACTCCCCTACTTGGGTTTACACCCTCTTGACTCTTCCTTCACTACTCATCTTAAATCATGTTCAGCCTCCTCCAAAAATTAAGGGATTAATTATGGTAATTTCCATTTCATATGATTTAATAAGAAAGTCTAGGGAAGATTTTATTTGAATAATCTACCAAGAAAAATATATAAATAAGACCGAGGTGAGAATTTAGAATGCATTTGTCATAAATATTTATTAATTGATATTCAAGTTAAGCCTCATCGAGCCTAGCCGGTATTTGTATAGTGGTGGGTGGGTGGCTCTCTAGACGTAGAACTTAAATATTCGAAAATCTAATACTCTAAAGAGTGTTTTATTTTAAATCTCTTAATTTTCTCTTCGCTAAGTGATGTAGCTAAATTTTATTTAAAATATAATTGTTATAAATTTCTAAAATTTACCGTTTAGGTAAAGACTGGTTGAAAATGCATGCATATTAATATATAAAGTTTTGGAGTATAAAAGAGTGGATTTATTAAAGTGAAAGGTTGATAATGAAGAAATAAGTGAATTATGTTAGTTAATTTTTGTAATTCGTAATGTTCATACGTATATAATTATGAATATAAGATATAAACGACCACGTTGATTTTGCATTTAGTGTACATCTTGTACAGTCAGTTATTCCGGGTAACGTTGGACCATTTTGAGATGTTTTTTTTTTATGTTGATTATTAGGTGTTCTTACAATTTCATTTAATTAACTTTAGTCACAAAACTTTTCAAAAATACAGGAAAATATGATTAAAACCATGTTTTTATGGGTGGTTTAATATTATATTGATAGTTGGGTAACATTGACTTCAATATTTTTGGTAACTAAATTCCTAGATTTTTAATTATATAAACTTTCTGAGTAACATTGAAATGTACTTTTTATTATTTAAAGAATTCCACTGATCGAGAATCAATTATCGAAGTCATTATTTGCTGCATTCTCTGTCTAATCTTTTTAAAAAATCACTCTCCCGACTCCATACATAAGAAATCATCTCCAATCAGATGTGCTGTCCCATCCATGCATACTTGGTCAACATCTGTACCTTTAATTATCTCTTTTGCATTACCATATACATCCAGCATTCTTAAAATTATTTTAAAGAATATTAACGGAGATTTTTCTTATGATATCTATCTTGGGAATAATTACACCTTCGTAATTTAGATGTGTAATTTAATGAAGAATTGACGTATGCGGATTTTGAGTTTGAACATGTATGTGTTTCCACAAAGTCTCCATTACTGATTATAATAAATTCCTAAACTATTTTAGGATAGGCAAACAATTCTTCAGGCAAAATTAAAAACATGTTTTGATTTAACTCATTCGTGGAACATAAACTTGGGGGCGGTTTCAAGTCCACAAATTTCGAGTCCATGATCACAACACGGTTATTTGTCGGAACAATGTGGATAGTGGGTAGTTATCGTCAATTAAATTTTGTCCAGGGCTTCTTGCAATAATTATTGAGTGTGGTTGTTTTTTATATAATATTTTCTTATTCTGGGTAGAGACAACAAACACTTTTTCGGCGCATTGTAATCTTGAAAATAGTATTTTTTACATAAGGTTCTGATTTTTAAGAAACGCGCGAGTTTATTTTGTTGTTGAATGATAAATAATTGTGAAATTCAAACATACATAGAATAACCAAGAACGTCCAAGTAATAAGTTTTCCGGTGATTTTAGACATGTCCAATTTTACCCGAATGAGGTCTTATTAAAACCTAGTCTCAATTAAATAAGTTTTTTGCTTAAAATCAGCATAATTTAATGATATTTTTGCTTGTGGGCCAAGTGTGTAGTTAAAAATTATAATTTTGAATAAAATTTACCGTCTTGGGGCACTAAAAATATACTAGTTTATGAATTGAAAACATCCTTCAAATTCACTATGGCTGATGTTGTCTTTATATAAAGTGATCACTTAAGCCAGCCGAAGACAGGTCGTAAGCCTCGTAAAATTACCCATACTTCCATGTAATAAAAAATTGCTTCGTTTCTATGAGATATCTATTATTTGTTTAATAACAGTACCTT
Source organism: Eubasilissa splendida (assembly GCA_031772225.1). Lineage (NCBI taxonomy): Eukaryota > Metazoa > Arthropoda > Insecta > Trichoptera > Phryganeidae > Eubasilissa > Eubasilissa splendida. Next base: position 26,609,173 of record CM062861.1, on the reverse strand, counting down.
TGTAGGGGAAAATCCAGTAATTGTGTGTTCTTGGACATATTCAAATAATGTTAAAAACATTAATTTGAGAGATTTTATAAATTATTTTTAAAACGTAAGGCTCAGTAATATTTCCCTATGGATTCGCACTAGTTTACGCACCACCACCAAATCATTTGATGCTGAATATTTATTATAAATCAAGTATTTAAGATAAAAAATATGATTCATGACATTGAGAATTACTATAAGTTTAGCTAAATTCGGTACAAAATTATTTAAATAATTCAAAATCTTATTCTAAAAAAATTATAACTTGTGCCTTTCTTTAGAATCTCTTCTTACGACCATGTTTTATATAAAAGTAATTAAATGATCGTTTAATAATAGACATGGATGTATGTGTATTTCATACATATATACAAATTTTAAATTAGACGTATTATTTGTCGGTGCAGCTTTGTAAAAAAAAACAAATGTTCAATTTATCTTTAACGTGCATAGGTTCGAGCAGTAAATTTTAAACTAGCACAAACAAAAAACAAACTCATGTATATTTACGTATTAAAAATGCACCACGTGTGTACTTGGAACATTCACATGGCGTGCACACAACCCAATTGCTTTGCTAACAAACGAGTCTCAATTTAAAATCTATCGATGGACGGAAGTGCATTTTTCCACATCGACATTTCCCTGTACTACAATTACAGGGAAGCTGTCAATTGCGCTAAGGCAATTTGCATGGAGCCTGTTTCCGCTGGGGGGCGGTTTCCGCTTCACAAAGGTTCATATTTTTAAAATTCAAATGACACGAAAGAGACCTCACAACACTGGTCTATAATTCTATTTGCGACCTGCGCGACTACAGAGAAATTATTCAGTGTGAATGTCACAAATCTACGGGTCTGGCACAACCTCATATCTCGATCTGGTGGTTTTGGATTACGCGTCCAGTGGGTGTAGAAACAATCTACGCTTTGTCCATTAATTAACACCATCATGCTTAAAACTTATATTTTAATAGTGAATAGTTAGAATAAAACATTATTATTCTTACTCTATTTTTTAACATAGAATATGTTTTTTCGAAAGCTTCTGAAATACGTCACGAAAATGCGTTAAACTGTCAGACTAAAAATTGTGTAATATTTTATAGAAAGTTCTTTGATGTCGTATAATATATAATAACGACGTTACGGGTATTTATGATAGTGTGACGAAAGGCACCATAGGCCATCTGGCGGTCCTACAACCAAGCGGGCTAGTACCGACGCAACGTGTCGGACACCCGCTAGGGGAATATTCCACTGTCACGGCCACATTCATTCTGTCCTCGCGGCTTGTATCTTCCACATGTCTGGTCAAGTGTAAATTACCGCGTACTTAAATACGTCATACCTACCTCAATGTTATATCGTGTTACTGTACCGGACGAATAAATCACCAAGGTATCGTACTTTTTATTTATCACGCTTTAACTGTCATTTTCCCATACTAAAGCGCCAAACTGGTGACCCCGACGCAAAAAGAACGCGATTAGTATAATAATTTTAATAAAACACCAACTGCTGATCATTATGGACACAAATTTCTACAAAACAAAGTAATATCATCTGAGCTTGCGAATATTGCATTATTTAATCTGATTTCACAAATATGTAGATTGCATAATGACATTATCATATTAAATCAGTTGATAATATTCTCCAAATCATTTCTACACTCCGAAAAAATTTTACTTTCATGTAACTGTTTTTGTGTATGTTGTTGCTAAATATTATTTATAATTATTTTTATGTTTCTATGCTTTCATGCATTTTGCATCACAATTTGTTTAGATATATTCTTTAACATTTCATTTTTATATAATTTATGTTTCGACCCATTGTATTACAATTCATACTTAATGTAGTACGAGTATCTATAGACTACGGTAGGTTATCATATTATAGTGAACGATCGTGATGAATATTTTTTCAAGAGGCTTTATGGCCATATTTTTAAAATTGCTCATTTCTTCAAAGCTATATTGTATCATTAAACTGTTAATACTTTGCATAATATAAAATAGAAATTAAATAAATAAACTTGAATTAAAACTCAGAAGATGTTTGAAGAGACTATAATTTACAATTTTCAATATTCGAAATGCGACGGGGCCAACCAGAAAGACATGCAAGTGTGGTATAATAGATATATTTTTATGCAAATATAACACACTATGAACCGAGCCCGGCGTAGCCTGGAATTCAGATTTAGTAATCATTTAAAATATATTGACGGACTGTTAGTTTAAATTAAATGCCTTTTTATTATGATAGACATTTTGGTTTAGGTAGGGGTTGGTGAAATGTTCGGGAAGGGTGGGATGGGTGACTTTCTTTTCCTAGACTGCAACTGAGCAAAATGCAGAACTTGGTATTTAATATAACAAACATATATATCGTGGTAAGGGATGGGGAGACCAAGGAATGAAAGAGAATGCCTGTTCTGATCGAACGAAGGATGTAGGATTGTATACAGAATAGACAGGCAAACAGACTTATAATATATATATATATATATATACATATAATTTTAATATTTATTTAAATTAAAAATATAATTAAAATAATCTACAATCATTTTGAGTACATATTCTAACTACTTTTTTATCACAACACATTATTACCCACTCAGATACAGAGAACAACAATATTCCTTTACACATTAGAGCTATCTCCTATTTAATAGCTCAGAGTATCAGTACCTGTATGTAGAAAAAACTCGCAAAGTAAATAAGAATAAAATAGAAATTACTTGGCGATTGACCATCCAAGAGCATACATATGTATATATATGTCCACTAAAAATATTTTCTGATCAAATTTTTTTTTCGAATTTTTGAGATGGTTTTTGCCCGGTACAACAATTTTTATTTTACCACTGAACCGTGATGGGCTAATTATATAATTATTTTTTTAGCAAGTCTGAACGCGTTATATTTGATTTTTTATATAATTATATTCAGATCAACCTACACAAATTGTTTTGGGATTTTATTATATAATATTTTTTCTCTTATGAATCCGTATTGTCTATTTGTATTTATTATTATTATCTTTTATTAATGTATTTATATTTATGTACTTAATTTATAAGGTTGCCCAAAAAACGCGGCAAAATATTCTTCCCACTTACATAGCCTCAGAGGTATTTTTTGATTTCTTAAATATTGCTCACGTTTTGTGATTCATGACTAACAATGAAAGAGAAAAATCTTTAATAATTTATTTAAAGGAAAACGAAGAAGCCTTTCATCATATTCCTGTAGACCAATTATTTATCTGAAAGCATTGTTCCCTTTCACGTAATGTAATGAATCACGAGGGCTTTATCTGTAAAACGAAATTTTCTAAATTAGAAGCCAGAACAACTTTTTCAACGTCTGTACATTTTTTCAGATGTACCAAAAATATTATTATACCTTCCGCGAAAGAAATATCATTCCGCATGAAAAGTTTTTGCTATTTTTCAAAACCATAGAAATGTAGATCCCCGTGATATGGAATTCCGCCATTTTTCAAATACCCGAACCACCCCCATACTGCTACTTACCCCCTCAGCAAATCAAACCATCCGAAGCCCCAATTCGTCAAAGCTTTTCTATTTAAATATACCAGAATAAATAAAACCTCTCTGAGCGTAACATATTGCCGAACTTTCGGATGAAACTAAATTGAAAATATGTTTTTATTATTTTTTCATAATTTGAAAATATTTGTAACATTCAGACTGAGACATAAAAAATCTATTTTTCTCATTTTAAATTAATAAAAATTTAATTCTTTAAAATTTCAACATTAGTAAGATTAGTCATATTTAATATGTTTATTCATTGGATATGCCTGTGAAATTTGTCGCGAAACTGGATTGAAAAAAATAAATTATTACAATAAATTAGTGATTTTTGCCCTTATTAGACTTTAATATCAAATTGTCTTATATAAGTATATTATACTGATTTTTTGTATTGGAATTCGACGCGCTGAAGTATATTTTTGATACATTGGTACATATTTTTTATTAATTCATTTTTAATACTGAATTAAATTTATTTAAAATAAGTATTTATTTATGTGTAACTTAATAAGAAGCTAAGATGAATTAGTATTTTTACATCTCATTGACTTCTAGGTAGCTTAATGGTTAGTATTATATTTCCACATAATATAAAAGAGATCAGGGTATGGCTCTCCACCTGGGAGATTTCTATTTATATAACTAAATTTATTAATATTTTATTTTTTATTTATCCGTAATCGATATTTAACGCGGGATAGATATAATTCATATAACTGGGATATGTAAGACTTTTTTTTAACAATATTAGACGTGTGTCAATTCCATCTCAAGATACGTACCATGTAGGGTAGACGATCACAACCGGGTGGTATTATTTTTGGGTTACCTAAAAAAATGTATTTTTTTGAATTTCCTTCAATATCAAATATGTACTGCATTTATAATTTTGTAGGGTTTTTTGTTAAATTATACATTCCATTCATTTAAAAAAATATATAAACATGGAAACATAAATAAAACATGAGAGCGTAATTTGTTTGATGTTAGACAACTAGTCTTAAGACAATATTTCCTACGAGACACGACGACCATGACTTTCTAAACATTTGCATGCAACAAGAAATAACATGTTACAATTTACAAAAACTAAATTCGGTTAACGACATGCCGGCTTCCTCGCACCTGTTTTGTGCAATGGCTTAGAAAGAGGAAGTGAAATTAATAAGAAAACAACATTACTAATAATTCTTGATTAAAAAAAATTATCATTTTCAAAATTAAATTAGACAGTTCTTCATATTATACCTACCTACCTATCTATCTGCCTTCACAATCTCTAAACAAACTATGTTTATTTATTGACATGTATTTAAAAATATATATATAGTTGTATCTATAATTAATTATTAAAGTAAAATAATATAATTAATTATTTGATTAAGGAAAAATTTTAATAGATATCAATCGACATGCATCATCATCTGATCGGGGGTTCATTCTAGGAGACCAGCAAATTAGTCCTATTGTCATAGTACCTACAAGCGTTTACCTTCATTTGAAAATAGTAAGAATATTGATGTGAAATGTATGCCGTGTAAGCATCTCTACTTTTTTTGAAAAGATTAAAAGTGACGAAATCACAATCGTTATATACAATTTTAAAGCATGATAAATAATAAATAGTACTAAAAGCTTTCACATCTCAATATTTCCACTTCTTATAATATTTTCACCAACGCACATACATCATCAGTCGGTCCAAGTAAAGGATCATTATTTCTCAAGTCTCTCAAAAGTGTAACCCTCCATATTCTCTACATCTTTTCACACGGTTGCCTCATATTGCCTACCGTAGACAGCGAAACAATCATGCAGATGCTTTGATGAAAATGTTGGAGCATTCGCGTTTTTGTCTAGGTGGGTAGTCACCCCTGGGTATTATTTCGAGGCCACACACATCCAGCGGCGTTTACTACACTACCCACTTATTGCGTTTATAAAAACCGTGAACGTACCCAGGGGTGTCTGTACAACAATGAGAAGCCATTTTAGGTCAGTAATTTAGGTTTCGGTTTTCTGGAGTTTTTGGTAATTTGAAGCTTACGGGGGAAATAAGTTCGGAACGACCGGTATTATTAATGCGTCGAAAGGCGGTTTCGGTTTATGAAAATAAACTTCGCGGTTTAACTTTTGCCGTTCGGGCATATTACAACTAATTTTAATTAAGGTTTCAAGTTGTTTTTCTTGAACGCCAACAACTGCTGTACGGTTTGTAATTTCGATCAATACTTACATATCAAGCCACTGTCATTTGTAATTGAAGTGTCAATCATCTGATTTCCTAACCTTCAATAGCTTCTAGAGGGAACAGCCAAAAGCACTCGCAATAATAGAATAACCCTATAAAATTGAATGGTAATGGACACGTCGCTTGGAGAATGAAAAATCGTTGGAGAAACGCAATCATTCAGTGGTACCCGAGAGGAATCAAAAGGCCTTCCTAAAGCTCCGCACTGACGAAAGCATCAAACTCTGCGTATGTACGTGAAAGCGATTAACAACAGATAAAAAAAGGGGGAGAAATTTATAAAGGCCTTCATCCAGCAGTAGATAAAAAAACATATTTTTTATTTAGGAAAACACATTCTTATTGTGAAGTTGTAATTATTCAGAACATAGGTCTGTGATATTTTATATATGAATTAAATATATTAATTATAAAGATATACATATAAAATCAATTTTATCGAAAAATTTTGTTGTTGCGGGATTTAATAAAAATGAATTGGTAATTCAGGCGTCTGCTATCAGTTTACTCAAAGATATTTGAGATTCTGTAAAAATAAGGTAGATGGCTCTGTCAAATGATGGAACGATTAAATGTATTAATATCAAAAAGGTAACATATAGGGTCGAAAATTGTCGCTAAAAATAATGTCGCTGTAGCTTAGTTGGATAAAGCACCTTCCCCGGTTAGGAAAGAGATTCAGGTTCGAATCCCGGTGGCGCAACAACAATATTTTTCGATAAAATTGATTTTATATGTATATCTTTATAATTAATATATTTAATTCATATTTAAAAAAACATATGTTGATGATAATGATAAAAATCTTATATTTTATAGTTACGGCCACGGGTTTCATGGGCTTGTGGTCATTTGATAAGATTTCAGATTAATTCAGATAGTGGTTAGATCAGATTATTATAGAACCAATGAACATAAATAGTGTTGATATTTATTTACCCAAACTTTACGAATAGCAAAGCCTTTTTAATCAACATTCGCTACAAACATGCCGTCACAACTGGGGTTTTTCGGACCCGCCGGGTTCAGGTAAAAACACTCAGACTCGATACCCGGGTCCAAGTCTTTTTTTCATACAATAATTTTCTAATACGAACCGACGAAATTTTTAAATTATTGAATCGAAGAATTGAAGAGAGAACCTTTTCTGTCGCGAGTGACTCTTGTAATAAAATCCGTTCGAGATTATCAGACACGTCATTGAATACGCTGGTTTTTTTTAACTTTTATTTTTTAAAAAATAAGTTTTTTATGTTTATTAAAAAACGTATTTTTTTATAGATACTTCTAAAATCGTTTTTGCTTCAGTTCTTTTTCTTCGCCTAGGACGATCGATACGTAACCATTAGGAATGTAATAATTATTGTAAAAATGTTTGAATTTTTTGTAAATATGTTTAAATAATTTGTCTTTTCTCCTGCTACAAAAATTAATAGTTATTATTTAACAATTAATAAAATTGTGAACTACTCTATACTACTATAATTTTTTTGTATATATATAAAAATAAATCACTTACTGAATATGCACTTGTTTCATTAAGGAGATATTAACGGAAAAATACATAGAAAAGGAATTGGGCCCGGTCTCGGACTCGTCGGATCCAAAAAACTCGGGTTTTTCGAAACCCTAGTCACAACCAAACATACTTACATATGATATTAATAATGTCTTAATGTCTCTTTTATTATAGCCAATTATAAAATAATATAATTGTTATCTAAGAACTCAAAAACAGACTGAATACGTACACCCAAACCATCATTCAACAATTTGTTATAGTGGCAAAATTGGTTCGGTGTACGTCACAATTGACAAAACGTTCAATATTATACAAGTCTTGATACACATGCATATAAATATTTTGTATTAAATGACATTTTCAATGTGGTTTTTATTATGAAGCAGATGTTAACGCATCGGCATGTATACGATGTAGTATGCATTATCTTTATCGATCCTAAAAAATTCTACTTCTATTTGGCCTATTTCTTCCTCTCCTAACTTACCTTCTTCTTAATCTTATTAATTTTCTTATTCATCGTATTTTCTTGATATTCAAAGTATCGTGCAGGTTACTTATACATCTTTTTAATTCCTTCATTATCTTATTAGATTTATTAAAAATATTGGAGGGTTCTAAAAAATAGCATTTACATTACATTATGAAATTTAAACAAAAACATTTTTAGTCTGTGTTATTTATTTTCTTAATCTGGTAATATTGAATTTTTTGAAAGACAAGTTCTTTTCAAATAAGTAAATTATATAATTTATTAAATTAATTAAATTAATTTATATAATTAATTATATTATATAAATTATATTTTATGTAATTAAAATAATTAATTATATAAATTATAAAGTAATTATATAATTTAAATCAACTGCAAATGAGTTGTGATTGCACTATTTTTATTTTCATCGGACCTAAGTGGTAGTTTTGAGATGTTCTCGTGTAGTATTGGTGTTATTCGTATGTTTCGTGTAATTCTTTATCTTTTATCTCACTGTTTTTACAATTTTAGTGTTCCAAGTATTCTTATAAACATTAAGGTTTTAATTAATAATATTTGAGTATGTCCAAAAACACACAATTACTGGATTTTTATCTCCAAAGGCATTGTTATTAAGACAAACTATATATATCTCATAGAGACAAAGCTATTTATATTATATTATTATATATGGGGAGTATGGATATTACAGGGCTTACGACCTGTCTTCGACTGGCTTAAGTGATCACTTTGCACAATGTAACGTTCATCAATTCTACACACAATCAACCTCCACATCCATCAATTTTTTTAAAGTTATATATATGTCACCACGTAGAAACTTTTCAAGTAATTTACTACAACTTCGCTGTCGTTATCTATGGTTTGAAATTTGATATTCATTCTTTTGAAACAGCCAGCGGCGTGCAGTCAGTACTTTGAAATAAGTTATAATGAACTAGTTTCTGCGAAATAAATCGAAATATCTCAGAATATTTCTATCACAATTATTTTCATATTATGCAGATTTTAATATATCATAATATTCTGTCTGATAAATATATATGTTTCCCTTATTTCCCAAAATATATAGTTACGTACAGCTTATTTCAATGTACTGACTGCACGCGCCTGGAAACAGCACAGATGTTGCTAATTAATTAATTAAGTTTTGCATTGTTTTGTATACTGTTGCAGTTGTTGAAGATAGTTCAAATTTTAATCCATTTATTTTGTTATTTTTAAAGTCTGCATATACATTTTACTTCCGGTTTCTCAAAAAACACTTATTTTACTATAAACATAAATCAAAAAATGTATACTCTTTGCGATATATTTGATTCAAATTAACATATTTATTGTTCACCCTCACATATGATTGATATAATGTAAATGTATTTATGTATACACCTATTTTTTATATATATTTACATTGGAAAAGGTTCGAAATTGTCGGGCAGGTAGAAGGCTTCGAGTTGGTTTTATTGAGGTTCCGGGATTTATATCTTGGTTTTTATTTACGGACCTAATATTATGTGAAGGACTTTGTATATTTAATGGCAAAACCTCACACGTTCTGAGGTGGCAAAGCACACCGTCTCAGATACATCAGACTCACTTCGCATTATCATCTTTGTTGCAATACGACTGATACGAGAACCTTTTGAGATTATTTTACGACCACTATTTACGTACCTGTTCATGTATCTTCCACATAACATTATTCACCAACAAACGTAATCGTAACCAAAAAAATTTAATAAAACATCATTGCATTATCATCTCTGGTACTTATAGGTACCTGCTGAATTATTAAAATACAACCTGTAGCACTAATTTTTTTTTATTCGTGGCATGTTTATTTATTTATTTTATTTTATTTTATTTGTAACTATATAATACAATGTAAAAATCTGTTTGGACTGTGCCCGTCTCACTAGAGAAATTCTGTGTCGAGACGGGCAAAGTTTACAAGCAATTATTCAATTAATTAGAATAACTAGTAGTGTATAGAATTACATTTATTACTAGATAAGAGGTGTATATGAAGAACAATTTTAAAGTGGACATAATTTGTATTTCACTTTGTAGCAATAATTAATATAATAGGTATGAGTCAATATGTTTGGGTGAGTGCACCAATACTGGCTCTACCCATATTACGAATCCAAGTTTTAATATATAGTTTCATGTTTTTGGGACAATTCAATTGATTTAAATCTTTTAGCATTCTATTAAATAATTTAGTTCCAAAATATTTGTAGTTCCTTTGACAATATGTTGTATGTACTCTTGGGGTTTGTAGGTTATTTGTATTTGTCCGTGTGAAAATTATATTTTAAGTTGTTTTAAAATGTGTCTGTTTGTATTTATAATGTATTTAAGAGTAGTATTAGCGTATATTTATCTTATATCAAGGAAATCGAATTTATTAAAAATTTCGTCAGTGCTCGTTGTGATTGGGGATTTGAGGATATCTTTTAATACAATTTTTTGAACTGCTATTATTGAATTAATTGCATACATAGTCGCTTCACCCCAAGCAATTATACCATGTTAAAATGATTTTAAAAATAAAAAGAATCCGAACATGTTTAAAGTTTTAATCTCACTTTCAGCATCATCGCCCATATCCATTAATGAGATTTTTAAGAAATTTTAGACTCGAGACAAGCTCTGCGACACGAATTTTGTTCCCATAAGATTCTTTGAAGACAACTCTCAGCTTTTGTAGCCCTTGTGTTGTCAGTTAATGAATTTTTAATTTCCCCAGCACCAGTTAAAACTGAATGAATGTTTATATTTTAATGCTTTGCATTAACATTAATTTTTAATGAATTATATCTAACTTTTAAAATAGACAGGTGTAGGGATCTATGGTAATTTTAGGTAACCTTTATATGCATATATCGAATAGCGCTATCAGATCAAACGTGTGCACCAGTTTATTTTTTTTTAAATTTTGTCTCTCACTACCAATCTAGAACTGATCTCTGAGTTTATCTCCAGATCAAAATTTCAACACGTTACATGGTATTGACATATATCTTAACAAAATCTCTGGGTATATACACTCTAGGGAGTAGACTTCCGTAGACAGTTTACATGTAATACTTGTCGAAGAAATAAAATCTCGGCAGATGAAACAAACCGTATGGCCAAGATAACATTTCATATGCGGAAGTAATATTTATAAACCTGGTCACGTAAAATTCCTGACAAATTGTATTTGATTTCACCACCGGTATATAATATTAAAAATGCCTTCCGCCTGATTCTTTTCAGCGTAACATTATTTCCGTCGTCTTGGGATAACTTGAGACGCCTTGAATTAAGTCGTTGCTTGGAGAACATTTTTCTAAGTATGGTTGCAATTCTCGCTCGCAAATATCACGCAAATATCGCGCTAGTCGTGGATGTCTGTATAAGTTGTGAGGAATCCAGACTTCATGCATTATCAACATTAAGAAACTAATTTGTTCAGATTTGATACCAATATCAGTACACTATAATCCCAAGAATACAAATAATTCACTTCTATTGTCATTTTTTTTAAATACGAGTATATTATTTATATACATATATACAGGGATGTAAGAGCGAGCGCATATTGTGGACAAAATAGTCATACGACAGTTCATTACTAACTGTTATATCGTTTAAAAATTGAATCGTTAGTGTGCGCACTGCCATACATTCTCATAGCTCTCGCCGTCATAACAGAAATGTCGTACGGCAGAAAGCCAACACTGTGCGCATATTTTGTAGGTGGGATACCTGACTAAATAACGAATCGAAAATGTTCAAGGAATATGTACAAAATCTGCACAGTTACGGAAAATATTATTGTTTGAAAATTTTACAAAATCATATAAAGCTTTAAGTCTACGTACTTCTAAATAAATGATTGCAAAATTATCCATTATTAATCTATATTTAAATGCTTATATTTCTGACACGGTTGAGTATATATGTTTGTGTGTGTGTGTGTGTGTATATATAATATACGTATCAACATACTACAACGACGTCACTTGCACGAGTGTAGCAAACCATCGAAACATTTTTGAATATTAGAGAGATTTATATTGAAAGATTATTTTTTTATGTATAGCATTATAAACAAAGATGTTTATAACTATAAAAACCCTACTTTCTTTTAAGACAGGAAAGGTCTTCAAGCTTCTACCCTACCGTTCCTTTTAGTATTTTTTTCACGTATATTTCCATGGTTTTCTTACTGAGCCTAATAGACTTGGGACTTTCTTGACAGACATCGGCTCTGAAATGAGGAAAATTTTATACTTTTATTCTACAAAGAATACACCATATTTATGATTTCACTCGCAAGCAATTTATATCAAATAAACCAAAAAATATATATCCTATCAGGTGGCCAGAATTTTCTAGTTTATATAATAATAATAAGTTATATGAATTTAATAAAATTGTAAATATGAATTAAATATATTAATTATAAAGATACACATATAAAATCAATTTTATCGAAAAATATTGTTGTTGCGCTACCGGGATTGGAACCTGGATCTCTTCCCTAACCGGGGGAGGTGCTTTATCCAACTAAGCTACAGCGGCATTATTTTTAGCGACAATTTTTCGACCTTATATGTTACCTTTTTTTTTTAAATCAATACATTTAATCGTTCCATCATTTGATAGAGCCATCTACCTTATTTTAAAATATCACAGACCTATGTTCTGAATAATTACAACTTCACAATAAGAATGTGTTTTTTGTATAATATTTTATAATAATAATAATACGATTACTCGTACATATTATACGATTTTAACTAATTTTTCATATCTAACCAAGACTTATTATGTTATAAATTCACAGTATAATAAAACCCTCATATATTCGAAATACTATCGAGTCACGTCCGAACTGAAAACAAGTATTTCAATATCTCGAAAATCGAAAAAAAATGTCGTCTCGGTGTATTATTGTCAATAATATTTTTTTAATGATAGTTTTAATATATATATGATGTATGTATGTATACTGGATTAACGGATTTTGTGGACACGATAACTCCCTTAGTTCTTAACAGATTTCTATCAATCTTTAAAAAAATATATCTTTATGTATCGTTAGCTAGCTGTAAAAAAATTCCCTTAACATAGATTCTTGATAAAAATATTAAAAAGTATGCACAAGGTGCCATAGAATGTAAAATGTGTTTTTCTTTCACACGCAGATGAAATCTAATTTATTTTTCCGGCAGTTTCAGTGGGGTTTTTTTTCAGAAATTAATGTTGAGATAAATTTGTCTAAACTCAAACTCAACGATTAACCCGCGCCGTGCACGGTAACTCGTCTCGTTATATTATATTAATTATTTTCTCACCGAATGCAGTGCAGTAGCATAACATCCCCGTGAGGATATGAATCATTACAATATTCACGTGTGCGGTTAGGCGAGTGTGACGTATTATCTTGATCTATCGGCGAGCCAGGGAGATGGCAAACAATCGGCTTACAAGGCTATAGATAATCTGTATGCGGGGCAGTTTGTCATAGCTCGGTCCACCCCCGGTTACCTTCGCTAGAGTTGATAGGGTCAGCCAGTTAAACTGGCTTTCACTGTATGAAATTATGTCGGGTCAGCTACGGTCTCCGCTGGATTGACGCAGGGCAAATTTCTTATTTGTTGAGGAAATTTAAAAGCGTCTCAACTAACAATTATTTTTTATGTTTTCATCATTGATTTAGTTAACCTTTTGATGATTACCGGTTTGGAATCAAACCGCTCCCATATTGGGGTAATATGAAATAAGGTAATATTTATTTATTATTATTTATGTTTAGTGAAAAATAATCAATATCTTCTAAAACGATGTTTCCCTTTCGTTCCATCTTTTTCTAGTGATTCCCGTTCTGTGCCAGATCTTTTATCTTTCGGTGGCTTCTACATCTGCTCCACTCCATCAACTGGCTAATAAATGTTTTCTTCAGCCATCTCTTTTTCTTTCTCCTATCTTTTCTTCCATCACATTATGACACTGTATATCGTTTTTGGGCAGATCTGAGTTGCAAATGCATATGTGCAGAATATCTTCTAGGACATTGAATGATATATTAAACATCTAAGAAAAATAAATAAAAACACACAATTTCTGAGTGATCTTACCTGCAAGAACACTGTATATTATCTAAGATGTAAAAACCGATATACAGTGTTGCTGCGGGGGGTCTCATATATTTATTTATTTATCGGTGTTCTTTTTAAATAATGCAATTGATTAGATAAAATCCGAAATGAACACGGGATCGCACCAATCACGAGAAGCTCAAGGAATCTATACTGAGGTGTGTGCATGTGGCGCAGGACAGACGATCGCGATGTCACGATTTCATACCCCCACATCCAAAAGAACCAAAGAAAAACCACAGGTCTCCTTGTGGTCAATCAAAATAATAAATAATAATGTGGACCAGATAGACTAACATGCCAGGATACAAGTTCCCGGTGCTTGCCGACATCGAATCTATAGACAATAATAATATTAAGTTTTAAGCTGCAAAGTTGGTCAGTAAAGCGATGTCTATCTTACTTCACTGGTTCAGTATCAAAAAAAATCACGGGTTAAATCAACCTATCACGGGTTAAAATGTGTGAGTTAATATTTAGAAAAGCATCCTCTCCAGCAGTACATTTTAAGTCGCTGAAAATTTCCTTGAAATCCTTAAACATTCATAAATTATCTTTTCAAATATCGTGGGGGTTGGTAGGGCGAGAGGTTTGTAAGTGGAAATGGGGAAGTAATGTATTTATCGGAAACATTTTCAAAATAAGGCTGGTTGTTAAATTAAATTGGTTATTTATGAGGTTTTGATTTCTTTTAGGGGATTTATTTACTTTTCAGAGTCACGCTGCCAGAAAGCTAAAAAAAACTCTTCAAAGATGAAGTCGATTTGGAAATTTGGTAGCATGTTTAGAAAATCGTGTCGTCTCGTAAAAATATTTAGTAGTATTTAAATGTTTTTTTTTAAGTATTTATTGATCAATACTACATAAAATTAAAGGGAATATATCCCACACAATTTTAATATAGAATTTAATATTATCACAGAATATATTTAATGACAAGCATCCTGTTTAAATCTGTTACGTGTGTGTGTTACGTTAAAAGTTGTATATTGAATCGTAAAATTAAATCCAACATTACACATTTATGAATACGTGTGATTTTGCTAGGATCTAAGGGGTGAAATGATATGTATGAAATAAAGTACAAATGTTCTATTCCTCTAAAAATGGTGGTATTTTTAGAGGAATAGAACTTCAAAATGAAATAAAACACATAAAAATCGCTCTACTTGTGAAATAAAATTGGCTATTTACTGAATTAAAAACTTCATTCAGCTGATCCGTTCTGTACGAACTCCTTACATTTGCTGTTTCTTAACAAAATAACATTTGAAAGGTTTTCAGATTGGTTTACAGCTGCGTGCAAATCATTGAAGTATCTTCTTCCTCTTTTACTAAATTGCGAATTTACTATCTTACTGTTGTTAACGTGTTGTTTCCATGATCGTACTTTGCGTTCGAGGAGCATAATGGATTTGTTTTTGATTTGGGAAAAACAAAAAGCAAACCGGCAAAACTATTTCCTACGTTAATGAATAATAAAAATTAAATCATATATTTGATATTCACAATAATAATGTGTTCTCCTAAATAATAAAGTTGTATTAATGTGTCCAAAAATTTAATAAAGATGAATTGATAATTCTGGCGTCTGCTATCAGTTTACTCAAAGGTATTTGAGATTCTGTAAAAATAATGTAGATGGCTCTGTCAAATGATGGAACGATTAAATGTATTAATATCAAAAAGGTAACATATAGGGTCGAAAATTGTCGCTAAAAATATTGTCGCTGTAGCTTATTTGGATAAAGCACCTTCCCCGGTTAGGAAAGAGATCCAGGTTCGAATCCCGGTGGCGCAACAACAATATTTTTCGATAAAATTGATTTTATATGTATATCTTTCTAATTAACATATTTAATTCATATTTAAAATATCACAGACCGTCTGTTCTGAATAATTACAACTTCACAATAAGAATGTGTTCTCCTAAATAGGTATATATATTATATATGATTGTATAATATCATTAGTAATAGCGTAATACCTACTGCATGGCACTGGTATTCGCCTATCTCTTGCAGATCCCGTATAGACATTATTTCCCTATCTCTGTCTCGGTCTTCCTTTTGGTCTTGATCCTGTTGGTTTGTATAATAGGGCGCTGTGTGTGTTATGGAACTCATCTACTCTCGCTGTTTGTTTCGTCTTCCACAGGCTCTGGCTTCACCTCTATCCGTATATCTGGATGCCATACCACTCCCTATATCCCGCATTCGTTAAGTTAACCCATTCTCTGGTTAGGTTGTCATATGTTGTGGCGTATATCTTGCGCGAGACTTTATTTTGATTAACTTAGCGCCAATAAATTGTTCACCCGTTTCATTATATTGAATCTCATGTATACGAATTACTAATAAAATATATTTATTATTAAAAATCTATGAGGGATATTTGTTGATTTTAATTTCGCTGACTCCCTCTGTGGCGGAGCTGTGCACTCAGCTTATGTCACATGAAGTTTAATAGCGGATTTGTAATATTTCGTTGTGATTAATCCTTGTAATTCAATTTAATACTTGTCTAATGACATCTTGATCCCCAACAACTAAAGAAATTGTATAAAAATAAAAAGTAAATAAAAAAGAAACTTCAATAATGTTGTCAGTGGAGATAGCGTCACGTAAACGACAGTAAAATAGTTCTAAAAGACGTCTGTTGTATAGCAAATGGTATAGTATCGTTAGTAGCAGAATAACCTAAGTCTATGCCGACTGCACGCCACTATTCAATTGCTTTATTTGCGTATCTTCAAAAATATTACGCTCTTGAATATATTTTTCGTTGTCACATTTTATTTATTACCAACTTCGGTATGTAACATTTATAATAAAGGAAACTTTAAAAAAGAACCATGCAGTACCTGTATTAAGAACCTCACCCGCTCCAGCAAAATAAACATGAACGCACTTTTAAATCAAACCGTTTTACATACGAGTGTTTTTATTACGGCTGTGAAGCTGATGTAATGGCCCTCCCATATACTTTGTCGTCCTAAAAATTAATTAATCTACCCGTACCTACGTGTGTCCGTGTGTGTGGAAACGTTAACGTTCACAAGTCGGCTTTATTGGCGCGGAACGACAATTTTATATTTATTTCCCTGAAGGACACTTCGGCTTTTTACCACGCGATCTGTACATTAAAATGGACGCCGCGCAGCGCGGAATGGTAAATGTGAATATATAAAGAACACAGCGAATTTTGGGCCACATAAAATTATTTCCTAAATAAAACGTCATTGGAGCGTTAGTGGCTCCCGCGCCGCGACCAATCGGCTGAATAACTATTCGGAATATTCCTATTTATTTAAATTTTAAATAAATTCACGTGTTGGGATAACAAAGCGAACAAAAATTGTAAAGAAAACAAAACAACGGTAATTGTCGAACCACTTTTAAATAATCATTTTCAGCGTGGCACGCATGCGCACGATGCCTAAGGTCCAATACTGTGATTTGAAAACATCTAAATCGATCACTGATACCGGATAATGAAAATGCGAGACGGAAATACTTTTGTTACTCCCGATGAGACTCTAACTTTGAAATGGCTTACCTGCCACTGATCCGCATCACTTGTGCTACCTTTGTAGGTAACGTTGATTCGGTAGAATAATTAATGGGCTTGAACATATTATTTTATAAGGTTCATTTCTTTGGTTCAAGCAGTTAGATATTTTTTTAAATAACAGTTTTGATTGTATGACGACTATAATAAGTCTAATTTTAAGTAATAATTTTACCACTTGCAAGAGTATTTCAAAGATATCAATAGCAGAATGTGTATTCATTACTGCGAAAACAAATAAATAGTTAACCATAATAAATACGTGTTGGTAAGTAAAATGTATTTTTTTATTTATGTAAGATTATTGACACACTTTAAATTTTCTTGTCTGTACGAATACATATGAGAGTGTATGTATACGTAAGAGATGCGAACGCGAGTATATAAGAGAGAGAGAGAGATATAAAGTGTATTAGCATATTTATATTTTCTATTAAAACAAATTATATCATCACACAAAAAAACTATATATCGAAAAAATATAGTTTCTGCCGAAATACGAACCCAGGATTTTCTGTTGTCTTTACCGATTAAGCAATAATTACCGTATTGATTGTCGTCAGATTTCATCTATATGTGTTTTTTAAGACATATTTTTTCTCATTGAAAAAGACCTACTTATTTATAATATTAGTATTAGTAGTGACTATATTTTTATATTGGGTTTTTCTGTTTAACTTTCGAAGATATTTATTAATTTTTTTAATTATGAATTTAATTTAAAATATATTTATCTATATTATAAAGTACACATGAATGCCCAGTAGACCGGATGTTAAGGGATGAATGGAGATTTATTACGACTATGATCGTAGACTTCCGAGTCATGTAAGGGCGCTAAAGAAGAAGAAGATAAAGTGCATATCTGTCCATTATAGATAACTACATAAAACATGAAACTTTACAGAAGTAAGAATTTATTTATTTTTATGATTGGGTTTTAGCTAATTCCACCTACAATACACATAATAATGCTAACAATTATTTGAATATAAAATTAATGATTATTTTCTTAAAAATATTTATAAATTTTGGACTTTTCCGAGATGACTCGAGGCATCATCAGCGATATTCCAAAATGATTACCAAGGCTAAAGTCGGACCCTACTTATCGCAGCAACTTTTCGCTCATATTGAAAATATGAAAGTTCGGGAAAATCCCAAGAAAATTTGTAATAATATTTCCCATTTCACGTCTCCAGCCCATGTGTCGCCCCTATGACCAACACTGGTACACGCTACAACGAGGATTCTTTCTATAACTTTTGCCAACAGCTTACATAAATTAATTATAAATAATATTTCTAATTAAGCAAGGTTATTCTCTATACTGCGACATTTATTTATTCAATATGTTTCATTAAAAAATCTATTTTGATTTGAATTGAAATTTTTAATATCTTCCAACTTAAGTTTATAATTTTTTTTTACTTATTTACCCATTTCTGTTCACCGTGTAGCGGCTTCTGAAATCAGTGATAATGTATGACATAATATAGACGTAAGTCATTGAAAACTTCTATAAAATAAAAATAAAATTATATTTTAAAAATACACTGTTTATATGGTGAACTTTGGATAATGTACATTTTAAAATTTACCTAGGTGGTGTTGTAACAGAACAAACTATCACTTTTTCTCATCATTGCTTATATATCATAGGTTAGGTAGGTATATAAAGATTTTTTTTTAATATTTTATCAAAACGGACAACTGCAGTCAATTCAGAGAGTTAGGTTATTTTGTGGAAACAATTCTCAAAGCAAATTTCACCTGGTAATTAAGTTTAATTTTCGATTTTATCTTATTCTTCTTCTCGTGCCTTATCCGTGCAATGAATATTGGCTATCATCAAGGTTAACCATTTCCTAAGGTTCTTAAACCATGATGTTCTTTTTCTTGCAGGGAACCGACTTCCAGCAATCTTTCCCTGTATTATGAGGTGTAAGATCTCATACTTTTCTGGATGTCTCATGATACGTCAGAAGTAAAGTTTTCGGATTTTTATTGTTTAAAATGCTTATTTTTCTTTATTCATCTAAACCATAACGTCTTCATTCGTAACTTTGTCTATTCAGATTATTTTGGGTACATTTTACTGTAGATGCAAATTTCAAAAAGGTTTTATATATTTATGCATTATTTAAACTGACTTAATAATATTTTTCATAAATGTTAGTAGATAAATGCATGAGAATATGATAAGTCTTTTAGACATTTTTGGGCAATTGGCCGTGAATACCTGAGATTGTTTTTTTTAAACGCGACCAAACAAATACAATGTGATGTTCGCATGGTATGCTACACATGCCGTGGTGAGACTATCGAATGTCTCCATTCTTCAAGAACTCCATACTAAAGAATGACTATCCACAACGTGTAGGAAAATAATTATATTCTAAGAAAATAATTATACTCTAGAATTATACTCTAGAAAAATAATTGGCCATGTTGCTATAAAATATAGGGATACCCTGAATAAATCTGTGATCACTGGGATGTATAAAGATGGAGGGCGAAAAGTTGATCTCCAACAAGATCAAGTCTGAGACATGACCAGAGCCTCGCTTCACGTAACTTTATACCCGGAGTCGTTAACTCGTAATTATATTATGCGACAAAATTAATATCAATCAATTATTATACAATGCCAGCAAATCGGTCATAATAGCGTTCATATATGGAAAAGGGCCAGATAATATCTCTCTCGTGTGGCTGGATGGGACGAAACTAAGCATTCAAAATAAGGTCAAATATCTTGGCCATATATTAAATGAAGATGGACAAGACGATGATGACATAGAACAGCAGAGGAAACAGTTAAGCGTTCGTGTGAATATGCTCTCACGGCGTTTCTACCTATACAGTGTGGAGGTGACGAGGATCCTGTTTAAATCATTTTTCTCCAGCATGTATACCTGCGAGCTCTAGTCAAAATACGACCAAGTGACATACAAACGTCTCCGAATTCAGTACAACAACTCATACAGAATACTGTTTGGATTGGCGCGTTATTGTAGCGCTTCTACAATGTTTACCGAAGGCCGTGTACATCGAGTTGCTGGCGTAAAGCTGTGGCTGGAGCTCAGCACCAACTATCTAGTGCAAACGGCGCTCTCATATAAAGCTGGCTCCCTAATCAGAGAATGGCAACGGCTACAGATGCAATAATAGCCGTGACTGAAATTCAGTATTTATATTTTGTTTTTACCTGTATATGTATGTGTGAACTTTTTTATCTTTTTTTTTATTTTTTGCTTTTCTTTTCATAACATAAATAATATTTTGTAACTTAAATATATTATCCTTATGGCGAATCGGGTGTTCATAAAAAAAACCCTGAAATAAACGCATTCTTGATATTTGTATAAAATGTTCCAACTACCAAAATGGTTTCCCGCCACGAATAAACCTTCAATTACAAAATAGAATCGTCAATCGCACATTGAAGCTCCTCATTTCTACTATAAAGTTCTTATTCATGTTCTTCATTCTCACTGATGGATTTTCTGACCATTCCCCTGAACCCGACAGTTCTGAATATAGACGATCACAGGCCAGTTTCTCTGCCTGGACAACCGTATGTTAGTTCTTAAACCCGTCCCAGGATGGGCACGAAAAACGTACGTACGACGTAGGTTGGTTTAAATTAGTTAATGTATCATATGTATTAATATTTTATCAGAAATATTATTGTTTTGAAATAATTACCTACTTATGGAACTTATATAGGGTTCAAATTTGTGGCAATAGAATTGTTTTTTAACTATTTTGAAAAATGTTGCTTTAGAACAAAATGGGCACATGTTCACATTTCAAATGAAGTTGGCACTTGACACACGCTCCAATGAAATGTATCAATTTCCTTCGACCATCTTTCACTATCCAGCGCCACTTCAGTACTGACAATCTGACCAATCAAGATGGATTGCCTACCGGCATTTCTCTGGCATTCGCAAGACGTGTCGAAGTCACGTTAATTGAGATCTTTCTGCTACTCTTTCCAATAATGCTGCTTCCGCTACTTCCCTAAGATAACTCATTTCGAGAGCCTGTGTTCTTAATGTGAATCTTTCCGTAAGAATCCATATTTGGTGTGATTGTATAGTCATGTAAATATAACGTTTAATATTCTTCACCTTTAGAATGTCACCTGCTGACAGATTTTCTCATAATTCTTCATCACCGCTGCACGAAGGCTACAATACTCCAGAATGTTTCAATAGAAATTTCGGTGGTATTTTAAAATATCCAGCCCACTTTACGAGGCGCGGAAAACCAAATACGATAAATTAGCCCGATATTTGATAGGTTTACTCTGGGAATTAATAAAACTTGCTAATTTAGTATATACAATAGAAGTACCAATTAAATACTCTTTCAAACGGCGCCGTATACCGCGTTATTCGAATAAAATTCGAACGTTTCGCGCACCGTGGACTGACGTAGATTGTAATTTATAATGACAATAAATGTCCGGCCTGGCTGTGAATAGCCGCCGATAGTCCGATAGTGGCTGATGAGGATCGGGATCAGGACTGATCTCACGCGAGCTGGACATGGCCGACATGCTCAAATAAATATTAATTATAGTCGTGCTGGAAAATTTATTATTTAACTTGATGGGCGACCGCGGTGCCGTGGAAGTCGTATAACCACGTAATGAATTTAATTGTTCTGAAATGAATAAATCAAAGGCGATTTATGGTTTTTTATTACCTGGCTTACTATTTTCGTGGACCCTCCACGGTGGGGGCTAATTTTTCGCAGATTTTCAGTTAATCATTTACAGGATTTTTTTAAATTGAGTTGCGTACACGAATTATACGACATTGTGTGGTGTGCAGTCAGTACTATGACATGCAGTTAGTACTTTAAAATAATTATAATTTGTGCAAAATATTTCTAAATAGCACTGTGTCTGGTACCATTCTTATCACAATTGTTATCATTTTATTCAGATTTTAATATGCCACGCCAACTTTTTCTAAATTATAGGCATGCGTATATGCGTGTATGCATATAAGTATAGTAATACGTATAAGTATATTATTTTTAATTTATCAAACAAATTATATTTTTTATTGCATTTTATTACTTTTTTCCATCCCCTCTCCATCCACTTCACTTTATACGGTGTAATAACACTTTTTAATTATTTTTTATTAGTATGTACTTTTTTTATCAGTTTTTTGGTGTGTACTACAGTTGTATCCGCTTATTGTGATCACTATGGGACGTGTAACTTTTGATAATAATAGCCGGCTGATAACATTAAGCAGAAGATAAAAAATCAACACGATACACACTGATCACTTTGTGATCACCTACGTCGTCAAATAGCAATAATTAATTATCGTCAGACACTTATGTTTATAAAGTTTCAAAGAAAATTATAATTTTGTAGGAATTTCCAAAACAATTACACTTTTTGTATCCACGTATTGATATTATAGCCGAAGTTTGATTATTATAAGCAAATTATTTTAAAGAAATTTTATGTACATGGTTTTGGAACAGAATGATTATGATAACATTGATAACATTATACGTGATTATAATATCCGGAATTAACTTATAATTTATTAGTTTATATAATAGTTTTATTTTGTCCAGCTCAGAAGAAACTTTACCAATCTTATTTTTATATTATTTATTATGTCATAAGTTATTATATATTACATATGCACTGTTTGTTTCTCATAAATAAATAAAATAAAAAATTTAAAATCACAACAGGTCTGTCGGATAAATATTTAATATCACTTTGTTTCACAAAATATATAGTTACGTATAGCTTATGTCAATATAAAATAGTACTAACTTAATGGTAGTTTGAACTTCCAACATTTTGGTCACTAAAGTAAATACGAAATAAGCTCGCCTATTTATAACGTTTTACCGACGCACGTTATACTTGTTTGTTCTGACATACCACTCTAGACTCGTTCACTTTCATACATGTTGTCGTGCACGTTCATCATTTTTTTAAGTTTCTAACTGATTTACCCGATCTCATCAGGTCTTTAGCAGACCCCTATGTTCCTTTTGATTCCAACGCTCGTCTCTGCAATAATGTCTGTCTAACAAGAGCACATATCCCGGAATAATTGTTATGATCATTCCTTTTTAATGTGGACGGCGTTAAATAGAACAACTTAACAATCTTTCTTCTAATCGTCAAAGAACAAATACATTTCATAATAAATTTAACAATTACTTATCATTTGGTTTAATTAACCCAAGTTAAACGCTAAAACTTTTGATTTAGTAGATTGGTGTATTTCGTTTAATTAAACCGTTGTATACATAAAAGGTAACTATTTTAAGATTTTTTCAAGAATTTCCTATTTTCAATTGACAAATCTGTATGCTATCTAATGCGGTAACCAACACATTTAACTCGATCGAGTAATGCACCACAATCATTACATATTAATTATTAATTTAACGTATTTAGCCGCGATACTGTATTGTTCTTTATACCGTCTATGCCACGGCAATAATCTTACAGATTCCCTAAGGGTTCGGTGAGATTTCGGAAGTAGAAATAAGAGTCCAACGTTGAGAAAGTTAACAATTTATTCCTACTGTATACCATACAATAATATAATATATGCATAATAATATCTGTTATCTTGAGAACCGAAGAGCATTGAAAGAAAGTGCAACTGCGCTTCCAGCATCTTTTAACACCTCCCGTCTCCCCACTCCTCGAGCTCACTTGGCACCGGGCAGCCTTCTCACGTACTCTCGCATCTGTCACTAAGCGGCCACACACACATACATACAACTATATCAGATGTCAAATATCTCACAATTAGTACACACGTATCCAAAAATGGCTAAATTAAAAATACAAAATACATTTAATACATAATACCAAATAACAAACGAATGTACTTGAAAATAGGTGAGAATACTGAGAAATGATTAGCGGACTAATAGTTCAAAAATCTCAGTGAAAATTTTATAAACTACCTACGTTGCTATAAACTTCTCAATTTCAGTACAAGAGGTATTGAGTCATTCCGTAGAAAGGATAGGATGTGAGAAAGCTAGAATTTCGTTGACCAAATTTAGTTTTCATCTTAGGTGTGATAAATATAGCTTTTAGTGCCATAACAATAATTGCATCTTCTTTAGCAGCATCGCAATTCATGGTGGTCATGGCTGCCTGCAATATTTGCCAATGACCTTCTATCTGTGGCATCCCTCTTCTAATTCATCACCCCTAAAGCACAACAGTTCACTACCGCCCATCAAACTTTCTCAGCTTCGGCCTACCTACTCTCCTGCATCCTTGCGAATCTCTGAACAAAAACCTATTTGCGGTTCTTGGTCTTCCATGCGGTGCAATCGCCTGTCACCATAATCTTCCAATTTTAATTAAGTTAAATTATATTCATCACCATCATCATCGTTTTTCTATCCACTCTTGGATGAAGGCCTCCTCAAGTGTCACTCACTTTTCTCTGTCCATTATTAAATACTGCCATATATTTCATCAGTGTTTGATGATTTCAGACCAGCGAGTTTTAGGGCAGCCTGTCGACCTCTGTCGAGTGCCACTGAATTACTACGTATATCTAACTATTGTATTACTATTTATATCTTTCATATATATTTCACAATGATTTATAACAGTAACATTAGTGTCTTCTTGGAAATATTGATTGTCATCAAGCGAGGCGAACTAAGCTAAAGTAAGATCATGGTGTCACCCAAATGAGAAATTGGAATGATTGCGACAAAAACCTTAAGTACTTATACTTTACGTTGATTAGATACTATTATTATATGTTTCTGCCGTCTATTGGTGAAGATCGAAAACTTTTTACATATATCTGATACAAAATTGGATTATTCATCGGACAAAAAAACTACTTTTTATGAAGACATCTATCAAGAATAAACTAAAACTTATGTTTTAAAAATGTAACATTTAATATTCAGTCACGTCAAAAATGTATTTTTCTTCAAAAATAAATAAGAGAAATGATTGATCCTTATGACGTCATAAACTCACCGCGGAGCGTTTCACTTAAAAATTTCTCCCTAGAATTATTATTTCTTATCATTTTATTTCTGTTAAGTCATCATCCCCATTAGGTTTCGCTTTTAGTTGGACCTACATTTGGGTCACACATTTATATGAAAAATTGGGCTCACGTAACTGTTTTCCACTAAATTTAAAAATATAATATTTTGTTTATTTAATTAATTTATACGACTAAACTGAATGATTCATTGGAAATTAAAAAAAAAATTATTAAAATTTTTCACTACATTTTTATTGAAATGAAATTATTTCTGCGCTCTGTTCTGTATGTCTAATACAACTCATGTTTGTTAATATTATTGACTAGACTAGGAATCGTCTGTTCTCACAAGCTGGCAACAATCGCAATGTTATCGTTGTATGTTGGATATTTATTGAAATAGTCTTTGCTAACTAACTTAAATTAAATTAACTATACACTACTATTTATCTACACGCCGTTTCTCGCAGCTGTATGTATAAAGGGTATTTTCTTTCTTTCGATGCATTTTCATATATTTGAAGTTTCTTAAAGGGCCGTCGTAAATATTCACAACTACTAATCCTTGCTATCAGTAGTTTTGAGGATGAATAGGATCGCTTATAACGAAATCAGAATATTAAAAAATTCATACACACAAACTAATGATATAAACTTGTATTTATATTTTGGTTAATGTATATAAATTGTAATTTGTACCGTAGATTTAATATAAATAATTCTGCCTGATTATCTTTTCAGCAATCATCCCTTACGCTTGTAACGTAAACTAACATATATATATAAACCTTTTTTACCCTATCTATTATTCTCATACTTCACTTTACCAACTTATACATAGTTTCTTACATAACTAACTAATTTACTTACCATTATAGGAGTAAGTAGAGCGGATAGAACGTCCCATTATTTTATTATAACCTTTTTACCGTCTTCGTTCCTTGTTAACTCTTGTACATTGATGAAACTTCTAACAGAGCCATCGTGCAATATCTTGTTCATCTGAAAATGTCAAGTCGTTCGCAGACGCTCTTTATTCATGATGGCTTCAACACTTCCTCATACCCGTATATCTTTTCTGTCTTCTCTCGCATATTCCACAAGTCCAAACTATCTCAGTGATCGATTATGCCACAAATAGATTCACTCTTAATTTGTTCATTTTGAACACATGCGCCTGAGAGATCTCTCAATTATTGCTAATCAGTTTAAATGATTTATTCATACTCCGACACACTCAAAACAACAAATTTAGTGCAGCTCTTTTATGGATGAATTAGTAAAGGTAATAAAAATTAACGTCCGTCGATTTAAATTTATTTTAATTTGCGGTGAGGGAATTAAACTTATTGAGGTTCCATCATTATTTGTAAAGGATCTCCGCTCGTAAACGAGTAACCTACTCCTGGACCAACTTTTATGAATAAGGCTTCAATTTTGAAATAAAATGCATGAAATGGAAGAATAAATTTTAAGATACCGATCGTTAAAACATCCATTGTTTTTATGCACTCCCAAATAAGAATGCTCTTAAATTGCGGAGGTGGCTTACACATAGATATAAAATATGATCAAAAATCTAATAGATATAATATGTTCTAATATAATAAATTTAATATCCACTTAACATTAATAGTAATTAAAAAAAATTAACATAAATTTGAACATTGCATAAAAAATACAGTTGTTGTAATTTCTTGTAGAACTTTATCAGACATTTCAGTTCAATTATAAAAAGTTTGATTTAAAGATACATGCGTAGATTCGTTAATCGAGATGAAAGTCATTACGTCATCCACATCCTACCACCAACTTGTATCGGGTAATAACGACTAGAGCGCGTGACGAGTTATCGTATCTAGTACTGTGTCAAATTGTAGTCGACATTTTTGAAAAATCTACCCCGTTCCATTTCATTCATCGAACTGTATTTTTTTTTTAAATGTTAATAAATTTCACGTATTTCCCTATTTTATTAATTACATAATTTGTATTTATATGAAAACAATTTACGAGTACTTAATTATGAAGAAAAATATATGAAGCATATTACTATACATATGTTATGTCCGGACCGTAACAAAAGGAGACGAAGAACCAACGAAAATCTTCAAAATATTGTACTGGTGGAAAATTATGAAAATTACTTGGAATGAAATGACAGTGGGTACTTTGGAAGAAATATATGAGAATGATGGAGAACGCATACGGAAAATGTTTGTCATATCCTCCGACTCAACACGAGAATAACGGGGCTCAGATAGAAGTCAATGACAAGGGTCGCTTAAGAAAAAGTTGTTGACAGCCCCTGCGCCGCGCAGCAACGCCCAGTGTTTCCGCAAAACCGAATTATAAATAGTGTACCACAGTACAACTTAAATTATATGATTTACGCAAATAAATACCCAATTTTCTTATAACGATTTAAATACGTAATTAAATGTACCTTTTCGGTGGTGACGCATGTCCGCCACGTTTCATATGTTTTCTGCAATTGCCGTGCTACCGTCGTACTGTCTGGTGATAGAGTGGCAATACATAATGTATATCGCCATGTGACGCGTTATTACGGGCGTTTATCGCGTAATATAGTTAAGATATTTCTAAAATGTTACGATAAATTCTTTCCAAAATTAATTTTCGTCACAAATTAAAATTGTCGGCTTCATTTCTGCGATGATTACCAAAATGCTGAAGATATTAACAGTTTTTTTTTATTAAATTTCTATATGTATCGGTATTAAATTCTTGACCTTTTGGAGTATTCCCGATATAAAGAAAATCCCAAACTCCCCCTCGCGATCCGAATATGAAATGTTCCCTTATCAGAAATCGGACATGGAACGGTTAATAATAAAGTAATACTAGGTTTAGCCAAAAATGCACAGTCATTTGGAAAGGCATGGACGGCCCTCTGAGGGGGTTGGCCCTCTGAGGGGGTTGGCCCTACCCCCACCACATCAAGTGTCGCACGCAATATCTGAGCTAATAACTGCGACGTGGAAACTGTATAAACCAGGAATTCCTTTGAAAGTAATTTATGGTTTTATTTTCGCCGTATTATTCGATCAAATTAAACATTTACTATATTTACTTAAGTATTTGTATATTGGAATTTTGTAATAGAATTCTTTGGTCAAACCATATAACTTGGATGATAAAATCTCCGACGGAGAGCATTTGGGAATATAAAACGTGTAGGTACACAAAACTTAAATTCCACATTGCACAAAATCAAAAATCTTCAATCAAAAAACATGCTGCTTCTTCTTCTTCTCGTTCCTTATAGTTCAACAGGCATTGGCACATTAACTTCTGGATCACGGTTAACATCTGCATTTGTAACTCCATCCATCCAGTTATTTTGAGCATTCTCCTGTAGATCCACATCTCAAATGCTTCAAGTTGCCTTATTATTTCTTCGGCATGTGTACATGCTTCCATTTCATAGAGTAATGTCGAGAACACGTAGCATCTAACCATTCGCATTCGTAATCTAAGATTGGGATATTGACTAAAGACCATAGTTTTCATGCGGATAAAAGCTTGCATGAGCTTTCTCAATGGGGCATTAAAATAACACATAAAATATTGTGGACTAGGTCTGTTACACCTTGTAAAAAGTGTATTTTTTTTTGATTAATTTTTTCTTTATATCGTTCTAAGTAATTCATCTAATTTCTTATTAACTTTACTATAACATTATTGATAAGCGTGTCTCACCACTCTAAATGTAAATTACTGGATATTATATTAACATACCAATTTGGTGTAATATAATGCATACTTTTAGTTCATTAACATCTTCTTATCTTTTTTTTTTCCTTCTTATATTTCATTTATAAAAATAAAATAAAAATTGATTATAAAACCTCAATAATAACTATGTAAAAGGCAATCCTTGCCGTAAAACTGCCATGCAGTTTGGCAAAAAATATAATTATAATGTATATATATATGTAATAAAGTTGAAATAAAAAAAAAAAATAATTTCAACAAAAAGATTCAATATTTTATTTATATTGCAACCCAGGTACAAAATATTTTGTATCTTCTTCAATTTCGTTATATCAATATAAAGACTTTCATTATCAGCTGTGTTCACTTTGCTAATGACTATACATTTTGTTTTAATTGTATTAAGTTGTAACCCAAGAGTCTCACGTGTCTTCACTACGCGGTTCAGCAGAATTTGTAGATCCTCAATGTTACTTGCTAGAAATACCGTATCATCTGCAAAACACTGGTTATTCAAAATCTTCCCATTTTTAACATTGCATGCTACCAGTTTTAAGCTGTAGTGCTGAAACTTGGCCATGCACAGCAGGCCACTTCTTCAAGTTTAATTTAATCCAGCGAGGCGGAGAAAAAATAATAAATAAATTTTAAATATTTGCCTCAGATGTATGAACCTTCAAACGATACGGTGCAAGATTTGTTGTTGAACCTCTGTGGAAATCAAGAAGGTGAATTACATCTGCTGGCTATTTATTTCTGTGAAAACTGCGCACAAACTGTAACTCCGTGGTCTCCCGGGACGAGGCTCGAACTTCCAACCGCTTTCTCACTGGACGAGTGCCTGACCAAACAATCACTTTCTATTCTATCTTAAAACTAATTTTAATTCAATATTTCTATCAGCATTAAACAAATTTTATGAAGACTTTAAAGTATCTATCATCACGATATGAGATCAAAAGGCTGAAGAGTGAAGAATATGTTGCACAAGTCGAAAAAAATTGAGCTTGTAGCATATTAAAATCGATATATCGAGTAAAACTATAAAAAATATATCGCAAGGTTATCGAGAGGACGAAAACACACTCATATCAGATGACATGACTTCTCTCTACAAAAGAACAGTAAACACTGATGAATTTTACAAAATGATTTTCCAAGACGGTGAGTCATAAACTGGAAATAACAAAAATTTCCACACCAAATCATAATGGTTCAAAAGGAAGCATCTAAAATCGACGAGCATGCATGAGAAGATATAAAAATATGAATGAATATAAATTAGTAACGCAGAGTGGCATCTGTAAAGATGAATCCAAACTAGCCCTGTAATACCACCAGAGCGCGGTACATCACCACTGACGCCACGAATGGAGCAGGCGGACGTTTCGCTGGAAGTACCATTCGGTGCGTCACTTCTTCACCGGGCTCCATCTAGACAACGCCTGTCTCGCAGCTCCACCTCATTTTAATATTGTGACCAATATTCAAGAAAACAATGCTTATTTTGTTCATGCAGCGCTTTAACTTTAAGTTAAATACACAAATATCTGAACACGAATGATGGTTTGAAATGATTAGAGATGAATTATCATTCATTCTTAACATGCCCTACCTGCACAGTTACCTAACATCATAATACTCCTACATACCATACAACATGACCTTATAAAAATACAATTACTTTCCCACCAACCTAATAAAAAGAGTAAACAGTAAACCGTGCAGATGACGTCGTAAAATGAATAAAATGTGTATAAATCTGTGACCTAAAAGCATATGAAAATATTTTTCATCTGCAGTCCTCGGAATTTTCCGTCGCCGTGTACTATTCGTGCATCGGTTTATTGGTTGAGTTGACATAACATGAAATAGCGCCACGTGCACAAACACGTATCTTATATAGGACCATTCGGTACATGTGTGTATGTGTGTGTATGTGTGAGGAAGGGTGGAACGTCGGATCGGCCGTGAACAGCCTTTTTATAGCCTTCCGGTGGATGTAACGAATCAAACTCTTTATGGAAATCGGAAAAATTCCGTGATATGAAGCGAGTATCGCCTTATTTTGTATACGCTCGGTTTGGACGCAAGGGGGTGCCATCATTTCATTCCACCCTTCTGTTTATCTTTTTGCACTAAAGTTGAGACCGTATTTTATGCTTTTCCTTTAGTGTAATGTTTAATATTACATTTATTATTAATATGGTGAAGTTTTATACAACAGTAAACAACAAATGACCGTCTGGAACATTCTATGCAGCTGACATTTGGCCCGTCTAATACACGTGTTGTATTATTTTATATCATTCAAAACATATGAGAATTGTAAAGTTGATTCCTTACTTAAACTTTATGAAAAATATTAATTCAATTTAATTCAACTTTGTGTAAAAATTTAAAACTAGAAGATATTTTATCGACTCATGGTGGCAAGAGAGCGGGTTGGAGGGGGAGTGAAAATTAAAAGTGGTTAAGTGGAGGAGGGGAGAAGTAATAGAGGGTGTTTGTATGTTAAGTACACAATTAATGTTAATATTAATAATATTAATAAAATAAAAAATAAATAAATAAATATTAAGTTCTATATTTTCTAGAATGTCTAATTTTCTCCCCTTGTCATGAGCAAAACGATGACCCTCTGATCTTGCGTTGTCTGCGTCGAGTCTGAGTCGATGCTGAAGTACTTATCCCCTTCTGGTGTAAAAGACGTATTACTTTAAAAATTAAAATAGCGATAAATTGAAACTCTGTCTTAATCGTTACTGCGCTTAATTAATAATACCTCTCAAAAATATTTTATATCATGATTTTTTTAAACTTTTATCAATACTCTTTCATGTAATAACCTATTTTTACATAATATTCGTAATCTTACCTGTATAATTTCCTTATACCCGTCCGTGTCGCATAGCTACATTACATAAACATATATCGATAACTGTCTATGTCACAAAGTAATATAAGAAATCAAATCTGTTATTATATTTTATCTGCTCGGCTATCACGTCAAGCGAAGTTTCTATCAAAAATCTTTTGAGGAAAATTCCCTCGGCGCTGTTGTTCTTTACTTTACTCTTTACACTGCAGTTGTCAATTCTTTACTTCTCCGTAGCTTCTGACTGATATTTTTTTTCCTTGGCCGTTAACTTCTTGTCTGTCTTTTATTCACTGTCTTATCACTGTGGATATGATTATACTACACCAATGTCCCAAATATTTCCGTCCCAAAATAAAACAGTTAAACTCGTTTTCCTTCCGTCCAATATGTTTATCATTCTCCTTCAGCACGATATTTTGAAGTTTCTCTTTGCCTCCTTTTGCTAGGTTCTATTTTTTATATCCATATTGTGCCATGCTTCATATGCATATGTTTATTCATATGACTAATTCATTAATTAAATATAATATATAATTTGCTTCATTAAACTATGCATTATCTCGCGCATGGGTGCTACCCTATTCCGATGTACGCATCTAGGTCCTTACTGTACTTTAGTATGTACAAACCCCTGTGTATAGACCGAAAAAGATGCAAAATAACGGAAAGCTCCAAAGGTCTCGGACATTTTTATATTCTAATTAGTCTCGCATGCCTTCACTACTCTGTTCAATATAAATTGTAGATCCTCGATGACACTCGCTAGAAGTACTGCATCATCGCCACGCAACTAGATTTGAGTAGCTTCTAAGAAAAAGAAAAAGCCAAAAATAAAACTGTCTTTGGTCCAAAGAATTAAAAATACTTGATATTAAACGAAGTAATATTATTTATTAATAGTGTCCGTACTCCCCGCCTATGTCGCGGAGCTCTCCGTAAGCAATAACGCTGTCGAATTGGGAAATGTAGGTACTGTTTTCAGGTCAGGTCGGGCAATTTTTATTAATCTGAAATATAGTTTCGGGGCAGAGTCGGGGGCATCGAGCTCGGGGCATCGAGCCGCATAAATTGTGCTTACAGCCGTCTCAGGTGTGACTTCCACCCTTATTTATTATTGGAAATGTTCAACGGCTTAATATTCTGATAGACGACACTTTAAAATCCAAACCCTTTGATTTGTACGGGAAAGCGTTTTATTTTTAAACACGTGTTTCACTTTGTCATAAATTTTAATTTTATTTTATGTCAACTTGTGATGAACGTCATTACGCGATCTATTTCATCGACAAAAATGCGGCGATCTAACTCGATTATTTACTAGTCACCAAACAAAAAATCGTGGCTGTGTATTATGGTAATTTTTGTAATTATAATTACCGGTAATGTGGAATAACGCGCCAGGTTTTAGATTAATATTTAATATTTAAAGGCTCCTTAGATATCTCGTGGCTTGTAAAATTGTATTTAAAATAATGAAAGAAAAAAAAATGTATTATTTAATACGAGTAGTGAGGAATGGTTTTTTTAAAACAGTGATTCGAATTACCACGGCGTAGAGGTAGACTTGCTACCTCACTCATAATTTTAACTATTTTAACTTTTTTTATACCTCAATAGAAAATAATTATTTGTATAAAAGATGCATGCGTTGCAACATTACGAAGTAAACCTACCCGACTTTCCAAATGACAATATTTTATCGATAAAATGTTCCTGCACAACTTCTATCTGATTCAATGTCAATTGACACAGTATCTATGCTCGCATTTTGTATGACACTTTATTATAATAGCATAGAAAAAATCAAAAAGTTTGAACTCTCACTGTTAAGACCCATGTCCATTGAAGGAGACTCGATGAGAAAATCTCAAAAATTTCGTTGAGATACATGTACACATGATGAGATTTTGATCTGGAGATAAACTCAGTTTGACATTGACTATTATTCGCGACGTTCAATCTGACGGCGAGATTCGACACGTGCTCAAAAACTTAGAACCTCCATAGATCCCTACAACTATCTGTTCTGATAAATTGACGTATTCATTAAACACTAATATTAATTTAGAGCTTCACCCCCCTACGATGCAAGCCGTCCCACATTACGATACTTTAGAAGAGTAATCTAGTATATGTTAAAAATTTATTATAAATTCTGAATAAAAACACTGCAATGCAAAAATATTTGAATTAATGTATTTGCTTTCCCGTTTTATTTTAAATTATTTAATATAATTTATTTATGTTACAAATGTGTAGAAGATAAAGATTATCGAATTTTTGCCGATTTAATCATTAAAGTATATAAATCAACATTATTTTCCAAGTTTACCACGCGATATCAAACTTTAAAATGTAAAAATAAATAACCATTCCTTTTTTATCATAAAGATAGGGTTATGTAATAAATTGTTACCACTTCTACGAAATGAACCCATATCAGGGAAAAAACCGTTAATATGGAATGTCTAAATTATCAGAAAAGAAATCAACGTTTTATCGAGAATTGAAGTGGAGTGAAAGAAAATTTATTTTAACTCAATTTCACGCTTAAAAATTCCAAATCACCCAATTTAAACGAAGAAGGTTTTTTTTATTTTGTTACAATATTTAAAGAGAATATTAAGCAATGACAATGGTGTTTTAATTTGCTTATTACAATTTTAGCACAGTGTATAAATATAATAATGGAATATACAGAACTTACTACCATATCTCGACACTTCTTCTTTAAAAGCCTCGCGGGACTCAGAATTCCATGGCCGCGGTTACTACAAAGTGCTGTCAATCCCTTGACATCGGCGTGTGGTCCAGTCTACGGGGCATTCGCCAACCCCTGCAGTCTTAACATTGTCCGCCCGTCTACGTCTCCGTTTTCTCTTCGTTCTAAATTCTATTGGCTTTTGTAAGAGAGCTTATATGTCCCTTCCACTGCAGCCTCCTCGCTTTCACCTTCCTCAGAATATCGGTTCCCGAAGATCCAAATTCTTTAACCTCTAACATTCTCCGGTATTGAGCTGTAAATTTCGCTCAATACTTTATTTTAGAAAACTTACAACCTGGTGAACTACTCATTGCTAATGTTATTCCACGATTTGTTACAGTTATATTGTAAAATAAAAAACCTTAAGTATAAATGTAAACGATGTAAAAAAAATGGTAGGTCCACTAAGGAAATCTATAAAAAGAAAGGAAAATTCTCAAAATATCATTTCATTATTTTAATAGATCACTGAGTCACTGCACTGCCACTATTTCTAATATTGTCGTTTTGATTATTATCTCTCCGTCTTTTGTGACAGTTCATAAAAAGCCAGTTGTTGTATCGTCAGACGCCATTCACACGGTCCGTAAAATAATGACCACTTCGTTTTTTATGATTGGCAGGAAGTTTTTCATTTTTTCATGCGATTTGATCCATTTTTTGTATCCGAAATCACAACACTCCCGCGAATTGGGCCATTTCTCTTCCGAACCCCCTCCGTAAATGGATTAAATCTTTGGCGTACATTACAAAGTATTTTCCACGGGCCAATATTTCCAAAGTTTATTGGATTATTGGAGAAAATGCGAGCGGAAAATTGTGGTTATCATATAATTTATCTATTATTTTCCTCAATCTTTTTCCCCGACTATAATACTTAGTAGCACGCGCGTACGTTTATCTACGACTGAACTCGATTTGCGGGGGTCGTGATAAAAAATACACGTGTTTGCACGCGTAAAGTTGAAAATATTCCTCGAATAAAATTATTCATATGTGTTAACTAAAAATACCCCTTGTAGGTAAATTTAGATATAAGTACTACCTATTGCAGGTCTCGTGATGCAACTTACACTTCTACACTTTTTTAGTGGCCAGGAGGTAATTAATAAGTTTTATTTAGGGAGTTTAAATCACAGTAGTATAAATTAATCACCAGCCACCCACTGGGCGTCAAGTAAGATTACTTGAAATTCATCTGTTCAAGTTATTTTGAACTTTTGTGATTTTTGAATAATTTGCAACCTGTCTTCACAAAAATGAACGCTGTGATGAAATTGGCACAAGTGCACTCGGGCCTCTTTTTATACCAATATTTTTTATGCGATATTGAAGTTATGCCGTTTATATTTAACACAATTCAAACAAACAAACTTTAAATTCATGCTGGAAAGCATCACGGCCTGGATGTGTTAGTCAGTGAAATCATTGAAACGTCGGCAATATCAACTGAAATCATTACTTTGATACCTTTAACTAAAATGGTATCGACGAATTACTTATGATAATGCTTTAAGTGACGATGATATTATTGATATAACTTTAAATATCTTCGAAGAACCAGAAAACGATGGTGAAGCTGAAGATAATCCAGCTCCCTTCAATGCAAATAAATATAATTTGAGAAAGTCTTCAACACGAAACGATGGTGAAGTTGAATTCTATTTGTGAAAAACCACTGTCTTTAATATGTAGTAGATCTGATGTGTGTACAATCTCTTCTCGTAATAAAAATTATTTCGAACCAAATCGTAAATCGTGCCGAGCAATGTCATTTAGCGACGATTGTGCTGATTAAATAACATTAAAATAAAACGTTACTTTTAAATAAAATTTAATGAATAAAGGTTTTTGGAAGAATTTTTTAGGCTTTATTATTTTCCTGATTTTTCATAATATTTTTTTATGCGATTCTGGGTATATTTTTATTGGAGTTATGAAGTAATGTAAAATTATGGAACGCATCCCTAATTTTTCAATATAAGCCAAGTAATTATTTTATGTGATTTTTTTGTGGAACGCATCCACCGCACAAAATGAGGATCGAATGTATGCTGTGATAATGTAGCTACCACATTATTGTTTACGGCTCTTTTTTGCTGTAAATGGAAACAGGATTAAAAATTATTTTTGAAACTACTTTTAGTCGCATAGATCCAATTATATCTGAAATTTTTTTCTTCCAAGGCACAGATTTCTAGCAATCTTTCTTTGCATTATGAAATGCAAAATCTGACACTTGTCTGAATACAGTATCTGATATGTCCGAGATATTGAAGTTTTCGGATAACTATTGTTTTGAATACTTTTCTTAATACAAATTAAATTAATCAATTGTAGCTTATTTTTCTGAATATAATCTTTATAATTAATTAATTTAATTTGTGTCAAAAATATCACAGAACTATGTATGTTTTGAAATTGCAACTTTACAACATTAAAGTATTTTCATTAAAATACTTTTATTTTATTAATCCGAAGCATGACATCTTCAGCCATTAGTGCTATTTTGAGAAATTTATATAAAATGTTTCAACAATATATTCTGATTATAATACATGATAGGAATATAGTTTGCATATATGAAACATGTAAGCATTTCTATCTTACATATTCATTACCAATCGGTTTTACTTCGATCATAAAAATTATTCCGCCAGACATTTTCAAATCAAAAATTACAAATTTAATTTTAAACCGACTACTAATATTACAAATAGTCGTGTTAAAAATAAAAAGTTAAGAAATAATATTATTCCAGTCAGGGTATGCGCATGTACAGAGAGCATCTTGGGAACTGAATATCTACAGAAGGAATTGTGGAGAAAGGCTATTGAAAGCGAAGAAGTTTTGGGAGGTTTGTCATGAAAGCCTCCAAAATCCAACCCTTATCGTGCGATAAATAATGGTAAATGATTTGTAGGTGGTCAAGTGGAATTATTTTGAAGATGTTAACTGCTTTTTAGCGTTAGTTTAGATTTTTTAGGCAGCCACAGTTTCGTGGAAGGATTGTTTTACCAATTTGTGTTTTAATGCGAAATTCTGAGAATGTGTGAATAAGAGGGTCCATGATGATATTAGTTTTAAGTATGTACAAATCAATAATCTGTACACGAATTTCATTGACCATTTTTAATTGAATTAGTGTATATTGAATTGTGAGGGTATTGAATACCCTTCACACATTGGTTAATTTGGCAACGCGAAGTGTATTGTGGTTCGTATTTTCTGTTGAAATATGAGGATGTAAATTTGTGACAGGCAGCAGGTAATAAGAACAGAAAGTACTTACAGATTACACTCAGTTTATTAAAGTTACTTATATAAAGATATAAATTAACTGTGTAAAGATAAAAAATACTGGTAAGTGCGCGAACTTATCAGTGGACATTCTATAGTTACAATTAAGTTCGCGCACTTACTGGCCGCATCAGTGTTGTTGTTGCACGCCGTAGGTATCCCGTATCTCTATGACTGGTAAGAGTTGACGCAAGTACCGGGTTGCTGGGTGAGTTCAGCTTTGCTGAGAAATCTTGGAGATGAGGGTGGAGGCGATAGCTCGCCACAAGTACAACGGAAATTTCATGACTTTCAAGATTAACGATGTCGAAACACTTTAAAGGTTTTTAAAAATTTTAACAATTCAAAAATATTTTGAACAGTGTATAATTAAAACAATGTCGGTTTTCTTTGTTTTAAAATAATATACTAATATACAATCTGTTAGATAACAACAATACTGTATTATGTTTTTGAGCTATATTACTATATTGTTTAATGAAATGCGCGATTACAATTTTTGAAAGAGGCGGAGAATTTGAATGAAAGATGTTGACTCTATGGAGATCGGTAGACAAATAGCTCTTGGCGTGGCGCACGTACTAGCGCGCGCTCGGTGACACCCGCGGCCGGCCCCGCTAGTGGCGCTAGCTGTTCGGCAGATGTAAAACCATATATGTCAAATTATTATAATGTTTTTAAAATGATTAATTAAAAAAATTATTAAAAATTAATCTAGTACCTAATTTAAATTATTACGATGATGAAAGATGTGGAAATTAAATAAATGAAAAAATTTTGGATTTTTTGAGCATAGGACTTGTGGTTAAATTTAAGTAGTTATTTATAATATTTTGGTTTATTTTACACACTTTACTTATTTCTGATGATTCTAAATTATTTAATTTATAACCAACATTATTTATATGTAAAACAGACATTCCCAAATTTTTATCAAAAGTTTGGTCAATTTCTATCAATGATTTGAACATTCTAAATAACTTACTATTTTAAAATCTTAAATGCTCTTTGACTCTTGTGATAAAATTTGATATATTAAAGTTAATTTATAAAGTGGTTAAAAACAAAGTTTTAAATAATTTATATTAATATGAATTAAAACAACAATGTAAAATTTGCAACAAATATTAAAAATACATTTTTCTTTTTCATTGAGTGGCTCTTTTCTTACTAAGAGAACTTGATAAAAATCGTCGTTTCAATTCATAAAATGTGCAAGATTAAAGTTTATTCTCCGCCTGGGACTAAAAAAGGTAAACGTTTCATAGTTTTGCGTGTCCTTTTGCTTCCCTGCACAAAGCCTCAACATAAATCAGGACGTTAACGGTGATATTAAAACATACGACTAGACAATCTACCTTCATCTCCCTCTGTCGCCAGGGGAAAATCGGATCAGAAGAGTTGAACCAGCGGTGGCGGGGAAACAAAGGCTGGAATTAGATTCTGGTCCTGTTAAATGACACCTGAGTACGGATTACAGAACTTTCGCAGCCCCAGCACCCCAGCACCCTGCACCCCCACCCCCACACTCGGGTGAAAGTATTTCTGGTTTGTAAGTCAGCCTAGTGTAATACCTCAAAAGCTTTTCGTCGAAGGCCAGAATTTTAATAAGTTTATTGGAATTAACTGTTTTAAATTTGTTATAAAAAATATTACCGGATTTTTTATTTCTTGGTATTTTAATCATAAATTGTTATTAAATTAGATTGATATCAATGAGAGTGACTGAATCGTGGAATTTTTGATGAGTCCAAAGATAAAAAGTTTCCCTATTGATCTAGTGGTCGGGAGTTCGCGCTATATTTCAGGATACCAGCAAGTTAGTCTTATTTTCATAGTACAAGCGTTACAACTTAGTTAAAAAATAGTATGAATGTGACATGTATTCCGTGTACGCATTTCTACTTTAAAAGGAGTAAAAATTATTGTTTTCAATTTTCACCATTTTATTTATTAGCTTGATGTGTATATAATATTCAAGTTATTTACAACATGTTACATATGTAACATTTTACTATTTTCACATACCATTCCGAAATAAGCAATGCGCCTGTGGAAGACAAATCATGTGTTCAATCAAGACAATGCATGTGTTGATACACCCAAATACAATACTTTAAAAATTCATTTTATATAGTTCATTGATGAATATTTTTATTGTATATGAAGATGCGAATATCTTTCAAAGCAAAATTTATAGACACGTGGGATCCACGGGTTAGCTCGTTATATACATTTAAAAATATAAAATGAATGTATAACATGCAAATTAAATTAACATGTAGAAATTTTTTTTTAGCTAATGGTTAAATCTATATAAGAACTTTAACCCTTGGATAATCTTCGCTCACATGGAAAATTTCAGCGTCCGAAGTGATTTGGTTAATTTTCGTATTCGATATTTATGACCTATTTGTTTATAAAAAAGACATCTTTTATTTTTATTATAATAAATATTATACACACGTATACGAACACGAAGTCTGTTTTTCAACATAATCAGTTTGTCAGTCGGTAAAAGAGATGTTTGTACTTTGTCGACACGACTTAATGTAGTTTTTGTTTTTTGATGTTAAGTTGTGAAAGTTGCGAAGTGGAATATAATGTTTACAACAATTTTATACATATTTATATTTATATAGTTCAAGAATTATTTCGTGATATGAGTATTTGAAACGGTCAGAAAATATTTCAAATCGTTGCTCGGGGCCATTCCGGTGACATCAGATGACGACCCGTGATCAAGCAGACGTATTTTATGCATGAATCAAGATTGTCAGATGCTACTTTATTAATTCCCTAACGAATTATTTACGTTTTGTTCTGTCGTTTTTTTTTTAATGTATTATTAGTCATTATTTTTAATTTAATGGTATTTTAAATTCGTCTTAGGACGAACGGGAAAGTCGTACCTAGGGATAGTTTCATAATCAAACATTATAAATAATTTACATAAAGAATTTTTATATTTATTATTATTATTTTAATAACACAATACTTTTAGCAATGTCTCGAACTTTTCGTTGATGTGAACACTGTTTTTTAACAGCAATTTTTTATTTATGACGAACGTTTCGCCTTGCCTCTAATTACAGTCAAAACGACAGACAGACAAAAATTACAGTCTCAAAACGTTGAGAAAATAAACTTGACGTTTTAACTTTAACATTTTAATTGTTACTTAAGTACACACTAAAATATATATTAAATAAAATATTACTGCTTACTACTTCCAATTTTAAAATTTCTGACTGACTTTCTCAAAATTGAAACTTTATTTCAAATATTAATTTGAATTTCCTTTCAAATTTTCCAATGCGTGGCACACAGAAGAATATTGGAATTAAAATATTTTTGATGAAAGATTATATAAAATTTGTAAACCACAATGTAGTCATGAAGGCGAAGAAATTCAGTGGCCATTCTCCAGGACCTCAAAGGCGAGCGATCCAAAAAGTGAACACTGAACTACTTCTGATATATAGTGCAATGCCACGTAGAGGTTCTGATGATACTCGGTAACGTCGAAGACACGAGGGGGGGGATCCTCCAAGATGAACTAATCAAACAAAATAAATAACAGGCTCATCACTCTACGAACTTTCGTTTTGAATTCCATTGCGGGACATCAGAACAAAACAGCACCAACAACATCAGCCCTGATGATGGATCCTGCAATGGAATTCTAGATGTCTGCCACAGATGTGGAGACACACGACAGAACAGCCCAGAAAACTCTTCACAGACAAAAATAAAAGTTTTTTCATTTGAACGATTTTTAACAAATTCAATAATGATAATTCTCATATATTATGGAGAGTACCGATTTAGTATGTCAAAATACACATTCGTTCTAAAAATATTAAGAATGCGGTAAAATTCACACACTTCAGTAAACATTATAGATTCTTATAATAAAACGTAATGTCTTTTAATTAGTTTACGTCTGACATCGTCATCCAGACGTCTTTTCAAATGATCGTGAACGATGACGAGTTTCCGACATCCATGAGCCACCAGGCCCTCGGATGACACACGCCATCACCACTTTGACCATCTGATCATCTGACCACTCTGCGTAATGAAAACAACAATTACACTGTCCACCGTTATCGTCCCGGCCCGGCGGGGGCGGAGCGGAGCGAGGCGGCGAGGTGGCGAGGGTTGGTTCAGAGGAAATGTACCCTTTCGACTGTGGTAGTAAAATTACATATATGAAACGATTGATGTTGTATAAATGAGGTAAGATATTGAAAATTGGAATATTTTTAGATAATCTGCCCTCATTTTCCCGCGCGTGACTATTCACTATTCCTTTGCTACGCAGTTTGTTTAATGTCTATCTAAATGTCGCTTTTTCTGTACTGGATCGTCTTCCATATTAATGTTGGATATTAGAAACGTTGATGTTT
Source organism: Eubasilissa splendida (assembly GCA_031772225.1). Lineage (NCBI taxonomy): Eukaryota > Metazoa > Arthropoda > Insecta > Trichoptera > Phryganeidae > Eubasilissa > Eubasilissa splendida. The sequence continues at coordinate 26,566,439 of CM062861.1, read as the reverse complement.
CTAATATCCACCGTCAACTAACTCTATATACGTATAAATATTGATAAGTATTACCTAGGTACCTATGTGAATTTTAAATTAACTTTTTATTTTTAATTCTTATTATTTTTAATCACTCTATAAAAAGCATTGCAATGTTCCAACTTTATATCAAATATCTGACATTATATTTCTTTGTTTACTGTTTTGATTAAAATACGCCTTCGAAACAAAAAGCTCTTATATATATTTTCAAAGGAATTTGACACATATCTTCAATGAAATTTATGAATTTCTCGCCAAATTTTCATTTGTGATGAACAGACCTTAGAGTACTTTATGATTTTATTTATATAATTATATATGTATTTATATATTGTAAATAATATATATTAATTGGTATAAAAATAAATGGTGACAAATAACTTAAATCCTAACATATTTCACAAGGACAAGAAAACTACGCGAAAAAAAGCATAGTACTATATAAAAAAGTTATGAACATAAAAACAGATAAAAGAAAAAATCATTTACATGTTGCAAAGAAGAATATTGTTAATTAGTTTTTTTTAATATAGGTAATGAAACAGAAAATATATCAATATCAGTGAACAACCTATTATAAGCTTGGCACATTCTTACTATAGAAGAGCGTAATCTAGAATTTGTTCCACATGTGAGAATGTTGAAGAGAAGTTGCGATCGTAATACTCGCGATGGGATGTGGAAATTTATTAATGACGATTAAACTGGTTTCGACAAATTTAAAGTATCATATATAATATAATATTTAATAACCATTATATTATTGATTTTTTTAATTTGAAACCATCTGATCGTAGGCATAATTTCCTTAAATAAATAAATATATTTGTTCAGTTTCACTGTCCTTAAAAAATATTTCCCGGGTATAAATAAATATAAAGCGACGCGCCCGCCTCTCCTAATAGACTCGCACGCTTCCACAATAATCTGTTTATTCCGCAATTAATTATCGGTAATCCGCGGAACGGTTTTGCGAAAGCTTTACAGATTAGCCTCGTTTTTATAAAATTAATTTCTATCTTTAGCATTACCCGAAACCTTCAGGTTGATTTTTATAAATACATTTTTAAGTACAAATTCACACAAGAGACCCGAATTCGGGCGGGGTCCGTGCAACTCTGGGGGTGAGCGACAGGTTGAAAAGTGGGAGACTGTTCTGTGATGACAGTCTAAGAGAAAGGGAGCGACAAGTTTAATTATTTTTTCCACTAATGTTGACACATTAAACATTGAGAAAAAACGGATACTTAAGCAACTAGTGTTTAAATCCCGTCCTAGGGGGAGAGCGCCAAAATGTACATAGGGCGGTTAGCGTGGTAGTGAACATGAACATTAACTGCGCATCTAGTTTGCGTTTGTTCTCATGTTGTTCATACCTTGTCTGTTTAGTGTTGTTTCTTTATCGAGTTAGCCATCTTGGCATCGTTTTTTATGGAAATGGATCGTCTAAGTAATAATTATAATAATAATATAATTACAAATATTACCTAGGTACCTTATTATTTTAAATCCATGTTAATTAAAGCATCACAATATTTCAAATTATCATTACTACTTTGAATAAATATCCTTACATGACAAAAAAGTCTTGTAAAGGTGTTTTTTTAGAGGTTTTTTTTTTCGAATTGACAACACTTTCTCCAGCGACAGTTGATTTGTGCTCAGTTTTGTTTGCCATTTCACCATGAATGCCAATTTATTTCTAAAATCGTGGTTCAGTTCGTGAAACATCGTGCGCCACAATAGTCGTCCATCCGAGTAAATATTATAATTCGCATAACTATGGATCGTTTTCGATCCACGCAAACTCTAATTAATAATACGCATTCGTAAAGACATCGTACAATGCACACTGAAGAAGCTGTTGTTTCTTCAAAAATAATGCTGGCAAGTACGTTACAGTCAATGGAGAGCGCTATAGATCTATGATTACTGACTTTTTCGTTCTCCAATTAAATGCCATTAATGTGAATCAACATGCAACACAGCGCACGCCACAATCAATTTGTTGAAGGAAACATTCGATGAGCGCATAATTTTGCGTAATGGAGTTGTAAATTGACCTCCCAAGACCGTGTGATATAACGCCTTTGAATTATTTTCTGTGGAGATATGTAAATTCGCTAGTCTACATCGATAAACCAGAGATGACAGGCAACATTCGTCGCGTTATTACCGATATACTTTCCCAGCTACTCCAAAAAGTGGTCGAAAATTGTACTTCCAGATTGCGCTTTATTCAAACCAGCCGCGGTACTCATATGCACGAAATCATATTTAAACACTAATGGCATAAAATTATTTTTCCAATAGAGCCAATATCATGGCTATAACTACGATTTTTATGTGTTTTATTTCATTTTAAAATTCTATACCTCTAAAAAACCACATTTTATATACTTACAAAGAATCTGATTCATCTCTTCAAATAAATGTATGAATTTCTCATTCACCTTTCATTTATGATACACAGACACTGAAATGTGAAGAAATTAAGATTTTATTTAAAAGGTTTCTCGATAGAGAAGCACCACAGTATGTATTGGTGAATTCTGTTTCAGTCAATACGCTCATATGGTGAAGAAAATATCTATTTTGGTTATGTTTGTTGGCTGTCACCGGTGTGCCGAGGCTGTTTAATTTATTAATTAACTGTGTAGCAATATCTGAAGCATTTCCTTTAAGGTGAGACTGGAAGCCCTAAATCTCCCCAGAGCGTGTGAATGTGTATGAGCTGTGGCTAGAGCAGGTGTATGAAAGAAAACATTGACTTACAATTGGTGGCGTTTATTGCAGAATGATGTAAAAATGAGAATACACAGATTGAAGTTAAATTATAGATATAGTTGATGACTCGTAGTGTTCACTGAAGATGCGTTTGAGAAGGCGACAAATAGAGAAATGGTTGGTTCAGGCGGGCTCTTCGAAGTTGTTACTTTGCGATGTGACTTGCGACACGACGTTACCTGAATTTCCGTAGGTACGACTGTAGAGCGCCTGGCTAAACGGCTAGGTACTGTGAGGCGCGCGCAGGTCCTCTACACTCATGTCTGAGCATCGTGGTACTTTAATCTGATTCAAAGGCGTAAACTGCTTACCTGCACTTTTCGCGATCCTGGGTTTTTTAGTGCGACGCGTAGCAAGACTTCGGTCACTTTTCGGACTTAGTCCGACTATTTTGTTGAAGAAATCTCTTCGTCTTAGCATATTAGTATATCTCAATCTCTTATAGTAACATTCTCAAAGTGCGTTCGAATTGTTTTTGCATGTTCTAGAAAGTATGGAGTTCATGGAGCTTCAGTATGAAGTTTTTGAAGAATAGAGGCTTTCGTGCGTCTCGCTGTCCATCAAATACACAGCGTATAACACCAAAAGCACATCAACAAGCATGTTTCTTTATTTTCTTCTCCTATAATCATTATTTATGCTTTAACTCCATACAAAAAGTGAGGAGAATACCAAGGCTTAATCAGTCCAAACTTATCAAATTAATTCTTCTTCGGACCTCGGTTTTACACCTTACATTTTTAGTAAAACATAATAGAGACCCAGGTAGATAAAATGTCTGTTTTCTTTACAGTCATCAATAATTTTAGTTCTCTGTATTTGATTGTAACATTCTGAGTATTTTTGTCTGGCCTATGTATATTTTAACACTCAGTACCCAGACCTCTTCTTCAATATTGTGGATAACTTCTGCCATTTCATTTACACTGTTCGCAGTCCATGTGATATTATCTGCAAATATATGGTTGAAGAACTTGCCGCATATTTAAAAACCTCTTTCCCATTACAAGTGCTGTTCCTATTATCTTATGTTTGTTGATGTTTAAGGTGGTTTATTTGCTGATGAATTACGATCAGAAATGAGGACAAAATAAATTATGCGATTGTTGATAGCCACATGATCGATACGTTTTCAAGGTAAACATAAATCTGATTCCAGTGAAGTTAGCACATTCCATTAACGGACTAAATATATTTGTATTCCGTTGATACTCCATAGGAAAGGACTATCGCGTAATCAGTGCAAAACATTTCAGTGCTTCATTTCTTGGAATTACTCTGAGTAATTAATCAGTGTCTTTCCAGTTGTTATAATCGTAAACAATATATTAGCATCGTAATATTCATTAGATAAACTAGAAAATGGGATGATAGGGATGAAAATGCTAATCTCATAAATTAAAATAAGAGTGAATTCTAATATAATTGCACCTCGACAATGTACTCGCATACGGCCGAAGGCCGACTGTAGACTAAACTGATTCATATTAGACAATTGCGGTACTAACAAGCACCTTTCAGGCATTGCAGGGAGAAGACCAACGTCGCCAAACGTTAAAAATTAATAATAACGCTAAAGTAGTATATTTTTGATCAATGTTCATTTGTCCATAAACAAAGTATTTGAAAAAATACACCCATTGAAAAATATATTATATTATAATACATCACTCAACGATCCAAACCATGATGGATTTGATTTTCAATTCTAAAGAAAATTAGTTCCATATAAACTTTGTAAATTACTGATGGTCTTGACTTATTCACTCTATTCGCAGATATTATATAAAGAAATAGAAATAAGTAAAATAAGCTCTATTAAAAAATGTACGCTGCTAATGGTTTAAATATGAGTCGTAGAATGGTGTGCTCCATAGATTCTTATTACAAAGTGCATTTGTTTTACTACCCTGAAAGTCGCATTTTTGAGTTTTCAGGATAAGTTTTTTTTTTTTTTAAACTTCACGCTAATCTTTTAAGTATGATCCGGTTGTTAAAAGAACTACGGAATAAGTGAGATAAAACGATTCTATTAAAAAAAACTGATTCAGTTTCCGTTAACGGAGGCTTTATATTTTATGTCTAGTAATATTTATTAAGTACCTACTCTGTCAGTGCGAACAACGGACTTATAAAATTAAATTAGAAAATCAATATACATATTTTTAAGAATCAGAACATTTTTGTCGATAAAAAAATTGTACAGTATACTGTGCATTTATTCCATGCATAATACAATATGTCATCATTAGTTGAAGATCAGCATATAACATTAGCCTGATTCCAGTTAAAATTGAGGAACATATTCCTCCAGGAACATATTCAAAGTACACAAAAAGTTGTAGAGAGCCTTTTTTCATCATATACATAATATATATAATTATTAAGGAGAACACATTCTTATTGTGAAGTAATTATTCAGAACATAGGTTTGTGATGTTTTAAATACTAATTTAATGTATTAATTATAAATATATACATATAAAATCAATTTTGTCGAAATATATTGTTTTTGCTTATGTATTAATTTGAAAAAGTGTAACATATAGGTTCTAAAATTTATCATGAAAAATACAGGCGCTATAACACAATTGGTAGTGTACTTCCCCGGATTGGAAATAGAGATCCATGTTCGAATTCCGGTAGCGAAAAAACAATATATATATATATATATATAATTACTGATTATGTCTAAAAATATATCATATCTCATTATATCTTCACATAAATTTAAAAAAAAATTAAAATCATGAAGTTACTGATGAATAGAGACTTTGTTCGTCACCCAGTTCATGATAAACATACCATACGACACATCACGACCACACAGTTTAGAATTAGGCATATTAAATTAAAGTATATGTAAACACCTCCTTTCCATTAGCAGTGTCCTTCCCATTACCAGTGTCTTTTCCATTACCTTACGTTTGTTGATGTTTATGGTGAATTACGATCATAAATGAAAAATAAAAATAAATTATGCGACTGTTGATAACCACACGATCAACACGTTTCCAAGGTTCATCAACTGAATAAATTGTCACAGGATTGAATTAATTTTATTTACTTGTCTCAAATGCAACTACTTTTCATTTCCACTAAGTTATTATTAAAAACTGGCCTTTTACCCGCCCTTAAGACGCAATGAACAGATAACATCACGCGAGGTATGGGGAAAAATTACAATATTACCTATTTCATTTTGCACTTCATTCAAACTTTTTCACACACTACAGGATGGCCACTGAAAGACTGAATTATATACAACGAAAATAACTTTTCAAATATTATGATTTTTTAATTTTTTATTATATTATTTGGAAATATAATTAATGGTTTTTTTCAATGTGTAATAAACATCTCTCAAATTACCATAATTTTCCTGCTCACAAATACAGCCTCTTTCTATTACATTTCTTATGACTGTACGCAAGGTTTAATTAGTCACTGAAATAAAAAAAATCAATGAGTTTAACTTGTTTCTGAACATCATACATAGTCATTTTTTCTCCAAGGAATGCTTTATAACGTACAAAAACAGAAAATAAAAAACGAACAAGTAATGACTTTTCAAACCCTTCAGTCTTTAAGTAGGTACCTTATATAAAAATACGATTAATTAATTATCGATTGATTTGTTATTACAAAAGATAACTTATTATTTATAAACCTTATGCCAAATAAAAATAATATGATATTGTCCATTAATATTTACGTAGGTACACATTAAATATTGAATTAAATATAATATTTTATAAAACTAATGACCTAAAACTAAGTTGTCGAATACCCTCGATCTATCATTATAGCAATGTTTAAATAAAGTAAAAATAATATAAGGTTTACAAAGGGTGTACTCGTGAATTCACCAGGACAACAGAAATAATCCTAGGTAATAAATTTATATATTAATGGTTACATTTGACAAGGCAGAAAATGACTTATCTTCGAATTTAAATCTAAAATACTTCGATTTTCTTATTGTGATAATTAACCTCTTTAATATCAAATGAAAATTAATGTTATATTTTTAATTTAATAAGTAATCAATCAAGCAGAACTAAGTCCCTCTGTACTGATTTTAATTACATTTAAAATAAAATAAAATTTAGCTTGTTTACTAACCACGTATCGAGTTTGATATTTTTTCACTGCCGACAAAAACATAATATGATGTCCAAATGATTTAGTAGCTGTTTTTTCTCGCTTACCCAATATTTAAATGGCGAATCATTTAATTAATTCTACCCTTAAAATATCAATATCCCGGTGTCTTTTTACGTATCACGCGTAAAGAAATTTGAAAAAAATGTGATAGATTACATTGTATAGAAATATCAATTTCCTTTGAAATATAGGTACTAATTAGGTAGATATGCAACCTTTTTGCATTTTTCGTTTTTCGTATCAAAATTTTAATGTTGTAAAACTACAATGCTGCATTATTGCGGGTAAAAATGATTTAAATTATGAAATATTGTACACATATATATGCGTTGTTCACTCCCATCGCACCATGCGTCGCCAACACCACATTTTCTGACTATGTATCCTTATGCTTTCCCACTCGCAGAGGGTCAGTATTTCAGTACCGTAGAAAAATATGGAGAACTCAATATGTAGACACTTCTAATACAATTAATTAGAAAGATATAGATTGTTGCTACCGTAATTCGAACCTGGATCTTTCTAATTAATACATTAAATTTGTATTAAAAACACCTATGTTCTGAATAATTACAACTTCACAATAAGAATGTGTTCTCCTTAATAATTTAAATACTTCGTAACTTTCCTTGTCCGATGCTAATCTTAAAATATTTCATCGTGATTTTTTGCCACTTTCTTTCATTGTTTAAAGTATAAATCAGGAATGAGTCACGCATTGTGTAACATAGAGGATTACCTCAAAGGTAGTTGGGATTTTAAAACGGGTTAGGGAAGGGAGATGAAGGGTTGGATATTCAGGCTCCACCTTGTTTGATCTGTCCAGTTCTGATTCAGTTCACGGCTCCGCAACGATAGTTTACGGCACTGCTTATTTGTTTAATGTATTTGGATTGGAGAACTAGTCGGGAGAGGTAATGGATATTAAGTATAATTATTACCTGCTCATAATATCAGTCTCTTGTCTTTATAACTATTACATTTTCAGTTGATTATTTATTAATATAAATTTAAACCTCAAAGAGAATTCCTTGTTCATTATTACTACCTATTTTATTATTAAGCCCTGCGATCCGTATATATATTACTACGGATCGCAGGGCTTAATAAGAAATATATATATACATATTTCTTGCTGACATTGGTACTTAACTGTTATCTGATGATACATTTTATCAATAATTGATGAATTTTTATTGAACGTTAATATTATTACCTCAAAAAGGGTGTAATATTCTCAATATTACATACAATTTTAGGAAAAACAAAAAAGACTGAGTACAAATCAACTCAGTAATGAGAATTACCGTGTCCAAAACCATCTGGCCATCGAGGACAGTGATGCCGGCGCAATTAAGATGAACGATCACAATGAAAGAAAATAGTTTTTAATTATAAATATTGTGTAATTGAAGAATATTTTAAAAATAAAATAAACTAAACTGACTACATTTTCATTTTGTTACGATTTACATTTTTTCTAGTGATGCCTATTTTTTTTACGAAAATCGCTGTCTGTATTTTTTGAATAACTTGTTTATTTTGATCATCATATCATTGATATCAGTTTCGTACTTTGTTTTTTAACTAAATATTATAAAAGATTCTGAACTTCGAAAACATATTTTATTATTTATACTTACCACTTTAAAAAAATCTACTCGTTGGAATGTACTGCGTTTTCAAAAGCGTATTAAAGCCTTTGTTGGGGAAGATATTATTTAAATAAGGTCATTATAAAAATTTCTTTTAATAGACGTAATAAATATTGATGCTCAATAATATAAATAATCCAGATATAACAATAATAATTCAACTGTTTTGTGAGAACACTGAAAGAACAGCGTCTGTCTGATATTCTGGTTCGTTATTTCCCTTCCTTGTAGAGCCATCCCCTGCACTCACAGGCCGTATTCTCAAAGTTCCTACTCTATGGCCTATATTATATCACAACTGAAAGTTATTTCACTTTATTAGTGTTAGTAATTAGAGGTTATTACCTTTATAACTACCCAGCTACTTGCATGGTTTATATACTGGAAGGATACGATATTAATAGGAATAATTAATTAATAGATGTAGTTAGTTCGGATATTACTTATTATTTATTACGCATCCGTACAAAATTCTCATTTTTTAAATAAAAATTAGTAATTTTTGTATATAACTATATATAATCAGTCAATAATTTCGGAACATCAATAATAATTATAACCATAATCTATTTAAAAATTAAAGAAAATAAAATAGCAAAACATTATTAAAATTTATATCCACATTATTATTTGTCATTTTCTCTCTAAAATGCTCATTTTTTTAACATAGATTAATTTTGATAGTTAAGAAATATGCAAGTTCCTACATATTTGTTGTGTAGATCCACTCGAAATCTTGATGTTCCACATTTAAAATTATTGTAATAATTTAAATGATTTAAAATGTTTTTGTTTAAAATGATTTATTGAAACGTCATTCATTGATAGTAGTTACTACATACGACTAAATTTTATTTTTGACGTGACTATGGTTTCAAGAAATGCAGCCTCAATCACAGGCCAGTAAATGAATAGACATGAAATAAAGTGTACACATGGGATAGAGGTTTGGAACATTAGTTACGAAACAGAGGGTATTCTAAACAAATTCTTAGTGGAAATATAAATCCGATAGTTTATGACGTATTTATGCAACAGTAAAAGTATTACTATTCGAAAATTAAATCTTTGTGTATACATGACGTATTTTTTAAATTAATGCATATTATATTGTCAGCGTTTAAATTTTCGTTCCAATCAAGTCATATTATTAAGAAAAGTCGTGGAGCTATTTAATTGCGAAAGTGAAAGTGGTACCAAAGTAATCACGTGAGTAACACCAAAATGAAAATATTGGGACAAGAAATTTGCGTTATGTTCATGTCTATATATTTGGTGGTCTGAGGTGTACATCAACTATAGTAACGAAAAAAAAACAATATTACAGAATTATTAATTTTTATATTCTACACGTAGACATGTATTTATTTTTGGTAAATTTTTGGTATTTTTAATAATAGCCATACATTGTACTACTCGGGATGTATGATGAGTCAACAACCGAGAAACCTTTTTATACGTGTTTATAATAATTAGTTGGATTATGGATCACACAAAAATATATTCCGTTGTCACATTCTCTCCTGTCAAAGTCGTTGCTTACAAAATAAAATACTTACATACATTAATGTCAGTACGTTCGCAACACTCGAAATATCCCAGGGACCCAGATAGCGAAGGAGAAAGTGTATTTCTAAACACAAAGTTTGGTTTGTTCTGCACTGTTGTTCTAGGATAAACACAGTTGAGCCAATTAATTTTATTATTCAACGTTTGTCTAGAATCTCTCCCGACGGGCTGGCAGCCATTTGCATGAATCGGATGTCAAAATTGAAAACCGCCCACAAAACTAATTTCTAATGAAAATTTAGACAATAATGATATAATTTAATATTGATGTATATTTTTGTATGCGCAAAATTAGCCCTTTTTTAGTAAATTTTCATGACACCATCTCAAGGCAGGTAAGATACCATTCATGCCCAAAAAGATATACAACGACGCATATGCGTTCATAACTCTGATCTGCTAAAGATCTGCCCAAAAACGATATACAATACAGGGGTGGTCTCACATATATCAAACAAAACATCAAAAATTATCACTCAGTCCAATAGTAAAACAATATTTGAATTACTGTGCCCACGGATGAGATTTACGACAAAAAATTATCACTGAGACAAAGATAATGGTCCCGTAAGATTCTTTGAAGACAACTCTCTTCTTTCTTTGAAAACAACTCTCAGCATTTGACTGAGACTTTGTGTATACATGGCGAAAGCCGAGAGTCGTCTCTAAAGAACCACATGGGAGTATACTCTACGTCTGTGGCGTGCAGTAGGTATTGATTTAGGTTATACAGTTTTACCAGTGATATTATACAATCATATATAATATATGTAATACAATATATGTACTTTCATTAGGAGAACACATTCTTATTGTGGAGTTGTAATTATTCAGAACATAGGTCTGTGATATTTTAAATATGAATTAAATATATTAATTAGAAAGATATACATATAAAATCAATTTTATCGAAAAATATTGTTGTTGCGCCTCCGGGATTCGAACCTGGGTCTTTTTCCAAACCGGGGAAGGTGCATTGATTTTATATGTATGTCTTTCTAATTAATATATTTAATTCATATTTTAATATGTACTTTCGTTTAACCAATGTCTTATAATTTTAAAGTACTATTAATAGTATTTTTAAAGTACTATTAAAGAAAACATAAAATAATACCTTCTTACCCATATAAAACTGTATGGAAGTTTTAAGAACTCTTTCTATGACTGAACATGATTAATTTATTGTTTGAAAATCCTTCACATAATAAGTAAAGGAAATAATTATTCTTATTAAAGGTTAACGTAGAAAATAGTTCTGCCAATTTCTTTTTGTTTTTCCCAAATCAAAAACCAATCCATGCACCAATTATGAAGTTAACACGTTAAAAACATAAGATAGTAAAATTTGCGAATTAGTAAAAGAGGAAGTAGACACTTCAATTATTTGCATGGAGTTGTGACTCTTTCTAATGTTATTCTATTAAAAATCAGCATAGGTAACGACTCCATACAAAACGGATCAACCGAAAGGAATTTTAGCCATTTATACGACTTGAGTAATTCACTATCTTAAAGACAGAATAGAGTAATGTAAATAACTCGATGCGGCGAATACAAAAGAGCGCCATGGGTACAGCGGTGAGTTGTCGTGGTAGTTTTTAAAACTAAGCAATTAATGTCTCTACTGATACACCGATGGCGCTAATAGTAAAATAATGTTTTCTTTTATGTTAATCCAATTATTTAATTTATATTTGTTTCCCAAAATTCTTAGTAATGCACAGATTTTTTCCTTGTATGCACTGCACGCCCCTGCTTTACGTCTCAAAGATTGTCGAAATAAAAATCTGGCCACCAAGTCTTTCGAATTTAAATAAAAATCTACTCATTTTATTTACATGTGGGAATATATGAATTTAAAATTCAAGTTCTACCGCTATCCATTCAACATCAACTTCAAGCGGAATGTTAGTCTCTACTTTTAATTGTATAATAAAGTTAGCCGGAATTATTCCGGATCGTGATGCAGCCCGGTGCAAACAAACATAATTAACGGGAAGTAAACAATGAGTGTGAATCCAACTAAGTTTCCGTTTCACCAAGATTGGTCATGACTGACCAGGACACGGCTACCGAAACCTGGCAGCCGGTCGAGAGTTTCTGTCGGGCTATCCATTTATCATGAATACCTGAAGTTGGCCTGATGCGCTGGCGTTGACGTCATTAACTGTAAACTTTTTAAGTGGTTTGTCTGTTACGGGCTTAATACATTTTCTCTTGTCGGATTCAGATGTTTGTGTACCTTGTTTTTACTTCTAATTCAAAATGGACGATGAAAATTTTAGTTGCGAAATTGACTTTATGTGGAACGTAATTCTTTTTTCTGATTCTCAATAGCGTTTCGTCTGTCAAAAAAAATTATTTCAAAATTTGATTAACCTAACCGGTAACAAGACGACTGCACACAGGACAACTGTATACAAGACAGATGCGCACAGCGATAATTGCACATAAATAAAATATTAGGTAGATTAATATAATACAAATTAAATTAATCAACCAGAAAACATCTATTGAAAATCTACAGAAAAAATCTATTGAACGAAAAAATATTTAATTACTTCCGGGATAAAAATATAAAATATATAATAATTTATAGTTATAAATATTTTTTCGAATAATAGATTTTTTTCTGTATATCTTTCTAGTTGATTGATTTAATCCGTATTAAAATACCACAGAACTTTGATACGAAAATGCAATTTTACAACAAAAATGTGTTCTCTTTAAAAAAGATTAATATAAGTTTTCTCGCGATACTTTACGTTCATTTAAAATAGATTACATTAAGTTATATTAGATTACTTCATTTAATACAAAGTCACGGCATCAAAGTAACATGCTAACTGTGTGCTCTCGTCTTGTGTACAGGTGTCATGGAATCGCTGTGTGGTATTAATATTTTAAATAATCAAAGTGTTAAATATATAAAATACACTCAAATGATTTCTCGTCATTATTGATTAATTATTGCTGGCATCCTACAAAAATAACAACTTTACATACCTCCCCTTCTGCGTAAATTGAATAGCAACGAAATAATATTAATATTTTAATAGAGAATTTTATACAAGAGCCGACTTTAAATCTGTCCTGAAAATTTTGAATTGTAACATCGGCACAATAAATTAGTAAATAGGTACTTACATATCTTTAAACTAGAAAAATACAACTTATAATATAAAATATAGACGAAAAAAAAATGTGTAACTTATAGAAAAATTGATAAACATTAACACTGGTCAACAAAGTTTTTTGTCCTAGGTTTAGATTCTGTGAGCTGTTTCTAATACATTTTTATGAACCGATTCTGAATATGTGCTTCTTTTTTCACGTCAGAATAAAAATATATTCTCCAATTTAATATTAATATTTTCTTGCACTTTTTGCAATATGTGGTAATCCATTTAGTGCTTAAGTTACCTTCCGCAAAAATATATATCTATATTGCCATGCTTTTGTCATGGTTTAAAATATGTTGTCTTATTTATCAATAATTATAATATCATAAAATAATAATATGATAGAGCTGTTTCTACATATGATAGATGAAAAACTTTGTCAAAAACCATGAACAGAACTGACGATGGTTTTAGGTACCTTCAGAACAAGTTTCAGAGAATTAGTAGGGCTAAAATTAAAGAGGTCATATTTGATGGCCTTCAAATTCGAGAAATCTTGAATAATTAAGAATTTGAGGATAATCTTAATGTCGTGGAGCATCGTGCTTAGAAAGCGTTTCGGGTCTTCTTCTTCTTCTTTTAAACAGGCAATCCACCTTTCAACAGTGATTAGTGCCATTAAACAAGTTAAAACATTATTTCATAGAAAGCAGTACAGCAATATTATAGAATAGGGAATATTGCGTTACAAGTTAATACCATTGACGTTCAAGAAATTAGCTATTATATAGCTTAAATGTGGCGAGTTAAGGGAAAGAAGATGACACAAGTTAACCGGGAGTTGAAAATTACCATTGACAAGATTATTGTAAAAAAAACCTGTGATCCGCAATGGACAGGCAAAAAAGATATGGTCAAGGGTTTCCTCCTCGGCACCACACTCACACATTGGGGAGACTATTATGTTCAATCTGAACAAATATGATGCCACCTGGCAATGCCCAATTCTCATTCTAGAAATATTTTATACTGTTCTTTTAGAGACTTTCCTGTTGGTGACCCAAGGGGTGCGGGGAATAGATAGCGTTTCGGGTCATATACAAGAATTTTCTAGGAAAAGAACGATCTCCTGACTATGCTGAACATATTAAGAAGCTTCTGCAGACCTACAAGGCAATGGAGTGTAATATGTTTCTCAATATACATTTTCTGTACACGCACTAAATTTCTTTCCTCCAAATCTCGATGATGTCAGCGATGAACACGGAAAATGATATCATCAGGACATTAGCGCAATGTAAAAGAGATTACAAGGAAAAAGTCCAAGCATGCTAACTGACTATTTCTGGACATTGAGGAGACAAAAGGGGTGCAAACCATAAAATAAAGTCACATGCCAAGCAGTTTTAGCATTTTGACAAGGTGGACTATTACACGAATGCGAAACGTTGTATTATGTTGGAAAGCGAACAATGAATATATTTGAATCTCAAAAACTGTATGTGCTAGAAAAAAATGTTTTTGATTTTTGAAATAGACACCATGAAATTAATATAGAACACATATCTTTATCAAAGAAGTTGACAAATTTTTATCCTTTGAGATTTACTTTTATGCGAACTAAATATACTGAATAGCGGAAAATGAGTAGTGATATTTCAAAAACGATACGTGATCGAGAAAAACTGTTTTGATTTTTGAAAACACCATTGAATTAGTCTAGAATAGATATTTGTATCAAGGAAACAGGCAAAAAGTTAAAATTTGTTAGCCAGTGTAATATGTAAATATCAATTTAAAAGTTAAATGATTTTTTTATTTATTATATTTGCGTTGATTACTTAAAATAAGTTAAAATCAAAAATATTTTTTTCTACTCTTTATTAATTTCTAATGATAGCTAATTGAGTTAAAAGTGTGTAGGTACATATAAAACGCATAAAATGCTAGTACGCAACATAAAATTGAAATTTGTTCTCATAGATATTATTGTTACCTTTCTTGCATTGCAGGACGTTGTGACTATGATTTTTAAATATGTAAACCACAGACCACCAAATATTTAGACATGTACTAAAGCAATTTTTTTACCAATATTTTCCGTTTTGGCATCACCCACTTACGCAATCAAATAGCACCTCGACTCTTTTTTAAAATATGCCTCGAATGGGACGAAAATTTAAACGCTGATAATATAATATGCATTAATGTAAAAAATGCGTCTTGTTTACACAAAAATTTAATTTTCGGAGAGTAAATACTTTTACTGGTGCATAAATGTGTCATAAACTGTATGATTTATATTTCCACCAAGAATGTGTGTAGAAAGCCCTTCGTGCCGCAGCTAATGTTCCAAACCCTTCTATATGTACACTTTATTTCGTGTCTATTAATTTACTGGTCTGTAATTCAAACCAATATTTTATTATTTTTTAACAATAAATAAATCATCATCATCATCGTCATCAGTTATTGTCAATTCACTACTGCATTCTTCATCTTGGTCTGCACTGTATCCCGCATTTTTCTAATCTAGTATTTGAATAATATTAATAATACATTAGTAAATATTTTTGTCAGTATAATCCGCCGTGAAAAGATACTAGCAGTGATCATTTCACTGTACCCTTACAATCTTCCATCTTAGTATTTGAATCACTAAAAGATATAAGTAAATGCAGTTGTACCTCGGTATATGTCCTTAATCCGTTCCAGATCCTTGGACTTGTACCAAACAGGACGTATACCAAAAAAATTTTTCCCATAAGAAATAAAAGGACAATGATTAAATCCATTCCCATTTAAAAATTCCTATTCTTACTGCTATATTATAATATACATTGATGGGGTTGTATAAAATAACTTAAACTCTGCTTAATACTAAAATACAAAAGCAATTAGATGAAATAAATGAAAATTTAACAAACATTAATTTTCTCTTTTCTATCTATTTTCCCTACTTGGACCTGGTTGAGGGTTATCAGGTTTGACGTTTATGTATTAAAAATCTATCCAAAAAACTTTTCTTCTGCCTTCCCCGTCTCATTATTTCAAACAATGCTATTACGGCTTGATTGGGCTTTGTTGGGTTGGTACTTTGGCAAAGATTTCCTTGATTAATGAAGATGGGGCTACCTCTATCTTCTCCTTCTCCGAGCCTGAAGAGAATGTATTTTAGACAACACGGACGTAAGCGTGCACCATTTGACGCACGCGAATCATATTACAGACAAAAGTCTTATAAACCAAACAAATTTTTTCTTGTCCAAACAGGGCGTGTATTAAGTCGGACTTATTCCAAAGCGGGCGTATACCGAGATACCACTGTATTTTTTAAATTTAATCCGCCGTGAAAAGATATCTATAGTGAACCCTTCGCCGTACTTTTAGAACCTTTCATCTCGCGTACATACGTACAAGTAAATAATCTGGATACTTGTTGCTGTTTCGTTAAGAAAATTGTCAGTATCTAATACAAGAGGATGGGTGATTATATAATCTTACTTTGTAAGCACATGGTTAAGCGCACGTGACCTGCAGTGTGATGCAGCGCAATTCACGTTCTGCGAATCACGTGACATTTCCAAGTTGCCAACAATGTTCCAGGAATTCTCCGTTCACGTTGAACGTGTGTTATTGAAAAACTCTCGCTGGCACGCAACGGAGAACGAACAGTTTGTGTAATAGAAATGGGAGTTTTGTCCTTTTAAGATCAATTCAATCATCGTCTATAACGTAACATGTTTAGAATTGAAAATATGTCGAATAAAGATTGTAAAGTAAATTTTCCGCTTTTTTAAGTCGCCATCCACGTCGGTACCTCAGTTATAGAGAATGTTCCTAATCCCTATATAGATTCCTTTCAACTTTCCTAGATACATACTTAGTACCTACTTGATCGCGCAAAACCCATTATTAATTTAATCGGCATACTGCAAACAACAAAAACTATTATTAAGGAGGTCACATTCTTATTGTGAAGTTGTAATTATTCGGAACAGACGGTCTGTGATATTTTAAATACTAATTAAAATATATCAATTAAAAAGATATACATATAAAATCAATTTTATCGAAAAATATTATTTTTGCTACCGGGATTCAAACCTGGATCACTTCCAATCCGGGGAAAGTACATTATCCGATTATACTATACCAACACAGTGGATTAATTACAAATTTTCGAACCTATATGTTACACTTTTTAAAATAATACATCTATCGTTCCATTATTTGAAAGCCATTTACTTTGTTTTTACGGAATCTCAAATACCTTTTAGTAAACCGATAGGAGACGCCAGAATTAACAATTAATTTTTATAAAATTTTAGACACATTGATACAACTTATGTATTATTAAGGACAACATATTCTTATTGTGAAGTTGTAACCATTCAGAACATAGGTCTGTGATATGAGAGGTTCTTAGTACTGTATCATCCCGGTATCTTTCTCCAACATTCCTTTCATGTAGTCCACTTGATTATTTCTAACATCTCATGACAAGATCGCGATCTTCATGAATTCTGTGCTCCTCCACTTTTCTCAACATTCTGCAGATCTTGGTCAGGTGGGGGATCATCTTTTTCTTCTTCGTCCTTCGACGTGGCCCACCACAAAAAGCTTTTCCGAGCTTTCTTACCTTCTCGCTAGATGCCCAAAAAATAAAAGAATATTAATTCTGATTAATCAGTTTAGATAAATTATTTATATTGCCTGTAGTCTACGCCATATATTATCGTCAATATTTGATTTTTGCATATGTTTTACTTTATTAGTGAGACATCTATTTACTGTTATTGGAACTATCTTCACAAATACAAATGTACTTATGAATAAATGAATGACGTTCAAAAATGAATAGGATTATCTTTATTTTCATCCAAACTTTCACGTGTACACTGAACAGAGAATTAACAAATAAATTATTTGAAATAATTTATTCCCGTCAATTCCTTATGCGGCGGGAAGCGGTCAGGATAGTCCGGAAAGCAGGGTTGTCGCAGTGTGGATCCGCTCCCCGCAGAGCCTCCCCCGGGGGTAGTGCGGTCCGCGAGGGGGAGTGGGTGATAAAACATCCCAAGGGCTAAACTTCCGCCGCGTAAGTGAAAACCTGATCCAAAAGGGGACTTGATACAACATTTTGTTTATGGCACCGCTTAAGTCCCAATTTGTCGGACGCCACTTTCGTACTTCGATTTATTTTATTTTGCAGCTGAACAAGTTTTATTTCTTCATTTCGCGAAGCTTATTATTTTATTAGCTTTTTATTTCAATTACTGGAGCAATACAAAGGTTTAGAAACATTCTAGTGATTAGTTTACTAGTAAAAATTACGAATAATATAAAACCTCACTTTTTTCTTATTCTGATGCTTGTCCAATCAACGTACTTTATCATCACATTTTATATTGGCGATTATAATTTTATTATGTGAGAGTCCATCAATATCGATGGAAAAAAATCATATTTTCAAATTTATTCAAAATAATTGGTAGGTTACTTACCTACTTTCTGATATTGAAATAAATTTTTATTAAAAGTAGATATCTACCTAGATTAAATACGCAAAGTTCCATAGATACATTTAATTTTTTTAAATTTCAAGTTACAAAAGTGCGAGATCAATATGTGACTATTTTACAATTTCAAAGCAAACACGTTATGGCTTGACATTATAATTAAATAATATAATATTTAGTTGTAATCCACTTTATTATGTACATACATACACTGATGTCAATACTGTATTACCCTGAAGAAGGTTGGCTCCAACCGAAACTTGTTACAATAGTGCATGTACATAATAAAGTGGTCTAATACTAAATATTGTACTATCTTATATTATGCGCGCATTCGACTTACACTTGCAGGTCATGGATGCAGCGTGAAATTGGCGCAGATTGGCAAATTGGATTGCAGACGTGAAACACAAACAGCGAAAATTATTTTACTGTTGATTTGCAGCCTCTTTAAACAGTTGTACTATGGACTTGTGAATCTTTTCTGCTAGCCACGTTTTTGAGTGTACACTTGAAACTCTTTAATCTAGATTTAACATAGTTTTCTAACAAATTTATTTGTTTTTTACATTTAAAAATTTTTGCATCTTTAATATAAGACTTTAAGAAAAGTCCCTTTCTATTAATGTTTCTGAATTTCCAAAAATATTGATTGGTTTCCGTCTAACATATATATCAAAGTAATGAATATGATATAAAGCATTAAAGATGTTACGCATATCATATATCTAGGGCGATTTTTTCTTAAAACAATTCGAGTCAACTGCATGAATAAAACCACTAGAATTTATTCTTAGTATTTGTAACTTATTAATATTTATGGGGTAAGTTAATTCAAAGTATTCTGATTAAAAATTCTCACACTTTAATATAATTAATTACGTATAATTCCCGTTCAACTATACATCATTTTATATGTGAAAATAATAACACTTTCTCTGCCTATTCTTTGTATTACGTCATATTTGTTTTAAATTTAATCAGTGACGTAATTTTTATTCCACATTACGTTAAAAAAATATATACATTCTGAAATCGGTTAGCGTTAAAAGATAAAACATCAGTGATTGAATTCAAAGATAATGGTTATTTTATTTCAACTACTATCTAATCGGTATTGGAAAATATGTATAGTTGCACTTGTATTTAAAACGTAATTCTATCATTTTCAAATTCAAATATTTCAAGAATGAACCACAATGTTAGTAGTCAACAGTTGAGCAAACATTCGAACAACTTTCATTCATCTCCGCATCTCCGCATTTCCGTATATTCTTCAATAACATTTTCTGATTTGTCGCAACATACTACAACTATTAAAATTATATTTTTATGTACTTGAAATGTTTTAACTTTTATACATACTCGTATTGTATAGAAAGATTAGTTCCAAATTTTCATGACAATTTCATCTTAGTATTTTCATCAAGGTTCTAAAGATCGCAGAGATCCGTCATTTACTCGGGTGCCTTTCCACGTGAAGCCTCGGATGTTCCCTCACCCTACTCTCTTTCAATTTATTCCAATAAAATGTCAACGACCACCGCAGGTTTTCTGCCAATACGACCCTACAAACCAATATACGGTACAGATTTGGACACAAATCTTCCTTGCGACATGATCGACCCATGTGTCTCACGTTGCCCCAAGAAAACGCCGCGAATTAATTCAGTCCCCATAAAAGCCACACGTGTTGTCCCATTTGTCTTCTGCCCGCACGGAAGGTGGACACTAGACCCTAGACAGTGGACAGTGGACAGTGGACAGCCCTGCATCTGAATAATAGGCAGGGTTGTTTGGTAGATTATAGTGACTCAGATCTATCTTGTGATGAAACCAAAACACATATTAAAATTAAAATATATCAATTACTTTTTTCACTCTATTAGCACTTATAATATTATCTAAATAATAAGATAAAACACATTGTTTAACCAAATAACAAGATAACCCAATCATTTTTACAAATAGTCACATTTTAAATTTGTTTTCATAGTAGTTCCTAATTAGTTCCCACTACTTATACTTTTATAGATTTGTTTCTATCTATATTTACATTTTTAATTTTAGTATACATTGTTTCCTGGATAAGATACCATAGGTATCAAAACATGTTGATTTATCAATAAATAGTGGTTTCAACAAAGTTTTTTATCTTGTTTATTATTTAATATGTGGCCAAAAAGTAATTTTGCTTAAATTGAAGAAAAAAAAATATATAATATTATCTTTAAAATATTTTTACTAATAAGGGAAAGTCTTTCTTTAACCGATTTTTTATGAAAAAAATTTGTTTTGATACTCATTCATGACTTTACAATTAAATCACGAATAGGTTGTGCTTTTTTTTAGAAAAAAAGGTGCCGAAACTAACATATTGTTAAGCTTTTTATTAAAGAAAATGATGTTCAAACTTAATTTAAGGCAGTTGTTGTTATCGCAGAAGAAATTAAATACAAACTGTCTTGAAAACAAATTAAATTAATCAATTTGAAAGATATACATTAAAAATCAATTTATCTAAAGGGTCCGGGTTCAAATCCCGGTAGGAAATAAATCTTGATATGAACAAAACAACTTTTGAAACAATGAAAAACCGTCAAAAATAGGTGCCAGGACGCCGTTCCGATGCATTATGCAAAGAAATATCACAGTGTCTACATTATTCATGTTATACTTTTCTACTGTCTGTAGTTTTAGCATAGTGAACAAGATGAAGAAATTATTTCTGAGGTAGTTTGATCATGTGGAATGAATGAGAGAATATTTAAAAGATATACGACACTACAAATAGAACAGGTGCAAAATACCTCGCCAATATCTCCTAATAATCTTTATAATTTTAATGGTTACATTACAATATATATTGTCACATGTTTGATGCTAGAAATAGATAACGCCTGTAAAATACGTGACACTGTCAGATAAACCAGACGCTGGAACATCTTCATGGAGATGGGTAATTGTAATTAGAATTAGATTTATTCAAAACTTGTTACGCTAAAATACATGTTAATGGAATGCGCGGTTTTAAGTTATGAGCGAATAAAATTTATTGTTCGGCTGAATCTCGACAGAGAAGTGGCGGCCCGCACAGAGGGAGTCGCTACGAAGGCGCAAACTCCTATTCTGCAATATGCAGCGCGCGCCGCTGTATCGCCGACTTATTCGTCATTCGGTACTAGTTTGGTGTTTCTCCGTAAGATGTCACCATGTGCCCATCATTTTAATGTTGTAAGCCTCAAAAATCGACATGAAAAAGTAATAAAGTTTCCTTCCTTCGGTACAGCATAATAGTAAATTAATTAGATAGTTATTGTAGAATATGTAAATTATTATACGTATTGTCTTATTTATTTGTTAGCATAGTTTACCGCGTGGGCTACACTCGTGTACAATATATCGATCAAGTCTGAAAGTTATCGTTTAAGTTTAACCTTTGAAAGTTTCAGCAGTGAAGTTCTATTTATGCAACGGTTTCTGGAAAACATTATTTACATAACCGGTATTAGTAAATGTCGTGTTGCGAAGAAAAACTTACCTCACGCCATCAACAAATTCTGAGAATTATTACGCTAATGCTCCGCGCCCCTGGGAAAGAGTGCAACATTGTTTGTGGTGGATAATTACTCGTGGAGGTTTCGATCATGAGAATGACGTGGATGGCGAATGTGGATGTGCAGTTTTTATGACCGCGACAAAATTCCCTATCATGAACAATTTTAAAATTGTTTTTATATTTTACTTTGTTTAAACCACTGTGTTATTTTTACGTCAACTAGTTCACGTAACATTACCCCCCCCCCCCTAATTACTACTCAGAAAAAACCATATTAAAGTCGGTTCAGCTATTCTTGTGTTTTAATGTAACACATAGAATTTTCCTTTTATAAACACTTAACTCAAAGTGTAAAACTAACCCTTTTTTATAATATTGTTTGTATTTGTGTGTAGTCACGTCACAAAACAACCACCATCAAAACTTAATATAATAGTTAGTGTTTCTAACCATTGTTATTACTAATTATTTGTTCCAGTAATTGACTCCATCCATGCATTCAATACAATTAGCGTATTATATTAGTAGCGTAATATATTATATTTTATTATAAAATCCTGGATATTTTTCAGATAAACCAAAATATCCACAAACGCCTGGAATTCAAGCCCACCTAAGTTGCTCGCCAGTTACTAAAGCCCTGGCTCAAGTCTAATACGACAAAGTTAATATTTCCCGCTTCCAGGACAATACAGTACTAAGAGTATAAGAACATGTGCAAGTACAGAAAGGATTTCACTGGTTGATTTTTCCACTTTGAGGTCCGGAACGAAATTCAGTTACGCGAAATTGTCCCTCGCGAAACGAGGCTATATTTTAGTACTTTCAGATAGCGACTCTTTTGTCTCTTGTTCCCTGCACCCTTGCATTTCCTTTGAGATGTTGCATTCGTTTCTTCAGGGTCTTTTCACGTGCAACAACGTTGAATAAAATATGTATATGTAATATATGAACGTCGTACAACCAATTTCAAATGCATCTGACTTTTCTAGAATGTAATTGATTTAGTCATTT
Organism: Eubasilissa splendida; assembly: GCA_031772225.1. Lineage (NCBI taxonomy): Eukaryota > Metazoa > Arthropoda > Insecta > Trichoptera > Phryganeidae > Eubasilissa > Eubasilissa splendida. The sequence goes on along the minus strand of CM062861.1, from coordinate 26,543,017 downwards.
TTGATAATAAAAATGTGATTTGTCACAATAATTCACTTAAGTTAATAAATGAATACGTCCAAAGCAGCTTCAAATTTATCTCAGAAAAGGTAAGGTAAAACTGACTAAGGTAATACTCTCATGTTAACAGAAGAAAGATAGATGGCCGCTTGCTAAAAACACCACTAAACATTAAAGTTGATCAAAGGAGCTGCGGAGGATTGATGTTAATGTCATGGATGTCAAGAATTTTAAAAGATCTGAAAACCTTATACCTAACATGACAACTCACGGTCACAAGACATGGTGTACGTAGGCTAGAAGACGTGACTCCCAAGTGATAAGAAAAAGATAAAAAATCGACGAAAAATAATAAAAGTAAGAAATTCTAAGCATAAATAAAAATTTCTTAATGAATATTCTGTAAATTTAATAGTTTTATGAAAAGAAGAATTGATATGGTCAAATTTTCAATACAACTAATCAAAATTTTAAAGAATCCTGTCATATAATATAAATTATTAGTATTTTTGTTGATTTTTTAAAATAAATTATTGTTAATTAAAAAGAAAAAATTATAATTTTTTAAGGTATTTCTAGTTTATAAATATTTAGCTGTAAAGAGTACACCTATTTTTAATGGTGGTGTGATATTTTGCAGCAAGTCAAAGATTAATAAATAAATATTTTAATTAGAAGATACTTTTAATAACATCAGTGATTAGCAAGAGTAATTACTGTGAGCTATGTTATTCCTGATATTACCATCATCACCAGAAGCAGCGATACAACCCTGGACGAGCTTGGCCATTACCTTCTATCTGTGGCATCCCTTTTACAAAACTTTATTTGCAAGTTCCTGGTATTTCTGTAAGTACCCAACCAGTGAAATATTCAAATTTTAATTGATCTGACCACACTGGTATCCGCATCATATTGTCTTCAGACCACTATCATGAACGGATCCGTAAATTTTACACAGATTTTTTATTTCAAAAATGACTCGATTTCTTTCAACGTGTTTTGTCAGTAAATACCGGATGTAGTACATTTATATTTTATTGGAATAAATTAAACACAACCACTTTGTATAAACCACGAATTTTATTAAACGCCAATTGATTTCGCTTAGCTCAAGCTTCTTGAGGGGGTATTTATTATTAGTTTTAAAAACTCCCTGACGAAACTCGAGCTAAGCGAAATCGGTTGGCGTTAAATAAAATTCGTATTTTTATACAAAGTGATTGTGTTTTATTTAATCTAATATAAGTGATTGCTTTCTACGAAAATATAATATTTTATTGTTTTTGAAGAAATCTTCATGCTCTTGCGACACGAGAGGGAAGAATGAAATAATGAAAGAGATTAGAGTCTGGTAGTGGTGTTATACGTTCCTTTTATAGTGCTATGATAGAGAAATCCGAATCAAGTGGCATGATCAAACTGACTATTTTTAAAAGTTCACTTCAATAATATATGGTCACCAAAAATTCTCGCGAAAATAATAAGATCTTATATATTTATCAAACATACACCAAATACTATCAGCAAAATTTTATATACTGAAGGATAAAAAATTTCAATAGCCTCCCTACACAAATTAAAGAAATAAAAGATATAAAAGAGCTTAGAAAGTAGTTAAATGAACACTTCAGAAGCACATAATTAGAAAATAAATAATATTATAGAACACTTCAAAAACACACAAATAGACAATAAATAATTATAGACTTCGAATGTATAATTCTCTATATTAAATTATTACAGTCTAACTCTTTCTCCAAGCACAAGAGCTAGTTTTTTTTGGAGAGGTAAGCGAATAAAAAATATGTAATTTTAATAAAATAATTGTAAAATATATATATCTTAGTAGAGTAGCAGGAGTATCATTATTGGACCGAGTGAGAAGTAAATAGGAAATTTAGTAGTATTTTAGATTTCGTAAATAAAACCAAAAAAATGGTATCGAGAGCTATTCATAAGAAACCCTATCACTATCCTTAAAATGAACTCTTCAAAGAATGTCACGTCCTGCACATCCGTCAAACGTATATACTTGGTACATTAAAAAACTTTTACCGACATAAACAATATCACCAGCAAATAACGCACTCTCGCTTAAAAAGAACACAGACCAACGGTCTCTATCTGGTGCCAAAATTAAACAAAACTTTTGCACCAAGATTCCATTTGTTTCTAGCACCAAAAATATACAACAGTCTAAATGCAAACGTGAAAAATTGCAACCACAGTCTTGCATATTTTTCAGGAAAAGTGCAGTTCTGGCTTCACTATCCTTTCTGGGGAGAAATTATACCCAAGAACTTTTAAAAGTCCAAACTTAAGTTTAAAACTGCTACAATAATACCTATACACATTACATTTTTTACTTTTCTCTGTAGTTGTGTTAGTACGTTCTTTAACACTTTTTTTTTCACGCATTTTATATTGAATATTACAATTTTACATAACTTTACTTTATATTTGTATATTTTTTACTCATTTACTCTTACATTATATTTTTATGCTATCTTTGTATCTTGTTTTACTCTTTATATTATTTTTTTTAAACATTGAACATTACCTTACATACTCTTTTTATTCTTATAAATTGAACGTTGCATTTACTTTAAGTTTTACATTTATATATTTATATACTATCTAATTGCATTTTGTTTTACTATTTATATTTTATTTTTATACATTTAAATACTACATTCTGTTTACTACTATACCGAAAAAGCACGGAAAAGAAATACATATCTTGCTTTGCTGCAATATTTAATCTTATTATAACAATGTTATGACTCAAAAAATAAATTATTGTTATGATTCTATTGAAATTGAATGCTGCATTAAGCGAGTTCATGAAACTTTTACCACGTGAAAAAAATATTCTGCAGTCATGATCTCGACCCTAGATTATGAATGAGAATGGTCTGAGATGCTGTGTGTTCTCGATATTATTTTATGAAATGAAAACATTGAAACATTTTGAGATACGGAATAATGCTCAAAATAAGCTGGATTTATTGAGTTACGAATGAAGATATTAAGATTCGGATAAATAAAGAAGAAAGGTATTTAAAACAATAAAAATTCTAAAACTTCAATATCTCGGACATGTAATGAGACATCCGGAGAAGAACGAAATCTTGCACCTTACAATGCAGGAAAAGATTGCTGGGAGTCGGGGCCCTAGAAGAAAGAGAACATCATGACTAATGAGGGACCGTTCATAAGCAAAAGTTTATATGTCGGTCCTACTCATTCACCGCCAGGTTGGCATTTTTTAGATTAAACAGGCGACCATGCAACGCATCTCAGCGCATAAGCGTCCAAGCAACGACGCACGGCCGCCAACCAAAACATTTCTCATTACACCTATGACCCGATATAAAAATCTTTATTGTGTAAAATGTACAATACATGAAATAATAATACAATATGAACAGTAATGAATACAGTAATAGCACACAGGCGCCGGCGGACAGAGGAGCAGATGGTCAACTAGGGGAGGACACAAAACACTCCCTCGCGGGAAACAAGACGTGAAGTTGACAACTGCCGGCAGATAGTATCCTGGAAACAGCCCACTAGGTTAAGTGCAAAATACGTTGTATCTAAATTTAATAACTATTCATTTTCCATGTGTTTATTTTTCTTTGCATTTACAATCTCTTTACTCAATGCTAATTGATACGCGATGTAATTGATTTTTTTACGTTTTATAAAGATGCAAGAATATTATATAATAAAAAATATACATATGCCCGCTGCAGCAGGTCGACCCAGGATTTCCCACCTAGAGACTCAAACTCTCACAAAACCCCTGAACAGTTCCAGATTCCTTCCAGACCTGAGTAGATCGGAGTTCCTTACAGAACTAGAACATCATGGCTGAAGAAACTAAGGTAATGATTTGGCCAGTCTACTGTACAGCATTTCCAAAGTTAAAGTCCGTTGAACGAATAAGACAAGAAGAAATAGAAGAGACGTACAAAATATATAGCTAGCACTCCTACTCCTACATATATAATAATCTCAATTAAGGTGGATTGGATGCCTTGAGAATTCCAGAGGAAAGACTAGGGGGGGGGTGTCGCCCCGGACTAAGCTGAGATAAACAACAATAAAGACAGATTGTTTCTTGATTCGTCAATAAGTACCGAAGCGGTGCAAAACAGAGAAAAGTGGAAAAACCTTGTCGAAGGAGAAGAAGGAGAAGAAAATTTTGACTATGATAATAATGAAGAAAAATTATGAATCTATTAAAATAGTATATACATGATGTTCACGAGTTAGCACAGTCTAGAAGAATTAATAATTACAATATTGAATATTTCTACAGCGCCATTTTCGTTAAGAATTTCACCTCAAAGACGCTTTATACATAAACTATTTAAAGACCTACACTATCTTTGTATTTAAAATATAAATTGTTATTTGAACTTATGGTAATGATTTTTTGAAAAGATTCGTTTTTATTTTAGTATATTTTTAAATAAAATCTATAATGCACTGTTTCTTATAACGGAGGGCAAAGTGTTCCACCTTCCGGGTCTGCCATTCATACTTCCTCATACTTCTAGCAACGACTGACAATTTAAATTATCTTGGATGCAAAGCTCTTCCTCTTAAAAAAATTGATACAGAGGTGCCATGTTATGTGTCGCCTTATACATCAAAAAAATCACATCGTAAAAGAGATGTTATGTGAGAGAATTTATAAACTCCATATATTATCAGTGCTGCCGCATTTATAATGGATTGTAATCTGTCTAGCTGAAACATTGACATACCAGCATAAATGCTGTTATATGCTGATGAAATATATAATATTTGTATATACGAATCACTTTTAAAATATATTTTATCTGAAATTGAAAAGACAAAAAATGCACCGATTAAATATAATTTTCTTTGATATTGATTCAATATATTGCGACAAAGTATTTCCTCCGCTCTTTTGTTATTTCACCTCCTAGGAGGCACGAGTGAAACAAATAAAAATTCCTCCTTTCTTTGCTCGTTTTTCATTCTAGTCATTCCGCTCCGGAATTAGATTGAATTTTCACCGAGTTTTTAATCCAATCCCGTCCCGTTTAACCACGTTAGCATACGCACTGAGATAACTTGGCAGCGGACCCTAATCCGTCTCTGTCTGCCGGCGCGCCACTGGAGCAGACCATGAAACCTACCATTGAAATTAGACGAATTAGATAATTAGGAAATATATTTAGAAAAAGAAAAATAACTTTTTTAAATTTTATTTTACACACATTTTTTTTTTGTACGTAATAGATTATATTCCGAAATAAATTATACATAATCTACGTTAAGTAATTAATATATAATACAGGGATTGATATCATTAGACGCGACAGAAAATATCAATGAACAGGTAAAAAAGTTGGGGTGGTTTTCATCCAGCACTAGATAGAAAACGTTTGATGATGATGATGATGACGATGACTACTTGCTGTAGTGAAAATATCCCGGTAAAATTACTCTTTAGTGAAATTATTTCGTAAATAGACGTCACTTTTTAGTGAAAATATCTTTTATATATTGTAAATAAGGTAGACATTACGCTTTGGCAATATATTGTTAGGCCGTCCCTGCGGTTGCGCCTCATTTTTATTAATGAAATTTTATTCATCGTCGGATTATCTCAAAAATTCGACGGTAATGGTCGACATGCATCAGTTGGTCATTCTTCTCTCTATATAAAATACAATATACAACGGATGGCAGCTTGCTTCACGCTCAATTCTGTGTTATCGTTTAAGCGAGTTTCGAAACAAACATTTTATCCGTTTACATGCAATGACACGAACATCAATCTATTTTTACTCATTGTACAAAAAGAATGGTGAACTGTTCCAAGATATCTTAAAGCTAAAGATGATCAAGATATGATAGCTACTCTCAAACGTTAAACGTCTTTGCTAAAAAAACTAATATAAACAGACCTGTAACGTTCAACTTCATTATCGTTGCCAACTATTTTTTATTAAATAAGTACATAGCAAAATTCTTTAAAATCAATTTTTTTTAAACTATTACATTTAGGTTTATAATTCATGGGAGAAACAATTTCATAATTTTATCACATTTTATTTTAATACCTACACGATTGGTCCTGCCTAGTGTGATGGAGAGTTTTTTTCAATTCCACTAAACCACCATCCTTAAATAATATATCACTAACTAATAATCATCCTCACTGACTGTGATCACTGAACTATATATAATATATATTTTTTAAAAAGAGTAATTTTGATTTTTTACATTTAACTTTCTAAACTTTGGGTCTTCAGAATATAGTTCCATAATAATTAAAACAAATTTAGAGAAATTACAAAAATCCACAGAAAAATTATAGTCACCACCGGAATCCAAACCCGGTATTTATCTTAGTTTGCCGGTAGACACCTTTACAATTTAAGTTATTATGATCGCATATAATATAGTCGAATTTTATCATTATTTTAATTATCAAGAAACCATGTCTTTAAAATCATTACATTTAAACTGATTTCGTTGAAAATTAATTAATTACATTTTCAAAATTGACCTTGGGACAACGTGCTTGTCGGTTCGGTGATTAAGATACTCGCCTGATCTAGTGCTCGAGAGTTAGACCCTCGTTCCAAAAGATCAGCGAGTTATTTCTATTTTCACAACACAAGCGTTGAGCATAGTTTAAAAAATTTAAGATTGTGAAAATTAATAATAAATAAAAACTTTAAAAAATAGGTTTTACGGAAACACTGAGCGAGACCGCGTTGCAGCCACCAAAGCCCTTGGGCCAAAGAATGTTCCAAAATTATGAACACGTGATGTCCCGCGACTTCGAATAGTTTCATAATATTATAGTCCTGCCATTAAATAAATTTAAAAAATTTAAATTTTAAAATACTATATACAACACGCAATTCTTTCAATGAGAGTTGAGAGCGTCATGAAAGAATATCTCTAGGCGATAATTCGGTTAATTTTCTCCTTAAAGTGATAAAGTTTTTGTGCCGCCCGGAATGTACAATAATTGTATGAAACAATGTTGCTCCTAATGTAGTTTTGTTCTTTTGTCGTAACGGTGCGTGTTTTTCTTTCTGCGAGATTAAAGCGGACATCCTCTGTTGGAAAAAAAAGATTTATTCCAGTGTGAATTCTAGTGTGAATGTTGAGCTGTACGTTATACGTTATACGTTATTACGGACAGAGAAGGATTTGAATATTGTTCAGTTTGAAAAAAAAATTAATGTTAACATTGAATATGACTGACTACTCAGCGGGTCTCTCAGTAAATAAAATACGTCATGTGAACTGCATTTGAAATATAGAATATTTTTAATATATTCTGATTTTAAGCTTGTGTTTTATTTTCACCTCTACCGGTGCCGGGATCGATACCAGACGCCCCCAAAATCTATTTAAAATATTTTATAGGCGCCGGACATCGATTCCGGTATCTCTCGCATGCTGAGCGTCTTGGGTATCTTAGCTACTCCCTAGTAGACTGTAATGCCAATACTCAACATAAAAATTTTGTACAAATATATATATATTTTTTAAATAAGTTACCCCTATTGAACTTTGTAACAATCCAGTATTGAACTGATATTTTCATGATTTGCTTTTTTATTATATTTATGTCGTATCTTACCATCCTCTACGGGCGATATGTCGGTAGTATTTTAGTAGTCTTTAAGAGATTCAAAATATTCACCTCCATCACTACATTTTCAAGGCGTCGATATTATTTCTCATTTACTATCTATCGTATCTACTTCGACATATATCCTCATGAATCAGTTCACTGGGAATTAAGGAAGGAATGAAATTGCATTAAATTTATTTTTACAACTGTACAGGTGTGTATCAGGTACCTATATATATATATTTACTAGGTCATGATTATATTAATGTAGTGGTTTTTAGAACATGTGAAATTCCAAAAAGCGTCAAATTATAAGTTTGAAATTTATGCTTACTGAATAAAATATGTTGTTAAAACAAATGAGATGAATCTCTTAGGGGGATAAACATTAAAAATCTATCTATCGAAAAAATATGTACATTAAATTTGTTTTAATTATCAAAGAACAATATTCTAAAATTGCATTTTCACTACCTAACGAAACGTGAAAGGATGTGAATTTATAAAAAGTCACATTGTGAGTTTGACGTATTTATTCGTTTTCCACTTTTTCATCGCATATTTTTTACATTCTCTAGTATAAAATATATTATCAAAAAATCTAGTAATACTTATACTCGTATATAATAATAGTAATAATTATATATAATAAGGATTGTTCGACTCTAAGAAACCCAACCCTTAAGCCTTTCCGCCATTTGTTTCTTCTGCCCATTCATCTCTTTAATAATTATTATTACGTAAACCTTTCAATCGCCTCCAAAATGGCGTCAAATGTCCCAGCGTAGAATCATTTCATCAAAATGATGTTTACATTACAATAATCGTGAACATCCCCGTGTTGGGCTGTCAAGGCATGTGCCATCAGCCATGATTAAATGACAACACTGTTGCCGGCTCTCATTACAAATATCATCCCTTGAAGGCCCGCTCCTTTCCAGCCGATCCGCCAGACGTTTCCCTTCATGTCAACGGCCCGTAATAACAATTAGACGTGATTAAAATTATACTAGACTGCGAGAAAACACGCCCGCCATGACGGCTTCATCACTTTAAACCTGACCGCGACTTGTACCACTAGTGTTCTGAATGTTCAATTAATTATTTTGCATGTATTACAATTAAGTGTATTACATTTCAATATTTGCAATTTTAAAAATTAATTATAATTAAGGAGAACACATTCTTATTGTGAAGTTGTAATTATTCAGACATAGATCTATGATATTTTAAATATTAATTAAATATTAATCAAAGTAATAAATTTTAATAAATTTTAAATATTAATCAAAGAATGAGTTTACGTGTGTTTAATAATCATTTCTGTTAACGTGATTTCAGTTTTTTTAAGTATATGTTTTTTAAGTATCGCGCTTTCAATTGCGAGGCGAGATGTAAAATGTTTTCTCTTTTATTATGCATTACATTACAGTAAAAAAATTAAACTGTAGCAAATAATAGATTTTAAATTCTAATTAAATGTATTAATTAGAAAGGTATACATATAAAATCAATTTTATGGAAAATATTGTTATTGCGCTACCGTGATTCGAACCTGGATCTCTTTACAAACCGGGGAAAGTGCATTATCCAACTATGCTACAGCGACAGTACTTTTAACGACATATTTTCGAACTTATATGTTACAAACGAGATTTCGTAAAAACAAAGTAGATGGCTTTCAAATATTGCGACGATAGATGAATTCATTTGAAAAAGTGTAACATATGGGTTCGAAAATTTATCGTCAAAAGTACTGTGTGCTGTAGCATAGTCGGTTAATGCATCTTCTCCGAATTGGTAAGAGATCCAGGTTTTAATCTCGGTAACAACAACAATATTTTTCGATAAAATTGATTTTATATGTATATCTTTCTAATTAATACATTTAATTAGAATTTAAAAACTATATTATCAAAACTATTATTTGCTACAGTTTAATTTTTTTACTGTAATGTAATGCATAATAAAAGAGAAAACATTTTACATCTCGCCTCGCAATTGACAGCGCGATACTTAAAAAACATATACTTAAAAAAACTGATATCACGTTAACAGAAATGATTATTAAACACACGTAAACTCATTCTTTGACAGTGCATTGCTTTACAAAAAATTAGTATGATTTCATTCATGGTTTCTATGATACGACGCGAGATACGATAGACAAGAGAGATGATAAAATTCATACGATTTCGCAATTTATGTTAGACAATAATACCTGCCATAAATTCGTAGGTTTTCGCCACATTGATGAAAACATTTCATTTCAATTTAATATATATTTGCAAAATCACTTAGTGGCCTCTTTTTATATTAATAATTAGACAAAATACTTTATTTAAACCACTATTTATTAATTATTCTACATGTTTCGATACCTACGGTATCTTCTTCAGCAAACAATGTATGCTGAAATTAAAAAATACAAGCATAGATAAAAATAAAACTATAAAATAATGAATAAATAAGATCTAATTTGAAAACAAATTTAATAAGGGACTATTCGCAAAGAGGATTCGGTTATTTATAATATTATGCTTGCTATTAACACTTTTTCTTATTTCTAAAATTTCGAATTTATCTAACTGTAAACCCCTAGTATAATTTCTAAACCCTTAAAATTTTAGAAAGAAAATACCAGCTTCGTTCTGACTATTTAATGGAGAAAATTTCGTAGTACTTAATATTATTATATGTTATATACATACGGAGGCTTTTCTTTACAATTCTGCATCGGGGCCCATTTTTTTCAGATACGCCACTGCAGACAATCGATGGACAAACGCAATTGGATGACAAAATCATCAGTATCAAAAATAATGAACTAATTTGTCTTATTGTTTGTTCCCAGTTCCCCCGGGAAGACCCGTCATCTACGACGGCAAAAGGAGAGATAAGACGAAGCTGATCGAGCCCTACAACGAAGGCTCCGATGTAGTCCTCGTCTGCGAGGTCGAAGGGGGTAAGTTATTCAATTTATTACAGGATCTTATCAAAATTTGAATAACGATTAAACCGTCACTAAGAAAATAACACTGCGACAGTAAGAATCAATGATACTAATAGAATAAAACGATAACAATATATGATACAGGGTGTCCAGCGGAAAAATTTCAAGATTAAATTGTAATTGCTCGTAAACCATCAAGGTGAAGTAAGTGGGAGGCGTATTGTTCGAAGCGCGTGGTTTGCTGATTTGCCAGTCGCAATGAGTCACTGGTCGGGAGCCGCGCGTTCGCGGTTGAGCAACATTTAAAGTGCGGTGATTCATTGGTTCGTGCGCGTCGCGCTTTTTGTACTCACTTAATATTCGACGAGTAAGTGATGGACTGAGCACGCTACTTATCTGGTGTTATGTTCAAAAGTTCAGACAAGAAGGGACAATGATTAACCAAACTCTTCCAGGACCATCAACGTCAGCAGCGACGCCAGAATATGTGGCTCAAGTTCGAAGTGAAATTATGCGCAATCCGCGTAAATCAATAAGGAAGATTGCAGCCTTTACTGGAATAAAAGAATCAGCAGTGCACATTATTTTGAAAAAGAAACTACAGTTTCACCCATACAAACTGCAAATTGTGCAGTTTCTCAACGAAAATGATTATTCTTTACGTGAAACCTTAGCGAGAACGATGCTGAAACGTTTTGGAACAGCACAAACTCTTGGAAACACATTGTTTACTGACGAAGAACATTTTTATATTGATGGCTATGTTAATAAACAGAACATGAGATACTGGTGCCCCGACAATCCAAGAGAACGCCATCAAAATCGTTAGCATTGTTCAAAAACGACAGTGTGTCGTGCAATTTCTGCCCGAGAGATAATTGGCTCTTATTTTTTTAACCAGCAAGAGACAGTCACTGCTGACGTGTAATAATCGACGAGTTTTTGGTATTGCAACTGTAGCTGTTTCCCGGGTTCAATAACAGAACGTAATTTCAGCAAGACGGGGCCACTCCACACACAGCTAGAGTTTCAATGGAGAAGCTGAGGGGAATTTTTCCCAATAAATTAATCAGCAAGTACGGAGACATACCTTGGGCACCTCGGTCACCGGACCTTACACCGTGTGTCTTTTTTTATGAGGATACCGTAAGTCGAGAGTTTACAGCAACAATCCTCGAACATTTCAGGCCCTACAAGAAAACATCCGCCGTGAAGTTGCCGAGTCCGATTGCAAGAGTGTCTTGAGAAATGGACGGCATTTAGACGATATTGTTTATAAAACGTAAAATCTGCATCGTAAAACTCTATTTTGCATAAATAAAATATGAGAATAACATTGTAGTTTTTTTTAAATTGAATATTATACTTGAAAATAAAACCCTAGAATTCGAACCCTTTTCTTAGAAACTACCACAACTATTGCAATCTGCATAACTAGACTGTACAACAAGTGCAACAATCTGTTTAATAATTTGACGTGTTTATTGATCTAGTGGTTAAAACACTCGCTACATCGGTGATCCAGTGGTAGGTGGTTCGAGCCTCATTTCAGAAGACCAGTAGAACATTGATTTGACACGTATTGCACATCTCTATTTTTTTTAAATTGTTTTATTTTGCGTTGATACATCAGCAGTTTATTTATGAAAAAACGATACGGCTTAGGTGAACTAACTTAATTGTCAAAATGGAGAAAAAGATTCAGGCGATGATTCAAATGCTTGGACTTGTGTATAGTGGGTCATGTAGACATAAATACATTGTAATATGTTTTATGACGAAAATACGAGGGACAATTTTTTTAGACAATGCTAGAGCTATGTTAAGAATCGATAAGGAATAAGATGTTGAATTAGAATATGGATTGGGGGAATAATTAGAATGATGAAGTTTTGTGAACAACGACCAGAAGATGGTACCAATCGTCTTGACCAGGTACTAGATGATATTACGTTTAAGTGTTTAAAATCATTTATAAATTTATGTTTTTTTTTTTAAATAGAGACATGTCACATCAATATTCTTACTATTATAACTGAGCTAAACGCTTGTACTACTGGTATCTCGGAACGAGGCGCGAACCCCCAACCACTAGATCACTAGGCCAGCGTCTTAACCACTACAACAACAACAAGTTACTCAATAATATAATAAGCAACAAGCAATGTATAGTGGGGAGCTAGGTCAATCAATAAATCTTCTCGAGATAACTCTCGCTTTCATATGTTGGCACTCATTGGTGTGGAATGACACTGGTTTTTTTTTATTTATTTAACATTGTTTTCTTTGGCTGTTTCCTTTATTAGATTTTGTGCTTAAATTCGATGTCTAATTTCAATAATACCAACTTATCTAGCTCATAACAATAGCAATGGTGTGATTTAGAAATATGTAAATATAACTTTTTTAAATTACAGGAGCAGTATAAAATAGAAATCAATTTTTATAGACAGCGATAAACAATACTACTCACCTAGTATCAATAAGCTAGAATAATTTAACATTGAATATTAATAGTATTATGAAGGTAGGATTGGATATTTCGTTGCTTTTCCATATGCTTATATTTGTCCTTGTGTTGTAATCCGACACAAATACTTCAAGTGGAAATCTTTGGAGGTGTCCAACAAAGTAATATTAGTCAAAGAGGTCACTTACAGTTGAAATCCTTGTTTATCCTGGGTTTCTACAGAGAAATGTAATACACTTGAGTCTCTTTTTGCACGGTTTTGAAATAACACGGTTGAAAAAAAAGAACCGGTTATTCTTTTTATTTTAATACGAGTTAAAAAAATGGGATAAAAATCTAAAAAGAATGTATATAACACGTACCCATGTATATATACTTTTTTTTTTAAAACAATGCTTTTATTTATTTATTACGTTCAGCATGATCAATTCTAAATTCGATCTCGTTCCAGACGAACTTCGCGTTGCTCTAGTTTCGCTGTTATTTTTTAAATTTTGAATTATAAATCGCCGTTTATTTTCTTCATGTGAAATTTTAATTCGATTATTTTTCAAAGATCCTTTAATCATATCGAAAATGAATGATTGTAAGAACTCATCGAGAAAAGCATATCCTGAATGTTTCAAAACGATAGGTAACAATATTTGATGCCGATAGACATATGAATTTGAATAAAAGAATTTTAAATTTTGCGTTGTACTGTAGCATCCCCTCGAGAGTCGCAATTTTTGAGGTTTTTTTTTTACGAAAAAACCGTTAAAAAAATATTAACACATTTACAATTTTATCATATGTGTCGAAAGACAATATTTTTTTTATGCTTCTGATAATAGAATTTGCATTCAAAATCAGTGAAACAAAACAAACACAAGATGTTAATTTTATTCAAGATACACGAGAAAATATACATATATAGGAGAATGATTTTTCGCAATCGAAAAACAATCGAAAGCGAACATATGTATTGTCTAGTAGTGACACTAAATGACTAATTATGTTAAATGAACGTATAAGTAAATAAATAATAAATTCAATTTATGTAAATGTTGCACATTTTCAATTAAAAATATAACCTTTCAAATATAAGATGTACAGGTGATTTGCATGGTGGAACCTATATCAAATTTTACACAGTACTTTTTAAACGATAGTCTCCGGAACGTATCCCCCATGCCAAAAAAGAATCGGGTGTACTTAATAAATTATTGAGTTAAAGCCACCAGTGCTAGTTGAGGTTTAGATTAACTACGCGCGATCTCGTGAGAACAAAATCATCATCATTGGGACTGCCCCCTGCCGTGCGCGAACCTATCTCTGGTGACTGGTTTCGCCTGTCGCGATTACCGGTTACCGTATTCCACCGGTAGATGTCTCTTTCTGTCCGCTCTTCACCAAAATGTTACAACGAGAATGAATCAAATAATGCTATTTATTATTTAATTTAGATAATTAAAATTTAATAAGATACTTATAAATTATTTTTTAAGAAAATAAACATCTAATAGTCTCTGAAATATATTATTTTCTTTCTTTATACTGCACTTGACTGCGCTGCAGTGACATTTTGCATTTGTTGGTATTGTCATTTCATACTTTCTTCAGAGAATGCAGTTTAAATAATATTTCCTACAGCCATATCTAATGTTACAAGAGGGTGGGTTTATCCAAAAAACGGAATTCAAAATTCAAAACATTTCTTATTAAAAAATAATACAATAGGGTAATTTTCTTGTACTGTTTAAAAACCTTGAAATAAACCAGAAAAAATAATCTAGTGCAACAAAAGTGTAAAAAAATACGAAACAACACTGGATGTACAGATTTGAAAGAAGAATTCTCAGGAGAATTTTCGGAGCTGTCAATGAAAATGGAACGTGGCGTAGGCATCATTACCAGGAGCTTTACGACCTGTGTGATAAGCCGAAAGACACAAAATTTATCAAATTAGGGAGGCTTCGATGGTTAGGCCATATGAGCGTGATGATGCTTAACCCTCGAAATAATGAACCTGAAGGAAAACAAAGAGAATGTAGGACCCATAACGAAGTGGTAAAAAAACATAGATATAGAATCTTGGGGGAAGCAGTCCAGTTTCCAGTGACCAGACAGATGAAGGTGTCCATGGCCCGCACCGGATTGTGGAGCTAAAGATGATAATAATATAAACAAAAGTGTATGTTAATTCTTAGTTGATTTTAATTTTGCATATTTTAATCAATTTACATAGATGACTTTGTTATGGAAATGAAAACCAATTTTTTTTTTAAATATTTTATTATATACTATATTTTTTATATTGTACAGAGAATAAAACGAGTTTTACTGATAAACTGTTTTGTTGCCATAGGTAAACGTTAAAAAAAAAATATTTAAATCTACGTGAGTCATCATTGGTCAAACGTTTTAACGAATGACGGGGCATTTTAATATTTCGGGATTTGATATCATTTTAATATTCAAAATTATACCAACATGAAAACTGTTTTTTTATAATTTTTTAGAGCGATATTAAGAATCAGCATAATTAGCTATACATTTTGCATATTAATACCCAAATCTGTCCGAAATACTTTTAAGCTTTGTCCGAACTGAAAACAAAAAGTGGAAAATCTTAAAATGTCGTATTGATAAAGTAAGACGCCCCAATAGCGCTAGTCGATCGTAATTTAATTAGTGATAATTTAAATGTATTAAATTGAAATCATTTATTATTTACTACGTGCGTTCTGACGTAGTGTTGAATAAATGATCAAGTCGCCAGTGAAGATTTTACAATATTGACGTTCCGCTGTTTCGGAAGCCAAAGTTTTTTATCTGTTTTTACGTTTTTGATAATACATACATACATATTTCTTTTTTTGTCCTTAAGCACCGTTTATAATGTAAAAAGTATATAATTTAAAAATTTTGAATAATATCCTTCGTAAGTACAATTAACCTATTACAACTGTGAAAATTCTAATTTCTTTCTTAACTAATGATTTTAAGATGTTGATTTTTGCCTTTAATGGCTTCGCGTTGGGTAGGAATTAATTTCTTCACGAGTTTCTGGTGTCGCCAAAGGTTTGCTGATTTCTACTACAGTAAGAAAGGTGAGCCACTATTTAACCCTGGACCGTTCTATGAGTGAATACTTACATATCGATCCTTCTCATTCGCCGCCTGGTTGGTATTTTTTTAATAGTACAAGGCAACCGCGCCTCGCTACCATGCTATACAGGTAATAGGGTAGCGAAACAAGGCTTTCAGACAAAATTCGCCCTTCACTGTTCCTGGCGAGAAACCTCTTGATAATTCATATAATACAACACATAACTGGTGAGAAATACAAAATTTGCTTTACTACAACAATCTCAACATGAATAAGAAAATTGAAATGATTGTCCCATAACCGTCCACATCACTCGTCACTCAAGAATATCTCCAGAAAACATTCGCCCGCCAACTACAAACAAATTAGTCGACACCAAAGTTAATTAAGACCAAATAAAATAATATTTAAAATACAGATTCATTGAAAATCACAACGTGTACAAAATGGCTGAACATGTTTGGTACACGTCATCGCTTTCCGATATTTGTCCTTCCTCACCCCAGCAGTCCGTGTGTTATGCTCGCGGATAGCTCGTGAACAATAAACGGATTATAAATGAACAATCGAAACCCAATTGGACCACAATGTTTTCGAGTACTTTATTATTTGAAAGGACAATCACAAATATATTTACACGCCTTTATAACCTATTGCGTGCGATACAACTGTAATTTTGTTGTATTTTAAAACTTTCAAAATATTTATCTACGTTATAATTTATTAACAAATTTTATGAATCACTTAGAAGGATCAACAAAACAAAAAAATGTAGTTACGGCCTGAACTCGAACCCGCAACTTCCCCTTGCCGGGACAATGATTTACCATTATATCGTGTTAACCATTTAATTTGACGACGAAATTAGATTCTAAATTATTTGTTTCCAATTATGAAATTTGTATTTGCAATGAGTTTTGAAGGTATTTGAGATTTATTGCAAATAAAACATGCATGCATTTTCGAATTCATTTTTATTCAATAATACTTTTATACAAAGCACAAAACATATATATTTTTAATGAAATCACATTTTATTAGTGAAGTTGCAATATTACAGAATATAGTTTCTTGATAATTAAAACCAATTATTAGATAAATCACTTAGAAAGGTATTCATAAAAATCTATGTATCGAAAAAATATTATCACCACCGCTACTTGAATTCCCTAATTTTGTATTGCCGGTTGACCGCTTTACTAATTAAACTATAATGACCCTACAAAATGACAAAAATATTCTTAGGTTTTCACGGGCGCTCAGACGCATCTTCTGTGTACAGTTTTCTGGGAAAATCTGCCGTGTACATGCCAGAAAGATCAGACATACACGGCCTAGAAAATTGTACACAGAAGACGTCGTTAAATTTCATCTACAAATGTTTTTGAATGCGACATATATTTTTTCCCGTTGGAAGCGATCATCTTTTTAATTACAAAATTGTAATTAAATAGATGGTTTGTGTATGTTGTGCACTGGGTTTTGTGATGAATATGTTGACCACACCTTACGACTCGTATTGAGTCCAAAAGTCTGGCGAAAGCTGATACAATGTCTCGACGAGACTATTGTGTAAGTCGAGCGTTCCCCACATCAAATCCTCTTTGACTGTGGTTATTCAGATTTTCATAATATTATTACTACCACTTCCAAATCCCGTCCTCCAAAATTTTTCCCAATTCCCTCATTCATTCACATTTCGATCTAAATGATCTCGATCGAGAGATTGAAGCGTTTCCGTCTCATATTTTTATTAACAATTTATCTTAAAGACTGAAAAATTCAGTAGTAGCCGTCAAGAATGTTTTCACGTCAATATTCAGTTTGTTAAAACCCCTTCGTGAATGTTGAAATAGTCCGGAAAATAAATAAAATTGTGGAACACATTGCTCCGTTTATTATTGCATACGCATGTGCTCAGTCCAAGCGGGGATGGGTGAGACAATATGGAGACAGTGCGGTCGGAATGGGTTCTCGACACTGAAAAAAATACGGTCGATTTGTTTCTGGGACGGGTGGAATTGGGTAACGAAGTGTTGTGGAGGGAAAAAGGAGTGCTCGTTGCGAAGGGTGAACTAAAATGCTTGAGGTTTGTGACGTCATGTCAAATTATGTGCGATGACGTGACTATCCTTTTTGCTTTCTGCTTAAATTATTAAATTCATTACAAATCATATGAATCAATTAGAAAAAATTCACCTACCATAAAATATTTGGTTACTTTATTAAATTCTCTTTAAAATTCGTGAGCCACATAAAAAGGTGATTATTGGCGTTCACTTACAATTATGAGATTCATTTAAATACTAACGGTTCGTATCCGGTATTGCCGGAATCAAATTTAGATATAATTTTGAATAAATATACTGAATGTTGATTATTAAATAAAACCTTTTTTATTATGATGTATAATTTGGTCCAGGCAGAAGGAAAGTGAGACCAGAAATGTGATTGTATAATATATTGTTCTCAGAGTCCCACTGCCATGTTTTGTGCAATATCCTGAAAAGTAATTACACAAAATTTATAATATTAATTAGAAATATATACATATAAAGTTAATTTTATCGAAAAAAATTGTTGTCGCGCCACCGAGATGCAAACCTGGATCTCTTTCCAAACCGGGGAAGGTGCATTATCCCACTATACTACAACGACCATATTTTAGCGACAAATTTTCGAACCTTTTTTTGTTGATATTAATACAATTAATCGTTCCGTTATTTGAAAGAGCCACCTACCTTATTTTTACGGAATCTCAAATACCTTTGAGTAATCTCATAGCAGGCGTCAGAATTATCAACAATATTTTTCGATAAAATTGATTTTATATGTATATCTTTCTAATTAATATATTAAATACATATTTAAAATATCACAGACCATCTGTTCTGAATAATTACAACTTCACAATTTGGTTTAGATTGGTATAATGGTGTAGAAGTATGTAAAAAAGACAGATTGTTTTATGTAACATATTGATTGATTTCGAATCTTCTTCTTTACTTGATTCAATCACAGGGGATCATTGTGATCAGTCGTCTTCCTCTCGGATCTGTCACATTTTGATTATCAGTTTTTCCAAATTGTCACCTATTTAATATGTACATCTTAAATAATTGTTGGATGCGTATGAATCAGATCGTGGATGAACTTGATTGGTTTTTTAATTTAATTAACGTGCTGATGATCGGGCGATTGAGATGCTCGCCTAGTGATTTAGTGGTCGGGGATTCGAACTACGTTCCAGGAGCCCGAAGTTCTATTCAAATAGCGTTTAGCTTAGATTGAAAATATTAAGAATATTGTTGTGACACGTACACCATGTACCATCCCAAAGCCAAGGCATTAGTATGATTTTAAATTATTATTATTATTATTGAATCTAAATATTAAATATTAAAAGTCCAAATAATTAATTAATGATGTACACAAGCCATTAACGTTTATCTATTAAGTATTATTAAATATTAATTTCTACGCTAACATAAAATAATGAAAATGTAATGACACGAGTTGATTCGTAAATTATTTCAATGTTAAGTGGTGTCGAACTATTCTCCAAGTATATGTCATTTCAAGAAATAACTGATCATTTTTTGTATATTCCAGGTTCAGGAGTTTGACAGTGGGTAAAAAGAAAGTAGAGTTGGGTTACTGTGCATTTTATTTTGTTTTCTGTGAGCTAACAATTTAGCGTATTCCTTACATATTTAAATGTTTCAAATTTTGAACAAACTGAATGCGAATGGAATACGTTTTCGAATTTCGCCGAAACGGCTTTGCAAATGGCGTGTGTTGTTACTTTTTGGATGTTAAAAAAGGGAAATGAATTGAGATGGGGAGGGGTAGGTTCCTACGGAGAGTAGGTACATACCCACAGTGGGAAATATCCGTGAATTTGACTTATTTAAAAATGTTTGGTGAATTTCGTACACCGAAAAGGTTTCAGGCGTGCGGACCGTATTGTTTCATCCCATGAAATGTACAAAATTTTAAACGTGTAGGCACCATGTTTTTGGAAAATAAATATCTAAAAAGTCCACAAAACGCCGCGTAATATTTTTTCAGTCTCGCAAATAAATTAACGTTCACATAACGTGAATTTCTGCGAAAACATTATTTATACTTCAGTGAGAAATAACGCTTTCAAAAGAATATTCATGTTTATTAATCAAGCGTGATAATTTTGCTAATGCGTCAGAAATGACGAGGAACGTCAAAAGAAATGTTATTGGATTGATAAAAAAGTGATTGCGCTTTTTTACTAGGTCATGATGTATGGTGTGCTATCTTAGTGTTAGTATTTTGTTTTTTCCGGTTTATGGCTCATTTGTTACATTAACATCGTATTTAAATTCGTATTCGCGATCGATAAAAAATGTACATTATCAGACATCATAACAACTCAACATTAAATGATTTTGCGAAATGTACACGCGACTGGGCGATGAGTCATAAACTGGAAATAACAAAAATACTCATCTTCAAACTCGATTAGTTTTTACCACACAGTATAACTAAGAACTCAATTACTCATCTACGATTCCATCCAGCTATGAATGTGTATTCAACTGGCAATAATGCGCTCGACTGTTGATTTGAGTAGAGAGTTGACACTGTCGGGGATGGTACACCCACTTTTTCCTTACTAAAAATACGTATTAGTACGTGTGCGTGTGTATTCGTATATGTATTTATTTATTTTAATATGTTTCAGTGGCGTAACCAATTCTTTGAAAATGAAACATATTAAATCAAATTTTGTGCACGCTACTTTTTAAAAAAGTATTATGATATTCCAAGGTATGTTTTTTTGGAATTTTGTATTTTTCTTTTGTCGAATTACTTGGTACAGTTTCCTCCTCACGAAGGCCCATCCTCACTCTGCTAAGTGCTTATACATATTATAAATTAGTGGTACACTGTCATTAAGTACTTTTACGTTGTATCCATACAATTATACTTAAATCATGTTTCCAAATAATACCTTTTTATTTTATATCTTTTATTATGTATTTTATCGACAGCACATGAAAACGATTTAGAAAAATAAATAAAGCGGTTTTTGTCTTAACTGATTATACACCATCTTTAATGGCATGTAGCGTAAAATAATAAAATATGATTATTCAAATTAAATTTTAAAATGACAATCAACCTCGCAGTCGATAAGATTCGAACCTATGCTCTCAGAGAGTTTTTGGTAAATTGCATACCTAGATTAATCTCTAATTAAAAGGTATACTACATGAAGGTATATCTTGAATGATTATGTACTTAAAAATAAATAGTGGCGCTATGTATAGATAATATTTTTTATCAAAATGTGATATACATGTATAATTTGGATATAAAAACACTTTAACGCTTTTATGCATTGTCACTTTCTCATTTAATTATTTTGGAAAAATACCTAATTTTAATTTTAATTAGCGGAATTCTTTATAACAATGCTAATATTTGTACGACGGAAACTAATAAGCTATTATTTATTCGTACAAAACATTTTAACACTCAGCACTTAATACCGAGCATATATCATCATAAATCAACACATCATTTGCACAACACCACTATACGCACCTAGGAAAAAAAATTAATAGTTTACCCGAAAACATCAGTAATAATAACATAATAATGAAATAATCAATGCTGTCAAAAAAAACTTTAAAGATAAAAATGTACCCCGAAACTCACATTTTTATATCGTTGCTATTAATTTATTATATTTTATTTTATTTTATTATAAGCTAGTTTTTGTAAACAATAATTATTAATATGTAATTCTCTTTTCTGCACAAGTATATGTTTTTTAGAGAAGTGTAGAAAAAAAAAATTATTGTATTGTATCATTTTACTTATAACAGATCAATATATAACTAAAATTTAAAAAAACTAAATACCTTATACCTTATGCGCTGTAATAATCCATAAACGAGCATGAATCCCACTTCTGACATCATGTTTGTTTCTTAATAAAACTTCTCGATATTTTAACATTTTTTCGATAAACCTGTTTTACAAATCAATTCACGCGAAAGTCCATAGATGCGCGCGCTTCGTAGAAGCTTTATCACGCTGCCCTTGTCCATAGATAAGTAGATGATCAACTTACTAATCTATCATCAAGTACAATGAAAGATGGAGTTTTTTTGTTTCAGTATCCGTATAAATTATAGTTCTACGTTCAAACTTGACAAAATATGGAGAGACTGCCGTATTTCCAAGACAACGAAGGTCAGACTTGTACAGTCTGGTGTGTTCAATTTTTTATTTTTTTGAAGACAAAGGAGAGAAGACGTTGATGCCTTTGAGATTTAGTACTGGAGACACATGTTACGCGTACCATGGACGGCGAGATGTACGAATATCTCTGCCTGAGATGAAATCTTCACTTTTTTGGCATCTTGCGAGGAGGGATAGTAGCTAGGCGAAGTTTGTTGTTGTGGGCCACGTCGAAAGACGAAGAGGAAGAGAAAGATTCCCTACTTGTTGGACCGACCAAGTGGAAAGGGCAACGGGAACTTCTCTGGTCATATGTAGGTGAAAAAAGAGTTTATGGAGAACACGATTCTCAGTCATGAAGGACCCACGTGGCAGGATAAAGTGTACCATCACACAAATGCTTGACGTTTAAAGTGCTGGTATAAAAAATGTATACTCGTACTACTGGCGGGAAATATTTCTAGAATCATCCGAGAGAACTGGCGTCCCTCCACTGTTTATCCATTTTAAAAAGATAATAAATAGACGACAGTTTTTCAAAGTATTAAATTATGCGGTAAATTATTCTTGTGGATTCATAACTCTTCATACTCCTTTTGTAAACACAACCACAACCGAATGTACAACTTAAAGCTGCCGTTTTTCACATGAGTAATTCTGTCTGGCCATGCATAAACATATAAGTAGTTTTAGCTGATTAAAAATTCCTCCCTTAATTCAAAATCAGCTGTGAGCGGAGTTCTCGCTTGAGAACCCGTACAAAAATATTTTCTCCGCTCACTGTTAATATTATTTATTAACGAAGCTTTATAAATGCTTAAGATCAATATTCTCGAAGGCTGAGTGGCACCATTTTTCTTTGACATTTTTTTTGTTACGAAATGAAAATATTATTTCTATGCTGAAATTGCGACCTTTTTTCATACAGTCGATAACTACGAATTGAGAGAAACAGAAATATTTTTATTACCTTATTAAATACGTGGAGGCTCGGATCTTGAAATAATTAGACGCGAGACAAAGTGATCTAATGGTCGGGGATTCGTTCCTCGTTCCAGGAGACCAGCAAGTTAGTCCTATTTTCATGGTTTAACGCAGTTTGATAATAGTAAGAATATTGATGTGACATGTATTCCGTGTACGCATCTCTATTTTTTAAAAAATATATTTAGAAAGGTGATCGCTTCGACCAAATGCAGAGAACTAATGATTTTAATGAGTATGAATTGATAGGAGATTTTGTATTATATTTGGAAACGCTCGTCCCAAAAAATGCAGGGAATAAAGCAAAAGTTCGAAGACGAATTTTTACTTGAAACTGACTAAAATTTTGAATGTGTAATATTATATATTTTGCTCTATTTCAAGAAACATAAAAATACGACTAATTAAAATTCTAATAGATACTTTCCAAAACTCTGAAACTTTGAAACATAGACACTAAAACGAATGTGAGAATATTCTCGACACCTTCGAGATGTGGTGAAGGCGTCATATACCATGAAGTATATTAATAAACTAGTATATGGCTGCAAATCATAGGTGTCATAGGAACACAGAAATATTGCAAATATTTCCAGTGTCGTAACTACAATCGTGATGCACCATATATGATGGACAAGATACGGATTAATATACAGCTCCAAAATTTATTTTTGTGCAACTATCTCATGGCAAAAAATGCAGCGTATATTAAGGAAAGTATTCAAATACACTCTTGAGTAAAATTGAAGAAAAATGGTATAGACCTTTATTACTGAAAAACTGTGGCTCACGATTCAGTGCAATGGCGACAATAAGTACTTAGCACAGAAGAAACATGAGAAAAGAATAGGGCTACAAAATAACTTTAAAAAAGGGTTGTTGATACATCCCTTAAAACACCCCTACCCAACAAATACACCTACATAACTTGTGGATGGGTGTGTGCGGTTTAAGAGTAGAGCCATACGAAGACACACAACATATAAACTGTGGCAGGTGTCATCCTCGCAACGAGGGACTACCGAAGAAGTTATCACGGACTGCAAGACGAATAAGAACAAATTTCTCCGTTTTTCAGGGACTCCATACCGTGAAAGGGCTCTTCACAAAATGTATAAAATAATTCTTGCGGACTTTGGACATATTGCTAGAAGAAATATATGAAACTAAAAAAAATTACGAATGAAGAACAATAATGAACAGCGAGAAGTGATCTTTAATTATTGATCATATCACTAATTAAATTATATTAAATAGTATCCAATGTATTTAAATTAGAAACAATTAATCCAGTGAGCAATTCAGGTCTAGGATGTCATAGTTGCCGGCCCGCGTTCATATATTATTATTAGCCCTCCACCTGGCCGGCCGCGCACGCAACGGCCAAGAAAAGTGAGAAAATTAAAATCAGGAATTGGCGCGCGGTGCCTGCCCGGCGGAAGTCGCCGCCGCGGGCAGCTCCGATACTAATTTAAATTTATAGCCCGGCAATTCTGAATTCAAAAAAGCGCGCGCCCGCTTTCCGCCTTTCGGCATTATTTGGCGCGCGATTTGTTTCGCAGGAGATAACGTTCCATTTGCGGTTCATAATATATTCCAGCGGTGAAATTTCGATATTTTTATTTGTTCCGTTTTATGGGCAATATCTGTTTTTACCGCGCGATGGTTTTATTATCCGCAAAGTGCAGGACGGACGTATTTTATGGCTTCGACAAAAGATATGAAACATATCGGGGACTTTATCCAATGGGGATACTCTATTTTCAACGTGGCTTAATGGTGCATACTATTATATATTTATTACTAAACCTCGTTAGCATATGAATTACTCAAACATACTGAAAAATGTTAACAGCATTTATATCAATCATTATCGGCACCATATTTTTTCTTCCCTATATCTATGCGTCTTCTCCTTCTGTTTGCAGCATTCTTTTGGCGCCCTGCTTCGAAGTATTGAGTACTACTGTATACCGTTGCCTTCCAGCTGGGCCTTTCTACTGCAGCTAGATCTCAAATTTGAAGGTTTGCTTTTAGGGAATCTTGAAGCGTTTTTTTTGGCCCCCATGTGAACGTTTTCCTTCGGATAGCTGAGACTACAATACCTCCTTTAATAATCTGTCTGATTTAAAACATTCTGATTACATAGCCATTCCATCAACCTTGCCATTTATATTAATATAGATTAACAATGTGCTTGATTCCATTGAAATAATTTGCTACTCCCGATATTCCATGGCTTCGCGGCACATTGATAGCTTTCGTTTAATCTACATCTTGGTGCCAGCCACCTCAATCTCAATCTAAGATCAAAGATCCCTCAATAAATAAGGCTTCTGGCACAGTCCGTATTCGTGTGGGTATGTATCAGGTTCATACTATCTTATTTTTTGAGATTTTTCAACTAAATTGATCAAGATATTTTAATTCTAACGGTTTCAATACTCCTCTAATCTGAATGATTATCCCATATTTTTCGGAGAATTATTTCCTTTTGAAAACATTCAGATTTTTTCAAGGATATTGTAATAATTTGTATCTCACATACATATTCGTGAATTTAATGAAGTTTTCTGTAAAAGTACAGTTCCTAAAAATAGGAGGCTTAACTTAATTCTCTATGGCTTAACCTAATTCGTCGATGCACCCTAACTCAATAAGATTAAATAGGTTCTATGACTACAATCATGTAATAAAAAATTTAAAATCACTTTTGTTCACCATAGGATAAAAGTCTATCTTAATAACTGCCAATCTTCTCTTTCCTCTGTCCTCTGTAACCAGAAGCTTTTTGCATTTTTTTTTGTGTCATACGATACGGGGCCTTCATTCTAATACTTTATTACTCAAACAGATATCATTGCACATTGTCATTTACAGTTTGTTATTCGGCAATCGTTGGTTTTGGTCCAATAGTGAATATCTTAACATCTTATTCTAGAAAGGTCTCTCCAAATAGTTCGTTGCATGGCTCGCTGGGCTGCCTTGAATTTGTGAGTGAGGACGTACTGATCGAAGAGTTTTGGTTTTGAAACAGTGGAATTTCAACTTTAAGTACGTGTTTTAGTTATCCAAGTGCTGCCCATCCATAGATTTAGGAGGAATGTGGCGATGAATCATTATCTTCCATATTCACATTCTTATCCCACAGACCAATAGTTTTCTATACAATAAATTAAATAATTAATGATAAACAATAAAGCGAGCCGAACTGAGAGGAATACATAATATTACAAACGTTTAAAACCCGCCATAGAACGTAGTTTAAGGATTGTCTGAACCTTCTTTCGTGTTAATTAATAAAAACCATAAATAATTTTTAATAACCAACCTTTTGAGTCATCAAGCAAAATAGTTTGACGTTTTAACTTTGAACAACGATTTTTATTAAATAATATTTATCTACGTACATATTATTCGTATCCGAAATATTCACGTTAATTTAAATAAAAACCTATCTATAGTACAGCTCCATTGCGTTGTTTCAATTTTCAAATTTCTAAAAATAGTCTTGCTAAACAGTTTACCATTAATTTTGAAAAAGTACCTTCAAAATAAAGAGATAACACATTCACATTTCAAAGTAAATCGATACTTTATTCCTATAAAAAGGATCAATTTTCAAGTGTGTAATAAAAATATTTTGGAATTTTATATATAAGAAGAATGCATGTTTAAATGATGGTAATGTAATGTTGAAGTTAATTTACATATTATTACGACAAAGTGCTTTTTGCGACAAATGGTCGTGCGACAGCTGTGCAGGGAGAAGGATTATTGTGCAATTGCGTTGATTAGATTGTTGAGCACGCAACTTAGATTGTTGTGTTCTATAAAATGTCTTATTTATAATACATGAATATAGGTCACCTAAATAAAATTAAAATTTCCCAAAGTGCACAGTAATCCTTTGCTGTGTGGAAGAACAGAGATGGAATTGGGAACATTTTTAAATAAAAAAATTTAATACAAATTAAATTATTCAACTATTATGTATTATGTAACTATTGTTATGATATACAGAAAAATTTATGTATCGGATAAATATTTAGTTGCCATTGAGATATTCCGGTAGCAACTAAATATTAAAAAATACATCGACTAAACTGTATAATTAAACAAAAAAAACTGTATAGAAACACAAAGGAAAAGCTAATCTAAAATTACAAGTTATTTTTATTAGATAAAATATAATTATTGTAGTCACCTCTCATGTAAAACGCCGTAATATTTGTCAATAAAACTTTGTTTTTTCTTATTTATTATTACAGTGTTATTATTATTTATTTATTCATAAATTTCCTTATAGTTGCGTGCCAAACATTTTATACATTTTTATGTGTAGCTGCAACCCTTTAAAGTAATAATTACACAGTCTTAAATAAATAATTTATCAAATTAGTGAAAGTAGCATAAAATATAATATACTCGTATATAAATATAGCGATATAAAAATATATAAATTTGTTTGGATACTCAAGCAATCTACGGTGTTATTTATTGAGATATTGCTGGTACTTTAAAGATGATGAATTTTAGCATATTTATTTAAGTATGCAAATCGAAAGTGATGGTATTCGAGAAGAAGGAAAGTAGTGCGAATAATTTATTTCATCAAACTGAACAATAAGAATAATATTCTCTCATAAATCACTCCTTGAAACCAAATCAAAATACAATTTGGTATTAAAATTAAATCAAAATGAGATACGCAAAGAAATTTATTTTAGACCGAACGAGTTCAACAAAACCCTATTCTATTTTAATTTTTTAAGTAAGACTGATAGTCAGGCTTTGTTATATTTAATATTCTGTCTCTGACCGGATATATATTCTTTATTTGGGCATTAGAAGCTCCCCAGTGCGGCCCTTGTCAGCTCCCGCAAGTTTGCCAAAACAACAAGCAGACTGAGCTGGCTGCTGTTCTGCCAAAAGGGAAAACAAATAATTTTGTTTACGTTACTTACAGAGACCGTGCAGGCGAAAGCCGCTGCAACAATACACTTTGGGGGAGGGTTCTTAGCGTTGCAGGGCTGCTCACTGCTCACTGCTCACTGTTCACTTGTGACGAGGGAAGCATTTATTTGCAATCCTCTTCATTACAAATAATACAGCTTCACGTACAACTTTTTAAATCGACTTTACAGAATATTTCAAAAACAGTATTTAAATTCGTCCAAGAACAGTCTATATTGTACAGGGTGAATATTATGTTCCAGGACGATTTTGTTTGGCCGCCACTCTTGTTTGGCAAATATTTGTCAGTTTACACTCACCAGTCATAGAGAGTAGTTGGTTACAATTTATTATGGAGTACCTTACGCTTCAACAACATGTTATCAAACATTTCATCTCAATAATAATGGCAATGCAATAACCATTAATGGTGATCGCTATCACCACATGTTGAATTGGGTCGATTGGGCCTGCAAGACACGCGGTCTCAACAAGACGGTGCCACCTCATACACACAAATTTTGCGATACCGACTGCATGAGCGTTTAACTTCGTTTCTTCGCTGGTTAACCTTAGAATATTCGTTAAACATGACCAGACTACCTCTATCTTGATAATTTGGACAGCGTTGGGTTTACCAAATTCTAGGTCTAATTCGTGGTTCTAGCATATACGTCACACCCCGTTTTCATTTTTGACACCAAATATCCTCTTGGTATCTTTTGTGCTCTTAATATGTTTGCTATACAACTAAATTAATTATACATGTCAGAAACAATAACAGAACTAATATATAATGTGTAATCAACATAGGCATTGAGAAACTTAATATCAAGATAAGAGTAAACCGTCCGAGGACGCATGTTTGAAGTACTCAATTTTCAAATACACTCCATCCATCAAACACCTGGGATATCATTGGACCTTATAATATGTTTAAATAATTAGAATACGGCCTTTTTTATGTAAGTCCATTCGGATCCTATCTACTCTCAAAAAAATCATGCATTTATATTGTGACCATTATGCCAATAATGCTGATCTGAAACCTGGAGCCTCGCGGAAAATCAATTAAAAGCTACCCAAGTATTCAAAAAATATTCTCTGAATATTTGTAGCAGTCGAGAAAGGAGCATCCGTACAAACGCTGAACTTCCAATATCCAAATACCTCAGCAATATTGATGCCGATTTGTATTGAAATGTGTGATCAGATGTGATGACTAGAACACTGCGTATAGTCTGTGAGGGAGAGCCAACAAAAACTCGGCCACTGAGACGTCCAAAAATGAAATGGGCTGACAATGTGAGAAAAGATGCAACGATGCTACAAATCTCCTTGTTGAGAGATCACAACTCAACACAGGAGGACGGTAGATGGAGGGTGGACCTGGAAATTCCTTAAAACCCAGTATATGTAATTTAAGTCATTATCTTTCTACAGAACACCAGCATTTCATTCCAATTTAAACATTTCTAACAATAGAAATATACATGTTTGTTTTCTATCATTAAATGACATGGCGGTTACTTTGAGGTGTAACATGATTATTTTAATTTTTATAATAAAATTTTGTTTTACACACACTAGACCAAAACTTCTCCACTCGGTATAAAAGATTAACACTTACTGCCATGTGAGTCAAAACAAAACACGTCCGGCGGTGGCTCAAGTTTTCGGTTTTTCAACCATTTTGTGTGAGATTTTTTATAGATATAGAGATCTTATAGATATATAGACATTTTAAATATGTTAAATATGAATTAAATATATTAATTAGAAAGATATACATATAAAATCAATTTTTATCGAAAAATATTGTTGTTGCGCCACCGGGATTAATATATTTAATTCATATTTAAAATATCACAAACGTATGTTCTGAATAATTACAACTTCACAATAAGAATGTGTTCTCCTAATTTTAAATGTGATTTAATGAAATGGCATGATGTGCCGTAATGTTTCTGCTAAAATTTAAAGTTAAAAATTAAAAAATATTACGGATAATGTACATATTCTCATGCATCAACAGACGCCCTACACAGCCAAAATACAAACATCCACTGATAATTAGCAACAGCAATATTGAAAAGGGTAGGGTCATAAAACTTACAGGTAGGCGCAACGCCCACCAAATAGCTGTATTATTGGCATTGTCTAGGGGCCGCCAGACGAATATAAGTCAAAAAAATAACAATATAAATCTGTACAATAATTGAACTGGCTAACAATAAATAGACGCATACCTAGTATCCTTTGTCTACCCGCTATAAAAAATATCCTCAATATACGTTTAGGCGTAAGCGTTGAGATTCAATCCCGTAAAAGCGACTGGTTTAGGCCAGTTTTTGAGCATTTTTTCACATTATAATCTTCAACTCATTTGAATCTCGTCACATAATTTTTATTTGTATGTTATTATTATTTGTAAATATTTAATAAAAGGTTAACTAGAAAGAAAACAGCATTAAACAAATATCTGCAGCGTAATTCATATTTTCACAAATACCCGGGTCAGATCTGACCCCCCACCGCAGAGGATGTATTAATAATAAACAATTTGGAAACCGC
The DNA here is from genome assembly GCA_031772225.1 of Eubasilissa splendida. Classification (NCBI taxonomy): domain Eukaryota; kingdom Metazoa; phylum Arthropoda; class Insecta; order Trichoptera; family Phryganeidae; genus Eubasilissa; species Eubasilissa splendida. Next base: position 26,512,116 of record CM062861.1, on the reverse strand, counting down.
TGAAATATAAAAAGAATTCAAATTTGGACAAAACACTAATTAACAACATAACATTCCCTAGCACTTCGCCTTTACTGTCCATATTCCCGTTAACGACCGAAACCTCCCCCCTCTTCTTATGCCCCGCCCCATTGTCCGAATAGACTAAAAACCAACGTTTGTGGAGTACAAAGTTTTATTGTGAAAATTTAAAAAAAAAATAACGAATCCATCTTATTTTCCATACCAAAATAAGTTAAATAGTTTAAAAGAAATTGACTTATTCAACATTGGCCTTACAAACAATCTCCTTGCTCTCTTTCTACCTTAACTATAGTTCCAACCTACCCACATTACACATGTTACTTTACATTGTAAACCGCGACATGATGTACTTCATTACTACTGTGCTTGAATATTTCTGTGGATTTTTATAATTAATTTCATATTTTTTATATTGTTGATTATACTGTTAAAATCCCTAAATTAATTATATTAATAACCCATAAATGAGAAATTGACACTTCAATCTAATAGAATATATCAACTTCCTATGTCACTACCCTTGACACGCAAAAGATTATTTCTTGCATATTATATATGTAATAAAAAAATCAAGTTATTTCTAATCAAATTAATTATTCAGTATTTAAATATTCAATTACAAAACTGCCTGGGGTGACGTCTAGATCTGACAAAAAATAGTTTTTTTCAATTCTATTATTTATAAATGCAATTTATAATACTCACCATTATGAAACTGCCAAACTGTTTTACTGCAAGGATCTCGGAGGATTTCACAGAATACGAAACGAAAGTAGAATAATATAAAGTTAAAATATAATTAATTAATTCATTTCAATAAATTCAATTAAACTTCTGAGCGAAAAGTGTTCGTCCAGAAATATCTGTTGAAAATCCATGTATGATAGAGAAAATGTTGCGCAAACGAGGAGTGAATACGAAGTTAAACATGTTCATATTTGTATGGTTTTAATTGTGCAGAACGAATAAGTCAGAAGAGGATATTAAAAAAGATTATATTTAAAAAAAACAATTGCTTGTGAAAGTTATATTTTTATGTGTATTCTCTTTTATGTATACCATCTTAGGATCTTATATTTGTTTGTATCATATTAATACTTTTATGAAAGTATTTATTATCACATCATTGAATGCTGGATAATGCGAAAAAATTTGAAGACTTGTTGTCTCTGAATCATGAACACCAACAAGATCCACTTTTGTGTACTGTTTGAATTCAGTCAGTCAGGCTTGCTGGCTAATCAACTTGTCATTCACAGCTACCCTCGGCAAGTTCGATTGATTCCAATAAACTGCAGATAAAAAAGATTGCATCGGATCGGAAGTCTAGGATTTGGCTAGCGCGAAGGGGTAGTCGCGAGCGGTTGTACAAATTGAATCCCGGCGTCGAAGGTCGTCTCGGCGCCTGCTTTGAATTCCGCACAATATTTTCATCCCCCGGCAATCTCAGCCGCGGCATATTTCGTCAAACATTATGCGTAAATAGCAAATTGATTTGACACCCCTTAACTCCGACCTCGAGGGTTATTCGATTTCCTCAATTTGCATACATATATTGCTTCGAGATGCGTGAGCCACGTGACTTTTGACACGAGCAAATCACTTTAGCTGCTCCGAACCATTTCCACTCAATTTGTATGACATAATCCAATAATCCACCATTCCCCGTACTTGAATTTTCCGTTAAGCATCTAAGCATTAGAAGTGAGTTCGCTAAAGGCGTAGCTCGAGTAAATTTAAAAGATATGAATAGAGTCGTTTTACGTTCAATAATAATATAAATATACAATATGTTATAATTCAATACTTCACCACAACTATCATTTGTTCCATAATCTCTTTAGCAATCATAATTTGTGATAAATAAGCTCGAATTTTTAACACAGATTTATAGGAACTCCATTGAGACAATCGATTTAATAAATTCCAGTTTAATTGATTTTATGATTATTCAGAACTTATCATTCCTACCTATTTTACAGCGGTGTGCCTTAAGCATGGACTGAGGTTATGCAACTAATATCTTCGATCATGTAAAAGTACGATGGGCTGTATTGACACTAGAGATTATGGACGTATTAAATAAATACACTCTTTCAGAAGCACGTGTTAGTGAAAGCATACATGTGTAAGTTCATTTCCGTTCTTAAAAAATAGGAATATTATTACTATTAATATCGAGTTATTAACTGAAGACCTTAAATAATATCGTGTTTAAAGTGTATTGAACGATTATATTCAAGTCTTCAAAATTATATGCTTCTAATACACGCTTGTGACGTTTTGCAACACGTCTGCTCGAGCTAAGACGTGTATTCAGAACGCCGCGCGGCGCGAAAGTTACGTTTAGTCGATATACATTCGGTGTAAATTTTTTGAAGCACATTCGCAGCTTTATTTGTCATCGTATGAGAACTTGTCATTAACAAGAGAACATTACATAAAATATATAATTAATTGATCATTTCGCAGAAATTATAGTTACGCATACCTTTTTTGATTGTATGGAGTGCGCGCATCTGTTATTTTACCAAATTGCTAATTGTACTAATTAAATACTTGGTTAATTTTGATTATTATTGTAAGATTACACTTAATTTTTAATCCGAAAAACATAATTGCCATGTATCAGTGACGTAAGAGTATTTATTTTACCAGCTATGGAAAGGTCTCTACAGCATCTGTATTTGTCTGATGTTTAGAACTGTATCATGGAGTGGTATGCTGTAGGTTTATGTGATAAAGGATGATTAGATTTACAATGTATGATAAAATCAGTAAATGTTGGTTTTCGTAAATTTTTTTATTCAATTTTAGTATTATATTTAATTAGTATTAGATCCAAAAAAATGACAATTATTTCTTGGAAAATTATTATAATTTTTATAAAAATTTGTGATATAAACAATGTTGGTCTTAAATTGAATAATTTAGAATCATTAGAAATAAATAAAGCGTGTAAAATAAAATTAACCAAAATATTATAAATAACCAATTAAATATTATAAAAACCACAAGTCCTATTCTAAAAAATTATTTTCAATTATTTTGTATCATTAAGTAAATTTTTACAATCTTCATATTTCATCATCGTAACAATTTAAGTTAGATTAGATTTAGATTTTAGATTTTTTTAAATATTAGAATAGCGTGATATATATGGTTTTAATTAGTTAATTTGACATGCTGATGAAGGAAATTGTATTTTACGAAACCGGTTGGTGTATTAAAGGAATTAATTTAGTGGTTAAAAACAAAGTTAAATAATCTATATAAAATAGAACATTAATCACAAAGTTCAATTTGCAAATATTAAAAATGTCACATTTTACTGTCACCTGATTTTTATGCTTTTCTCTATGAGATGAAGCACTTTTTCTGTTTATAAAAATTATGGCGATTGATAAAATTCCACCACATCATTATTTACTACTTATATTTTCGAATTGTACATTTTGCCTAACCATCACGTCTTAGACGTTAGCTAATTATAATATTTAATTTTGTGTTAGATATTTTTCATTTATGAAATTTCTAAATTATTTAATCGGCTTTCTACGCCAATAAAACACTTTATAACGATAAATTAAAACGTGAAAACAAATTAAACTATTCCCTTTATTTAGTGACCCAGATTTTTCTCCTCCAGAAATACCGCTCTCCCCCTGACTTGGATTGATAGTGTGATACAATGTGAATGTGAAATTTTACAAATCTTTTTATTACACATGGCAATACCACTTTATTGGCCCCTACTGTGCAGGCTCGTGCGCTCGCGGGTACAGCAAATGAGGAAAATGATTAATTGCCATGTCATGCTTTGCCTTTAAAACATATTCGTGTCTTCAAAATCTATTTTTACAGGGAAATCATATTTTCCACATAATTCCAAATTTACATTAAAACGTTCCTTTGAACGACTTTTTAAACAGACATTTTTTTGTAAATTATATGAACGATGTTTGGCAGAAAATCTACGAGATTTGTAAACTGTTAGGAAGAAACACCAGCGCCAACAAAGTCATTTAAATTCCTCAACAGCAGTAAATTATAGCTTAAATTAAAATAACATAAATCAAACCTTATTACACTACTGTTACTATTATGTCTCGATAATTTCCATGTGACTAATTATACGTTTATATTTATGTAGTAATTAAAACACGTAATTTAATAATTAAAATACGACGATAACATGACACACGTACGCTACGTTTCACGAGGACAGAAATTATTATTACAACTAAACCACAATTATTGTTACTATAATATCTGACCGTGTGACTAACTACACGTCTATATTCTTATAATAATTAAAATACGTAATGTACCATTCCGGCGATATTACGACAACCGTGCGCCTCGTTTTATAATGTGTTTACAGATTAATTATTGAATTATTGGAATTCATTTTTTGGTTGCAGGAAAACCCCGTCCCCGAGTGACGTGGTACCTAGAGAACACCGTCATTGATGACTCCTTCGAGCAGCGCTCCGACGGGATGACCGTCAACAGCCTCACCTTCCCGTCCGTGGGGCGGCAGCACCTCTCGGCCCGCCTCATCTGCCAGGCTTCCAACACCAACCTGGCGCCGCCCTCTACCAAGGTCCTAATCCTGGACATCAACTGTGAGTCATCCCTCATAATCATTTTCAATTTTAACAACCTATCGGACTATGTTCCTCTGAGATTGGAAGCAATTTTCAGAAAGAAGGAAAGGTAAACATGCCTTCGAAATGTGGTTCGAGATGTGGCGAGGCGCACAAATATATCTCGCCTCCAGGAGTGAATGTTTTATTTAAATATTTTACGGCATGAAAAGATTAAACTGAACGGTTAAGTACAACTAAATTATAACCGAACCCTACATCATCAAATACATTATGCACCTATCTACATCTATATTCCATATCTTAATAAGAAATCAGAATATCAAGGCTAGATCAAACTGAAACGCTTCACTATTCCAGTCTATATCCATTAATTTATTTCAGACAACCGAGGATATAAATCTCTAAATTTAGTTTAATTTATTAAAAGACCTTCGTCAAAGTCGCTCCTTTATCATTGGTCAGCAAATAAAACTCGCAAATACCTCTATCATTGCGGTGGCCCAATATTTTATATCAACTGATTAATAGAAGAGTTTTAATAGTAGTTACAAATTCTTCACTAAACACTCCTTTTCACCATGTCCGACAATTTTCACCTCCCGGTGTCCGCCCACTAGATGCCGCTACATGCCTCGCCTTATCTCCTTCCCAGGCACGTTCAGCCACAACGCCCGCCGATGATGTCATCGCTCGGTTGCGTTTTTGAAACCAATGTTCGAAATGTCTCACCCGTCCGTTCATCGTGAGTGATCATTCTCACAGTAATCAACTTGTATGGATGGGTAACTCTACCTCGATTGAATGAGTAAATATTGCTCCCACACTTGTTTAACCGTAAAAGTCCACACTCTATAATAATATTGGAGTATTATAAAATTAGTCCTGAAAAGGTGTTGGTAGCCCTCCTGGTCATTGTAATGGGAGGCCTATATCCTGCAGTGAATGCAGTTTAATAAAAGGGATATAGACGAAATCAAGTGATGATTTTAAATTCCTTTTTCTGTTTATTTGTTTTAATCGTATTAAATCAAGATCGCGACTGTCCACTGCGATGTTTTATTTTTGTGACATAAATTTTTCGTTATTTATATGCTTAAGGCGCTACTTTCAGTGATAATTCAAATTTTTGCATTTTTAACGAAAATGTAAGTTATAATAATTCATTTATATCTGAAGTTATACACTAGATTTGACTTTTTTTATACTATTACTTAGATAAGACCTTTACACTAATTGAAAGCTAATAAACCTAATATTATTTGCCATAATTAAGACAATACAAGTATTATAAGAAAGACCGAGACCATTAGATGCATTTTCCGGGTGCCACAACATTATCTTAATATGGAAAATTCTTACATAAACGAAATATATTTTCTTATAATTTTGATGCCAAGACGGTGACAAATCTACATTTAACTAAGTTAGCAAAATATTAAAAGTTAATAGAAATATAAACCATTCAATTTGCATATCCGAAAAAATCAACAATTTTATTATCGTCTCTTTCCATTCAAACCTTTTTCTCTCGTATGAATTACGTAACAAATAACGTCATTAATTATTTGTCAGATACTTATAAGAAATAAACTATTAGCCTCATTTTAAAAGCATATCTAATTCGGGTAGAATTTCTCGAATTTCAAACTGGAAAAATGAAAGTTTGCCGTTAATGTCTTAGATTGTGTTGTTTTTCTTTAACAAACGAATTTTTCTAATTTAATTATCAGATAAATGTACATCATACACCAAACGACATTAAACCTTGATCATTTTTCGCCATCTGTTAATTTCAGAACCACTAATACGTCTTCAACAAAGACATAAATGTTTCATCTATATACGAATATGTTAAGGCAATATTCAGTCGTTTATTATCATCCGCAAAATTGCGCAGTACGAAATTTCACGACATGAAATGTCAAAGATGTGAGATAGTGACGTTTAATTCCGCTTGAAGCTGTGGAGATTTTAATATATTTTCGATTAACGCCATTTAAATAATTATATATAGAATCTTTTCCCGAAAATAATGATTGTAAAGATTGTAAAGGTAAGCAATAACATTAATGAAACGTTTTGAACAATGTATAATAATATAATTGGTATTTATATATTTTCTCCTTGTTTCAAGTGTAACCAAGATGGCGAACGCTCGAAGATGACATTTTAAGAGATATAATATTTTTGTAACAATGTATGCATGAAAGAAATCAATGTTAGATATCGTCAGTATGTAATATCTTCTTACTGACAAAAATTATTAATTCCGCTCACGTGCAAATGTAACATTTGTTATAATAACTTGTTAATTAATTCATCATGTGTTGATAAATACAATTTTAAAACATTCGATAGTCGTGCGAGATTTTGATTCTTTATTCCGTTGCGGGACAGGCGTCGCGCCAGTCGGCAACCCGCAAGCGCACAAATGCCGCAGTTGATGTTAACCATCAAACGTGTTTTAAAAAATCTCTTTCATGATTCGATAATAAAATAGGACGATTCCTATTTGCGGACGATGTGTCCTAAAATTCGAGTGTGCATCTCAGACAGCTCGTGGACAATCTGTGTATCTTGAATCATTAATTCTTCCAAAATCAAGACATTAGCGCGCATTGCTATGCGAGGAATTCTAAACATTTGCCTTCGGCACCGCTGTATATGATAAGATTTTCAACGTTTGTAAATATGTTTTACAGATGCACAGCACCAACAACAGTCAGCTAGTTATATATTGTGAAGACCGTCAGTCGCTATGTATAATGTGTGTGTGTGTGTGTGTGTGCCGCGCAGCGTGCGCGCGTGGAAGGAGTCTGTGAGTGGGGGTACAAGGAAGACTCATAAGCGAGAGCAAACGCGGGAAGTCTCGGCTCGTACGAGCACAACATCAGCTTAATGCCTTTCAGATACAAACACAGATTTCCCAGGCACTATTTCCTGCAGCGAAGTAACGCGCTCGATCCTCCGGACTGAGACGCACACAGAAGCGGACAGCGTCGACTGAACTCTCCAATTTATGATCTGTAAAAACAATAAAACAATATATTTTTAAGTTTAGTAGTTATTTATTTTAGTTTAAATATTTAAGGATTATGCTAGAATAAGGCGGCACAGTACATAAAGTGTCGCGCCTAATTAATTTGAAATACTTAACTTCCAGTAAATTGTTTAGAGGGTTTTTTATCAGAATTTTTTACCCTTCCAATTCATGTATTAATATAAAACGCATATGATGTTTATTATAATAAGGTAGTTAGAAAAAGTGTCAAAGCGATTAGCGCTGATGCACTTGTAGTAGTAGATTTGGCGGTCTAGCCGCATGTAGAGTACTCAGAGTATCGTAGACTCTAAGGAATTGGAAAAAAAAACGCGGGAAGCGGCCTCTTCCTTTCGGGACTTCTTCTAGATATTATATTAGCATAATGTATATCTTATTGTATTTTACTTGTATTATAAACTGTTGTAATAAATACATATTGATTGTCACCTGACAAGCGAGTATTATGGACTGACGCAAAAATGCATGAATGCGTTCACGAAATTCAGAGAGATGCGAGTGTTATATTACATCATATTTTGCCGAGTAGTTCATCGCTGTGCGATGTTCCTCGAACGTGCCCCTGATATGGTTTTTAAATTACACAAGTTGCCAAGTCCGCTGTAATGACAGGCCGAGCACGTGTCCCGCCCGAGCATTTCGCAAAATACCGGGAGACAAAGGGACCCAACCACAGCACGCCGCTGACGTCTAAACTGCGTGCTCAGGTTACAGGATGAAATGCTAAAACGGCCTACACGCTCTACGAGACAAACGGCCGCTTGTGTGGTTTCGTAATTTGCGCCGGAGTGTGTAGCAGACGGCTACGCCACGTGATATGGTTACTGTGTTGCCATTAAGTAATTACACTTTTATTTTTTGCGTTCGCGTTATTTATTTTTGCTCTCTCTCTCTCTATATGTCTGCATGTGTACTTTTAGGCCTTAAACCGTAATGTATTTTTTTTTGTAATCCGGATGATTTATATACAATATTACTACGTGTAATGAAATATTATTTGCTTTGACAACAGTTCTTATATCGTCGTCGTACAACCAAAATTGAATAACTTCCAAAAAACGTTTTTTTTTTCGTATAACATTGTTTCGAAAAACCTCACGCACGTCTGCTATGCCATGCGGCTATTTCATATAAAAGGTATTTTGTATTTTGATTTTGTGTACTCTTAAAACATCTAAAATAAACAATTTTCACTAAATCAATATCATTTTTATTACGACAAATATAATCAATTTGCTGAAATATTAAACAATTTTTATAGGAGTAATATTTATAATAATTGCGATGGAAGCGTTTAAAGAACAGAAAAATATTTATTAAGAGAATACATTCTTATTGTGAAGTTGTAATTATTCAGAACAGACGGTCTATATAATTATACATATAAAATTGATTTTATATATATATATTTCTGTCTAATTAATATATTTAATTAGTATTAAAAAATATTTAAATCGATTTCTCGTTTGTTAGTTCAGTTTTGGATGTGTAGTATGGTAGAGTGGAGATTGTACTACGTGTGACAACGTTTACCAATATATTGTCTAATGGTAAGACATGCGTCTATTAATCAAGTGGTCAAGGATTCGAGCCTTGTCCCGGGAGACCAGCAGGTAGTCCTATTTTCATAGCATAAGCGTTTACCTTAGTTTGAAAATAGTTAGAATACTGATTTGATACGTATGCGCGTACGTATCTCTATTTTTAAAAATCTGTAACACATATCACATTATATAAATTACTTATATTAATAACATAATACCCAAGGTAGAGTGTTTTTAGAGTTTTTCTGTTTCGGTCACCAACTTCGATAATTTGAACACTCAGATGTACATTAAAACGTTAGGGGAGACGAGTTTGGGGGTTAGGGAAGAGGGTAGATTTTCTGAGAGGAGGCCCAAAAGAGCAACAATGTTTGCAAATTTTGACTTGAAAATTCGGGATAGAGTGACTTCTCTTAACGTCTTAGAGTATAAATATGCAAAATCAATGTAATACCTACTCATTTATATTACACTGAGAAGGTGGGGTAGCCAGAAAGGAGAAGGTGTTATTGTTTTACATAGAATCCTAAAGAGTAGGTATGCAAAAATTATTTTAGAACAGTCAAAGTGGATTGATATATATGTTGGATGTAAATAAAATGTCTACGTACTCCAAACTCGTTCTCCATTCTTATTCCATATTTCGCAACCACTATGATGATATTTTATATATAGATTACTTCTGCACGTTAGTTTTTGTGTAGTATTTAATTTTAAATAGTTTAACCTAGAATATGTTTTATCAGTTTGTATGTATCACAAAACCGCCTTTAAAAATATAAAGTTCGGAATAGCGAGTTCGAAATGAGGAGGTTCGCGGATGGACTGTAATATATACGATCATTGTTTGGTATTTTTTGTACAAACCAACAAGAAGAAACTATGTCGGAAAAAACATTACGTAGAATGATATGGATATCTGAGACATTAGATTCTTTCACGAATATATGTAGTACCTAATTCCAAAACCCCCTAAAACGACTTATGTGTTTTTGAGTTATGGATGAAAACGTATATTTTGAAAGCAAACGTACAAAATGTTTGTTTTTACATCAGAATTTTTTAAACAGACAATTCTGTAATGTAATTTTTTTTTATATATCATTCTGGTAACCATACTGGATTTTAGATCACATGATCATCAATAAGCGTTGTGATTGGCTAATTTCATTTTAGGGGGAATTGCAACTTATACTCTGTCTGCTTTGGGGTATTTTAGATCTAACCCCGGTTTTAAACATGCGATATCAATGAATTTAAGTGGCTTTTGCGAGAAAAAAAATGTGTTTTGCATGTAGCTGACAAAAAAATTTACAAAACTGCATATTTAACTCAAAACTTTAACTCAAAACTCTAAATCCGTTTTAGGGGGTTTTAGATTTAAGTGCTACATATGTCACATCAATATTATATATTTATGTTATTGTGTTATATGAAACTCAGTAGTCTTCCAGTACGAGATTTGAACCACCCAGCAATTGGTCACCAGTAGAGCATTTTATTTCCAGATGAAACAAGCACATCATGTCAAGTGTGTTTCTTTCTGATTCGCATCTTTCCATTTGGAACATACGTTTTATAGTTATTTTTTGTTTTCTGTTTGTGAACGATTTCCAATCAGTGTCAAGTGTACTGCAAGCTTTCGGAGCTAAAAGCTAATTATTAATAAAATTCTTGGTAGTTGTTCCATCTAAGAATGGTAAATGTTTATTATTTGCTTTTCTTGTTCCGAACTTGTGTCGATACTAGGTAAATAAGTAATACCCTCTTTGATTTACTATTCAGATAGGTACCACGCAGAGTTCATCTGGTCTATGGTGATATTAAATCATAAGGATCGGATGTGAATAGTATGTCGCCTTATCATTCGTATTCGTATATTTCGCAGCATTCACCTTGATTTACTGTGAAAATGAAATACGTTTTATAAAATTGATCTCTTGTCTCCAATAATATTCACGATCATAGAAAAAAAACTAAAGTGTATTTTTAGGCATTTTTATGCACAAGAAACTGAAAAAGTCTTCTTAGAATGACTTAGAATTTCAATAGCCTTTCTACACAAATTAAATTTATTTAAAAAGAAACTAAATTAACACTCAAAAACACATAATTGGACAATAAACAATACTACAGAATACTTCAGAAGCACACAAATGGACAATGAATAGAATATGTAAGGTATTATATAAAATTATTGTAGTGTAATTCCCTCTCCAAGCACAAGAGCTGGTCTCTTTTTTGGAGAGGTAAGCGAAAGAAAAACCATGTAATTTAAAAAAAATGTAAAATACTTTATTCATGCTATAAAAAAATTGTAAAAAATGTCAAATAAATAAAAATAAAAAATTATGTCCATTGCCATGATTATGGCCTCTAACCTGACTACTGTATATAATAAACGCAAGTCGAATGTTACACTACACTTTATTACAATAATCACGATGTATACCTGTTCCTGCCTGGCTGACCGGAGCACCTGGACGCTTTCGGCAGACGGGGAGGAGTGCAAATTCGAGAGTCAAAGTGGTTCCGTCGATATAGATTATCGCCGTGCCTTAACGGTGTCCGGACCGGGAAGCCGAATCCACCAGCATCTGAACTGAAAAGTGCAATGTGACCAGATTCCTTCTGTGCTTCTAGGGGATCTATTATCTTTATCCCACCAATAATGTTTTAACGTGTTTTTGTCATTTGCGCGCGGAATGATTTTTTAAATATTATCATTGTATTTATCTCTCTGGTAAATTTGAAAAATTATTTTATTCTATGTTAGCACTGGGAAAAGTATCGAACCAAGTGAAACCAACCCGCATTGGTTGCATCGGCATAATTACGCTACTGATTATGAAAAACTGAGTGCAAAAAACCCGGAATAGACAAATACGAACGATGCTTGAAACATCACAATGTCGCAGTTACACATTTTATCCAAACCATTAATCAGGAATGACTTCCTTGCATGCGCTTTTTCTACAACTTTGTTCTTGCTTATACGTATAAATTTATGACATCCATATATATTTTGCTCGTACGTTTCCAAAATAATTTATAAAACACGTCTCGCATCCGTCATTAAAAGTTCCCAGCGTGTGCTTTGTCATGCAGTGTCAAAATTATTTTTCATAAACAACTACCCGTTTGCAGTTTACTTTTGACTTTACTTTTACTACTTGAATCGGTTTTTTTTTCAATACATATTTATACTATGTAAAATAAATTAACCATTTATTTTTATCCTACTTTGTTTTGTATCAGCTTGTCGTATGGGTTGTCGAGCCGAGGTGAGGCGCGAAATGAGGCGCAAAATAGCGAATCTCTGGGACTTGTTATGTACATGGTGATCTCAGTGCAGTCATTGTGCATTTAGTGCTTATCGCGAGTGCATTTAAACCAATTAAATCTGCCAGTTTTAACTGTAATTCAACAAATAATAACTCTACTGACTGGTGAATGAATATTATCATATGGAATACGAAGTGAAGTAGGTGAACTCTGTAGCCCATAAGAGTCAAGCAGAAGTGTTCGCAGCAACCAATCCGAAACGCCAAAAGTGTCTTCATAATCGCCCTTTATTGGTAATGTTACAGAGAGGAATCGACAAGTTGATGCAACAAGTGACAGGTGTCAGGTGTCAGGTGTCAGACCATAATTGACTGAATTTACTTCATCAATGATGCATTATCCCGCGGCGGCTGTGCTGCCCTGTGCCACTGTACGTATCTGGGAACCTACTGTCTGTACGAAGCCCTGTACATAGACCGGAAAAGGCTGCAAAATAACGGGGAGCTCTAGTCGTCTCGGACTAGCCTTACCACTAGACCAAGCTCTCCATTATTCCAATATGGGTGATACCTACTGTTCAATTACCACCTACACAATCGGACTCATAACCGTTAAACATGGCAGACATCATCCTCGTAACGAGGGACCGCCGTAGAAGAGGAAGACTTAAGAGTGTCCGTTCATCCATAACATCATCATCAGTAATTCCCCTGGAGGATGAAGGCCTCCCCGTGACCTCCCCGGAATGCTATCGAATCTCGTCAACCCTTCTGTCTACCTCTTGGTTTCTTTCTACCCCTTGAGTCCAATGAGTACAGAAGCTCAATTTTATGTACCTCACACTTGATAAAATTGACAGCAGATGTTGTAAGCTTTACGATGCCACGTGACTCGATATATGTTTGGTTTTAATATACGCTTGTGTGTATTCGTACATGCCTATATGTACATAAAGATTCAAATTGCCATTTGTTATTTTTTCCTCTACAATGTAAATCAATTTATTTTGAGTCAAAACTAATGTTTCTTGTGACACGGACAATAAATTTGATTATTTAGTTGATAGGTATAAATGTTTTATATCGATATGGAATCTATCATATCTGCTATTTGCCATCAGAACTGTTCATTCTAATATATATTTTTTTTAATTAATCTTAAAAATATAATACAATTTGAATAATCAGTGTATATATATATATATAACATTTGTTTCTTCTCTATGAGAGTAAGACTCGTGTATAGAGAAGGAGCATAGGATATTATAAATTTATTTTCTTGTTACCAACCATTTTAAGCATCTGTCATTCGGTACTATTTCGCCATGGCAATGTAAAGTATTTCTCACTCGGGGCGGCTAGATTATTAATGTACATTTGGTTCAACGTGCGCTTTGCTGCCGTGAAATTTGACTTCAAATATCGTATAGCGGGCGCGCAAACTATTAGACATTTTTATTTATCAATATTATAACCATTATTACTATCAAAATATTTCATTTGACACTACGTAAGCTATTTACGACCCTCTTACAAATTATTACATGTAACAAATCAAAATTGTAATATTAATTTGGTATATCTCGATAGAATTTGCAATGAGGTGGTAGAGCATGTCAGAAATAAGCATTGATCCAGATTACCATGCTTTTTAATTTTTTCAAAATGTGCAATACTTTCCGAGATATGGTGTTCAAGTTGGGCTTGTTGAGAAACGCTCGGATTATCAATATTATGTGCAACTCTGCCATGTTTCATTATATCGAAAATATTCTTTCAGCTTTGTAAATGTTTTTTTTTAAATAAAAAAAAGACTCCACTACCTCATTGGCGTTTTGGAAAAATACATTTTTTTCTTGTTAATTCCTACGTAAATGTATATGGAAGCTTCGAGATCTTGAACGTACGGAACCTTTTGTCACAGTATTTTTATTTTTACCATAGTCCAGTGGGCATGACACTGGCTTTTTATACCGGGAGCCCCCTGTTCGATTCTTGGTGAGGACATAATACATCATGTCAAATTTGTGTATTTTGAGTAATTGGGGCTCATGGCCTATTGTTGTGTTAAAAGTTGTCATAAATCAAGAATTTTTAAGATCAAGCATTGACGACAGACTTCCTTTTATTTCAGTGAAACCCGTGGCAGTCACCATCCTGACAAAGGAGAAGCAAGTATCTGCGGAGAAGAGGTACGAGGTGGAGTGCAGGACTACTGGCTCCAGACCAGAGGCCGTAGTGTCCTGGTGGAAAGGCAGCAGGCAGATCAAAAGGATAGCAAAAAACGTAAGTTATATTGATCTCTTTATAGCTTATTATATGTATATAAATATTTCTGCAGAAGGTGCATGAAGATACACTATAATGTGTATGCAAAGATAATTATGCATTTGGGTTTCGTGTCGTTCTGGAGTTATAATAGTTATAGGTCAATTTTTTACTCATGGCACTCTACAGTCAGCCACTGACGAATCTGTTGCTAGTATAATTTTTTTTATTATTGCAATATAATAGTACATAGATTTGCTTAATGTTTAGTTATTTTATAGGTTGGGAATGATATAATATTAATAACATCTTTATAATAATAATCAGATCAGATATTTCATAGGAATTCATCAATTATGCATTTTATTTTGAAAAAATACAAAAAAATGTTATCGATATAATTGAGAACGTTGGCTTTGTATTCTGCGTATATATTAACTGCCAGACAAACGAATATCTTCTCTTTAGGAAATCCGTGTTGACATGCATCCCACGACATGCAAGAAAAGATTTTTTGCATGCTTTGAGCATGAGGAGTTATTGACAACCTGGAGAAATTGGTGATCACTGGAAATATACAAGGATGAAGCGAGAGGTTAATCAACGTACAGACTAAGTCAGAAATGTCTGGAACCTTGTTACACATCTCACTGAACAAGGCCCAGGATCTTGAGGAGTTCACAAACATTTCGCAGAGATGCAAAAGATAGGACCACGATACTCAGACATGAACACAACGTCTGAAAGAGAGAGATTATTTTAAATTTTCATAGAAAGCAATCGCTTTGTGGTTTGACATATTACATTAAATAAAATCTCTCTTTCACATGTAATTTTATAGTGCACTCTTTTTGTATTCATGATCAGTTTTAAATACGTCCTGATGAAGCTTGAGATAAGCGAAACCGGTTGACGTATAATAAATTTCGTGGTTTCATACAATGTTACTGTTATTTTATTTAAGATATTTGAACTTTCACAATAAAACTTTGTACTTCGTATTTTCACTAATGGTTTCGAGAGGTGCAGTCCCTCTCATCATTAGGTGATAACTCAACTAAATACAGTATTGTCAGGCATTGATACGGGGCTTGAGAAGAGGGAGGAGGTTTCGGTCGTTAACGGTAATGTGGACAGTAAAGGCGAAGTGTTAGGGAATGTTATTTTGTTAATCAGTGTTTTCTCCGAATTTTAATTCTTTTGTATTTCAACTGTTTCCAAATTGTTCATTTTCAATCCTTTATAACGTACCGCGTGAAGATGTTTTAGTCTTTGACTATCGAAAGAGAGGGACTGCACCTCTCGAAACTTGTAATAAAAATAACACAACGTGTGTGTAGTACAAAATTTTGTTGTGAAAATTAAAATAATCATGTTAAACTACAAAGTAACAGTCATGAAAATTAATGAGAGAGAAGATTGGCTATTTTGGATTCATTATTTTATATTCTGTCAAGTGAAATAATTAAATGATTAATGATTTATTTTAGCTTGTTATTGTTGTAACTGTGTTAAACTTACGAGGGTAATGTTTCATCCTTCACGAGAAAATTCCTCTTGTGTCTCATTTCAACGCCTGTTCTAGTTCTCCGAGGCTAACAACCAGACGCTGAGCGTGTTGACCTTCATGCCGATCATCGACGATGACGGGAAATACCTGACCTGCAGGGCGGAGAACCCGTCCATCCCTGACTCAGCCCTCGAAGACAAGTGGAGACTCAATGTGCACTGTGAGTTTAATCATAATTATTCTTGAATTTGTGGGGAGACAATGTCGCCAATTCGAAAAATATTTTTTTTAAGGATGATTAGAAACGTAGACCTTTTCGACCATGTTTGACTCAAATTACTCAAAAAGATTGGTTCTAACAATATTATATCTGAGTACAACATATTTGGCGGTATTTGAGAAGAGGTATGCTTAACCCAATTGCATCGCAAATTTTATGAACTTGAGTGTGGTCATGTACTATAATCAACTTCAATAACAGTAAAATAAATTAATTATGTTATTTCTTAAACTATGTACGTATTATATGAATATGGTCGATGCCTTCAAGAAGTGGTGTTGACGTCGCAGACTATGCAAATCTTCAACAACGCGGCGATCGAATACTTTCAATCTTTAAGAAGTACGTTTTGAAAATCACAATCTACAGAAAGAGAATTCTTACATACTTGAAGCATTTTTCAGAATATTCTGGCTAAGTAGATCGATGAAAGGTGAGAAGTCGACTACCATGGTCGAGAAATGATCTAGAGGAATGAGTCAAGTATCTCAAGCAGTATAGTAGATAATTATTAAAGTTAGTTAAGTGAGGATCGCGTTACATAGGGTTGAGCTCAGCCTCTACCTAGCGAGAATTTTTTTTTTTTTTTTGATAAAACAGAATACAGTAGAAATAGGTTCGTTTAGAATAATATGCGAGTAGACATTCAATGATTAAACACAAAAAAAACATAAGAGATGTGGAGATTGGTGGTGGAATGATGAAACCCAGATTTGTGTATTATCGTTTATTAAGTAAGAGACAGTAGTGAAAGAGTACAGAAGAAGAAGTGAAGTATGAAGAGTTGGCTGAGCGTGTTGGCGGCGCTCAGTTTGTCTCGACAGCGTGAGCGACAAAGCAGAACTGTCGTCGAGGCGAGCGATCGTGCCAGAACGAGCGCAGATTCTTTCTACAGAAGTTTCTCCCCGGATGTAGATATCGCCGGTGTCATCAGTCAGCTGGAGACGGCGACAATAGCGGGTGAATCTCAATCACCACCCCCACAAGACTAACACAAAACCGAGTAAGCTTAACACTACTTTTAAACATATATTACTGGTGATGTTTCTTGCATACAAAACTAATGTAGACGTAAAAATGACCTTTAAAATCGACAATATCGTGGAAGAAATATATCATGCAACCAATGCGGTATTCGATATTTTTCTATATGGACTAATATTTTTTTTAATTCCACCATAACAAGAAATGGAATTATAAAATTTAGAAAATCATTTCTCGCATGTACAAAAACACGAAACATTATCGATGTACGAGTTTACAGTAGTATCCCACTAATATGGTTAGGAACCAGATAGGTGATGATGCCAAAAACTAGATATTTTTTATAAATCACCGAAGAAGTAAAATCAGTGAATTAACACTGCACTATTATATATACGATATATAATATAATAGATCAATATTTTTATAAGAGACCAATTTATGGTAAGCCCTTTTTTTCCATTTTGCATTGGGGTCCAATTTTTGTAGTTACGCCATTGATATTATTTAAGCCTGCCCCAGACTTCTTCCACCATCCACTCACCTTCTATATCTATTTACTGATTTCTTTTCAACACACATTTATTTATTTTAAATAGCGTAGACTGTATACTTCGTATTTTTCAAGATAACCTTACGTAGATGTCGTACCAAATATGGTTTGCCGTCTGTGGAAAAGCTATCAATCTTCACCCTAGACTGATTGTAAACTTATGTGCAGTAACTATTATGATATTCATAGATCTTCCAAGTTTATTCGCGTGAACACGAGCTTTCGTGAATAAGGGTACCTTTGGGTACATTACCAAAAAGATGTCAAATTTAATACAGTACTCACTTTATAGTTGTTAATAGCTAACATATATATATAGTCGAACATAGATTAAAATTATTCCACATAGCTTAGGTGTGTAATGAAACTAATAACTACCAATGAATATAATAATACTGTTATTTTACCTTACAATAGACAAATCTCGATGTATAATTTGGGGAAATAAATCTCATTGATTTTTATACGTAAAAACTAATAGAATTTATAATATTCAAATGGCATTCATATCAATCCATTTTGTTATAAATTATGATTGCAATAGATAATAAATGGTATAAAAATTTTATGATGTTTATTACAATTTACATTCTTTAAAAAAATAGTCTTTTTTGCAAATAATCCTACAAAATCGGCTCACTAAAATTCCAGAGATTCGTAATTCGGTGTAATGGTAATAAAAATTATATCTATACATTACATGTAAAGCTGATCTTAGTATAGTAAGTAAGATTAAGAAAGGATCACTTAGGTGGTTTGGTTATAAGGAATGAATGAATCAGAATAAGATGGTAAGGAAGATATATAACGCAAGTGTTGATAGCATCAGAAGTAGAGGACGTCCGCGAAAGACTTGCCACGACCAGGTAATCCATATACTGGAGACCTTGTATGAGAATACGTATGAATGTAGATGAGGCGAGAATTGTGTGTCAGAACAAAAGGGTGTGGCGCTATATCATATCTGCCTACCCTCGCGAGGAAACGGCGTGATGGTAATTTAGTTAGTTAGTTACATTACAGAGTATCCCCTTGAAATGAAATACCGTCACCTAAATACCGGCTAATCATTTTTTAATGTGTTTTTAGTTACCACCATTTTGTGCCTTCGTCAAATATGCTAATGCTGTACTTTCATTTAAAATAAATGTGTCTTCGCTGAAGTAAATAATATTTCATTTTTCTTATATATTAGTTTTTTGAAAAAGATTACAACGTTATAACTTAAACCGAAAGTTTTCAAACACATGTTTCAGTACACACATATTCTTGTAAAATGTCTCGGAAAAATTCTCGTGAATATTTAATAAAATTCCGTTTACTCTACCATAGAAATATACTCAAAACCACTCGAGTGTAATTTAATTCCAAACAGTAAATCGTTTTTTATAGATTTAACATCGAATATTTCAATACATACTATTTTTTTAAGCTTAATATTAAAAAAAAAAATCTAATCAGTAATTATTTCGCAATTATTATAAACGATTTTATCCACCCAAGTTTTTTCTTTATATGTATTTTGTTTGATGTACATTGAAAACAACCCAAAAAAATATATTCTATTGAAACGTGTTCGAGTATAAACATATTTTAGTACAAAAAGTCTTAATAGTATAATTAAAGTATATGTTGTATTTATATTCATAAATGATTTTATTTAAATTGGCATTTAAATCTTATATAAAAATGTAACATCAACCTGATTAATATATCGTATTATATTATATATATATTTATATAATGGTGGCAATTGGTACCAAGCAACACAGACCATAGAATAAAAGGAAATAAAAATGATCATAGACACCACTTAAAAAAAATGATAGTTTGTTCTGACATTATCATAATAAAATATATATTTGTAATGTGTTGACGTAGACGTAGACGTTTTTATCTTCTGCAGAAGTACAGGCCTGTCAATTAGAGAATTAATAATTTTGTATAAAAAAAATATCAGAATCCTCACATTTAATAAAGGCAGTACGTATATTTAATGTTGTTATAAGCGAATCGTGATCAATTGATTTAATTTTAAGTTAACGTATTTTTTGAATTTATATTGGATTTTATGAATATATCATTTTGTTTATTAAATTGAATTTTTTTAATATTTATCCAAAATATAAAATAAACTCATTTTGTGGTATATACGTTTAGATGAGCACTCGATTTACTTCAGAATTATTATTTTTTTATATGATTATTTTAGCTTTGGAGAGATGTAAATGAGTAAATAATTCCATCGAATGTTAAGCGTGAGATACGATTTAGTAAAAGGATGTAATTTTTGATAGTCAACAATATTTCAATTGGAATATTTTTAATTTGAGTCGTGATTGTCCCGAGCGAGACTCGAAATCTATATGTTCTTCTTCTTCTTTTAAACAGGCAATCTACCCTTCAAGAGTGATTTGTGCCATTAAACAAGTTAAAACATTATTTCATAGAAAGCAGTACAACAATATTATAGAATAGGAAATATTGCGTTACAATACCATTGAAGTTCAAGAAATTAGCTATTATATAGCTTAAATGTGGCGAGTTAAGGGAAAGAAGATGACACAAGTTAACCGAGAGTTGAAAATTACCATTGACAAGATTATTGTAAAAAAAATCCGCAATGGACAGGCAAAAAAGACACGGTCAAGGGTTTCCTCCTCGGAAATCTATATGTTCATGTTCTATCTAAATCTCCCTACAAAGAGCATCTCCATTATAACCTACAAACTCTATGGCAGCCTTGGCTGCAACATCTCGCTCTTGTAACTATAATTACACTATTATATTTTAATATGCCACTAATTAATGTCTCAGTATGCTTTCAACTTTAACCTAATGTTTATTATGCTGTACTCTTTGTTTCTTAATGAATACCACTGAAAGCTAGTATAAAGGAGTAAACATTTCACTTTGAGCTAAAGAATTAATCTATACCGCACTCAAATGATGGTTACATTAGACACGCATTACTTTGCTTTGTTGAGAGGAACTAGCACGAAAGTAACCACTCCTATAACAGTTCCGGGTAAGGGTGGCTCCCTTCTACTAGCCAACGTCCGTTGAACGGATAAGCCACGAGAAGAAGAAAAAGAAAAGGTCTTGTTTATATTACCATGAAATAGTATTTTTACGAACGCGTCCGCGTTGGGTAGGTTCTTGTGCCCTTGTACATAACTACGACTTTTGTTTGTGCACAGAAATCTGGATTTATGACCATTAGCACGACGAACCAGGCGGGGCGAACTGAAAGTTTAATGAGAAAACTATAAAAGCCTTGTAAAGAGGTTAAGTGGAGTTTGTCTACGGAACGGCACCAAGCCGGATAAATATATGCGAAGAGCTTTTTATTATATTACCCTAAACGAGAATTTGGTACACACCGCGTAAATTTATTAAGTGGAAATGTAACCATTCTTCTGGTCTCTTAAAAGGTGCGAAAAGGTGTAAAAACGTAAATTTATTATTTTTTAACATATACTGAAATAATTATAATTTAATTTTTGGACAGCCCTGAATTTTTGAATTATATTTATATAAGTATTATTTGAAAAATTATTTGACAAGTCGTCTTCCATCGTGATAATATTAAAATTTGATACCACTAACATACGATAAATCAAAGTAGAAATATCATCAGATTCACCAAGGGGAAGATTCAGAACACCAATCTACCCAATCTTTCTGTACTGGTCTGAGACATGGTCACTGAAACATCAAGAGTGCAAGAAGATAGAGAGAGATAAGACAGGTTAAGCACGGACCAGCAGAGAGGAGCGCTACACTCTTTTATCTCGACACATAATTCTCGCTTCATCCCAGTTCATAATTTTCATGCGCGTTCGTCAATTGTTCTAGACTTCCAACAAAAACATCTTACAATATCTGATTTACCTGATCATGCCAGTGCCTTTCGTAAACGTTTTATATTTCTTGAGTAAATAATATTGAATTTTATATGCGACATGTATGTACGGACGTAAGGAAATTTTATATATTTATAGGATTCGTTGTGAGCAATGTCGAAAATTGCTAAGTGATCAGTCTAAAAAATGATATAAATATCTAGTTTAAAGAAAACGCCGCGTCTGTACTAGACGTGATTTGTTTTGATGATTTGTATATTGATGGTGCACTCGCCGGGTCGGCAATTTGCAGCTGCCAGGTAACAGATGAACAGAATGCTGAATACAAATGGCGGAGGTCCACAGCGGGGCTTGACCGCTACCATTTACATTCAAGCTGTATATACTAATTATGTACTAATGCGCATGCTGTACAGAAAATACAAACCCATTATTTTCACTATCTTCTATATTAAAGAACTATAAATTTATACAAAATAGTTGATATACCCGACGTTATACGGATAGAATATTTTCACTTTGCGAACTGTCTAAAAATCTCCTGTCCTTAGTCGTCGAGCATTTTTTACCATAATAACCACCACTTCTCTTGCGTCTAACAGCCGCCACCGTGCAGTGCTAGAATTAACATTTATCGCAAAGTAATTGAACAAAATATAGCTCCAGAGCACACACTTGTTACAGAAGACCACAAACGACTACTGTAAACAGACAGAGACACGAACTAACTTTACGCACTACCGCCGAATGTGTTATTACTGTACAATTTTGAATATTACAGATTGGACACGGATGTTCGTATCTTTAAAAGTTGAATATTCACATGTAGATGACTATCTGACGATCTGTCATAAATACCGAAAATTATAGATAATTTACTAGTAAGATTATCCATTAATGCTTTTAATTTAATCTTGAAGACACATGTCAAAAAATCGATTGTTTGTCTAGCCTTATTTGTTTACTGTCCTTAATTTATGACCAATTTGGATTTGTGGCGAATATAGTGCCCCATGTCTTCGTGTGAGATTTTCATCTCGAAACAATCTTTGTAACAGGAATTCTGCTCCGCTTTTCTCAGCTTTCATAATCCTATTAAGACTCGCGATCTCTTGCTATTTCACGCTTGTTGTACGTCAAATGTCAGCATGGATATTTCATTCGTCAGTGTATAAATGTAATAAATGTTTGTAATTGAATTTCTTACATTTCAGAATTTAATAGTTAGGAATGTACGATTCTAGGTGACGTTTGTGCACATGTGTCGACTCACAATCGAACGTCATGTACAGGGATTTGAGTTTTTGTCTTTCTACTAATCGCATGGTACTGAAATGTATCTCAACTAAATCTCTGAGATTTATATCAACATGTCATATTCTGTGGACAAGTTTTAAAATTCTGAAACAAAATTTTGATATTTCTTCACCTGTTTCGCATTTTATAGAAATTTTATACTTCGTTCTGGTATAATGGAGGAATTTTCTTTCAAATTCTCCTACAAAAGAGAACCTTCTATTTATACGCGATTAAGATTTTGAATTTCTGTTAATGGAATTTTTTATATTCGACGACACCTGGGGTGGAAAAGTATTATATAAAAGGATTTGATCTGCTCGAACGACACCAGAGTTAGAAGTGCTGGTACAAAAGAATTTTATCTTCTCCATCAGCTACAAGTAGGCTGGTTGAACTAACGCGTTCCAATAGAGCGAAATTTGATGGAGTGTTCTGTGTAGCTGATTCTACGGAGTGGAATAAATTGCCCTCTCAAGGGCACACTTGCCCTGCCGAGTTCAGACTCTCGGGACCGGCTCTGTCTAACAAATCTTATTATGCAAGAAATACTTTTGAAATGGAAAATGCAATAAATGTTAGAACTGATCAAATAAAAATCTTTTACGCATCTGATTTCATCTCTGCCCTGTTGTCTGGTTTAAGGCGGGAGTAATTTATTTAATATAAGTGTTGTCGAATATTTAATATTAATGAAATAGTATATATATATATATAATAGTCAAAGAAAAAAAAATTAAAATCAAACTCGATTGGAGTCACATGACGTGCACATTAATTATGCGTAATCGTTTGGTGTGTTTTCTTGTGCTCAATTTGTTTATATTTAAAATTTGTGCTCCTCGTGCCTCGTTTTTATATATAAAGAAGAGAAATAATATATAAATTCATTTTATATAATATATGAAATAATGCAGGTACTATTTTTTCATTAGTTTTTTAGATCTAGAGCTCTTACACACGTAAGTGTTTGTGTATATATATTTCTTGGCTTTTATAGACCTTTCTTAGTGAAAAAGACCGTGTTTGGAACTAACCCACCTTATGAGCGAGATATGCTTATGTATCAGAACAAACTGTGATTTATTATTTTAAATAGATTGCTAATATTCATAAATAAATATCAATACCAATAAAATATACCGACTAAAAAAATATTTTACGTCCACCCACTGATAGAAGTGATATTATATACATTATATTATTCTGAACTGAAAGTCTTTGTGGTTCAAAAAAATAAAACGCTAATATAAAAATCATTCCGCGTCAACTTTATTATTTTCAAATCAAGTTAAGCGCCAATCCGGGACGCAAGCTCGAACCCCCAACCTCTTGGCATCCAAGCTCTACTAAATAAGGTAATATTTTCTATAACATTATTAGAATATTCAGAATAATTATTAATACAGAAGTAGATTTTTGAACCAGAATTCTTTTCGCAAATTCAACCGTAGTAATAATATTCAAATCATCGTACACATTATTTCGATCAGTCGATAAGTACCGCTTCGTGGCGTTGTTAACAAATAAAATAAATATTAAAGTTATGGTCGTTATCATGTATATTTCCGAATCTACTTTAAAATAAATCTGTACAAAATATATTACGACTTGTATAATAGGCCTTCAGAAAATGAATATGCCCCGTTACAAATGCAGACGCGATAATGAGATTATTTTTTCGTTTTCCAAGTGCGGGTAAGGCAGCGGGTGCGCCCACCCGGTTATCTGGCCGTACAGGGGAGGCTCGCACAAAGAAATGAAAGGTAAAATATCTCTGGAAAAACGGGAAAGTTGCTTCCTGAGAAGTAGGAACTTCCTAAAAAATACACTGTAGGTATTCCCGAAACCGAGCGTTTTTCTGGTGATTTATGTCTGAGCAACCGGACAGCTGAATACAGCCGGGTAGATGGCTGGATTAAAATTTATTCGGATCCAGACCCCGTGGTATGAAATAAGAAATAAAGCCCAGAATAATAATAGGTACAGTACACTCTTAAAATGCTTTCAACCTGGAGAGCGGCAGCCCTGCTTCTGCGGGAGGAAGAGGAACAGAGAATTGTTCCAAAATAATCTGGAACATGACCTCACTCATTGTATATATTTTTGAGCAATTTAGAAATGTATTGTTAATCCAAAACTCTAAACCAACAGTCTAGGATGCTTAGTTAAGGGATTAACATTAATCCATTTTGTTCGTTTAATCCCCTTAACGGCCAGACCAACTTTCATAGTACAATCGTTTAGTTTGATTTTAAAATCATATTTTTATTTAATTAAATATGACATCAGATTATTTGTTCAATCTGTTTTTACAAACTTAATAATTGTTATTTTTTAATCTTGCGTATCTGTATGAGGGATGTTCAAAAAATTTACGGAATATTATTTTTATTCATTAACGCTACG
The DNA here is from genome assembly GCA_031772225.1 of Eubasilissa splendida. NCBI lineage: Eukaryota > Metazoa > Arthropoda > Insecta > Trichoptera > Phryganeidae > Eubasilissa > Eubasilissa splendida. The sequence goes on along the minus strand of CM062861.1, from coordinate 26,486,424 downwards.
CCGTTTGATAATATGAGTATAAACTTGTTTACATATATTATTCGCATCTGTACTGAAATAATTATATTCATACATAGTAATATACACAGTTTAAATTTAACAATTCCATAAAATTTGATGTACGAGTGATTATTATGTTTCTAATTAAAATTGAAAAAGATGTGTCATTATGAACGCCATGGGGATAACGTTCCAAATATAAATGGGTTGATCACTTTGTTAGCAGACGAAAAGACATTGAAGATGGCAGTCATTGTGAAAGACCGTCAACTTCAATTACCTAAGAAACGGTTATTGCTGTCCATTCGCTAATAAAAATGAATGGTCTAGTAACTCAACATCAATGGAATGTCGATGAGATCTATTGAAACAACTCAGCTAACGTTTCGCTGATCATGCTCTTCAATTTTTAAACAAATTTGATCCTGAAGCTTTTTCGACAGAATTACCAAACTAGATGATACCAGTATAAAAAACAAAACGGCTGTTTGGATTTGTTTGCTGAATTTTCGAAAAAAAATTTAAATACATCGCTTATTATGTCAATGTGTTTGCAATACTTGACATATCTCAGGAACGCTGATAGTGGAGGAGTACCTATATATATTTCTAAACATAAAAGTATATTTCACAGTTTAAACACATTCGAATAAATTAATTTCATTTTTCTACATTTATGTATGTGATGTCTCTCTAACAGTTAGAAACCTTTTAGGATATATATATTTATTGGACTTTTCTAAGAATATTTGAATCACCCAATATTTATTATTATCAGCAGGTAGCAACCGGTTTTAACAGTTGTCGTAATTAAGCAGACTGCTGAAAACATCCACAATAAAAAGATGTTACGTGAATTACAATTTTTAATCAGCATTAAAAATAGAAGACTCGGATATTTAATAATTATAATTTTCACTAATTGTAATTTTAGTAACGCTTTCGCAATAGTCGTTTCATTCCTCACCGAAATATCGCAGAAAGTAACGCTTTCCTAAAATATTTTTATTTATTTTTTAATTATGCATAAGTATCACATGATACCATCCTATCTCAATATCTAAGAGAAAATCAGAATCTTGGATCGAATCCACAATGGCCAAAAACAGTATCGTAATTTTAGAATTATTACAATGGAAAATTGTTAACCTTTTTCGGATACTTTCTGTATCCAGTACGAGCCACTGAACAATGTGACTATTTAAATCTTTCAAAAAGGCCAAATGCTGCCAAGTCCGGGCGGAATATTGTCTTGCGGTTGACCCTTTTCCGAAACGTGGAAAATAAAAAGGTTTTTGTTTCTTCCGCGAGATGTCACCGTAGTCTAGCGGATTGGTTTCCGCTTGTTTAAAAAAAAACTTCTTAAATTAATTCAACATTGCAGTACTGGGAGTATGTTGGAATGCAAAAGAACTACTAGTAATAAAAATAAGATTATTTATCGACTCTTCGTACGTAAAACATAGGAACTAATAAGTTATTTTTATTTGTTCTAGTATTTTACATGTATTTGATACATTTATAAGTGACAGTAATTTTTTTCATATATTTTATTATTCAATAGAATAATATATATATATTAATAGGCATTCGGTAGTTATTACCCAAGTGAATAATAATTAAGACTATCATCATATCGTTTACAATGTTTGTCAATTTATTATTGATTTAAAATTTAAAAATTGATGATAAAAAAAAATCTTCTGGCCTGTGCCAGAATACATTTATATGTGAAAGTATTTTTTACTTTTTTCTCTATTGACGATTTTTGAATGATCACCATTTTGAAACAAAGTGTTAAATCAAACTGGTTAACAAACTTTGCCGAAATATTTACCAAATCAGTATTTCAGAAAATTATATTAAATAATATACATTTTTTATAAATATAATATTGAATTTAATAAGAAATTCACCTAAGATTTGTAGAGCGGTAAATGTCCAGTTTAACGAGATGGGGAGGGATATTGGGTGAACAGAGAAATCCAACATTAATTAAGTTTTTTATTCGTTTATCACTACTTACTTAATAGATTCGTTATTCTATTACGCCAGTGCGTACTTGTTTAAAATAACAGCGAATTTATTGCAATCTAAATTAATGGTATAATCCCAAAATCTATTTTCACTATCTATTTTTTGTATCCATCAGTATTCATGAAATGAGCGTAATAGAGCCTTGATCCGTGGCAATCAATACCCAGGGCCGGCCCCAAGAGGCGGCGAATTGCGACCCCCTAATCAACTGCGAAGTCGGGCGCCGAATCATTGTCTGTAATGTTTACCCTTCCGTCCATCGAAGAAGGCTGCATAACATACATCCTTAGATGGTTTAACAAAGACATTATTACAAAATTGAGCATTCAAAATAAAGTCAAACATCTTGGTCGTGTATTCGATGAAGATGGACAAGACGATGATGACATTGAACGACAGAGGAGACAGTTGAGCGTTCGTACGGATATGCTGTCACGGCGTTTCTACTGATGCAGTAAGGAGGTGAAGAGGATCCTGTTTAAATCGTTCTTCTGGTCGAAATATAAGCAAGTGATGTACAACTGTCTCCGAATTCAGTACAACAACTCATACTCAATACTGTTCGAATTGGCGCGTTATTGTAGCGCATCTACAATGTTTGCCGAAAGCCGTATACATGGATTCATTCCGCTTCTGAGACATCGAGTTGCGGGCGTAAATCTGCGTCTGGAGCTAGCACCAACTCTCTAGTGCAAACGGCGCTCTCATGGAAAGCTGGCTTCTTGACCATAGAATGACAACGACTACGGAATAGCTACAGATACAATAATAGTCGTGACTGAAATGTAGTATTTATATTATGTTTATATATATATATGTGTGTGTGTGAACTTTTTTATCTTTTTTTGCTTTTCTTTTCATAACATAAATATTATTTTGTTACTTAAATGCATTCTAGGTTCTTCATAAAAAAAAACCCCATCACGCGGGAATAAACGCATTATTATTTTATTATTCTTGTATTTTTATTTTTATTTTATTTATATTTTTTTGTTTAGATTTATATTATGATACTAGATGATTGACACATGCATGTTTATATTCACAAAAATTTTAAATTCAAAAATATATTGGTTTTGAAAAATCAACTGACAGCGAAAGGTGAAAACTATAAAATCTTCACTCGTTGACCATAGAAATACAAATTATTACAACGCGCGCCTCATTTTATTTACAAAAGTAAAATTATTGCAGCTTCTGTTATTATTATCGACAACAATGCACTCTTCGGCGGTCCCTCGTTACGAGAATGACGTCTGCCATGGTTATCGATTGTGAGTCCGTGTGTGGCTGAGGAGTTCTATTCTGGAACCGCACACCCTTCCACATGTTGTGCGCGTGCATCAGCTGGGCAGGGGGGTTCTGAGTGACGGGTCTTCCTCCTTTCCTTTTCTCTTTCTCTTTTTTTCGGTAATTTCGTCAGCCTTCTTCTGTTCGCAAGTTTCCCTGCACAATGTACTTTTTGACGCCACTGTCCTCGGTCACGGGCCGCAGTTTGCCAATGTTCAGGATCTATTCCACGACTACTCAAATTCCCCTTCAGTCTTCCTCGGTCCACCCTGTATTCCTTTGCCGTGAGATAGCTGCGTAAACATCACTCGTTTGGGAAGCCGTGTATCATCCACACGCACACAGTCGCACACAGATCGCAGATCGATACTAGGTTTCGATACTACGGCCTTTTCCAGAACACTCAAGTTTATTCTGCGCTCTTCCCATATTATACCCAAGAGTTTCCTCAAGCATCTGTTGTAATACTTCTCGAGGGCCTTTAGGTTGCGGCTATACAACACCTATGATTTGCATCCATGTAGTATTGTGAGCAATACTATAGCACGATAGACTAACACTTTGGTGCTTTTGCACAGCTTGTGGTTATCAAACACACGTGATAGTAGTGCACTTCGGATTCTGTTCTTGGTTTCTACGTTAATATGATATGTATTATTAGGGTGGCATCTGTTATTATATTTTCGAGATTTTACAACAATTGCCTTCAGTTCAGACGAAGTTCCGGATGGATTTGGGTGTTTATTATATTAATTGTTCTTGCCCCATGTAATACTCATTCAAACAAATTATATTTTGCGGGTGTTCAGAGGAGTGGAATAACTCGATAACAACAACGTCTTAATTTAGTGTTGAATCGAATAGTTATCGCGAGTGACGGATGATTTTACACTTTTTAGATTCCGCTGTCAATTAATGTAACGGGGAGATGTTGCTACATTTAATTCAGTGTCAGCAAAAAGTCTCATGACACATTTTCCGGAATATTTCAATCCACTATCTTCAATTTTGACCAGGAAAGCTCTAAGTCACTTTACATATTATAAAGTATAATGTATTTTGTGGTTACGATAACTCTCTATTAATTTATATTTGATTTCAACAAAACTTTTCAGAATAATTGATCCCATAGATATCTAGGCTAAGTTTGTTAACTAGAGTAACTAAGTAACCGACTAAATTAGTTACTATCTGACAACTTGTTTATGAATGAAGGCAGTTTAAAAAGTATTAAAAAAATTGTTACTTCGTTAATGTTAGCCTCCTACCTAGATAAAAATTGTAAAAATTAATACTCTTTTCATCCATTTTTCAGTTTTAAAATTTTTGAAAAGTATAAAAATATTTTTAATGAAATAACATTTTTGTTGTGAAATTGCAATTTCAGAACATAGTAAAAAAATGGAATAATAGATGTATCAATTATAAACAACAGAATATAAGTTCAAAATTTGTCGATAACGTAATTGCTTGATGTAACAAAATTGGTTAAAAAATGGTCCAAGTTCAAATTCCGATAGCAACCAAATTTTTTTTCTATATATCTTTCTAAGTGATTCATTTAATTTGTATTAAATATTTTTCAACTTAGTTCATATTGGATCCAAAGAAAAATTAAAAACATACTGTAACACGCAGATGAAATCTACTTAATGCTGGATGAATTTTTTTTGGAATATTGATATAAAATATGTTTCAATTCTGAAACCACCCACAGCGCAAGATCAATCGTCCAATATATTCATAGAATCGGATACATAAGTACTATTATGTAACATACATAATAGTACTTATGTATCCAAATAAATACATCCGTTGTGATTACTGCTATTTGATTTCTGCTCATACTATATGGTGATCCTGAAAAAATACATCATATTTTTTCTGATTGTAATAGAGATCAATAGATAAAACTTTTAAATTATTCCGTAAACTATAATTTATATTCGACAGGCTGTCGCTATTTCTAAACCACAAAAAGATGGAGTAAAATTTATGTTCTCATACAGTATAATTTATTTTATTTTACAAAAGCATCAAAATAGATTTCACATAGAGGTTTCTAATGGAAATTATTAAGTGAACGTTATCACAACACTATTTCATTTTGTATAATTTATTCATTATTATAAATTTTCAAAAATGTTATTGTGTAATATTAAAACAACCTGTTGTTCTCAGTGGAACATTATATACATGTACGTCTCGTGTAAATTTAACTCAATACATATCGACACCTAATGGCTGTGTCGCGTTTAATGACCTAATCATAAATCTTTAATGATTTATGATTAGGTCATTAAAAAGGTGTTTAATGACCTAATCACAAATTAAATGTATCAATTAGCTATTGAATTCTGAAAAAAACTGCATCCTCACAGTAAAAATATGTTCTCCTTTAAAATAAATATCATAAATCGTAAAATTACAGCTACAATATTTAGTGACACGGTGTATACGTATACATCTAGAACTGGTTGATTGTAAGTGTGGTAAACAGTACTTTGATTGTAGCGTTTATTTACAGATTGAATTTATACTTGATTGTTACATTATAAAAAGTATAAAATAAACGTAGTTCACTGAGATGGTGTATCCGAGGAGCTGGTCAAGAGAAGAATAGTTAGTTCTATTAATACATATATTTTTATTTAAACATTACTATACACAGTTGTATTTATTAGGCTGGTGCTAAGATAAATATTGTATACTATATGCTAAGATAAATATTGCACTATGTGCTAAGATAAATATTGTATTCTACACTAATGTGTAATATAGATATTGGTGTATAAATAAATAATTACGTATTAACTTAATTACAAAAATGTATAAAAATAATCGACATATAATTTAGTCCTGGACAACGAGACCACACATTCCTGCCACGTGTTTTTAGTGAAACTTATTTGCTTATTATCATTTTGTATATTTCGGTTTCATCTTCAATTGTATTTTAATTTTTATCGAATGATAGATTTTTGAAAGAAAATTTAATATTATTTTAATTTGGTGTGATTCTTATTACGTTCGACCAATTCTCCGGAACCTGTTCTGAGAGCTGATGTTATAATATCAGAACCGCATAAAAAAGCGTTTTGCATTATTTTTATAGCAAACCTAAATTTATACTGACCCAGTAAGTACTAAAACAATTTCTACTAAAAAAGTTGCATATTTCAATGACTGGAGATGATAATCCGTCACACGCTCCAGTCGATATCGCCCGGGGAAAACAGAGCCGGCAGCGTACAATGTAAAATGTGTGATATACCATTTATGGGCAAGTTTTAGAATTTATGTGGGTGCCGGACAAACAAGTTCCACTCCAAAATGTGCCCTCTGACGTGACGGGGTCGTGACCCTCGATATATGACAATACTGAGTGAAGTCTCGCAATAGTCACAATTTTTATTTTATTTATTATACCAACTCATCCATCTACCGTTGCATGTGAAAAACTCCGGTCCAACAGTCGCTTAGAAATATGCAAATACACACAATGAAAGGGTTCCAACAATTCATATTTCTGGCTGTATAAAATATTCATTCGTCATTTTTTCGGAGACGGTTCATCGACACCGCCTTCCCTGCACGCGCGAGTTAGTCTGGTCGACAGTTCCCGCCGCCATCTGTTCTCGCAAGACTAACAGCATCTCCAAAACTGCGCCGGTTTATATTTGTCTAATCGATATTTTTTAAAACACAGACAACCGAAATGGTTTCTCGATGAAGTTCCTCGCATGCATAACATAAATGTTATATCAATAGCAGGATACCAGGTTGTTCACCCTTGAACAACGGAACAAAATTTCAATCCACCTTTTTAGATAGATTGCTACTGATGTGCTACCTATTGCAGAAGGTATCATGAAGCAAATACACAATTTCAATAAACTTTCTTCGATCGTGACCAGAAGAGCCCGATAATAAAGTATATTATCATCCCTGACTTTCCAACGGCGTAGGCCCTGGCCTCCTCGAAAACACACCTCCACTGGTTTTTGTACTGGACTGCTTCCCACCAATTACTGGCCCCACGAATGGATAAGTCTTTATTACGAATACATTATTAGACATCATCAGACGTTATTTATCCACTGCTGGATGAAGGCCTATCTAAGTGTATCTCATCTTTCTCGGGTTTTACGGACTTCTGATTTTTTGAGGCTTAAATTAATATACCATATGTTGGAAATAATTATCTACCATAAATAAAAATTTCTATCAACGTAACAATCATATCAGAAATATCTCCAATGTAATGTATTAGTTTCCATTCAGATTTCCCTGCGCGTAATATGCTGAAGATATTGGGATATTACATAGGTAAAAGATTAGATTAGAAAAAATATAAATTAAATTAATCAATTAGAAAGATATACCGAAAAAAATTATCCAGCGAAAAAATGTTTAGGTGCTCCCGGTAGCGCAGCGAAATATTTTTTTCATGGATAGATTTTTCTGTATATCTATCTAATTTATCCAATAAATTTGTGTTAAAAATACCACAGAAGTTCTGAGAAAATTTTTTATCTAAAAATAAGATATATTTGTTGAAATTAGCATCTTGAGAAGTTGCCCGAACGAGACTTCTTGAATGATTTCGTCACAGAACGACAACAATTCCTCGTATTAGTCCTCGCCTTGATATAAATTGAATAATCATTCCAATCTACGCCGTTTTCCCAAACAAAAGCTATCCGATTAGGTTGATTGCTGTTGAATAATTTCGTTCTTTGCCCCCCCCCCCTGATGACATCTGAATTACTGAGTCGGATAAAGGGAGCCTTCATTGCCTATAAATTACAGATAAACTATTCTCCCAGGCAGATAAACGCTTTAGTCCTCTCGGGAGATGTATCTGAGATATGTGACTCGGTAGAGGACTCGAGGAGTTCAAGGGACATCCTTAATGAACGATTAATCGTCAGTAATCGCACACTGCTCTCATCTCAGTTCCAGAGAAGCGGACTGCCTCGCATTACGCTCAATGAATTCTTTCTTTCATTCATTCGTTCTTTCTTTGTGCAATGCCAAATTATTGCGCACTTTAATTCAATTTTAATTATAAAATATAAATACACGTTAATTGCCAGCAAACCGGCCACGAAGGTCACTCGCTCTTTTGTTTATTTTGTTTTATTTGCGAGTTTAAAACTATTTTTTTATCGCCAGCCTCAGTGGCGTAACTACACAATGCCCGGCTCTCCTAACCTCTTACTTCTCCCCCTCTCGCAAGAACACACCTTGTTTTACTTTTTAAATTGAAAATAAATAATATAATATTATGCTACTCTGTTTATTTATGTTTCCTGATGTTAAAAATGTTACTATTAGGTATGTACTTATTTTGAATAATTAATAAAATAAAATACTTGATATAATTAATAAATAGCTGTCACTAATAGTAGATATTCTAAACCATATTTATCTGTTACGACGAAATCATTTAACATTTATATTTCAAATTTGCATACCTATTTATTCGTCAGAAGTTATTACACCTGTCCAGAAATTTCTGGGCCCTCCAGGGGCCGTGGTTTCCTATTGATAGCTAATCCACTAATCAACTGTATTCTTATATTCAGTGTCTCTCTTATTCAGTGTCCTACTTATTTGAAAACACATAAATATACATTTACTTATAAAGAACATTAAGAATATAGAAGCATCTCTGATATGGTGTAGAATTTAATTTATTGTACCGTGATGTATAATCTTGTAAAGCCTTCATTCACGTCATCCGACCCGTAGAATGGCGGGCGCCGCGTCACTTCCTACGAAGCCTCGGCACGGATCCGGGCCACATGCCCACCCGACCGAAACAGCCTTCCGCCATAGCGCCCGCCGGTGTCATCCCGAAAAAAAAATTACGGAACATAATTTAATCTGGCCGCCTTCCATCAAAATGTAATAAAATTTTCCACTCCAACAAAGGCCGTGTTTCGATTCGTGTATAAAACAAACGTTCGTACAATTTAAACAACCTATTTTCATTAATTCCGAGCCACCCCCGGGGTGGGTGCCTGTAGTGGAACAGCGCCGCTTTCTCCAGTAATTACATCAGCAAACCTCATTAGGGGCATTTTAATTCACCCCCTTCCCCGCCGACCCCGCGCCGCACCATCCTCCACCGGATAGAACCTACAACCTTCGGAGGTTTTTCCACTTTGCTGCGGTACCATGATAAATATGAGGTAATCTTTTAGTTCGAAGCGATTTACTCAAATGAAAGAAGTTTCAAACCAATACTTACTTTTTAATCGATACAGTGTGATCTTATAACTCTTGTTTAATAAAAATCTTATTTGTTACATATTATCAACAGATTTTTATTTATTCATGATTGATTGATTACCTGTGTACACATATTAAAGAATGTTTTTATTGCAGAGTAAACAAACCTTTTTTTTTTTAATAAAAATATACAAACGTATATATGAATTTTAACCACAAAGCTAATTTTGCTAATTTCAAAAGTATTAAACAAATCTACATTTTTATTTTTCTTAAAAAAGCATATAACTCGTATATAGTGTTGTTAGCGAAGACACAAACCTCTCCGCCTCTTTATTTGATTATTTAAACGCAGCTTTTTAAATAATCCTTGTTAGGCAGCGCGTGTGTCAAAGATATCGATACATATTTAAATTATTTTCAATATTGAAAAATGTGTTTTACGTATTTAAATATTGGGAACAAATATAGATAATATTCCCAATATTCTTCCGTGTGTCATGTTTAGGGAAATTTGAAAGGAAACTGAAGCAAAGTGTAATTTTCCTTTGAATTACACTAATTAGATGAATATGTGAGCTTTTTGTCTTGTAAGTACATTCATCAAATATAAACTTTTCTATTTTCTACACACCTTTTGCTGGTACTCTACCGCAAAATTGCCGCGAGTTGCTATGTTAACCGAACCTACGCGCGTCATTGGATAAAGTGAAAAGTTTGTCTAACACAATCGCACATTGTTTACAGAGAATGTCATGTCTTATTATAATGGTGTCGATGCTAGGTGTGTAAGTTCGATAAGTACCGATGTATTAAGTCATAGATGCACAGGTTTTATTAGATTATCTATGTAAAAGAAGAAGAAGTGATGGGTGTGTGCGTGTAAATGTTAACTCTAAAAGAATGTTAAAAAATCGAATAAGTATTTTGATTTATTGTGCATTTTATAAGATCGTCGTCAGTTTCTGAATACGGAATAAACTCACATCGAAATCCCCGATACAAAACGTCCCAATCGCCTTTTCTCCATTCAGCTTCCGTCCATCAATCTACAATCTACAATACTCTTCCGACGATCTGACTCGAACTCGACGATTCAAAGTTGCTCTCTTTCGTTCGTTCTAGAACGATCCACGTGCGGACAATGGCCGAACTGTACACTGCTCAAAAATCTTCTGAATAATTTGAGCGATCTTTTATCCATTCTTGAATTACTACGTTTGTATATTTTTTAGTCACAGAACATAAACTTTAATGGAAACGGGTTTTCCCTCGGTCAAATATTGAGCAGGCCTTTTTCCAGAGAACATTGCTTTTTATTCGATTGTGAAATAGCACCACCAGATGTCGCAATATCTAATCCTGGCCCGAGTTTATGGGCTGTGTAAAAATATTTGAAATAATAAGTTTGACTTATTTGAGGGTCTGGAAAAAAAGCGTTTCTTTTTTTTAATATTTTCTTACCTTAAACGCGGCGTTACCTATTATTTATTAGAGTATTAAGAAGAAAAATAGATTCTTTCGCATAGAAAAATGTACCTTTTAGAGAATTAGAATTTGACTGAAAATTTTGTCAAAACGACGTTCTTTTTCTAGTACTTATACGGTTATCAAACGTTGGCGAACATTATTTTATTTGCAACTGCACGAAATTTTTCAATTGAGGACTTCCCGAACTTCCCTCTTCTGCTAGAAATTTTACCTTGAATTATGAAATGCAAGATCAAATATTTTTCTAGATTTCTCCTAATACTGCCAAATTATTTCGCTTACGAAGTTTTTAATTGTCTTGAGGATTTTTTATTCCTTTCATATCCGAATCAACACATTTTCATTAATGACGCCTCTATCATATCTCAAATGCTTCAAGTCGCTTTCATCGGATCACTCCCATTCGCAAATATAAATTTAGTCCACGGCTCCACAATAATATTTTCATGCATCATACCTAAATGTAAACACCATGTTTTTGTTTATTTATTTATATAGCACCATGTTTATAAAAACTACAGCTTGTGGGCGCTTGTCATATTACTAATATTTTAAAAATATAAATTATCATACGAGCTCATCGAGATATAATTTTGTAAATATGTGTTTTCGATCATTTTTTACTTCTACTACTTGTCTTATGGCAGTGTTAGAATTTTCTATAATGTATTTCTGCATATTAGCAGCGTTTGACATTTTGTAAATACCGTTCATCTGTAGGTGACAACTGTGACAACCATCTGGACTACCTGCAAACCGGCATAAAAATAGATGTTTAAAGGGTCACCTGTCATTAAAATCAGTAATCACAAAAAGCTTTTATTCAAATAGATATTCTTACGAGAAATAATCGTAATGATAATATTCTCTCAAGCTAAGAGCTTGTAATTTGAACAATTTGACTAACTTGGTAGTTCAGAATTAGTAACGAACCCCCGACCGCTTGGTCACTAGACACCCAGCGCTCGACTATGCATTAGAATAATCCCGTAAACCTGTTGATGATTTGACCTAGAAAAAAATATGTGTAAATTAATGAGAAAATATTATAACTTTTTTCTTCATATTTTACAATTAAGGTTCCAATTTTAAATATATAATTTATTTATGTCCGTCCATCCATCCGTGTTACGTAGCAAAGTAAAACATATATACATTGACAGCTGTCCGTGTCGCATTACACAATACAACAAACAAGATGTGTTGTTCACATCTCGTCAAATAATTTTACTCCCCCACCAGCGCTTCAAAAATATGTTACGAAAAAGTGACCAAACAAATACGTCATATATTTTATTCTGTAACCATATAAATGTAAAATTTATTTAAAATACGCAAACTGTACACGCGTATGCGATATTTATATATGATTATGCATATGAGAGCACTAATTTCAGTGACACAATTACTTTGGTGTATATTATGAATTATTTGAGCTTACATATTATTTGAATTTGAAATATGACAATACCGTATACGTGTCGGTAGGTGTTTTTTTTTTTTTAATAACTTTGTGAATGGTTAACAAATCTCACAATGATTGTTTTCGAAGAATATTTTTGATTGTTAATAATTTTACATTGATTGTTTTCGAGGAATATTTTCGGTAAATTTTCTCAGACCCTGATTACTAAGGGTTGCGATATTGATTTTCTTTAAGTGACAAAAGGAGTGTTGTGATTTTTTCTATTGAAAAATTATATTGCCCGCCAGTTGTTGTTATGTATGAAGCTCATAAAATATGTAGGGGTGAGTGATAAGGGTGGTAGTTAGGGTGGGACCAGAATTAAACACTAAATGAACTAAGTATATTTACATTATTGTTATCTGCTTACTTTCCACGTAACAGAAGAATACTCGTACTTACCCCGAAAGCCAACAAAATTAAATACATTCAAACTTGTACCTCTTGTATTTTCTAGCACATTCTGAAAATGAAAAAATTCCTCAGAGAATCATGTAATTTTTTTTAATGAGTGAAAGTATGTTTTTATATATTCTGTAGTTCTAACATGAATCGCAAATTTAAAAAAATAAAATTTGGTTATATAAGTCACGAGAAAAACAATGAGGATCTTTTCAATCTGTTTTGTCATTTTTTCTCTAGAAACGACTAAGTTACTATCGTTTTAAGTTTTTTAACAGCCGTCATTTTACAACAAGATGGCGTATCAAGATAATTAACAAACTTAGTCAAAATATCAATATTTTTGCAAAAAAATTTGATTAAAATCAGATAAGATATATGGGAGTCCACAAAATTCATTATATCCCATAAACTTATGTATGTATACCGTTGTAACTCATATAAATACGCCTAAAAACCATCTTACATATGCTTGTCAGGGCTCCAATAATGAATTTATTCTTCTACATTTATCAAATTTTCATATATTGAACGAAAATAATCTTCTAAAAATTTTCAGTCGAAGTAAGAACAGTTGTACCTAATTGAATCATTGTACCATCGCTGATAGATGAAAATTAAGTCTAAAACTTACAAAAGTAAACTGAATGCAGTTGAAAGTAGGTTAGTCTAAAAAATTAAATAAAACACAATCACTTTGTATAATACAACGAATTTTATTAAACGCAAACCGCTATATTTATTGTTAGTTTTAAATAAACCCTGACAAATCTTGATCTAAGCAAAACCGGTTTGCGTTTAATAAAATTTGTGGTTTTATACAAAGTGATTGTGTTTTATTTAATCTAATATGTCAAGCCACAAAGTAATTTATTTCTATGAAAATACAAAAACGACAGAAAAATTTGGCCTTTTTTCTGAAAAATTTGGCTACTCCCGTTTGGAAACGTTAAGTAATAACTAACAAATACTGTACAATAAAATATCATATGTGCATTCACTTTTTGGGCTTCCGTTTTGTTAAGCATATATTTTTATGAGTGACTTATTCTTTGATATCTTCCAGACATGCCGGTGGTGACATTAAAGCTGGGATCCACTCTCAACCCTGATGACATCAAGGAAGGAGATGATGTCTACTTTGAGTGTAACGTCCGGGCCAACCCTAAAGCGTACAGGCTTGCCTGGTATCACAATGTAAGTACAGTCAAATTATATTCGAGAGAAATGCATTGTTTTCCACTAGTACAAATTTTTATTAACATATATAATATCTGTATCTACCATCAATTCCACGACTTTCTTTAAAAACAGGCTTCCGCAGTTTAAGGATGGAACCTAGAATACCTTGAAGTTGGGAATCGAATTCGTGATCCTTTGATTACGTAGCCAATATTGTATCGCTAATCTATAGGATTCAGAGTTGAAGGTTACGGTTTTATACTGAACTAGGGGCTAACCCGCCCTAAGACGTTGTGTCTATCTTTCAGAATCTAATTTATCAGTAATTCAATTATAATGTATTATTTAGAGGTTAGCCTATTCTAGGGTGTTATAATTCATAAGATATGTGAATAAAGATGAATCAATTAAAAATAGAATTTATACGTGATTTATAATTTTGCCTTGATAATAACGATTATTGATTCATTTACATTTCCATCTAATTAATCCTTGTAATTCGGATATGCACCTGGTCTAAATTTAACTTCCGCAGTGGCAAAACATATATATTAAACATAACATTATTGAAATCTAAAAAAATATCAATGCTTTGTTTTTAAAGAGTACTTTTCTAAACATTAATTTAATAAATTCAAAAATATTATCTTTTTTTTTTAATTATTAAAATTAGGAAAGTAACACAAATTTGTCTGCAATGAATTTTATTCATAATACAATATATTTGATTCCATGTCAGTCTTGCTATAACAACACTAATTATTGAAATTGGATAACAATAGTTTAGCTAAGGGCCAAATGCCAATAATATACAATGGAGACGTGTCCATTGTTTACATTGACTGCTACCTCATTTTAGGTTTTCCAATTCTTCTTCTTCATTCGAATTCATTATTGGATAGTCATTTTAGAGGTCTCTGTAAATATATAAATGTTGTGACTTTCGGCTCACTATACAGGTCGTTGCCTGTTGACACGCCTACTTCATTTTCTTTGAGAGCTAAAATTTTCCTGAGAATCCTCCCCAATTCTTTCTTGTTAGGGTCCACATTTCTGACGCGTAAGCCTTATTAGAGTTTTATTATGCCTTCATGTTCAACTTCAACTGTTTTTGCAGGCCGAATCAGCAACGATCTTTATCACTATACGAGTTTTTATTTCTTCGTCAGTTTTGTTTGTCTGTAATTAAGATCATAGATATGTAAATTTATTCACTGACTCAAAGGAGTAATTACCGGCAGTAAGTAAAGGCATTTAGCCCACGTGCAGGCTGAAACCCGCCGTCATGCGCTTGTTCTCTTGGTTCACTGCCCTAGGCATATGACAATCGCAATACGATTGCTAATCGTTAATTCATTAATTCCCATTTCTTTATTTGCCATCTTCGATTAAAAATTGGCGACCGAGTTGCAGTATACTGATTTATTTTGTGCAAGAGCTATACACTGCCATATCCTTTTTATGTCAACTATATTTTCCTGCATAATGAGTTGTTGATATCATATATCTCATTGCGGAGAATGTATCTAAAGTATGCAGCTTTCCTTCGTTTGATATTTATCATTAGTTCACCAAAACGTTCAGTCTTCAAACGCGTGTATTGCGAGACAGATAAATTCTTTGTCAGAATATTCAATAACGTTTCAGACGTAAATATCAATTTAAACAAATCGATATGCATTTTCTCAATCTTTTCTCGTGCTCCATCTCCGGGGAAATATAACTTCTTCTTAGACCCTGGAATGCTACTCCGGTTCCGTTCAGGTTCTCCGCTCCAGCAGCCTCCCCTCGCCCCGAGCTGACTGTCCACCCTGTACTGTAAATGCTGCCGCCGGTGATCCCCACAAATTAACTGGAGACAGTGACAATCTCTTAAGCAATCGTACCCAGACGTCCTGTTCGATAAACACGACTGCAAGAGAACAAAGTGCGACTGCAGACTCTACGACAGATAAACAGTGGCAGAAAGACTCCAAAGATTTTTAACAAACACACGAGATACTGAATATAGAAGTATAGAGGGTATTTTATTAACAATATTATCGGTGGCGTGACTAAAAAATTAAACTCATATGCAAAATGGTGAAAAGGGCCCTGTATATACATATATATATTTTTTTAAAGACGACAGCTGGTAGGGGGGACCACCCTAACCCGGGACCGGTTAAGAAACTAGGGCTCCTTGCCCACTCATCAAAGCTAATAAAACTACGCGACTTTAATGCAATATATGGTTCAGTACCTTTAGGAAAAAATAAAAGAAATTCAATTGGATTATTGGCAATTTCGCAAAAGTTAAAAAATGTAGACCTTCCAGTGTCCCTTAAGTGCTGTTTTTATTGATATAAATTTTAGAAATATAAATCCATACAAAAACATAGTTAGATTATATAGTTATATTTGATTGATGACATAATACAAAAAACATAAATATCATATTACATAAAACCTAGAAGAGAAAAACTATATATATACACAGTAATATATATTTCATGATATAAGATCCAGCATAAGACAGAAAGGTACAAATATAAGAGTCAAACAAATACGTAGATGGAAAATTGATGGTAAATGAAGGTGCAGTAGTTCAAGTCAGACACTCAGGGATCCAGTCATCAAAAACACTCCCAGAAGAGGGACATATCTTTTATACATATATATTGTAGATAAGAATATTAAATTCTATTGAATTATTTCCACTTTAATAGATATAATATATAATAGTAAAAGTAAGAACAGAGTCTGTCTCTCGTTGTCAGCAATATTCACACTTTCGTGAATTGGCGCATGTGTGCAACATCTACATACCTTAGAGTGAAGATTGAACAAATTGGGAACAAATTTAGGGACGTGTGCAGCATCGTAGTTGACCGAGTTAAGAAAGTATCGCTTAAATAAATTGTTGAATTCTATCTTTATGTTGTGATTTTAACAATCATTGGTTGTTAGCGCCCATATTAGCGTTGAGAAAAATATTCATACCAAATGTATTGCAGGGTGCGGACTTTTTCCACCCGTGCCTAACGTGGGCCCCAACGCATGTTACACCACTGAATATTATACGACTAGAGCTTGAAACTCATCCTAAATGGTTTCAGGGGCGCTTGTTCTGACCTGGATCTTTTTCCATATTATTATAATTCTTAAAACCTCAACACCGCTGACACTTTTAATAAATCAATATCTTATAGCGTCAAGAACAACAGTTTGACGTTTTAACTTTAGAAACGCTCATTTCCAAATATTTTTTTCTTGCCTATATTCACATTAGATATATAATTGTTAATTAAAAAAATATCTACAATTCAGCAGCATAATGGTATTCCAATTTTCAAATTTCTGATAATAGACTTGTTTGTTTACTATTTTGGAAAAAGTCACGGATCCACATTTCAAATGAATTTTAAATGTATCAATTTTCCTATGTGCGACACATAGAAAGGCCTTAAGATTTTATATATAAAATTCTCTATCACATGCACGTCGTTCTGTCGTTCGCACTCTGGCGAGTGTCGCGAGAGAGTCGAGAATTTCTCTATAATTGGAATTCTTTTTTCCATCCATGAATTTTAGTGGTTATAAAGTACCTACTTATTCATTGTATCGATCAACGATGTTCCACATTCAAAAGAAGTCAACTATCATTAAAAATAGTTTTATTTTTAATGAAAACACATTTTTGCTGGTTTTAATACAAAATACTGCACTATATTAGTTCAAAATTGTCGAAAATGTAATCCGTTGATATGGTGAAATATTAACGCGGTGGCAAATAAAATATTTTTTTAATAAATAATGGTATTATTATTATTGTTTTATTGTTAATTTGTAATTTTGTGATGGATTCAAATACATCCATCATAATTCGGTTCACTCTGTTCGGACCTCGATCAATTCTTTTTTTATAGTTCGTATACATATTATATACACCATCTTTATAAATAGTTAAAGATCTCCCTTGTGGGAGTTTTCTCATGAATAATAGGATTAATGACTTGGTTCAAACATGTGAAAACATTAATTGCCAAGTAAAAAAGATATAATATAATATAAAGTGATAACGATATAATATGATATAAAGTGATAAAGTTATAATGTTAAGTGAAAAGTGAACTAATTTATTGTTAATATCAACTGATATTTTTCAATTTTGAATATTATAGATCAACTAAAATTAAAAGCACTTTCAGACTGTAATATATGGTGTGTTTGGAGCTAACGGAGGTGGGGGTGGCGGTGAGGGTGGAGTTAAAATGGATAAGACAAGGAATGTAATGGGCGGTATTTGAATATTTATTATGTTTTTATTGTTATTTTTATTATTACATATTTCTAAATTTTCGTTGTCTTTTGGTATTTTGTCATATAAGTGTGTGTATGTTGATGTTTGTATTTTCTTCTTTTTAATAAAAGACAACAACCAAAGAAAGCCGTGGAGAAGAACAATGTATGTAGGAAAACTTACAACAGATTTATTAAATTCCTGTAAAGATAAAAAATTTAACCCTGCCTTCTATACAAAAAACAATATTAAAAAATATATTTTGAATAATAAATCCAAAATACCCCACGAAGAAAAAAGCGGGGTCTACAAGTTGAGTTGCAAGGATTGTGACGCATTTTACATTGGACAGAGCGGAAGGAGAATAAGAAAAAGATTGTAAGAACGCAAGAAAGCCATAAAAAACTTCAATATAAACTCCAAAATGGCTGGCATTTGATAACAGTTATTTACAACTCATACATAGTTGCGCCAAAGGACGAAAATTAGACATTTTAGAAAATTCAAAATATGTGATAATAAAAATAACAATAAAAACATAATAAATATTCAAATACCGCCCATTACATCCCTTCTCTTACCATTTTAACTCCACCCCCACCCCCACCCCCACCTACGTTAATTCCAAACACACCATATATTACTGTCTGAAAGTGCTTTTAATTTTAGTTGATTTATAATATTGATAATGGGAAGATGTTCCCGAAAACGTTACATATCATACATTTAACACAATAAAAAGTGTAGTGGAATAAAACAGGGTTTAACTCAATTTACAAAATAATCATGGAATAATCCACAAAGTTTCACCAAAAACCTTTGAACAGTTTTCAATTTTGAGTTGCAAAAATAGATCTTATATTTAAACATTTCGTTTTTTTGATAAATTAATTGATAAAAAAATATCAATCTATCATGAGATTAGGTTCTATATTTATATATTCTATATCTGGGTTCGCGATATTTTTATTTTAATTGTGTAAAAATATGAAAAGCTTTACGTTTCGTTTTTCATCCTTGACATTTTTATCTGTATAGTTTTTGGTCTACACCGCAGTACTTTTTAAGCAATGCGGCTTGTGAAATATTCCCGCGCACTATACAGAATTCTCCACTCATTATACCAACAAAATAGATAAACATTAAAACATCTCCCTAGATTTCTGCGAAAGATTTTTGATACTTTGTACATACCATACACATAATATTTGTATCCAAAAATATGATGTGTCTTGACGCTGGAGGATAATAATCGTTACTTGCAACACTGTGTGGCGGCATCCATCCACGTGTTTGGAACATTATAGTATATATTGTAGGGATTTCGTACCTAATGAGATGTATTGTTTATTGTATTGCTAACCTAATAACCACTTCCAAATTTTACTGTTCATTTAGATGTACGTTTTGGATTAACTAACTAATTTAACTGACTTACCATCACGCCGTTTCCCCACGGATTTCCCTCTTCTGTCCTGTCACACTATTCGTACGTCTTCTCTCGCAAGCTTGGCGATTATTGAAGCTTCTAATAGGACCATGTTTCAGTGTCCGGTTTACCTGATTATACTTTTCTACTTCTGATGCCATCAACACTTACGCCATATGTCTTTCTTACCATTCTCTCTTCATTCATTCGTTTCACATAACCAAACCACCTAGGTGATCTTTTTTTAATCTAATTCACTATGTGACCTTTAGCTTCTTTTCCCATAACTTCTCTCTGGCTGCCTTCTAAATTTAATATGATAACGAGTCTCATATCAAATTGACGCATATTGTACAGGTATGGTTCTGGCACGATGATACCGGAGCCAACCTATATCAGTTAATGACTGAATGTAATAATGACTAAATGCAATAATTATGCAATTTTAAAGGAAAAGAAAAATGTTAACTATGAAGGGACGCCACAAGGTTTTAGTGATTAACTGCCAGAACATAACTAACTTTAAAATATTTTTCAAAAAAGCATTGATGATTTTGTAATATATCGCACGCGTTGCTTTGTTGAGTGAAATCGAAGCGAGAGTAAACAATCTCAAAACGACTCCAGTATTGGGTGGAACCCTTTGGGGTTTCCTTCATTTATGCTAATATCAGCTTTACATTCTCTCCTAATTTCTGAATTTGTTACTCTATCATAAATAAATTTGCCGCATACAACTTTTTTACATTTCGGTTAAAATTTGAAGTAAAAAGATAGAGGAATCATTGGTCCACACGTTTCGTTAAATAATGTGAATCGCATTATACATTCCTGCCTTCTGTCACACACAGACGCGGAGGGCCCAGGGCCCAGCAGGGGCCAGATAACAGACCAGGGCCGGCAGATCGCGGTCAAGCGAAACAATTAATTGGGCCCGTCCCGGGGCATTTGACATTAATTCAGATGTCCTTCCACGCCGCAAATAGAAGGAGCTCCCGAAGAGAGAGGCTGAGCGGTCGGGGGTCGGGGGTCGGGAGGCTTCTCTCGGCACACTGTCCCTCTGTATTTATTTATGTGGACACGACCGTCAGGGTTGGACCCGACTCACAAACTGTTTGCAAAATCTTTAAACAGGATGAAAATTAAATGGTTTCCATTTTAGATCAGTTTAATGCAGAGGGTTAACACTGTTATTTATCTTCGCACGCGCGATGTATTATATAATACTATGTACAGTGGATCTTTTATTCAGCGCAGTGGCGTAGCTATCGCTTAGTCAACTTAAGCAGCTGCCCGGGTGCCCAAAATCGTTGTACAATTTTAACAAAGCATACGTTTAAACGTTTTAGTGACGAATGAATGAGTAAGTAAAGCACGTTTTAAATTTCAATGTAAAATATTTTCTTGATACCATCGAGCAGTATTATCAAACCTTTGAACATTCAACCAGAAAAAACCATTTTAGAATATATGTAATATATTTTATCGAAAGTTCTCCGCAATAAATATGTCACCGAATTGCGTTTAATAAGACCTTTAAAAGATTCGGAAAATTATCCATAAATACATTTTTTCCAAAATGGATGGATATAAATAAAACAATGTTATAACTCTACCTAGTTTATTTGTATCCATCATTTTGATGATAAACTCTACAAAGTTAACGCCGATTCTATCAAAAATATTTTTTTTACTGTTTGTACATCACACTTTTAGTAATAGGCTGCGAGCGTAAACCAATGCATGCATATTTCGAATAAATTAATTCTATAATCGTCTATCATTTGACTGAGTATAAAATAATACTCTACTCTAGAAGTTCATTTTTTTTAAATAAATTAATCAACCAAACTTTGCGTATCCAACCTATGTAGGTGCCTATTTTAATTTAATTCGAATCCAACTATTCTATGTGATTTGAAAAAATGTTTTTTCTTTTCTTCTTATTGACGGGAGATTCACTAATATTTGTAATAATTCTCACCAATCAATATAAAGAGAACTATTGTATGAAGCATAATGTGTTAATAATTTTACAATTTTATACATTAGATGGCGCTTTATTCGATTTTTGTTTGTATCCAATGGTTTATATATTTGAAATGTAATAGAAGATTATAGTTTTAATGGAAGATGGGGTTATGTTGTTTTTATTACGTTTCGTAGTAACTGAGACATAATTAATTACACATTAATGACGGTATTTAGTATTATAGATATTGTAAAGTGTCGCCATTTTTCCACGCCGCGTATTACTCTGCTGGTTTAAAATGGCCCACCGTAGTTCACTCCCCCGCCGCCACCACCTTCGCCAAGATCCTCCCTGCAGTCAGAAGCTTCTGTTGGATTAAGTAATACGGACCAGTATCCTGTTATTTGCCTATTTGTCAAGCTGCTTGTTTACCCGAATAAGGAGCATTCCAAGACGTTTCTCTAATAATGGACTTCTTGGTTCAGATTAGTTTGATCATGTACACTTCTATTTGATTATACTAGATAATACAAGTAATGCCGAATAATACACTTAATACCGAATAAAAATAACACACCTTATAACACCCATTACAGAGTTATTGATGTGTAAACATCTTTACTCATGCCATCCAAATCAAAAAATGTGACAAAAAAATACATCATTCTCGTTACATATTTTATTCAGTAGGTACCAATAAAGTCACGCTTACGTTTTGACACTTTTTAGAAGTCACTAATTTAATTATACAAATGTCTTATATACCTAAGTAGGTGCCATCTCACTATCAATTTTTTTTATTTATTTATTTTTAAAATTGTGCATACTTTTTAATCGATCTATTATAATTAATAATTAACGTGTCTGACGCCTACAGTTGGCGGTAATTATAAAATATTGTGATTGTTTTTATAGAGTTGATTTTGAGTTTTATAATTTTATAAAGTTTTTTTGAGCACATTGTGTGTTGGCAAAATGCAAGTAAATCTTATTATTTAATTTAGTTTCAAAGTACCTAATGTTGTGATATGTATTGATCTGTATATTCAAGCAATAAGTGACGTTATAATAAATTGTATCAGTCTCGGTGATAACATTTTTAAAAGGGGGCATTTTTGATCAGCCCATGTATTAATTTGTTTTACTGAAGATTTTATTGCTCCTTTAACCCATTGATCGCGTTCATAAATACGCATGACATCTTTCATACGTGACACTTTTTGGTGGCATTATAATTTACGACTTTACACTACGATAATGCTACAAATTTATGATTTTTTTTTAAGAAATCGATAGCAAAGGTTCTCAATCCTCACGAAACATAAACAAATACAGAAATCAGAACCATAATTACAAAATAACGTAAACAAAATTATCCATGAGAAAATACAACAGTGCCCTAGACTATCGCTACACTAGCGCTATTTGTGGTCATACGTACTAGAATGAAGTAGTGATCTGCGCAGGCGCTGATTTCTGAGACTAATGGACACTATTTACAAATTTTTAAATACTGACATTAAATTTAACTCTACAGTATGAATCGCATTACATTCTATACGCATAAACTGAGTTTGAGAATTTGAATTACAGCGATTCTGGATGATACCAAGACCTTGTTTGTTTATAAGATGGCTAATAATCCTCGACAAATATCGACAGATGTCTGTTGGACAAAGGTTTCAATTAATTTTGGTACCATTTTCACCGCACCTTAGCGCGTGTGTACGCACTAGCGGCGGGCGAAACATTGGGGTACTTAGAAATCTACGATATTTAGTTTTATTTTGTCAAGAACAATTTAGTGCGGTACAGTACAAGAAGAAATCGGTTAGTACGTACTTGTTTATATTACATCCTATGTATGTATCCCGTCCTAGGATTACATAATAATATTATTATAAAACATATTTGTGTCTTACATTATTTACTTCTCATAATGAAATAACAACAGTTTTTCTTGATTACTAAGAAAACCTCAAGATATCAAAAACTCGTACTCGAATAATTTCACAATCACTTGAAAACACGTGGCTAGAAAAGAACGGTAAAGAGCTTCATATTACGTACATCTCTCTTCTACTTTTCATTCTTGATAAAACATCATTCTGTGTCATCGTCGCGTCCTTAAATGTAAACTATAATATTTAACAGCGTCGCCTGTTCACACACGCTACAGTACGCCTCAGCGCGTTGACAAATAACGGCGCATAAAGGAGCACGTTGCTTTGGCGGGGAACAGCGACCGCTCGCTGTCATGGCGGATCTCTTGGCTTTTATTATAAAACATTATGAAGGCACGCCGTACGTCCGTCATCTCTTTCGCAAAATTTAAGTGCTGAGTTTTGATAATTGTTTAATTTTTAGAAAGCTTATCGTAAATTTCTCATCCAATTATACAAGTTATTTTATATATTTAAAAATATCAAAACAATTTGTTATTAATTTGTCGGCGGTAACTTTGCGGTAGTCATGTTTTAGTAAATTACTGTTGCCATACGCGAATTCGCCATTGAAATCATTTTTTCATTTAGTTTCTTGAATAAAGTTAAAATAAAATTATTTCGTCGTGAATACAGAGATATTTTTTATGTTTAGTAAGAAAGATTTATAGCGTTACTTAAAAGTACATGCTGTGACTAAGAAAACAAAATTATGGCCCATTACAATTTTCCACTTAAAAGAATGAAAGGAAGAAATTCTGTACTTGTATCAAAGGTTGTATATAAATTTATGTTTATATAATTTTAGCTTATTATCCATGTTGGAGTATTATTTCCAGTTTATGTTTAGTTTTGTTTAATTAAATGTTATTAAAACAAATTAGATGAATCACTTAACAAGATGCACAGAATAAATCTGTCTATCGGTAGTTAGCTTCGAATCCGAAACTTTCTCCTGCCGAGAGAAAGAGCTATCAATAATTATTACACTTTCTTAGCCATTTACTTTAGATTAGAATTTTCGACTTTATATATATTTTTAACAGGTATTTTTATGTATTCACATATACTGAACAATTTATTTTAAAAATGGATGAAAATGCACTAGAGAAATCTTTTTTTTTGTTTGAGACAATAACCACACTGTATACGTGATAGAATTGATAATAGGAATTGATATAGGTAAATTGTATATGTAGAATGTAGTATATTACACTACTCCTACGTAGAATATGTTATACTGCTTAAATAAAAATATTCATAAATTCAGCAAAATAAATGGTGGTGAACCGAACCTCGCTTGACAGGTAGGGATGCTTTCTACTATGCTACTGAGGAATTAAACAACACGTATATATATATATATATGTTTATTAATTTCATAAGCACTTTATTAACATTTTTTAAATATTAAAAGTAAAATTTGGTGTTTCAATTCGCACAAAAAAAATAAACATAAAAAACATTATTATATACACTTACATGACAATTTGAAGCCACAGTCTATTAGGAGAGTAACTTAGCGAGAGGTACCGGAATTGATAACTTGGCGCCTCCAGAATTTTTTTGATTTCAAAGATGTTTTGAAAAGTGAGAGTAACACGCATGAATGGAATTCTTTCGTGTCACAAGAAGAGGTAGAGACTGCCTAAAGAATTTATCAGAAAGATCACTGGGAATATACAAGGATACAGGGCTAGAGGTCGACCTCTAAGATGGACAGACCAAGTCACAAGTGGAAGCAAGCAGTTCGCACTGTAGAAACAGACAAAATGTGAGAAAATACATAAAAATATATAGAAATAAAAAAGTATATAAAGATTTTACGAAATTTTCTAACGTCATTTATAAAGAATTTTCATAAAAAATTTGACTGCTTCTGATTCTGTGATAAAATAAAATAATATTTTCGCTTCATATACTTACCAAAAATGGATCTCTCATTACAGAGTCGTAGTACTTAGTATATGTATGAATTTGAATTTAAAATTTTTCTCGGAGTTTCTCATTTCCTCTGCGATACTTGCCGCTAACAATGCTCGGAGTAAACTGCTTGCGCGAGGAATTATCACGAACTGAAAGACGGCCTTTTTACACCCGAAACGGGACTTAGCAGCCATTTTATGTCTAACACTTGGGTCGGCTACAGCCGCTGTAAACTACGTTATCTTTACTTCAACTCTCGCCCGGCTGAAGAGTTATCCCGCTGAATATGCGAGAGGATCCACCCATATGTACAAGCGTGCACGGAGCGTGAATACAGCTTGATACAAAGTTTGAAAATGTATCCGCAGGGTGCACTTTGGAGGTATGGAAATGTGAATGCCACTTATAAAGGAAATTGTGTAATATGTTTGAAGCCGTCGTACGGATGCGATAGGAATGATGATCCGCCTTCATGGTCGTTATTGCTTCATTTTGCTTCTGCAGACGAGTGACCTCTGTCGTCGCGGTGCGACTTCTTCAGATCATTATAATTTTTTTTAAATACGACTGATGAGTTACGAAAATTCTTGACAGTAACGTAATTGTTTTTTTACATGTGCATGATGGTCTATTAGCAATAATTTCATTCAAAGTACTGTTCACTTTATTATTCTCCGAAGGTATCTCTTTTTGATATTTTTCTCAATGTTACCGTCTTTTGCTGCGAGCACCAAATGTTCAACTTGCTACTGCAAATTGCATTGAATTTATTTTGTAATTTGTGTGCTATTTTATTACCAATTTACTGCTCCTTTGAAACCGTATTTTGTGATAAAGCGTACAGTTTTCATCATAAGCTTTATACATCGGTTCCAACTCCCCCCTCCCCAAAGTACATGACTCCGCAAAGCCGCAATTTCGCCGCGCTTTTAAACGGAAAAGACAAAAAAAAATAGTCAAATCGACCGGTCCAGTACTCCGTGTTCAATTATCGGCGGGCGCTGGTCCAGTCGGGACTTTGGACAAACTTTTTTCAAGCTTTGAGCGGGATAACTAAAAAATAACACAATTTCACGCGTGGAACGCAGATAGGACTTTCTGGCTCGGGGGATAGGACTTTCTGGCCTGGCGAATAGGACAGTGGATTTTCTAGCACAGCGGTGGCGCCCTGCGACCTTTTCCGAAATTAATAACTGTATAATATTTACTTTTGAAAAACAAATTACTGTAACATCTTAATTGTCACGGCAGTCTCTTTGTGCTGCAACATGACTTTTTTTGTTAAATTATTTTATAACGTAATTCTCAAGTCTGTTATATCGAAGTTGGCCTAAATTTGAATGAACCGCTCCGTCTTAAGAAACGTTAAAACCCCGGTATTATTAACATCTCTACGTCGTCGAAACATTAACCTTGAAAAGAAAGACATTACCAAAATCATTTCAACTAACGGCATAATTTAAAAAAATATATTATCATCTGTGAAAATTTACGATTATCTCTACACATAAAAATTATTTATTTATTTAAAAATTTCCCTGTCGTATATTAAAATTAAACATTTGCTTATTTAAGGGATTATATCGACTGTTTAGAATTAATTCTGTATAACTCAAATATAATAATATACCATTATAGGAGATATTATTTTAAAAATAAAATACAGGTGTATACAATAATCTACAAATTTATATAAATTCATATTCTTACATTCTTTTTACGAATTAATACAAAAAAAAAATGTTAATAAAATTAAAAATGGGATAACAACTGGATAACGCGTTTCCTGAATAGTAAAACGTCCAGGTTCATATCCTGGTAGCAACTAAAAAAAAAATTCGCTAAATAGATTTTTTCTGTATATTTTTCAACTATGTTCTGAAAACCCGCCACTCCACAACAATAGTGTGTTCTCCGTATGTACAAAAATGTGTTTTTACATCGTGTAAACGATTTTATCATATTTGTAGTTATTCTGATTTTTTTCTAAGCAATCAAATGCACCTATTAAATGCATCTTGATCATATTCAGCGAATATGCCCTGAACTCTGACTACTGAAAGAGCCGATCCACCGAGGCCTCTGTGTAAGGTCAAGTGAATGCAGTGAGTAAGTAAGCGGTTGCATCCGATGCCCATTTGATGCTATAGACTTTACTATATTTAAGTGTGTTCACATTAAATAGATCTTGTTTTAGTATTTTGAAAGCATTGTCTAAAATTGCATATACACGATACATGATTTAGTTCACATCTGTATACAGAAATGGAATGTGAAAAGACACCGCGCACAACTTTGCGTATGTATTATATATAATATATGATATTATATGTGACATCGATTTAAATTTATATTAATATATCTAATAGTTATTTCTAGTGTATTCTGACATTGTCATAATGCTTCAATTTAGAAAGGAACTACGCATCAAACTACATATGTTATTCTATTTAAATGAAATCACATGTTATTTTATTAAATTACTGCGTATGTATATAATATGGACAACTTTCTGCCTGGTCATTGTAGCTTAATTAGTAAAAGTGTTTACCGGAAACAGAAAGAGTTCGAGTTCCTGTGACGGCTATATTTTTTCGACAGATAGCGTTTCTTTTTGATTTAGCTTAAATTTGTTTCAATTATATTCTCCTTTATTGGCGCTGTAGCCTAATTCGAGCCTTGGCCTCTTCAATTTTCCGCCTCCATGATACTCGGTCTTCTGCTGTCATATTAGTGGTTGTCAATTA
The DNA here is from genome assembly GCA_031772225.1 of Eubasilissa splendida. Taxonomy (NCBI): domain Eukaryota; kingdom Metazoa; phylum Arthropoda; class Insecta; order Trichoptera; family Phryganeidae; genus Eubasilissa; species Eubasilissa splendida. Next base: position 26,458,018 of record CM062861.1, on the reverse strand, counting down.
AGTCATTAGTTCTTCAGCGCTCATAAGCCACAACTGAAGCTGGCGCTCGGCGCTCTTTGACACGTTATGGTGAGTTGTGGATCTTTGACGAAAGTAGCCTGCGCTTTAATTACTAATTTCATTTAGTGAGAAAAGAAAGAAAATTTACTTCATACTTTTTTTAACTTCCTGCATAGTGTAACCAAATGTTTATAAAATCATTATTGTCTTAAAGCTGATACTCTGTAACGAGTTTTGTATCATCCCAGTTTCCCGGCTTGTAGTTGATTCCAATCGCTAACGGCTGTGACAAATTCCTCAAAGGTAAGTCGCACGTACTATTTTGAATGGTTGAATATCACTTTTGATAGGAAAGCCAAACGAGTTCTCTCGCAGCTTTCATCGCGGTATCATGGTTTGCCGTCGTCGTATAGACGGTACAGGGCTTAACTTCTAGGTCCCGGGTCTAACTTCACGGATCCTCGGGTCGAACTTGTTCTCCGAAGGAAACTTTGACAACCGTGGCACCAGAGCGGCAGTCAATTCCAAATTTAATATTCATGCCGCCATCTTGGAAATGGCGGCTACGACTTTAACTATCATGGAATACATTGGAGTTTAAAATTTATTTCACCTACGTAACATTAAAATATAGACCGCTGAATGAACACATTACTACACGAAAGTAAACACTCAAAATACCTACTTATAACTACATTTTTTGACTCGTTTTATTGCATAATTATTAAGTTTTTATAATTATTTTTATTTTTTTTAATTATTTATAAGCACTGAGTATATTGTTGTCTTACAATTAGTAATTTCTTTATAAAAATACTGAGCATTTATAAAGTAAATTTATTTTAATTGGTTATATTAAAAAAGGTCTTCATTTTACTAATGAGATTTTTTTCCACTCTGGTTTTGCTTTTTAATATAATAATTATATAAATTTCGATCGGCACAACACAATTAGTTTTCTTTTCAAGAATAAATGTGGACGTATTTGTTAGTCGTTTTCATATTATAATAATATGTAGCCACTAGTGAACTGTAATGGCGGCCGAATAAAAGATGGCGTGTTCCGTATTACGAAATAATTTTGACCGCGACATAATAACTCATGTCGTGACAGTAGCGGCGGGAAAGCGCGGGAATAAATTTTCAATGTCATTCTTTCGTCGGGCTTTGGTGTAATGACACATTTGATTTAACAATATATAACGTGGCAACCGGCGGGGGAAATTGTTAAGCCATAATTTATACCTTTAATTATTTTGCGTTTAGAATTAAATTTATCGCCCCGCTGCGATATGTTCCCGTTTAATGAAACGCCCCCCGAATGTTTGATCAATAGGCAACAATTACGCGGTTGTATGGCATTTACATTGTAAAATGTATACTGCTTCACATGAAATAAATATGACATATCAGCGGTGTGTGCAGTGCAAAAAAACATGTAATTATTTATCGTGGATTCAACCGATATTCAAAATTATGATTTATATCGTATCCCAATCCTGCAGCATTTTAATTGAAATTATCGCAGACACGTTCTTTGTTTATTATACACGTGTACACCTAGCGACACTTTCCGAAAGTTTTCTACTTGTGGAAGCGTAACGCGCATTAAAAGAGATTATATAATATAGATATATCGGGTTGTGTCCCGTGAACATGAGATGTTGTTGTCACGACAAATGTATAGCATTTCAGAATATTTCATCAAAGAATTAATCGTCGAGCAATTCTCATAAATCTTCCAATCGAAAATCATGACGGCATAAAATAGGATTTTGATTTGATTTTAAATGTTATTTTGAATTTGCAATGTCCAATGTCATTGGTATCAGCGACGCCTTGTGGAAATCAGTTGTGTTGTTCAAATATTGAAAGCGAATACCCATTCTGCAAAGTAAAGTGAGCCTTATGTATTATATCTATATTCTATTCTAGACTATTCCACATGGTGTTATGGGCTTAATCCCTCGGTAAATATTTAGATGGGCGATATTAAAGTATGAACGCTGACTTAGTGCAAGTATAAATTATGTGTACGATACTATTAAAGTATTAAGAGAGATCATATTAAAATGTCCAATGAATATAAAAATGAATTATAAGAAAAAATCAAAGGACTCATCGATAAATCTATAAAATCAAGCGAGTAGGAAAAATTACGGTTTTTGTTTTCTGAATAACTGACCTAAATTTTTTTCATCGAATGTCTTATTTCTTTTTGTTCGTGTTAATTTCATTTTTGAATGCATTTTTATTGCGTTTTTTGGTAACATCGATTTCAGTTAAATTATTAATGTTACTTCAAATTAAGCTAAAGAATTAAAAGTGGTAAAGGAGCAAATAAGCGCAATTTTTTGCCCGGTGGTAAAGCGGTAGAAAGTAAACTAAATCTTTTGGTGTGGCAACTATTAAGGGACGTAATGGGATGCAATGGTGGTTCCGAAAATTTGCTCTGGGGACGAGAGATTATGAGCATCCTATTTTAGTTGATATCGACCAGCCGAAGGCATCAGCTGAATCAAAACCACGAACAATTTGAGAGCATTCAATAATTCTACACTACTAGTAATATCAAAAAAAAACTTGACAGTGCCGCACGAACTGAACGAAACCAAAAACACCTGTTTAAGCATTTCGACAATTTCTTACACGGTAAGGTCTTCAAGAACCAAGCTAAAGTTCATTTCGAAATGGTATCATCTTCGGAACTCGGATTTTTTTTTTAGTGAACTTGTATTTAACTGGCAAAATGATGGTTACTTCGATTTATAAAGTTAACTGAGAAAAATGTATTTGAATTTGAAGGTGATAATTGAAATCACTTTTTTTTTCTACTAACATAAATCTGATTACCTACTTCTTACTTTGTCTTCTTGAATCACTATTATAGGTAGGTACTGTTAACAATACCTTAAAACATTGTTCCGGTTGCTCCAGCAGTATACTCACTGCATTCCTTATGTCGCATTTGTCAGAGATGTATACTTGAATCTCTCATGAATCAAAAGCTGTCGTTAAATAATAAATTCCATGTTTTAAGATTGTACATATATATCGGTTGTCTAATGAGTCTTTGCGGTTTTGTTCAATTATTTATTATATAATTAAATGATTGAACAAAAATTACAATATTTTAATTAATGATGTATTATCCATTATTTTCCAGAACTTTATCCCATGTTTCAAGCAATTTGTCGATGCCTTTTCTATAAAATTTGGCTGATTTGGTATCGAAATAGTTATGGAGACAATTCCATAGGTTATTGTCGTTATTAGACGTAGATCCACGCAATTGATTGGAGAGCGACCGAAAAAGGTGATAAACTGACGGAGCGAGGTTTCTCAGTTGAACTCTTGAATGATAATTTGAACCTTGATTAAAGGTGGAAAGAAGTATAGGTCGAAAATGTTCGTTTTTCTCAATTATTTATACCCAAAAATTAAGAAAAACTATAAGATACAAGAAAACGGCAACACTGATGTTATATTTTGTCACAAAAAAGAAAATAGCATTTAAAAAAAACGCAAAGACTTATTAGACAATACATATTTTTTGATTCTCGTATGCTTCTACAAAGTTATAACAATAATATATGTCAGTATGCTTACTACGCACGTTTTCGCTTATACGAACAAATTATAATAGGCGATTTCTTCAAGTGTTGTTATTTGTCAGGCGTCGGTTTCGAAGATCGAGTTAAACAAGAGTCTGTAAGGTAAACATTGGGCGGGGAGCTAGGAGCGGGGAGCGGGGAATTAAAGGAGGCAGCCGTGAGCGGTAATGAGCGCTAATTGGCCGGGCACGGCGCCGCTCGCTGCTGCTGCTGCTGCTGCTGCTGCTACCGCTCGCTGCTCCAACTTTGCATAACATTCTCCTCGCACTTCCGAGACGTAGTTAGTTGAATCTTTACAGTCGCGACTTTCTGGACTTAACATCAAAATAAACTTAAACGACTGCCCGAGACTAGGAATTATAAAATTTACTAAAGGGGTGAGACAGGTTTTATTTTTTTTAATTCTTATAATAATAATTACATTTTACATATACAGCTGGTACTTCAGTAAATAAAAGTCATGAAAACTGCAGTAGAAATTGCGCGTTAAATAATTTTCTAACATTTTAACACACTTTTTATTTTCATTTTTACGGTTACCCGGATCCAGGTACTTCTAAAACCTTTTTGAAATAAAAAAAATAAATAGAATTCGCTGAGTCTCGATCCCGCTATCTCTCACATTCTAACTCTACCATCTAGTACAGATTTGTTGTGTTATATTTTTTATATAATTGAATATTAATATTTCATTTTATGACGAAATTCTTAATAAGCTAGAATTAATTATACATTATTACGAACTTAAGATATTCTAGCTCAACTATAATATTTTCATATCTTATTTGTATTTCTCGGTAGTATACTGCCGGGGTTTGGGTTCTGGTTTAATCGTTCAAATACAATAATATCGACATATCTACAAGAATTGATCGCGGTGCAGCAGATTAAGATTCTAAATACAAAAATCAAAATCAGATCCGGAAGCTATGTCACAAACCGCTTAATTAAAAGAAATTCATCACAGTTGCATGTCACGGTGTACTACGTGTTTAGACCATTTTCAGTATCGAAAAATAAGTTGTAATTAAATGTGTAAATGGAGAAAAATAAGTTATTGGCGAATTTCTCGTAAATCTATCTAATTATTAGATTACGTAAGAGGTTCAGTAATATAAGCTGTATCTTAGTGTGTATTCACCATTAAAGGGGTGCCGCGTAGGACGTCGATACAAAGCCCATCGATCTAAGGTGCTCGCGTAAAATAGGTAAAATGATTAAGCAATGTGTGCACATGATCGTGTAGCTAATCCAACTTGTACAGTTGTCGTACCGCTGCGGTGATACCTCGCCCGACACCTCTGCTGAGGGCGGATCCCCGGTCTACCGAAACTTCGATCCGCGCTCCCCCGGGAAGCTGCGGCGAAACAGCTCTGTGCCGCCGTACTATGTACAGTGCCGCGAATGTATTTACAAACAATGTGAACGATGGTAACGTAAAATGCTTCGAGCAATAAATTATCCGCCATTCAATGTTCTCTTCGAATATCGAAATTTAATAAATGTATTCATTGTTCTGTCAAAGGGCAAATAAAAGTAATGTATTTTGACTTTTATGTATCCAAACAAATGACATTACTATATTTTAGCATTTTAAGAGAAGTGTCTTTTTGAGAGTGCTCTGACTTTGATTTCAGCCGTGGTAGAGGTCATTCGCTAAGCTAGGAAATGACTCACTAGATTTTTACTACTGCGATATACACGATTAAATATATTAATTATAAAGATATACATATAAAATCGTTGTTTCGCCACCGGGATTCGAACCTGGATCTCTTTTCAAACCGGAGAATTTCTATAAAATTGATTTTATTCGTATTTCTTTCTAATCAATATATTTAATTCATATTTAAAATATCACAGATTTATGTTCTTAATAATTACAATTTCACAATAAGAATGTGGTCTAATAATACACGTGATTACTCGAGTTTATTTCTTCCAATTCTCTAATTCAGAATACAAACTATGTAATGAGATCTGTAGCAGAGCGGCTCCACACACCAAGCTCACGAGAGTGTGAGGGGTGGGGGGGAGGCTGCGGGGCTCGCGTAGTCCTTCTTCTGACCCATCGACGTCCGGCCGACCGCTCCCTACTCCTGGACTTATTAAAGGCGACGGTAGGCTGCCAATACGTTAACAAGGAGCTCGTTTAATCTCATAGCTATTCGCGGTGTTCCAGGGATGGGGTAGAATTTTTTATCATTCTTATACCACTAATATATTTAGTGGTTTGTGAACAATATGCAATATATCGTAAAAAAAATAATATTAATAACTGATAAATGTATTTATATTTATTGATAGATTGCAAGAGTGGAGAATTCCAAGATTGACGTAGAAATGGGTACTGTTCTTTTCGCTCCAATTTCATGTTTGAAAACAGAATACTGGAGTGAGACTGAAGTTCTCCTTAGTAAATGATAATATAAAGTAATAAATATTAGAATCTTCCTCAAAAATGTGCACAATTTTGGTAAAGGAAAAAATATATGCCCGTGTGAAGTATTTAGATAATCGTAGAAAGCATCGTTCATAAATTACGTTAAACATCTAAGTATATTTCGAAGCAATAAATATCAAAGATTGGCGTTTTTAAGCATTGCTAGACTATAGACAAAAAAATGGCTGGGTCTCTTTTATTATGCACCCGAAATAAATATATTTTACGAGAAATTTCGAAAGGCAACATAATCTCATGTTTCATAATACATTTAAACCATCTACAGAAATTGCAGTTAGGTACTGATTTGATATGAAAATATTGTTTTTTCTTAATTTAACAAGGAGCTCGCGCAAGCCCTTCCGAGCACCCTCTAAACCTGCTTAAGCTCTTCTGGTGTCAGTATACCGAAGCTCGCTCCCTATTTCCGTGTTACGTTATATCCAGCTCCAGTCCACCGCGGTTAGATGCTGCTACCAGTCCGCCTCAAGTCTTTAACCACTGCATTATTCTAATCATCACATGCACCAGTGAAACCTGTGTTCTGAATACTAAGCTAAATGAATGTTCCAGATAACATAGCATAGTATGGAGAGAAGTATGATGGGAACAGACAAAAAAGGAAATGCGTGGGTTAAGGTGCAAACTGAGGTTAAATACATCATTTTCACTGCTTAAAAGTGAAAATGGCCATAGGCAGGCCACATCTGATACCTCTGCAATAACACTGTATATCGGTTTTTATAAATGTTGTCAAACTTTCAGAAATTTTGATATTATAATGAGATGGAACATTTGATATGTCCAAATAGCAACAAATATTCTGATTTTTTCAATTATCTTTTGGAAAAAAAAACATTATTTTGACATTAACGCGGGTTTATAAATTTAACATACAGATACTAGGGGTTTTGCAGATAGACAAATATTTTTTTTTAGAAATAATAAAAACAGTTAATAGCAAATTAAATATTATAAATAACCAAATTCTTTTTGCAAGTATAGTCACCTTTTAAATTTGTTTTCACTGTATTTCCTAATTGGTTACTCACCACTTATAAATACTTTATAGTTTTGTTTTTGTCTAAGCTTGCATTTTTAATTTTAGTATACATTGTTTCCTGAAGATGGGACAAATAGTGGTTTTAAATACAGATTCAGATTCTCATTATTTTATTTTGTTTCTCCATTGTATTTGCACACCTTGCGCAATGGTAATTCAAACTTTAATTATTTTTTGACCCGCCACTACAACACGTTGTATATTTATGTATTGTATCATTTGTTACCTCTCCCGACCGACGAATGCGGCCTGGCGACTGGCGACTGGCAACCCATATCCAAAAACATCCCGGACAGTTTTTTTTTGCCCTCATTTCTTTGTTATTTTTTAAGATAAGTTTGTTTCTTCTCTAACCTTAATTATAATACAAAAAGAAAAAAATCCAAATAAAACTCGGACTGTCTGTGGACAATGTTTTCAAATGAAAGAAACGGATATTGTGTTATTTTCAAAGAATGTTGTATGTTTTCACTGCGCGCTTGTTATATATGACAATACATTATGTGTGTTACGGAGGAATCGTCCCATATATGATATTTCTTATTCTTTCGAGGGCAGCTTGTATTACATAAATCTTTTATGCCCTGGGAGCAGAGAATTAGTTTATTGTTGTATTCAGAAGTTATTATATTTGCAGCGATATTTGAACATTATTAAGGAAAACACATTCTTATTGTGAAATTATATGTATTTATTCAGAACGTTGGTCTGTGATATTTTAAATATTAATTAAATATATTAATTAGGATGATATACACACATATAAAATCAATTTTATAGAAAAATATTATTGTTGCTGCCGGGATTCGAACCTGGATCTCTTGTCGTCAATGCACTATGTGCTATAGCATAATCGGTTAATGCACGTTCCCTGTTTACATTCCGTCGCCAAATTGCCGCTCCTTGAAATTGTCCGCTTTTAGATATAGCCTTACCTGCCTACGCCCACGGGACGTTCCTGTGCGCAAGGTTCTAAAGAGTAACTATGCAAAATTTTGAACAAATGTCATAATACACAATTATTAAAGGAGATGGTTTTAATGTCTTCATTTTGTGCAGAATAGCTATTTAAAATATGGCTGAAATCTGTCATAGAGTGTAGAGAATGGATAGATAGACAATAATTATACAATCTTGAATACAAAACCTACACGTAGAGACGCCATTCGTCAAGCATGTCAACAAATGAGGTTGCGTTTTTCTTTTTTGCGATTTGATATTAACAATGCCACCCAACACATTTATAAATAATTCAAACACTATTAATACCAGAAATATTTTTTGTATTTTTTGTTAGTCCTTCACGCCGGATATTGAACTAATTTTACATTATGTCTCAGTTTTAATTAGTTAATGCCTAACTTTCGACAATGGAGATGTTAAGCGACGAATCCACGAAGCGCCCCACACGAGTCGGCCAAATACTTATTTTTTTTCCATTTAAAACAAACGAGAACTACACAGCACGAGAACGATCAAATATGGCGTCGCTCGAACAGCTGATTTCTATCAATCTCCCGCCGTCCGCTGTCAGATTTTCCCGCCGGATTTTCATTTTACTGACATTAATCAGCAACCCGTTCCCTCGCCGGGGCGGGTCCCCCCGCGGAGCCCGCTCCCTCCCCCGCCGCCGACGACCGCCCGCCCCCTGCCCGCGCCATTTAATTGGAATTTCGTTATCTATTGAACGTTTGGCGGGTTGTAGCATGCAGGGATGCTAAAAAAATGTTCGCGTTCTTTCTCCCGGTTCAATTCTCGTTATGCTTCTCGTTATTGCTTTTAAGATTTGTTAAAATCATTATCATTTTTTTTAGTACTCTGTAGTAGGTATCTCACTTTTTAATTTGACACTAATACGAGGGCGCAAATGAAAATCATCAATGCCTTCTTTACAAAATAACAACATTTGTTTTTTACCGACCGATTAGAGTTTGAGTAAGAACTTCGAACGGAAATGGTTAAATGTAATAATGAAAGCTTAAAGACCTAAGATGCTTTCTTCCGTTATGTTTAGTAGGTGATAGCTCGTCAATAATGATAGAAAAAAACTTGTATTCAAATTTACACAGAATAGTAAAACAAATGGGAAGAGACAAAGTACCGGATGACAACAGAATTATTCTATTCAACGTATGCGTACACATGGCTTATGTTACTCAAAGTATGACCGACGTACAAACGGGGAGCAATATTTTCATGTTGATTTTGGCTTAAAATATAACATATTTCGACATAATAGAACACGCCAAGAAACTAAAATGGCAATGGGCGGACTTGGGGGATGAATAACCGTCGGACAAACTGATCATCCAAACGTACAAGAGGCCAATGGGCTGCCCTAAATCTCGCTGAGTAATGAAATCATCAAACTCTAAAAAAGTGAAAGACACATGGGGAAGCATCCATCCAGCAGTGGATAGAAAACGGCTAATGATGCCGACAAATAATTGAATACAGGTGCATATGCGTTATTTCAGATATTAGTTCTGATTTCATATTGCCTTCATATTGCCTGGGTGGTTATACCGTTTGCTGCCACACCGTTCGCCAAAAGACCGGTCCGTGTGCCAACCCTGCCGCCCGACGCCCGACTGAATCAATGTATTTTGCGAAATCGGTTTGTTTTAAACCAACACGATTTGTTTGCTTTTTTTAATGCGTCCGTATTGGGGATTTATTTTACTGCGTGAACGAATAATGTTTTATCTTTGTGGCTTTACGTCCATGAGTAATTGCTTAACACCTGCGATTTATCACAGACAGCTTTTTGTTTTCCTTACATCCGTTATACCATATACCTCCTTGCAATATTGCTTCCATTTATTTTTGTCACACGAACCCACAAAAAGCTGTGACGCTCGGGTGAAAAATGGCTATAATCGGTACATTTTTACCAACACCAAAATCTTAGTTTCTTATTATATGAACATTTAAATCATAGATATCATAATCGTCGTGTAGACAAAGGGAATATTTTTAATACTATCTTAAAAAAACTTCCATTATATGTCTATAATAGTACATATATAATAATAATTCACCGAAGATGTGATAAGGCGACTTGAAGCATTTGAGATGTGGATCTACAGAAGAATGCTCAAAATAAACTGGATTGATGGAGCTACGAATGAATGGTTATCATTGAGATGAATAAAGAAAAATATATATTTAAAACAATTAAAATCCGGACACATAATGAGACATCCGGAGAAGTATGAGATCTTATACCTGATAATGTAGGGAAAGATTGCTGGAAATCGGGGGCAAAGAAGGAGAACATCCAGACCAGTCTACTGTAGAGCTGCACCGGGCCACATAAAATAAAGTGATGATAACCAACGTCCATTGAACGGATACGACACAAAAAGAAGAAGAAGAATAATAAGGTACATATTTTCAGGGACGGCCTTGGAATAGTTAGCAAAAGTATTAAATGCGTCCCTTCCCTCCCTCGCCGCACTCTTTTCACCCCAAAAAACATAGATTCTTTATAAAGGTCTTAGTAATGTTTTCTGTAATATATTTTATTTAAATTAATATCTACTCAAACATATAGTTAAAGACGTAAAAATAAATGTATACTAATTTCTTTATGCTTTATGTAAGACTAAATGTAACCATGAAACTTAATAACTCGTATCATTAATTGACATGGCGGCATTGTTTACTTTGTGCTGCACACATGTTTGGTCATTGTCACTACTAGTTTCGAGAGATGCAGTCCCTCTCATCGTTAGGTGATGACTAAACTAAATATAGTATTGTAGTCTATGCGGGTAATGAGGCGAGGCTTGTGAAGAAGGGGGTGGGGGGAGGAGTATGGACAGTAGAGGCGAAGTATTAGGAAATGTTATGTTGTTTAATTAGTATTTTCTCCGAATTTTAATTCTTTTGAATTTCAACGGTTTCTAAATTATGAATTATTAATTCTTTATAAGGTACAGAGTGAATAAGTTTTAGTGTATGACTATCGAAAGCGTGGTTTGTTTCAATTATGTGATTTGCAATTTCCGACAAGTTGTTATTTTTTAAGCAGCGGCGATGTTCCTTTATTTTCGTATCTCTCGAGAAATACCAGACTAATTGGTCCCATTCACTTATATAATTTGCATCATTATTTGAATCAAATAATTTAATTTAAAAGTTCTGAAATCGCAGTAACTTCACAGATTGATGGGTAGAGGCAATAATAATATTATATAAGATTTTAATATTCGCTGCCAATTGGGGGCAATGGGTCCCCACTCGACAGATGCAGGCCGACCGAGTGATTCGTGTCTTGGCTAAATCTGCTACTATCTACGCGCTACTAAACGACGTTTGTAGCATATAATATATGTTACATATATATTTAAAAAAATTCTTCTTCTACATAATAGTAAATTATAAATTCTTTATATTTTCATTAACGTATTTTATTATGTAAAACATTATAAAACAACAAACTATAATACTTTTTGCGCCTCCGGAAGATAAATCACCAACGCAAATGATATACAGATTGCAAATACAAATTCTGACAGGCGCATGCCATTTATAACTATTGTATATATATATGTCACCATGGTTACAGAATGACGTCATATTTAAGATTTACAATTCTGTTTAAAAATTATGATTCCATATTAGAGCTGTAAAAAGTATCTATTGTACTTTAAATGTATTTTTGGTCCCCTATATAAATCGTTGGTTCTTAATGTTTTGAACATATTATATCATTAAATTCAAATTCAATGGGCAGAAGAGAAATTGCTTTTTTCTATTATTTGTTTTTATAATAGTTGCCTGTTTAAATATTAATCTTGTTTCTTGTTGTATAAATAAATTTGTTAACACTATTCAAAATTAAAAAAATATCCTAGAAAGCAATAATCCGTTATTAGTATTCCTAGTCCGAATTCGCCTCCGGATAACGAGGCCCATTTAACGCGGACTTACCCTTAAGATAACTGTAAAAGGTATTTTATTTGGCAACAGCAAAAAACAGTGTGCCGTTTTTATTTCACTGTTGTGTCCTTCGAATTTAATTATATTTAATTAACACGACCATCAACTATCATTTGTTTTAAAGTGAAGATTAAAAAGTTTACCCATCTTGTAAACTGTCTTCCAAAATGACTGTTCAAACTGCCTTTGTAATGTCAACTGTAGACAGTTAAAACTCCAATTCACTACCGGCTAATCGAAATTGCTGTTGAAAAAATACGTCCACTCTCTTAACCCATCTGAGAGACGCAGACTCACATCAAGATCTGATTTATTTAATTTATTAGGAAGCTTGGTGAGGGAAGAGTACACGTATAGATGGTTAAAAGTGCTGAAAAATTTATTAAAAAATTCATTAAAGAAAATGAGAAACAAGATTTTTTTTTTATTTTATAACTGCTTTATTGTATAGGATGTCCAGCGAAAAATTTTCAAGATCAAGTGGGAGGGGTTTTGTTCGACGCGCGTGATTTGCTTATTTGCCAGTCGCAATGAGTCACTGGTCGGGAGCGCACCGCGCGTTCGCGGTTGAGCAATATTTAAAGTGCGGTGATTCATCGGTTCGTGCGCGTCGCGCTTTTTGTACTCACTTTAATATTCGACGAGTAAGTGATGGGCCGAGCACGCAACTTATCTGGTGTTGGGTTCAAAAGTTCAGACAAGAACGGACAATGGTTAACTAAATTCCTCCGGGACCATCAACGTCAGCAGCGACGCCAGAACATGTGGCTCGAGTTCGACGTGAAATTATGCGTGTAAATCGATAAGGAAGATTGCAGCCTGTACTAGAATAAAAAAATCAACAGTTCACGTTATTTTGGGCACGTAATTGGGACGGCGTGTAATAATACACGGCCAACATCACTCGGTCGGGCTGAATCACGACCACTGTACCAATAGAAACCGCCTCCCATAACAATTCTGGCACCTAGCAGTAACTTATTTGTACTTGTAGTAAGCTTCAGCTTTTATCTAAGTAGCTTCAATAAATTTAGTAAAATAACAGTAAAGTAACCTGCCGACTATCACATACGCATATCCTCATACATTCTTGTATATTACGACACAAATATACACTCCGCGATACTAAACGAACACGAGGGTATTTGCATCCAATACCCTAACACAAATTACATCATATTCTGATCAGTATTTTTCAATCCTTCTGATCTGGGGTCGTACATCAGTACCACACATACTGAATACTTCACACGTGAACACCTATATTTCCTGTATTACCCTTAAACACAACCCCTAAAATAGTGTGCACCGAGCGAGTGACACCCAGTACACGTGTAGTGATCTCGCTGTACATAGTGTGCACCGAGCGAGTGAAACCCAGTACACGTGCAGTGATCTCGCTGTACATAGTGTGCACCGAGCGAGTGAAACCCAGTACACGTGCAGTGATCTCGCTGTACATAGTGTGCACCGAGCGAGTGACACCCAGTACACGTGTAGTGATCTCGCTGTACATAGTGTGCACCGAGCGAGTGACACCCAGTACACGTGCAGTGATCTCGCTGTACATAGTGTGCACCGAGCGAGTGACACCCAGTACACGTGCAGTGATCTCGCTGTACATAGTGTGCACCGAGCGAGTGACACCCAGTACACGTGCAGTGATCTCACTGTACATAGTGTGCACCGAGCGAGTGACACCCAGTACACGTGCAGTGATCTCGCTGTACATAGTGTGCACCGAGCGAGTGACACCCAGTACACGTGCAGTGATCTCGCTGTACATAGTGTGCACCGAGCGAGTGACACCCAGTACACGTGAAGTGATCTCGCTGTACATAGTGTGCACCGAGCGAGTGACACCCAGTACACGTGCAGTGATCTCGCTGTACATAGTGTGCACCGAGCGAGTGACACCCAGTACACGTGCAGTGATCTCGCTGTACATAGTGTGCACCGAGCGAGTGACACCCAGTACACGTGTAGTGATCTCGCTGTAAATAAACGCGTCACATAATTCAAATTTGTCACCCGGTATCTGATTACTCGGGGATTACTTACACTTTATTTCACATTAAAATGCCTTTATTAGCTTTAACGGCGCAATAATTTTTGTAAAACACTACAAATTAGTCATCGTTATCACGTTGTCTGTATACTATCATTAGAGTGGCACATAAAGTGGTCGGTCTGGCGATATTAACATTTATATATACAAATTATAAAACCGCGCCGCCGCCGGTGCTTTAATGAAACAAAGTTGGAAGAAATAAACCGCCGCGCGCTGTTTGCTCTGCCCGCAGCGCCGGGGCCGCTAATCGTCGCCCACTTATAATAAATTAAGGGCAACAATTAAAAATTGCCTATTTTATTTTAATTTATGGCGATGCGGTGCGGTGCGGCGCGGCGCCCCCCCCCCCTCCCCCCCCCCCCCCTTCACGTCCCCTCCCACACCCCGCGTTCAATTATCACTCGGATGTTTTTATCCCTTTCATTACAGGACTCGCGCAAGAAAGCGGCGGGAAATAATATTGTCGTGTGTCGCAATAATTGTTGGTACAGTAAATCACTCTTTTAATGCGACAGTGCGACGCAGATTCATTTGATCATATTAAATAGCTTCGTGTGGATTAGTACTTAATTTATTCTGTCTGATGTGACTAGCTATGGCACTATGTGGGTTTTCGCCAAGTCAGAGCCATGGACCAATACAAATTAGTTAACTTTTATTTGCAGGGAAAGGGAGAAGGCACAAATGCACGAGTTGTTCACGTAAAATATTATAATTTCACAAATTAGTCACTTCCACTAACACCCACGTGACCTAGCTAACTTCACTAATTTCATACGTTTTTCATGCTCATGCTCTTGTCTTCTTTCTCCTTCCCTGTCAACACCCTTATTGTCACGATTCAGCCGTGCCCAAAGTAGACTCCTTTCGCCCGCCGCATTCCAGAAGTTTTGCCTTGACAGTCGGGCGAAACTCACCGCCAAATTATCCATCCTCAGGGTAGAGGACACCAGGCAACTCCTGAGAGCTACGCCATCCTCTGATTATAGCCACTAACGATGGGTCCACACTGTACGAAGTATTTCAATGAATTAGTTCTTTTTGCTCACGCTTCGCAGTTCACACTTTTAAATCGTACTGACGTTTTAAAAGTTCAATACTTCAAACACACTGGCAAATAACTTATTTTCCTGCAACGAAGCTCTCACTCAGCAACGCACGCAATTAACTGCGAACTGTGTATGTATAGAGAACGAAAGAGTTTGCAGCTCACTCCGCGTAGTTCATTGAAGTGTGTATTTCCCGAAGTATCACACTACACATTTCGCTCTGCGCTTCGCACTTCAAACACTTTATTGAAGTATAGTTCGATAACGGTTTAAACAACGACCTAACCACACTTCATTGATCTATATGAAGTACGAAGCGATTTTGACCTGCATCGGGAGTGAGCCAACCAGTGGTACCAACATACTTCGAATGAAGCGTTCATTTGGATCGCTTCAAGTTGGTGAACGTGCAGTTCATGAAGTTTTGTCCTTCACAAACAGCGGAGCGCCCCAAAATTGACAACTCCCTCCGTATTATCTAAACCATAGACGCCCTCCGCTTAGAAAGATCGTGAATATACACACATAGAAACCCATCTATTTCTGTTTACCAAGGTGGTGCATACACCTTGGGACGGCAAATTTCTCATGTGACAATTTTCTACCAATAAAATACTGCAATCTCTAAAAACCAAATAAACCCTACAATTAGCCCGTGCAGGCAATATTTACATACGTAACGAGACATGGGCCCTCACTGTCAACGTCATACACAAATTAAAAGTAGCTCAAAGAGCAACAGAAAAGGTTACGCTTGGAATATCTCCGAAAGATTGAGTACGTAACGTACAGTACCAGTAGCCAGAGAACAAAGGTAACAGATAATGCCCAAAATATCTGCATCCTCAAGCGGCAGGACATATTTGTCGAAGAGATGACGAACAGTGTGGAAGGAAAGTCCTTACACTGGAAGAAGAAGTCTTGGCCGTCTTCATGTTCGACGAAACTAAAAAATCAAAAGAGTGCAACAAATGGATAAGAAGGCCTGAAGACACAAATGATTGGCGATCCTTAGGGTAGGTATATATCCGGCCGTGAAGAGGTCCAGCCATGATGACGATGATTAAGATAACCCCTGCCGTTAGTAAGGGGCATCTATACTTTATTCCAACATATAACAATTTACCGCGATAACTGAATAATAATATATTTTATAAAGTGTATTATATTAACACCATAATACTGTTCATTAATTCAGAATGAAATACTAGAGACATTTATGATTTATAACGCACATCTTTTTTTAAATTAATTATTTTTTCGTAAAAAGCGACGAACAAATTTTAAAATAGATTAATTCTATATCTATAAAAATATATGAAAATATGATTCCAAATATGATTGTACGTGATTAGAAAACAAAAGGACACGTGGCGCCCTGGGATCCAACTAAATAACTCACGATGCTCCAGGAATTTCGAGTTTCTATAAATAAGTACTTAATTCACCCATTAGTGAAGTCTCTGGTATAGGTATAAAAAAAATTGCTACTTTTTTTAGTTTTTTAATATTTTCTTTGTCCCAAACAACATAAGGAGATAGATAGATAAAAATAAATTTTTTAAATTAAATTATTACAGTGCGCGCCTCATTTTATTTACAAAAATAATAATGATACGATTGCTGTTATTATTATAAATCAGAACTATCAAAATTATTATCGGCATCTTTCTAGACGTTGATATTTTACAACACTTGTTTTCAATCCGAACGAAGCTCAGAGCGTTCCGCATCTAAACGTTTATTATATTAAGTTTAAGAATTAATATTTTAAACGAGACAAACATATTTCGTATACCTATTCGAAATTATAATAAAGTAAATAGATTCTCATTTCTACTTTTTAGAATGTCATCGATTTTTATTATTTTAGTCAGTTTTAAACAGTACGTCGGATCTTTTTTACAATTCGTCCTTTCGGTTACTTACTGGTAGGTGAATGTCGAGCGGTTGTGCCGGGAAGGAAAACACTCATTACATCTCGCAAAAACATCTCATTGTCCCTCCAGGAGTTGGGCGATTAAAACTTAATTGGGCGGGGATAGCGCGGACGTGTCGGCAGCGTCTGCCGTCTGCCCCGAGTCTGATCTCGGCGGGCGGCCATTGCCGGGTCAGGTGTGAGGGCCGCCATTTTACTTTCGCCATTTCGCTCACGTCGCCGCTAACATCGCGGATAATCTTGAGGGATTTCAGTGAGAGTGAACATTGTCCATCGCCTTAAGACACACTACATTCGGAGAATATCAATTTACGCTACAAACATATATACACACCTGTTTGACGGGAGTAGTCTGACATTTGTATTTTCTCGTGTTCTCTTAATTCTAACCTGACCTGGCGTTGTTTTGCATAACTACTATCTTATTAAATCGCGTACTAGTGTAAATAGCATCGCCAAATCTTTTCTTTCACGTGTATTTGTATTTATTTGTTAAATATTTGTATTTTTCAATCTTACTTATTTTTACTTTTAAAATAAGCAATGTTATCTTTGTGGTTAAGATTCATATTTTTATTTTTTATCTTTGTTTTATTAACCACTAAAATGAGTTTAAATACATCATTTTATACAAATAATAGTATAGGAAATTTACTCATAAATTCTAAAGACAAAGATGATAAATTTAACAATTCTGGTGTCTATAAACTTAGTTGCAAGGATTGTGCTGCATTTTACATTGGTAAAACGGGTAGAAATTTTAATATAAGAGTAAGGGAGCATTTGAGATGTTTGAACAATAGTGGATTTTCAGAATTTGCTAATCATTTGATAGAAAATGGTCATGATTTTGATAAAAAATTGGGATTGTCAATTTTGCATATAAACGGTGTTGGTCACAAATTAAATAATTTGGAATCGTTGGAGATAAATAAAGCGTGTAAAACTAATAAAAAAATTATAAACAACCAACTAAATTTAACTACGAGTCCCATTCTAAAATTTTTTCCTAAAAATTATTCGAGTAAATTTGTATTAAGTAATGATTTGAGTTAGGTACTAAAAAAATAAAAATAAAATAAAAAAAAAATAATAATAAAAAAATTCTTTTTAAAAATAGATTTTTTTAAAAATAGATTCTGTCAAAGAAACAATGTATGTTTTAGTTAGTTATGACATCCTGAAGAAGAAAATGGTATTTTTCGAAACCGGTAGATGTATTTAAACTCATTTTAGTGGTTAATTAAACAAAGATAAAAAATAAAAATATTACTTATTTTTATTTGTTTATCTTACACGAGTCTTACTCTCATAGAGAAGAAACAAATGTTAATATATATATCCACTTATTATTGAAATTATATTATATTTTTAATATTAATAAAAAAAAAATTAAAAATCTTTGCTATAATTTTAGTTTTATGTATGTGCAATAATCTATACCTATTCATTTTTCTACCGAGCCCCCTTTATTTCAACTCATACTTAAATGAACTAGACATTTTCAATACCTCAATTAAATCTAATTTCAATATGTAAACCTTAATGGCCTTCATTTTATTTTTAGTAGATAGATTTTATTTTCTATTCCATTTTCCTTTCCTCCTATTTCGTTGGAAAATTTTCTTCTTTATAACTTTTATCTATCCTCTGTTAATATTTTTATATTATTATTTTCAATTTTTTCTCTCACTTCTTTTTACTGTTATTTTTTGTATTTCTGCAATGGAGGAGAAAGATCATTACTTTTTAATATTTTTTTTTGCAGCATGAAATACGTTTCCTATTAAAGTTATAACAGGCTATGTATATATTCAATAAGTCCTTTTCAAATTGTTGTCTTCTTTGTAATTGTAATTTCAGATAAAACACGTAATTGGTTCAATTATTTTAAAAAGAACACATTATATTATTATTTGTGAAGTTGTCATTTTTTCAGAACATAGTTCTGTAATATTTTAATACAAATTAAATACATCAATTAGAAAAATATACGTACAAATAAATTCAATTTATCGAAAAAATATTTTAGCTGCCACCGGGGTTTGAACCAGGATCTCTTCATATCCGAGAAAGTGCGATATCCTATTACACTGCGTCAGCTTAGTAAATAGTCGACAAATTTTCAAACTTATATGTTGCACTTATTCCAAATTGATACATCTTACGTTCCATTGATTTGTAATCTATCACCTCTTTATTGCGAATAGAGAAGAAAACATTCAAATCTCGGTGGCAACTAAAATACTTTGTCGACAAATTAAGTTTATCTGTATGTATATCTTTTTAATTGATGCATTTAATTTGTATTAAAAAAAAGGTTAAATTATTGTTACACTTTCATTATGATTTTTGTTTCTGTCGATTAACTGTATATTTTCTTAATAAAATGATTATTCTACTTTATATACTAATAACCAATATTCGCTCTAAGATGTTCGGGTGTGCGCATGCACACAATTTGGCATCACAGCGCCACACAAAAAAAATATAGCGCTCACGCAATTTAAAAAAATATTTTTCATCTGCCATCTTTTATCGAAGATTGGCGACCATGTTGCAGTATGTTGATTTATCCTATATACGATCACCAACATATAGAATCGGCGTTAACTTTGTAGAGTTTCATCATAATGGATGGATATAAATGAAACAATGTTATAACACTATTTGATTTTATTAGTACTACTCGAGTGTCGAGAGAAACAGTAACTCTCATCGACGGGTGAAGCATTAAACTAACTACACACAAATATAGGAGACAATGCTTAGGTGGTAGACATACTAGTAATTAGGTACTGACAGATAGAGGGGGAGGGGGTGGAGTTACTGGTGGAAGGTGGGGGTTAATCGTAATGGGAATATTGATAGGCGAGGAGATGAGTTATAAAATGTAATATTGTATTATAATATTAATACCCGAGTTCAAATTTGTTAAACAATATTATATTTTTCTCGAAACTCAAGTAGTGCTAATAAACTCAAGTAGAGTTATAACATTGTTTCATTTATATCCATCCAAAATAATAATACAAATCTCCTCGACGAAGAACCGAACCCCCGTCTTCTTCGTGACAGGCGGAAACACTTACTACTGCGAAGAAAAGTATCTTTAGCATTTTATTATTACTAGCTTAAGTATTTTTTTTAATAAATTTTATTTTGTATTAAAATTTGATGTTAAGAATGTATAAAATGAATGATATTGTAATAAATGTCTTAGGAGTTCCGCATTATATATTTGTCTCCACTGTCATTTATGGGGCCGTAAATTCTGCGAAGAATTTTTCTTTCAAACATGTCCTTCACCATGTCAGTATATGTTTCCGTTGCGTAAATGAGCTACGGTTTAATGGGAATTTTTATTGCAATATGTATATTTTTTTAGTTCAATTGAAAAAGTGGGGCTTTGTAACAATAATTATAATTATCAAGATGTTAGAAGGGAAGTGTGCCGGAAGAGGCCGGAGACAAATTGACCCAAGGGATAACAATTGTTATCTCGAGACAAACCGCTCACAGATTGAAACAGTGTTGGACGAAAATGTCTAAATTATATCCAACGTTTTTTTGTGATAGATTCAAGAAAAATTGTAAAATGATGCCATTTAAAACAATTTTTTAAATGATAATTCATTTTGTTATTCATCATCTTCACCACGACCGCCAGTCTCTCAGGTTCTACGCCATTCTTCACCATGTTGCTCCCACTGTTCCGTGATGCTAATCTAATCTATTTTTTAATTTATTTATATTTTAATTACGTGCATTAACACTTACCTACTTTCACGTATCGTATTAGCAAAGCGCCTGTAAAAGACATGTGTTGTACAAATTGCAAACAGTAGGCGCAATACATGTATACGTAATAAACTACCAGTTATATTATGTACATCCATACAGGCTGACTTCGCATTTAAGATCACAAAACCGAGAAAACCACGATAAATAATTTTATCTATCTTTCAGTTTTTTTTTGCTCACTTTAAACAATTCTAACTCAAAAACAAAACTTGGCCGTTTTATAATTAAATGCTTAAAATGGCCATTTTTTGTCAGTTCACATATCTGCGTATATTGTTTAGGAAGATGTTTTATTAGATTAAATTTATGGATACGCGGATTCTGTAGTAATCTGTAGTAGTTTATGTCTAGAATATTCTCTGCTTTGAGTTGAATAAAATATTTAGAAGTAATTTTAGATCGTTTATAAAACATTGAAAAAACATTTTTCACTATAATTGAATTGATGGCATTAAGAATTCAGATGGTTATAAAAGACACCTCAAAGAAATAAAAAAAAATTAAATTATTATTATTCAATTTATAGATAAGACACTATTATATCGCTCGGCTTCAGTGCTAGGTTTCAAGTGATCGCCTTCGCTCTGTATCGCGCGCCTTTTTTTCACTTTTGAGCAATATTGAATATTATTCTAAAGGCAAAAAACGAAACGAAATTCCACGGAAGAATACACATAGCCGCGTACTTTAATATCCTACTGCGAGTTCATAGAAAATAAAACATCTCCGCGAATAATGTAAGATTTCGATAGAAAAAGTTCACTTTCAAATCGAAATTCTTATGTTTAACCTTGGCTCCGTATTCGAGGGTGCCTCGCCCACGTTTTATGGAAATATTCCTCGTAAAATAAGAGGCCGTAGTTTTCCATAAATATTCTCCACCGCAAATAACTTCCCTCTCTTGAATTAATAACAATATCGCCCCCCGGGTGAAGGAAAATCAACACGAAACATAAATTAGAAACAAATTTCGCAAGAACGTCGTTACATTTCAGAAACAATCCGCGATAAACCTCCGACTGCTAAGCGTTAATCAAAACCTCAACAAAAGAATGAACCGGTGCCGCTGAAGGAATTCTGAAGCCAGGGACGTCCTCTATTCCGGGTGACGGGAAAAATGCTGGAAGAGTTACAATTTAATTCTCGGAATGGGAGCACTGTCAACTGTATCGGCACACGTAAATGAAATATCGATTAGCTGTCAAAACGAACAGCATAGATAACAGAATATATGTTTTTTCTTGCGCGTAATGAGAACAATGTACACTTCATTTCAGATTGAATATATATTTTAGTACTGTTATTGAATATATAAAAGAGAAAAAATTAAAGAAATCTTTACCTGGAGATATTAAAAACACTTTTGTGTTTGCTCTATTCGCATCTTACAGCCCCAAATGACACTACGTCTGAAGCCGCCAATATATCCAGAAAGTCGTAAATAAGACAAGGAAGCGCAATATTATATAGTATATTTCAAAGTAGTAGATAGTTTTTTGTTAGATATTAGTAGATAAGGTAGCAGATACCTGAATGAATTTAGAGCATTCTCAGTGGGAATTTTCACATTTTGAAAGAATTTCTGCTTAAAAAAGCGATTACAGAATTAAGAGTTATTCTGCCAATTCACCTGACTTGCTACTTTTGATTTGATATTTAAAGATTTTCTAATGAATCTAATATCAAACATAATGTAAGACAGGTACATAACAGGTACGAAACGCCATCTTATTCAGTATAACTTTAAAGGTGACAGTAGCGACTAGTATACACTTTCACACGTGTATTTTTCAATGATGCATTCCGGGAATTAAATGCTCACCCTTCGTATATTTGGAAGGCACACAAATGACAGGGAACAAAATTTTATAATATAAAGAAAATAAACAAATTTACTGAAATCATACATCTGTTACGACGTTTTTAAAATCTTATCAACTTTAAATGCGATGAATTCCAAAAACTTTTGAGTAGATGATGGCAGGATTAATCGATACATTTTTTTTAAATCTGGAAAATATTCGAAGTATATAAATATTATTTTTTTTAAGTTGTAGATTCCAAAATACAGTTTTATGATATTTAAAATAAATTCAATGATTTAATGAGAATAATATACAGAAATAATCTATGTATCGAAAAATACTTGAACATATAATTTTTTTTTTTTTTTAACACAGTTTCGCTGTGAAATTGCAAATAATTTTGTGATATATATTATATGACATATATTTAAATTATACAATTTTTTTTATTTATGAAAGTAATTGTTTTTTTTTATGAAAATAAAAATTATTGAAATTATTTTTTCTTCATTACTAATCTAAATCCTACTTTATTGACATGTAAAATATGTAGACACTTACGTCAAACATTAATTATATTTATTCGTTAGTCGTCAGGCGCTACTGCCAGGAACTAATGAGTTTTTCTGGGTAGCCTTGAATAATGTCCGCCCGAAGTACTCAGTGGGGTCGAGCGAGTACTAGTCTATGGAAAAATCTGCATTTTTGGGACATTAAGGAGTTCTCAATCGATTCAGCAATGGGTCTGTAACCCCAAAAGGGAAATAAAAAGTAATTGTACCATTTCGAATGAAACAGAAACACAAATACGTCATTAAAATAGTCAACTTTTTTTACTTTAACACAAACCGATTGAGAGTATCTAGACTAGGCACTTAAAAAAGTAATAAAAGTAAATAATTATTTCAAATAACAACGTCAAAATCAATTTTATTTAATTTTTTAGGAGAACACATTCTTATTGTGAAGTTGTAATTATTCAGAACATAGGTCTGTGATATTTTAAATATGAATTAAATATATTAATTATAAAGATATACATATAAAATCAATTCTATCGAAAAATATTATTGTTGCGCCACCGGGATTCGAACCTGGATCTCTTTCCTAACCGGGGAAGGTGCTTTATCCAACTAAGCTACAGCGACAATATTTTTAGCGACAATTTTCGACCCTATATGTTACCTTTTTGATATTAATACATTTAATCGTTCCATAATTTACAGAGCCATCTACCTTATTTTTACAGAATCTCAAATACCTTTGAGTAAACTGATAGCAGACGCTATCAGTTTATAATTAAATATTGTCACTGTAGCTTAGTTGGATAAAGCACCTTCCCCGGTTAGGAAAGAGATCCAGGTTCGAATCCCGGTGACGAAACAACAGTATTTTTTGATAGAATTGATTTTATATGTATATTTTTATAATTAATATATTTAATTCATATTTTAATTTTATTTAACTCATTACAACACGATTATATCACTTAACATAATTATAATTGATCTATTTTTATAAATATATATATTAACCTTTAGTGGTATCAAATATATAATAATGTAAGCATAGTGCATCGTGCAAAGAAATTAAAGAATTTTAATAGTGCACGGTATCAATGTGACTATTACACCATATCTCCTCGGGGGTAGGCAAAGCGGCACACTTTTCTGTCCTAGCACATGACTTTCTCCGCATCTAGTCAGACATGCTTTCAAGCTCGTTAATTGTTGAGGCTTTAGGGCGGGCATCTTCATTTTCTAGTTCCCTTATTTTTTCCTCATTCATTTGTAAGGTACACATAGAAATATTATGCTGTTAACTCGCCAATATCGCGGCTGCATCGGCTTGGTAATAAGTTGAATTTCGTTGATATTTTTCGTTGCAGGAGCATACTTGAGCTGAAGAAATATTTGTATGTAAATTATACTTAGTTTTTATTTTTTTATGTTATATTTAAACTGTTATATTGAAATGTCAAGTAAAAATGTGCTATTGTATTTAAATTAAATAAAAATATATTCGCCCACAAGGGCGTTGATGTAAATAAATAAATAAATATAAAAAAATCACATGACCGAACCACCTAATCAGCTTTACTTCTGATTTGCTCATTCTCTCTCTTTCTCTCTCTCTAGTTGTGTCTATGGCTTTAACTAATCAGACATTTATATTTTTATGATATTTCTACCATAAATGGATATTGATATACGCCTGAGTTACCTTATTTTCCATTACATTAATTCATTTTCGTTTTACTCTTGCCAGATTCAGGCATCATCAGTGTCAGTACCGAGACTCCATTATATACTTCTAGTCTTGCCATGGATGACAAACGTGAATGTACACCTCACGAATTTCAATATACTCTTATTGCATACAACACTTGGAAGCACTGACTGGAACTATTAGTCAAGTTTTGAAATTGACACGTTGACAACAAACATGTCAACCGTCATGACGTCATGTTGCAAAGGATTAAATCGGTGAAATGCTAATTGACTGGGGATTGCAGAGCTGTTGATTAATGTCCTGGAGGGTGTTTATGAGCTGACAATGAATGCTTTTGCATTTAACGTTGTATGAATTCAGATTAACTGCTTTAACCAACGCCATCTATCTGTATTTAAAAATATTTCATTTAATATATTGACGTTGTCCATTTACATATGTGGTGATGAAATAATTTTCATTTTTCTATGTTCTGTATATATTAAGCCAGAGTTTTTATTTTGCAATAACTGCAAATAGAGATACATTCAATAATTGCCTATATGAAATAATAAATTTAAATTACATTGGTACCGGTTTAAAGTATAGATTTTAATGGCCCGGGTCCAAGGGGACAAAAACTCAACACGAACGATGTTCGATTTGACACATGTGCACAAATGTCACCCAGAACCATCGGTACCAACAATTATTTGTTTTGACAAGTTGTATAAACAGAAGACATTAAATTACAAATATTTATTTTGTTTAAATTGCTGCTAGGAATGTTCAAATTCACCGAACTAACGCACGGAATGTCTATGGACAATGGATATTTTACGTACAACAAGCCTGAATTAAGGCGCGAGACGTCGAATCTTTGAGATTTGGTGTGTATAGAATGGACTACGAAAGCCGAGAGTTGTCTCCAAGGAATCTCATGGGAGCATAATTCCTGTCTCAAAGAATGCCCGTCTTAGGATGTGTATAAAAGTTGAGCTTACATTTTAAATATTGAAATGATTTTCATAAAGCTTAATAAATTCAGTGCCACACATTTCATATTATACTAAGCGTTAAAATCAGTGGCGTAACTAGAAAAATTTAGCTCCAATGCAAAATGGAAAAAGAGCCCTCTTTTTATGTTATAAGATATAAGAATATAAAATATTATGGGGATTTTAATAATAAGAACAAAATTTGTTTCGCCTAAACGAAAAAACTAGTGTGTCATTAGGTATTTCTACATACTCTCAACTGATAAAAATCCTTGTTTTACAGCGATTTTCGCTTTTATGCGATTATTATACCGATAATAATATTCGATGCTATACCCCGTACATACGTATTTAAGTTTCAGTTCACAGTGGTTACAAATATTGTTATAATGTGAAGTTATAAAATCAAGAACTTTAAATTCATTTTTTAATTTTTAGACAGTAGAAATGAAGTCTTTCATTCTTGTATTTGAAAATAGTACGTTCAGAAAAAAATTTCACATGTCCATCTAATTCGCATTTCAAAGAAAATTTACACTTCTCTCAAATGTACTGTATTAATTTCCCTTTAGATATTACTACAAAAAGAAAACATTGCGCTCAAAGCTAGACTATGTATTGTTAATATGCCAAACTAATTTTAGCAATTTTTTCACGAACTGTAAATATAAATGTCGAATTGCGCTTTGTACGAATGCCAAATCAATTTTTTCACAAATGAATTATGTATGTTGGAATAATCGGTTCCAAACCCCCGCGTTTTGAAGACCCCATTGTTTATTTAAACTATGATTGATTATCCAGATTAATGTTTATTAAGTTGGCAGCTCTAAGACGTGAGTTCCACTTTCAAAATTCGTAATGCGTTATTTTTTCAGTTCAGTTGTTGTTCTCGCTGCTTTCATTCTATGCTTGATCAGATCAATAATTTTAGGGCTACCATTGAAGTCATTTACAATTAAAATATTTGTAAATTACCGAGAAAAGCCATAAAATAACATGGGTTTCGCAGAGTTTGTACAGATGACGCCTAGCGAACGAGAAGCAATTCGAGACTGATCACGTGACTCAAATCGCGTGGTACGAATTTCGAAAAAACGTACTAATACTGAGTCGAATTATATTCAAAATATTGGACGAATGCCGAATTGTACGAGCATAGAGGCGAACGAATGGCGGGGTTTCTCTTTTCTTCTTCTAGTGCTTATCCGGTTTTCGAACTTTTCGCGATCAAGTTGGCGATCATTGCTTGTTTATAAAATAGTCATAAACAATTGGACCGTCACTTCTAGAACCATTGCTTAGATCAGAGGTTCCCAAACTTTTTTGTGTCGTAGACCCCTTGCCATGTTTGTGGGTTTTTGGTAGACCCACTACTTACCTGATATTGATTTTTTGTAAATTTCTAATTGTAGTGAAGTTTAGTGTTAAAAACTTAAACCACAAAGCGAATGCCTACATCCTACAACATTTTTTACTTCGTAGGTACTTTTATAAATAATGTATATGTCTTTGTATTATAAGATTATAATGTAAGTAAATAGGTACTATCAGTGTATGTTGAGATCCACTATTGTGGACCCCCATTTTCATTTCATGGACCCCCAAATTTTTTTTTCGCTGACGTAGACCCCTTGCAGGTTATCATAGACCCCCGGGGGTCGATATAGACCACTTTGGGAATCACTGGCTTAGATTTTCAGATTAGATCAAAATGTCTTTCATATTACAGGGGCCTCATTTTGCCTCGAATAGGTTTCACCGTATTTTTATTTTATTTTATATTACACATAGCATTAACAGTTCAATGACATAACATAGGCTAGAATAAATGAGCTGCATCTTAACCTCTTAAAATGCTCGTCACTGTAATGTGACTACCCCCCACCGCAGCCTGCAGACTACACTGGACATACCTAAACTGAGCATTGACAATGAAATATAATGTATACAAAATTATACAGTATATTTCTGAACAAATTACAATCGAAATACATAAATACATAGTTACATACAGGAATATAAAAATAATTATAAACAAATGTTTAGCACCAATATATACAAACGTGATTTCAATAAAAAGTGGCATCTGCAAGTTTTTTGCAGATAAGTAATGAATCAGAGAATATTTCCGATTGATTTACTGTGTTAATGTCATTATGCAATAGTGAAATCCGATTAATCGAAATGCAATATTGCTGTGGTAGAGATCCAAAATAATATTGCGCTTCTCAATCTTTCATCTA
Organism: Eubasilissa splendida; assembly: GCA_031772225.1. Lineage (NCBI taxonomy): Eukaryota > Metazoa > Arthropoda > Insecta > Trichoptera > Phryganeidae > Eubasilissa > Eubasilissa splendida. Next base: position 26,429,828 of record CM062861.1, on the reverse strand, counting down.
TGACTTATCTGAATATGTTAATGGATATATGTAAGTTTAATTTGACAATAAGAAAAAAATCGACGTATTCGCCAAAGTAGCGAGTATGTCAAACGTATTTATAATATCTCTAGGTTAAGATTACTTAAAAGTTTTCTCTTTTATGCATTCAATAACAGTACGTAAATATATAATTTTTATTCATTATTAATTTAGAATAAAGTGTACATTGTCTTTATTGCGAGTAAGAAAAAACATGCATCGTTGAAATCGTACGAATTTTTACGACTGGCAGTCTGTCATCTCCGTCGTGTTTCATTTATTATCGCGACGCGTTCGTAATGTTTACGTTTGTTCAATAATCATTTATGTAACATAATCCACATATATATTTCAAAGTTGATACGTAAGAACACCATTTGCTGCCAGTCTAGTTTGAATGTTTCATGCTCTCTTAATGATCTGATACTTGCGTACAATAAAATGTGTATTTTAAACTGCGCCTGCGAATGGAAACTATTATATATTGAAGCGTATGGTATTGGATGAAATCTAATCGTATTAGTTTAGCATTCTAGGCAGAGGGAAGAAATAACCGAGGTTGGCGTTCATTCGGTCGGATTGACGGAAACGGACATGAACGTCCGCTCGCAGACTACTGAACAGCCGCCATCACGGCGTTTATGGCCGGTCGCATAACGGGAAACGGTTGCGGTCCGCGGGGTGTGGGGTGGTTGCGTTCGCGACCACCGCCGGTTAATTCGATTTCGGCCGGCCCGAGCGACGGACAATGGCCGCGATGATTACACAAAGTCGGCCCGGGCAAACACGGGGCACGACGCGCGCTGCCGGGTCACGGCGCAAAACAAATTATCGGTTGCGCGAGTCATCGCGCGGCTAACCTGGATGGCTAAATGACTGCGGTTTCGGTTCAGCTTTGTGCGGGAAAAACGCCTGCACGGTGTGGTGCTAATCTGGAGATTGTACCGTACCACACCAACAGTGCGCTTGTGCACTGATCCTCCAATACCGTACTGTTGTGATAATTGAATCATGCGCGCGTAGAAAGTATATATTATTTTTTATACTTTTGAGTATGGATGAAGAAATGAGTGTTTTAGTATAAAAACGTAATTGAAATCGTAAGATAAAACTATAATAAAGATATATCTGTATACGTGTGTGTCGGTCGCGCATGACTGACGATCGCGATCTTCATGAACTCCCGCCCTCTTGAATATGCTCCTCCACTTTTCTAGGCATCCTGCAGATCTGAGAGCTATCACCAGAAAAGTTCATGTTGCTCTTTCCACTTGATCGGTCCGACGGGTGAAGGTTTTACCTGTTCTTCTTCGTCCTTTGCTCCAAGCTATCATCAATATGTCCAGAAAAATTAAAGGTTTCGTCTCAGGCAAATGGTTGAATCTGTCCTTGATGTTCAGTTCCTGCAGAATGAAGACGTGCACTTCGTGCCTCTCGCCGTCCATGGTATGCGCAACATGTGTCTCCAGCACCACATCTCAAAAGCGTCAATCCGTCTTCTATCTCTTACCTTCAGGGTTCATGATTCCACGCCATATAAAAATATTAAATGTGTAATATTGTTTCAATAATGCTTTTATACTAAGCATGAATCATTTCATCCATACTCAAAAATATAATAAATCATATACACCTTTCTGCGTGTGCGTGATTTAGTAATCTAGCACTGGCCGCAAGAATCGGGTATATTTCCTCAGTGTGTTCAAGTGCGTTATTATACATTTTTCTCTAGGTTTAATATTAACGGAAATAATATTTTTTTAATCTTTTACTAGCGTCACCTTAAATCAGGCCGGTTAGTTAACAAACTTAGGCGGCATAATCTATCAGCTCAATTTTTTCAGAAAAGTTTGATCGATATCTGAAAAGAACTACGGGAGTTATGGTGTCCCCAAAAACTGTTATATAAATATATTCAATTATTTAATTTGTTAATGATTTTCTCAATTTTGATTTTATCGTTATTTTATATCAGTTAAATGTAGTTTTTTCCGCTAAGGAATTGTTTAATATAATGATGGAATAGAATGACTATTTCGGTGCTGTTTAGTTAATTAATTTTATATATTCTGATATCGTAACACGGTAATCACAATTCCAGTTTCCAATCACTGATATCATCCAATACTGATCACACTGACAGCAGTGAGTCAACACGAAGAGAGTGCAATTTGTCTCTTCACTACTAATTACATAGTTGAGTACCTACAACATGCGTTCTGGTTAATCAACGTTAATATATATATATATATATAATACATATGATGACGTATATATATATACTCGTATATATATATATAGCGTTCAATATTGAAAAAAATGATGTGGGGTGTGTGAATGTGAATGTGTTTATGAGTAACTTCACATGAAAACATCTGTGTGAGATGAAATCATCATTTTTTTCAATATTGAACGCTTTACTTTGTCTATAAATCTTACCAACGGCATACAACTCTAAACTCTGTAATTTATTAATTGAAATGTACGATAAAACTTTACTTTTATTTCTAATCGGTCTTAAGGCCTGAAAAATAATCAGTTTTTTATGTTATTAGTTGAGTATAATATAGAGTTTTTATTATCATTAATAGTATTTTACTGTACTGTAGCAGACAGTGCTTTCACGGTATAGTAGTAAAAATATCAGTGCTAAAATTAAAATAGTAAAACAAGATTCAAAGATATAAAATAAAATTTTAAGTAAATATATAGATAGATACTCTTGTAGTAATTTTAATCTGATGTCTGGACTTTTAAAATATCTCGGGCATGATCTCGCCCCTTTACAGTACAGCAGTACAGGGTGTATTATTGTTTTTGGGCGATAAAGGAAATGTCAAGTCGGCAGAGCCTAATTTCGAGTCGGCGCATCAGCTGCCGCGTTCGCTGTAATCGGGTTTACATGGCGCGTAAGCTCGTCATCGTCGGAAAGCTCTTCTTTTAAAAAATATTTCACCACATCTTACATATTAAACATTTTCAGCGTTCATTAAATTTCACTTGTTCTTTGCAATGTGTATGAGATTTAAAAATTGTGCAATAATATCACAGTGAAGAAATAGATAGAAACTTTCTTTAAGTTCTGTCAAAAAACAAATCAGCTGTTTCTTATATACTGTAATCTTTTTGGATGCTCGATCACTCGTTTGACATGTGAGTAATATTAACTAATAAACTTAAAATACGCCTCAAAGAAACTAGATTATTTTCATTAAGTGAATAAAAATATATAAAATAGAGCGTGACTTTTTGCTATTATTTATTTTGCCATCCAGAACCGATGTTAAGCAAATATCATAAATAAAAATGCGTTACATGTCTTAAACTCTTGTATATATTTTCTTTAAACATCATCTAATTTTATTTCAAATCAGATGGCGTTTTTTTCTTTTGCTTCCTCTTTGGAGACACCGAGATATTTAATGCCTGTTCCAACATTCTTCTACCCAAACCTCATATAACGCACTGTTCTAACAGAGTTTTGTGACACATTTTACTTCTATAAAGCCTCTGGAAGCTCAGGAAGACGAACAAATCGTAGGGAAGAGATATTTATTTTGTGTTATAATTTTTAAAAAATATGCCCCAATACAAAAAAGGAAGAAGGTATTTGATCCGAATGCAAAATGGCGCGTATAATCCCGTACAGGTATTAAATATATCTTGTAAAACTATCAAGTGGTTTTATCCATTTAATAGTAACATTAATTGTAACAAAAAAATTGTCTCTTGTCTTCTCTAATAATCACATATTTGAAGAAAAACAAACACATTTTCGAGTGCAGTTTTTGGGCACCCAGTATACCGCGTTGGCTACATTACGCAACATCTGGATATTTTAGTTTAATAAATTACGTTTAATAAATTAATAATTTAATAACTTGGAAGAAAGTAAGATACACAAGCAAAACCACGAGAATGATCGTATCTGTCGCCTGTACAATAACAACTTATCCGAATTCTCTAATCATATAATTAAAACAAATCTTTTTTTTGATAGCTATTAACTATTCTTTTTCTACTCGATACCTTATAAATGATTAATTATGAATATCTTAGAACCGTGGAATTACAAAAAAGAATGGAAAAAATACTAATAAATAATATCATTTAGGAGAACACATTCTTATTGTGAAGTTGTAATTATTCAGAACAGACGGTCTGTGATATTTAATTAATAATATTAATTATAAAGATATACATATAAAATCAATTTTATCGAAAAATATTGTTGCGCCACCGGGATTCGAACCTGGATCTCTTTCCTAACCGGGGAAGGTGCTTTATCCAACTAAGCTACAGCGATATTATTTTTAGCGACAATTTACCTTTTTGATATTAATACATTTAATCGTTCCATCATATCTAAAAATAATGTCGCTGTAGCTTAGTTGGATAAAGCACCTTCCCCGGTTAGGAAAGAGATCCAGGATCGAATCCCGGTGGCGCAACAACAATATTTTTCGATAAAATTGATTTTATATGTATATCTTTATAATTAATATATTTAATTCATATTTAAAATAATATCACCCCTACTTTCCATATTCCTAATGGCGACTGAAAAAACTCCTCCCGTGTCCACGCCCCAATTCTCTACCAGAACAGGTCGGCACCAAACTGTATTTAGATTAGTAATCGTTGCCTGGACTGCACCTCTCGAAACTACACTAGTGATCGAAGCTCGTGTAAAACAAAGTTCGGTTTATCGAATAACGGAAAACAATAACTTATCCACATAATCAAATGTTCTGTTGTTTTGCGTTCCATTAACATCTAGCATTTAGACAGATTTAGATGCGTAATTCAGCGTTCATTATTTGTTTTCCTTTCATCAAATTCTAAACCAACGCTATAAACTGGATTCTCCGCTGCGCGTCAGCACTGACAAACGACTGCATCAGTGCCGGTGTTTTTGTCTATTTCCGCAGAATATTACACGATCATAGTACACATCTCTGCGAACTGGTTAACATGCCGCACCAAATTACGCCTCAAATGTTGTATTTCAATATAATGACAATCGGCTCAGCGAGGCTTTGTTTCGCACAATGCCGGCGCGGCCTCATTTGTCTCTGCATCGCCCATCAAATTATTCCGAAACGAATTAATTTCACCATATTTCACGGCTCACCATATTTCATTTCAACGAATAAGTCTGTAACTACAGAGCATTGCGCACGGGTGCATCTCATTATCTGGAATTTACTACGGATGGTTTTTATTAACCTGAAATGTTTTTTCGACCCGGACGCCCTCGGTAAAATTTATCACTAAAACTATACGAAATAACAACAATTTCATTATCTTTTTATTCTGACTTTTACTCTTTTAATCTCTCTATCCTCGGGAAGTTGAGATTTGCCGATAGACTCTCGACAAGACGCGGGAGAAGGATTCTCACTATTGACATGTTGCTAGAAGAAGCGATGAACACAGCTCGCGATCACAGGAAAGTTGAGGGAAAGCGAGCGAGACGACAGTCTCCTGCAAGATAGATACACCAGAAAAAAGTTAACAGGGTCCTTTTTAAATGCCGCAGTCAACATGGCTCAATAACGGATGACGTACATTCAGCGCCGGCGCTAGACTTTTTGCCGCTACAGGCAAGATTATTTTTTCCACCCTAGTAACTTAAGTGAAGATGATGTTTTCGATTTTTGTAAAACCATCCCCCATAAATTGGCCGCCGGACTGGCTGTCCGCGTGCCACACGCGTTAAGGGTGGTATTTTGTTAGGCCGGCATTTTGAAACTTGCCCAATGGCGGTTTTTTAGCAAAAGACGTTCTGAATACTAGAATTGACTACAAATTACTGCTTTATGAGGAATAACTATAATGTTATTTGTTGGATTGTTTATACCACTATTTTTTTTACCCCACACTATTATCATTTTGCAATTTGGGATTTTGTTTTTCAACTTGTGTATGATTATTTCATTGTTTATAAAACTCCAAAACTAAAATTGATGAAATCCACGGGTTATCTCTGATAATAACTACTCACCGAAGAGTTTATTTTGTGTGACGTGTGTCAGCATCTTGTCCGACATTCATTTCCAAATAACCAAAGCAATCCCTTGTTGAGATGCTCTTTGCCTTGTAAATTGTTTGGAAATTTATGGTGTTCACTCCGAATTTATTAGTCATTTTGTCAGTTTACAACCATCCCTTGTTAAAGGTTATCATCGTCATAATCTGCGGCGTGATTATCTGCGTAATCCAGAATTATTGTCGTCATGATCAGCGCAGTCATTCATTTTCTCAGCATTGTTTGACAATTGACACTTCTTATCTTGTTATCTTATCATATAATATATATAATTATTAAATCCTTAGCTGCAAACTTAATTACGATACACCACTGATCCCCATTGATTTGCAAATGATTTTACATTCTAAATTATTATTTTTAACACGAATATACAAGAGGTGCCTGGTAAAACACCGGCATTGCATCTTGCTCGCTGTTTTTTTCATTTTTAGTTATGATGATGGAATAGATAATCTAGTTTAAATTTATGTAAAATAAATTAAATAATTTTAAAAGTTCAAACAATGTTTAAAATCTGTGTCATATTTTATTACTATACAACATTACTATCATATATAACCGTTAAAAGATCTATAAAATAATGAAATATTTCACACAGATCATTTGGACCAAAAATAAACAGATATATGCAACGGCGCTCTGAACACAATACTGCAATGCTAACATTTAAGTGGTATACCCCAACTAGCTTAGATTTTCTATCGAATTCTTACTAATCGTTTTTCTCGTGATCTTCCAGGGCGAGGAGATCCACCACAATATCTCCGCAGGTGTCATTCTCAGTGACCACAGCCTCGTGCTGCAGAGCGTGGACCGCAAGACGGCGGGGGACTTCACCTGCCTGGCTGCCAATACCGAGGGGAAGGGCACCAGCAACCCCGTTACCCTCATCATCAGATGTAAGTATCGTGATTGAATAAGGGATCCCGTTATTTTTATACCTAATTAACCTAGTGTCTATACACCGACAACAATAGTTCTGATGACGAAATGAGATCCAAAACGTCGGCCAGAGAAGTCGGAGACACACGGCAGAATAGCTCAAAAAGATCGGCACGATTCTCTTTGTTAGCGCGGATGAATACTAACGATTCAATAAATAAATATGAAACGAAATTAATTATCGGTAGAGGGCGTGACCGTAGATATGATGATAATAGGCGGAAGAGACTAAATTTCTAATTTCTCTTATTATTGAGATGCAATATTTCGATACTGTTTTTGTTTATCAAACGTATGAACTGCCTCTAAAAAATTGTTTAAAAATTCAGAAAAAAATATATTTCTGAGGCATCTTAAATATTATTTTATTTACCCGAATTAATTGCACTCCACGCTAATTCAGGATATTTTTTCGCAGATGATAGGTGAAGCTATATAATTAATTTCAACAACACATCAAAGAAATGCTTTAAAATTATATACGAGATTGGTCGCAATCTAATATCCGAATAACGTAATATCAAATTGACACTACTGCTTTGAGAGAACCCAAGAGATTTTAAGAAAAATAGCAAGTGTGGTGAGTGCTTTTGCTTGCAACAAAGTCTCATCTTGTCACACAGCCTTAAATAGAGAGTGTCTCCTTAGATATTGCACAATGAAATTTCCGGGAGCTGGGGAGAAATAGCGTGATTATGAGACAATTGCGGTGAATAGAATCAGAATTATTGTATAAGCACGTCTCCGAGCATTCAGGATATTGAATCAACAGATTCTAACCACACTATCGTAATAATCATATCCTAACAATATAATTTCCTTCGTCAGAACGTTTGGAATGTTTGAAAATTTTCTGCGAACATAAACTATTGGATGGTCTGATAAGTCTTTTTTGATTTTGTTCAATTATTTATTATAAAATCAAATAATATGTAATTATGGCGTTATTATTTGCAAATTGTATAGCTGTCCCCCACTATAGGTATATATATATATGTCCTTACAAGGCGAAACCCATCTCAAGTAAATTAAACAAGTAGAATCAAAAACAAGTGTCTTATTTTCACATATCTATGTGAAAAATTACAACATTTCAATCAATGATGTATTTTCCATTATCGTTCAGGACTTTATCTCATCTTTCAACCATGTGTCGATTGCCTTTTCTATGAAAATCGTCTGATCTGGTATCGAAATAGTTATCAAGCCGATTTCTGAGGTCATCGTCATTTTTTAACGTAACGCCACGCATTTGATTGGAGAGCGACCGAGAAATGTGATCATTTGACGGAGCGAGGTCGGGACTATAATGTGGACGCGGCAGAAGTGAGCTCTTGGATGACCATTTTAACCTTGATTAAAGACGAAAAGAATTATGCGTCGAAAATGTTTGTTTTTCTTCACTTCATTATTTTAAGCCCAAAAATTAAGCAAAACTAATTGGACATTGATATTTTAGAGCAGAAAAAATGCTATCTAATAGTCCCTTTGTCATTTTTTGTCACTGAAAAACAAAATAGCATTCCGAAAAATACCGCAAAGATTTATTAGACGACCCAACATATACCATATATATTTCGAATAAAACAATTCTATAATCATTTTCCAAAAGTATATTTATTAATGCACTTATTATTATGATTGACAATCACTAAAATCTGGTTTAAAACTCAAAATAAAGGCATCACCTTCTTTCAAAAACAAGCTAATTTTAGAGTAACAAAGGCTGCTATTGGTCGAATTTTATAATACAATTGGCGGCCAAAAATAACTGACTTTACAGCTAATACCGATTTTTAATGATTAATTTACGTTAAAAAGACCTAAGTATTATTATTAATAAAGTAACATAAAATATAAAAGCTATGTTAGAAGAAAATTACATTAAATGTTAGGAAAAAGATTAAATTAAGTTTTCTGACATTGCAATTAGTATCCTCAAATAATGATATTTTCCCGTTCATTCGATTGCAACACACAATTAACTTTTTTTTTATATTTCTGTATATTTTACGTCCTGCTCGTACTCTACCGCCGAATTGCCGCGAACTGCATTGTTAGCGCTGCCCGTATCACAGAATGAAGTGAACAAAATTTCAATCGTACAGGATTGATAAATTATTCTTATTGTGAAGTTGTAATTATTCAGAACATACGGTCTGTGATGTTTTAAATACTAATAATTACAACTTCACAATAAGAATGTGTTCTCCTTAATAATATAAGTTGTATCAATGTATCCAAAATTTAATAAAAATGAATTGATAATTCTGGCGTCTGCAGTCGGTTTACTCAAAGGTATTTGTGATTCCGTAAAAATAATGTAGATGGCTTTCAAAAATAATGGAACGACAGATGTATTCATTTGAAAAAGTGTAACATATAGGTTCGAAAACTGGCGTTATAACACAATTGGTAGTGTACTTCCCCGGATTGGAAATAGAGATCCAGGTTCGAATCCCGGTAGCGGAAAAACAATATTTTTCGACAAGATTGATTTTATGTGTATATATTTATAATTAATACATAAAGTTTGCGAATGGTACATTGTTTATAAGGCGCTATATGTCTAACAGGCAGAGGGTCAAGTGTGCCGCTATAGTTAACAGATTGAAAGACGTCGCTGTATAAGTTTTATATGGAACCTTTTTGTAAAATGTTTACTTTGTAATGGAAATGGAATGAAACGTGAATTGGAATTGAAAAAAATCGAGCAGTGTCGACAACTCAAAGGGAAAGAATAATTGATGGAAATCGGTAAGAGAGACATATAAAGCGGGTGTATGAATTGTGTAAAACTAAAAATTAATAGTTCTCCTTTTATATCAAAGGCTCTTTTGATGAGGGTACATTGAGGCTGTTACTCCATTAATCACGACATGACGGCGCGCTCCGTTGGAAGTAATGGAATAGATAACAACGGATATCAATATTAAAGAGCGCTGTCAAAAAGACATATGCAGAAATTCGGCGCGGGCAGGGCGAAAAATGAACTCTCTTCATTCCCACTCAATGGAGGCATTAATCACGCCGGGCCTTCGGCTCCCGGTGGAACCGCCAGCCCCGGCGCGCGGCACCTGGCGCGGGGGCCTCATAAAAACGCAATTTGCCGACAAGGGGGGTCGCGTGTTGCGGACGCAGTGGATATGTGGATCACTGTTATTTCACCACGTCACGGCACGAAGAGAACTCACTGACTTACATTGTAACTCTTCGACCGCCGGTGTCTTATCTTGTAACGTCCGATTTCAGAGCAGAGCGCTCCCTTTGCAGGACAGCCTCTAACAGAAGCGTAACCACCCCTATCGGAGCCCACGTTAAATAGAGGTTAAATAAATCCATTAGGTCTTACAATTCATGACGTGTCGACATTTTTCATTTTTTAAATGTATCACAGCAAGAAATGGAACATTAAATGGAACATATATTAGCGGTATACATAGATAATGCGAAAACACTTGAATGCATTATCTATGTATACCGCTAATATACCGCATTATGGACCAGAAAACTGTTCCTAAGTGAAGCAAAAATTTTTCGTTACGGGAGCACACAAATGCACACTTATTTTTGTTTTATTCGTGAAATTGTGTACATTATAAAAGGCAAGAGACAAATTGTGTTCTCATTTTTGAATGGTAAAACCATATAGTAATTAATATTCTTAAGCCTTACGACAATACATATACAGAAGGCCTATACATCTTGCATTAAGGCCTTATTTCTGTTATGCATTGAGGCCATTTTTTTAGTTGCGCAACTGGTTTTTTACCTTGCATTTAAAGACAATGTTATTTTCATTGGAAATATAATATGGTGTGTTTCAGAGCCACGGGGCCGTAATCTTTTATATAAAATGTATGTCCTATGTCTTGTATGCTCTCAACACTCAACATACTACACTTAATACTAATGTGTGTTATATTGAATGCCATCGGTTACATATTTTGCTCAGTCGCTTTCTAGGACCGTGAGAAAAAAACAGTTTAATCCTTCTGATGCGCCAAATATACAACACGCATCTTCCAAATATTCACTGTCATGACCAGTCGTCAATTAGTGTCGACACTTACATATAATAACAATTTGTATTCTCAATTACTTCATGAATTACCAATTAATGTAATAATATAGAAATCGTATTCAGAAATTTACAGATTTTTCTGTAAAAAATTTCATTGCAATCTGACTGAGGATGAGAACGTATCTATGCTAAAAAGTATCAATTTTGTATATTGTATATTTATAACAATGCAAATAAACTTATTATGTTACTTGCAGATTTTCGCTGTTTTTAACATTTTTATTCAGTATTATGAAAATTACAGTAGATATAATTATTATTTAGGAGAACACGTTCTTATTGTGAAGTTGTAATTATTCAGAACAGACGGTCTGTGATATTTTAAATATCACAGACCTATGTTCTGAATAATTACAACTTCACAATAAGAATGTGTTCTCCTAAAATAATAAAGTTGTATCAATGTGTCCAAAAATTAATAAAAATGAATTGATAATTCTGGCGTCTGCTATCAGTTTACTCAAAGGTATTTGAGATTCTGTAAAAATAAGGTAGATGGCTCTGTCAAATGATGAAACGATTAAATGTATTAATATCAAAAAGGTAACATATAGGGTCGAAAATTGTCGCTAAAAATGTTGTCGCTGTAGCTTAGTTGGATAAAGCACCTTCCCCGGTTAGGAAAGAGATCCAGGTTCGAATCCCGGTGGCGCAACAACAATATTTTTCGATAAAAATTGATTTTATATGTATATCTTTATAATTAATATATTTAATTCATATTTGATATAATTATTGAATGTACCAATCGACTCCTATGAGAGGTAATTGAGGGTCACATTAAGAATTTCTGATTATAGAGAAAGAGAACTTTTAGCAAGGAATTTTGCACATTTTAGTGTATTTATTGACTGCACGACCTTTAAAACAATAGAACGACAGATGCGAGTATAATATCCGACACGTTTCGGAACACGGAACATTCGTTGATTATATATAATGTTAACCTATTCAAAAGTAAATTTCTTCACATCACTGATCGTCATGACGACCTTCAGATATTGATCAACTACGCCCACATATGCGACTACTATAATAAATATAATAGTAATTAATAGTTTAGGTTTTTAGAGAGAGAAAGCAGAGCTTTAGAGATTAACGAAATTTCGGAAAAAAATTCACATCTTCCGATGAGTCATCCGTTCAATATAAATCATCTCTCGTATTATCCACTGCTTTAGGCAGATGCTACAGCATCCCGCAATTGTGGATAAAATTGTTTTCCGGATCTTCAATTATTATTTGAGACAATAAAAGAAAATTTTATTTTTCCGATTTATAGAATGAATTTCCTCGAAGGCTTCTCGAAACTCTTCTCTGTGACTTTCAATTGACCTCTCTTTATAGAGGTTCATCAGGCTTTACACTTGTGTCAAAAGCGTAATTGGATTTGACAGAACCGTCGATTTAAAACTGTTAGTGTGATAGTTTTTATCATAATATGAGTATATATGATATATGAAATAAATTAATAAAGAACGAGCACCTAAATATAATAGTATTCAATTTTATTTTTCCATCAATATTGGCTTAGTGATCTAATGGGCGGAGGTTCGCGTCTCGTTCCAGGTGACCGGCAAATTAATCCTATTTTCATGGTAGCGAACCATAAGCAAATTAAATTCTCATACCTATATAATATTAGTTGATAATATTAGCGGATAAGAATCACAAATCACGATATTCAGATACTCGATCATTGTTAGCGATTTTGACTTAGAGATTGATCAGTGATTGATTCACAGTGCGTGATTTTGAGCTCGTCTCTAGTGCACACGTAACGGACATGAGCATAAACATTTGTATCGTTTATAACTTTGGTTTAATCCAGCTATTCGATTTTAAATACTTGATTTTCTTTCAAATGTAACTATCAAATTGTAAATATATGGAGTTTAATTTTTTGTTTGAAAATAGTTTTACAACCTTCACTATTTTAAAATGTTCATGTAAAACTAAGATAACGTGTTATTTTGTTATATTATATAATGTACATTTCCAGTTTGCCACAAGATGTATAACAGATTTCAAAAATAACAATTCGCGTAAAAGAAATCCCGAATAATAATAGTAGATGTACAAACGCCCAAAATGTCCACTAGGGCGAAATGGTCGATGCAGGGGAGCTACGATTTATATCTCGAATTTGTCATTCTGTCCAGGTTCGTCCGCATAATATCCCTTTCTACTTGCTCTGCATTCTTGACCGGTCGATATTTAAAGCGATTTAAAATGATTTTCAACATAAAAAATAGCCACACAGAGCGTATACTTAGCATCGATCTTATAACGGGACGTATCAGCAACCTTGAGCATACAATTGTCGGAAGGCAGACACGTGAACCCTGAGTACTGCGACCAAAATAATAAGAAAGGCAAAAATGGTCTCGTAGCAGTAACTTTCGGCTGTCACAAAGAATAGAGACGGACAAATTTTTCTTAACCTTTTAACTTGTAAACATATTTGACATGTGAGACACTGCATAGGGTAAGGATGTACTTAGAATGTATTAAAAATTGGCGACTATTGCAAACGGTAGAACGATTTCAAATATATGACAATGATAATCGTGTTTAATCCCGTCTCTGCAAGGTCTACGAGCGCGCAAACACGCTCGTGATTTCTACGAATATTTTCTGATTTAAAGACAGTATGGGGTGTATTTATTCCATAAATATTACTTATTACTGTCATTTGTAAGAATGACACATCGAAATAAGAATGGTCAAAATGTTTTTATGTAATGTTACTTTATTGGAATAAAATTCAGATACGCCTGTTGGAATGGATGAATCTGGGCATTTTAATCAACTCAATTTTAACAAAAAAACGAGATACACCTTTTTGAAAGATGGACGACGAATTTACAACAGTAATAATAATAATAAATTATTTTAGAACAGTAAAAATATTATTGCAGTCTGACTAAGACTGAGAACGATATTGGTTTTAAATACAAACAAATTAACGTTTTTATCATTTGTGTTAGGTGAAAGCCTGTCAATAATGACAGGAAAAATTTAAAATTCACATAGACTAGTTGGTAGGCACTACCTATCTAAGTAACCTATTGTCAGTGGCGGGCAGTAGGTATAAATGTAGGTTAAGTTATGCTGTTACCAATTATATTATATAATATATGTACTACAGTATATGTTGTACATAGGATTATGAATTTTCGTTTAACCAGCGTCTTTAGACAAAATGAATCCGTCGTTTATATGACCCTATCGTGTATTTATTTGTAATTTCAGAGTACTATTAATAGTGATTTTAAAGTTTAAATTTTAACATAAAATAATACCTTCTTAGCTATATAAAAATCAATTTTAAAAACGTATGGACGTTTTTAAGAACACTTTTTATTACTGAACATGACTCTTTTATTGTTTGAAAATTCTTCACGTAATAACTAAACGAAATATTTTTTTTTGCTTTTTGCAATTGCTTTTTGTTTTTCCCAAATCAAAAAAAATCTCATGCACCGCATGTACCTCGAACGCAAAGAACGACCATGAAATTAACACATTAAAAATAGTAAGATAGTAAAATTCGCGAATTAGTTACAAAGGAAGTAGACACTTCAATGATTTGCACGCAGTTGTAAACCTTTCTAATGTTATTCTATTAAAAAATAGCATAAGTAACGACTCCATACAAAACGTCAATTCAATTCAGTAAATAGCCAATTGTATGACTTGAGTAATTCACTAGCTTAAAAGTAGACGATAGTAATGTGAATAGCTACAATGCGTCAATTGTAGTTACTAGCAATACGGCTGTAGCAGTGGGTTGTCGTTATAGATTTTAGAACTAAGCCATTAAGATTTCTACTGATACACAGATGGCGCTAATTGTAATAAATCCGTAAATATACGTTCATATAGATCGCTTTATTTATATTTGTTTCCCAGAATTTTTAGTAATTCACAGCTTTTATGCACTGCACGCCCCTGCCTATTGTTATTAAATTAAATTATTATTTAACACATTGGATGGAATTTATTTAAAAAATAGACCGTCCAGAGAGCAATAGTTTTTCATATTTGGTCGAGTAACAAAGTGTCAGGCGAATTTACAATTATTTTATTAAAAATACGCCTGCATACGGCTCACTATATTAAAAAGTGATGATATCAGTGACATCTTGCCTCGCCAGTTTGGCGCCCTACTGTACTGCATAAACAAAGAAAAACATGGAGACCACTCGCCGGAAATTCTCTAACTAATGAGTTAGAAGGATGTTTGTCTATGATGAATGTTTGTCGATGTAGGTTTGTCTAATGACGGGTGCTTAGAGATCGGATTCCATCTACCTACCTACATGATGCTCAAGCTGATTGTTTACGCTATTTTGTTATCGACACGGATTGCAATATAAAATGTATCACTCCGTTGAGCTAGTAGTTGATTTAAGAGATTATTTATAAATTTTGAAAAATGTCTCTAGATCTCAGGTTCGAAATATTTACCATCTCTTAGCATACAATATAATATGTGATTTAATATTATATTTATTAATATATTATATCTAAGTAAATTCACTTGTTAAATTAAATTTCTTTTTTTTACACTGTAATTAATATTATTTTAATTAATATATTATCTCAATGTGAAATTCGTCTGCTAAATTAAATTTCATTTTGATTTATTTTGTTTTTACATTATGTATATTTTATTTATGAATTGTTTGAAGAAATTTTTTTTTTTGAAAATATTTTCTTACGTTTTGTATATAAAAAAAATATTTTTACTGTCTTACTTCATTTTTTTTAAATATTTGTTATATTGTTCGCTGTTTTTTTCAATTGCTAATGACACTATTAATCGTAAGCATATAAAATAAAATAAAAGTTCTGCGCTGGGGAGATTTTTATTTTTATTATATATATATTTTTTTTTGTGCATATATATTATGATATATAGTTCTAGAATTACGTTAAGGTACAATGTAGAAATATTAAAGACTTATTGTGTTACAAAATACATTTTTTATGACAAATTAAAAGCAATGTAAATTTTTTTAATGAAAGTTATAGTTGAGGCAAAGAGGATAGGAGATTGAACGATATACAGTATTTAAAACTACCGCACACAAGTGCGTGGGTTCCAAGGTCAACGAAATCTATTCCCGTAATATGCGACAGTCCTTAATGGTGTATTTTTATTTTTCCGAATTGAAATTCGAGATATTTTACGCGAATTACAGTCTTTAAATGTTATAATTTAAATTTATTACGTCAGATGCATTTGTGGTTTTATTAAATATTATTCATTTAAAACACCACGTTGCCGTTTTGTGAGCGTTACTACGTAATTATGAAACAAACATCTAGTTTTTAAAAGATAACGGTGTTACATATAAACGGAATATTCAACAATATACATACAAAATAACGTACATAAAATGTTTACTTTGTTCAATAAAATGTTGTTTTCCCTTCAAATCTGTGTAAAACCGTCTAATTTACGGAATTTGTTAATAAATACAATATTACTTCATATTATAGCTAAAATATGCGTGAAAATATATATTTTCACCATTTGTTAAGGTAAATTACGAGAGCGCGAATTTGACGTCTATCAAACCGGCGTATGAAGCAAAAAAAAAAAAATATGAAATACACATTAATAGGTTCGATATTAATATTATTTACTAAGAAATTATCAAATTTAATGGTTTATAATATATATAACTTTATTAAGTTTTAACATTTTGTTAATTTGTTTCAACTCAGATTTGTCTCCATAATATTGGCTTCAAGATTATAAGAAAATATATTTCGTTTATGCAAAAATTTTCCATATTAAGGTAATTTTGTGGCAAGCGGAAAATGAATTTAATGGTCGCAGTCTTTCTTACTATGCTTGTATTGTCTTAATTATGGCAAATAACATTCAGTTTATTAGTTTTAAATCAGTGAAAATGTCCTATCTAAGAGATAGTTTTAAAAAAAGTCTAATCTAGTGTATAACTTCTGATGTAAATGAATAATAAAAACCTACATTATCGTAAAAAACGGAAAATATGAATTATTATTGAAAGGGGAGTCTTAAAAACGTTGGTTTATGGTAGGCGCGTACTGCACGTACGCGTTCGAACGAATTACCCATGAATAATATAATTTCATTTTTGAATTGAGCCCGTGTCGTGAAGAACATATCCACGTTCGTGGTAATCGGTGAGATCTCGCTCTAGTAATTTAGCACCTAGGCGTGGGAGAATATTTCTCTTAGCTATTTAGCTTAGATCGATGATTGTGAATATTATATTTTTTCAAACCGGCAAACGTGTGTATCGTGCTCTTTTTTGGGATATCACTAGATCATTTCGGACTCGCACTGGAAATGTAGCGTTCGGACGTACATTTTTACCAGACCGAGATATTCCTGACTGAATTTCCCCGCGTGCGGTGCGGCCCGGGCCCGGGCCCAGGCTCGGGCGGGCTTCCGGCTCGCTTCCTGCGCCGCGCGCGGGCTGATGTTATTATTGTGGCCTGGTGAATTTTCGCGCCATTCCTACAGCGCCGCTTGCCGCCGTTTCGGTTTCCGGTAGGACGGATTTGAATTCGGAACGTTCTCTGGAAATAGAATTCGGATGACGGCGAATAAACAGATCAATCAGGCCTTTGGGGTTGCGCTCATCGGGGCAGTCTAAATAAACACCGTGAAATAATATATAAGCGCTATTTTTAGACGGATTTGACCAGGGAAGCGATGCCTTAAGAATCGCTGAATTTATGACAATTTTATCAAAATCACCATCCTGGCAGAAACATTGGCCACTGGTTTCTGTTAAACCTATTTACGTGTGTATCATGAGAGTGCTAATTTTCACTAAATTTCTTTGTTTAGTATTTAGTTCAAAAATAAGTGCGGTCCATAAACACCCAATCAGACATATTATTAAAATGATTTAAATACGTAATATACCTTTCCGGCGATAACGTAACACTCATGCGCTACCTTCAATAGCTAATGATCAACTGCCGATTCTGCCGTGCGACGCCGCCTGGCAACAGAAAGTAATGCACAAATAATACAATAGAGTGCATTATAATCTGTATTTGAATTATAACTAGCATTTGTAGCGTAATTAATTGAGTTAGGTACTAAAGATAAATAGATTTTTTTTAAATAGATTCTGTCAAAGAAGCAATATGTTTTAGTTAGTTATGACATCCTGAAGAAGAAAATGGTATTTTTCGAAACCGGTAGATGTATTTAAACTCATTTTAGTGGTTAATAAAACAAAGATAATAAATAAAAATATGAATCTTAACCACAAAGATAACTTTGCTGATTTTAAAAGTATAATAAATTTGTATTGATGACCTCATCTTCAGGACGTTTTTATTGAAATTAACCTTACATCTTCTTGTAACACGTCAGTATTCAAGTCTCAGTATCGGGTCGCCCTCACGGTTGACTCCAGGGTC
The DNA here is from genome assembly GCA_031772225.1 of Eubasilissa splendida. NCBI lineage: Eukaryota > Metazoa > Arthropoda > Insecta > Trichoptera > Phryganeidae > Eubasilissa > Eubasilissa splendida. The sequence continues at coordinate 26,411,286 of CM062861.1, read as the reverse complement.
TCTCAAACCAGATCCATCCATCCACCATTGTACAACCCTTGTACCACTCTTCGTTCTAAAGGCTGTTATACATCGTGACCTTGAAGCAACAAGATATCATCTGGAATTTTAGTAAAAATTAACTTATTCGCGGTAAAATTCTGTCAATAATTTTCTCTTTAAAACAATGTTACAAACTTCCGAGCAGTTCAGAAGAAAACAAACTTATATTTTAATCACACCTGTTTCGTTAGTGCTCGAAATCCGAAATCAGTGACATTTTGTAAAAATTTCTCCTCGCGAACAATAAAGCAAACTCCGCCGATGAAATCTAAAAATGAATATTCCAAACATTAAAGCTCACTATTTCAGTTTGATGTAAATGTGAGGCGATACCTAGTTGCTCCAAGAGCGCGGTGTTACAAACATCATGTGATATTGCAATATTACACAGGCGATATAATTTTGTGTACCCTAAAAGTTTATTAAAATCATGCACCTATCACAGTCGGAAAAATATATTATAAAAAACAAGCAATCAGAAGGAAATTGCTGACGTGCAACGTCAGATAGCACGTTGGGAATTTGCAATGGAATTCGACTATCCAGGACAAATAAACCTATATGTTTAAGAACATTCATAACACATAGTTTCCTCTAACGTTCGCACCAAAAATATGTGAACGATGGTTTGTCACGAGAGCCGTGCAGAATTGGAAACGGTTGTTGGTTATTTAATACGATAAATCGTGCGTACACCGAGGCTCGCCACCAGCGAATCCAATCCCCAGCCGAAATTGCAATCCCGGGATTTAGGGATTGTATTTTTGGGATTGCTCATTTGAGCCCCTCCTACGTAAATAATCTTAACTAAAAGTTGGTCACTTTTATTTGTTCTAGTATTTATTTATTTATTTATTTATATATACATAAGGTAAGTGTACCATTAAAAATAGAGAAAACAAATACTTATCGTTTCAGATTAGTACTAAAAAATAACATGCTTTTGAGCATATTAATAAAGATGTACAAATTAAAAATATGTAATAAAAATAAATCATATAAAAAAATATATTTATATAATAAAAAAACATTAGCAATTATTATGCGTGTATTTAATTTTTAAGTATGAGTAAATTTTCAATAGACCATCATCGAATTCAATATTATTTACTACCATTTCTTTTTCTTCTTCATTTAAATAGGCAATCCACCCTTCAAGAGTGATTTGTCCCATTTTGTAGAAAAAAGTACAATAATATTATAGAATAGGAAATATTATATTACAAGTCAATACCATTGTCGTTCAAAAAATTTTCTATTATATAGATTAAATGTGGCGAGTTAAGAGAAAGAAAATGACACAAGTTAACCGATAGTTGAAAATTACCATTGACGAGATCACTGTAGAAAAATTCTGTGATTCAGGTAAAAAAGATATGGGTTTTCATCCTCGGCACCACACTCGCACATTGGGGAATCTATTAAGTTCAATCTGAATAAATGTGAGGCTACCTGGCAATTTCCAATTCTCATTCTAATTACTGCCAATTAAAAATTGTCCATTTTTAGTTATGATATTTTACGTAGGAGGAGTCGATTTATTAAAACGATCAGACAGAACAAATTCAATTAATGTTAAATATTTATATTTAAGTGAATAATCTTTAAATAGAAAATAACGCAGACAATAATTTTAAATATGAAACAATTTTATTATTATTATGATTATACGCCCGAAGCATCAAATTTTTCTTCATTCAGCCTTGATTTAATTTTGGTACCTCGATATTAATCAAAAATATGTATTGGATTGTATCCCAGGGTTAGATTCCTCACTTGTCTGATTATTTTACATATTATACAATCTTAATGTTCTTCTAGGTGTCACGCATAGGTACATTTGAAAAGAAACTGATACGACACCTTGAAGTGAAATGAAGTGTCATACTGCCGTTGAAATATACGAATTGTATAGATATGATTTTTTTGTTCTGAAAATACATTTTTGTATATTTAAAAATTACTTGCGTACAGTACAGCGGCATTGCAGTGTTCCAATTTTTAAATTTCAAATTTCTTCGCGGCCAATAGTAGCAAACATTGGAAATGGCTGCGGTACGATAGGATCTATATTTCAATGATGGAGCTTTCCCCAAAACAAACTATACGTTAATAATATGTCGATGTAATTAAAATTATTCCACCTTTGTTGTAGTTGTTAGCTGTCAAAACGAACAAAAATGACATATAAGAATCGCGAATAAACAATTTTTATGGTAAGTAAGATTTCTCCCTTACCATAGACAGCACAGATAAGAAAATATGACGTATGTCAATATACTTTCATACAAAACACGTTCGTTTTTGCCCTACTCGCGTAACTTCCCTAGCCGTTTAACCAAACACTAAACAGCCATAATGACATTACGTCTAATGCATCCAGAAAGTCATAGAAATGATGGGGAAGCGCAATACATAATAAGGATGCAATTTCTCTAGTGCCTAGTGTTTAGCAGATAAAAATTAGTCAAGAATTATAGTAAATAACTGTTTAAGTAAGCTTTGACATTTTGGTAATGAACTTTATAAAATACATGCGTATTAAATGCTACTAATTTTAAATGCAAGTACCAAAGTATTATAAAAAAAGTATTTCTCTGACTGGCAGAAATCCTCAGTATTTCTCCAACCGTCGAAATTTATAAACTTTCTGAAATTAATGAAAATATGGTACTTAAAAGCTGGCTCGAAGTCTACTGAAACTATTAATGAGATAATTAAACTTATTGTTAACTTGCTCAATCAGTTGGAGCACAACTTAGCGAAAATAGATAAGAAACGCCGAGATTACTTCAAAGAAATCGTTAAAATTCTAACTAGTTTGTTAGCTGAAAATTGGATACGCACATTAGCACAAGCCATAAAGCAACAATTCAATGGGCAAGATGATCGGTTTAATTAATCATATTACCGATGTGCCATATTTAATATTTTGGAACAATTACGTATTCAAGATTGTCCACGATCTGTATGATTATGATCTGTATCTTACGTCTAGTACGCAATACTTTAGAATACATAAAAAATATGTTAAATCAATTAGCATTGGGTACAGATTATGAATACAAAAGAAAATAATAACATATTCTGCATTTAACATACGAAAAGTATCAAGACTAGTCGCTTTATTCACATTTGATGGCAGTTCATTGAACAATTTGAAACCGTTAAAGTATAAACTATTTTGTGTTCTTGCCAGATTTGTTTGTGTAAGTCTACAATCCCACCGACTTCTCGTTGGATAAGTGTGGACCTCAAAATTATATTATTATTCATGTATGATGGCAATAATTGATTTTTAATTTAGTATATCAATACTAGAATATTTTGCACTGTCATTAATTTTAATTGTTTTAGCATATAACTTGTTCTTCTATACCTATATATTACATCTTAAAATAGGCCTCATTGTTCTGTTCATTGCATTTTACGCCATTTCATATTCATTTGCATATTCCATTTTTGTCTGATTTCTGCTTCTGTGGTTATCCAGGACCCAAGACAATTAAGGTCTACTGTTTCCAACCAATGTTGTATATTACACTTGTTACTTTTAGTTTTGTTTTCGGCTTAATTACGATGTATAATTAAGAAGTGAATTCTAATAAAGTAAAGAAATTTTCATCACTAAATGTACAATATTCAGTCTAACTTTTACACCTTCCTTAATAAAAACTATAATACCCACTCTGGCTACAGGCCCACGTGCAAATAACACGCATGATACGTGTTATTCACAAATAGACGATATAATCGCAAAGTTTTACGATTATGTTTAGCATAAACACAAACACAATTTGATTTTTTTTCTCTTAACAGAAATGAATATCGTACAACAGTTTCTGTTTTCTGACATCGACATAACAAAATACAAGTACACATTACGAGCCAGAGGCGGACTGGCGACCTAAGGCTGTCCCCGAAAATTTTCGAGACAATCGACCCAATTACAATTTTAAAAATCATTTGCAAATAATTGCTATTTTGTTTTTGAAAATAACTTACAATGTGGAAAAACGCATTTTATAATTAAAGTGGATACATCATTCGGTGGGTAATAACTTAAAAAATGTATTTGCCTGATTAAAAACTCATCAGTCTTAAAAAAAATCTTTTGAATATAGCACATTAATTTCGTAATTAGATATGTCGCTCTCTGTTGACGTCAACACAAATGTTTCTAGTGTAGGTACTATTTTGCAATCTATTTTTAACCGGCCCTAGATAGGGATTTCAATCATTAATTGTAGGATGCAATAAAAGTCAGTGCTTACTCGGAATATTTTTTTGTAAATTTCCAACTAGTTTAGGATGAATTTTAATATTATATTCGGAGCCTGATTTTCGGGCCTGTCCGCCCCTGAGTATATATTCGCGTATGAACATTGATACTTTCAAATAATGTCATTAACTTCGTAACAATTACGCGTGTCGGCGACCTTTGGCAGCCTGGAGCCGCGTACCTTCGTTTAGTGGAAGCATCAGCTAATTCCCAACAGTAATAAATTGTGTTCAAATCGCATATTTCAATCCGTGAGATAGTTTTTCAAATCAGATACAGCAATAAATATCCGGGCGGAACGGTTTCGAGCGAATTATGCAGAAATACATTATTTGAAGTAATAAATTTTCCATTTGACACAAATAAAAATTGGCCATACGACCACTTTTGTTACTCCACCTCCAAACAGATTTGTTTTATTTGTCACTGGTCCTCCTGGAGTGTATTATTTATTTTGACAAACTTCATGCGAGATGTTTGAAAACCTCGATTTATTTTGGGTAAATTTCGATAAGAGTACTAGTGTGAAAATGTCTATATGTATGTCTATGATATATTTTGTGGACACACTAACACCCGTAGTTCGGGTCAGATTTCAATCCAATCCAACCTTTCTGAAAAGTTAACCTTGTAAATATTTGATCCGCCATCTTGTTTTAAAATGGTAGTTGTTCGCAAATGAAATTGCCATTACATTTTTGTGGCGCATTCTTTTATATCGACACTACTCTTTGATTGAATACTTTTGTTTTGGACTCGGTGGAAAATCACTTTGTAAATTTAGACATAATCAACTTTTCCACTTTTTCCAAACATTCATCCCCGTTCGTACGTTCCTCTTTTTCGAATACCATCCACCACTTTCTATCTGCTAACATTCATTATAAGGTCACTTTCCTTACATATGAATATGGAGGTCTATCACCTGAACGACACCTGAACGCACCTCACAGCTACATGTGCGTAAAGCAAGGCTTCTAACAGCCACAAAAACGCCCGGTACCGACGATGCGACATACCACAATAACCAGAGCCGTCCGGCAAGCCAGCTCCCGAGCGCCACTCCTCTCGCAACTGTCTTCCCGTTAAGATCTCGAGCAAATGCTCCTCCTCGGTGTAGACTTTTAATTGTATATTTTCTAACTGTAACTGTGCTCAAGCAACAACTAACTAAATGAACTTCCGTCAACTGTAAGTAGTTTTTCTTGTTCAACCTGCTCTGGCCACACCACACTCCGTGACAATATTCAAAAGAATACGCGAGCGCTGGGTTAAATATATGGGGGCACCAGGCTCTTACACAAATAACCTTCTGATTCTTACAATATATGTACTAATTCATAAAATACAATCATAACCGCATCCTCACATATATCGCCATATGTAAATTCATCGTAATCTCTGCGTAAATGCACTTGCAGCCTCAATTTGACGTATAAAATGGTTTAAAACGTTTTCGGTTTCTTTTTATTTCAAACCATGATATTTCTATATAAAATATAACAGCAGTTTTTATTAAACTTTAATATAGGTAGAAAAGGAGACTGTATTTTGCGAGAAAAGCTCGATTCGTTTGTCATAAATCTATGTACGTCAGAAGTAACCTTAAATAGTTCTAAATTAATCGTGCAAATTTAACGGTTTATAACATGAAATCTTCCGTGACAAAATGGTACAAATTTAACGGTTTATAACGTGAAATCTTACGTGACAGCATAACGATACCCTTAATTTTCGAGCTTATATGCTGACGACGTAGCGCTTATTATCTCAGCATTTAGCGAGCGCTCGCTGGTGACATCCTGAAGACACGTGAAGATGAGAGATTCATCTCACAAACGTGTGAAATAATGGCTCAAATTTGCAATTTAAATTTTCTTACATAATTGACGTACAATACATATCTACACGTATACAATCATTTTATTGTCTTTAGTTAATGTTATTATTATGTTTTACCGTGAATTTTGCTACGTTCAATAGATAAAGATGTATTTTTCACGAATATAATTTACGTCAGAATAACAGAACTTCGTACCAAGACACTAGACAGCCTAATCTGCGATGCATTGGTGCCCAAAAGGCCCGCGCCCTACGATACTTTTGCGAATATGTATCGCTATTTTACCCAACGCTAATATAGACTAATAAATTTTAAAATTACCAAAGCAAGAAATTCAATTATAATTTGTTTTTAATCTAACTTACCATCACGCCATTTCTCCGCGGGGGTAGGCAGAGAGAATAGAGCGGCACACACTTCTGTACTGACACACAATTCTCGCCTCATCCACATACATACATCAACAAAACAAGCTCGCCGATTATTGATGCTTCTAACAGAAACATCCTCCAGTATCTGGTTTACCTGATCGTGCCAAGTCTTCCGAGGATGTCCTCTATTTGTGTCATATATCTTTCTTACCATTCTCTCCTCAATCATCCGTTGCATATGACCAAACCACCTATGTGATCCTTTTTTAATCTTATTCACTATACTAAGATCAGCTTTACATTCTTTCCTTATTTCCTCATTCTTCTCTCTGTCATAAATAGATCTGCCATATATACACTTAAGTGAGCTCATTTCCACTGCATTCAGTCTACTTTCGTTCCTCTCCATACATCAGTGTCGGTACCAGGACTCCATTGTGTACCGATAGTCTTGCCTCGGTTGACAAGTTCCTGTTAGATATAATTCCATTCAATGTCCCGTTCACTTTAGTCCTTACAGTCACCCTCCTTTCGATATCTTTCCCAGCTTCCCCGTTTCTATCAAACATACTTCCCAAATATAAACTAAGATTTTTTGTATTTTCTATAGTATCTGCATGTAAATTCCTATAAACACTTTTTTTCATAAAATATTATTGAAGACAAGATATGTACCAATTTTATTTAAACTATTAAATAGATAAAATCGTGCAGTACTCAAACATATACCCAGGGTCTTTTTTCCATTATGTATTGGGACCCAATTTTTTTTAGTTACGCCACTGATTAGAAGAGTAATAAAGTTTAATAAAAAACCCTCTAAATTAATTAATTACTGCAATTTAAAAAGGGAGAAATTAACTAGGCGCAGACATATAAACAGTGCCTCTTATTCTATCATAATACTTACAGATAACTGAAACAAATTAAGCTTCACTTAAATATTATTTTTATTTTTAAAAATCATTTTTTGGAAGTTCAGTCGACGCTGTCCGCTTGTTTGCATCTCAGTCCAGTGGATCGAGCTTGTTGTTCTGTCGATGTTTGTACCTGAAAGGCACAAGACTGATATCGTGCTCGTCATAGCCGAGATTTCGAGTGAGGGGATTATCTTGAAATGAAGTCAACTTTGTTTCAAATTTTATATAGTTTTTTTTCCTCATTTAATTAAGAAAGACAAGTTACAGGTTTTGAGATACTTAATCAGTCAGAATCAGTTAAGAGAATGAAAATAGGATCAGTATTTTTTTACCGTAGTGTTGTACTCTGAGATGCCTGATGTTAATTCAAAAATGTATTTAACTTATTTCCAAAGAAGTTTGGTAATATATTATATGTTGAATGGGCTCTCATCTCATTTCTTATTAAAAAATACCAACGCTTTCAATTGAATGTCTATTTCCTAATACCTACATTTACGAAAAACATATAAGATCAGCTTTATTATGTGTAAACTAGCCTAACATAAAGAACCTTTCTAAAATGCGTGTCATATTCTGTTTAAATGTCATTTTTTTATCATTTAAATTTAAAGCATATATCTAATAAAGTGTAATCTGTTTACGTTATACAGCGCCAGTTTTATAAATAATGCTTGAAGTGCATAGAGGCTTTTTTTTGGTATTTTACAAATAAATTGAAGATTTAAATGAAATTTTTACAGTACTCGTGGCAGGTCTATGATGACCTATCAAGATCCAATCTGTATTCTCAAAGTTTTTAATGTTGTTTATCCAACTTAGTCTGGGGCGACCCACCGCCCGCCTTCCCTTTAGATTTTCTAATAATACATCTTAGTGATCATTCCTCTGGCATTCGCAAGACGTGTCCAGGCCACCTGAATTGAGATCTTTCTATATAATCCATCAATATTACTCCTGGTACTCATTTAGCAGCCTGGATCTCACTCTCCATAATAATCCGTTTTTGGTGAAACATATTTGACAATTTGGTTTCGACACTTAACTCGAACATCTTTATCACCACACTATAAATAGGGATCTTAAATAATAGTATAACGGAAGGGAATAGTGCTTTATAGCAATTAATAATTTAAAATTCCAGATGTGCCGGTGTGCAAAGACCCGAGTGAGCAGCTGTTTGGAGCCCTTAAGCACGAAATGGTAGCTCTGCGCTGCGAGGTGGATGCCAATCCTCCGCTGGTCAGCTTCCACTGGACCTTCAACAACTCGGGGGAGCAGACGGAGGTGGCGCCGCGGCTCTACAGCGGCGAAGGCCTGGTCTCTAGACTCAACTACACCCCGGCGGGCGACATGGACTACGGCACCCTGGCCTGTTGGGGAGTGAACGCTGTGGGGCACCAAAGAGCTCCATGCCTGTACCAGCTCGTCGCCGCAGGTCTGTATCTTGTCTCGGCTTGGGGACACTCCCTTAGTTTGAAATTTAAAGTAATCTATGCATATTTCATGCTCATTCAAAATGACAATATTTGCTAATTTATTAACAATATCAACTAAATATTACCTTTTTGGAATTTTAACAAACTTGACGATTCATCATCTGTTTCACTTTTTCATTGATATAAACAAATTCATTAGGGCGCCCTTTCCCCTTGTCCAACTGCACGGTGGCCAACCAGAGTGTGGACGGTCTCCGAGTAGAGTGCTTGGAGGGATTCGATGGAGGACTTCCACAATCCTTCGTCATGGAGCTCCTGGAGCTTCCTGGACTTAAGGTAACAGAAACGTTATATTGAAAATCCCACCAATATTCGCTTTACCTGACAACCACATCTTTTTTTGCATATCGGACATTCAATTATATTGTATATATCTCTTTATATATACAGTTTAGATTTTGTATACACATAACAATAAAATGATATTTATAATTATTGCCCATGCTTTTTTATTATAACATTAACACAAATATAATCTCACCCAAGAATATTTCTACGGCTACAATCACTGTCATTAATTTTAAGAAACTTGATTTACACTCGTAAAACTGAGAAATCATTTTTAAATAAATTTCTATTGATAACATTTTAAACTACCTACCACATTCTAATAATTTGATACTCTCACTTTAATTAAATCAATGTTCTTAATATTTTCAGCTCCGCTATAATGCTAGCAGCCTTCGTGCTCCTCCGTCTTTTGAGATTGAAGGCCTGGAGCCAGGAGCGAGCTACCGGCTGAACATGTACGCTGTCAACGGCAAAGGAAGAAGCGACCCAGCCACCATTGAAACTGTCGTCTTCAAGGGGCAGGCCAAGTTTGTCGGTAAGAACTACTTTCACTTACAAACATTCAGCCTCCATCACGATTGTCTTCAACTTTGAGATCTGTATTGTAATTTTGTAATAGCATTGTGGATCACATTGTATAAAAATATTTTTTATAAACAACCATGCCCAGTTAATCTGTTTTTACTTCTCAATTTCTAATTCCAAAGTGTTTACTATTCCCTCAATTTCTAACAATTATCCTGTGTGTTAATAAGTACATTTTATCTGCTAACTGTAAGCCCTCTTTTGATGATTTAATCTTCTTTCTTTTTCATGTTAATTGTTTAGGTTCATTTTATAAAGACCCTTTATTAGATGTTATTATGTTCTCCATTTAACCTCAAAGTCAGTCGTAACCAAACAATTTTTAAAATTGAATATTATATTCAGAGGCTTCCCAGGTAAAATATATATGAAAAGAGCATAATATTTTATAGATTAATATGCAACAAATAAAATAAAATAAATGTAAATCATCATACAGAAGATGTCTGAAAAGATCAAAACAAAATATATTAATTTGTATATGAGGTGGGACAGGTCGAACCAGAAAAACATATTCTAGAGGTGGTGGTGACTCTCGAGACATCTGTCTTATTTTTGTTTAAAATGCTTATTCTGGCACCCTTTCAGGTGGTGGAGGAAGCATCCCTTTAAGTCCTGTCTTGGCAGGCCTGATGGTAACGGCTGCTCTGTTAGCAGCCGTGGTGTGTGTAGTGCTGGCAGCTCTCTATCGAAGACATGGCTCTGCTGCAGCCCCTCTGCCTGCTAAGCATGCTCCTCTCAGGTGAGGCAATAAGACAACTCTATGAATCAATTATCATACAGGCTCCGACAACTATTTAAAATCATAAATGTTTAAAAGAAATAAATGTTTTATACATATTGATTGTGTGAACAGGATTAAAGTAAATGCAAGTATGTGAGTGTGGAATTCTTCAAACAATGGAACATATACATTTCCATGGAGCGTCTCATCATTCCCAGCTACTCTAAGCAGATATGAAACCTATTTGTGCCAAGCTTATCGTCATGTGCCTTTTGTTTTGCACTGACCCTAAAGAGTAATGACTTTTGCAAAGTTTGGTCTAGACAGGAGGAGAGTAAGATGTCCGGAGGGGTATTTTTATTTATCCCCACTATTTTTTTCTTGGGATCCTAAAATACAGCTGAACTAAATTTGGTGAAAATTCAATATATTACGCATTAATATTGGTGAATCGAAGAAGGTACCCAAATTTGTGGCTGTGAAAATTTTGATTTGATCAGTCAAAGGATGAAGGAAAGTATAGAATATCAACAGAAATACATTCAATTTTTTATATATATAATATGTATATAAATTTATGTGACAAAAACTTTACTTCAAAAAATAAACTGTTTACATAACAATAAAAGACTTTCTTTTAAAGTGACATACTGAGTTAGATTAAAATTATTCATGTAATAACAGTACTGTAGATTGTGCGTGGTTCCAAAATTTCAGTGGCTTGGGTCCACAACGGGAGCTCAGACATGTCCTTCACATCCCCTGACTTTTCTTCCTTTAGACAAAATTGTACATCATTTGGAATACCACATTTCTCCCTGATGTACTCCAACAGAAGACCTATATTACAATTTGGATTGACCATCAGTATTTTATTTCGTTTTGCTTCTTGAACAATTTTTATATCTTCAATCTCTTCATTTGTCAAACCTGTAGTGATTGATAAATCATTCTCGGGTGATGGTGTAGTGTCTTTATATTTTACAAAAATTATCATTATCATTTATAAAATTTTATCTAATAACATTCAATCCTTTATTTTTGCAATTAAATTTATATGTTATTACTTTGATAAAATATATTCAGTGTAAGAAATGACATACATAATTAAATGGAAATTTGAATTTAGAAAACTTTTTTCTATAATATTATTATTAAATTTAGTTTGACTGCACTGTTAACATTGACCAAAACAACTTTGATGCATTCTGATAGATGCTTTTTACTAGTGCTGTTTTTCTTGAAAAGGAGATTCCGGAATGATGGGTTTCGTAGATCTTCTAGCACGGGGAAGGTTCCAATCCTCTTAGTTTTTGTCATGAAATATTTACATTGATTGAAATTTAAATTATTTACAGACAGTTCTCGATTTACAAACATTAGCTTTAATGATGAGTATCACAATATTAAGGTTTTTTTTATTTACGTAATGCACAAAGTGCAAACGTGTGTGAAAAAACTTGTGTTCTCAATATATGAACAGTGCAAATGATTTTGAGGAGCCATTAGAACCTGCGACTGCAGAAATTGTTGAACTGGGTAATCAAATGAAACACGAACTTGACTCAGCTGATGTAAAAGAGTTTGTAGGGGACAGCATTTCAAATTCACTGCCGTCTCAGTCGGCATTGATACTAGCGACATAGTGCTGCCGGCTGCCGCCACAGACTGGCTCGATTGCTCACTAACAATCTCTTCTGTTCCATCGCTCTGCCACGGTGGGTCTTGTCCGGCCTTCTTCCGCTGGGCGAGAACGCCGACTCGCTTCGCTACACTTTATCGTCTCGCTTATAATCTGCAATTCTGTGTTCTCTGTCCTATCTCTATATTTCATAGTTCACACTTATCTTCTGTATTTCTATGTTCTATCTGTTATCTCTGCCAATAAACGAATAACATCCAACCATCATTTTCATTTAACCACTGACCTAACCCCCAAATTGGTGATTACTGATGTAAGTGAAATCGACACGTGGAGAACAATGGTGGTTAAAACACGAGACAGAGAATTTGTGACAAGTGCTATCTTAATTGTGGTCATGATTGAACATCGAATAAGTGTTACAAGGTCAATATGTGTCAACAAACTTTACATGGGCGATAATACTCGCACACGTGTCAGCAAATTCCACATGGACTACAAGGACAAACAAGACTATCTGGGACCGTGAACCATACCACTACACCGCTGACGACACTTTTCACACATGCAGTGCCGACTCACTGTGCGCTCATTCATACAACAACTAGAGCATTCACCACACATAGTGCTAACGTAGCACGGTGTACGATATTCGGCCTCAATACCGACTCACAGGCATTCAACCACGAGCAGCTACATGTCATGCGCCCATGACTCATCAGGCAGTGACGTGTCTACGAGCCCAGCAACCGTTCAAGCCGGCATGTCTGCGCCCACGACCCATTGGACGGTCAGCAACAACACAAACACCAACTTACCATTGCGTCCACGACTCACCGGACGGCAACAGGTTGGGAATCCAGACATCCAGAGGGTTCCAAGCCATTTCTTTTCACTGCCTTGCCTTCAACCAATCAATCAATGCAGCCATCATTCCATCAAAACTGGTGTAATCTCATACCAGTACAAATCATCCCACCATCCATGATGTAGCAGCAAAACTCAACAGGACCACACAGACTTATCGCAAACTTTGACCTGCAACTAGGTCGCTGGAGGGGGAGTGCTGTAGGGGACAGCATTTCAAATTCACCACCATCTCAGTCAGCATCGATACTAGCGACATAGCGCTGCCGACTGCCGTCCCAGACTGATCCGATCGCTCACCAATGATCTTGTCTGGACCTCGCCCACCGGACGAGACCGCCAACTCACTTCGGTATACTTTATCGTCACTGCAATTCTGTATTCTCTGTCCTATCTCTATATTTCATAGTTCACGCTTACCTTCTGTATTTCTAGGTTCTATCTGTTATCTCTACCAATAAACGAACAACATCCAACCATCATTTTCATTTAACCACCGATCTAACCCCCAAAAGTTGTTGGACTCATATTCTGAGGAATTGATAACTGATGAGTTAATAGAAATAGAAGCAAATTTAAAAACAGAAGAAGTACAATAAAAACTTGAAATTTCACATTCCAGAACATTTACGACGCAGAAAATGGCTGCAGCTTTTAAGTTAATTTCTGAGGGATTGGCAATGTTTGAAGAACAGGACTCAAATATGGAGAGAATTGCGAAAGTGAAAAAAGACATTTATGATTCACTGACATGTTATAATGAGATTTTTAATGAAAAAAATAAACTAACTGTGCAGTCTTCCATCGAGTCATATTTTAAAAGATATGACGAACCAGCCGCAGCCAATTCATCGTAAGTTCAACCATCTACCTCGAGTGCGCAATGTGACACACATGTAAAAATAACGTACACTGATGAAAATTTGAATGTGCAATATATGTACATATGTATATGCATACTATATAATTTTGTTTATGTTTTTAATTATATTTAACTATTACAATACATATCCTGTGTTATCTTAATATTTTTCCAACTTATATTTACATATAAGGTTCGTAAGGTATCGTTACAATAAAATGTATGCATTCAATTTTTAATGCAATGCTTTTCACAGGTAAAAATGACCGCTAACTTATATTAAAAAGTATGATTTGTTGAAATCAACAAAATAGGCCTCCGTTTCGGCAATGACATCCTCGTTTGATGTGAACTGCTTTCCGCAAAGCCACTTTTTCATGTTTGGAAACAAAAAGAAATTGCATGGGGCCAAATCTGAAGAATCAAATGGATATGGCAGCAAAGACCACTTTTTTCTTCGCCAAATTGGGCCGTTTTCTCATCAATTCAGCGTTGAATCGGCTCAATAAATCAGCAAAGTATCATTGTATTGTTCTTCCCCTCTCCAAATAGTTGGTGAAGATGATACCTCGCGAATCCCAAAAATCGGTGGCCATGACTTTTCCGGTCGATGGAACCCTTTACACCTTCTTTGGACCAGATTTGCCAAGTGAAGTCCACTATTTTAACTGTTTTTTCGTTTTGGGAGTGATGTATCCATGTTTCGAACGTAATGAAACACTGTAGAAACTCTTGGATTGCGCTTAAACATGTCCAAACAGTGCTCCGAAACTATCATGCGATTCCGTTTTTGTTTCACTGTGAGCAAACGTGGCACACATCTTGCCAATAGCTTGCTCATGGCCAATTTTTCATGTATGATATTTTGTACACATTCAATTGAGATGTTAATATTGTCAGCAATCTCTTTGATTTTCACCCGGCGCTCTGCTAACACGATATCATGAATTTTATCAACCATATCCTCTGTAGTGATCTCAATTGGACGGTCTGAGCGCTCTTCATCAAAAATGGATGTTTGGTCATGCTTGACTTCATTAAACCAATATCTAATAGTAATCATGGTACTTGGTCCTTATAAACAGCATGCAACTTCAGTTTGATTTCCTCACACATCTTCCTATCCAAAAAACGACCAATATCGCTTTTTTTCCATTTTTTTTCCAACAAACACAAACTTGCCCATTTTCGACACTATAAAAAAAACTGCTTGATAAATCTGTCTGAAATTTTGACAGGTATCGTTCGAAAGATGGCGTTAACAACTGTATACAGATTTTGCGTCAGCAGCACATCAGTCATTAAACACTGGTACTTATCATACAGCCCTCGTATATATGCAGTATGGAAAAAAAATTCTATGAAAATTTTGAACCCTAGTAACCCATGTAAACAGATAAACCATATTTTCAGAAAATTATTCCAATATCATATTCTGTTCCTTTTCGGCAATTATATATTTTTTAATTATTTCTTTTTGTTTCTAATGTTGTCAAAATCTAATTTTTTTATAACTTTTCTAGACCTTTGGACGGCCTGCACCGCTCAGGTGAAAGCCTCTGCACTGAAAGCCTGGGGGCTGCAGGTGTTGGCGGGGGCATGCACCCTTCACCGCGTCCTCCTTCCCCATTGGACTATCCTTCCTGTGTGGCCGCAGGGGCTCTGCCCCTACTTCACTCCTCTAACACAGTTACAGATAACAATGAAGATACGGACCCAGATATTATTCCAAATCAATATGGTAAGTTTTATTCCATCCAATTGTCAGCTATTTTGGTCACAGAGTTTTTGAATTAATAAACTATATTCCAAGAGACTATACATTTATTTTAAAACATATGTCGACATATGTCATTTAAGACATATATAGATAGTGGTCGTATGCGCTTCTCATTCAATATTGAAATGTTGATAAATCATGTTTTCTGTATATTGCTAGATTCATTGATGGCAAAAATTAAAACAAGCTTACCTCAGTTCCAAGATCCTTCGCAAAGTTGCATACTATTTATGAAGATCACATTCTACATATATGTACCTTGTCACATTAACAAATGAAAGAGATCTTGAGTTAAGTTTTCATTTACTGGATAATTTTAAAATCACATGTTTTGTCTTTAACCCTTGACACTGTTTGAAACAAAATTGAATAAAAAATCTGAATTAGCCTTCAATTAGTGTTGAAGTGTTTACCAGAAAAACTATCACAGTCAAATTACTTCAGCAACTGATGACCAGGAATTCAAAAATCATATGAAATAATGTAGCCATATTTACATATTTCCAATCTGACCTATCTTTATAAGACTCACACTAGTTGAAATATGAATATAAGTGAACACATACTCTTTCATGTCTAACCTTGATGGTATGTTTCCATATCTAGAGCGGAGGCCAGTGTCCAAAGGTTACATGAGTCTACAGAGGACTCCCTCTCAGCGCCTTATCACCAAGGCCTGTGGCGAGGAGGAAAGGTCTGACCCTGATGGAGGGGTCTATCAGTTCAAGCCCAAAGATCTTAAGATCACTCCAGCCAATGTAAGCTAAAAGATCTTCACATTTTTGGATAAATTTAAACACTTACAAGTCTTCATTAAACATGATTAGTTTGTTAAAATATTATCAATAACCTACATAGATATTTAAAATTAAAAAATATACATCTAAACCATTGATACAATCACCTTATCGATTCAAGTCACATAATAATAATATTATTGGGATTTTACCATCATATGAGGGGAGTGGGGAAGTTACGAACACTTAAAATTAAATAAAAACAAATGAAATAGTCAGGTATTATTCATTGAATATCAAAGTTTACTTATTAGACCTTAGGACCAAAGTAACATTATAAAAATAATCTTGGAAATATTTTTTTTTATATATTAAAAAAATTAAACCTTTGCTGTTCATATTTACCCAAACCCTTTGGGGTATTTGCGGAGACGTCTTCAAATAATAATGAAACAGGCTTTATTATCACATATATCCGTTTGAGGAATCGCAACCAGTACAGTTCTCATGTGCCCAGTTCAGGCATATAATACACATTATTCAGTCCTCCATAGGAGAAGAAATAAACTTTTCACTGTACAATTAGAAAAATATTAATTTTTTCTGCATCATTCTCGTTCTTATAAGTTCTTTATGTTTCTTAATATATTTTTGAGAAATCATGTACCTTCAATCCTATTGGAAAATGAGGTAAAATCGGATATCCGTTAATACCCCAATGGTACTGGTTGGAATTACCCCAACATTACCTAAGCCAGAAAAAGATGAAGCAAACATAACCTTAAAAACATCAGAATTATACACACCATATTATTTTTAAATGGCTACGATAAAAAAAAAAGATTTTAATATCATTATTTATATATCCAAAATACAGAAAATCAATTAGCGAAATAAAAATATTTATTGACTTATTTTGAAAATGCACACGATCTGCAGCCTTAAATACTTTTTGGCGACTGATTGGGTCGAGTTTATACACGCGATGTAACAACACACATGGTTTTATAAGGGTATCTGTAATTACCTGCTGTCTGCAATTACCCCACTATCCCCTATCCTATTTGAAGAATACTTTGTCCCCAATTTCTCAGTAATATGTTTTATGAACTTAATTCATTTGAATTTTGAAACCTCCATTAGTCAAATATAAAAATTGAATAAGTTTAAATATAAATGTAGAATGTACCATGTACATGTACATGTGTAATAATTAATTGTTTCCATTTAAATTAATTTTGTAATTTTATACATGCATATTTAATACTATATTTTCATGCCTAAATGCAGGGGTGTCTCTCATCATGTTGTTGTTAATATTTACACTCAAATTGTTTTATTGTGGTGTTAATTTACCTTGCAGCACTGTCAATATATGTATGATTTAATTTATGAGATAATATTTCAAAATTATCCTTTACTTTATACTTTCTTATAATTCTCAAAACTATGTACAATTAAATATATTTTTATTTCTTTCAGTCGTACCATAGCTTGGGACGGGCCCACAAGGGAGTGAATGCTTGCAGTCCCCTCAGTTCAGGAGTCAACGTCACATCCACACTCACCATGCACAGACTCCGGCCTGAAATCGTCACTACATCTAACAGAATACAGGAAAGCTGTATTTAAAGTTGTCTGACAGAATATATTAGTTAATTCGTTGTTCAATTATAGGTAAAGACTTTTTATAAAATTATCCAAAGTGAAAATATAATAGTGATAAACCCAACAAACCGGGGGGACATTAAAACCAATATAAACTAATGATGGGTAAAATAGTTTCACTGTAGATTGAACATTTAGTATTTAACTCTAATCATACCAAAAGTCCTTCGATTAAGAGATGGCTCTATTTTCTTTTGTGCCATCACATTAGAAAATGTCCTGTCCACATTCCCAGGAAAAGAATGACTGAAGATATTTATGGATAACATCCTTAGCTTTGTCTCCCTAGATGTGTTCTTCGCTGAATTATCAGGTAATTATTAAAACGATGTATATAATATTTTGTGGCCAGTGATATTGTTATTTATACTATTTATAAATAATTAATAACAATTACTTAATATCTACGAATAGTTTGACTAAATATTTTGTAAAGTAAAGAAACATTGGACATAATTTAATGTTTCTTTTTATCAAAATAAATGGGTATTGTATATTGTATACGATTGCAGATTTTTTATTACTGCAATTCATGCAAACCAAAAATATATCTTTAAAGAGATGTTTTTGGTTTGAATTATTGGAAATGGTTATATATTTATGTAGTAAATCCAAAATCATCAAATTTCAATGTTTTTTGCAATGTTGGAAAGGAAGTATATATCATTGTATTATTATGAATATGAATAAGCATCTTTAATGAAATTTATAAAAAAAAGTTATTTTGTTTTTGACCTAATTTTAGAAATGTTATGTTAATGATTGGTGAGAAATTTACCATGGAACTCTACTATATCGACTGAAGCGGCCAGTTAGAAATAACATGATATTATATGTGAACAAGAGATGTCGCCATTGGTTAAGTTTATGAATAATTTAGGCATTATTTGAATTGCATGAAATAGTTCCAATTACTTGAGAGGTTGAATACTGAACAACTATTACATGACTGTCATCAGTTGTAATTTATATTCGTCTGAGTTTAATTGGCTTCACTGTGAAAACCAATGCAATGATCTAGTACATTCTTATCCAATATAATAAAAAATATTTCAATGTTATTCAATACCAGACTTAAAACATAATTGGGTTTTATCATTGATGAAGTTTATAAATATTTTAAATCACCCTGACTACCATCTCAACTAGTCCATTATTATTTTTAGTGCAAGAAAGTAAATCATTATTGACTGACTTATTTGTTACTTATAAGATGATCCATGCAGATGATTTATCAATGAGGATAATATTGTTTCTTAAAAAGTATCCCAAGTCACATTCCGTCCCTGAAGAGGAAATACGTTTTATTCCAAAAAGAAAGCTTTTGCCAGATTCAAATTGCGGCATTCAATATAAATAAAAGTTTATCTGTTTTCAAAATATGAGATATGAGAGAACTCAACTCAGTTAAATAAATTAAACAAAACTAAGTACATTATATAAATTATCCCCAAGAACAATTTTGTTTTGTTTTTCAGAATCCTTCTGTACTGCTAAAATAAATTATTGTAGTATTAACTCCAAAGTAGAGATTACTTAGAAAAGGGATATTTCATTTTATAGATGTGAATATTTTTTGCAACAAGAAAAATGCACAAAATAAAAAATATGTTTTAATCATTACATAATGCTAACAAACTTTTTATGGCTAATTTTTTCAAATTAAAATACAAATTTTTGTATAAAAGGTGTATTTTTTTAATTAGTATTTTTATTTCATTGATATGTTTATTTAATTTGTTTCTTATACTGCTAGTTCTAATTCTAGCCTGCCTGCCTGCAGGAACTTAATTCAGGAACACTGTTCTATCAGCCATTATAGATAATTTCTATTTTTTTTTGCCCTGACCTACTATGAAACCATAACATGAAAAATAATTATTATTTTTGGTTTTCAAATGCCCCTCCTCAACTTTAAAGTATGGTTGTAAATAAATGTAAGTAGATTTCATACTTTTATAAAAAAAATATAACGGCCTTTAATAAAAAAAATAATAATCTATCAAACATGGACGCGATGATAAAAGTGAAAGAATTATATTTTTAGAGTTTACATTAAATTTGTCAGGAGTATTTTTATTTATTAATGATTTTCTTTTTCCTGTGCAATATTTGATTATGTAATATTTTATCAGCTTGAAGTTACTATGTGACCAGGAGTGAGCTGCCAAAGGGGCTTGCGTCGTCTCAGACTTTTTAAGATGACAATTAATAGGGGTTAATTGTTTACATATGAATACATTATTCTGTAAATTTGCTTTTTAAGCAGTGCTATACTCTCCTCTAGACAATTGTGGCTCTTTTATTATCATCATCATAACTGAGGATCGCAATTTCCATGAACTCCCGCCCTCTTGACTATGCTCCTCCACATCCTGGAGATCTTAAGGCTGTCACCAGAGAAGTGCCTGTTGCCTTTTCTACTTGGTCGGTCCAACAGGTGGAGGATCTTCCTTCTCCACATCGTCCTCTGGCGTGGCCCACTACAACAAGCTTCTATAAGCTAACTTCCCTTCTCGCAAGATTCCCAAAAAATTAAAGGATTCGTCTCAGGCAAACGGTTGAGTCTGTCCTTGATGTTCAGTTCCTGCAGAATGGAGACATATGTGCGTCACACCATCCACATTATGTGTAGCATCTTTTATTATATGCACCCACAATAAATGAGCTATATTATTAGGAATTTAAAAAAGGTGAAGAAGTTTATCTTCTAAGTTTCTTTTAAAATACCAACTCCAAATCAAATTTAACAAGGGGTTCGTACGAGGCTCCTCCTGAGCTCCTTCCAGCTCACCCCTATATGTGACATATTTTTAACAAATAAAATTACGTATTTTCAAATAGTGCGCATTTATGAAAAATCTCAAAAATAATCTTTCGAAGGAATAATAGTAAAATAATGAAAAAAGATTCTCAAACTGTTTGTAGAAATATTACCTTCAGGGTAACATTCACATATGATTTTGTACCTCACGACTATATTGATTGTTGGCACCAAGCTATAATACTTTTTGTCTTCTGTACCAAATTGTTGCTGGATTGCAAAATACTTATCAGAAACCTAAACTTATGTATTATTTTGAATTAAAATATAATTTATTGCTCTATGTATTTGATTCAGTTAATGAATAATTTTCACTCATTATGAAATATCATCTTGTTGCCCTAATTGCCAAAGATAACTGCGGTTAGTGTTGCTTGGTGGAACGATCAGGCTATTTACATAGTAGATGATAACGATAACCCACGATGAATAAGCATCATATTGTAATACGAAACAATTATAATACACTCTATTAAAGATACTTGTTTATTATTATACAGAGATGCAACTATGTAACACATGCAAAATAATAGTTTTATAAAATAATATATTTTTTAAATATTGACTAGGGAGATGGTTAAAAAGATAAATATTTAGGTATGTTAAAACTTCCCGTGTATCACTAAATTACCAAACCGCCTGTGAAAGATCATCACTAACACTAGTGTTCTACAATTCGCAAATATTAATAATATGCACAGGCCATTTATACATAATAAACATAAATGAATATATGTTACATTCATATAGACTGACATTGCATTAAGATCACGGAACAATAGAAACAAAAATAAAAGTTTTTATCGGTCTTCCTCCTGTTCTTTTGGGAGAGTAATCTCAAAAAATGTGTGATGAAAAAGTGACCAAAATATATGTTGTACTCATTACGATGATGACACATATTATATTCAGAACCCATGAACATCAAAATTACATTTTGACACTTTTTAGAAATTCACATGTTTAAAAATCCACAGCACTCCCGTCTTGTATAGATAATTAAAATAATATGTCCTTTCTTGTCCCAATAGGTAGGTAAAGAAGTTATTTGTGAATTCGGTACCTATACGATACTTGCCTAAAAAATTAAATTCAAAAACTAATACATACCTAGAACCTACCTGCATGAAGCTCAATGCCAAGCAATTGTTTTCTAACAATTTTTTAAAATGTAAAAAATTTAATAAAACTTAATTCTTTCTTTCTTCCTTCCCAACGAACTGTACACAATACAAGCACACACATTATATGTTTACACATAACCATGAGATTAATTGCACTCACTTGATTTTTTTTCCTCACTTCAAAAAAATTCTAAATGAAATTGCCAAAAATGTTACTTTCAGCATACTTTGTTTTAATGTTATTTATGGATCTTTTATTGTTTATGAAGATATCTTCCAAAACAATTAAATTTAAGGACGCATGGGGTTCACAGGTTAGCTCGTAATAAATATTAATATGGTATTATTTTGCATGGGTGCTAAATTGGCTTCTGTATAATTAACAAGCATCAAATTCAAATATTGTAATTTCTCTGCAGATTTTACAACTATAATTCAAATTGCAAGGAATACTTTCCGTATAAATAATATTAATCTTTATATATTTTTGTAAATAGGTCTTGTAAATACATCTAGTTTTTATTAAAATTTACTGAGTGTTGTGACTTTAAATATAACCGGATAATCGAAGCGCATATGCATGTCATAACATTTACTCTTATTTTTGTTAAGCCCAGATATTGTTTGACATACGCATGTATGACATGTAATCCTACCAAAGTGAAAGGTTTACTTTCATTAAATGTAATTGTATTGCCTAAATGTATATAAAGTAGATAAGATAATATCAAAAATATTTGTAACAACTATGTTCACAACAATTTATTAAATAAATGTTTATAATACCTAAATGTAAATTTAGATGCATATAACATACCAATAATGTTTTAAATAATAGCTAATGTAATTTATTTTTAAGCATTGAATAGTTTGAGATATTTAATTCAAATGTGTTGTATATACCTATAACATTTTAGTTTTTAATTTTAACTGTGATGATGTATTGATATTTCTATAACTTGAAATTAAATTTAATAAATGTATAATAAAAATTAAATTCAACATCATTCGAAACGTTTGAGTATTTTAATTGTTTGCCTAATCTTTTCCTATTACTCCACATCCATTGCATATTAAATATCATAACAAAACATTTCCTTACATTTAATAATAGAGGAACCTTACTTCCGGTTTCTGAAAGTGAAAAGCCCAATGAAGGAAGAGCATCAGTTTTGTAAACTATAAATCTATTTTAATCTAAAAGTGAAGATAGTTAACAATATATAAAACTATGTATTTATTATTCATTATTGTCTTACTTCTACCATAAATTATATTTCTTGATTGATTTGATAATATTCTAAGTATTGATACCATTATATTATCTACTTTTAATTCAATAGTGCTTTTTGTTCTTGTCTTTCATATATCAAAAATGCTATTTTACTTTAGCACTGTGAAAGTCTTCAAGATATACGACTGATCACAGTATCCTCTATGAAAAGACCTCATGCTTAATATGGAACTAAATGTAAATAATAACATTTATTAACATGTATAAATTAAAATGGCGAGGCAAAACTAACAGTACACAATGAAGTCCTGGTGCTGACACTGATATATGGAAATGAGGCCTGGAGCTGACGAAATAGGAACGAAATTAATTCACTTAGGCATATATAGGCAGATCCATTTATGACAGAGTAAGGAATGAGGAAATAAGGAAAGAATATAAAGCTGATCTTAGAATAGTGAGTAAGATTAAGAAAGGGTTACTTAGATGGTTTGGTCATGTGGAACGGATGAATAAGGAGAGAATGGTAAAAAAGATATATATAACAAAAGTGTTGATGACACCAGTAATAGAGGACTTCCGCAGAAGACTTGGTACAACCAGGTAAAACATACTGGAAGATGATCCTGTTGGAAGCCTCAATAATTGACGAGCTTGTGTGAGAAGATGTAAGTATTTGGATGAGGCAAGAATTATGTATCAGGATAAAAAAGTTTGGCACTCTATTCTTGCTGCCTACCCCCAAGGAGATATGGTCTAATGGTAAGGTAATTACATTAATACAATGAACAATTAAAATTATTTATTTTATTTGCACAAAACCTATAATATTAGATAATCCCAAAGGTAATATAATATATTTTTTAAATAGATAAATTATAATATTTCTTACATAACATAGTACATAAACATTAACAAGAGAAACTATTTACGAGAGTTAGAATTTAAAATGTATTTAATTTAGTATTGTCACGAGACATGAAATATGGCTTAAGAAAAGAATTGAAAAATATAATGCTAGAGAAGAATGACAAATATTAGTAAGATAGAAATGAAAAGAAATAGTGACAGGAATAGTCAAAGAATAAGAAAAACATCTTAAAGTGTGTAAAGGTACAACTTTTCGCATCTGTTTGCTATTGCCCACAGATTTCAGAAATTCTTTACAAAAAATTAGGAAGAAGTAAGCCAATGAAGGCTTTTATGTTTCAATTGTTGGGGCAGGCTGAATCTGGATCATTATTTATGATCTCGATAGTATAAAAAGTAGTGGCGTAATCCAAAAAATTGAATTTAATCCTTAAGCTTACCTAGAGAGCCTCTTTACTTATCCCTATGCCCTTTACTGGCAAATTTCTGTGGCTGGCAGGGTTGATGTGTTTGTTTGAATTTTGAAGATTTGCAATCCAATAATTCAATTAAATAAATAACGTTGTTACTTTTAATTTAACGCTACTTATTAACTTTCGCTTCCTTTCTGGCGGTTTTTAATTTTATACCACTGCCTTTACAATTTTACCACATAGGTACTGATTCATAAAAATAAAATCAGTTTTGTTGTTATTTTATGATGATGCCATAGACAAATGACACCTCGCGCTCCGCCGGTTTCTTTCTGTCATAATTTGAATTTTTACAATGGATATAAGTTTTGGAAGTCCTATTGGATTAAACAGTCCGTTTTCTCCCAAAACTAGACAATCGGTGACTTCAAAACGTTCATCACTTCTTACAAATTTTCGTAATCAAAGGTAATTCTGTCAGTTGCATGCAACATAACCTATTCCGGACCTTCACAATAAAGGTTTGTTATTTAACAGAAACGTATTTTTTTCCAGCAAATTTAATATTTCGGGTCGGATAAATCAAAATGCCCAGACTATTACAAAAACAGCACAAAACACAGCTGAAAATTTTGGCTTACCTTTACCTGTGCTCGTCACCGAAACTTTAACATTCGCAGACAGTAAGTCCTATTTGTTTTCTTCTACTCATTTAAACCGTTAACCCACCAATTATCACTATGATTGAACTCTAACAGATATAATTGCGCTTATTGAATTATAAAAGCATTATTTGATCTCATTATCTCTATGAAGGCTCGGCCCAGATTTCGGCTCGCCTGTCTCCCGCAGGCTGGGGCTGGGTGGTATGCGGACGCAAGCTGCTGGTGTGGCCATACCGAGAGGCGAGAGCACGCGCTGCCAATGCCACTGGTTCGGTCACATGTTATGAACTGACCCTACCGCAGACGGATCTCGCGCACAAAGCCGATCTAGTCTGTGTCTATACCACCGAGGGTAATCAGGTAGGTGCACATCCATAAAAACTTGTTTAAAGGTCACTTTAACCCAGCTGTTTACGTATGTCCGTGCTGCTTCTGACAACTTTTTGAAAAACCTTCTTAATCCACCCCTCAATTAATTAATTAATTCATGTAAATTAAGCACATTCCATCCACAATTCATACCTAATTTAACACCTGGAATATATGGGTATAATAATTAACATATTAGGAATAATAAATACTCAAATATGTAAAGCCCAACAAGTTATCTAATTCTGTGCCATTATTACTTATTTATAACCAAGAATTTTGTAAAAAATCAAGATGATGAAATGTTTATTAAACCAAAGTAAATAAATACATCATAAAAAATTACAGAGAATACATTATTTTTATGATGTTGTAGTTTTTCAGAACATAGTTCTGTAGTATTTTTAATACAAATTAAATTAATCAACTAGACCTATGTTTTGAAAAACTGCAACTTCACAACAATAATGTGTTCTCCATAAAAATATATATAAGTTGTATCAAAGTTTATACAAATTATTATTTTTTTAAATTAATCAATTTAATTCTGGCGTCTTTTAGCGTGTATTACTCTACTGTACTATTAGTATTTGAGATTCGATAAACAGCCTGCCTGGTACCTGCCAAATTACAGTCCAACCAGTCTGAGAAACCATAGAAATGATCACTCTTCTCCTGGCCATCTTCTTGGACACATCTCGCGTGCATCTCGGCACCACCTTTGTGGTGGAACGTCATTTTTTTTTAACTTTGTATAATGTAACAAACAGTTTAATTTCTTCTTCTGTAAATAATCGCAACTATTGTAAGTACTGCTTCATTCATAATACGCCTGCTCTTGTCACAAACACACAAATACCAACATTTATATTGGTAACATTTCATATACATACGGGAGAATTCGAGGAGGTATAGGGCCCTTGATTCTCACCGAACACATCCTTCTGATACATCATAAATACAATTCTCATATCGGTGACTCTTTTGAGTCTATAATAACTTATAATCACGAGCCACCAAAGATGCATCAGTTTAAAAGAGCTGTAGAATATTACTTGGTTGATATGGAGTAACAGGATAACGCATTTCCCCAGATAGGAAAAGGTCCAGGTTTGAATCCCGGTAGCAACTAAGATATTTTTTCAACAAATTGATTCTTTTCTGTATATCTTTCTAGTTGATTAATTTAATTTGTATGTATTGAAAAGAACAATTTGGAATGTCTATGTTATGATATTGACACTATGTATTGGTCCTAGGCACCATCCTGCATCGGCGTTTCCCCCGAGGGTGTGATCCGTTACTGGTCATCTGTGAGCCACGAGGGCAGTTACTGGGAAGAGGAGGCTGACCTACGAGGTCAAGAATGCGATAGTTTAAGGGAGACCCAACCCACTGGATGTGTCCTCGCTACCACGACCTGCACTGTAGTGCTGGTACAGCCCGTCATTACAGGTAAATCATTCATCAGATAGACACATTCGATTAACAATAGTGAGTCATTATTATTTCAAAACTTTTGCCATGGCTTACTACATTAATGGCAAGTGGGATCGACGTGTTAAAAATTCATTAAATATCAAACTCTGCCAATGTGTAACCTTCCCCAGCCCCAAAAAAGATAACAATATTATTTTATGTAACATTTTGGTTTTTGGTATGCTTTATTTTTATACATTATTAACAAATTTTATTTTAATACAGTGATATTTAATTTTATTTAAAATATACCTATCCCTGGTGAAGTTTGTAGAGCTTAAAATGTTTTTAAACTGCTATTTTCAATGCACTGTGTTGGTGTAGCATAATCGGTTAATACATTTTCCCCAGATTGGAAGAGATCCAGGTTCGAATCCCAGTGGCAACAATAATATTTTTCGATAAAATTGATTTCATATGTATATCTTACTAATTAATACATTTAATTTGTATTTTAAAAAATATCACAGACCTATGTTCTGAATAATTACAACTTCACAATAAAAATGTGTTCTCCTTAATAATTTTTTAAAAAATTCTGTGTCATTTTTCGATATAGCGGGGTTCATTTTAATGAGGTTTTACTGTATTTGGAAAGCTGAAATGTTGACTCAATATATATTTCATAAACATTCAAGAACTCGTTATATTAGCCCAAGGGTTAACATTATTTTTTATGATTTTTGATATATTGTACAATTTCAAATTAAACTGCTGTGAAATGGAACTTCAATCTTCGAATCCATTTGCATATCAGCACACAAGCTAGTATAGTGTTAAATGTCTTAGATTATTTTTTGGTTGAATAAATGTGATTTAATGATTATCTTCAGGAGGTCGCCACGGAATCATCGCCCGAACACTAAGAGGCAGCGGAGGATGGTTGGGGGGGATCAGCCGAAGGGTTTCCTCACTTTTCTTCTCGGCCATGCCATCTTCACATGCATCAGAGATGGTGAGCATCTTGCAGTACATAATTTTTCAAAAAAAATTATCTGGTTTTCATCACATTTATAATATTAATTTCCCTATATTTATATATTGTGGTTTAAACAAGGCTGCCTAAATATATTTTCATTTTTATTAATACTGTAGTCTTCAGGCAGCTTGGGATCAAGCTGCTGAAGACGTCATCTTTGCAACCTTAACAGCTAGATTCAACAAAGAAATATTAAAATTATTATAATCAAAAATCATCCATGTATTACTAATTGTAATAATAATTGATTAGATTACATGTTCGTTATTGCTCTTCTCAGAAACTGGTCGGTATAGCCACACTCGGCCCCTCCACCTACGAGGAGGGCTCCCAGTCCCCAGGGCAAGTTTGCGGGGCCCGCGTGTGTCTTGTGGCGGGGCTACATGCCCAACTGTGGGGACTAGGGGCTCCTGAAGGGCTCACTGCGGAAGCTGACCTACAGAAGACCCTGAGAGATGCTTTTCTCAAGGAAAAACTCTTCCCACAAGGTATATTTCACATTTTTCTGTCAATCAATGTGTTTCATGTCATTCCTAGATACAATATAAAATTTATCATATTTAAATATTTCAGGAGATCCTGGGCTGCTTGATGTGTTTATACTAGATATCCAGCCATGGAATGAAGGCCTCCTTCTTCTCACCGCCGCAGTTAACACATTAAGGTCTCCTCTGATACGATATGCCCTGGGTAATTCTTCACTCACTTACTTATTACTAATGTACAGGTAACCCCCGTTCGTTGCAACCCCGGCGAGTGTGAATTCGTTACATCACGGTATTAAAAAAAAAAAATTGTCTCGGTACTTGTCTGGCTTTGACACATGCCAGAAATCGTCATTATGAGTGTCTATCTTTCTCGCTTACTCATATACACATACATATGTATACGTAAAGTTGCGATTTAAACAAAACAACGCTGGTGCCTGGTACGGTTAAGTCAGTGCATCATATGGGTCTATCCTTCAAAGTAATCTTAGCTGCAGTGTCAAACGCACGCTAAATGATATTCAAACTTTGTTAAAATCACATAGCATAGAGCTGCAGGAAATGGACTGCCATACTATGACCCAAGAAAATTACGTCTCGAAACCTGTTTCCGTGCGAAAGTGAAGTGTCAAAATCATTATGCAGGCCCTTTCTCTTCACAATCAATGCACGGAGTTGTTAGAAGATTATGATTGAATGAGTGAGTGTTGTAAAACATAATGGATTATTTGACAGTCATCGGCAAATTTTACATAATAAACGTAGAGAGACCAAACAAGGGAATCTAGATTCTTTTTTACAACGCGGAACAAAATGAATGAATTATGTTATGTATGACATTTTTTTTGTTATTAATAATGTGTTTTTTCAGATTTTAAAATGTCTTTTTTTTAATTCCCTTATTATTAAATTTCACTTATCGCAACCATGTCCAGAACATATTCCCTGCGATCAATGGGGGGGGTTAACTGTACTGTCCTCTTCACTCACAATAACAACTATTTTTTTACAATCTATCATTTAATATTTATTTGAAAAAATAAAGTGTGGTTATTAAATAATATGTTGATTATGTTCCTTGAATAGAAACTTCTTTACCCACCTTTTTTTTTAGAGGTTTAGAGATCATTTATCTGCACTAACATTTGCAAAATAACCTACTAGGTATTTTGATTCAAATCTACTATATGTGGTGGTTAAAACGTTACTGTAACGATGATTGGTAACTGATTATTCGTAATCTAAAAACTGGGTACACTTGAAACTAACCATTCGACAGTTAAATCTTGGTTACCAGTAATCGTTACAATCAAACATAATCAGTCACAATAACAGCTTACCATCACTAGATCCTATACATAATATGAATACTAACTAATTCCAAAATATAGAACTACATTAAATGATATCTTTGAAACATCCAAGAACGTACGTACATAGTAAATAATTTCGGAAAATTAATAAGTTTTCAATTTGATTCAATTGATCAATTTCTCTATAAATTACAATTTTTTTCCACCTATAAATTTAAATAGTTTAAAATTTTGCAAATACAGTAAAACCGCGATATAACGAAATCCAAGGGACCAAAAAATAAAAATTCGTAATAACGAATTCCCACATATAACGAAATAAATAAAAAAAATCCTACTATATGTTACGCGCCGTCGCAAAAAAATGTCGCGCGGCTTCAAAAAAGATCGCAAATTCTGCAAACAAAGAAGGAAAAAGGCCATAGGGAACTGAATACCTACATATTTTTAGTAGTTTTGTTATTAAAACAGATAAGCAAATGGATAATCAAAGGAATTAAATTAAGAACAGAACCTATTCAACACTAATTGGAAGATATTTTTGTAAATTCCAGAATATTGCAAACACAAAACAATATTTTAATTGTGTTTAAATGTAAGCCGCTTCAAACATAGTTTTGGGCATGAAACATAAAAAATAATTCAAAAATAAAAATTTGACAGTTGAATCGCGGCATTTTTATAAAATGAGTCGTATATAAATTACGAAGGTACTTACCGGTAACGGCGGCAACCACTTCAAAATATGATACTATGAACCCAAGAAGAAGTTTGAATTGTTTTACTACCTTGTCGGCAGACCGCCGCGCACCGCCGAAAAGGCCATAAAACCGTTCGCATACGGCAGATGCAGCGGCGCGGCTTTGTAAGTGCGAAATAATATTTTCATCTTTTAACATTTTTTATTTCGTTATAAATTTACGTAAATGTATTGGCATTTTTTCGTACGGGACAAAAATGATTTTGTTATAAATATTAACGGGATTTCGTTATATAAATGCATTTTTGTATGAAAAATTGGTTTTAGGGACTAAATTTCGATTTTTTTTTCGATATACGTCATTTTTCGCTATATCGGGTTTCGTTATATCGCGGTTTTACTGTACCTACTAATTTATTGTATTGATGAATGATGTTCCACATTAAATTTGTGACATTGTGACAGAGTCAAAATCTGGTTTTGTTTAAAATTATTTATTGAATTATTTGATTGCTATGCAACATGCGCAGAATTGTGAACGAACGACATTATAAATTGAATAATTTACATTTTATTCTGCACTTGCCTTAGTAGAACTTCATTTATCAAGATGAGCTTATATTATTAATAACAATAAATAAAAATATTCTATTGCATGGGTAGCCTTTTGATTTTCCATATCCTCAATTTCAATTGTTTATCGTTTTCATTTTTAATTCTACATGTCCTTAGTCTTCAAGTATTCTAACTTCAGTTCAAATGCGGCCTCATCAATTCCAGAAAAAGGAGAGAATTTTAATTCAAAATTATGTGTGATCTTGTAGAGGTGTTTCTTATCTCTTACCCTGCAGCTAAATTCAGATTGTTGATTTTTTGTTTTATAACGGGATCATTATGAGCTTCTTGATATTGTTTAAACAAAATAAAATGTTCTTAATAATATGTCAAAAATGAAATAAAAATAGTGAGTAGTTAAAAAGCCTCATTTATTCATTTAAAGAAGCAGTTGTGAATCGTGAGCTCCGGTTTACCCACCCATGCTCAAACCAGTCATGTTAAACATTTATCTGAACGCAACCCAGAAATCATTGGAAGGCATGTTGGTTACCGTGACACTGTAACTTGTGAAGCAAAGAATAAAGATATACAGTAAAAAATCGGGACCGAAAATCAAAAAAAAAGTTCGAATAACGATTTAGCATAATGAATATAAAATTTTCAAAAATTTGATTATTTTTTACATACTAACTTTTTTCATAGCAACTCGAAGTAATTATATACACCTATATCCACACATTTAAAATTAACAAACAAGTCAAAAAATACAGTGTAAACAAATCACAATATTATTGTTAAAAAGAACACTATTATAATGGACTATCTTTTCGCGTGCCATTTTTAATAACGACATAATAGTCGAACTTGTCAACCCACCATTTCTCCGCTAAAGTTAGCGACAAAAGTTTCCAGCGCTTTTCAAACATTTGTTTTGTGATGGTCGCGGCGACATTTGGCACTCGCCTTTCGATGTTAAAGTTCTTTCTGTCATCATGTTTAATATTGTCGACAACTTCATTAATGGGGTCGAATATTTTTCTGTTAATTTTATTTTCGATAATATTTTTTGTCAATCTCTTGTATTAATTCAATTTTTAGCAACTATCGGCGTTTTGTACGAGTTTCGCATTAATGCTATTATCGAGAATATAAAATTATCAGTCAAAATTATAAAAATGTTTCAATTTAAATTTAATGAAATACGGAAAAGTCTAAGGAACGCAAACCATGCATTCGCAAATTTCAAAATGTCTAACACGTAAATATTAGAGAAAAATAAATAATGTTCTTTACATATAAAACAATGGCAATAAAATAATTAACAAGATACGAGAAAATCTGAGAAACGCTAACTACACATTCTTTAAAATGTCTTTACACTAAACTTAAATAGAAAGAGAAATGTCATTAATACAAATTAAATAATTTATAAAACACTGAAAAGTCTGAGGAACTTAATCGCGTACTAACGTTTGTACAACAAAATATACAAACGCTACGTAAACAAAAATAATTATGGTAATAATACGGAACAGAACATTGGCAAGCACTGACATTCGCAACTGCAGCTGGGAGAACTAGAGAACTGCGTTACCTATAAGGTTGCAAAGATAATATTTGCTATCTTTTTCTAATGTACAGAAAACGAGCGAGAGAAAAAAGCATGCGACCTTAAGTTAAAGCGTCGCGGTAGAAAATAAATATTTCAAATCAAGGACGCACAAGATATATTTGTCATACGCTACGCGATGTGTATTTTCCAGATTGCTGACATCTGACAAAAAAAAATCGAATTAGACGAAAAATAGATCGACAAATTCATCTGATGGGGTCCAAAAATAGCTTTGAATAACGATATTCGATTTATAAGTACAATTTAGTTTGAAAACTTTCCAACTTTCTACTCTAAAACTTCGACTTACGGCGAATTTCGAATAAACGGGGTTTTACTGAAGTGAAGTGTCCCAGTCGTACTATAATAAAGGGTCTCCAGCAGAAAATTTTCAAGTTAATATTAAATAAAAAAAAACTACAATGTTATTCTCATATTTTATTTATACAAAATGGAGTTTAACTATGCGGATTTTACATTTTATAAACAAACGTCTAAATGCCGTCCATTTCTCTCAAGACACCCTCGCAATGAGAGCAAAGCGTTGGTTCAATGACAGCAACTTCACGGCGGATATTTTCTTGTAAGACCTTAATTGTTTGAGGATTGTTGCTGTACACTCTCAACTTAAGGATCCCTACAAAAAAAAGTCACACGGTGTAAAGTCCGGTGACCGAGGTGCTCAGGGTATGTCTCCGTACCTGCTGATTAATTTATTGGGAAAAATTCCCCTCAGCTTCCCCATTGAAACTCTAGCTATGTGTGGAGTGGCCCCGTCTTGCTGAAATTGTGTTCTGTTTTTGACTCCGGGAAACGGTTGCAGTTGCGGTACCAAAAATCTACACATCGATCATTCGGCAATACACGTCAGCAGTGACTGTTTCTCGCTGGTTAAAAAAATAAGGGCCAATTATCCCTTGGCCATAAATTGCACACCACTTTGTCGTTTTTGGACAATGCAAACATTTTTACATGGTTTGACAGGTCACTAGTATCTCATGTTTTGTTCATTAACATATCGATCGATATGAAAATGTGCTTCATCAGTAAACAATATGTTTCTAAGCGTCCGTGCTGTTCCAAACCGTTCCAGCATCGTTCTCGCCAAGGTTTTACATAAAGAATAGTCATTTTCGTTGAAATACTGCACGATTTGTAGTTTGTATGGGTGAAACTGTAGTTTCTTTTTCAA
Source organism: Eubasilissa splendida (assembly GCA_031772225.1). NCBI lineage: Eukaryota > Metazoa > Arthropoda > Insecta > Trichoptera > Phryganeidae > Eubasilissa > Eubasilissa splendida. The sequence goes on along the minus strand of CM062861.1, from coordinate 26,377,353 downwards.
AATTACGTGCACTGTTGATTTTTTTATTCCAGTAAAGGCTACAATCTTCCTTATCGATTTAAGCAGATTGCACATAATTTCACGTCGAACTTGAGCCACATGTTCTGGCATCGCTGCTGACGTTGATGGTCCCGGAGGAGTTTGATTAACCAGTGTCCCTTCTTGTCTGAACTTTTGAACACAACATCAGATAAGTTGCGTGCTCGGCCCATCACTTACTCATCCCATCACTTGCTCAACCGCAAACGCACAGTGCGCTCCCGACCAATGACCCATTGCGACTGGCAAATCACGCGTGTCAAACAATACCCCTCCTACTTACCTCACCTTGATGGATTGATGGTTTACAAGCAATTACAATTATATCTTGAAATTTTTCCGCTGGACACCCTATATAATATCCCTTTAGGGGTAAAACTCAATCACTCAAGTGATCATACTTCTGAGATAATAAGATTTCAACATTCAAATCATCATACAATTTATAGTAAAATATGAGTTTTACACCTGCATATCTCAGAAACGATTGAAAATTATGAATTGATGATTTTTCCTTGGTTGAAAATGGAACTGTTTGCAATAAGTACAGTACAAAAGTACACTATGTAAGCCTATTATACATGTAAGATAACATCCTAGTAAGTTTTTGTCCCAATCGACCCAACACTGTGAATTAGTTTACTGATAGAATTTTTTAAATACTCTCTACTTAAAAATTATGATATAACATACATACGTAAATCATCAACCCTCTTGTTTCCAACATATGAGGTAACAACAACGGCATAAGATTTTTTGGGGGACCCTAATTGGGGAACATAGTGTAATAGTTTTTTTTTTAATATCAGGTAATTTTAACTTTCTATATAATTGTAATAAAGTAGTAGCAAAAATGGGTAAAGTTTTTTTTATATCATACATTTTTTTTTTTTTTATATTTTGTTAATTCCTTTTTTTGTTGAATTTTTTACAAGTTTTTATATCTTTAGTGAAAGTTTTTATAGAATCTTTTTATAAATTTTGTTCAATAGGGTAAAGAAGTGAAACGGGACGAAGATGATGGGGATCATTTAGGCCGAGGGAGTTTATGGAAGGGTTTGGGATGGAAATTAATTTAGATGATAAATTGTGTTTGTGTCGTTTGAGTGAGGGTGTGTTTGAGTCTCTGTGAATGATTGTGTTTCTGACAAACCAGAGTGAGTTTGTGATCCTCCTAAGGATGTAGTTTTGTTTGGATTCTAAAATTTTTGTGTCACTTGAACCCCGGATGGGGCTCGCGTATGTGAATATAGGACGAATGATTGCTTTTGTACAAAAATAATTTATTTTGTAGGGATAGTGAACTGTAGGAATTTAGTAGGGGGTATAGTCGGTTATAAAACCATCAACCCAGTGACTGATCTTTATGATTTAGTTTCTTTTTAACATCTAGTACTATTTTGCATTATTCTCTTATGATTCACGTTTTTTTATGATCAATTTGACAGACCAACTACATATATGTTGATGAATATGAAATAAATATTATTTGTACGTTAATTTATTTCCAGTGCACATGTGTGTCGAGGAAGGGACCGGGGGAGTGGGGCGGCTACTGGGACTGGTCCCGCTGGCCCCGGGCGTGGGAGGTGAGGCTCCAATAACTCATGGGGCCATCCGCCTCATGGCTACACCAACACACGCATACCTTTACACAAAGAGCTCCATCACTGTTGTGTCCTGTGAGTATTGTAAAACTTCCCTCGTGCTTTGTTTAATAACGCATCCGCAGATGCTTAAGTATTTTACAAGTTTGGAAATGTATGCAAGACAGTTTAGATGAAATTATATTTTTTAAGGACACATAATCTCAACTTGCTTGACATGCATTTCAGGATAACTAGAGCCATCTTTTCACCACAAAACTATCTGATCAATGACTATCATTTCTTAAATAAGTGAACGATTATCCATGCCAGTCATGTCCACAAATGTGATCATTTGTGGACATGACTGGCATCAAATTATTTTATTTAATGGCACTGGTTTGATTCCTGAATCTTAAAATTTTGCAGAATTCATTTTTTAATCAAATTGATACAATAGTAAAATCTCTTTAATACAAAATTGAGGGACCAAAATTTTTTTTAAATTCGATATCCGAATTGGGAAAGTAGAATTTTAGAAAGTTTTCTGAACATTTATTGGTGTACTTCAAATATACATTTTATCGAATTTTATTTTTCCAATGAATATCAAAAATCTTTAAGTAACATATTATATACTGGGTGTCTTCTTACTTTGCTTTACGGAAATTGCTGCCATCGAAATTGTCTCAAAATTTTAAAATTAAACTATACAACTGATTGTTCTATCCAGGTGTGATTTTTGGTCTCTCACTTTAGCGCAAAAATAGGTTGCAGGTTTTCGAAAATAAAGTCTTGCGCAAGATTTACAGGCCAATGCGTGATACCTAATCGAAGAATATAGGAGATTAAAAAACCTAGAACTTTGGGAACGGTATACCGCCCCAGATATCCTGAGGAAGGTGAAATCGAGGAAGCTACAGTGAGCGAGACATCTAGTGAAAGCAGATCAGTCCCATAACACACACATAGCCCTTATATTTAAACTAGCAGAATCGAGACAGAGGAGAAAACCATGACTTAGATGGGCAGATGATGTCAAGACAGACTTGCAAGTAGGTGAGTGCTCGGTGATGCCAAGGGATGTAGGGCGCTCTCTTGTGATTACGATGATCGCATGACGGACTTCTGAGTCTCATGAGAAAAATCCGTTAAAGTAGAAAAAGAATGTGACGGTAATGCATTTTCCCGGCAGGGGAAAGTTCCAGGTTCATATCCCGATGATAACCAAATATTTTTTTGGTATATTTTGCAAATTGATTTGTCTATGTTATTTGTTTTAAACATTGATTATTGTCATTAATCTTTAATCATTTTTTAGGTATTACACCAAATGATAAGCCAGATGTAATAGAATTCAACACCAATGGTGACCAAATACTTGGAGGCGGACTGAGCCCCGGGGCACCTCTTTTCTTCTCTAAAACACATGGAGTCATATCTATCACCCCAAATGATAGCCCTCTGAATGATACGTAAGTTATTTCAAATATTTTTTCACACTGTCTAATTGCCTATTCGATATCTTGAACAGGTAAATGTAGCACCATCCAATCGATCATCCAGGGTTGTATTACTAATTTAAATTTCACGTAGAGCAAATTAAAGATCCTCTGTTTTTCTGTTTACAGTTCCCTCATGGACAGTCCGTTGGCATCTCCGCGCCCCTTGGATGCATTCTACGGCCAGCTTTCTTTTTACGAACTGGACCCCCGCGCTGTGGGTCCCACGGGGGCACCTGCCACGGAACTCCTCAAGGCTGCCTTCCTGCATCACTTTAGGCGAGAGCACGCCGCATCCAGGTATACCCAAACCTCATTTACTCACTACAAATGGATTAACAGTTGATACTTTCAAGCAATCCATTTAGATGAATCCACATTTTGAATTAAATAACAATATAATAGATTTTCTGATTTTCTCATCGAAAAAATAGGAAACCCTCAAGAACTAAACAAATACACATTCAATTTCAATCAAACAATACAAATTTATTTCCCCCAGAACCATCTTAACCAATCTATTCCCCATGGCTGGACCGGATGGAGAGGAAGACGGCCCGGATGTCGATACTCTCCTAGATAGAACACTATTAACCATGGCCACAGATCTTGTCAACGATGTTCCCGCTAGTGATCCTAGGTTTGTTATAATTACTTGATTTGTCATGAAATACTATTTAATGTCTAATTAAAATTGTACATTGGATACATTTGTATAGATGTTAAGTGTTTTTAATTGTTGTATATCCTTTCTGTGGTTCAAAACTCGTGTTGCAACAGGAGAAGAAGAAAAAAAATTCGGAAGATTTTAACCTAAACAATTGTATTCAAAAAAAGGCAGGTTATAATGAATAAAATATATTTACGATGCATTGACTGATTGACCATATAAGACAAGCTATGTGCATGTACATGTATAGTAATTTCCATCCACTTATCTTAGGAGGGTCAGGAGGCCAAGGTCTCGATAATGCACTTCCCAATCAAGACCCGATCTGTCTTCGTAGTGTTTATTATCATTTATCCTAACATAATTTGAGACAACCCACCGTCTGCCTTCCCTCCAGAATTGCTAAGAAGGGTGACCGGATTATTGAACAAACGATAACTGCACACACAATAATTGTGAAAATGAAAACTACGAACATAGATGATTGTGTACACGAAAATTACGCACATCAGATATTTAATTTAAAATTTCACATTTTTTTAAATAAAATTATTTAAGGTTATGAATTATATATGTTTGCTGTTTTCGTTTCTGCAATTTTTGTGTGTGCAGTATTTGTTTTGCGCAATATTCCTTGAACCACCAAGAAGATACTCTTAATAAGAAGCTGCTCTGACATTTCCAAGATATGTTCAAGCCATCTCAAATGAGATCTTAATATTGGCACAGGTAGGGCCTCCATGCCAAGGGTTTCCCTTGTCGCAGTGCTTCTCACTAGACCCACTAATGTTATTTCTGTTGCTCCCCTAAGATATCTTATTTTGGCAACCTGAATTTTTGATCTTACTCTCTCTGACAATCCATATTTGGTGACTAACGGGCTGTAAAAACAGTCATGGTCTTAACTTGGCTAACCTTATCACCCCACTATAAAGGGAACACAATACCCCACCAGCAGCCCCGATTCTTCTGTATATTTCCTGTGAAAATTCCACTCTGAGATATTTAAATTTGTCATCCAGCTACTATTAACAACTTTTAATAAGCTGTGAACACCGAGCTTGTATTTTGTATAATATTTTTAATCATTAAATATATTTTCTAATACCTGGCTCATCCTCCAGAGTTGGATCCTGCACACAACTTCTTCTCTGTTTCTTTTCTTATAAATAAATTTAAAATGTAATTCTTCTCAGATGGAGTCAAACAGGTGGAGCGGCCCTTGGCAGTTCTAGCTCCATGCAGATAACGGCCCAATTGCAAGACAAGCGACGCGCCCTAACCTTGCTGCTTGAGTGGGCACGTGGAGCAGGCCTGTGGACGCGTCTGGGCGGCGCGAGCGACGGAGGGACCGGCCAAGGCGGACGACCTGCCCCTACGGTCTTGCTGCTGCGAGAACTAGCAGAGAAGGTTGCGGCTGCAGGGGCACTTCGGGCACTGCAGCAACAGGCGCAGCACCAACATGTTGTAGATACAGCCATACATCAGGTAATGGTGTTTTTCTATTTTGCAAGGAAATATGAATTTCTCTAATTTTCTGCACATCATTGATGCAGATATGTGTCATGCCGCAATTTAACGAAATATATCCTTATTTATATATAATTAGTTGATAAATAGCGTTGCACGGCTAGTAATCCAACTCACTGCATCATGCAGCTATGTTGTCTGATGTAAAAAGATACTTATTTTACAGCAGATAACATAGGCCTACTTTATAGTACAACATTTCAGCTCACCGGCTATCTCATCCATATTTATACTAGTACCAATTAACCCCGGCATGCCTTTCCATTGGCTGTTTGCAGAAATAGTCAAGTTATTTATCAATAAATATGTACAGTGGGACCTCTATATTTGTCATTAATCTGTTCCTGAGGGCCTGACCAACTGAAATTCAATTAATTTGTTCCCAGTCTCCAAAAATAGTGCGCAAATGAATAAATTGTATATCAAAACTTTACCTTTATTGTACTGTGGAGACATGATGGTAGAAGCGGAAGAGGAGGAAAGTTATTAATATTTAGAAGGAGACAATTTAAACATCAGGTAACTCTAATTCTGGTGATGGTTTTCGTTTGCCAATGATTCAGTAGCACTCGATTTAACGAAGAACTTGCCTAATGTTGCCTCTTTCTGTCTGTTTTTTAAAGCCTTCCCGAAGTAGTCAATCACATTACCATTGAATCCATTTATGTTTTGGTTGACTATGGCAACATTTGGGTGTCACTTTTTGACCATATTCTGTATTTTGGCCCAGTTAGACAGCATTGCCGGACGGTGGAAGTAACAAATATAGAAAATATTAATGATTATGGAAACATTTGTTTATTATCAAAATGTGACGAATATAGAGGTTCCACTGTACTATACAGAATCATTTTATCAATCTATCTGATTATGTTATCAGGTGATGTCAAACAGTACAGAGGATGAAGAGGAGGCAGGCCCAGGGAGCTCAGCACTATCCCCCTCGGACCTCTTCTACAAGCGTGTAACTGGTGTGCAGCGCGCTCTCATCAGGGCCTGCCGCTGGTGCGCAGAGCAGGAAGAGTCTGGCTGTGAACCTCCAGCGCTCTCTATGCTCATCAGCAAGGTCAACCAAGTCATACTGGTGAGTCATTAGCCTTTATCACCATATTAACTTTTATACAAGTGTACAATTCATATCCATCAAGTTGATATATACAACAGAAGAATTGAAACGATTTTTTGTGTCAACCCAGTATCAGTTTTTAATAAAAATAAAAAATGAAACCTCATAGTGTATTATTACTACTATTAAACTTACTTTTAACCCGTGCAGTACACATTTTACCAGAATTAATCATAAATCTTCTCTTCAGGCTGTCATCCAAGAAGTACTGAAATTCCGTCAGCAGTATGCCGATCAATTCTTGATATCACCCGCCGGTCTGAAGCTACATCTGGAGCACACGACGTGGACCTCTAACCCGCGCTCCGGTGGACTCCTGAGCTCCTTGCTGGCTCAACAGTCTCTGAGTGTGTTGAGAGCGAGGAGAGCCAGCCCGGCAGTGCGCGGAGAACTGAGGAGCCAGGGTGCAACCCTAGGCAGCATGGTGCTTCAGTTGGCTCAGGAGAGGAACCAAAGTAGGGGGGCTAACAAGGAGTATGCTCGCATTAGGACGAGTATTATCCAGCCTTTCGGTAGGTAGTCTCTATTGGAACTCATATGACAATGCAAAAGACTAATCAATAGAAACATTTAGAACATTTCTTGTTCATTTCTTGTTAATTTCTAATGAAATACCATTAACAAAGTTTTTTTTTCAGTTTTTATTTTTAAAACAACATTCCTTTAAAGCTTGCATCAATATAAAAATCCTTAAAGTAACCAATACACCAGAAATTACAAGTGTTAATACTACATTCCATTTACATGCAAGCTTATTGGCCGGTACCTACCTCGTTAGGTACATATAAAGTACCTGTTCTGAGTTAGGTAGTCATTAGGTTCCATTAGCTAGATTATAAGTAGGAAGTGAGGTAACAAATTAAATAAAATGGTAAAAAACAGAAATAATTGATCTCTATTCAACTGACAATCAGTTCCTCGATTGCGTCTGATTATATTTCCAGAGGATACTCATAACCAATGGAAATGCGGCCTTGGGGAACTATTTCTCAATGTTTAATATTATTTTTGTAGCTAATATACAATGCGTTTTATTGTCAAAATATCATTTAATCTTTTAGATTTCTGACTAACATAACCTGTATAGAGAACAAGGAAACAAGTTCTTGTGCAGTCATGCTTTTTTGGTGTGCAATTATTTAGATTACTGCACCATTTTATCCAACTGTCACATAATTAAGGGTACTTTTGAAAAGGGACTGACATTGTTTCTGACAAAATATTTAATAACATGCAATGTTGCAAACTAACAGCAATTATAAATCAACGTATTTCTCTAAGACGGAAAGCCATGCAATTCGTTGCCATCGGATATGCGGGTGACACTAAAACATAACACTCCTAGAAGTAGCACATTGCCAGATAATAAATAATGGTTCAAACAGAGAAAATCTATCTTATCGAAAAAATACTTTGTTGCTACCGGGATACAAACTTGGACCTCTTCCTATCTGGAGAAACGCGTTCTCCACTTTCGCTATAGCAATCAAATACATTTTTGAGAAATTTTGAACTTATATTCTATAATATTTCCAATTAATATTCATCTACTATTCCAATTTTAAAAGCAATCAACTTTATATTACAGTGAATCTCAAATACTTTTTTTAAAACCCAATAGGAGACACCAGAATTAAATTAATTAATTCATTTTTTTAAATTTTCAGTGGACGACGAGGAGTACGAGCACGCCACGACCCTGGCTGAGAAGTTCCATGATTTTGAAATGTTAGTCTTGATATGTGAAAAATCAAACAACCGGGAAAAACTATATCACTACATGGAGAAGTTTGAAAATCAGGTAGAAATATACCAACATTTCTACAATAGAACTACGTTAATTTGAAATTGTTCAATATCCAAATTATCAATTTCATATCTATGCAAATCCAAGACCTTGGTAATATGTGATTTTATCACGATTATTAATAAAGAAATTGCGGCAATTCGCATGTTCATTTCCATATTTGAAGATTGCATTGCATTAGCTTGATTTACTATTTTAATATGCCTGACTTTTTTACAACTAGAATTTTCATGAATAATTTTATTTTTATGTGGAAAAAATTATAATATTATGTTATTTAATTGTTTGTTTTCCCTTTTTTTTCCACCAGACCTTTACCCTCCCTAATCTATTTCTCGACTATCAAGACTCAATGCCCTACGCATAACATAAATACCCCTCCTCCTTTTCCCTAGCCACCCCACCCATTCCTCGTGATATAAATGTGTCATTACAATTTTTGGATAGATACACTTTAGAACCTTGTGCAAAACATGAGAACCCTTCTCATGGCCACCCCATCCCTTTTTTCATCTATATAAATGTGCATTATACTGAACACTATCCAAATTTTGTTCAGTTGTACCCTAGAATCTTGAGGAAAATATTGTCATCTTTATTAGATATTTAAGGCCTGCACATAACAAAAGCACCCCCCTCTCACTAAATCCCTATTTTAAATAATAACTAAATCTGAATCCCGGGTTCGCACAGCTAGTATAATATCCTAAATAGATTTAACCATAATAACCTTAATCTCTTAACAATGCTTGTTCTAGAAAATATTTTTCTCCCTATCAATTTAAAATTCATCCCATTTTTTGCTATTCTCAGGGCTTCCAGCAGTGCGCATTCCGCTGGTTCATGATTCGCGGACGAGGCAGTCAGGCTGCATTGCTCAAAGCCTTCCCCCGACACGCGGGCGCACTTTCCCACTGGCTGGCCCGCCACCAGCCCGTATCCCACTCAACGGCTCCTCTGCCCAGCGATGCACCTGCCCTCTCAGAGGAAGAAGATGGAGAAGAGGAAATAAAGAAAGAATCCCGTGAGGACAACGTAGAGGGCAGTGAACTGCTGTGGCTGCACGAGATCAGAAACGGAAGGTGGATCCATGCGGCTACCACACTTCTACAACTGTCGCAGATTGAACAGCAGTCAGTGCACAGAATGAATGTAAGTTTACAAGCACTGTCTTATGCAGTATTATAACTTAGTCTACAATATTTTAAGTGTGAATTTTTTTTTATACTTGTGTTAATAATTTTAACTGTTTGAATTTTAGAATGTTGATAAATCAAGAGTAATGAATTTTTTTTCTTTGCGCTGTCTCTTAAATGTGTTAATTATTTTTTATTTTACAATGCCTATCTTATTAGTCGTCTGTCACAAGCAATGGCTCTCTCTCGTTCAAGCCTTTTTAAATTCTACTCACAATTTCAGTCGCTTGGAAAAGAATATATGTATCTCATTTTTTTTTTACTTTTGAAATCAGCAAAATTAACTTTATGGTTAAAATATATCTCTCATTGTTGATTGAGTCTTATGTGTCATTCTCCTAAAATATATTGTCAGATTCAAGCCTCGCTGTCCAAACTATGCTCCCTGGCCGCCGAGGGTGGCGGGGATGCTCAGGAAAGAAAGGTGCAGGAGACAGTGGCAGCCGCAGATCAAAGGATCCTGCTGAAGGACTATCACAGCTTGCCCCCGCCCCTAATGACGCACCACGGCCTCTTGGCAGACAACATGAGGGTCATGGAACCCCGAGATATTGTTGATGTAAGTAATTTTCAAAAAAGATTAAAATGTTATGTTTTGTGAAAGTATTAATACGTTTATTCTATTTTCCACCACGTTGTGTCAATTTTTTTTTTTGATCTTTATAATAATATTGTTCCTATGTCTGAAAATACTAACAACTTTAAATGAACTAAAGTTATTTAGCTGAATTGAGATTTTTTTTTAATATAAGTAAGTTTTAAGTTCTCATATTTCTTACTATTCATAAACATGCTCAATTATCATTAATTTTCTTCCCAGATGTACATAACCTACCCCGGCTTGGACCTGACAGAGTATGATTACGTTCGCGCTCTGGAGCTGTGCTCGTTGGTACTTGGCGAAGTGGCAGACGTGCGAGCTGCGCGCTGCGAAGTAGCGGAACTGCGTCGACGCGTGTGGTGCTCCACCCTGCTGGCCGACTCCTGGAACCCTCGAGATGCTGAAGCCCCTCTGCAAACTTTACAAGCCAAAATGTTCTTCAAGGTCGTGGATGCTGTACACCTGTTGGGTTAGTCATTACTCTCTTATCTAATTATTTATTGCTGGGTGTTTAGGCCATTTAAATGTTTTAAATACATATATTATAAGATATGTGAATTTTAGTAGGATTCATTATAACAAGTTAGATGTTATCAGATCAGAGTTTATATCAATATTTAATTTATAGTTTTATTTGGCTAGATCTCTTAAAATGCTATCTTGTTGATTGAGTATAAAGTATATCTCTAGAACATAGATGGACGGAGGATGCTGTATCTTTTTTACTTTAACATGAGTGGAAAAATGTCCCAAATATATTCTGAGGGCCATATAAAATAAAACTACACACATACATACACACTAAAACTATACACATTAAAAAAACCCTAACCTAACCTGCTAACACTTCCAATTACATGTTTCCACAATACCACAGACCAAATAAATAGACATGAACTAATGCAAATTCCTTGTCAGAAAATTTTGGTGGCACGAAAGAGCTCTATGACTTTTTTTTAAAATATGACTCAATTGGAATGAAAATTTAATCCCAGAAAATATAATATACATTAATGTAAAGCATACGTCTTGTTTATACAAATAAATCAATATTTTTACTGTTGCATAAAAGTGTTTCGTTGGATATATGAGTGTAGATGCCCCTCACCCCACAAATAATGTTCAAACCCCTCCTATATATACACTTCATATCATGTCTATTCATTTATTAATCTGTGCACAATACATATTATTTAATTATTTTTTTTATCAAAGCATCATTTTATTTCCAGATTGTAACCTTGATGATTACTTGATACCTCTGGAAGATTTGATGAGTTCACCCGAACTATCGGAACTTGTTGAGCTCAAAGTATTCCAGTACATCATGAAATTTGGATACGAACATGTGTACCGCTCGCAAGCTGAAAATATGGCTACTGATTAAATATCTGATTATTAATTACTATTAATTTTAAAAAAAATCAATAAATTATTTTTCTAAGTAAACAAAAAATGTATTATTTCTTTTTTCCTACCTTTTTATATAAAAATATTACATATTATATATGTGTTTTATTATATTTTTAACAAAAGTACACCCATAACCTGTGAACTTCAGAAGCTTGGTGAGATTATGCATATTCTGATGTGTCTTATAATATATTGTAAAATGGATCTGCCATTACAAAATATTCATAAATTCTGCTTTATGGGTTGCGGTGTAGCCTAATAAGTACCTTCAATTTTTAACGTTTTTTGTCATGCTAGTTGGTCAAGTGGTAAGATCCTAATGATCTTGTTCTAGGAAACCACTGAGTTAATCCTATTTTACGTACGTTTAGCTTAGTTTGAAAATCGTAAAAATATTAATGCGACATTTTTTGGTGCCGTTGAAATTAGACCTGACTTTATATGCATTTGGATCTCTGATTTCAAAAATGGCATCAGATTTTCTGTATCAGCTCTAGTTTTTGAGATCGCATAGCATATTCACTTTTCATCTAGTATACTTAATTGACAATTAAATCAGATTTTTTCTCCTTGAACAACAAAGTGTACACGCAAAATATCAGTGTTTCGTTTGCCTCTGGGATAGTAGAGCTAAATGTGAACACTGGGTCAAAAAAAGGGAAAAGTGACCTTTGAGAACAGATACATTAGAAAAACAAAATATATTTAATAAACCTTTGGTTGCAAAAGAGACAATTTTCCTACCACCATTGCATATAAAATTTGGTACATATAATGAAACAATTTGTTAGAGCATTGGATAAAAATAGCATGTGTTTTGAATATTTATTTACGACGTTTCCAGTTCCCAATATAGAAAACATTTACAAAAAAATCTCAATTAATTAAAGAAAATAACACTGTAAAATTAGAAACAAGCACATCATTAAGGTTTAAAAATAACTTTAAGATCCCTAAATGTAACACCAAACACCATCAGCAAAATTCTATATATTTAGGGATGAAAAATTTCAATAGCCTCCCTACACACATTTAAGAAATAAAAAATACAAAAGAGTTTAGAAAGAAACTAAATGAACACTTCAAAAACACATAATTGGAAAATAAACAATATTACAGAACACTTCAGAAGCACACAAATGGACAATGAATAGAATATGTAAGGTATTATATAAAATTATTGTAGTGTAACTCCCTCGCCAAGCACAAGAGCTGGTCTCTTTTTTGGAGAGGTAAGCGAAAGAAAAACCATGTAATTTTAAAAATGTAAAATACTTAATTCATGTTATAAAAAAATGTCAAATAAATAAAAAAGAATTAAAAAAGCACAGAAAAGTTAAAAGCTGTGATTTTTGATGGACCTCGGATCAGAGAGCTTATAAATGATTTCTCATTCATAAATTCTATGAGTGATGTTGAGTCCTCTACCTAGTCAGTAATAAATAACTTTTTCAAGAAATACAAAGCCGAAAATTATGCCCACAGTGAAAAACATGTTGACAAATTTTCAAACTCTTAGGTGCAATATGAGTATCTATTAAGGTTCATTACCTTCACAGCCATTTAGATTGCTTTCAAATAATCTTGGTGACTTAAGTGAAGGAGAATGATTTCACCAAGATATCAAGAAAATGGAAGAAAGATACCAAGGGAGGTAGGATAGTCACATGATGGCAGATTACTGTTGGAGCCTTCAATGGGATTATCCCGAAAAAGTTACAGAAAATCTATAAATTTTTTAATGATATTTCCATCCTATTTATTGTATCTTATCTCTTTTCTCTAAATATTTTTCGATGTTCGTGTTATAAAAATTTATTACATATAACACTTACATAATTGAACATATTTACGGTATATTTTGGGTTTATGGGTATGTAAAATAATAATTTTTCTGAATGTTTGTTATTACTAATAAATATAAGATTTTAAACATAACAATATTGTTTTTCTTTGTAAAATATACTATAAAGTAAAAGTCTTTTTCTACATCACATGACATAAATAAAAACTGGATGTTCTGTATCCCCAAAACTAAAGCTGATAGAAACAATCTAATGCCACTTTTTAAATCAGCAGCATAATTATATTCAAAAATGAGTCGAACTTTTCAGGCACCAAAATGTGTGTTAGCCAATGTAATTCTTGTAATAAACACTTTTTTTTAAATTTATTTATTCATATCTTACAAAAATTTTGTATTTATATTCTTTTAGATGCAACTCTATTGTATGAATGAATGTTCATTATATTGATTGTATGTAAATCAAGAGTGCCCATAAAAGTATCTGAAAAGAACAACCTCAATAAACCACAGGGCATCAATATTTATGAAGCAAAAAACAAAAGAAAATTGTCTTATAATTAAAAATTTATTTTAAGGATTTAGCAACCAAGGACATATAAGTCTTAAATATTTTCTTATTACCTCGAACCAAATTAAAAATGTTTTTTTCAGCCAGATTAACAAATCACTTTGTTTTTTTGGTAAAATAATTATTTACAATAAAATAAATTTGTGTTTACATTGAGGCTACATAATTTATTAGGTGTAGATAGTACTGGTACAGATAATTCAACCATACAATTTTGGTATGATGCTGAAAATTAATGTCGCCAATGGCTTTGAAACACTTTTTAACCTAAGATTTATCTGCACTAATTAAATACTATTTTGTATTATCCCCTCCCCTATTTTATACTTTTGTGGAGGACATCTGGCAACTTTTAACTATTACCTACAAATCAAAGTTAAAGGATAAGTTTTTTACTGTGTTTACATATACAGATTTAAATCTTGTGAAACAATTATCTGTTGTGTTATTATCGATTGCATTTGTGTTATCGCTATTTTTTGCACGATGTGCAAGTTTTGCTATTAAAAAAAAATATTTTCAAATATTCGCGCCGCGCGCATGCGCAATGCCGCCACACATATCAGCTGGGCGGAGTAAAAAATAAATAATTACAGCTGATCGCACACGGACGCATCGCCGAAACGTCAGGTTATTTGCCGTGGTCCGCCGTCATGGCCGTCAAAATATCGCCTGCAAATCCTCTGCCGTATTTAATACAACGGCAAAATGGAGATTTGCACGGCATCAAGACGAAATTGTTCGATGAACGCTTGCGAGTCGCTAAAAATTTATTCAAAAAGGACTTGGTCTGCCACTATGGGTGTGTGAATGCAATAGAATTTTCGGATAATGGAGAACTGCTGTTGTCGGGTACGTATTGATGACTTCAATCACTAATCACACGCAACACAATTAATAAATATCCATATTTGAATTACATTTATCAATCTTCTATTCATTTTAATGTGGTGTTCTCACCTAATCCATCAAATGTCCACATATTTTTAATGTTTTTAGTCGGATATTTATCATCTTCCATTACAGAAACCATTTTGTTTATTTTATTGCCATTCAGACTACAATATTATTATAATGTAAGTTGTTTAGCGGATAATTCTTTTTGAATCAATGACTTGTTTGAATTTATGATAATATAATAAAGTAATGGTGATTAGTTTTAGTCATGATAAAAATATTAATTCCATATTTATATTTTTGTCCAACAAATTACTTCAAACTCTGGTTTTGTATAAGATTATATTATTACCGATATATGTATATTTTTTAAATCACGTATAATTTAAATCAAATGAGTGATACAAGTTCAACAGATAAAAGTTAAATGGTTTTTATCTAATTTTCCAACATATTGTTATTAATAGGTATTTTTATAATACTTTTTTTTCATTTAATTATGTATATGCTTGCCTGGTATAAACATTTTTAAATCGCCCTAAAACCAAAACATTAATCAAAATATATCCTGAAAATTAAAAAAATATCTTCATACCTATAAAATGTCACCATGCATAGACTCAAAGTACATACATTTTTTTGGAGATATGTTTACGTTCTCAAGCAGTACACTGGTTAAACCAGAGGTTCCCAAACTTTTTCAGTTAACAGCGGTTTCTGTGTACAGTGCCCTTTGTTTCAGTTCCTCTATGTACCTATGCGAGCTTGTCAATATTACCTCCTTGGAAATACTTTTCAAAGGTGTGATAAATGCTCTTCTGAAACAAATTTTAAATCACGAGAGAAATCAACTTTATTGAAAATCACAAACTGCTTCAACAAGGAGAAACAATCTTTGCCACCATATTCATAAATTTTTCATTAATTGTTATTAAATGTAATTTTTTTCTTGAAATTAAAATTTCTAGAGCGATTTCAATGCATATTTTGAGAACTGCTGAGTTAAACAAAACATTAGTTCACATATTTTAATAAAATATTGATTTTTCTCAAAAAGTAGGCATGTCAAGAAACTTAGTAGATATATTTTCTTTATTTAAAAATATATTAATATTTTCCTTTTTTGCAAATTTCTATAAACAATATTTAATTCATTTTTATGAATAATATGCAGTATAACTACACCAGTAAGTCTTGCTCTTCGTAATGATTTTTCTCCATAACTCCAAACCTCTGAATTTCGCCTGTATACTTCTGAAATACATCCTGGAAGAGAAGAAATGGAGCCTGGCCGCATATTAACAGTATGTTCCGATACTAGAGAAACTACCCAAAGGATGACTCCATTAAGGTCTATCTGTACCCTAAACAAACTTTGAATATATTTTATCCTTATTCCTAGAATGGTACTCTGCATGCATCTATCATGAGAAAGTAGATAAAGTAGCTACCACAAGCGCATTATTTACTTCCTCACTGCAAACAACTTTTTATATTTTATTTTGATACACACTCAAAAGCTGTTGCAGAAATTAATGAAATGTGGAATTATAATCAGACAAAAGAAAAAAATTCTTCCACATTAAAAAAAATATGTAATGCTCCTCATTTAAATACCACTTTGTTTAACAACTATTATCATACAACACCAACTCTACACCCTCTGTACGAGAACCATCAAATCTTTGCATCCCATCGCTGGCAGCAGGGAAGAGACACTTAAAGTTGTAAAGTATCGCATCGTCCACCTTTAGCGCCAAGTGAGCAGCTGTCAAAAAATGTTAATTTTCTTGATTTACAATGCACATTGCCTATATTCAGTCAGTAAGTCAGTGATCACTGTGTCGATCAATTGCATACCGTGTGCGAATTATAAAAATTTACATATTTTATTAAAATAAAATTGTGCTGATATCTCAAGATGTCGACCAAAAGAAAGAGCACCATTTTACCTAAAAAAGCAAATGAAGATTAGATCTTGAGATAAAAATGAAAAATATCAATGACTATGATGCCAGAGAGAAAGTGAAGGTGATAGCATATGATTTAGGCCTAGTGCATTCTACCGTGTCTATTAATTTAAAGGACAAGGATAGAATCAGAAAAGCAGTAAAAACATTGAGTTCGTTTACTGACCAATTTGCTTTAAAAGCGGGTCGGTGGACTGGAACCTGGTCATTAAGTGAGGACTGGCTGTATTGAATTGGCATAATAAAATAATGATTTTCTTATTATTTGAAATGGGTTCATATGCATACTAGTATATTGAATGTAATAATTAATAATCTAATAATATTTTTCTAATGTTTAGGTGGAGACGACAGGAGAGTAGTGTTGTGGAAGTTTGGTGAGACCTTACTCGAGCACGGGCAACCAGAGCAGATGTGCACTCAGCACCTGTCCAACATCTTCTGTCTCGCCATCACCCCAGACAACTCTCGAATATACTCTGGGGGGAATGATGATCAGGTCATTGTTCACGACACTCTAACGTAAGGGCCCTCAATCTTTTGTTTTTGTTTCGAGCAAATTAAAGTGTTCATTTGAACAAGTACAGATTGAAAAAAAAAGGATTTATGTTTTGGAGGGGCGTGACATTATAAGTATCTTGTAACTAAATTATTTTGTCTTTTTTTTAACTTTCAAATTTTGCATACCTGTAAAAGATTTCACGGGGAGTGTGTACAGACATATTTTTAAATTTATTTTCTCCTTTATGCTCTTGTCAATACAATACCCCATACTCGCTTCGGCCTGCCTAAAGAGACCACATCTGCTGTGTTATATTCTTCACCTCGACCCTGCTGCCACTACTAGACTTCTCCCTGGATATTCTGGATGACTGCTGTAACACTGTATATATATTCAGTTTTCATACGATTAACAAAGCAAAGTAGCGTTTCGCCACAGAAGCGTGAATCAGCGAACAACCTCTGCTATTTCTTGTTTCCCATACTCCTATAAGCAAAAAAAAATGGAAGTGTTCCTGAAATGAAACTAGTGAAAAAATTAACCAATTGCATTGAATTATGTTTCAGGAAACGCATTGTAGAGCTATTACCTCACCAGAAGGCGGTGTGTGGAGTTTCCATAGATCCATATAATTCAAGGATTATAGCCACAGCTGGAAACGATGGAAGACTTCTCGTGTTTGACACCAGGCAATCTGTTGACGGTATTTATAAAATTTTCTTCAAACATTATTCTATCTTTTAAAAAAAATTTTACTAAAAGAACAAGTAAAATATTTATAATAACGACTTTGCAGAGGCTAGTGAAGCGGTACAATTTTAATCCATTGGCCCAATTCAAGCCCGATCCAGCATGAACATGATGGTTTGTGATCTGTGATTAATAAAATTGAAAACAATGTTGGTACTGATGCACTATGCAGCAAAATGTCATTTTGAAATAGAATATAAAGCTGTGTGTCGACTTGACCTAGAGACAAGTGAGAGTAGGTTAATTTAATATAATTATTTTATAAAACACAAAGCAATGATTCACGCTACATATATTGAATGTTTGGAACATGTAGATGAGTTTGTGTATTTGGGAAGTATGTTTGATAGAAACGGAAAGGCTGAGAAAGATATCGAAAGGTGGGTGACTTCAGGGAACAAAGTGAATGGTGCTTTGAATGGAATAATATCTAATGGGAACTTGTCAGCTGAAGAAAGACTAAATGGTTCACAATTGTACCTGGTACCTACACTGATGTATGAAAGTGAGGCCTGGAGTTGGCAGAAGAAGAAGGAAAGTAGACTGAATGCATTGGAAATGAGATTGCTTAGGCGTATATGTGGCAGATCCATTTGTGACAGAGTAAAGAATGAGAAAATAAGGAGAGAATGTAAAGCTGATCCTAGAATAGTGAGTAAGATTAAATCACTTAAGTGGTTTGGTCATATGGAACGGATGAATGAGGAGAGAAAGGTAAAAAAGATATATGAAGCGAGTGTTGATGGCTTCAGAAATAGAGGACGTCTGTGAAAGACTTGGTACCAGGTAAACCGGATACTGGAAGATAGTCTTAATGGAAGCCTCAATAATATACAAGCTTGTATGAGAATATGTATAAATGTGGATGAGGCAAGAATTATGTGCCAGGACAGAAGAATGTGGCACTTTATCCTCTCTGCCTACCCCTGCGGATAAACGGTGTGATGGTAAGTAAGTATGTGCAGATCTTTACCTGAAATCTAATGTCAGCAAATGATGGCCTAACTTATTTTATATGGACACACACACAGTTTGCATATTGTGATTGGCTTTATATAGATTGAACATCACAGCTATTGAGTTTTTTTGAATAATTAATAAAAATTTACTCATAATAAATTAATAATAAATTTTTTCATAAAATAAAATTCATGAAGTGTAATTTGTATAAGTCTTGATGAATTATTTGTGATGTTTGAAAGCTTTGTGGTTGTTTTATTCCACCTGTCAGGTGAGGTATCAGCGTTCCTACCCTCATACATACTTTTCTTATATGTTATAATTCAAAAATACTAGAGCTATTTTATAAATTCACTTTTAGCTTAATCAAACCTTTTGTCTCTCAGAGTCCCTGGTCCTGTCTCGGAGCCGGAGGGCCTTCCACGCCGTGGTCTTCCACCCATCACAGTCCGGCTGTCTGGCCGCTGCCAATGCTCAAGATGGGACTACTTTGTGGGACCTTCGGAAACCTAAGCAGTCAGTTAACACTCTGTTCCTCATCATAATAAACACTCAGTGCCTGGTCACATATGACCAAATAAATGACAACTAACTAATAAATACAGTAGAATCTCACTAATCTGGAACTATATAAAACCTGATGGTGTCGGATTAAAGATATGAAGAGAGGGATTAAAAGATCAACCCCAAGAAAGCCCGCGTGAACTATCGCCGACAGCGATAAACGTCAGAAAATTTAGCGCTACACCATAGATAAAAGAAACGCAGTACATGTGACAGTGCGCAGGTGTTGGTAATCTTGATAAGTTGGAAAGTATCTGGAACGATCCAATTAAAGTAAATTGTCAGTTATATTTTGACATACGTTCTCGATATTTCTCGTTTTTGTTGCTAAGTAATTCAAGTGAATAAGATATTATTTTTTAGTTATTAATTAAAATACAGGCGTTTTACTATAAATATGGTGAGTGTGCCGTTAGGCAGCATTGGCGATTACCGCGACCGATGGCATCATTTTATGCGAGTTGTTAGTGCTATATAAGTAGTTGTGATGTAAAGTCCTAATATTTTTTCATTTTAAGCATCACATTAAACACAATAATATTAATAAAATCTGATGCCATCCTTCCAAAAAACAAATATAAAATAAATAATAATTTCCTAATTTCCTGACAAAACTATAAACTATTTTTTCATTTCAAAATCATACGAAATTGCGATCGATGGACGCTTATGGTGAAATGGAAGCTCTATTTTTATTTTTTTTAGGTATACCAATGTTTTCATGTTTTTTTCATAAAAATAAAATTCAAATGAATTTTAAGAGTTTTGGCTCCAATCGGTGGTATGATGCTGTTTCACCTAGGACTTTTTTTGGGCAGCTAACAGGTTAAGAATGTGTAATATGTATTTGTGTTTTTATTTAAGATATATTTTCTCCATACAAATTTAAAAAATCAAGTTTTATGGGTAGGAGCAAAACATAATATTTTTGTATTGTTTAACAAAGTAATCTCTTATCGACGATTGTTTAAAAATTGTTTAAAAACTCCCGTAATTTACGCAAAACTAAAATGTCTTCAGTTGATACATCATTTTCTTTTGTCCAAGTAATGCTTGACAAAGTATCTCAGGTTTTATTGTAATGTAACTCTGTATGCAAGTAAGTTAGCCTCGACTATATATAGTGTATCTTCACTCAGTATGCTCATCACAGATTTTGTCATCTATCATTATTGGGATATGCTCCTCAGATCCTGTAAACCAGCCAGTAACATACACTCCATAAGCAATAGAAATCAGGTCTTCCTCGTCCCAAACTCCAGCCTTTGATTGACCTTGAGACACGTTCATGGTTGGCCACATTTTCCACGATGCCAAGATGACACTTGAAGGAAATGAGTTCCAAGCATCAGGAAAAGAAAAAACAACTTTTCAACCATTACCGGAAGAAGCTTATTTCTGTGTCGAGACTTTACTATTTGAATCACATTTTGGTCCATGGACTGCAGCAAGGGTGTACAGTTTGGTGGTAAAAACATTGCTCGTACCATATCATCTCCCGATCTGTCAACCACTTCGCCCCAGCTCTGAAAGTGCCAGTTTACTGGAGATGTCGAACCTTTCAAGTACCGGATTAGTGAGATTCTACAGTAATTATTTTATTCTCATTTTCCAAATTTTTATATACAATAATGGTGAAAATACCAGTGACCAGAATCAAAGAATGTTCAGAATTAGTTAAATAACTTCAGAACACCTGTCTTTTTATTCTTATTTGTTTTTTATTATTATGTTGCAATTTTGTTATTCCAGTCCCGTCATGCGATACGGAGGTCCTGATGGTGTTTCCCAAAACTGTATGAGTGTTCGTTTCGACTCCCGCGGCTCCCGGATCTTGGCTCTGCGTCGACGCCTGCCCCCCGTATTGTACTCCACAGCAGCTCCAGAACCCGTCGCACATTTCTACCACCCCGATTATTATAACTCCTGCACCATGAAGAGCTGCTGTTTCGCTGGAGACAAGGACCAGTTTGTGCTATCAGGCTCGGATGACTTTAATCTCTACATGTGGAGAATCCCTGATGCTGAAGGTTTATTATTGTTATTTTATTATTATAATGCAACACTGTTCAATTTCTCTTAAAACACGGACTATTTCTTCTTTTGCACACATTTTGTGGGCCCAAAATAGTTGGTAATTGAAAAGTCGGATCATGTCACATCAAATTTATTTTATTTATATAAAAAAATATCAGAATCAAGGTATTTAATGGGAGCATTGTAGCCA
The DNA here is from genome assembly GCA_031772225.1 of Eubasilissa splendida. NCBI lineage: Eukaryota > Metazoa > Arthropoda > Insecta > Trichoptera > Phryganeidae > Eubasilissa > Eubasilissa splendida. Next base: position 26,355,638 of record CM062861.1, on the reverse strand, counting down.
TAGTTGAGCATCATTTGTTTTATGTCCATGTCAACATCGATACAATCGTTTCGATGGTTAATACCGAGTTCCTTTGGGTAGTGCTTGAGTTTTGGTCAAAAAAACGCATTAGTTGGAATGCAGATATTTATTAAAAAACTTTATGTAAATATTTAAAATGATTTGCGGACTGCAAAATGGCCCGCGGGCCGCTAGTTAGACAGTGCTGATTTAGGGTATTGATTTTCACATAAGTTTATTAACTTTTATTAGTGTATATTCGTCCTGATAAAGATAGTCAGGTTTCTACTAGTTGAGTGAGTGTGTAGAATGATGGACAAAATAAAAGTATTACAGCCACATCCACATTTTTCAAACTGTTTTACTAAAAAAATAAAATAATTTGTTAACTATTTCAGGAGTTTGGGTCGACCAGACACATATGGTTTTATACGGCCACAGATCTATTGTGAACCAAGTCAGATATAATCCTCAGTATTGTATAATCGCATCATCGGGAGTAGAAAAAATTATAAAGGTAAAAGAAAATACATTACGACTACTGTGAATTCACATATTTAATATTAAAATTAAGCGGATTAATAATATATTACATTTTATACAGACCTGGTCTCCAATAGAAATTCCTGGTGCCAGTGGAGCTCTGCTGGAAGAGCAGGCCGCCAATGAGAATCCTCGCACCGTTTATTCACACGAGGAGTACGTGTCGCTGGTGTACAACAGTGGCCAGGTTAGTCTTGGGCAATTGTTTTTAAAAATATTGCAGCTTCATAACTAGGTTGTACTATGATGTGCAAAGGTCTACAAACATATTTAAAGTGTTGGAGATGTTTTCAAAAATTTTGGTCGAAAATGTTTAATGTGTGTGTGTAAATTCTAAATTGTGTATAATATATACAATATAATGTCATTATTGCGAAATCCAAGAGACCAAAAAATAATATTTCTCACATATAGTGGGAAAAAAAACTTTTTTCCTAATACATATATATACCGTGCAGTACCAAAAGAATGTTCGTAAGTTCCGCAAAAAAGACACCCATTGTCAGTATGGGATATAATATAATAAGACATTCTGCAAACAAAGAAGAATTTACTGAATATAGGAAACTCTAAATAATCCCATTAGTTTTGTTAAATAAGCAAATGAGAAATTAAATTTAATATATTTTACGAAACAATATAAAATTCAGGGATATTTTTGGAAATTCCAGAATGTAATACAAATATAAAACAATATTCAATTTTAATTGTATATGATCGTAGAGCCGCTACAAGCATTGAGAGTTTTGCATCGGTCATCTTCCTAATTATTAAATTATAGAGAGAGACTAATTCAGAATTAAAATTTTGCAGAAATCCGTTTTAGGATTATAAGGGTTCCACAAAATATTAAAAAATGTACTTTAAAGAACAAATTACGGAATGCTAGTACACATTGGTAAACAAACACATGAAAACAATTGTCAGATAAAGACAATAGTGAAAATGTTGTACACAGTACATATTACCTTTCATTGGAATCGATGTAAATGTTCAGTTATAATGTAATAAGTTGAGGATGGTAATGAAGATAAAAAGTGACAATTTAATATAATAATGTGTAAAATTGTGGGCGTTCAAAGTGAACCAGATTCGAGCTCTGCGGCGGACTATACATACACAAAGTTGCGGCAGCGTGCGGCGTTTTCGGGAGTTTCCTCTTAATTTTATTTTATCCAGCTGGTCTAGATACAATCCTTTTTTAGAGGCGTGAAAACGTGTGCGCTCCAGAGTGTGAAAAATTAATTGTAGGGAAATTTTTTTTCGACATATGACATTTTTCGGTATGGGGGTTCATTTTAATGAGGTTTTACTGTATATAAAAATGTAACAAATGTTCTTTGGTTTTCACGGCCATTCAGAATCTTCTGTGTATAGTTTTCTGGGCTAATCTGACATTTCGGATCCCATTGCAGGGTCCATGATGGACCCTGCAATAAGATCCGAAACGTCAGCCAGAAAGGACAGATATACATGACAGATTAGCCCAGAAAACTTTACACAGAAAAATGTAACAAAATTTTCTAACATGTTATTTCTAGCGCAATTTTCACGACATTTTACTGAGGGACCCGCTGAATAAAAAATTGTATGTTAAAATAAACAATATTTTTTGACACTAACATTTAATAATAACAGAATTATATCTCTGCACAGTTTTACTTATTGTAGATGTGAACAGAAAAACTAAATTCAAAAAAGTGCTAGATGGAGTAGCCAAAGAGCTATATTACGTAAGACAATGAGCTAAAGACAATTTTGAGCCAGTTTCTTTATTAAATATTAAATTATTTCTACAGTACATATCTCACAATTATACGGACCAGTCTACCAGTGAAGACCCGCGCATGATGGCCTTCTTCGACTCCCTCGTTCAGAGAGAAATTGAGGGTTGGTCGGCCGAGGAGACAGATTCCCAGAGTGGAGGCGACGCCGTAGGTGGGGCGGGACCTGGAGTCACCACCCGTCGGCAAGCCGCGCTCGGGTCGGCAGCCAACACCAGGCGAAACACCAGGAGAAACAAGGATACCGACGAGTCCTCCGACAGTGACCAGTTGCTGGTAGACTTCTTGCCTCTACCGCCCAAGAGGGCCAATAATGGGATGAGGAACCAGCGCTCTCAGAATAGAATAGCGAGACTCATAGCGACGAGGCAGTCCAAATTATTGCAGCTTGCTAGGAAAATAGCAGGTCCCAGGTAACTTATCTTCCTACGAGGATTTAAAAATAAACGTACCATATCTATGACAGTGATGCACATCTTATCAGCTGATGAGACTTATCCACACATTTGACTCGAATTTGCATAACAGGCAGTACAGAGTTCAGCACAAAGTGATTTATGAGTCATCACTCCATATGTTTTACACCCAGATTAGAATGACGCATTCATTAGACACGTACCTTTACACGGGCCATTACAGATAGTTTGTGCTTTTAATGGTAATCTGTTATTGTAACCGTGATTGTGTTCTATTGTAACTGAGATTTAACTGCTGGAGGTTTAGTTTCTAGTGGACCAGTGATTGCTCGAAGAATTACGAATAATAAGTTACCAACCATCGTTACAATCAAACATAATCCATTTCTAGTTTGTGCCAATTTTTTTCACTAATTTATTATCAAATTTCTAAAATTTATATTGATGGCACAATCAACATATACAGTAGGCGCCAGTTATTGTGTTGAGCGGTTATTAGATTCAGTCACATATTGTGCTTAATTATCAAACCTCTAAACACTGTGTTTGTGTGTTTCATTGCTTTTTAGACTATTTTATTTTATTATAATCAAGATATTTGTAAATAATATTATATTATATTTTTATGTATGTTTTGAAACAAAATAACAAGAAATAGTAGTGTCACCCAACCTCTGTATGTACCTAATTACCCTTATAGATCTCGAATTACAGTTTTCTTTACAACATTATTTTTAGTATTGCCCTTAATCAGTTGTTGATAGACATTTAGATTTTTTTGCAGATTTACAACAAACTGTTTACTGACTAATAAGTATTAGCGACTATTTTACTAAGATGATAATAAAATATGTTTAGTATTTACTTTACGTAGCATAATAAATTAATAGTTTACTTAAAAACATTCATGCATATGGCCTTTGTAAATCGTAATAGATCAGATAATAGATATTACAATCAAAATTTACGAAGACCAATGTGATCACAATAACCGGCGCCTACAGTATATATCATTATTTAAATGTGTTCATGATTTGAAGCATGATGAGGCACCATGATTGCATTCCTTTTCCATTCAATTAGTATATCTGCGAATTGATAATACACACACAAAACTAATATTCTCTCTGAACAACCTTTTGTAAAACATTTTTCATGTGCCATTTGTTACACTACTGATTCTAGTATTAGAAAGCAGATTAGTTTAACATAATTTCTCATCAGTACCAGGCGGGGCAGCAAGGCCCAACAAGCCTCCACATCGGCCGGGAGCGGCTGTCGGGCCCGGTGCACGCGTTCTGCCACTCGCCGGGCTCTGGCTCCCCCGCCCCCGCGTCCCGGAGGGCACAGCTCCAGCGAGGCGGAATCTGACTCACCGCCACACAGGGCACACCACAGGCAAGCCAGTAAGGTAACAATAGTTATTTTTCATTTCATTCCAGAAATTAGAATGTAAAATAAAAATATTTTTGCATATTGTCCTATCATCTTATCCTTCCTCTACATTACTGTACAGAATGCATTTTATATACTTTTTAATTTACAGATGTCAAGATTAAATCGAAGAAGAATGACCATGTCACGAAGCTATAGCAGAAAAAACAAATCATTAAGTTTTCGAGGAAAAGGACGTGAATCAAGGAAAGGTGATTATCATCATTCTTCATATCTTGACAACTTGCTTTGATCGCAGGGATTACATTTTGGACATTGTCACAATAAGCGTATTTTTGCAGTCAACAGGGAATATAGAAAAAATCATTTTAAAATATATAACTAAACAATAATAATTACAAAATAAACAATATGTACATTAAATTAATATAAATCTGAAGCTCATTTTGTACTGCATTGCAAAAAATAATCTAGTGTATCTTGCTTTGGCTTTATCAATTGTGATATATCAAATAAATCTGCACTCACCAGGGGTGCGATGAACGGAGGGAATTCTTGTATCTAAAGATGTGTAAGAACAGAACCTACCTTATCACTCAGCAAAATCATAAAATTAAATATTATTTCTATTTCATTTTATTATTTATTCATTGTTTGTAAATGCTTTCTCAGGCAATGGTCGATTCAGTAATGGAAATAGCAACCACTTGGACGAGTCCACCTATAGTGAAGATAGTCTGGCTGTTCCCAGCACCAGCACAGGTAACTTCTAATTATAATCATATGGAACAACATTCATATGAGAATTTAGCCAATGTTCCCTCTAAACTAAGGATTTGCCAATATAGCATAGCACACTCAAAAAAAAGTGCAGTACGCATACAATTTTTAACAAGACACTAATTAATAATAGTTATACAATAAAACTCTGTTAATTCATAACTGATGGGTCCGATTTTTAAAAAAAAATCCGAATTACAAATAATGCAAACAGTTTTTTTAAAAGCAACATTAGAAAGATTTTTTTTAAATGCATCAGTTTATGCATCAAAATCACGATTTTCGTACTGAAACGTGGCGACTGTCTTGTTATTTCAGCTTTTAATGTGTCGAAATGTTAACCAATTTCTATAAACAAATATAACCAATTTCTCCTGAATAAGGAAGTGTGTTGCGACGTGGCAAGTCCAGGCTTCTTCGAGCGATTCGCCAGTGCTACTTGATTACGAATATTTTAATTTGATTAGCAGTCGAACTCGCCTTTTATCAAAATTGGACAAGAAATTAGAATATTAAAAAGTCCATGGAAAATAACTTTTAAATCTTCATGCTTCGTTGAAACATATTATTTTTTAAGTTTGAACTCAGAGAGGTATTCGGGTTATTAATTTTTGACAGTTTTTAAAATAAACTCAATTTTTTCAAATGGTCAAGGATTTACACAAATTACAAGATGATTGTGCCATTATTGCCATAAGGAACAGTGCCGTGATTGGCTAGAGGGTGGAGCTAAGGGGAAAAGGGATGATGAATGCGTAGTCGCGCGAGTTTGGATTTAAAACACGCTAACATGCGAATTACGTTAATAAATTATTTACTTTGAGTATAAAAACTGCACACGAATTACGAATAATCAGGTTTTACAAATTATCAGTGATGATATTATTTATGTTAATAAATTTTAAAATAGTTATTTTCAGGGCAAATATTTTTAATAAAAATGTGAATTTCGTGAAAATACAAAATATGGGTATAAGAATTAACTTGTTAGCTGCCCAGAAAAATCATAGGTGAAACAGCATCATACCACCATATTAACGCCAAAATTCACAGGCTAGCTTTTTCGAATTTTATTTGTACAATAAAACCATGAAAACATTGGTATAACTTTAAAAAAAAACGTGGCTACTATTTCAGCATATGCGTCCATCGACCGCGATTTCGTATGGTTTTGAGATGAAAAAAAGGGAAAAATTGAATAAGTCAAAAATAGTTGAAAAAAAGGAAAAATTGAAAAGTTGATAGTGTTGTCAGGCCACTTAAGAGGCAACTTTCATTTTTCCAGTTTGAATTTCGAGATATTTTTGCATTTTGCATACCCTTTCAAGATGAGACTAATAGTTCATTCTTTTACAATATCAAGTAAACATAAAAGTGCGTCATTTTTTACGTAAATATTGCTAGAGTGAAAGGTATCAATAGAAAAGGACAAGTATACAATTGTTGGTTTTCTTAAATTCCTAGGTAATAAAGCTATCAGAAAATAGCCATTTCTTCAACATTCATAATACATATGTGTTGCCATTTGAAATTATCAAGCGAAAATTAAATAATTTGTTAAAGTTCTCACCGAAGAATCGTTATATTTATGATAAAAACCATTGTTTGTGTCGATAAACATATGATTATAAAATATTACAATTTTGCCCCGATTTATAAGGAAAAAATTGAGGTAAATTCATACTGATAAATAATATTGATAAATTTTGAAGCAGCTGTATTTGTGAAGAGAAAACTATTTATGCTAATATTATATAATAATCATACTCTGGTTGTAATAAAAAAAACTTTTTTTTTTTTAATATTTGTTTATTGTTTTAATAAATTACATATATATTTAATATTAAAATATAAATGAAAATATGACAAAAGTATTATTATTCACTGTTAAATAATTAGTTGTTCATGAAGCATATTATCGTTCTTCAGAATTTCTTTGTTTTTTTCTTTACACGTATTCAAAACAAAATTTTATCAACACATATTACAATTTAAACTGAATTTAGAAATAAAACTTTATGTTCTTTCACATATTCAATATTCGTTCCTGTGCACCCAAGCATCGATTTGTGGGAGTACAATTGATTAATTTGAGAAAAGAATTGGTGTATGTCGTCGACCACTCTTTTGCCATCCAATTTAGGAAGTTTACACGAGTCCACACATTCAATGCTCAGTTCGGGAACATCCTGAAAATAATTAATAATATCATTATTTAGTTATCAGTATTTTTATGTCTAAAATATTAAAATGTGTTTATTCATTTATATGACTATAACAAATACATTTGTATCAATCAGGCAGGTCTGTCATGTATAATTCTTTTGATAAGATTATTTATCTTTAAGGATATGTATTTCCAATAACAAATAATTTATCTGCACTACTATATGTATATTGAACTATGTAATTTATATTGTTAAATCAAATAGATAATTGTTATAGAAATGGTAAAAATTATCAACTTACGTTGCGATTATTATTCCAAGAAGATAACCATTTAAAATTTTGTTGGAATATTTCCTAGAGCGTGTCAATGGATACTTTTTGACCTTAGGCATCTTGAGTCATATGAGGTAGTAATTTCAGAACAATAATGTATTATTGACTTTTAATGAGAACCAAATGCAACAAAAAAAATCACGGGTTCGCAAATTTCACGTTGAACGTTGTGATGAATGAATTTTATGCGCTAGCCGCCATGCGCCAGCCGCCACGGTTAGCCGTGCATGCGCTGTCAGATTCTAAGACGAACGGATCGGTTGACGCATGTTTCATGTTGAAATATCAAAATTATAATCTGTTTTCGTATAAAAACAGCCCAAAACCATACAATTTACAAAAATAAGCTATTGGTATCAAGAATAAGTATAATATTCATTCATATTGTAGTCAAAATTTGTATTGAAATGTGTTTTATAGGCAAATTTAATTAAAATTTATCGGAGCGTGGATCTCACAACCGCCATCAACATTTTGAACGGTATTCTAATAGTGTGAAATATAATTAATAATATTGTATTTCATAAGACTGGAAATATATTATTTTAAAAATTATTATTGTGTTTCTGATATTAAACTTAGTTTTAAATAGTAGTTGAAGCCTCAAAGGATGTGAGTAAATATAGTATATTATTTAAAAACGTATGTTTTTACTAAAACAAAGTACTTTAAAAACGTCAAAAATTCATCAAATGGCAAATTGAATGATTTATAATTCTATTCATTTTTAACATTTTGCTAATTTGGTTTCCTACAGATTTGTCTCCGTAATCTTGGCTTCAAGATTATAAGAAAATATATTTCGTTTATGCATTAATTTAGCGTATTGACTCAATTTCGTACCATGCCTAAAATGCATCTAATGGTCGCGGTCTTTCTTATAATACTTGTATCATCTTAATTATGGCAAATAACATTCAGTTTATTAGTTTTATATTAATGTAAAGGTCCAATCTAAGTAATAGTTGAAAAAAAAGTCAAATCTATTGAATAACTTCTGATATAAAAAACACGAAAATTTGAATTATTATTGCGAGTCGCGCCTTAAAGCATTATTATTTATTTTATATTTGTTTTTTGGAAGGGCGGCATCAGATTTTATTAATATTATTTTATTTAATGTGATGCTTAAAATTGTACACATTATATATAGCACTAACAACACGCATAAAATGATGCAACGGCAATGACCAATGCTGCCTAACAGCGCACTTCTTGTATTTATAGTAAAACACCTGTATTTTTATTTTAATTAATAACTAAAAAATAATATCTTATTACTTTTAAAATTAGCAATATTAACTTTGTTAACTAAATTAAAATTCTTTTTTTTTTTTACTGTTAGGAATCAGGAGCCACCATAGTGCTGCCTTATTCCGCATTGCAGAAGCAGATTCGGACGATGACCAATCTGGCGGAAGTCGCCCCAAAACTCCTACACCCTCCGCTCCTTCAAACCCCCCGGACCAGGCTCTTGTTAGTATCATTCCCACACCAATTAACGGGTCCCGAGACGACCTCAAACTCAAGATCCCTCTCCGGCGAAATTTCCAAAATGATAGATCGACTGACCGCGATCGGTCACTAGCGAGATTTGGAGATGAGAACGATAGTCAACAATCTAATTTACAAGAATGGGAAGGAAATGACAGATTATCTGGTTACACTCCTACTCTGGCTAGGCTCAGGAATGAGACCAACGAGAGTGAAGTTGAGAGTAGTTGTAGCACCGGTAGCACAATCGAAGAAGTCATATCGCCAATTAAGAGACGAATAGCGCAAGCCGAAGCCGCCACACCCGATAGTGGAATCCACACAGGCGGACCCAGCGGCAGTTCGAGCCGGAAGGGTGCAGGAACCAGAGATCAGGAAAACTCAGATGACCCCGATTGGATTGTTACCAAGTACAGACACAGAGTAAAAAGAGCACTCAGAAATTACCGATCACATATAGGCGATTCAGATTCGACATAGGTTATTTTTTTTATTTTATATTATATTAAGAAGTTATATTATTGTAATTTTATGTATCGTGCAATATGCAAGTTTTTAACTGAGTACAAGCTGGACTTGCATTTTTTTTTTTTGAATTGTAAACATTGGAAAAATCAACTTCAAAAATCGATATATCTCTTCATTTTTATACCCAAAATGTAGAATATGATAAATGTTGAGGAATGATTTACTTATCATAAAATTACGGTACATTTTTATACAATACAATAATGACTAGCAATGCTCTGGTAATGTATACAATGTTATTCAGCCATTCCTATAAATATGTCATTTCTTCATACAACATCTGATAAACTTAACCCTTTTCTGGTTCTATTTAAAACATAATTTCCAGTACATATAACTTGTTTAATGTTCTAAAGTCCTGACCGCAGCCTTTCCTCGGTGTCTTTATTTTTAGTGTTAAAAAAAATCTATAAATAAAAAACTGCTGAGACTTGAATGACTTCAGAAAGTTTGCCTGGTATCAAACTCGCCTAATTCTTCTCCTTGACATTTTTAAATAGCTGGCATAAATCTGGGGTGTAGAAAGCATTCGAGGAATCTTGCTGCGACCTAATGACTGATGCAATTTTAAATTATAAGTTTATGTGTTAAATGGTTGCCAAATTGTACACATTTTAAAAAGAATATTGATTTATCAAATACTGTAACTGCAACGGTAACTCTTTTGATTGTAGATAGTACGAGTTGTTAGTCATTTTACTGTTGACTAAATCTGTGGAATATGCTTTCTCAAATATTGAAAATTATGTACACGAGATATTGTCTTGTTCCACCGCCCCAAGCGTCAGACTCTGATATTTTTTACATCTATGGTCATATTTTCTTAAAATTTTGTCAATACCGGTGTTTTCACCTGACTATTGAATAATCATTACAGTTATTGTGTCACGGTGAACCAAATAAGTTATACTCGCTTGGTTATGTCTGATTAAAGAATGTTTAAAAAGCGCAGAGAAAGGGAAACATTTTTTGATAAAAATTATTTCAATTTGAAGTAAATGCACTTGTGAGGTATTAGGATTTGAGGATGGCTAGGTTCAAATTTGAATATTATTTGCTTTGATATATGTTCCTAAATATCTGTACACCTGACAGAAAGAGATGAAGAAATGTTAATAGGGAGAGTGATATGTACTTTAATCAGAATGAGGTGGGTAAAGTGGTTCGGAATTGATGAAGTGGAATACAAAGAACATGAGGTTAACATTACCTTCCTCCAGCCCAGTCGCGGAGGATCCAATCCTTAATTTTATTTTTAAAATAACAGAAATGCACATATGCCAAATTCTCATTTGACTTTTACAACAGTAATCAAATTAGACATGATCTAATTATCCTTAATATATTTTTAACTTCTTCATTGTTGATGTCCTCGTAGTTGAGAATCATGACCTGCACGAAATATCCCTCTGGTTGTATATACGATTCTCGTCCATCCCACTTGGCGTTCCGTCCGTCAGGCAGGAGGTTGTCTTATTCCTCTTCAACCCTCGATGCTATAGTCACCACATGCCTCTCAACCATGGAATACATATTATAACTAAGAATTACTTTGTGCTTTATTACTGCTCTAAAAAAATTATGGTGATCGATCATAGCGACCACTCTACAAATATCAGAAGGGAAGAAAACAATCCCAAATAATTAATTGTCTGTCATGTTTGCTTTTAGTTATATTAATCATTTGTAAGACAAAGTTTTTTGTTTCTGCTTTAGCGATCACTCTGAAAACTTATTGGCATCAAAGAAAAAACCCAGTGATTTAAAACAATATTTTAATAGAAAGCAATTACTTTGTGTTATATTTAATTTGATTTAAAACAAAGTAATTATTAAAAATGTCTGATCACAAACTTACTACTTTAATTTTTAAAAGACTTGTAAGATATATTCCCTTGGTTTTTTCAATAAATCTACATCTAAAGACAACTTTTAAATATGCACAGAATTAAAAAAAATGTTAACAAATTGGCTTATGTACTTATATTTTTCTATTTTCTTTTATAAATTAATTATTTCAATTTGACTACTATATCAAAACTACATGAATGATTTAATGAGTTTTGGATCACTTTTTGAAGATTTAAAAGTTCACTTAATTGGAATTAAGAATTTTATCAAAAAAACATTATTATTATGGAATAACCTCACTTTGCTTGTGTGCAGGGCTTCTGGATTATAACATATTTTTTTACATATCTACTCCATGGTTGAGAGAGGCATGTGGTGGCTGTAACAAAATATGTTTTTTTAAGTTCATTGAATATTTCAATTATCAACTCACAATGATTTTTTGCTTATGCCAGACATACGACAAGAGGCTGTAACTAGAATTTTGAAGCTACAATAATGGAAACATGTGGCATATTTTGGTACAAATCCTAACTATAATTCTTAGGCGGCTTTCATAAATGATGTCATAGGTTTTTCAAGAAATTTTAACCCCTTCCCCTTTGTCACGAGTTGTCATATTATGATCCTACTCTTCTGTCCCATATTGTCACAATTCTGCTGATCCCCTCCCCCCTAAACCTGTGACATATATAGAAGCCGCCTTGTAAAGAAAAGAAGCTGTAAGATCATCCAATGAAAGTAAAGCCCCAATGTTAAAATGACAAGCCACTGTCAAAATGATTATTTAGATATTAATGATGGCTGAAGAACAAATGAATACAATACAATAAAAGAGACATAAAAATCTGAATATTTCAAATAAAGTATCTCATAATTAACAAATGTCAGTTTTAGTGTTTCGTATATATTTAAATGACAGTATTTTTTTAATGTAAATTGTTTTCTTCAACTGCCACTCAAAAAGGTATTAAATATGTGCAAAATACTAGAACAACTGAAAATGGCTCAAGCACAAACTAAAGTTTATTTAAATTTACTACATTAACCAATTTAAAGTCTTCCGCTACTACTTGTGTATAAAGTGGTATAATTGCAGAAACCAGCCATGTAACTACAGCGTTCGTGGAAATTGTTTTATTATTATTAACCAGTAGCCAACAGCAAATAGTATATTGCTCTAGTCCTATATTTTATCTTGAACTTATAAAAGATTAATCAGTTTTATCTATTTTTATAACTGTCGAGAAAAAAAGTCCTTTTTTATATATAAAAAGGTGTCTTATCATTTATATTAAGAATTCACCAATAAAACAACAAACCTATTTTGCCTTCATTTGCTGAATCTCCTGTAAAATATTTTGCATTCCCAACGATTGAGATGATATGAATAAACAACATTTGTGTTTCATATTTTACTGAGCCTGATATGTTTATTAAGTAATATTGTATTGTAACATGATATTAATAAAGTCATCATGCATATAAAACATAAAAAGCTACGTTTTCATTCTAGCCTTGTACATGTCTTAATGTCCTGTGTTATAGGGATATTTGAAAGGAAACTGATACATTACTTTGGAATAAGTGTGTCAATTTCCTTATACTCATGCACAAAGCAACCAGACATACAGATTTATTTAGTACAGCACTGGTTTTAAAAACTAAATATAAATTAATGGAAAAAAAGCTATTTCCTTACGTTTGTCATATTCACACCATCCTTACTCTATGCCTGAAAACCTTGACTGGCCACAGTGTAAGAATGCGGCTGGGATTTCTGACACACGCATTCGGCTGATTAGGTTGAATATATTGAAAAGTGATCTAATACAATAAAATAGTCAGGCTCGCTTGAAAACTAGGCGGTGAATAATTTAATTGAATGGTAATTGGCATCATATTGGACATGGGGACACCCATTCTTCAAGTTTCTGCGCAAATAATTTCAACTGCATTCTTACACTAGCATACTCTAGCAAAGTTGTTTGACAGCTATTTCTAGCACATAACCTAACTCTTTGTTGTGTGTGATACAACTGAAGAGGAAAAATGCATAATACTAATCTGCGGAATTACATTTGGAATCTAATAATAAAAATATTTATTTACAATAATATAATATAGGTAGTTTGTTAGAAGCCTCAATAATCAACGAGCTTGCTTGAAAAGATGTATGAATGTGGACAAGGCAAGACTTGTGTGTCAGGACAGAAGAGTGTGGCGTTCCATACTCTCCGACTACTCACGCGAGAAACAGCATGATAGTAAGCTAGTGTATTTATTTATAAATCACTAAAATACATATACAAAATTTACTTTCTTTTTTAAATTATGAAAAAAATACTTGCTTTCCATGTTCACAGGTCTTTACATAATATAAATGTAGGAAAAAAACTAACTAGATGTCAGATGAAATACTAGCAGACAATGGTGCTGCAATATTTTCATGAAGTTATGAACATGCATCAACAGAACACGCCTGGCATGTGGTGCACATCGTGTGGACGTTTGAATGAAAAACTAACAGTTTCGCAGTTAAATAAATATTATTTCTACCTTAACCTAAAAGAGCCTAAGTAACATAACAATAACACTTAATGAAGCATAAAATACAAATAAATATTTTTAATGAACTTCAGAATAAATTCATTTCTAATTATTAAATATCATTTTAAAAATTTATATCTGTAATTTATCAAGACAGATAATAATCTTAAATTATCTCAGGCAAAATTTATGAGATTATAAAATAGATTACGAAGTAATTTGTTTTAGCCATTGGCCACTTTTGCCAGCAAAGATCAGTTTGTAAATCAAGTCTCTTGATGTTAGCAAAGCTCTGATGTTTTGTTCCGGCCATAAAAATTAATATTTTCTATTTTCCTAAATAGATATCTTGTCAGTCAAATAAAAACAATTGTAATAACAATAACTTATTTATTCAATATATATACATATATAATGTAGAGAAAACAATTTCAATAGGGACAGTGAAGTTATTAGTTTAGAAATGTATGATTGGTAGGAAATTTACCATTAAACTACTGTATGACTGAAGCAGTCAATAGATAATAACATGATATTATATGTAAACAAGATGTGACTCATGGTAATTAATTAAGGCATGATCCAAATTAAACGAAATTTCTTGAGAAGTTGAATTCCAAACCATAAAAAAAAACATTATTACGAGCATGAATCTCAGCTCAAGACATAAATGCAACTGAGAGGAGGAAATTACGAAAAATAGGTGTTCACTTTTATTAACCTTATAGGGTAGGCATATGAATTAAAAAATATATCAGCACCAATTGTGACTATCAATTCTGATTATTTCCATTAACACATAATCAGACAGATTAGGAGTTGTGCTGATTATTCAATACAGTCTTATATAATCACTTATAAGTAAATTAGACCAGAAATTTGTCACACTCCAACATACAAACATTAGGCTCATCCAGCTGATAAAATCCACACTTCATAGACTTCTATAGAAGAGAATCATAAATGCGCTCTACGAGACTATGAGGAGAATAGTTGAATACATGTCTCTGGTTTTTCATCCAAGAAAAACAATGAAAATATATCATTATAAAAATCTGGATAATACTGGCACGCTCTGTTACAATCAGGCATCCAGTTGACTTCCAGGAGTTTTGGTTGAATTATATCTTCCTCCTGATCATTTTTCTCCCATGCTAACATGATGTCGGCAGCATACAAGGCTCGAGATTGAGGATTAGGAGCTATTCCGCATGGGGGCGGTTTCTCCACAGCACATTCAAATAATTCTCGTATCATTTTAAATATATCTCTCTCCACTCTGGCCCAAAGTTGTTCGGGATACTGCTTTGACCATTCCACAATATAATCGGCACAAAGCATTCTACACAAATTCTCTGGACTGTTATAATTCATTACGGTGAAGTGCTGTTCATATTCATCAAAATTATTTAAAGCAAACGGTTTATTGGCAAACCTTAAGAAAAAATTCTTGTAGACGTACACAGCGAGTGGTTCTGCACTCTTCAAAAGAATAACATATCTGACATCAAATTTAACTTCTCCGTCGCACTCCGGCCTGTGAAATAACACAGGTCGTTCAATGTACTTCTGTATAACTTTAGGCCCTGTAAGAGGCAGTCGGACGATAAAATCTAGATGCTTGGTAATGTGGGTATCGAGGCCTCGAGCTAAATTGAAAGGTTTGGAGATCCAATAGTTATCTAATCCTTTCAGTTCTCTCTGGTGGAAATAAGCGACAAACTTTACAAGTTCAGTTTTCAAATTAAATGTTGTCGGTAACCAGGTCGGGAAGGTTTGTAAACATTCATGATTTATTTGTTCTTTGGTTTTTCTTCTTGCCACGATGCTCAGCAAGTCTTTAATTGTGAGCACGTTTTCATAGGGGAACTGGTTCACATATTTGTGAGGGGCGAGCTCATTCAGTTCTTTATACGTCTTGAAATGTGTAATAAACCATAACACATCGGCAGACACTTCATCATCCACAATTTCAAATTCAGGACGGGTCAAATTTTCATTAATTTTGTCATACTGGGAAAAAACTTTAATTTTCTTGGAAAGATCTCGCAGTTTGACAGCGCAACTAGAAATTGGTAATGTCTCTTTCACATGCCCAGTGAGAAAATATTCAGAGCATGGTTCAGACTGAGTGAAGTCTTCATCAAAGTGGTCATACTCTCGCCAAGGAATGAGCAATGCATCCCGGTACTTCTCGTCATATTCACCTTCCAGATAGTTCCTGTAGACCGTATCACCTTCCTCCATATCTTCAATGGGAAACAGGAGAGTGTAAGTAACCTGTTCCGGCATGTATATGAATGGGACCATACGGAAGTTTGGTTCATCCGAATGTTGAATAGCTGAGCCCAACTCATCCATTATATACCAGATGGGAACTCTATCCTCCACTGATATGTCTCTGGCATTAATAGCGTAGGTTTGAGCATATTTCCACAAATTGTCAAAAACTATGTCTTCTATCTCTCCGTCGTTACTATCTGAATCGCTGTTAATTCCCATTAAACCGCACATTCTCTCCAACAATCCTGGGACTTCACGAAGCTGACGCCGCGCCTGGTGGGTCCTGAAAGTCCATGCATGATCTACCAGATATATATGTGTAGAATCGTCCTTTCGTACTCCGCCTTTCCGCGACATTTGAACGCTCCATGTAGGATCGTGAGGCTGTTTCACACTTTCTTCATAATCGATCAAAAGCAAAGAAAATGTTTCACCGGCGTCTAAAATTTGGTCACTAAGTTTTCTACAAAGAACCGGCCAAAAATGGCTTGGAACACCTGAAAGTTCCAACTGTGGTTGATGAACCGCCAAGAAGTTGTTTAAACTTGAAATACCATCCATGTTTTTGAGCGTAGTAGAAATATAATCGGAAACACAATAATCAAATTACAAACACCGACATAACCTAAAAATCATTAAGTCAAAAAAATGTGATATTCATAGACTACTCGTATGATTTATATTCATTTTTTTGTATTTTTCCGCTGATGCGTGATCCTAGAATATAGATTATACGCAAAATGAATCGTACAAACAAAAATTAGTTAAATTTCCTATGAATCTGTAACGTTCACGTATTACGAATATTATTATCGGCGCGAATTTTAAATTATTATTTAGCTTTATTCAAATATTGATATGCGTGCAGCGCGCCGGGAAATGCAAGCCCCTCCTGACATGCATCCACAGCGGACGAAGGGTCGCTACCTCCTCCCTCGCGCATTGCCGGGGTGGGTTTCTGCCAAGCCGAAGCTCTCTCTCGCTTTACTCCTGTCGAACGCATCGGATCTGCTCCGGGGCGCCGCCGGCAGCTCGATACCGACCACCATCTTGCCTCGAGACGAAGCCGCCAGGAAGCTGCGATGTGCCTCCTGGAAGGCATCCGAGGACCCCGCCTTGGACACGAGGCAAGCGGAGAATATTTCCGCCGCTCACAACGGAGGACCGGAGGCCACCCACCACGAGACGACCGGACGCGGCCACGGAGACCACATGGCGAGCGAAGCTCGCGTCCATGAACTGGACCAAGGACGGGCTCTAGATGCCGCTTGTCACACACGCCAGCGGCGAGCCACACGTGGCCATGAAATAGGCCACAAATGTGAAGACAGACAAAAGTGAGTGGGAAAAACAATTATACAATTAGTGCGCCCGCGTTTATTTAAGGTTGGATATAAATAGCAATAAGAATTTTCCTTTTTTCATATTTCCTTGTGTTGTAAATAAATGTGTGAATTTGCATATAAAAACTCGTATTAATTTAATTTACCCTCCCGCCATCTCCTCGTGACCACTACAAATGTTGATTGCGCAACGACATGAACATTGCGTTCACATCAAATCTAACAAAAAAAAACAATTCCGCCCCTAACACTATTAACGAAAATCAATCGTTATTTTTTTAAACGATTTGATTAATTATGTATATGATAAAAATTATCTAGAATTTAATAATCAATATTTCAAAATAAACATATTACATATATTAAGCCAATTGAGGTGTGGACTTTTTATTTTTGTTTTATCACTTTATTGCTGTTATACCTCGATTTGGAGTGACGCGAAATTCTCACATTAATTAGACGTAGAATAAAAAAACAATAAGGGAAATTTCATTTTTTTTCTAAATGTATTAATTAGAAAGATACATATATAATAAATTTTATCAAAAAATATATTGTTGTTGCTACCAGGATCCGTACCTGGATCTTTCCAATCTGGGGAAGGTACATTATCTAATTATGCTACAGAAGACAGTCGGGTCTATTCTCAATTTCAAATCAATTTCAATAACCATGATCTACTCCGTTATTGTATAACATTGTATACTTCGTCAATTTTGACGTATTCTACGATTGAGTGACGTGAAACCAAAGGTTCAATTTCAACGATTGGTTATGCGAATATTGCTAATGTTTGTTGTCTATACTTGTATATTTTATTTATGGTGTAGTCGGCTTCTGATTGGTCGATAACCAAATAGACATGAAAAAGGGTTGTGTATTCGCAAGCATCGACATCAGTACATGATTTTATTTATTCTGTTAGAAAAATAAACACGGATTATAATTTTTAAAATGTCTTATATACATATTCTTATAAATATACAAGAATTAATGATTTACTAAAATAAGTAAGCTGTCTCTCTTAAACGCATGATTAATAAGTATTTTCATTGACTTATACCATGTTTCAAACTTTTTGGTTTAGCAACTGATATAATTTGTTGATTCGCTAATTTTTTTTTACGAAGGGCACTTTACAAAAATAAAATAAAACGGTATTTAACGATCCAGCGTCTTTAGTTAATCAACATATTTTTTTAGATTCCGATCCGATGCGGGACAATGCGCGATTAAATAAAGGAACAGTTTTCACCTCTGTACTTTCTAATACGTATCGTTATTAAATAGTTCCCATTTATATTTATGCTTTCATTATAAATAATCATCGGTCAATCGTACGAACTTTATTTAAACATTGAATATGGTGAAAAATCTATGCACGCCCATTCAGAACACAATTTTTTTTCTAAAAATATATGAAAATTTTAATTTTACCGTAAGATAACCAATATTCCGCATATAGTAATTATAATTCCGCATATAGTACACAGAAAGAAAAACACATCGAAATTGCATTAGACAGATATAATCAATAAATCCTTTTTATGTGTTTAATATGTCTGCATACATTAATAAAACATTAGATCTATTAAAACAGTAACTATTCGATTAATAACATAAAATAAATATTAAAGTGGAAAGTAGTAAAATCTTTTTTACGTTATCTGTAGAAATAAAAAACAATCAGTCATTACTATAGGAATATAAAACTTATCAGTCAAGATGTGTACATAAAATAAATAAAAGCGTTAACTAAGTCAGGCGAACCAGGTTACTTTCGCCCACCTTGGCAATAATTAACCATTTCTTAATGTAGACTACACTTGATAAAAAGTTGACTATTATCCTACCAGGTACAAGGAGAAATCCACGCGTCCATTCCTGCAATGCTAGATATTTCTTTACTAAGTAACGCTCAGTCAGGAATCTCCCATTCCACCACTGTGGCATAATTTAGTGCAGCGGTATATATACAGAAGTCAGAACAGCAGGCGTTTCCTGTGAAACCATTATTTTTTCTATAACGAATTCGATGTTATCGAATAAATTACCCTAACAAGAGCAAAATGGTTATATTTGAAGTGTTAATCTACTTGTCATGGATCCTGCATGGAATTTGAAAACAATACTTCTCATAGAACAAGAAAGTCGGTATTTTTGCGAAATCGATTCTTTGTTGACATCCCTAATTCTAATATTTTCTATGGTTATTACTTCAAAACATAAACAGAGGAAAACGTATATTTTGTTTTACGAAAATAAATATATTGCATTAGAAAATAGATATGTCGGCACACCGCGGAATTAAAATGTCGTCGGCACGGAGAAGCCTGATGGTGGACTGGATTGAAATTCCAAAGAACAATGTGGTATTGAAAGGAAGTGAGTGATAAAATTATTATTTATTTTCAAAATTAATATTTATTTACTTTCATACTACTTCATTTTCATATGTTGCTTGAATTTTGTAGTGAAATATCCTCACCCAAGCTTTGAGCCACACTTAAGAGGAAGTGGGAAGAACTGGCCCAAATATTAAATAATTGTAATGATGGGTGCACTAAAACGCCAGATAAATGGAAAAAGGTTAGTTTCATTTTCTTAATTATTTTTTTTTAATGAAATTGATCTGTATGATTCTAAAACCAAGTCAAGATTTGTGTGTCTTGAAATTTTTACATAAAATTTATTATTTTTACTGAATTAGTGTATGTAATCACTTTTTATTTCACATTTATTTAATTTAGAATCAAATTTATCCCTCAGATCAAACAGTTAATGCTTTTATTCCCGGATTATGTGGTTTATCATTTAATTATTTTATCTCATATAGCACATTTTCAGTCTTTTATAGAATTACGCGCAAACGTTAAGAGCAAGAAATCACTTCCAGGAAGACGGTAGGGGGACCACCTACATTACGTCTCTCAGAAGAGGACGAGAGATTTCTAGCAGTCGAAAGGATGCTAGGAATCACTGGAAATCCAAAGCTAAAAGAGATTGGAATTTCTCCGGACATTAGCCTACCAGAGAATATACAAGGAGAAAGCAGGGCATCCATTTCACCATCGCCAGATATTTCTGCATCACCAGATATTTCTGCAACGTCATCGCCATATAGTTCTGCAACACCCAATATTCTGACAGAATCCTCACGTAGCTCAGTTCAATAACCGAGGCCATCTCTGCGCTCACGCCCACAACCACGGGCTTACACGACAAGAAACTGCATGGCAGAAAGAGCTATGCAGATGCAAGCATCATATCATGCTGAGAAAATGGAAAGCCGCGCTGCACTTCTAAACGCAACAATAGTCAACTTTGTATCAAGTATAGTTTACATTAAGAAATGGTTAATTATTGCCAAGGTGGGCGAAGGTGACCTGGTTCGCCTGACTTAGTTAACGCTTTTATTTATTTTATGTACACATCTTGACTGATAAAGTTTTATATTCCTATAGTAATGACTGATTGTTTTTTATTTCTACAGATAACGTGAAAAAGATTTTACTACTTTCCACTTTAATATTTATTTTATGTTATTAATCAAATAGTTACTGTTTTGATAGATCTATAATGTTTTATTAATGTATGCAGACAAATTTGTTTATTATTACTACAGTTAAATGTGAAATAATATGTATAAGATTATATAAAAACATAACATTAAACCTGTGTTTTAATTGTGTATACGTATACAATATATCAAACTTCAATAAAAGTATGGAAGGATTGTTACCTTTTTACATATTCTAAAATAAGGAATTAATAAAAATGAGTTGCACATAATGAATTTAATAATATGTATAGGTAAGGAATATCCCCTGATTCTATTACATCTGTCAGAAAGAAAACTGACATGGTTATATATTCACAAATGGTTTGTTTACAAGATAAAAATGTAATAATACTTTAGAGGTTGGGTAAAGTTGCTGAATGTATATAAGTCAAATTTATAAATGTAAGGAAAAAAAAAATTCAACTAAAATATTCTTGTATGACTTCATTCCTGACTTGCCGCTGTCGAATTGGAATGCTTGTTGCATGATCATTAATTGGTCCAATGACATCTGTAAATAAATAAAAATATTTTAAAAAGAATTATAGTGTTGTGTTTATCGTTAAACTAATTAAAGTAAATCATAACATACTGTTAAATATGCACCCATCACCAGCAACATCATGTAGTGGGACATTTCTGGAGATACATATATTATGCAGTACAGCACATGAATAAAATATTTGCCCTGCAAGTCGGACTATAGTTTAGAACTCTGTGCTTCAGAATGCAACGAAATCTTGATTTTAAAAGTCCTATGCACCTTTCCACAGCATTTCTTGTTTTAATGGGGGCTTTATTGTATCTGGATTCTGGTGTATTAAGTCCTGAATTTTCGTAAGGTGTGAGAAGCCAGGATTCTGATGGATATCCAGAATCACCTGAAAATTCAGCAATACGTCATCGTTATGCCCAAATAATGTAATACGATTTGTATATTTTCACTATGAAATTATAAAAAAAAATTACCCAGTAACCAGCAACCTCTAGCATTTCGATTTTCCAAAAATCTTCTAATCTGTGATGTATGCCATATTGCTGCATCGTGAGTGCACCCGGGATACAATGCATTAACTGACAAAATCTTAACATCTGCTCCACATATCTGGAACAAAATAATTATTAAAAAGTAAATTTAATAACTTTGTGATATAATATAATTCCCCAATATTCCATATATATTTACAATTTGTGCGTTAATACTGTAATACCCTTTTCTATTAAAATAGGCTTGTCTATTATTTCTGTAGGAGGGTTTGATTATGAGTTCCATCAATACATCCAACTATACTGAGGAAGTTGAATTTTTCAAAAAATCTAAAAAAATTAGCTTTAACACATTTAAAAATACTAAATAATTAATCAAATAAGTTTATTAATCTTTTATATGACTTTTTGACAGCAACTTTACATGGGAAAAGATTCATGTCTTAAAGAGAATAAAGAAGGAATCATATCCGGCCATATGGAAATAGTGTGCTTACTGCAATTGCGCTGTGGAAATGTCCTCATCATTTGTTGGGAAAACAACCCATTCTGTTAGCAAGTGTTCACAAATTATCTCAGTCACTTCATTCAAGCACCTGCTAACAGAAGATTGTGACAAGCCAAGGCAATGGTTGCCTTGGGTTGATAAGACCCGTGCGAGTAAAAATTTAAAGCTGTTATCACCTAGAATTCAAATTATCAATTTACTTTCAGTATAAACATGGCAATTAAAAATCGATATTTAGTGTCATTCTTGTGCAATAATACACTTTAATTATCAAAATTTTGTAAAGTACAATAAAAAAAATACGAAAAATAACCTAAAAAGTAGTGAGTATTACTTCAAAACATTTACCTTTTTTTGTGGTGTTATAGATCCTGAATACCTTGAAACTCTTAAAAAGGGAGTTAATACTTCAAATAAATATATAACGGTATCGTTATCAAGGCGGTATAGTAAAAATTTCCCATTTGGAATTTCCATCGGCTTGCACAAATCACGCAAACGTCTTTCCATTCTCGAGTTTCGACTAAAAATATAAGTTTTTAGTTAAAATAAGTACTAATACAGTATTCAAAGTTCACAGAAAAAGGTTTGTTCATAAATTACCTATTGATTTCCTAATCCGCAGCGTCGTAGAGAATAATCA